>OZ010790.1:430249267-431528173 GCA_963932465.1 Maratus speciosus | reverse complement strand
ATAATTAATTGATGTTGTCTAGCAAGCAAAAAATGAATAGATTAAATTACTTAAAACTGTTTGCTTTTGTTAAATTTTTTTTTCTTTTTTTGCATATTGCTACTTTTAATATTTTAAATGGTATTTTTATTTACAGGAATGAAATTATTATTGATGCCATAAAGAAGGTTCATCCTGGAAAGAAGTATCTATTTAGAATATCTGAAGCTGCTAATGCAGTTTGATATTATGTTAACTTAAACACTGTAAATATATGTTATGCATTTGTGCATTTTTATAAATTAATTTAAAAACAAAATTTTGAATTATAAATTCAATTTCAGTAATGTTGGACCTTGATTATTTAGCATCTATTGTTACTGACTTTTATTTATAATTTTGCCCTGTATTTTATATTATGTTTTCTACCATAAAGTAGTGCAGTCTACATGAGATCAGATAACACTAACTGACACCAAAATATTCTTTCTAAAAATAATGGATTGCAGCTCTTTATATCAAAATATGGCAATTAAGTTACTGTATAACATAACAATTTTTAGGTAGGGTGGCTTATTTTTATAATTAAGGTAATTTATGTCTTACTAAGTGGAAATTGAATAAACAAAAGTATGCATATGTTAATATGTACACAACTGTAATAATATGTAAACATTAGCAAAGATGCAGTGGCAAAAGGAATTAAAATATACAGTGAAATACGTTTAACATAAAACTGAGGGGGCCAAATTTTTTTTTTCGTGTTAAAAAGATTCGTAAGAAAAGAACTCACCAATATTTTCGATGTTGTCAAATTTTATTTAGATTTCCTGTTAAACTACTAGTAGGTTGCATCCATTAGAATAAAAAGCAAGTACAAAAATTATTGTTTTTTGGGTTTTTGTCTTTTTCAGCACCATATTGTCCACAAATCGTTTGAGATCATCCATTGTTTTATTTATCTCCCCATTCAAATACGCATCTAAATAACTGTGCATACTTTTAATCATTGTAGAGTTGACTGCACTTTTGGTTTGAGAGAATGAAATTAGAAAGTTGCCAAGGAAGTGATTACTGCCAAGAGAGACAGCCTTCAAAGTGCCAAAAAAAGGACCTGTGTGTGCTTCAACATTCCTTCCAAATAACAATGGGATTTGCTCTAGTCATTCTTGCTCTGAGCTGGGTTCCCACAATCAGCGATTCTTTGGTACAGATAAGGATTCTATTCATCAGGGGTAGGAAGAGAGCCATGATGGATGATGACCACTGGAGGAATAAATGGGGCCATGAAAGATGAGGAACCGATTTCCAGAAAACAATTCCATAAATAAATTCTGCAGTGACTTGTAGCAAACATGAAACTGAAGATCGAAAGCGAATTTTTTTCGTCTTAAACAATTTTTGTTTTGTGTTAAAGAAAAAAAAAATGTATTAAAGTGCATAGTATACTGTCCGAACCACTGTATTATTTTGAGTTAACCGATTTTTCATGTTAAACATATTTCACTGTGTTAGTGGCTACAGTTCAACATGAAAGAGGGCATATACCGAAAGAACAATGCATGAAATAAATATCAACATAATATATTTTATTCATTTGGAACCTGGAAAAGTCAGGGAAATTTGTTGCTGATCTGATATAGATACCCTGTTTTAGTATAACAATCGTTTATTATTTGTTGTTAATAGAAAACTTCTTTTTAAAATGGTATGTGTTTGAACAATTTGGATGTCATATTTCGATTTGGGAATGTCAGATCAGTATAGTTCACATGTTTATTCCACAGGGAGGCAAAGCTTTTATTTGTTATGTTGACAAGTGTAATCATATTCCTTTTTCTATATTTTTGTGTATATATATATATATATATCCATATAAAAAGAAATATTTATTTATATCATATTCATTAGCCTGTGTATGAATTCTTATATTTTGCTTTCATTGTAAAAAAGTTTCATGTTTGATCTTTTATTTCATGCATTTATTGTATATAGCCCATTTCTGATTTTAGTAGAGATTTTAGTTGTAGACGCTATACATGTTTGTTTAACCTAATGCATATTATTTTCAAATAATAAATGCATCCTATTTTTAAAATTTAATGGAAATAAATAAATTACATTTTTCTTATGTTTTCATATGTTGCTTATTTAATTTCGAACTATAAATATTGATTAATATAAAAAAAATAACAGAGCGAAGAGTAACTGACATAATGGACCTGTGTGCTCCCGAGGTTTGTCACAATTTGCATCTATGGATTATGAGAAATTTAAATTCATTCCAGCAAACTTGTAAACATTGAATAATTCTTTAATCAAAAGCCATTTTGGTTCCACTAATCTTTGCATTCATCCCTTTCAGAATAGAAACCAGTACCGAAAGTGAAAGTACTTTATTTTTAAAATCTGCAACGGAAATCGAAAAAGTAAAAAATAGCCGTATTAGAGATCAAGCTCAGCCATTCTATGAAAAAAAAAAAAAAATAAATAATAATAATAATAGTTTAAAAGTATTCAAATTTAAATGAGAAATTTGATAACAACCTGCTCATAGATTTAACATTACCGAGCAGGTATTTTCAAGTGAATGAAGAGTTCCCTTAAATGTACATTATATGTATATATATATATATACTATGTTTTATAATACATATTACAGGCAGCAAAAAAATGGAACTTGCAAAGATTTGACAAATACGAGAGCAGTTGGATAATTCTTTTATGTTTTCTTTATTTTTTGATTTTTTTATTTTATAATATTTTTTTCACAAATATTAATAAGGTTTGTTTTTTCCTATATTAAAAAGGACAGTTTATCTCATTTTCACAAGTACTAAATATGATTTTAAAAACTTGGTTGTGCTCCAAAGATTTAATATTTTTTTCTTTTTCTTAAAATTTGGAATCCATATTTATTCCTATTGGTCCTATAAAAAGAAACAATGAGTTAAATACAGTTAAATTGAAATCTTTCTAAATATGTGTAAAAGACAAATTTTTGACCATAAACAATATAAAGGAAAGCTCTAAAGTTTATTTAGAATGATTGGATGTGTAAATAAGCCTATTTTCTGTAACATACAAATCACGTTTAATACACAAACTTGCTTAATATGCGACTTTTGTCCACTCCCTTGAAATGCGTCTTAACCTACAAATTGAGCAAATCAGCTGTGGCTAACATGTCACAGATTTTAATGAAAATCTATATATAAGTAGAACATATCTATTTATGAGTAAATGTAAAGTAACAGATTTCAGGAGTTTATTTAAGTATTAAAATTTACATTAAAAGTTGATGCAAAATCAAAATACATGCTTGAAATTTCAATTTTGAATATTAGCTTTAGGAATGAAAAGACTATATTAAAAATTATTTATAATTAAGAATGAATAATAAGTAACAGATTAGTGTAATTTAGTAATTGTATTTTTATTCTGTAATGAGAAAACAAATTATTTTTGAAAAATTTTGAGGGAAAAAATGCAATATTTCTATTGCTCGTTTGAACATGAAGGAAAGCTCTGACAATTTTCAAATTACTTGACGGTATATCTAAAAGTATATATTATAAATATCGAAAGTTTCATTCTTGCCTTTTTATTCCTTAATGAGAAAAATAAATTAATAGTAAAAAAATGTTGAGTGTAAAATGCAATATTTCTATCACTTGTTTGAACGTGAAGGAAAGCTCTTGAGATTTTAAAATTACTTTACATTATAGATAAAAGCGCATATTTTAAATATGGAATTTTTTATTCTTACTTACAGTTATTTTTGCCTGAAGAATATTTTAAATAAGAGCATAAAAAAATGATGGAGTTAACAAAAAATTATAATTTAATCCTGAATGAATGTAGATGGCAGCACTAAATTTATTTTCCTTGAAATCGTTTGCAATATTGTAAAAAACTCACCCAAATTTGAAGTGGAATGTAACAAAATATTACCTTTTTGAACCAAATTTTGTTATGTTAGGAATCAAAAGATAATCTTGAATTTTTTTAAAGCATACTATGGGCTTATTGATTTTTAAGCGTATGCAATATTGTTAAAGTTTGACTTTTCCTTTATTTAATTTTTTGAGCATATATAAGAGGAAAAATTGTGATTTTGCAATTTTTTTTCAAGTTTCTAAGCTATTTTGAAGATGAAGGAAATAAATGGCAACTTAAAAACTTGAACAATTCGATCTTAATATGTAACACTACATTAGGCATCAATTTCACATATGTTTTAGAATTCCTTTAATTTTTATAATGTTTTAAATTTTCTCAAAATTGGCAAATTTTCAATTTGTACAACTTTTATGTTAAATAGTTTTCAAGATAGGGAACTTCAAACTTGCAACTTAGAATGATTGCACACATGCCACTCTTTGTCAAGTTTTTTAAATATCCTGCTGCCAATTTTTTTTATTTTTTGTCCAGATATTTTGCAATGCTCTATTTGAATATGAATTGAATCTGTGTACCAAATTTTATTAAAATCAGTTACCGTGTAGCCACGACTTTTTAAAAATTTTTGCTCATTTTGTGTAGAATGACCCTATAAAATTTTTCTGTGATTAGATAAAGCAAAAAATTGCGGTAAAATTTTGCAGGGTGTTTTCAACAATTGTTTTAGGCCTATTTTAACTATCTACAGTGCGTGTAAAAACTTAAAGGACAGCAAAAAATATTAATTATTTTGATAAATTTTAAATCAGATAAAAAAAAGTTTACTATAATGTGTATCATAAAGTTGAAAAGCTAATAAAAGAGTCAACAAAATTCATCTATAAGTATTTTATTAAGATGATAAAGTAATTGTACAAAAAAAAAACACTTTTTTTGCCGGCGTAAAAACTTTAAGGACAGCAAAATAAAAACAATACAGTAGCAAAGAAATAAATACTTAATATATAATGCACCTACCATTGTGTTTAATAACTGCAAATATTCTATCTTTCCTGGACATTATTTATTTTTGTCACGGTTCTGAACTGGTTTTGTACCATTCACCTTTAATCGTAGATCTGAGTTCTAAAGCTGAGGAAAAATGCCTTCCATTTTTTAAACTCATCTTGCTAGATCTCCCCATAAGTTCTCGGTAGGGTTTTGATCATGGACTTCTGTGTGGCCATTGCAAAACTTCAATATTTTTCTTCTGGAACTAGAGCTTTGTCTCATGGTTTGTGTGGATGGACGCATTATCATGCTGATAAATCCATTTTTTTCCAAAAGTGTTGCAACAGTGTAAAGATGGTCAGAAAGAGTTTTTAGATATGCCTTTGAATTAACTTTTCATGAAAGAAATGCAAGTGGCCCCATGCCATTGAACGAAAAGCAGTCCCATGTCATAATGTATCCACCACCTAACTAATGTTTTGAGGAAATTTTTTTTCTTTTCTCAAATCATGCCAATAATATTTCCAGCCATCAGGACCATATATTTTTTTTTTCATTAAAAACCACAACCTGCAGCCATTTGTCGTTCCAAGTCATTACTTTTCTTGCAAACTGTAAACGCTGTGTTCTGTGGCTAGTCAGTAAAAATTTTGCTGTGTATTGGAAATTCCCAGATCGATTAATTATACTGCAGATTATTTACTTGCACACTTTGAACCCAGTCATTTGTAAAATTTCTTTACTTGGGTATTTTTCAGTTGATGTTAACTTTAAAAGTCTCCTTTCATCTCTGCATCAGGCTTTTGGTCTGCCTCCAGCAGGTTTTTCCCATTCTCGCCATTTGATAGAACAATAGCGAAAAACGAAACTTAAAATTATACTAAGGCTACAGTTCTAAACATTTTATTTAAACTAAATAAAACTACCAGTTTTATATTGAGGGAAAATGGGCCAACTCTCTATTTTAATATTGGAACTATTACTTTAAATAACACTCCAACACTTCTTCCACTTGCACATAAAGAAAATTAATCAGACAATGAAAATAGTACTTACGTCTTACGTGGGTAGCCGGCATCGTTCTTCAGGAGAAATAAACACGAACAGTCGCAAATAAACTAGCACAAATGTTCATATATTCGAACTATGTGTATTAAATATCGGTTAGTTTACACTACAACGGGGACTTACACACAAATCTTCGCCCCATGTATATTTTACCTTCACATTTTTTTTTCTGTCTACAATTTTTCACAGCACAGCAAACTTACTTCTCCGAACAGCAATCTTACTACTACATTCTGCGAGCTTAGCAGAAAAAAACACATACATTTCTAAAACATGATTCCTGGGCTCACCACGCCATCTACCAGGCAGGAATCAAAATACTATCTTAAATAATACACAATTATCACATATCAAGGAATAATTTAACAGAATATTAATAATTATTAAATCTACACTGAAACAGAAATTAAGAAACATTAATGATACAATTTGCACACATATACAAAAGATATAAAGAAAGATATAAGACATAAACTCAAAATTAAAAGAACTGCAAACTGTAAATATAGTCTAAATCAGTTTTGGTGCTGCCATCTTCAGGCAATATTTATAAGGAAAACAGTCATTTCACAACACTCCCACCTTTTGATTTGGTGAGAGTCAAATCAAAAACTAATTTCTGTATCTTTAGTACAGGAGCACTCTTCTAAAGGATAAAGCTTGCGCACAGGCCGCACTAATGTGCCATTTTTTGTCTAGCTTTAACTACTCTTACCCGTCCGTCTCGACCCGTACACAGTTCCTGTACTAGAGCGATTGGCCAGTTGATGCGTTTGGTGTTTTCTGAACCGATAAGCACAATGTCACCTTCGTGGATATCACAGTCCTTTTGACCATGTTTTTGTGCCAATTGGCTAAGATATTCTTGGCGAAACCTCATCCGAAATTGTTCACGAAGTTCTTGACATCGACGTTGGCGAACAAACAGTTTGTTGTTATCGACGCAGTCCAAATCCACTACACCTGATGTTCGAAGATCGCGTAAAAACATCGACGGAGTCAATGGTGCAAGATCTTCCGTATTGTTTGAAACGTACGTGAGTGGTCTACAGTTGATAACATCTTCGGCGTCACAAATAATTGTGAGCAGCTCCTCATAATTTACTGATGCTTGCCCTAGCACTCTGACAAGCAGATTTTTCGTGGTGCGGATTAGTCGCTCCCACCATCCGCCCCACCATGCAGCAGTAGGCGGAATAAATTTCCATTTTATGGGATTTAAAGTTTCATGAGAGACTACCTTCTCCCAGTCAATTTTCTTCAATGCCGTGGACGTTCCTACAAAATTGGTGCCGTTGTCCGTGTACACAACAGAAGGGAGGTCTCTACGGGCAATGAATCGACGAAGAGCTTGTATAAAGTATTCGGTGCTTATAGAAGTGACAAGTTCTAAATGTACACATCAGTACACAGCACACGTAAAAAGAACTACCCACGCTTTTACTTTATTTTTGAGAATCAGAGGGCCACATAAATAGATTCCTGTTATTTCAAAACTAAAGGCATCATGAACCCTGTCCAATGGCAATTGGATGGGTGTAGTAGTTGGTGGCTTTACTGTAAATCTCTGACATGGTACGCATTTCTTTATTACTGATCTAATAGTTCGTCTAGCTGCTATGATCCAAAACTCTTCACGTAATATGACCATAAGAGACTGAATACCAGCATGAGAATTTTTCAAGTGATAATCTCGTATTAGACAGTGGACAATATAATGTTTGGAAGGTAGCAAAACAGGATATCTAAAAGCGTAATGATCATCACGTCCTATAATTTCTGTCTTTACTCTAAGTAGGCCCCTCTGATCTCTCTCCATCAGGAGACGATGAACTGAATCTCCAGTCTCTGAGAAACTCTCCGTCTGAACAAGTGAAAGAAGTGTGGTTTTAGCTTCTTGAATTTCATAAGCAGATAGAAATGGTTCTTTATTAATGTTACGTTTTAAAGAATTACTGATAAACCTTTTTACCCAACTTAAAACCCTTATCATCTTTGAAAATTTAGAGAATCTCTCATACCATTTAATCTCTTTATAATATTTAAACATAAATTTACGGTTACTCCTTTCTTGCGTTCAGAAAAAACTAAAGTCTCATCTGGCTCTATTTCTAGCTTTGGCCAGTTGTCGCTATGCTCTTTTAGCCAGTTAGGCCCATACCACCATTTACATTCCATAAACCGACGAGGGGAGCAGCCGCGAGAAGGCAAATCTGCCGGATTAAATTGGCTCGGAACGTAAGACCACTGATTTACTTCTGTGACAGCGCAAATTTCCTTCACCCGATTGCCCACGAAAGTTCCCCAACTATCATTTCTTTTAATCCAGGATAACGCGGTGGTGGAATCGGTCCAAAAATATTTTGGGCAGTCCTGTAGCGAAAGAGCTTCTGTAGCATATTTAGAAAGACGCACCCCTAAAACACACGCCATAAGTTCGAGTCTCGGGATTGTAACCTTTTTTAATGGTGCGACTCTCGCTTTAGCCATAACTAAACTTACGACTATTTCCCCTTTATGTTCACATCTCAAAAAAATAACGGTCGCATAGGCGTGTTGGCTTGCGTCACAAAAAACATGGAGTGACCAGGAACTCCTATCTCCAAAACTTATGCGCCGCAGCAATTTCAAATCCGTGAGTATACCCAAATTATTATACCACTTTAAGAATTTAACTTTAATTTCTTCAGGTAAAGGGGTATCCCAATCTACTTTTATAGTCCAAATTTCCTGAAGCAATAACTTTGCAGTCAACAAAACAGGTGTCAGGAAACCTAATGGGTCAAAAATAGTCTGCGTTAGGGACAAAATCTCTCTTTTTGACAAATTCTCTGAAATCGGTGAAGTCTTAATACTAATACGCAGGTTATCTTCGTTCCTGTCCCACATAATTCCTAAAACTGATACCGGATCCTCTAACACGGATTCTGTACCCAAAACATGTGACATTGCACCGATATCTGTCCCTACTGAATTATAGGTCCACATGCGTAGCTCCATCTTCGCTTCGGCGAGAACCTGAGTAGAATATTTTATAAAGTCTTCGAGTTCTTGCTGATTATCAACGGATGTTACGCAATTATCTATGTATAAAGATTTATCTAGTTTCTGAGCCAAAAACCTCTTTTCGGGTAGCACCTGTGACAAATGGTGTCTTATAACCGCTCCTAATAAAAATGGGCTGGAGGTAACCCCAAAAACTACCCTAGTATGGCGGAATACTTTTATAACATTTTCTCTCTCCCACCATAAAAATCTCAAAAAATCCCTATCTTTTCTTAATTCTATTTGCAAAAATGCACGTCGAACATCGGAAGTTACCCCAATGCATTTTTCCCTAAATCTCAACAAAATAGAAGGAATTTCTTCAATTAAATTTGGTCCTTTAAATAAACAGTCATTGAGAGAGGGAGCTCTACCCACTTTGCATGACGCATCGAAAACAGGTCTTATCTTAGTTGTGGCACTATCTGGTTTAAACACTGGGTGGTGGGGAAGATAATGCCCTTTCCTCTCTAGTTCTGCATCTGGTACTACCTCAATTACACCCTCTTCCATCCATTCGTCAAAAACCCTATTATATTCCTCAAATTTATTCAAAGATTTAAGTTTTCGGGAAACACTGAAAAGCCTCTTTTCGGCCACATGACGATTTGATGGTAACTCTATATTGGTTCCCAACCATGGTAAACCTACACAGTAACGACCCTCTTCGTTTCGAGAAAGAGAATCTAAGAATTGTTCCCGGGCCATTTCTTCTTCTGCAGCCTTAGTCAAATTTTGTGGCGTATCTAATATTCCGATTGTTTCTAAATCCCAAAGATCGGAAAGTTTCAAATCTCTGATAGCCAAATTCGTACACAAAGTTGTAGCCCCTTGCTCTTTAGGAGGAGAAAAATCATCCAATGCACCACAAACGGCCCAACCCAACTTTGTACAAACTGCGGTCAATCCTCCTTTTAATTGCTTAACTAGACCCGTGAGAATTTTCCCATATATATCACTACCTATAAGCACCTCAATTTTAGGATGATCTGCACCCATATCAGATAACCAAATTTTATTACATTTCAATTCCCTTAAAATTGGTCCTCTAGGTAAACGCGGAATGTCACCGCAGATTACATCTTGGTCCAAAAAATCAAACTCTAAATCTGGATATTTCTTTTGATTTAGTGAGCATACTTTTACACGATATTTGTTATGCAACTTTTAGAGGTTTTTAGGGCAATTGGCTAATCTTCATTATGTTTGATACATTAGAAATAGTTAGTCGACTTCTCTTCTCTGACCATATTATTTTTATCTTTGAAAACCCCTTTTCTGCTTCGGCTGAACTTGCAGCACATGTTCTGACACTTTTTGGCCTTTTGAATACAAATTTTGCTTTTTTTCTGACGAACAGAGGAAGAATGTTGCAACTTTTCTCCCGTAATCGATGAGTTTGTCGATATTTTCCTTCTACCGATTGGTGAATTTTTTTTTACGTGACCGTTCAAAGAATTTCATAATTTTTTCCCCCACGACCGAGTGTCAATTGTAGCATTTCTCCCCCCCGCAACTGATTGACGAATTTTGCGATTTTTCAAGTAATGGACAGACAAATTTCTTGATTTTTTATTTATTTTTTTGATAAACAAAGGAAGAATTGCAATGTTTGCCCCACAATCTATGAATTTTGTGATATTTTCTTTCTACTGATTGGAAATTTTTGTGACCGATCGAAGATTTTCGTAATTTTTTCTCCATGACCAATTGTCAGTTTTAGCATTTTCCCCTTTGACTGATTGACAAATTTTGTATTTTTTCAGGTGATTGATCGACAAATTTCACGATTTTTTCTGAGGAACGAGGGAAGAACGTTGCAACTACCCCTCCCTCCCAATTGATGAATTTTGCAATCCTCCTTCTGATTGGGAATTTTTTTTTTTTTTTACATGACCGATAGAAGAATTTCATGATTTTTCTCCCACAGCTAACTGTCAATTTTTCAGGGTTCATACTTTATTTAAATAACAAAATTCCCTGACTTTTCCAGGCTATATTTCCTACAATTCCCTGACCAAAATTCACGACATTTTTAGAAATACTAATTACAATTCAAGATCTCAATGATTAAACTTACATCTGAAAATTAAAATAACGTATAAAATTGGAACTAAACTAAAAATCGATATCATTTGACATTTACAATATATATATATAACAACAAAAAAAAAAAAAAAACAAGCAAAACTAAAATACAGCTCAGATAGATTCAAAGTAACTTTTTATATACATAACTGAATTTGCTCATAGTAAACATTTTAACTTTTTTTAGACTTCTACTATCATGTCATTTATTTGTGTTGTTTCAGAAGCAGTTTGTTGTGTAAAAGTTTAAATTTTTTGTCTTTTAACATTTTCACGTCAGCTACAGCTTTCTCTTATCCCCCCCCCCCCCGCCTTTTTTTTTTTGTCTTGCTTCATAATTTTCATTCTTTTTCTTATATAATTATTCATGATATCTCATCCTAGCCACCTTTACATGGCTCAACATTTCTTTTGCCGCTTAAGTACCGACTATTTGGCGACACATTTGAATAGCTAAAACATCTTTATGTTAAAAATGTGAATATAGCAAAAATTCTCCTTGTAAGGGAAAAATCTGAACTTATTTTGTGGATGCACCGTCAACTGGGGAGAATGTTGACGCATGATAGTACATAAAAAAAAAACCTGACTTTTCAAAGGTTTAAAAAAAAATTTTAATTTTTCCTTACTTTTCCATGACTTTTTGAGCACTTGTCATTTACCCTGACAATTTCCTGTTTTCCAGGTTTCCCAGTGGTGTAGGAACCCTTTGCATTTTACGCTGCGACTGATACACGAATTTTGTGTGACTAACTGAAAAATTCCCTTGCGACCGAATGATAAAATTTACAATTTATTTCCTGTAATCAGTTGGTGTATTTCATGATTTTTTTCTTCTGCAATCGAAAAAGGAAATAAATCGAAAAGACAGTGTGGTCCACCGAGCATGTTAAATATTTAAAAAGGCTGTCAGGGACATACAGTAGTTACAAATGGCCACCCGGCTCTGTCCCTGTCAAATTGGCATATAGTCAATACTAAGTTAAGAATGACAGCAATGTAAATTTTGAAAGATTTTTTGTTTTACATATTTGCTTAGGCTGAATTATTGAAAAAACAAAAGTAAAAAATGGATTTTTTTTTGTTTATAATGGACACAGAACGTACATTTATGATCTGCAATGATAATAGACAAAATTCATGCAGTATCAGGTTCCTGTTTGCCAAGAGTTCTGCTTCCATTTTTTCTTTCCTTTCCTTTTTGCGCCAACAATGGTGTTGAAAATATTAATTAAAATATCTCTTTTATTTATTTATTTTGCTATCTTCATCTTGAGTACATAGTTATGATATATAGTTGCCATGTTTAAAAAAATGTGATGGAGCCTATCAAAACTTGACGGCAAACAGCTAAACGGTACCATAGAAAATTTTTTTTATAACCGCTTTAAAATGTTACATACAGTCCACTCCCTCTACTCTGCAACTCTATAATCTGCAAACGCCTATAATCCACACTATATTTCAGATGTAAGCAAACAGTTTCAATCTTTCTTTAAACAAGATAACGTACATTTTGACCACAATAAAAGTTTACTGATCTGATGAATTTATTAAAAATGTTAATGATTTTTAAATGCATCAAAAAATTGTAATGTATTTCTGCTTCATTAGAAGGAAATGTACTGGGTATCTTGTAAATAACTATTAGACTGCTATATTTTGAACACATTTGTGGGCTATATAAAAGGTAAAATTATTTTTGAAGAGGTGTTAGCTCTTTTGGATAAATATTTGTTTTAGAAAATAAACTTTTGTTACTGATCAAGAAATCTCGATTCTTAAAAGGCTTCAAGATTAAATTGCAGAGCATAAATCAAAAGCTACAAAGCCATGGTTCGCACGGTCCTTGAAAGTCCTTAAAAGTGCTTACATTTTTCAATTAGAATTTTTGGTGCTTAAAAGTACTTCTTTTCATGCAAAATCTGCAAAAAGTCCTTAATTTTATTCTTGTATCATTTCTTAATTAGGAGTGAAACTCTTCTGAATTTCTTTGAATTTCTGATTTAAAAATAAATCTTTAAGAAAAAGGTTTTGAGATTGGTACATCCAACTAGTTTTTTCTTCTGCTGCATTTGTTATTTTAAAATTTCTACTGCCGCATGCTGAAATCCCCCCACCCCACCCCTTCCTGGCCATTTGAATGTTTAAAACTTGTATTTACAAAAATGAAACTCTTTATTAAAAAATGCATATTATAATTTGTTAGTTTATTTAATTTGTAGGTCCTTAAATTTTTTTGGTTTTGGTCCTTGAAAGTGCTTAAAAGTCCTTGATTTTTATTTAAAGAAATGTGTACGAACCCTGAAAGCAAATCATTGTCACTCTGATATTTGAGATTTAAAACCAAGTAGAAATGTTTCTATTAATTTTGTATTACAGTATGGAACCATTTATCCAGAATGATATTTCCAATTGACTTATTTCAGAAAAATGAGCCATACAGTCTCAGTTTGATATGTATAGTGCTTTAAATATTACAATATACATGATATAACTTGATTCCAATTACTAACATTTCAAATGGAAACATATTCAGCTACATATTGATCATTTTGATTTTTATGCATAGGAAAAAGAGGGCTTTTTGTTTCCAAGCTATTTCTATAAATTGCCTTTTTTAAACTTTGATTACTGTCTTATCTTGTTTGGACCCGATTTTTTCTGAATTGTCTAATAATTAATTTGAGATCAAAACACTGTCATAACCACATATATTCTACAAATCTGATCAAATAAATGTTGGTTTAATGTATAACCAGTTATCCGGAAAACATCTGACCCCAAACATTCTGGATAAATGGTTCTGTACTGTATAGAGGTGTTTACAATGTCACTTCGTATCAAACCGGATTTACAGATGCCGCTATCATTCCTGCTTTCCTTTTGTACCCATTTACAAACGCAAGCATAAAACCCCTCTCCTGCCTACTCCCCTGCAAAAAACCGGAAGCTAAGTAATTTTTCCTTCTGAATTATGATTGGCTGATTAGGGTACTGTAGTACAAATTTTCTGTGTAAACATAAACAGAAACCGTTTACGGTCATTTTCGTGTGTGATAATCTTCGTTCTTTTGCTTTATTGAGGATTAAAATGTGTGACCGCTTAATGTTAATGCAAACTTTGATTGACATCTTTGTAACACCAGAGCCAAAACCGCCTCTAGACAATTTTCTGCTTGAGGCGAACATTGTTTTGCCGCCCTTATGATGCAATCGTTTTTTTCACCATTACACAAACTTTTTTTATAAATAAGTAAATATAATAACTATAATTTTTTTAAAAGAAAACAAATATTTATAAAATTTGTTTACATTTAAGAAATTTAAAATAATCAAACTACGTAAGATATTTTGCATTAAAAAAAATACTACTAATACTGCTAACTTAGCATTAAATTAATAAATCACATTCTACTAGTATTTACAAGAAAGACTCATACAAAGAGTAAAAATTACACTTCAAAATTCCTTTTATAAGGGGTCCCAGAAAAGACTAAAATTCCATTTTTTTTTTTTAAACCGAGACTAGAATTTTAATTATTACAAATAAAATATTTTCATCTTAATTATAAAACATTATCTAGATGCTTAACATTATCTATCTAAATGAAGACAGATAATGTTAAGCGAAGACAGTTAATGGCAAGCTAATGTTAAAACTGTGGGAGCATTTTTGACAAATTTCATTTTCAAATTATCTGTATGAAGATTTAATTTTACAATAGTAATACTATTTTCGAAAACACAACTATCAACAATGAAGTATTTAACTCTATAATAAATTCACCTTGAATTTTCTTTGTCAAAGGAGTTTTTTATATCGCAATAATCAATATAGAAAATAATCTTGAAACCAGATTACTCTTATGAACATAAAATAAATAAATAAAAATATAATTGCCGCGAAACGCGGGAAAAAATTCCAAAAATCCCTGTACGTAATTGCGAATAAACTTTATTGAAAAGAGAACATTTTTTTTTCTTTTAATTAAACTTAAAGATTAAAATCGGATTCCTTATTATTAATGTTGAAAAATCGTTGAGAAAACGAAAAAAAAAAAAACCCTTTAATTTTACTACAGTGAAATTTACTACAGTTACTTTAAAATTTACTACAGTGAGAGCTAAAACATTCTAACAGGAATTCGTTTTTGAATATAAAAAAAATTGGTGCAAAAGCGCAAAAAATCGTATTGAAAATCGTAGGAGACAAAATTTAATTTATTATGCTAAATGTTTAAAACAGAATTCCTTTTGTTGTCATCAAAAAATCATCGCGTAAAGAAAAAAAAGAGGGGGGGCTAAAAATTGCATTGAAAATTACAAAAACTTCCAAAATCGTGGTGGACAAAATTTACTATATTAGGCTAAAAGTTTAAAACTGATTTTTTTCCTTAACGATTGTAAAAAATCGCAGCAGAACGAAAAAAATCCCGCCTATCTTATTAAAAATCGGAAAAAATCAAAAAACTTGATTAAGTTGTAAAAAAATAGTAAATAGCGCAAAAAAAAAAAAAAAAAAAAAATTGACAAAACTCTCAAACGATGGAAACAACAACACACTAAAACGAGTGAACTGGCGCTGTTTGTTTACCGGAAAGGAATCATGTGTAAATGCTGGATTACTGCCCTAGGAGCTAGCAGGGGTGAAAATGACCTAGGCTAGTTTCATCTTAGGGTGGTTGGTTGGCTAAGCCAGTACCAATTGTTAAAGGTTGATAATTGAAAATCAACTTAAAAAGTAAAACATGCATTCATAGAATGCGATGGATGGTTGGTTGGATAAGCTCAGAGTTAATTCAAGCTTGACTTGAAAAACTAATCTGAAAGGGTTTAAAGTTACGATGTTTTAATTAAACTTAATGGCGTTTACTCCAACCTAAAGGAAATTTCAGTTACAAGAGTCCAGTAAAATCTTGCGTATAGTGGATCTGAGACATTGCGTTGTGTTTTCTTAAAAATATATATATCCAGTGGCAATAACTAGGCTACTGGGAAGTTTTACTTCCATGAACTTGTGTTGTGACGATCGATAAAAACAAAATGACTGGACACTGAAAGTTCATTCGAACATTCATATTTATTGAAGTTTTAATAATCCAGTATGTATGTTAGGCATTGTGGTAGGACTAATTTACGAGAGACAAAATTCAAAATATATCGGCACCACTGCAGCTGAATGGAAAGGCAACAAAAAAAAACTTATACAACGATACTTTTAAAACGGTTAACATATCACCTTTCCCATAGTCATCTTCATTGTCAGTGAGTGTCCATCATGCATAGCGACCTCCAAACGTATACCCTGAAGATATCAGTGAGTGAAAACACATCTCCTCGAGCTGCAAGAATCCGCTTCCATTTTGCTCCAACTTACCTTGCCCTATCACAAGCGAAACCCGCTGATTATAAGCACGGCAAGGGTTGCCAACACAAAAAGGCAAAACGCCACAACGCGTGCCAAGGAATTAATGAAAAACCATGGATAATATGGGAAACGCTAAACTCCGCGGGCTAATACGCCAAACGTGGCAGACAGACAACGCGAAGTGAAAGTCAAAGTAGGCAAAACGGGAGATCGCAAGTATTGCGAAAGGAACGACTCATCTGGGCGATAACTGGTAAGACCAAGGGGATTGGTGGACAAAAGGAATGCCTAGCTTGAGTTCAAACGAACTCAAGGCGCAAAACTGAATAATGGGGGAAAACCAAGGTATCAAGGTCGTGATTACGACAAATGGGGTCGGAAATACAATGATGGTATTGGCGTGGATTGAATCAGGATTAGAGGTGACATTGTAAACACTGCTTATATCATTTAAATTTATTTCTAAATTTAAATAATTTTTTATAAAAAAAGGCAATTTTTTTTCATTTCAGTGTCATTTATTTACAGTGTGATTATTATATTTGTTGACAAATTCCAAATATTAGAATGTAAACAAAGAAATGACCTATAATCTGTAAAATTCTATAATCCACAAAACTCTTGGGCGCATTAGAGGGAGTGTACTGTATTTTTATGGAATAAATCAAGTAAATAATAAAAAAGAACCCTCCTCCTTTCAAATGGGACTGGCAATTGGCAAAATTACACTTGTGCACTCACAGAATTTCTCTCAGCTTTCCCATTTACAGACATAGTTGCCAATTAATCATATATGATTGATATTAAAATTGGTCTACCTATGAAAAATGCATTCATATACACTACATGCTTTTAAAACCATCTGTTTTGATGGTTATTTTGTGTGTGATTCTAGTACATATAAATAAATTTGTTGAGCAAATGATATCAGATGATTTATATGATTTATTAGTATTCTGCCAGTAATTGGAAAAGCGGTACAGTTAATACAGAATTTATAAAATTCATGCATTTTAAGATTACTGTTTGTGAGGAGTCTGTTCCTGCTATTTTTCTTTCTTTTTTTCGCCACAAGTGCAGAATACACAATAGAAGTATCCTTCGGTTAATTTAGTAAATTTTCTTCAATTGCTAAGGTTTCAAATAAATAAATTAAAGTCTGAGAAAGTTTAAAGGAATAAAGTTGTATTAGAGGTCTGCATGGGTCGACATTTCCAGGTCCGACTCAGAAAAAAAAATTCGCCCCGGCCTGTACAAAAAAAATATTGGCCCGGCCCGAAAAAAAAAGTTAGGCCCGAGCTCGGCCCGATATAACAGTTAAAAGTTCGGCTCGAGCCCAGCCCGAGTGAATTTCTACAAAACATTGATTTTTATGTCGATTTGGTTAAAAGTTTGCCTTGTACAAGGAGTTCAAGCCAAAAATATTTATCTTAACCTTTCTTTTCATGCTTATAATCTTTATTTTTATAGAAGTGCTGCAGGGTGCGATATTTATTTTTTTAATGAATCTCTATTTCTTGTATGTAAATGTTTCAGTTATCATTAATATTGTTAATCCATATTCCATGTATTGAAGTGTTAAAAATCTGAAAAATGCTACACAGTAAAATCTAAAACTGAATTGCATAGAAAAGAAAAACTGCGTTATAGACAAGTTCCCTTCTTAGCAAGTGTAAATGTATTATATATTCTTTTCTTATGTAGTAGTATATTCAGGGTTCCCAAATGGTCCCCCTTTTTCCTCCCAAAGTCCCCTTTTATGCATTTTGGCCCCCCTAGTCCCCTTTTCAGTGGCTGAAAAAAATCACCACAACATAAAAAAAATTACTTCAACCTCCTTGTGCAATATTGCGCCAGCCTTGCTAACAGCTTATTACCTCATAAAAAGAAAAATCCTTTTTTATGTTCTTGGAAATAATATGAAATTGTCAGAATTCTCCTATTTATCCTCCACAAGACAAAATGTAGGGGTTACTTTTCTATTATTACCCACTTTCCATTTATCAAGGATAGACTTGTCTTAGCCAGACCTGTTACTCACATGACCAGTTTTTGAAACCGAATGTTAAGGAATTATCGCAAAAAAGAAAACAAAAACAAAACCTCAAACTCCATTTAAAAAAAATTAAAAGATGCTGTACCAATTCTGGATAAATTGTATTCAAAATATGACAAAATTTATTAAACTGGGCTAAAATATTGAAACTGGATTCCTTTTAAAAATTAAAAAATTGCATAAAAATTCGAAAATTGCTGTACAAATTCTGAATAAACTTCACTAAAAGGAGGACAACATTTACTATATTGGGCTAAAACACTGAAACCGGATTCTTATGTGGAAAAAATTGCTGCAGAACACACATATATACATACAAAAAAAAAAAAAGGCTAAAATTAGTTAAAAATTGAAGACGACACAATCATATTAGGACAAAATTTATTACATTACGGCTAAAAGTTTGAAACTGAATTTCTTTTATGAATGTCAAAAAAATCCCACAGAACGCAAAAAAAAAATGGCTGAAATTCACATTAAAAATTTCTGAAAGATTTTTAAAATGTTGTACAAATTTCGAATAAACTTTATTGAAAAGAGGGAAAAAAATTATTACATTAGGCTAAAAAATAAAAATCTCATAAAAAAATGTAATAAAAAAAAAATCCAAAAACTAATTTAGGTATACAGGTGGTATCATCCTGCCAAATCTTGTAGCTGTACGTGCAACAATCTCTTTGGTATGCAAGCTTTTACCTTTATTATTATAGACTAGTGTAAATGCCTGTCCTAGTCCGGTGGGTAAAAATAGTGTTTTTCACTTAAAATTTGAAAAAACTGATAAAAATAATTGACAATATGGAAGCGTTCAGATGAGCAAAGTTCGATTAGTTTGTGTTCTAATAAACACACTATTAGCATGTACAATACTTCTGAGTAAACCAGGCTTTCTGGCTACTATACCATAACAAAATTAAAATTCCTTAATAAAACAAAAAATTAACAAATATGCAATAAAACTATGAGTTTAAAAAAAAAGTCTCTTTTGCTGCAACTATTGAAATAATACTAATAATAATTAATATATTTTTTAAATAACACTTTGAAACTGTATTTTTATCCCCCCGCCGCCGCCCCCCGTACCTCCAAAAAAAATTAAATTTTAAAGAAATAAAAGTCTCAGTGTGTTTTAAATCTGCCGATAAAACTTGTAAGCAAAAGACGAAAGCTATTTTTATTCAAGAATAAGTTTTATAAATGCCTTTTAGTGTTTCGTAACCTTAATTTTTTTATATATCTATGTAGTTTTTAAATTTTTGTAATACAAAGAAGAATCAAATATGTTTAATGCCTATTTTTAATAACTGTACAAAATGTTTTTTACTCGAAAAAGATGTTACATTAAAAAATATTCAAACTAAAATTAGCTGCTCCCTTTTCAACTTATTTAAATGAATTTGACTAAATGTCTTTAAATATATACCTTTTCAAACTTTAGTTTTATCAGTCATATAAATGTTTCTTTATTATATGAAAAATATAAATAAAAATAATAGTCCAAATGCAATATATAAATAAATAATTTTTTATGCTAAAATAAATATTTAAAATAATATTCATGGTTATTTATTTAAATTTCATGCTTTCACATTAAATTATTTTTAAATACACGTAAGACATTCTGCTGATATTGTAAACTCCCCCCCCCCCCCCCGCCCCCCTCATTTGTTTTGCAATCAGAAATCGATGAAAAATTTAGAAAGCGAAGTCGATCATCTTATTATTTTTGTTTACACTCTTCTGACTGACTATCAATTATTCTTAAGTATAACACAACTAATTATTTTAGTAAATAAATAAATAATGAACAATTCTCGGAATATTGAACTAAACTTTAGACAGACATATATTAAAGTCGCTAAATTAAAAACAGGCATTAACAATTTTTTCTTCTTTGTATTACAACTCTTAAAAACTACATAAATATCTGAAAAATTAAAATTTTTACGAAAGAGTGAAAAGCATTCATAAAACTTACCTGTGAATGAAAATAGCAATGGGTATCCTTTTTCATTCCTTTCAACGAAGCTTTTTGCCATTTTCACTTTGAAAACGACTGCCAAAGAACCGAAGTTCTGCAACCGTTTCGACCTTGTTGAGAACATGTTTCTCTAGTGCGGGAGGGAGTGTGGGTCTGTTCTTCTCGCAGATTGGGAGATCATAGTTAATTTGTTTACAGAAGTTGTTTGTGCCGAGAGAAGTATACCTCCATGGTTTAATTTTTTTTCAATGAATCAAGTGAATGACTCACTACCGTTTGTTGACGTTTTGCGCTAACGTATGCTTTTAACTCGAGTTCTGAAATTGTTTTTCAACTGCGCAAATAATTCAAATTTTGTTAGTTTTGAATAAATTATGTTGAACAGAAAGGATTTCAGGTAGAAAAGATTTGTATTTAGGCAGATAAGTTTTCTCTTACACATCTCGAATCGTAATTAAGCCTAACATGGCTCGATCTTATCGGAGACTGGTAAGATCGATGGGTACGACCCCGGATGTGTTACACTGCTCTTTATATATATATTAGATGTAGTTTTGTTTTAAATTTTGATACAGAAGTATATCCAATCTATTAAAGGAACTCTTAATTACAATGTCTTGTTGTTGTTTTTTTCGCTTTAGGCTATCTTCAGTCTATATTTCTATATTCTTAAAAAAAAAGTAACTAACTCTGTCACCGCCACTGCAGTTATGAGCATTGGTATTACTCATATTACACAGAAATGATTGATACACACGCTGGTGCAGATAGTTTTTAAATCGGAGAATCCTTTTTAAGAGCTATTCAATGTTAAAGTTGATCAAAATCATTCCATTAAAAAAGTTTTATAGCTGAACAAAAGCTATGCATAGGAATTTAATCCTTTTTTCTAAGGATATACATTACAAGCTTGTGGTATGCAGACTGTATTTATTTTATTTTTTGACTGATATATTTTTTTTCAATTTTTTATTTGAATTTTCATCATTTTAATAGATATTTTTATTCACATTTAGATAGTTATTATTTTAAATTGTTGCCAATTGTAAAAACAGCGCAAAAAGTACTATTTCCTTTTAATTAAAAATGTATTCGTATGTGACTATTAAAAATAGAAATAAAACTTTAAAATAAGAATTCAATGATCACATTTTAAAAGTAGGAAAATATTTAAAATTTCGTCACAAAAATTGTATTTACACGGGAATATTAAAAAAGAAAGAAGAGTTTTAAAAATTAACATTAATATATGCTAGTTAAAAGCAATAAATAGGAGAAATTACATAACATTTAAAATGTACAAATAATAATATTGCCAAACAGTTTAAATTAAAAAATATATTTACACGAGAGATTTATTTCGTATTTTGTGGTAATCTTTTTAACTATTGTTGTCAATTCTAAGACAGTGCAAATAATAATTCTCCCTTTCAAGCAAGAAATGTATTTTCATGTGAATGTTAAAGAGAGAAATAATTTTTTGGTGAAAATTACGTCAGATTTAAAACAATATATTTAAAATGTGTTATTTAAGACAATTTTCTTATAACATTGTTTAAAAAATTCCAAAAGTCAACGGCTTTGATTTGTTCATTTTATATAGGCTGATTTTCAAATGCTGTTTACTGATCTTATTTAATCAATCACGAAAACAGCCATTAAATGTCTGAACAGCAGCTGATTATATCTTAAAATCCCTCAGTGAAATTGAAATGAATGGAAATCTGTTTACAGTGACATCATCACTGGTTTAATTATTATTCAAATCTTCCATAATCTTTTTAAAGTGGATCAAATTAGCGTGTTTTTAGAGTCTGCAGTGTCTGAACGGAATTTGTCGAATAGCTCATAGGGGGAAGAGCCCCCTATTTTATCAGAAGAAAATATTGGAATCATGAAAAAAAAATTCCATTTTTTTTTTTTTTTGATGGATTTACATGTTTTCGTTTGACCTTCAATACGATTTGACTATTTTTTAAAAATCTCTCTCTATTTGTGATACAAAATTTGTAGCTACTCTATCTCAAAACTAAAGCGTGGAATTTCATCAAATGCCATATTTAATTAGACTTTAGCAAACATAGATGCTGATTAGGTTTTGGTGTATATGGCCTAACAGGTGGCATTGCTATGTTACATTTTTCACAATTTACATAATTATACCTTAGCATCGTTAGGGTGAAATTCTATCAAACTTCACATTCATTTAATCCTTGACATAAATTGGCACTGATTAGATTTTGGTGTAAATCGTGACAGGTGGCAGGCACTACTAGGTTGTAATTTTAATTATTTCTGTGAAAGCCAGATCAAGGCATGTTTTGGGATTAAATTTCACCAGATTTGATATGTAAGATGATTATGAATAACTGATGATTCAGTATTGGTTTTGATCACCCCCCACGGAGCTTTGCCATACTAGGCTTTTTCCTATGAACATTATAGCTTATCCTAGCTTCTATTGTGTAGAAATAAACTAAATTTTATGTTTGACGATAATAATAATATATATCTTAATCCAATTTTAATGTCCAACTGGAATCGTTATTAAGCAGTGCTCTTTTTACTCACTGATCATTATTTTTTATCTTTAAAGAGAATTATCAAGGTGAATGCCGAAATATTGAATACTTCCTATATTCTTGCAGTAGGATATTTAAATGTGTTTCTATAAAACTGTGTACATTGTTTAATGACATCTTATAAAGATAACCTTCTAACATATTTTCTGGGGTAATTTTAAAAATTTACTTGCATATTTAGGAAAATTAGTGCAATGTTTTTACTTGTGATTCTTTTTTAATAAAAATGGTCCCCCGAAGTCCCCTTTTTAAATAAAAATGGTCCCCCAAAGTCCCCTTTTTAAATAAAAATGGTCCGCTTTCCCCCCCTTTTGAGGACTAAAATGTGTTGGGAGCCCTGTATATTAATTTTGCATGGATCAACACGTTTTTCAGTTTAAAACAAGATTCCGTCATAGACAGGGATGTAGTGGAGGGTATATGGGGGTATACGCCGTATACCCTCTGGATTTTTTTAAGGAACACCATATACCCTCTGTTTCTCAAGAAAGCTATAGTATATATACACTAGGGTATACCCTCTGCCTTGAGCGTATGCCCTCTGTTTTTTTTACGACTACACCACTGGTCATAGACATGTTCTTTTTCACACGTTTTACTATATTTTAATTTAACAATATTTTAATAACTGTAGAAATCTACTATTCTTTAAAAAGAATGAATTTGAATGTTTAATTGTAGAATAATGGCGATTTAAAAATGTATGCATTTTTTGAAAAAAAAATTGTGCCAAACCTAATTTTACTGACCTTTGAATGGACCAGGCCACGCCGAGACAATGATTTTCATACGGGCTGGGTCAAAACTAGGAATGGAAATTTTGGGCCGTGAAGATTAGGAATGAAACCAGTACCCGGGTCTGTGCAGGAAAAATAAGTTAGGACTGGCCCGAACCTTCAGGAAAAAAGTAAGGCCCGAGTCTTCAGCGAAAAGTATGGCCCGGGCCGACTGCCGTGAATGAAAATAGGCCCGAGCCGGGCTTCGGGCCGGCCCGTGCAGATCTCTAAGTTGTATTACAAAACATTTTAAATGCAATTGTGTATTTAAAAAAAATTAACCTAATGCTAAGTATGCCGATATAAACAACTAGGGGTGATTCTGTATATCGCGAATTTCAACAAATAGTCGCCGAAAAAAATATTGTCAATCGTTTGCAGAAAAATCACCAATTTTGTCAAAAAAATCGCAGAAAAACCACAAAATTCGTCCAAGAATCGCGAAAAAAAACCACAAACTTTGTCAAAAGATCGCGAAAAACCACAAACTTTGTCAAAAGATTGCGAAAAAAAACCCACAAATTTTGTCAAAAGATCGCAAAGTTCGTTAAAATATCGCAAAAAACGTAAATTTCGTCAAAGGACCGTGAAAAAAATGCATAGTTAGTGCCGGAAGTGGACCCCCCCCCCCCTTCCCCAATACTTGACTTTTCTTTTGATTTTACTACGGTTTTATCTTTTATAACTTTTATTTCCAAGTCCTTTCAAAGTTCAATAAATGAATGCAATTTTTTTTTTTTTTGACAGGAACAAATAATGACGATTTCATTAATTTATCTATTTCTTTGAGAGTTCCCTGACAAAATGGGGCAGGGGAGTTTATTCACCGTCATTCTTAATTTGTCATCATTCATTGCCTAAAAAGACACAAAGTTGTTTAAACACTTAAAAGTTACTGAAATAAAAAAAAATTCTAAACTTAGTTTAGAAGTTTGATGAATAATGTGCTCTCCGGAATTATTTTTCTAATAAAACCTTCTTCAAGCGACCAAGAAAAAATGGAATTTGTTTCATTTTCTTCAAAGAAAGTGGTCGCTCGTGGACGGAGTTCAACAGGGATGGTCTCTGAATGGAGGTAAAATTAGTATTGAGCCTATGGTAATAAATTTCGTTCCATGGGAGAAAAAAAAAAAAAAAAAATGGTCGTTCAGGGAGGAGGTGGTCGCACAGGGAGGTTTCACTGTACTTGGTATTCGACCGAAGTTTTATTATGCATTGGTCAATACCATGTTTTGAGCAAATGAAGATTTTTTTTTTAATATAGATGTTTACACATATAATCTTGGCCCTGCAACCTTTCATAAATGTGTTTTGTGCACATTATCTCATTTTTATAAAGGAATTTAATGGTAATATTTATAAATAATATATAAATCTGGAAATCGTTATGTAGGATTAACATTTTTTTATGTACTTTTTGTTTATCAAATATAAAAGTTATTTTAAATAGTGTGGATGATTTATTAAATTTAAATTTTTTAATATATGTTCATTGTTCAAAATGTATGTTTTCAAACAGTCCAGAAATTGTGCATGTAATTAGTTGCGTTGTTTGTAACATTTTTCTTATCCTCAGGGTTTTACTTACTTAATCTCGACTTTATGTGTGTATGAGTGTTTTTCTGTACCAACTACTTCTCTGTATTTGGCTGCAAACATGGCACTTGGGCAAAACAGTACTCAGGACACCACTACTTAAAAATAAATTAAAACAAATAAAAAAATATTTATAAAGTATATTTTTTAATCATTTAAATATTGTATTCATTAGTTGTTTATATAAAATCATTTAATTTATGCTGTGTGATAATGCGTTTTAGTAGATATATTTATGGATGTAGCAGTGATGGAACAACATGGACCTCATTTTGGAGCAGCAAAAAGCCATTTTGGAGCAGCAAAAACGCTCATTTTGGAGCAGCAAAAATGCTCATTTTGGCATTCTTTAACGAAATTCGCGTTTTTCCTGTGATTCTTTGACGAAATTAAAGTTTTTTTTCCGCGACTCTTTCACAAAATTCGTGTCTTTTTTGCAATCCTTTGACGAAATTTGCATGTTTTTTGTGATCTTTTGACCAAATTTGCATATTGTTAGCAATCTTTTGAGAAAATTCGCCTGTTATTTGGACCCTTTGTTGAAATCAGTGTGTTTTTTGCTATCTTTTGACGAAATTAGCATATCTTTCGAAATCTTTTGACGAAATTTGCAGTTTTTCGCGACCTTTTGACGAAATTTGCAGTTTTTTGAGCTCTTTTAACGAAATTCGCTTTTTTTCACAATAGTTTGATCCCATTATGCTCGTTTTTCGATGAAATTAGCTTTCCTGTGACAAAATTCACGTTTTTTTTTTGGCGATACTTTGACAAAATTCATGTGTTTTTTGCGACCTTATGATAAATTTGCGGGTTTTTTTGCAACATTTTAACAAAAGTAGTGTTTCTTCACGATCTTTTGACAGCATTTTGTTCGTTTTTTAGCGAAATTACCAATCCTTTGGCAAAATTCACATTTCTTTCGTGATGCTTTTACGAAATTCGCGATCTTTTGACGAAATTTGCGTTTTATTAGCAATCTTTTAACGAAATCGCATTTTTTCCCGGTCTTTTGACCGCGTTTTGACAAAATTCACGTTTTTTTCGTAATCCTTAGACGAAATTCATGTGTTATTCGCCTTTTTTTCACGAAATCCGCGTGTTTTTCGCGATCTTTTGACGAAAATCTCATGTTTTTCGCGATCTTTTGACGAAATTTGAGACCTTTTGATGAAATTTGCGGGTTTTTTCTCTACCTTTTAAATAAATTAGCGTTTTTCACGATTTTTTGACCATGTTTTGTTCGTTTTTTGACGAAATTAGCGATCCTTTGACAAAACTCACGTTTTTCTCACGATCTCTTGACGAAATTCACGTGTTATTAGCGATCTTTTGACGAAAATCTCGTGTTTTACGCGATCTTTTGACCAACTTTGAGACCTTTTGATGAAATTTGGGTTTTTTTTTTCTCTATCTTTTAAATAAATTAGCGTTTTTTCACGATCTTCTGACCGTGTTTTGTTCGTTTTTTGACGAAATTAGCGATTATTTGACAAAAGTCACGGTTTTCTCGCGATCTTTTGACGAAATTCGCGTGTTTTTAGCGATCTTTCGACAAAATTTGCGTGTTTTTCGCGATCTTCTAACGAAATTTGCGTTTTATTCGCGATTTTTTTTAACGAAATCAGCGATCCTTTGTTAAAATTCACGTTTTTTTTTTTTTCGTGATCATTTGACAAACATCGCGTGTTTTTCGGGATCTTTTGGCGAAATTAGAGTGGAAAATAGTCGATTTGGTTCAAGATTTATTATCGAATTGGCGCAGTTTTGTTGGAAAATGATTGTTTTGGCGCAGAAATGCGCAGCATTATCGATTTGGAGCAATTGGCGCAGTTGTTCCATCACTGATGTAGGCTCTTTGTCCGGTGCATATCTGTTGTGCTTCAATTCAAAGAATTTAAAAGCGCTTTTTGATTAACCCACACAACATTGGTATATTGTACATGACTGCTGATATCTGTGTGGGAAAAATGTAACAAAACTTACATGTTTTAATATATAGGAAGATAATTTTAATATGTATTTATTTATGTAATGCGTTTTGCCTGGTGCATACCTGTATGAACTCTTAGTTAAGAACTTGATTGCTTTTCCATTTGACGACACACGCTGATAAATCACACACTGCTGTCATAATCTGAGCAGTTCGTTGAAAAGCATGTATATAATAGATGCATTTTGTGTGTACAGTTTGCATAGTAACAATTTATTGATGTATGCACAGTAAATGGAAAAGCGTCAGATGAGAAAAATTCTGTTAGTGCATGTGCAAGAGTAATTCTGTCAATTGCCAGTCCCTAGCCTGCATTCTTTATTCTGTAAACACATCAAATGTTTTAAAGCAGTTATAAACTTTTTTTTCTATGGTATCATCAAGTTGTTCGCCGTCAAGTTAGAAATTAAAATCAGTAAAATTTCCATTTGTAAAGCTTATTATTTTTTTCACTAAAGGCTCTCTCTGTCTTGACAAATGTCTAGGGCCTTTCATTGCACTGTAGGTATTTTCACTACTCCATCACAAAGAGCTGAAACAGATAACAAAAATCCCTGCCGGCCCGGCCTACAGGCGGAGGTAGATTTCGAAGTTAAGTATACTAATTTCACAAACAAAAACCAAATCATGATTAGAGATAAACCCACTTTAACAATTTTATCTGGCCGCTTTTGACGAGTTTTTATTTCATTTTTATATAATAACTGGTTTTATCAGAATCCTGTTAGGGCGGTATTCAAAAAAATACTTTTCCATGCTCAACAACTCGAAATTTTCTGGCATAACTCCAGATTCATTTTTAATAGGAAAACATGAAACTTGTTGATGTGATTTTTGAAGAAATTTATAAGCGACCTGTGTTTTTAATTTTCGTTCAATTAATTAAAACTTGATATATAAACAATTCTTTTCTCAGTAAGACAATATTTTTCGTTTCTAACACAATCGCTTCGGGAAATTCCGTTCAAAATGCCCACTTTGATATAATTTTTTGAAATATATTCTGCCTCTGTCAAAAAATCGATCATTACGGTACATTATATAGTTTCTGAATAAGCGAATCTGCCAATTGGATGCGTTTGAGAGCAAAAATGAATTTAAAAATGAGTCAGAAAATAAGCAGTTTGGATTTGAATACTCCCTTAATACGATGATTTTTCCAACACAATCCGCTTCGGGAAATTCGGTTCAAAAGGCCCACTTTGACAGCATGTTTTAAATTATATTCTGCCTCTATCAAAAAATTGACCATTACGGTACATTATACAGGGTGTCCGGTCTCAACGGTGTCCAATGGCTAATTCCTAAACCGTTAGTCATAGACATATAGTTCCAATTACAAAAATGTTTTAAATGAGGTAAAGAAGTATTTTTAAAGCGATTTAGGTCAAGGAAAACATTTATGTAAAAATTACGAAATTTAAATTTTTATACGGTCCCCTGGTCCTATAAGTGATATTTAGTAAACTTTTCCCATTTCTCTAACAAGTACGGCAAAAATAAGTCCCATTCATCTAACCCTAAAATTGACCGAGTTATGACATTTTCAATTTTATGACTTAAACCACTTTTCTGTAACTGAAAACAGATGAGTTGGACCAAGCTTTCAGGGGTTGTGCACGAAGTGCTTAAAATATTATAAAGGGCGTCCACTCCAAACGATATTCAATGGCTAATTCCTAAACCGTTAGTCAAGGACATATAGTTCCAATCACAAAAAGGTTTTAAATAATGTAAAGAAGTATTTTTAAAGCGATTTAACTGAAGGTGCTGCCCCCGTATAAATATTACGGTAGTGTTAATTTTTAGTAATTAACTTTCAGATTGATTAAAATAATTGAAGAAGTGAGTTTCAAATCTCGCCTTATCGAGAAAATCAAATTTTGGGAAATCGCGTAAAACCTTTAAATGCGCCCATTGGTATTCATTGAAAATTTGGAGATTGTAGTGTTTGATTGGTACAGTTATACCAATAGAATAGATTGATAGAGAAACACGACTTTTTAAATTTCGGATAAGGCGAGTTTCGAAACTGACGTCCTCAATTGTATTTTGACATTTTTTAATTTTTTTTTTTTTGTAAGGAAATAAGTGCGTTTCTTTTGATGATTTTTTTTTAAATAGTTGTATTATTTTTTATAAGCTTTTAACTTACAACGTTCGTATAGCCATGTTTTGCCAATTTGTAATCTGATTGGCCAGAGGTTTCGGTGTTAAAGTGACTCATCTTGGCGGTATTCGTGCTTGGCAAGTGCAGAGGCAAGTGTTTAATGGCAAAAGTGATTTATATACTTTTGAAACTTGCTTAGCGACAAGTACGGCAATATATATATATATATATACAGTAAAACCTCCGAATAGCGGCCACCACTGGGAGCACGGTAAAGTGACCGCACTTCGGAGGTTTCCGTTACTCAGAGGTTCCACATTTTAAAACCTCAAAATTACATTACTTTAAAATAAAAATAACTGATCAAAATTATTTTATTTTTACAGTTAAAAATTACATACTATTATACATACTATCATTTTACACTAAAGAAATTAATTATTCGCACTTTTTTTTTTTTTTAAGCGTATCTCTTTCTCTAAATGCATAATCATTTCCACAGATTTGTTGTAGAATTCGTTATCATTTAGAGTGAGCGCAAAATTTTTAATTTCCCAGTTTCTCTGCAATTTCTGGGGCACTTTCATGCAACAATAGTCCAGAAATTGGGAAATTTTTCTTTCGAGAGTTCGAAAGCCGTTCCAAAGGCAACTTATCAATCTCATCATAACTAGTTCTTTTGACGATTAGTTTTAGATTCCAAATTTACACCTTGAAATGTTTTTTTCTAAATAAAAGTCACTTTTTTTCAAAATGTCATCTATTTGGGTCTTTCCGCAAATGTCATTTCAGGTAATTTTCGTGCACTTACACCTTTTTTTGCTGTCCTGGATAACTTTCAACTTATCACTTAAAGTTAAAAATTTTTCACTTTGAACTCATTCTTTTAGTGAAAAGCACGTGCTACACATAGACAAGAAATATCATCATGCGATTCAAAATGAGTACATTTTTACAAGACTACTCCTTCCTCACAAATAAACTTAAATTTCGTCACCCCCATCCCCTTTCGCCACACCTATTTACAAACGAGATTTTGCTAAGCAACCACTAGAGATTGGTAAGGAAATTTTAAGGACGTCTAATAAGAAAATACACCTCCACATTCTTTGCTATCTCGGTTGTAGTTAAAACATAATGTTTAAAAAAAAAATGCTGTGGGGTGGCCGTTATTCGGAGGTTTAGTGTAATGTTATTTCTATGGAAGAGATTCGGTAATACTAAAATATGGCCGGTATTCGGAGGTTACCGTTGTTCGGAGTGACCGTTGTAGGAGGTTTCACTGTATATATATAAATTGTTAAATGTTATAATCTAATATATGTTTTGATTTAACAATACTTCCCTCCTAATTTTGAATTAAAAAATAATTTAAAAGAAATAGCTGCTCTAATGAATATTTGCTGAGGGGAGAGGCAGTGGAATTTTCAGAAGGGGTAATGTAAAAATAATAATAATTATTATTTTTTTATCATTACAATAAACTGACAAATGGAACAAAATCTTAAAAAAAAAAATGAAAAGTTAATTAAAAAGAGAGAATGTGGGCGGTTGTATGATGTCCGACCTTTAATGGATTAATCTGTGCTCTATTAGAACAAAATATTAAAATATTGTAACAATTTTGTTATGTTTATTTAAATCATTGAAGTAATCGCACAGGTAGAATCATATAATTCAAATAATTGATATTTACTGTAAAAGAAAATAAAAGTGATACGAGGATCATTTTCAAAAAGGGACATATTAATTTCCTTAACATATTCAGAGCAGCCATTCAAAAGTTATGTATACAATATATGCATACAAAAACAACAACAACAACAAAAACCCCATTAAGATGGTACAAACAAATTACTTACAAATTGAGCTTTCATGTGTCTGTGCTTGGGACGGGAAGGAGGGTGGGTGGGGATGCAACAAAATTTGGAGCGGAGATTTCAAGGGGAATTGGTTTTCATTACTACAACAAATATTGCTGCACAAACAATGTAGTTTTCAGGATTATAAACTTGTGTGTATGAAAGACAGTGAGGGAAAAGTTTAAATTGCAATTTCAAGTGGAATTTAGATTATGGATTACTTATTAATTATTGCAGCAATAAAGAAAACGGACCTTTTCCCCCCAAGTTTTACAGCGAGATAAATCTTTGCTCATCAGCAGATTTTCGTTTTCTCTGAAGACTTCATCTAAATTCATCGGCCCCTTAAATTTCTTCTTCCCCATTTTTTGCTTCACCTGCACGCAAAGTTAAAAATCTATAGAGGTTTTTATATATTTTTTTACTATTCTACTCTGTCTAATTAAATAATGAATCTTCTAAAACTCCACTCCCATTAAAAATTTTATTTCCTATTGTCTTAATTATAACACTTAATTATTAGAGCATAAAGAGGTAATAATTTAAAAAATTATTAAATTTAAAATCATTGAAAAAGATTAAAATTTATAATTTATATAAGCAATTATAGATTTCAGTTATAATTTTATTATATATACTGTTAAATTTAAAAAAATGTAAAAAAGTATATTAAATTTAAAATTATCAAAATTAATAACCTTATTAAAATGTTTGGAAATTTTTCTACTTAGTCTTTTTAGTTAGCCATTATTTTATAGTTACAGTAAGTTGCTAATCATCTCAATCCTCCCTAAAATTTATACACCCCCCCCCCCTAACTTTTGCTCGGCCAATACAATATTGTCTAGAATTGTATATTTTTCCCTATATTTTATTTTATTGTGCAAGAAATAACTAACCAACTTACCACATCAACCCCCCTAAAAATTCTACTCTCTCTTCCCCCCAACTCACGCGAAAACACCCGTTCACTATTGTTAATCACATGGAAGTATTATTTTAAGATAGCTCATTGGAGAACATTTCTCTCCCCCCCCCCCCCCCCCCCCCCCCATTCTGCTGTACATGATACAGATTATCTTTTTGTGTTCAAGGGTGGATGCGATATTTACACATTAAAAGTTCAAATAACGCAAGTTAATATAGGATTGATTGGATAAAAAAAATCCAAATATGTATCATTTTCTAAAGAGTTGTGACTGTTGCTTTTATAATCATTTAACAAAATTTCTGTTACTTTTTTTTACTTGTATTTTTAGTACAAGTTTTATATTTTGTTTTAATATGTCAGAATGAACAAAAATCTCAAAATATAATTGTAATGTTAATTTACTCTGAATGTTTAATGTTAAATTTTATATCTGACGATTATTTTTATTTCTAGTAAATTTGTGACTGACCCCTATTTTGCAGCAAAAAAGATACTCCAACTTTGAACATCTATTACTCGGTCAGTTTTAATCGCAGAGGAATGAGACTTTTTTTGTCTTACTTGTCAGTGCAATAGGATATTTTTACTAAATATCACTTATAAGACTTGGGGACCGTATAAAAATTTAAATTTCGTAATTTTTTAATAAATGTTTTTCTTGACCCAAATCGCTTTGAAAATACTTCTTTACATCATTTAAAACATTTTTGCAATTGGAACTATATGTCTATGACTAACGGTTTAGGAATTAGCCATTGGACACCGTTGAGACCGGACACCCTGTATAGTTTCTGAGTAACAAAAGGTACCAATTGGAAGCCTTTGAGAGTAAAAATGAGTCAAAAAATAAGCAGTTTGGATTTGAATACACCCTTACTAAGATGATTTTTTTCTTCAACCGCTATGTATTCTTAATTTGTTTTTGCTGTAAGAATTGGTCCTATCCAAAACTTGTCTAAATAGATGTTGTAGACAATATTAAGAAGATATATTATAAATTCATGGGGATTTTATATCTTTTGAATTGACGGAGTTATGGATTTTTATCTTCTTCAAACGCCCTTTTTGTTTTCGTTTTTAATTTTTTTTTTTTTGCGGTACGAATCGGTCCTATCAAAAACTTGTGAATATAAAAGTTGTAGATAATGTTAAGGAGATTCATGATAAAATTAATTGGATTTGACATCTTGAGAATTGACGAAGTTATGAATTTTTTTCTCCCAAAAACCCTATTTTTTGTGCCCTTTAAGCCCATTTTTAACTTTATCAAAAATCTGTGATACATAAATTTTTGGCCCTATTTTTAGAAGTAATAAAAACTTATGTACAAAATTTAAGAAGTTATGGGGTTTTTTTCGGTTTTCACAACCCCCCCCCTTCCCCCTATTTCCATCCCCTTGGTCCGATTTTGCCCATTAACTAACTCGACCGAGATTTTATGCCCTTTGATTTTATGTATCAGTTTGGAAGAGATTGGTGCAGAATTGTGGAAGTTATCGTGTCCAGAAGTGATATATATAGATAGATACATACATACATAGATATATATAAAGTTTTTTACTGAGGGTGGTTTTGGACTCTAGGAGTCATGATCGGTGTAGATCTGCAAAAATTTTTCAGAAATTTCAACATAGGAACGACGCCAATAGATAGTATTTCATACGAAATCTACCTAACAAACACAGGCCACTAATGGCTGAGTAAGCCTTGGACCAAGGCATTCGCTATCTTTGGCCTTAACGGCTCCATCAAAAAAGTGTAATGCCAGCCGCATTACATGAAGATGCCTGCATTCATGCCACTAACTTTTAACCAAAAATGCTAGATAGCGTCAAACTGGCCACATTTATTCTTTTAATGGCCATTCATTATGAATAAAATCTAGCCAAAAGCTGCCCACAAAAATGAGTTTTATGTTTATTAAATGTAAACTACTCCAAATCCGGCCACTGTGATGCCATGAAGGTTATTTAGGTATAAATTCAAAATTTACTCTATAAAAAATATTTTAAGATTGTTTAAATGATTAATAATTATTTTTCATGCAAAATCAATTTATGTGCACTTAGGTACACTTTTCAAGAAAACTAAGTTCAGTTACCTTGATTTTTCAAAAATTTTAAAAAGATGTGATGCTTAACATTGTAAATTAAATAGTTTATTTTGTTTTGTCAATTATATACTTTTAAAATTTATATACAATGTCATTTTTAAATAATTTCATTTCATATAAATTATAAAAGTACATAATTGGCAAAATAAACTATTTAATTCACAATGTTAAGCAGAGCACTTTTGGAGGGAGGAATCAAATTAATTTATAGTTTTCTTGAAAAATATAACTGAGTGCACATTAGTAATTTTTATTGCAAAATCACTATCATTTAAATAATCTTCCTACAAGTATTTAGAATAAATTCTGAATTTATGTCTAAATATTATTTATGATTTTAACACATACAAGTCGAAACCGTTTAAAAGAACCGATTGACTGAATTTATAAAAAAAAAAAAAAAATTACAATAATGAATCCATATTTAATAAATATATTTTCAAACTTTATGTTAAGTTTGCCAGTTACAATTTTGCATGTAAACATTCGTGCTCTTTACTTAAGTTCTAATCTGAGTGCCGGCGAAATCCAGAAATATACTTTTAGACGCATAAGAAAATACTCATTTCATTTTCACCCACTGAAGCCGTCTGAGGTGAGCATCTCGATTTCAGTGTCAACGGCAGGGGCGGACTGGCTTAGTTTGGCCCACCCCGCTAGACTTATGCATTGGCCCACCAATCGACAACCCCATTGTTAAAATGTTTGAATACAGACTATCAATACGATCCCTTGCTCTAACTCTATGAAGACGACATAACTCCAATTCGAGACATATTAGCATCTTTGTAATAGTTTATTTTCAATTGGTAGTAATTTCATCGTGAAAAAAAAATCTTGTGTATGTGGCGGGGGGGGGGGAAACCTCCACCCCCTGTCACTCCAATCTGCATATTTATATTTTGTACATTATTTGCAAAATTTAAAGCATTTTTTTTTCTTTAACAAAATAAAGATTATAAATATCTATCAGCATATACTTAGCTGTCAACTATTCCACTTTTTAGGTATCACTCCTTCTGAGTAGTAATCTTTTCCTAATTATAATGTTAATTGGGATTTTTTTGGCAATTCTACGATTAAATAAGGTAAGTATTATGATTCGGAAATAGTGTTAACACTAAAAAAGGGATAGTTCTCAGCTATGCATTTTTATGAAAAAGTATGAAATTTACAGGAATTAATATTTATACGCTGAAGAATGGAACAATGTTTTTTAGTTTCCTATAAAAGGTGGATATCTTAAACTATAATCGATTCCTTCCGCATAACAATCTTTTGTGGGGAATCCCTGAAAATCAGATTAAAGTGAAAATTTGGCACCATTATCGGAAAGATTCGATGCTTTTATAGAAAAAGGGGAAACACTGCTCGATTGCTTTCTATCAGAATAACAATACATGGTAACCTACTTACAAATGAAAGTGACTTCGTAAATGTGCAAAGCAGATCCTTAGCATGGGCAGCGTTCATGATACAAAATAAATAGAAAAATCACTAACGTGATTTTTATACTCGTACGCAATAGAAGACAAAAAACCTCAAGCTGATGCTCGTTGGCTAAAAACAGTAAATATTCTTTTCAGGTTAAATATCTAAAAAAACAATTAAAAATTATCCTACTGTCACAAAATAAAATCGAACTGAAAACAAATGCGTCGACGACATAAATTAGCAAATATTACTAGAACAGAAAAACACGATTTCTGTTTTTCCTTCATTCTGATCAAAATAGCGTTAAAAGGACTTGAAACAGAATATAATACGTAATTTTGAAGGAGGATTTTTTTTTTCTATACATGAATAAATAAAATTTTGAATATAAGACAGATTGAGTTTGAGTCAGTCTAAGCCCAAAAACCAATATAAAAATTGACTCCGTTTTGTCTCCATGTCCTATGTGTGCGACACATTACGTCACACATAAGTGTTAATAAAAAAAATAATGAAAAACTTGGAGATGGGAAGGAAAGGAAAGGGTAATTTAGGCTTCGTTTTTTCGGAAGCGCTATTGCACTGGGCTCCGGAGCCATGTATTTATGATCTCCGGTGAATTCCGACCAATATTTAAATATTTGCTAAAAACAGAGAAGTACCGGAGCTGGGCTCTGGTGGGCTCCGGCACAAATTAAGCCCTGGACTGTGCTGACCCTAATCTATGCACATTCACAACACCTAAGAACATCCATCCCTTACCCGGAATTTGTACCCAGGCCCCTTTGTGTGAAAGGCTAACATGCTAACCATTATGCCGTCAAAAAAACCTTAGACTTGTTTGTGCACTATACATTGTAAATTTTATACTGGAAAGTGTTAGTATTGACCGGAAAGAGTTAGTACTATTAAAATTGACACGCATACATTGATTGATTTGTTGTTTGAAATACCATTATATTCATTTGTACATTTTATTTTGTTATTTGAAATTATCATAACACTAAGTACATTGATTAATTTTTAACTTAAAGCAACTCCATCTATTATCTTATCATAATCAATCGAAAGATCATTCAACACTGAATAGGATAAAATCATCTAACAGTTCTTGTCCTAGAGATGAACGGAAGCAGTTCTTTATAATTTTAAGTGTTGAAAACACTCGTTCACAAGACACTTGAGTGCATTATAAAGTGAATATGTACTTATAAGCTATGTACAATGTTGGATAAATATGACCATAGCCATTTAATTAGCACAATAATTCTAATGCACAAGCTAGGCATTTTTTACACTTCTTATTAACTTTACAGCGATTATCATCATCTTTAATGAGTTCTTCCTAATCGCTCGTTTCTATGCTGTAAGCAGCTGAGAGCTCGCTACGTCGAGATTGTTGCTGCAATAGCGACTGATTATAATCAGCATAGTGCCGGAAAATTGCAGGAACTCTTTTCTGACATAGTCTTTCTTGACTTTCGCCAAGCCAGGCAAAGTACTAAGAGCTTCTTCAGCAAGTTCATTTAACAATGGAGGATATTCCAAATATGGGTTCGAGGCTGAAAAAAGTCACGTGGTACCGGTAATTTACCCAAAAATCTTCTAACGGATAAGAAGGGAAACGAGAAACTACTACTGCTTTCCCCCATGAACTGCTTCATTGGCTAGCGGGGATTTACATTACGTCTACGGAGCCTTCCCTTCTTTACGCTAGACGTTTTTGCCTTGACCATGTGATCCTGACGTAGATGGAATATCGTCCATTTAACCTCACTGAAGCGGCGAGGATCGAACCAGGTAACGTCTTTCATGAGCAAGTCATTTCGAGTGAATCGTGTATTCAAGAGCTAAATAGTTGTGTCTAAGATGACATTATAAACGTTTCCCTTAAATACTTTTGATGGTGATCCGATAATCCTCTTCACCTCATCGTGAGAATATTCACCACATCGACGTTTCGCTACAGATATTATCGTTTCCGGTAAGAAACTCTCAATTTCAATGGTGCACTCCTTTCCTATTAGTTGCTTCTGAAGATGTTCGGCAAATTCTGAAGCATTTTTCAGGTCCATGTTAAAATTATTTCTTTTGTATAGCAAATTGGATTTCAGAGTTCGGATTTTGTTAGCAGCAGTTAAGTAGTCCAGGCCGCTCATCTACAGATATTTCGATGCGGCTGTAGATATATTGAATAGGACACTGAAAATGGTTGCTATTAATATGAAATTTGCACCAATTACCAATCCGTGATCTTGTTGAAAAAGATTCATATGACGGGAAATCATTCATTTCGGTGATACCTTGTAGGCACTTAAACAATGTTAAAAACTTATGTCGACTTTTAAAAAGTTTTGAAGACTCCTCAAAGATATTAAGTGTTAGATCCTTACTCCACCACATAATAGCATTTACTTTTCGTAATCAGCGAATAAGTTTAAGTTTATTTCCACCTACAAACTCCTTATTCACTGAAGTCCATACTTTCATTCGCCTATATGAATCTGAGATAAACACGGTTGTAGCTTGCATTAAGTCCAAGAAGTCCGTTGTTGATTTGCAACATTCTGCTGCATCTGTCATAACCAAATTTAGCACATGCGCATATCAATGCATATGCTATACATTTCGATTGTCTTTTCTCAGTTGTGTCAGCAGACTTTTATATCTCCTACTCATATTTGCTGCACCATCAAAAGAAATGCCAACTACGCTCATGTTCAAAATTAACAGAATTTTCAGATTTGGTCGATTATTTCCAGAACTACTGGACATATTTTATTGAAATTAGGTATGCACATAGTTTTGATATAATGCAACAAAATAAACATTCAACAGTTGTAAGGCCCACGCGCGATCGTGCGTAAAGAATCATCAGCTTTAAAGGTATAAAACAGATCTTACAATATTGAACAAAAAAATGGGTTAGTAGGGGTTATGGTCCACTCTTACAGATATACAATTCTCATATTGGAAATCAGGCAGTTTATGGGTCCCTGTGGCAGTTAGTCTCACTTCTCCAGAACGCTGTTTTCAGGCTCTGGGTGTTTCTGGGAGGTGGCAAGCGAGTTCCAATTTTCCTCCCCAGAGCGTTTCAGACATGGTCTATAGGATTTAGGTCTGGAGATCTGACTAGACAATCCATCAAGCGAATATCCTCGCTTTTTAGAAATTCGTCGACCAGATGAGCTCTATCTGGACGCGTGTTGTAGTTCATTAAAATGAAATCAGGTACAACTGCATACCTGAAAAGGCTAACATATTGTACCAAGATATCATCCGTATCCCTCAAACCAATCGTAGAGCCTTTGCCAAACACAGGAAGGGGTGTGCGTCCATCCAAAATATGCCTGCACGGACCATCAAACCTCCTCTGCCATAGTGGTCTTTTTCTCGGAAGTTGGAAGGCAGGCAGCAGATCCCTGGTTTTCTCTAGATGAAAGTAGGTCGAGAATTCGTATTTAGGCTAATCAGAGACTCATCAGTGAATAGGACCCTATCAATCCCTGGTCCATAGTCAATGATCTCTGCCCTTTGCTAAACGGATTCTCCTGTGTGCAGAAGTGAGCGGGATGCAAGCAGCAGTCTTCATGTAGCCTTCTGCAAACAGTAACTCTTGAAACTCCGTTTTCCGGGGCCACATAAAAGTCACAAGAGAGCTAAGGAGCTGTTGCACTCCTGTTACCCATCACTGTAATGGACAAATAGCCATCTTTGTTGGCCGTCGTAGCTCTTGGACGACCTTACCCAGGCTTTTTTTCTATGGATCCACAGTCCTTAAACTGTTTCCATAAGTTGCTGGTGTTACATCGAAGTCTCTAAGAAGTTGCACTTGAGACTGTCCTGTTTTCAGTCTATCTGTAGTTTGCCACTTCATTATGTTGGTGGTTACTCATTTTTACTGTTTTCTTTTGAATTTCATCGAATATTGCAATAAAACAAAGACATTTGGCGAGGTGTGCGAACAAACAAAACTTTTCACTTTATCCCCTAACTCTCGGCTTCTATACAAAATGAGTAATTTGTACAGATCTTTTAAAGATTACTGATGGGCGAGGGCAAGGAGAAATTGGGACTCACCCGATCAAAAGCAAGAAAAAAAAATGCTTCATGGGGAAGAAAATTTAGTTTCATAATTATTGTTTTTTAGTTTTATTGAAAAGAAAAATAACTGAAAAAATTCATTATTTTTTTGGCCCACTACACCCGTTTGGCCCACCCCGCGATCGCGGGTTAGCGGGGTGGGCCAGTCCGCCCCTGGTCAACGGAATGAAAAAAATATTGAAATGTAAAAGCATTATGAGTAAAAATGCGTTATTTTATATAGTGACGTTATTTTCTGTTCAAAAGTTTAAAAAAAGTTATTTTTAGTTGCAATACGAAAACGGCATCTGTAATGATATGGTGGGCAATTCTCATTGTTTCCCTTCTCTCTTCAACAATGCAGCTAACTCGATTGTCACCAATGTGATGAAATTCCATAAAAGATTTTTAAAATATAAAAAATAGAGTTTGGGCACATCTACAAATAAAGATTTTTCATTTAAAAAAATAACTATCAAAATCAGTTCAGTAGAAAGCTTAGGCCAGATGACTAAAAAAAAACAGCCTTGTGTTTTAAATATATAGATTATAATGAAATGGAAGTGACGTAACTTTCAGAAATATTTTCATTTGTGCACACCAAGGATCTTTAAAGATATCGCAGAAGTTCAGTCTATTTAGATGCAAGAATGAAGATCAGTGAATATGACGTCTTCACTGACACTGTTATACTCTCAAATATTATATTCATGGAGCAAATACATCTGTTTTCTGATTGACATTTTCCCCATCGGAAACATTTCGCTTTAGATATTACCTTTTAATCATATATTATTTCCCATTATATTATTTGCATATGGATTACGTAATAGTATTTCTCAGTAAATAATCTGTGTTCTTCCGCGATTAGCGCATAATTACACACAATCATTCTATTATCGTTAATTTTATGAAAACCATAAAAATTTTTCTTTTAAATACGATGACACATTCACTGATGAAATAACACTTCTGATTGGTTGAATATGGTAAAGCAAAATAAATTTATATTATAGAGAAAAAAGCTTAATCTGATTGCCAACATTTTGAAGAAATGTCATAAAAAGCTTTTAAAATTAAAATACAAAAATTGAAATAAATTAGATAGCTAGAACGGGCACATCTACAAATGAATAGCTTTCACTGAAAAAAAAAATAAATAAAATAAACTCTTCACTAGAAAGCTCAGGTCTGATGACAAAAAAAACAATCTGATCTTTAAAATATATAGATTTTATATCAAAAGATGTTATACATTTTATATTAAAATATGGGGGTGGGAGGCTTTCACATGTTTACTGGAAAATCTGTGTTACGATTTATTCATTAAAACATTATTAAATCAATATAATCTGAAACATTTTAAATATTTTTGCATAATTCTTGTTTTGTGTTCATAAATGTTACATAAAAATATTTTGATATGAACTAAAGAACGACATTTTGCACGTATCGGATAACATTTAATTTTTTTTCTTAACAGCTAGAAAAAAATATATTATTTCAACTCTTTTCAAAATCACTGACAATTTTAGCAGTAAATTAAAATGGCTTTTCTTTTCATGTTTATTTTTTATTAAGTCACTTGGAAAAAGGATTTTATTTTTTTTCTTTTTCTGATAGAGAAAGAAAATTTTAAGATATAGTGTAATTTTTTTAAAAGAACTTTGTACAGTTTTCAGCCCTTATAAAAACATCCATTTTCTTTTCTCTTAATATTTTGAAACTGACCTATGGTAACTCAGTAGCACCAAGAGGGGAAGGGGATCTCCAGATTTTGATGCCCCAGTGTTATTTTCTGATAATACAGAAAATTTTTAAACATGCATATTTTCACATAGGCAACCTTACGGGGAATGTTTACTTTTTTTCTTGCCTTTCCTCGCTCTTAATTTAAGTATTGCACGGCAGTGCAATACTTATTTATTTCCAGTGTCACTTCTCAATGTTAATTTAACATAGAAAAGCCTATGGAGATCATAACTTTTTGACTTTTTCTTCCCACTTTTTTGTCCCTGATGCCATTAATTTTTTATTCTTTGTAATTTTAATGATATTGTAAATTCAAAGTACGAAAATGTTTGCCTGGCACCAGGGTCAAAACGGATGATAAAATGCCTTTGCATATGGGTGAATTATAATACAGGGAGTAACATAGCCTAAGATTTATTTATATTATTCAAATATTCTTAATAATAATTCCAAATTTCGCTTTTTTTAATCGAGAATCAATGGACATTTTTGCTATAAAATTTAACATTTTTTTTTTTCTATTGTTGCAAAAAAAATTCAAAAGCCGTAATAAAAATTTATCTACAGTAATTAATTTTCAGTTAAAATATTTCCACGTGAGAAATGGAATTTGAAATAATTTTTTTACGAATTAAAAAGAAGATGAATATGGTGTCATATGCAGGGCTGCCACTGCCGAATGGCATCAAAAATAGTATCTTTAGTAGCCTACAATGAAAAAAGTAGTAGCCAAAATAGTTGCATGCTTACTTAAAAAAAAAGGTGGGAGGGTAGGAGAAGAATCCTTATTTATTATCAAAATAATAACCAAAACTGTTTCATGAAAATTCACATCCTATTTTACACTTTATGTTTCCAACCTAAATTGCCAGTTTTTGTACTTTTAATATAAAATCATACATTAATTATTAATTTTTAAAGAATGCAGTTTAGTTTCTACAATATATACTAAATATTAAAACTGGAAACCAAAAAACTTATGTTATTTATTATAATCAGTACAGGATGAAAAACTTATTAAAAATATACACATTTAAAAAAAAAAAAAGCATCCTAAATTTGGCCTTCCCATAAGTCAAGAGACACAAGCCCATTGACTTCTGCTTTAATGGTTTAATCCGGTCTTAATCCTAAAAGAAAATCTTATTATAAGCTACAACTTTAAATGCCTTAGCTACAATTTTAATTAATTAAAGCAGGAAATCTGTCTATAGAAAATAGCTTTATCAGAATAGATGCATTTGATAAGGAACAGGCATGTGCAACTTTTGTGTGCAAAACTGATCTAACCTTTGCAAGAAATTTATGTAAAATAGCAAAACTGGCATAAAGTCGGATTTTAAAGCCACCAATGGGTTAAACAAGAAATAAACAACATTCTTATTACCCACATTTTAAATCTATTATTAAATTTAAAAACTGTGTTAAAAAACAATTTTCTTTTATTATCAAAGCCTGATTAATAAAACACAAGCCAAAATAAGTCGAAGATTATGGGTCCACTGATTTCTGGGAATACCAATTTAATGGTTTTTTCTAATGTATGTTTTAATCCATTTTTGATCCTGTAATGATCAATATTTTGGACTTTTAGAATGGGAACAGGTTAAAAACAAAAAGAAATGTACATATATATTTATCTAGCTATGCATCTATATGTTTCCACTTTTTTTCCCCTTTAAAGTTTGGCGATGGTATAAAAAGAATGCCCTAAAGAATACTAGACTGCGATTTTGTCTTAATCAGCCTTCTATGGATGTTGACATTTGATTTTTGTTGTGATCAGAGAAACATTAAACACAGCAAATTATGCCATGCCAATCAGCATGGCGTTAGATCATTGGCAAAGATTAAAATGCTGACCACGATAATGTTTAACATTTTTACATCCCTGAGCATTGCTAAGTTACATTTTGTTATCAATTCAGTACCAATTATTGATATTTTTAAATCCTCCATTCCATATACCAATTTTAACTAGAAATTTTATTTAATAAATTTTCAAATTTAGACAGGAAAAGAACAGCAACAAATTCAATAAATTTAACATATTTTTTACCTTTTCAATAATAAATTTAAAAGAAAAACATTTGCTGCATAAAAATCACTGTAAAAATTATATGTTAAAAAAATTGTGTGATTTTATTTATTTTTGATCTTAAGATTTTATTGAAGTAACTATCACATGGATGTTGATATTTATGTTGTGATCGCATAAAGATTGAACACAGCAAATTATGCCATGTTGATCAACACAGCATTAGATCACTGGCAAAGATTAACATACTGACCACCAGATTTTTTAGCCCAAAATTTGAGATCCCTGAGCTTTGCTAAATTACATTTTGTTATCAATTCAGTATCAATTTTTAATAATTTGCAAGCCTTCCATTTCATATGCCAATTTTAACTAGTAATTTTATTTAATAAAATGTATCTTATTCTTAAGTGGCATTTTATTTCAGATTGGTTACTAAATTTCAGGTATGAAATATATTTATGCTATGAGTGAAGAGACTAGAAACAAATCAAATGCACTCAGCACAGTTAACAAATCTAGAATGAATTGTATAAAATTCATATGACAGTTTAAAATTTAAATATCTTTAAAAGCAACACAAATTTGGGAGAGATACACTGTAAAATGTATGAGTGGGAGTCAACCAGAAAATCAATAGTTTCCCACCGAAATTTGGATGATTGGCATCTTTGAGCTACATTGATGGATTGAAAAGCATAATTTATCCATTTCAAATTGAAGTTTTTGTAGATTTAAAAAAAAAAAAAAAAAATGTATACTGAAATAATAATAAACTGTAAATCTATACTAATAAAAGAAAGTTTCTGTGTGTTTGTTTGTCTGTCTGTCTGCAATGGCTAGCGAAATCTACCGCATGTACAAAGCTGAAAATTTTTGTGAGGGTAATCAAGGGCCTCTCCTGATGCACCCGAGACTCAGAATTTTAAATTTCTTATAATTAGCTGAGTTATTAATTAAAATAATGGAAAAGTATTCATAATTCAATTAAAGCATGGATTTTAATCAGACTACAAAAAAAATTCTTTTTCAAACTCCACAAGAGGGGGGAGGGTTGCCAAGGTGATAAACACCACAGATGATTTTTATACTGGGATTGTTTCGCAGACTATAAAATTTTTACAAATACTGCATTCATAGATTTGAAATTTATGCATCTATGCATATTTTGTTATGCTGATTCTAAGTATGTAATTTTCTTTAAAATCGGTTAATTAGAAATTAATTATTTAAAAAAATCAATTTTAAAAAATGAAAAATAAATGCTTTCAATTTCTTAGCAGAAAACGAAAAACAGTCTCTGTGTGGTTTAAAAAAAAAAAAAAAAAAAAAAAAAAAAAGAAGATAATTTTTATATTGGAATTGTTTTGTGGTACATAATATTTTTACAAATATTGCATTTATAGATTTGAAATTTATGTATCTTTGCTTATTTTTTATCACTGAATCCAAATATGTAATTTTTGCAGAAATCTGTGAAGAACTTTTTGAGTTCAGCGTGTAATAGTGTTTTCTACAATAAATATCATTTTAGATCTGATTTTACGGAGCCCTCCGATAAATATTATTTATAAAAATTTCAAAATGGGAGGAGGGGTGTATTCTGGGAGTGTAACATTAGTCTCTTGAGCGGTCAATTTTCTACGAACCCTTCATGTGATATAAATATTGGAAAGCCCTTTGTCCACTCTTTCACATTATGAACCTCCATTATCCCTTTTCCCCAATTTGTTATATTTGCGGGGAAGGGGAGGGGAGTGAACGACTTGATAAAATATCGCGATTAGTCCACATTAGCGATGGGCAATTCTCGAGAATTCGACAATCGAGAAAAATCGTCATCGTAAAAAATCACAATCGATACAGCCATCGATTAATTCCTAGAATCTACAATCGAGATGTTTTACAATCGATTATAACGAGAAAAGCTAAAAACAGTTATTGGAAAACTTAGCTATTATTCTGGCCGACAATTTCATAGTAGTGATAGGGCTTAGTGATGGGCGATTCTCTAAAATTTACCAATCGAAAAAAATCGTTATCGTAAAATACACAATCGATACAGTCATCGATTATTTTCGAGAATCTGCAAAGGAGATGTTCTAGAATCGATTATTGAAATCATTGTTTTTACATATATATAAGGCAGATTTTATTAAATATAGGGTAACTGAAAACCGATGGAATAAAAAGCAACAAACCAAAGGGAGGCTATAAAGGAGCCATAAGACTGGAAAAGTCTTGTAAGGGTGCCCCCTGGTTGAAAAAAGCTGAAAAAACGCGAGTAGCTATGAAGCGGTAAAGGGAGTTTAAGTATCAAAAATTAGAATTTTTCGGCAATTAGCACCAAAATGGCCAAAGAAATAAGAATCAAAAGTACCCCCTAGTGGCAAAAACATGAACTAAAGGATGATAAAAGGGATCAAAATTTTTTATTGATTTTTCTACGTCATTTGAGATTGGATCTTTAATTTCCCCATTTTTAGAAAGACTTCGACTGGAATACATTAAACGAACCCCCGCGGGGAGCAAAGTAGGGGGCAGGGGCAAGGAAAGTGCATAATCTGAATAAGTGGTCACAGGACTTTCCAACGATATGTCACATGAGGGGTGTCGGCTAAATTTAGAAAAGTGCCCCCGCGCGGGGCAAAGTAAGGGGAGGGGCGCGGGCGATATATAAAATGAAATAGTAGTCACAGAGCTTTCCAATGATATATCACATGAGGGGTATCAGCAAAAGATAGAAAAGAGTCCCAACTCCCAGGATTCCAATCATCGTGCCCCCGAAATATACCCTGCCCATCCTTCTCTTTGAAATTTTCATATATTAAAAATTATTTATCGGAGGGCTCCGTAAAAAAATCCGATCTAAAATGTTTAAAAACGCTACGATTTCAAAAAAGTTCAAAAAGTGCCTCTCTCGGGGCGCCAAAATAGGGAGGGAAGAAGAAAGGTTCATAATATGAAAGAGTAACTTTCCGATGATATATCAAATGACTGGTCCAAAAAAAGTTTGAAATCTACCCCTCCCACGTGGGTTCCCTCTTTTATCCCAGAATATACCCGGAAATCACGCAGCCCCACTTTTCACCCACAGCACCCCCCACGCAGCCACCAAAATTTTATATTTAATAAATAATATTTATCGGAGAGTTCCATTAAAAAACCTCAATGATATTTATTGTAGAAATCTCTACAATTAAAAAAAAATCACCCCCGCCCCCTTCCGGAATTCAAGTCTGGGAGGAGAAAGGTTCATAATATGAAAGAGTGGTGAAAGGACTTTCCGATGGAGAGGTTTGGTAAAAGTTTGAAAATTACCGCCCCCCCCCCCCCTTTGTCCACTCTCGCGCCCCCCAGAATTCACCCACCTTCCTCTTTGAACTTTTTATATTTAATAAATAGTATTTATCTGAGTCTTGGCAGAGCTAAAATAAGAGAAACATTGAAAATTCGGGGCAAAATGACACTAAATTTAATAGTAAAGTTTGAAACTAGGACTATACAGAACTGAATACATAAACCACTATGCTTCATAACCCACATCGGTTAATAGCAATAAAAAGATAAGTGCCAGTTAAAACTGGTGGCATTGAGCTCACAGGTTATTCACATTAATTGTATATTATACTCTTATTTCAAAGAATAATGTCCCTCAAAAAATAAATGAAGGGAAATATACCCCGTTTGCCCCTTTTATACTTAACCAATGAACCTCCAAATCAAATCAGGGAAACTCCTTAACTATAATAAATCAGTATATCAAATTTGAAGAAAATCAGATAATTCTGCATGAAAAAAGAAACATATCGCTAAATTAAGGGTGGTCTAACCCCTTTATACTTAAATAATGAACCTCCAAATCTAATCAGGAAAGCTCCTTATCAGAACGAACATAGAAAAAAAAATAAATTAAAGTAAATTGAATAATTCTCCATGAAAATCCATTTATCTAAATTAAGGGGAGGGGACTTGCCCCCTTTTCGCCCTTGTATACTTAACCAATGAACCTCCAAATCTAATGAAGGAAGCGCCATATCGGAATAAATCAGTATATTAAATTTGAAGCAAATCGAATAATTCTGCATGAAAAACCCTTTTATCTAAATTAAGGGGGAGGCCAGCCCCTCCCCTTTATACTTAAACCATAAACCTCCAAATCTAATCAAGGCAGCTTCTTAACATAATAAACCGGTATCCCAAATTTGGAGCAAATCGAATAATTCTGCATGAAAAACCCATTTATCTACATTAAGGAGGGGGTCTACCCCCCTTTATACTTAAGTAATGAACCTCCAAGTTTAATCAGGGAAGCTCATTAACATAATAAACCGGTATACTAAATTTGGAACAAATCGAGAATTCTGCATGAAAAGCCCAATTATCTAAATTAAGTGGGGGACCAGCCCCCTTCTCACATTTTATACTTAACCCGTAAACCTCCAAATCTAATCATGGCAACTTCTTAACATAATGAACCGGTATACCAAATCTGGAACAAATCGAATAATTCTGCATGAAAAGCCCATTTATCTAAATTAAGGGGGGACCAGCCCCCTTCTCCCCCTTTATACTTAACCCGTAAACCTCCAAATCTAATCAAGGTAACTTCTTAACATAATAAACCGGTATATCAAATTTAGAGCAAATCGAATAATTCTGCATGAAAAACCCATTTATCTAAATTAAGGAGGGGGTCTACCCCCCCTTTCTCCCCTTTATACTTAACTAATGAACTTCCAAGTTTAATCAGGGAAGCTCCTTAACATAATAAACCGGTATACCAAATTTGGAGCAAATCGAATAATTCTGCATGAAAAGCAGATTTATCTAAATTAAGGGGGGGGGGGTCCAGCCCCCTTCTCCCATTTTATACTTAACCCGTAAACCTCCAAATGTAATCATGGCAACTTCTTAACATAATGAACCGGTATACCAAATCTGGAGCAAATCGAATAATTCTGCATGAAAAACCCATTTATCTAAATTAAGGAGGGGGTCTACCCCCCTTCATACATAACTAATGAACCTCCAAGTTTAATCAGGGAAGCTCCTTAACATAATAAACCGGTATACGAAATTTGGAGCAAGTCGAATAATTCTGCATGAAAAACCTATTTATCTAAATTAAGGAGGTGGGGGGGGGGGACCAGCCCCCCTTTATCCTTAACCAATGAACCGTCAAAACTAATCAGCGGAACGCCTTATCAGAATAAACATAAAAAAAATTGAAGCAAATCATACATTTTAATCAAGAGTTATCGCGTTACGTACATGCATACACACAGAACCGACGGGTACATTAGCTCTCAGGCTTAGATAGCCTGTGAGCTAAAAAGAGATTGGATAAGCAGATTTACTCCTTTGAGAAATTATGACTTAAACCAACCGGTAAGTTTGACTCTAAAAGCTTCATTTCCATCTCGCATTTCGGCAAATATCTCTATGATTTTTCCAGCATTTCAACGCTTCCAGATGGGAAGCTGCTCGATGGTTTGTTCTCTCGCGGTTTTAAACCTTTCGGAATGGGAAGTCTCTCTCGAGAGTGTCTCTCGCCCTTTTCAACCTTTCCGGATGGAAAGCCTCCCGCTGGTTTATCTCGTTCTTTTCGAAATCTCCCAACGAAAAGCCTTTCGAGGATTTCGCTCGCGCTTTTCAACATTTCGCTATGAGAAGCTTTTCGATGATTTCTCTCGTCCTCGGCAGAGAAGAAAAGTAAGAAAATTTATCGAGAGTACCAAGGGACGAGATAGAGAAAGAGGCAGACAATGAGCTGTGAAATGAAGCCCTAATTTTCAAAGTTTCTCTTATTTTAGCCCTACCAAGATGTCACATACCTGGAGCCCTCCGATAAAAATTATTTATTAAATATAAAAATTTCAAAGAGGAAGGTGGGTCGGGTGATTTCGAGGAAGGAGGACGTGAGAGATGCGGGGTATCATGCGGGGTGCAATTTTAAAAATTTTACCGAACCCTTCTTGTGGCATATAATCGAAAAGCCCTTTGACCACTCTTTCATACTATGAACCTTTCTTCGTCCAAAGGGGGATTGGGAAGGGGCGAACAAATTTTTAAAACCGTAGCCGATTTCTATAATAAATTTAAATATCACTTTAGATGTGGGTTTTTTATGCAGTCTTCCGGTAAATATTAATTATTGAACATAAAAATTTTAAAGTGGCGGCTGTGTGAATTCCGGAGCGAAAGAGTGGGCTCACGGGAGGTGGGAGGGGGAGCAATTTTCAAACTTTTTTTGGACCAGTCATGTGATATGTCATCGGTAAGCTCTCGGATGACTCTTTCATATTATGAGACTTTCTTCCTCCCCTCCCCAATTTGGCCCCCACTGCGAGGGTAGTTTTTTCCGTTTTTATCATTTTAGATCAGATTTTTTTATGGAGCCCTCCGCTAAATATTATTTATAATATATGAAATTTCAGGACACTTTTCCAAATTTAGCCAAGACCCCTCATGTGACATATCGTTGGAAAGATTTGTGACTACTTATTGATGCTATGCACTTCCGGTGGCCGCCCCCCCACTTCCCACCCCCCGGAGGACACTTTTCCAAATTTAGTCAATACCCCTCTTGTGAGATATCGTTGAACAAGTCTGTGACCACTTATTGATGTTATGCACTTCCGGTGACAGTCCCCCGCACTCTTTGCCCCCCCCCCCCCGGGACACTTTTTCAAACTTAGTCAAGACCCCTAGTGTGAGATATCGTTGGAAAGGTCTGTGACTACTTATTGATGTTATGTACCTACGGTGTCCCCACCACCACTTTGCCCCCCCCCCCCCCCCCGGGGCACTTTTCCAAATTTAGCCAAGACCCCACATGTGAGATATCGTTGGAAAGGTCTGTGACTATTTATTGATGTTATGCACCTCCGGTGACAGTCTCCCCCAATTTGCCCCTCCCGGGGGACACTTTTTCAAATTTAGCCAAGACCCCTCATGTGACATATCGTTGGAAAGGTTTGTGACTACTTATTGATGCTATGCACTTCCGGTGGCCGCCCCCCCACTTCCCTCCCCCCGGAGGACACTTTTCCAAATTTAGTCAATACCCCTCTTGTGAGATATCATTGAAAAAGTCTGTGACCACTTATTGATGTTATGCACTTCCGGTGACAGTCCCCCCCACTCTTTGCCCCCCTCGGGGACACTTTTTCAAATTTAGTCAAGACCCCTAGTGTGAGATATCGTTGGAAAGGTCTGTGACTACTTATTGATGTTATGTACCTACGGTGTCCCCACCACCACTTTGCCCCCCCCCCCCCCGGGGGCACTTTTCCAAATTTAGCCAAGACCCCACATGTGAGATATCGTTGGAAAGGTCTGTGACTATTTATTGATGTTATGCACCTCCGGTGACAGTCTCCCCCAATTTGCCCCTCCCGGGGGACACTTTTTCAAATTTAGCCAAGACCCCTCATGTGAGATATCGTTGGAAAGGTCTGTGACTACTTATTGATGTTATGCTCCTCCGGTGTCCATCCCCCCATTTTGCACCCCCCCGGGGGACACTTTTCCAAATTTTGCCAAGACCCCACATGTGAGATATCGTTGGAAAGGTCTGTGACTACTTATTGATGTAATGCACCTCCGGTGACCGCCCCTCCCCACTTTTCCCCCACGGGGTGTTTTTCTAAATTTAGCCGGGACCCCTCATGTGACATATTGTTGGAAAGGCTTATGACCACTTACTCATGTTATCCACCTCCCGCACCCCTCCCCCCCTTTGCCCCCACGGGGAGGGCTTTTTTATAAATTCAGATCCAGACTTCTCATGTGACATATGGTTGGAAAGGCCTAAAGACCTGTGACGACTTAATCATATTATGCAGCTGCTGTGTCCCTCCGCTCGCTTTGACCCCTCCCCCAAGAGATCTGGTCCGAGGTTCATTCGTTTCGATATTATATTTTTTACAAGATTTTGTAGTGCGTGCACACCACACCCGCCTGCTATCATATATCAGTGCCGTATATAGCGGGTAACCTGTTCGTGATTTCATATTACAAGATTGCGTATAAATTAGGGCCCCCGATTAAAGGAGGGGCCCGCTAGCGGTCGAAGTCACCTAGTCTTTATTAACATCGACGCATTCCAGTTCACCCGCAGACGATTCTTGATAAATGTATGACGTATATAATACATAATATATGATTTATAAAAGAAATTTGCAAACTGCAGTCATCGAGAAAAAATTTACACAATCGAAAATTATCGAGATGTCCATACAATCGAGAAAAACATCTCGTTATCGCCCATCACTAGTCCACATGACAAATATTGTAATAGAGACTAATTCCAAACATGATAATTAACTTAATAATGGCACTCTATAACATTGAAGTAAAATTATGAGTAGCACATATCACTATTTTCGAATAATAATTCAAGATATTTTTAAATTTCATTTTAAAGTATCTCGGGTTCCATTCTATGGGACAAATGGTGATGAGGTTTTGTTCATTCGATTTGATATTGATAGCCTTACATACTTTGGTTCTTTTTTTTCCACCAGGGGTGCTTTTCTATCACGGGTCCTATGGGACTGGTCACAGCAGGGTTTGGTTCATTCAACTTTGTTTTCAATGGCTTCGTTCTGAAGATGGTTTGTTTAGAACAGAGTGCGCTCCCTGACAATAGAATTTGGAACTAACTGGTTTGACAGAGCGTGCGCAACATGCCTGCTATATGATGCCACAAGCAGCTGAACATGTGTCACCGTTTCATTCTGAAAGTGGTTTGTTTAGAACAGAATGTGTTCCCTGGAATTTGGATCTAACAGACTTTACACAGTATGCAGCATGCCTGTGGGGACGAAGACAGTGGGGATCAGTGTCGAATGTTCATATAAGGACATATTGCTCCTCCTGGCGGTAGAAATAAAAGATTTTCCAGCAATAATCAGTTTAAAAATCAAAGAATTTCACTCAGGATTTCGATGTGGAAAAATAATGGTTACGTATAAGTCGCTGATTTTTACAGTTACATAAATATTTTAGCACAAAAATTAAGTAGTCGTCGGAAACATACTGCACTTCCCCTTTTCATTTCACATGGCACTTATCTCGAGCCTTTTTACTGCTAAATATCAAGGTTTTTATTATTTATTTTATTTATATATTTTTTAAACTGATTTTTCCCACAATCAGCGGGCAGGTATCTGGGACAAAATGAATTTCGAGTTAAAGATATACAATATAAATTTAACCCTTAAATACCAGAAGGTTTCTGGTACAAATGAAAAGTTTTGGTTGTTTTGCCTAATTAATAGGATCCTATTTGATGGAGAAAAAATATCCCATGTCAGGTTATGCCAAGGAAGGATCTACACAATTCTGTAGGCTCGACTTTAAATCGTACAAAAAAAGAGGAAAATGTCTCATTTTCTTTAGGATCACCTACACAATTGTGTATGTCAGGTCTTAAAGGGTTATTGTTAATTTAAGAAAATTGTCATGGACCCGGGAAAAGTCAAGCAGGTCAGCTAGTCTATGATAAATAGTAACAGGGTATTGGGTTAAAGAAAAAAACAAAAAGGCAAGAGTCAGCAGATCCGTGTTGATGAAAAATCAGTTTTTTCCCAAAAATAGTAGCTGGAATTGGAAAATAGTCTCTTTTGAAGGATTCTGGGCTAAAATAGTAGCCAAAGTAGCCTAATGCTGACGATAGTCGCTTTTAGTAGCCTGTGGCAGCCCTGCACATGGGAAATAAAACTGATATTTTCAAACATTTGTTAGTAATACAAGAAGCATTAATAAGAGTAAATACAGAAAGCAGGTGACTATGACATCAAAAAATTGCAACATATTTCAAAAATACTGATTTTTAAGCATGAATATCAATTGCATACAGATGTGCCCATTCAATTAAAAAGGTGTTAACTTCGCGATTTATTTGTTTTCCTTTTATTTATTTGTTGATGAAGTTTTAATTTCATTACGGAATACTAGCCAGAAAGAAATACAGAACAATTTATATTGTTTTAACCCTCCGACTGTCTTGGAAAAGGGCAAAATTGTAATGTTGTTTTTTCTGCATTTTTTTTTAAATGCTTAAAAAAAATGATTCTTTGAACATTTTATAAAAAAAAAAACTTAATAACGAATATAAATGCAATCCTTGGAAGTATTAATCACTGTTCAATGTATTAAAAATACATTAAATCAATTGAATTATATTACTTTAAATACTGCTTGTATTGCAGTGAAACCTGGAGCTTAGTGAACATATTAACACGGGCTTGTCAGTGAGGGGGTTAAGACTGTGTAAAAAATTTAAATTGTCGGATGCTTAAGAGTTAATAAATTTGCAAATAACCTAATTTTATTTTACAGGTTTCATCATCAATATGACGTCAGCATATACACGGGCATGTAATATATTTATTGTTCATATGCAATTTCTTTTTGCGGTATTAAAAAATAATTATTTGTAAATTTTAAAAAGACAGACTTTTAACGTTAAGTAAACTAAACGAAGTAACGTTATTACCGCATTTTAGGTAGCTTTCAATACAAAAAGTAAAAAGCTACATATGGCAGACCTCCGGTCGAAAGCACTTATGGAAAATTTTGGCATATTTTCATTGATCATGACTCCCAGGCCCCAAAACCACCCTCCATTCAAATGTGCAATTTAAATTTTTTTTTTAATTTAAAATGTAATGCAAATAAATTAAAAACTGAAAAATATTTTCTTAAGTGTTTGACCTTAATACAAGGATTCCGGAGCATATTTTGTTTTGTCTTCATCTTAATGGCAGCCATTGGTTATTGAACAGCATTTAATGCACCTCCATACCTTATAAGGGGGACCCTGTTCTGTTGCCAAATGCCACTAAGTTTGTCACCAACTTGTCGATATATCGCAAATTGGCAACCAAAATTAGTCACCAAGAGTGACACCAACTTGACAATATCTCTAATATTTCGCCAAATTCCCAGACTTCCATTGTAAACCAATAGGGCTTACTTGCTTACAGAAAATCAAATTAAAATATTTTAATGCAACAAAAACTAATATTAACTTCTTAATGGATTATATTTAAGGGAGTCCAAGTAAATTAAATTATGAATAAAAGTAACATGATCTAATGCTTAGCATGATTTCCGAAACATAAATTTTAAGGGAGACCAAACTAGTCGCCAAGGGCGGCTAGTGGCTTACTAATTTGACACAATTCTCATTCAAATTCAGTATTGACAAATATTCTTGTATCGAGTTAGTCACATTTTAGCTTCTTAAAATGTGACTAAAATTAGCTTTGAGTAAAACTTGCAAAATTTTAAAACCAAGAAATATGAACCTTTCCCTTCCTCACGGCACTGGCCAAAAGGACATTTAAAATTATTTCTCAAGGTTTTTTTTTTTTCTTTTGTGGCCTGAAAAATGACTGATGTTGATGCTAAATATCCCCCCCCCCCCCATCAAGTTAAATTTAGGTAACAATTTAATCTTGCATTTACATCGCCCCCTGGCAGGAAATAGGGTAGCAAAAAAAAAAAAATTTTTTTTTTTTTTGTAATGTTTTACTCTAACAGCTATACTGTTGTTATAATATTAGCAGTCAAGATTTAACCCTTAAATGCCAGGTGTTGCTTTTCGGCAACATACCCAATTTAGGCTCTAAAATACTATTAGAATAATATTGAAGCTATAATGCCTAATGTTGCCAATAAAATACATTCTGAAAATATTATTAAATCGATTTTCAACATGTAGATGGCAACACTTGTGCTGTTTAAGAATAAAGATAAATTTATTTTTTCAATTGTTGCTACTTGTTCTTTTTGTTTTGTTTGAAAGCTTGCTAAATACCCTATTTTATTCTGCAGTGAGCAAGTAAAATTTATTTCTTATTATAGTTCCTAAAATTCTTGTGTGTTTAATATTATAGAATTTTATCAAGGAAAATTATTTTTTCAATTAAAGACCAGTATTTCCGATTAGTAACAAACTGTTTTTTACCCGTAAACCATACTTAAAACAAAATGTGATTTTTTAAAGTATTTTTCCCATAATTTATTTAAAAAATGAAAGCCAAAAAACATTATTACAATGATTTTTGAAAAATCAGGCATTTAAGGGGATATTTTTGCATTCACAGCGTACCGGAGTGGAAAATGGGGTAGCTAAAATTAAGTAAAATTGTTTTATTTTATGTTTTTATTAAACATTTTTTTATGCTCAGACTGAAAGTTTTTGTCCAAACTTTGCACGACTGCACAGATGAAACATTTTAGATTACATATTGGTAAATACACCACAAATTGTGATGCAATACCTTGTAGATCAAACCTGATGATACATCCAGTTAATTTTTAAATGAGTTCGTCTAAACAAATTTATTTCTTACTTTATTTAAGCCTGAGAAGGGACAGATAGATATTTCATTCAGTTAGTTCTACATTTAATGTTAAAATTTTTGTAACAAATTAGTTAAACCAAGTAAACATTAAAAAATAAAAAAGAAATTCAAACAATATGATACTTAAACACCCTAAAAACTTAGATTCCATTCAAATGAAATTGATCTTAGTTTTTTTTTTTTTTTTGGAAGGTTTGTATTTTAGATGTGCATAATCATTTGTTTTCACCTACGGTAAACATAATGCAAAATCAGCAAGACAAATATTTGCAACTTAAGTTTGGAAAATAGTCTAACATTTAATTCAATTTCATTTGAACGGAATCTAAGTTTTTAGGGTGTTTAATTATCATATTGTTTGAATTTCATTTTCACTTTTTAATGTTTCACTTGGTTTAACTAATTTGTAACAAAAATTTAACATTAAATGTAGAACTAACTGAATGAAATATCTTAATATCTGTCCCTTCTCAGGCTTGAATACAGTAGGAAATAAATTTGTTTCTAGGGTTTCGTTCATCTGACGAAACCCTATTCGTCTCGCTCCTCTGTCTGTCTGTCACAGAGCCCGTTCTCAGAAACTATACATGTTGGAGACTTGAAATTTTGCATACTTATAGATGAACACCACACATCATACGACAAATCATAAAATTTTGAAAAAGTCGTACATTTAACCCTTTGGGCTCCCACATGTGTACTTTAAACAATTCTTTCTAAGTGAGTCCCTAATTAGGTTGCAGGCGTGAAATTTTGCGTACTTATAGATGGACACCTCAGATCAAACGACAAATCATAAATTTTTGAAAAAGTCGTACATTTAACCTTTTGGGTTCCTACATGTTTATTTTAAACAATTCTTTCTAAGTGACATCCTATTTAGGTTGGAGGCGTAAAATTTTGCATACTCATAGCTGAACACCATCATGCGACAAATCATAAAAATTTGAAAAAGTCATACATTTAACCCTTTGTGCTCCCACATGCGTATTTTAAGCAATTCTTTCTAACTGAGCCCTTATTAACTTGGAGATTTGAAATTTTGCATACATATAGCAGAACACCTGAGGCCAGGCGACAAATCATAAAATCTTGAAAAAGTCTTACATTTAACCCTTTGAGCTACCTCATATGTATTTTAAGCAATTCTTTCTAAGAGAGCCCCTAATTAAGTTTGAGACATGAATTTTTGCATACGTATAGCTGAATACCTCAGACCACACGACAAATCATAAAATTTTCAAAAAGTCTTATATTATTTACACCCCCCCCTGCTCTAACTTGTATATTTTATGCAATTTTTCTAACCTCCACCCTTTTCACGCGGGGAGCACTTTTCCAGACACCCCTTTGACCATTCTTTCATATTATGCACCATAGCCTTACATATTTTAGTTCCACTTTTTACCGCCAGGGACGCCTACTTATCTCGGGTGCTATGGGTCCTATCCCCTCTACTAATATATCTATGGATAGTATGTAAAACAGAGTTTCGTTCGGATAGAGGTTTGTTTAGAATAGTTCCACATTTTGCAATAAGGGGCGCACTCTAACAGATTTTTCAAAAGGATAAAGTGTTTTGAAAGGAATATTAAACGAAACCCACTGTGCGATATGTGATCACACTTACCCACTTGTTTTTAATTTGTTCGGCAAATTATGTTTTTGTTTAATATCTATAAGGATTTCATACATCTATGAAACACTAAGAATAGATCAAACTTTGTTTTAAGCTTCCATAATTAGTAATTTAAGATTTATTGTCACATTTTAGTTTATAGTTTCTCTTTACACTGAAAATTATTTTTTCAGTATTTTATATATATATTATATATATTCAGTATAGATTAAAAATGTCTGAAATGATTCTTAATAGAATTTTGCAACAGTCCTTTCAGTATGTCGTTTAGTTGCATTTAAAAAAACTGTTGGTTGGAACACTAAGTGGGTGTTGTTCCTTAAGGTAGTTTTTTGTTGTTTAAAAATCCAGGTAGACATTTTTCAGTGATAAAAAAAACACCATTGAAATTGCTAGTAGATGCTTTGTATAATATGCATGTTCAATGAATGCATCTTACTGTTTCGACGCCATGTACTTCAGCAATATATATATATTGGCAGCACCTCACTGATTCATTTAATACATGGAGGAGTTCAATTCTAAATTATCTATAGAGGACACTGGTTACATATAAGGGGAGTGTGCTTGGCTATGCTGTACATTGTTGGGCTATGCTGTACATTGTTGGTCCATGATTGATGTTGAATGGTTTATTTCGCTGTTTTATGTGTGTGGTTGTCCCAAATTCATATTCAAAATTCCCAAATTCATAGCAATGTTATGGGTAATAGGAAGATGAAACCACACACTTTATTTGTAGCCCAGTGGTAGGGGAGGAAAAAAAAGGTCGAATTCAGAATTATGGGAAAGCTGGAAATTGCTTTAAATCCATTTAATTTAGGTCTAGAATGAATATGCTAACTTTTCCCCCTCGTAGTAGGTGAGCATTAGAAAATATGTACAGATTTATAGTCAAAAAACACTTTTTTTAGATACCATAACAGTATCTCAAAACAGCTAACTGTCAAAACATTAATATAAATGTTGTAGAGCTTAAAATTCTGAGTAAAATGAGTACCTACATTTAATATTTTTATTGAACATTAAGATCACAATTCGACAGGGTTGGGTTTTTGACGTCAAAAACTGCCAAATACATGTAACACACTAAAACATTTTAACAATAGGTAAGCATTAAATAAGTCAATGATTTATGTGAACTTATTTAAATTTATTGTAATGTAATAATTGAAAAAAATTATTTGCAATGAAATTTTTATTTTTTGGATTTTTCAATCAGAAGAAAATAATTTTGTACAATTAAATAATCCGGATCAATTTTACCTCTCTGCATGCTGCAGCACACAACGTGTTTAACACATTTATTTACACCCAAAAGATTTCTGAGTTTAGGGTGTATGAAGCATTAGAAAATAGTATGTCTCTTAATTGATGTTGAGCTAGAAGAACTTGATAGCAAAAGCATTGCTAGATGAGCAAGTTTTGAAGCAGGCTCAAAAAGCTATTGCATTTAATTATACTTTTCCACCATGTAATGGGGTCCTCCATATAGCACTGAAATAAGAAGACGGGAAAGGGCATTCATTAACTTCATACACAATCAGTATGGGTAAGCATCCATAAATTCTGTCTATAGCTCAAGCGAGAGCTGAATCAACTCTTACATCAGTCAACCCTTGCCCCTGATGGTTGGGATGCAAAATATAAGCCAAACAATAGCATGGTTACATGATTTGATCCCTTCTATTATGCACTTTTTCAATATGGGGCTTAAGGGAATTTTCTTTTAGAAGATCAAGCCAATTTTGTTCAGTTTTAAAATCTGAAACATTTTTATATATTTAAAGAGAGCATGTTTTAAACAGATTTTGACTTTAAGCTCTTTTTTTTATTATTATTTCTCTTATTTTGTAAATGTGTAAGATTAACAATCCAATTTCAATTTTGAATGGAATAGTTATTGCCTAGACTAGAATAACATTGATGCACATTATCTTGTTAGATATACAAAAAAAAAAAATCTGCATTTTTCTAAGTTTTTTTTTCTTATAAAAAACCCCTAGCTAATGCTTTAAGCTCTCAAAAGTAAAAGAAATTAAAATGATTTTAAGTAACAGAAAAAATGTACAGCTCAGGTGAGCTTAATGTTTACTTTTTAGAAAAATACAATTTTACAAAATTAATAATTTTACTCTGTTAAAAAGTTGCACTTAACAATAATACTTTACTATGTACTCATTGATATACATTAATAGTCAATTTAAAATATTACATGTAATGTTGTCATGTATGACATTTAATGTGAATTTTTACAGATCAATTTAGTATTTGTGGTTTTTGACAGATGGTTTAAACCCGACAAACTGACACATGTCAAAAACCTGCCAACCCTGCAATTCGAATTTTAAAGTTTTAGACCCGTGGTCAGGGGGTTGAACTCAGAATTAGGAGAAAACTGGAAATTGTTTTAATCCCTTCAGTTTAGGTCTATTTGAGTGAATGTTAGAAAATATGTACATATTTATTTTCAAAAGACACTTTTTTTTTTTTTTTTAATTAGCTTAATATCTCAAAACAGTTAACTCTATAAAAAACATTGTCAATACAAAATGTTGTAGAGCTTAAAATTCTGAATAAAATGAGTGCCATCATTAATATTTTTGTTCAACGTTACCGTCGCAATTCTATTTCAAAATGTTTTAAATCAAGAGCTTGAAGCCAGGAGAAACCAAGTTAACAATATCTCAAAATTGCAGCCTTAATATTGAACAAAAATATTTAGTGTAGGCACTCATTTTGCTCAGAATTTAGTCTCTACAACTTTTGTATTGACAATGTTTTTGATAGAGTTAGCTGTTTTGAGATATTGTCAAGTTATCTTGGTCTCTCATGGCTTGAAGTTCTAGATTAGCGATTAAGGCCAAAATTTGAAATAGAATTGCGACCTTAATGCTGAACAAAAATATTAATGATGGTACTCATTTTATTCAAAATTTTAAGGAAATATTGTTAAGGTAATAAAAAAAAAAAAAAATGTTTTTCGAAAGTAAGCATGTGTATATTTTCTAACATTCACTCAAATACAAGGAAGAAAACATAGTACGTTCATTTTAGACCTAAAGTGAAGGGATTAAAACAATTTCCAGCTTTCTCCTAATTAATTCTGAGTTCAATCCCCTGACCACGGGACTAAAACTTTAAAGTAGAATTGTGACCTTAATATTGAACAAAAATATTAAGTGTAGGTACTCATTTTACTCAGAATTTTAAGCTCTACAACATTTGTATTGACAATGTTTTTGACAGAGTTAGCTCTTGAGATACTGTTATGGTATGTAAAAAAACGTTTTTTACTATAAATCTATACATATTTCCTAACGTTCACCTAGTATGAAGGGGGAAACATAGCATATTCATTATAGACCTAAACTGAAGGGTTTAAAACAATTTCTAGCTTTCCCCTAATTCCGAATTCAACCCCCTAACCACTGGGCTATTGTGGAACTTTAGGCATTTAGGACCTGATGATTCTATCCAAGTTCTACAAATTTCCATTATTCAATTGCTGCTGTTTTTCAGGGTTCATACAGAGTTGGGAAGAAAAAAATCCAAGGAGCCCAAAAAATTTTAAGAATTTGCCATTTTTTTGTTGTTGCTTTTATGTGCTGCATCGTTATGTGGTATGCACACTCCAATTTTTAATGCCCAATTTGGAGAGAAAAATATTTCAAAAACAAATTTTACTCTATTAGAATATAATTGTTAATGCTGAAATTGCACAGTATTCACAATATATTGCTTATTGATTTCGTAAGTTTAAATACAAAATTGACAATCTACTTTTTTATGCAGTGACCAATAGTCATGTCACAGGGATGATCCGAGTAAAAAAAAATTCTGAAATTCACAGCAAATCTTCTGAAAAGTTACACCAGAGAGGGTGGGGGGTGAAATCTACTCCCAACACTAGCTATGCGTTTTCTCCTTGGCTCTTTAACGAAATTCGCGTTTTTTCGCGATCTTTTGACGAAATTTATGGGTTTATACACGCTCTTTTGACGAAATTTGTGGGTTTCTTCGCGATCTTTTGACGAAATTTGTGGGTTTCTTCGCGATCTTTTGACGAAATTTGTGGGTTTCTTCGCGATCTTTTGACGAAATTTGTGGGTTTCTTCGCGATCTTTTGACGAAATTTGTGGGTTTCTTCGCGATCTTTTGACGAAATTTGTGGGTTTCTTCGCGATCTTTTGACGAAATTTGTGGGTTTCTTCGCGATCTTTTGACGAAATTTGTGGGTTTCTTCGCGATCTTTTGACGAAATTTGTGGGTTTCTTCGCGATCTTTTGACGAAATTTGTGGGTTTCTTCGCGATCTTTTGACGAAATTTGTGGGTTTCTTCGCGATCTTTTGACGAAATTTGTGGGTTTCTTCGCGATCTTTTGACGAAATTTGTGGGTTTCTTCGCGATCTTTTGACGAAATTTGTGGGTTTCTTCGCGATCTTTTGACGAAATTTGTGGGTTTCTTCGCGATCTTTTGACGAAATTTGTGGGTTTTTTCGCGATCTTTTGACGAAATTTGTGGGTTTTTTCGCGATCTTTTGACGAAATTTGTGGGTTTTTTCGCGATCCTTTGACGAAATTTTCATTTTTTCGCGATCCTTTGACGAAATTTTCATTTTTTCGCGATCCTTTGACGAAATTTTCATTTTTTCGCGATCCTTTGACGAAATTTTCATTTTTTCGCGATCCTTTGACGAAATTTTCATTTTTTCGCGATCCTTTGACGAAATTTTCATTTTTTCGCGATCCTTTGACGAAATTGGCTATTTTTCTGCAAACGATTGACAAAATTTATTTTTTTCGGCGACTAAATGTCCGAATTTTCGGATTGGTGACCGATTTTTAAAAATTTTTCGGAAATGAATGCCTTACATTTTCGGAAAATTCTGACTAAAATCACCCCTATGTCATATAAATAGAGATTAGTCAAACCCTAAACACTTATTATGTATATCACATGCATGATGCATTTTAAAGAAAATTTTAAAAGGCAAAAAAAAAAAAAAAAGAATGCTAAATGCTATACAAGAAAATGGCTATACAAGAAAAAATATAACAAGTTTTGAATTTATTCTTTTAGAACAGCGGTAATCGCTTTCTTTAAAGGTGAAATTTTGACAAATTCGCCTTTTTTTCGCGATCTTATGATGAAATTCGCGTTTTTTTTTCTTTTTCGCGATTTTCAGGGAGAAATTCCGTTTTTTCGCGACTTTCAGGCAAAATTCGCTTTTTTCGCGATCTTTTAATGGAGTTCGCGTTTTATTTTGATTGTTTAACGAATCTGACGTTTTTCGCGATCCTTTGAGGAAATTCGCGTTTTATGTGATTTTTAGAGGAAATCTGCTTTTTTTCTCGATCTTTAACGAAATTAGCGTTTTTTCGTGATCCTTTGAATAAATTCGCGTTTTTTAGCTGTCTTTTAAGAAATTCGTGTCTTTTTAAGAAATCCGAGTTTTCCCGCGATCTGTAGGAGAAATTCATGTTTTTTCACGATCCTTTGACAAAATTTATGAATTTTTCCCGCGATCGAATGACGAAATTTGACATTTTTTTTTTTTAACATATTTGCGGAAAACGCGATTTTTCCGAGATTCTTGGCTAAATGCCAAACATCGATAAAATTTAAAATAAAGGTCGGCTAAAAGTGTCGAAAAACGGACCTAATAATTGAAAAACGGACCTAGTGGGAGCCCTGCTATTAAGATTACCTTTCCCAATCAATGTTGTGCTTCAGATGAATGACGCGCATAAAGGATTTACCGTGAATTTTTCAATCGCGATTTTTTCCCCCCTCGGCAGCAATATCGCTGCGTCCGAAGCTGCAATAGAATATAAGGAGTTTCTAAGTAGTGGTTTGCTTATCTAAGTAGTTCTAAGTACTACTTGGAAATGTTTTCATTTCTAAGGAGTTTCCAAGGAGTCTAAGGAGTCTGTGCGAACTCTGGTTTTTTTACTATGTTTTTGGAATCTATCTTAAGTGTGTTGGGAGGAACGGTACTGTTGTCAATTAGTTAATCTTATAATAAGAGCAAAAATTGTGCGCGTGTGTATGTAAATTCTCAAAAACAGCTCGAACGATTGACTAAATTTGGTATTTTACCCTTTTCAGGCACGAGAAGACCATTGGGCTAGGCCATGTGTTCGAAAAAATTCGGTTAGTGGGTCATTATGTCTCAAAATCATGCCAATTGTATTTAAACAGCAAGAATGATAGTGATCATAAGATATCTAATTGAACACAAGGCTAATTTTGACTGAGCTTATCTTGGTCATCCCTACTAGTTTCATTTTATTCATAATTTCACAGTTTTTGTTGGTGGTTGATAATGTTTATTTAATGGTTTTATATATGTCATTTATCAATGAATACAAATGCACATATAACACATCTAGAAGAAATGTATTCTTTTAGAAGCTATATTGTTTTAATTATTATTGCATGTGTAAACATTTTAAGGTTCTTTCTTTTCCAATATTAATGTGCAAATATATTTAAAATAGTGTTCGGAAATGGAGCTTTCTAAAATCTGGCAACAGTAGGAAAAAAAAAATCTATTCAAATAAAATTGCAGTGTGAAAAAAGTCAAATTTAAATGGCCACTGCACACTAAATAGTCAAATGCCTTCAAAAAAGGAAAAGAAAAGGTGTTAAATTACTATGCATAGTTTTTGATCCTACAAAACTTATTTAACTGAAATACCTAGACATATTTCAACAAATAGCATTGAAAATAATTCTTCAGTTTATAAACTGCCAGCTTCAGCACGTTAAAAAAAAAAATGATTATCGTAAACTACAAGTTTCCATGTTTTTGCAGGATAAAGCGAAAAGTGAAAAGGCAAATGAATTCAATACCGGCAGCAACAACATTAGTAACTTTTTAGAAGAATTTTCAAATTATACTGGAGATAAAAGATCTTTATTCAGCAGGGAACTTCTATCATCTCAGATTTATAATTGTTTATCCTTTTAGAAAAAGCAATTGCATTAACTATTCAAAATTTGAGTAGAATACAGTAAATTAACTTATCTGAAATAACCTAGCAACAATGTTTTCACAAAGTGAAGAAAATTTTAAAAGCTGGGTACATGTTTAAAAAATTGATAAATAGGAGTCACAAATTTGTCTTTTAAAAATACTATAAATAATTGGTTAAGATAATTTAAAAATTTTATTACATAGTGCAAAAATTATAAATATTAAAACAACTGTCATATGTTAAATTAATTCATAAAAAGATAGTGACTAATTTATAAATATATTTATTAAAAAGTTCTAATTAAATCTTGACAAAATGATAAACAAAGTTTAGCTACAAGAACATTCAATACAATTGAACATCTCCAAGAAACCACAATAAATTTGAAACTTACAAATATACCAGATAAGTGCATCTATAACAAAAGATAGATGCATCAGTCATACTTAATCTTGGTTTAAAATGAAAGACAATCTTGCATAGATAAACAGCTGGAAAGTTCAAAACCACTTTTCAATCAAAATATGCCCAAAAGAATTGGTTCACTTTGATACCTAATTAAGTTAAGGAATTTCAGAGCAAGCTTAAGGCTAATTTTTAAAGGACCACACTAGTTTCTGATAACTGCAATTTTAAAGTTAGGGATCCTGAATACAAAATATTGAATTTTAGAGAAAATATTCTACAATTAATCAAAATCAAAACATTGAAAAAAAATTCCTACCAGCTGACATCAAATTGAGAAAAATATATTATAAAAATATTTTATTCAAGTTACATTGAGATCACCATTAAGGATTCAAAAATAAAGAGATGCAAGGGAGATATTTAAATAACAAATAAAGGGAAAGGGGGCAGGAGAATAGTCTTATAAAAGTTGTGTTATGAATAATCTATGAAAGTACTTAATTCCTGGTTAAATTTTCAATTCAGCAAATACAAAATCACTCGGGACAGTAATAGCCTAGCCTATCTACAAGCAACATTAAAGTAGTTACTTTGAACTACCTTCATTTCCAATTTTACAAACAAGAACCTTTCTTCAACAAGGCACAGGTTTTATTTTTACAAACTTATTTTGCTGAAAATCAACTCAAGTTTTTGAAAATGTTTTCAGAACTTATTTACAAGCAAAATCAAAACTGAGTTCAATGAGAGAAAAGTAATTTAATGCTACATTATTTGCCACTTAATTTCAGAAAACTTCCAAGTGATTAAATGAATACCTAGAACAGTTTATTTCTATTAAGTTTAAACATCTGTGCCATATGTAAACTAAATGGACAATGCAAGACAATACACACAAGTAAATAGTCTCTTGAGAATTTTATTGAAAATGATTAACGTGCATGTGAAGAACAACCTTACAGACGCACGTAGCAAGCATAAGTTCTGCAAGATTTCACTGTTTTACAAGAACAAAAAATTTTTAAGAAACAAATTGCCACAAGTTAGAACATAAGTGAATTAGATTAATGGAATGTGGTAGTTAAAACTTCACAAACAGTAAAAAGCTTTAAATGAAAACAGAATTTTTTTCACTTTGAATTTACATGAACTAAAAGTTTAAAATAATTCACACATCACAAGTGCATCTTGCAGCCCTTGAATATGGTACAAAATGTTTTTACAGTGTAACACCAGATGACTGATAGAGTGTGTTACTTGCTATCTTTTGTACATGAACATTAAAATAGAAAGAAGTAAAAAGAATCTGAACTTCTTAAAGCTTTAATACAGTCACTGTATCCATCTGATGTGGCCAGTGTTTTCTTTAGTCTACAACTCGCTGAACTTCATTTATTTAGATGTCATCATCGTTACGAATTCTGAAAAGAGAAAAAAAAATTAAAGTCAAAATATGCTCTTCTAAGAACAAGAAATAGCCTATGTATTCATCAAAAGCTACATTTACTTTTTTTTTTTCCTTTGGGGAGGGGGGGGGGGGATACTTCACATATGCACACTTAGTGTAATAAAGAACCAACAGCTACCAAGAAAGAATAACCCTTTCAAATAAAAATGGATTTAAAAGTTATGCATGAACATAAGAAAAAAACCTATCCTATTAAAATCTGTATGTGTGTATCTCCTACAGAACCAGAATACGTCAGTACCATTTGGTGCAAAAAAATCTAAGGAATTCATTTCACACATTCAACAAGGAGTCCGACTGTAATTAACTAAGATTTTAATTTAAAATCCTCATTGAATGCTAATTAACAAGTTTCCATTGACCTGGCAATTGCTTGTGTGCATGTCCACGTTATTGCCCATTTTTTTTATTTTTTTTTTTTGCATTTTTCAGATCTGCCAACTTTTGAAAATGAGAAATCGTAGCACAGAATATTGAAATTAATCTGGAGTGGTTGGTTTTTCGTGTTTCGGAGCCATCTTTTGACAGTCGTAAAAGGAATAAGGTTTCAGTCTTTCAACTCAATATAGTAAATTTTTTAGCCCAGTGCAGTAAATTTTGACGAAATTATCAATTTTTTTTCCCGGGACCATTTCAGGATATTCACAATTTTTCCCCCACAATCGTAATTCACATTTTTCTATCACGATTCTTTGTTGAAGTCTTCACTTTTTACCATGAACTTTTGACGAATTTTGGGTTTTTTACCACACAAAATTGAAATGTTTAATAATAATTCGTAAATTGAAATGTTTTAATAATAAATAGTACAAATCGTGCGATTTTGCACACTATTTCAAATCTTGCTCCTCAAAGATCCCCCCCCCCCCCCTCCAGAAATTCTTAAAATGGCATCCCCGTTTCTAAGGAAGGGAATTCCTGTATAAATATTTACAGAAACATGATTCACTTGTGGTTGATATACATAAAAAGGGTTTTATGTTAAGAAGTTTGTTTTGCAGACCAGATTTTTTTTCCCCCATGAGCATTTTTTAATGTCCGAATTTTCGGATTAATGACAAATTTTTTAAAACTTTCGGAAATGAATACTTTGAAATTTTAGAACAGAATCATTTCTGAAAAATATGCTGTGCGAAATAAAAATCGCAATTAGAAACAAAAAATGAGTTTTTTTGTTTTTTGCAAAAAATCTTAGTTTAAGACCGATTTTCGTAGTAAAGAAAACTTAAAAGAATTATCCGACCGCAGTCATATTTGTCTCATCTTTACGAGTTTTATTTTCTGTTACATATAATATGCATTCATAGTGCTGTGACGTACATTTAAAACCTCACTAACAAATGATATAATCATCTCTAATCATAATTTTTATGATGTAACCGAGTTTCTTGAATTCGTCTATATCTCTCTATTGCAGTAAAAACATACACGAAGTGAGAGACACAGAATGTTAGGTGGCGGGATCAAAGAAGAATTGCAATTGTGCTATTTTCGCGGGGTTTTGTTTTATTCATATATCTACCATTATTCCCGATTAGTAATATTCGCCTTTAATAATATTCGGAAACAGTGTTTTTTATCTGAATAAAAATAATCCGCTAAATTGGCAACACTCGTGAAGAGAGAAGGAATTTGCATCTTAAGAGGCAACACTAGTCACTCCAAAAGACCCGGATGATAATGTTAATCCTATGGGGAAGTTATTTTCAAATATCTTGTTTGGATTTTAATATTTTTAATATTTTGAAATTTTGTTCCAGAAAAAAATCAAAACGAAAAAAATCTACCTTGCAAAGCAATTTTGTTTCAGGATAATGCTCCATCTCATCCAGATGAACATGTGCTACGGTGTGGGGAAATTTGTTCTATATTTTTTACTCCCAACCTTACAAGTTTAATACAGCCACTGGATCAGGATGTAATGGAGAATTTAAAGAAAATATAGACATCGTTTGTTGGAACATTTACTGCAGTCTAATGAAAGTATTGAGACCGTTTTGAAGAGTAATTATGAGAGATCGTTTACTAATAGTTGATTCTTGGGAAGAAATTCAATCTACAACACTGAATAAATTGTGGTTGAAATTTTTACCAAAGTGGTCACATCCATTGATAATTTTAATGACGACAAGGACGAAAACATTGTTTTGAAAGATTTTGTGAAGGTAGTACCTGGCTGTGAAAGTTGTAATGTTAAAAATGGCTAAACAATGATTAAATGCTGGAAATAACTGAATCGACTATTGTAGAAATGATAGAACATAAGGAGGAATGCAATGATACAAGAGAGAACTATGCTTTTTTGCCTCTCATAGTGACGGGTCTGCATATTCATAACTGGCTTTAAAATGCATAGAACAGCAACATGAAGCCCGCTGACATTATGCTTTTTAAGCGTTGTCTAAATATTACATCTGAAAAGAAAAGTAATGTTAAAGCAGCAAAAAAAATTTAATTGTAATGTATCCTGTATATCATTACAAAAGGAATAATAAAAGGTACGTACATTCTTTGCCATCCTAACTGAGTAAATTTATAAATGGTAAGAATTTTCTACTTTTTAGGAAAATCTGAGTTTTCAGTAATCCGAGATGGTGTCAGCCCCAATTACCTCTGATTTTCAAGACTACTGTATGTATGCACACACGCAGTACAATTTACTTCTGTTTGCATATAAAAATAGACAACTGGCTTATTCTTCATATTAAATTATATAAATATAAAAAATACCAAAAGTATGAAATGAATTAAGATAAAAACAAAAGCTACATTCAAATAATGAAACACACCTTCATAGTTAACCTGGCCATCACCATCAATATCTGCTTCCCTGATCATTTCATCAACTTCTTCATCAGTTAATTTCTCACCCAAATTTGTCATTACATGACGAAGCTCTGCCGCACTGATGAAGCCATTGCCATCTTTATCAAAGACACGAAAAGCTTCCCTAATTTCTTCTTCACTATCTGTATCTTTCATTTTTCTTGCCATCATAGTTAAAAATTCAGGAAAGTCTATTGTACCATTGCCTAAAATAAATTTCAAAATCATAAGTGATAAACAGATATCAAATACTAAATATGAAAATTGATAAAATGCAATTTACTAACAGGACTAAAGTTTAATGGATTTTCAAAATTTGAAAAATTTTGCTGGTACCAAAGTATTTATCTACAAAAACTTAAGACACAACACCCCCCCCCCCCCAAAAAAAAAAAAAAAAAACTCAGAAAAACGATAGAATTACTTCACTAAAGCATACCAGAAAGATATACCAAACATATAGAAGGTTTCAGATAATAAAATATTAATTTTAACGATCTAGGATTAAAATGACATGACAATCTAGTTAAATTGCTATGTGTTGTGTTTTTGATCCCATAAAACTCATGTGACTGAATTAACTCAATAGATTTCAACTTTAAATAACACTTAAAATAATTAGATTTAAAAACTTTGCTCAGCTTCATTTATCTGGAAAATTACTAGGGATATGACGAATACTGATTTGGCCAAATACCAACATCCCCCCCCCCCCCCCCCCAATAAAGAAAATAACTTTTGAATGTGCAATAGTCAACAATATTCCACTTATTCACAGCGTTGTAGTAAAAAAGCAGAAGGTATATGGGTTGTATTTAATATTTATTAAAATTTGTAATTACATATATTTAAATTTGTTTTTAATTCTTTTTCCATTTTATGTTCAATTATTAATTGTTTAATTTTTTAAATAACTTTATGCATTTCTTGTTCTTGTAATATTTCAAACACCTTGATACTGCTAATGAAACAACTTTACTGGATCTAAATTATAATAGCATCACTTTATCTACATGAAAGTAATTCATAAGCATTTTACCTAAAATAGGAACTTAATCATTACTACGCTTAAATGTACTTTTTAAATTTGAATAACCTATTTTAGCACAAAAAAATAAATTGCATTTTATCCCAAGATATATCAAACTGATTTTCAGTAACTCAGGATGATAAATTATTCCCATTAAAATATAAAGAATGTACTTCACTTTTACTATCCAATGATACTTTTATCCTTTCTTGCATTCAAAATCAATAACATTCTTACACTCACTCTCTCTCATAATTCATGATGAGATGTTTTCTGAAATAACCTTTAAGTAAATTTTATTCAAGCAAGTTAGTGCCCCTAATGATAAACAAATTTGTATGAACAAGTTTTCTGAAAACAGTCTCCAAGCCTTAAATTACATTAAAGCAAAAAGGTATGGCTAAAGAAGAATACATGTTTTAAAAAAATCTGGCATTTGAATCAGCACATGCAATATTCAACAATATTCCACTTATTCACAGTGTTGTAGTAAAAAGCAGAAGGTATAAGGTATAGGCAGAAAGTATACACTAAAGCCATGCGTAGAGTACACTATAGCTTTATTTGCAAAACAGGAGGTATACGGAGCTTCTTTAAAAAACAGAAGGTATGTCATATACCTTCCATTACACCCCTGCTTATTCAACAAGCATTAAAAGCATACACAGAAACAGATAACATGAATGAAGGAAGATTTAAAATATAAAAATATATACATAATGTTACATATTAAAGGCAATAATCATGCCAAATAATTACAAGTGAAAACATAAAATTACCGTAAGGTGTACTTTGCAACTGGTGGGGTAACTTTGTGACGCATGGTCTAGTTTACATATTTTATGTTAGAGCTTCGGGAAATGGCCATTAGGCAATGTGTCACACCATACTAGGAGATAGCAATGCTGTTTGCTTTCCTACCACACTGGACAGAGCGGGATAGTCTAAATATTAAAACTAGACCGGGGGCCACAAAGCAACTCCACCCGTCACAAAGTAAGTAATCTTACAGTAAATTATTTTGCTCAATATTTAGAATTTATATTTAAATATTTATAAAGCCATCTTCATAAAGCAGATTGCACCATCTAGAGAGTATCTAGTTTTAACACCAGTTCTGTTTTCATATGTACTGCTGTACTCTGAATAGTGATATTTGACATTCCATCTTGAAAATTAATCTTCGCTAATGCATATAGGGAATTTTATGCAGTTCTTATTTTATTGAAAATGGAAAGTAAGTTATCATGAATTTCATAAAGGCCTTTATATGTGCATGGATTTGCAGACAAATATTCAAGAGTTTTAGAATGAAGCAGTGTTTCTTTTTGCTATAAGCAGGGTTGGCAAGTTTTTGACGCATGACGGTTTTTACCGTCATGTCAAAAACCTTTGTCAAAAAGGTCAAAAACTGTCAAAAACCCATTTTTTAGTAGTAGTTTGTTTTTACATTATCTTTTTTCATTCTGTCTTTAGTATTAAGCTGTTTTACATGAAATATTCAATATCGAAAAGACTGAAGTATATTTATCTATACATATATATCTCTGTTAGCAGATGTCTATAATAATCTTAAGCTATTTGGCATATACTGTAAAAATTAGATTTTTTTAAAGAAATTCTATAACCCATAAGTGTAAGATTAAAAAATGTGTATAATTTCGGCAGAATTTATTACGCTCTTTAAAACTAAATAGCTTTCTCAGAAATTTCCTCAGAAGTAAGATTTCTTAAAGTGTTAAATCAAAATTGTTCATTGATTATTTTTATTTCTATATAGCAAAACTTGATTTATATAAATAAAATAAAATATATTTTAATAGTTGAGAATTACATCTTATGGGAGGAAGGAATAAGACTTGTTCTTCAAAGTTAAATCTTGTAGAGATTAAAATTGAAAATCCATATTAAACTTTAAACCCTGTGAAAACTCAATTTTTAACTATATATTTTTGCTTAGTAATTTATTATTTGTTAAGTAATTTAATCATTTCCTTAAAATAAATAAATAATTAAATATTACTTTAAAGCAGAAATGTAGATCCATTAATTAAAAAGTTAACTGCATTAAAAAATAAATAAAACATTTAAGAATCTCTCTAAATTTAATAATAATTTAAGAATAACTTTAACGGTAAAAGATTTTTACTCATACAGTCATATGTATGTAATAAAAATATGCAATGTGTTATTTCTTTCAATTCACTTTAAATAATGCCTAAATAATTTTAATAAAATGTATACAGGAACAGGACATTATATTATGATTTTTCTTAAATATTGTTTTGTTATGTGTTAAATTTTAAGTCTAAGAGCTTTCACCTAAAATCAGGTCCTACATGTTTGTATAAAAAAAATATTAATTTAAAATTTTAAGATTCTGCTTATTGAAGTGAAAATGAAAATCGCAATAATTGCATTTATGAAATACATAAGATATCCATTTGCAAATATTATATCTAAGACTATTCAAATTTATTCAATGGCCACAGACCATGCTTGATATCTATTGTCATACCATGTAACAGCATTTTTGCATCTCTAAAATAATTTTAATGTATTTTATTAAAAATGTATGTAGAATGTTATTTAATAATTATAATAACCTTTTATTATCATATAATATTAATTTTCATTGCAGTTAGTAGAATCTATATTAGTGGAGATTATGACAAATATTGTTCTTTCCTTTTACTCTTGTATTTAAAAATTTTTCCCAATTAGGAAATGCTCTTCTTTTAAATAAATTTAATAAAGTAATTGTGAATAATAATAACAAGAACAGCAAGGAAAAATTAATCTAGAAATGTATTGTATGCATCACTTACACTATAAATTGGAGGAAAATCGCAAATGATAGGTTTTTGACGGAATAAACCGGTAAAAACACGGATTTTACCACTGTCATGTCAAAAACCAGTTTTCGTCGTCAAAAACCCAACCCTGGCTATAAGAGTTTTTACATCTTGAGTTGTAATCTATCATTCTCTAATGACATTTCCCTGACAACTGGATCTCTAATTTGGACACCATTTTCTAAAAGATCCCCAACTTTTACCAGGAAATACAGAAATGCTGTATTTTTAAGTATTCGAATAACTGTACATTTTGTGCAATTAAGAATGAAAATGACTTCATGAATGTGTCAAAGTTGCTCATATGGATTAGAGAAAAAAAAAAAGGAAAAAATATTTATCATAAATGACAATATATCTTTGTACAATTCGGCAAGATCTCGAAATATCTGGCCGCAAGGTACTCAGCAAACAAGCCTTCAATATTTGGCAAAAGGATTGAATACAGAATAGTGGCCGAATATTCATCAAGTCTCTAAAAATTACCAGTTTTCACATCTTTATATGCAATAATTTTTTGTAATAAGCTGAGAAATAGCCAGTCACAATATATTCAATGAAGAAAGCTGTGTAATTAGTCTTTTAGAACTGATAGTTTCATAATGAATTTAGAAATAGGCTTGGTGTGAAAAAAATCCTCAAAGCAGTAATTGGAAAATAAGGTTAAGAGAATATAAATACATAGATTGTCAAAATCTATATGTAACCAGTACCTTCTTAATTTCTACATTCTGTGAAACTTCACAGCCTTGTTTTACATTTTATACTCAAATTTGTAAATCATTAAGTTGGATTAGATAACTAATTATTTATGGATTTGTGAATATATTTCCCTACAAAAAACAGAACTTTATATTTGGCCAAAGAATTTAAACTTCAAGAACAATGCAAATTATTAATGATTAATTTCTATTATGTTTAAAGAGTACTTTTTTTTAGTAGCATAAAATATCTTTCAAAAAATAATTAGAATTTTAACCCATTAAAATTAACATAGAGTCAACTCTGAAATCTGCACACTTAGGGATAAAAGGTTTTGCAGATTATAGATCCCTTTGTTTACATTTTAAAGTCTGACTATAAATTAGGAACAAACAATTGCACAAAAATTACAATGGAAAAGCAAAACATTAAACATTATTGGTTTAATATATTTAATAAATAAGATTAAAGAAAATATAAATTATATACAATACAAATATTGGTGATTATTCATTATTTTAAACATTGACACAACACAATGGTAGTTTCAGTTTTGGCTTGTTGTCAATAGTTTCTCTCCCCCCCCCCTCCTACTGTAGTCTATGAACATTCATTACTTCTTGCTCAAGAGGTAAAAAATTTTGTTACTTAAGGAAATTTAAATATTTATTCATTGGAAAACTGATAACTGGGAAAATATGCATACCAAATTTAACTGTCAATGACAATACTCTCTCTGTGTGTGTGCAAGAGAGACCAAAAAAGCCATTTTTTCTTCAAGACTTAAAAATGAAAACATTTATTCAATCACAGTAAAGTAGAAAATAATATTGATGTATAAATCTACAAGAAAATTTTTATTGTACAAATGGCGGTGCTGTAGCTATTCAAACTTGGATCCTACGATTTGCACCGGGCCCAGTGGCAGAAACACCGCGACATAGTCGTGGACAAAAAAAAAAATCTTTTGCGGAGAATTGTCTGCACTAATGAAATCAATTTAAAAATTGTCTGCAACTTTCGGACAATTTTCCCCCGCATAAAAGGCGCGAATTTCGGCAAAAGATCGCGTAAAAAGGGCGAATTTCGGCAAAAGATCGCGTAAAAAGGGCGAATTTCGGCAAAAGATCGCGTAAAAAGGGTGAATTTCGGCAAAAGATCGCGTAAAAAGGGTGAATTTCGGCAAAAGATCGCATAAAAAGGGTGAATTTCGGCAAAAGATCGCATAAAAAGGGTGAATTTCGGCAAAAGATCGCATAAAAAGGGTGAATTTCGGCAAAAGATCGCATAAAAAGGGTGAATTTCGGCAAAAGATCGCATAAAAAGGGTGAATTTCGGCAAAAGATCGCATAAAAAGGGTGAATTTCGGCAAAAGATCGCATAAAAAGGGTGAATTTCGGCAAAAGATCGCATAAAAAGGGTGAATTTCGGCAAAAGATCGCATAAAAAGGGTGAATTTCGGCAAAAGATCGCATAAAAAGGGTGAATTTCGGCAAAAGATCGCATAAAAAGGGTGAATTTCGGCAAAAGATCGCATAAAAAGGGTGAATTTCGGCAAAAGATCGCATAAAAAGGGTGAATTTCGGCAAAAGATCGCATAAAAAGGGTGAATTTCGGCAAAAGATCGCATAAAAAGGGTGAATTTCGACAAAAGATCGCATAAAAAGGGTGAATTTCGACAAAAGATCGCATAAAAAGGGTGAATTTCGACAAAAAATCGCATAAAAAGGGTGAATTTCGGCAAAAAAAATCGTATAAAAAGGGTGAATTTCGGCAAAAAATCGTATAAAAAGGGTGAATTTCGGCAAAAGATCATATAAAAAGGGTGAATTTCGACAAAAGATCGCGTAAAAAGGGTGAATTTCGACAAAAGATCGCGTAAAAAGGGTGAATTTCGACAAAAGATCGCGTAAAAAGGGTGAATTTCGACAAAAGATCGCGTAAAAAGGGTGAATTTCGACAAAAGATCGCGTAAAAAGGGTGAATTTCGACAAAAGATCGCGTAAAAAGGGTGAATTTCGACAAAAGATCGCGTAAAAAGGGTGAATTTCGACAAAAGATCGCGTAAAAAGGGTGAATTTCGACAAAAGATCACGAAAAAAGTGAATTTCGACAAAAGATCGCGTAAAAAGGGTGAATTTCGACAAAAGATCACGAAAAAAGTGAATTTCAGCAAAAGATCACGTTAAAAGCTTTAATTTTGGCAAAAGATTGGGTAAAAGGCGTGAATTTTGGCAAAAGATCGGATAAAAAACGGGAATTTTGGGGAATAAATCGCGTAAAAAGCGCGAATTTCGGCAAAAGATTGCGTGAAACAAGCGCAAATTTCATCAAAGGATCGCGGGAAAGTACGAATTACCTCAAAGAAACGCGGAACAAACGTGAATTTCGTCATAGGATTGTGGAAAAAAATGCGAATATTGTCAAAAGATTTGGACAAAAAGGTATGGTACCCAGTTTTACTTTAAATTTTACAAAATAAGTAACACTTACCATCAGCATCTACTTCATTGATCATATCCTGCAATTCTGCTTCAGTAGGATTTTGGCCAAGCGATCTCATTACAGTACCCAACTCTTTGGTTGTAATTGTACCATCACCATCTTTATCAAACAAAGAGAATGCTTCTTTGAACTCTGGAATTAGAAAGAACTTTGTTAGTTTTCAGTATCCATAATTTTAGCAGCAAACTCAAAAGACTAAATATAAAAAAACACAAAAATGAAATTGCCCAAGCTATACACTGAAATTTCTTATTTCATTACTGAAAAAGTTCTCATTAAATCAACTTCCATAGTACAACAGATAATGAAGTTATATTTATTTGTACAATAATTTAAAATGTTTACTTAGCTATAAAACACCAACATTTTAATTTACTTATTAACAGGGGTGTAGTGGAAGGTACACGAAGGTATATGCCGTATACCTTCTGGATTTTTTAAAGTGTTGTATACCCTCCGATTCTAAAATAAAACAATAGCATATACTCGAGGGTCCATGACTTTAACGCATACATGTTTAAAAAAAAAAAAAACAGACTACAACACTGCTTATTAATGTTATTTATTCTTAACTAAAATTGAATCAAGAGTTAATTTTACACATTAAAAGAAGATGTTGAGAAAAAATAAACAGTATAGCAAAGAGTAGCCAAATTTGGAATATTTCTAACGGTAACTTAGATATGGAGATAAGATGGCACTTCTTTGCGATACCCCCCCCCCCCTTCACGAGGGGAGACTAAGCCAATTTACAAAGATATACATTGAAAGCCCGATTTAACGTAACCTGTACTTAATGATATATAACGTCATTTTCGTTAGTCCCAAATTACTTCCCATACTTGTAATGTTAAAAAATCCCACATTTAACGTTATAATTTTGAAATACAGTGAAACTTTAACAAAGTCTCATCGTTACACTTAAAAATAGTTATGAAGAAAATTCGTTAAACAGACATCAACAAATTCATAAAATTTGTATAATAAAATTACACATGTGTAAAATGAAAAATACACATAAAATAGAAATATTAGAAAAATGTATAGAACATCTGCATAGCTTTTTTTTTTAAAAAGCAATGTAGACATGAGAAAAATTTAATTAGAATTATGCATAATAAAGAGAGGTAAACGAAAACTGAAGTACAGCGTGACTTCTCATTTCTCAGTATTTCAATTCCTTAGCTTTAAAAAAGTCTGATATACTTTGTACAGGTTTCTTACAAAAAATGCATTGTTCATAAAAATTCACATTTTTGTAAGTACTTGTGCAATTTATCTGTAACATTCTCGTGAAACTGGAATCCCCTTCTTATTGTATCAAAGACTTAGCATTTCTTTTGTTGAATGGAAATGGTTAAATAAATTTCATTTTCATACAAACCGCTGAAATAAATTCATGCATCCATCGCAACAGCAACATCTCCGTTTGATTGTTGTACATGCACGAAAATTGAATAAGCTTTGTTATATAGAATATATTTTTCGTAATACAGAGATTAATTCGCATGTTAATGGGGTTCAAAAGACACGGTTTTGTTAAATAGAAAACTTCGTTAAAGGGAAGTTCGACTGTATTTCCTGCATTTAACATCTTCCCAAGGGTAAAATTTTTTTTTTTAAATGGCTAGAAATTGAGATAAAAAAAAATTCAGTGTAAGAGCCGTGAGAAAATGTATCAATCTCTTTTCCAAAAGATGGTTTTCCAGGGAACAGAGGTGATTGACTAATTTGAGCACGAGGAGAGAAAATGAAGATTCTAAATTCTAATAGATTTTGCTCAGATTGCTAGAATGAACAAACTTGCGATTCAAATGTTGCAACACAGAATTTCAACTCTAAGTGATTTAATAGACTCGGCATTGGCCATTGGGTAGTTGAGATAATGAAGATTGCGATTAGGAACAAATTCCTTTAGTGAAAAAAGTCAAACTGAAAACATTGAACACATTTCTTTGAAATAGTGCAGACCAAGAGAAAAACTTTCAAAAAAAAAAAACTCATACATTAAGAATGCAATTTGTGGAGCAGCTAAAAAAATGACGCAAAGTAAAATAATTGATTTCTTTGAAGCACAATTTAGAAAACCGATTTCTAAATCATTGTAAATGAAATAAAAGGTATTTTACAAAACTTAATCTTTATTTTATGCTCAATGTCTTCCCCCGATTTAACGTTTTCTCACATTTAGTGTCATTTCTTTATGGTCCCTTGAATAACGTTAAATCAGGATTTCACTGGTTGGTATCACCAAATTAGGTTATAAAATTTCACAAAGTAGTGTGCCGTGTCCTAAGAAGGCGGTAGCGATGGTCGAGGGTGTTAATCTTCGAAGGCTTAGCAATTTATATTCTCTTAGAATATGATAACGTGAAATTTATTTTATAACACAGTAAAAAATATTCTGGAGTAAAGATAAGTTGCTATATACACAACAATGTAAAATTTGTTGAACAAAGTTTATGTAACAGAAATAGTGTCTATGAGAAGGTGGCAGCTAGTCTATTAAGTCCACAGGCATTGCATCACTTGAATGGAAAGCGCTTATCTTATCTCCGAGATAAAGATCCCCTTTTTCCGCGACGGCACCCTGGTGCCCTGTCGCCGCTGATTCGAGTGTCATTCCCCGGTATTAGGGATCGTAAAGTCCGGCCCTCTCGGCCTTCAAAATCTTCTCCAAAAGTCGCTCTTCCAACTCCAGCCAAAAACTAATCTCTCCTCCGCATCCTCTCGTATATATCTCTCAATTATCTTCCTCTAAAAACAATAGTGAGTTTCTCAGCCACTAACTGTCCGTTCTTTTTAAGAACCTCCCAGGGGCCTTTACTGTTGTCTCCTGAGTGGATACCTTAAGAAACTCCTCTTTTGCACGTGGATCCTGCGATCATATGCTCTCGTGAGAACATATGTGAGTTCTCTTCCCATGCTCAAAGATCAAATAAATGCCGGCTGCTCTTTAGCACTAGCAAACTGTCACCGATTGTCAAATGTCCAAGAGCGATGGTGACTGAGTAGTATCTTTCATCTTGCCGTGCGTCTTACTGGACTTTAACATATTTTTACTCTGTTTTAGAAAAGCATTACTTCTTTCTATATGGCGAATCTGATATAGTTCAGATCTTTACAGTAGTTTGCAGTCCTGAAAAACAGTGTCCGTTTATAATTACCATATTACCTTTTCATTGATTTTCCATTTATTTTTTAAATAATTGCATGTTGTATCGTTTATTAAAATCGCCTGTATTTACTTTTATTAATATGGAAACATTCATTGAATTATCTAGTACTGAGAAGGAAGCATTTTAAGCACGGATTTTAAATCGAACAAAAAACAAGCGTGAGGAAATGACCATATGTACTATCTTACTAATGGTGAATCTACATGGAGATGCGACGTAAATTTTTTTTTTTTTTTTTTAAGGGACGGGGAGAGAGAAATTTGTTTCTTTAATGCTTGGAGAATACCATTCATAACTGCTTTAAGGTGTATGGACTGTTGAGTAGGGGAATTAACATCCATAAAATATAGTGTAAGAGACAAATGCGGGTGAAAATGAGACAATTAGGATAGTCTCATGAGAAGCAGTGTTGGCACGGTTTAAACCAATTGTTTTTTTTTGGTCAAAATACCATTCATTTTTTTTCAGGGTTGGAAAAAAACAGTTTTTTTTTTTGTAAAAAACTGGTTCCAGGTTTTTTTGGTTTAAACAGGGTTTTTTAAAATATAATTTCCTATTGCATACAGATGCATATCTGTTGATAAAATAAACATTTTTGGATATTATATAAGTAATATAACTTTTGAAAATATTTAAATTAAATAATTACAGTCAATTATATAGAAAATTGAAATCATTTCTAATTTAAACATTAGCAACAGCTGTGTCTTATGTTAAAGTAAACTGCTCTACACAGTGAGACATTGATACCTTGAAAATCGTATGAAGAATCCTTTAATTAATAATATAATAATCAATCAACATTTGATGCAGTTTCGTGAATAAAATATATTATTCTGTGGTTGTTATAATTATTATTTTTTTTAATATGCAAATACTTCTGGTTATTTTGCTTTCTGAGTGATAACTCCAAGTGTCCAAGTCAACATTTTTGGCCATTAGATTCAGCAACTAACAGAAAAGATTGATTGGTATTAGGACTGGGCGATGTAGAAATTTCTTAAATCGATTTATCTTCCATCTAACATCGCGATTTAGTGCTAAATCGCGATTTAACACCGATTTTACATTTTAGAATCTGGAAGCCTATTTTTCAATTTTTAATAACAAAATACGGTCTTTATGTGCACCCCCCCCCCCCCCCACCCTTCCTGTATTATTTAGTATACTTAGCTTTTATTTTTTCAAATAATTTTCAAAAGAAGTACATTTTACACATAAAAAAAACTTTGAATGTTCCAAAACACTAGTTTTTTTTTTTCATTTTAAAAATTAGTGACCTATTGTAATACATTTTATAAACTCATTCTATAAGTAGTAATATAAAAGAAAATGATTTTTTTTTTTTGTCTGACTTGTTATGCCTGCTACAATCTAAATTCCTTAAGGGGGGTGGGGACATCCCCTAGTCCACCCAAATAGCACTTCATTGCTAACAACCTACATATACTTTTTTTTTTTTTACAGACACAGATTAAAAAAGTTATTGAGGTAAAACAGAAGCATATTAAAAGAATTCAATGATGAATTTAACTATTCATTTACCATGATGAGAAAAGTAGTAAAAAAAAAGAGGGGGGGGGGGAGGAAGATATGAGAAATAAGGTGCAATTTTATATCTTTTTAACTTTTAGATTATAATAAGATTTGTTTAACATAAATGCTGACATTTATACAGTGGATGGAGAAGGATTGAAAGTGTGAGCTTTGGAGCACATTACTGAAATTGCTGATTTTTTTTGCGGCCGTTGCCATCCATTAAGATTAGTAATAAAATATAATCTTAAAATATATCTCTTTTTAATGATAACAAAATGTCAAAAAAGCAGAAAATCGCAGATCTGCAGAAAAATCTAATGAATGCCTCCTCCAGCCTTCCCTCATTCTGCTGTAAAAATAAAGTTACTTGACTCATTACAGAACTTTATTAATGTATTTTTAATTAATTACAAAATAATAATAAATTAAAACTAAAATATTCCCATAATACCCTTACATATGAAAATTAATTTTTCATGAAAATAATGCAAAAAAATATAAACTAAAAATGGATGAATTTGGATATAAATAGTGAATCAATTTCAGCAAGATACTCAATCCATGTGACTGGCATTGGAATCAGATGTCAAACCTGATGCATGACTATTTTAAAATATTTTAATTAATTACAGAATAATAGAAAATAAAGAATATGTATTAAAATATTACCCAAACATGTGAAAAATGAATGTTTCATGAAAAAAATGCATAAAACTAAAAACTGAAATTCGATGAATTTGGATTTCAAATATGAAACTTTATTCTTTTTTTCCAACCATAAATACTCAATCAATTTCAGGAAAAAAATATTATTAGTAAAAGAAAAATATTTCATGTGGATCATGGCCAAATACACAAAACAATGCATGACTATACTTTAAAATAATTCCATTAATTACAAAATAATAGAAAATATAAAAAATAAATGTTAAAATATTACTAAAACATTTCAAAAATGAATTTTTCATCATAAGAATGCATAAAAGTATAAACTGCAAGTCGATGAGTTTGGATTTTAAATATAAAACTTTATTATTATTATTTTTAATCATATAAATGCTGAATAAATTTCAGGTATACAATCTTTTGAAACAATGCAGGATTCTACTTTAAAACATTTTAATTAATTACAGAATATTGGAAAATAAAAAATACATATTGCAATATTATTCAAATATGTGAAAACTTAATTTATCATCAAAAGATTGCATTAGCATATAAATTTAAATTCGATGAATTTGGATTTTAAGATTTAAACATTACTTTTTCCTTTCAACTTTTCAGTATATAAGTTCTTAATTTCTGAAAAATACACATTCCAATCTCGTAAACTCTGAATCTTGTTTACAAAATAAATAAATAAATATCAATTCTTACTTAAATCATTGTTTTCTTAAATCGCTTTTTTCTTGAATCGGAGATGTTCTTTTAAATCGGATCCTGCTAAATCGATTTAACACTAGCTTGCCTTGTTTTCCTTAAATCGGAAAGCATGGAGGATTGCGATGTTTGCTTAAATCGGATCGTCCTAAATCGATTTAACACCAGCTTGCCTTGTTTTTCTTAAATCGGAAAGCATTGAGGCTTGCGATGTTTGCTTAAATCGGATCCTCCTAAATCGATTTAACACCAGCTTGTCATGTAAGTAGTAGATACATCAAAGTAGATAAATCGTTTTTCCGATGTTAGCTCTGAATCAGTATTTTGTTTTAAATCCATTTAAAGCCAATGGCTAAATCGCGATTTAAGACAATGGCTAAATCGCGATTTAAGACATTGGCTAAATCGCGATTTAAGACATTGGCTAAATCGCGATTTGACATTAGCTAAATCGCGATTTCCGATTTTAGCTTAAATCGATTTAAGACCAATGGTTAAATCGGATTTCCGATGTAAGCTTTAAATCGATTTAAGAGTTAAATCGATTTAAGGCCCAGGCCTAATTGGTATTATTGAAATGCTATAACTAGCACTCAATTTTTGCAAGCTGTGTTATTCAATTTGATATCTTAAGTTACTCTTTTAAATTCTTTAAGGATAATCTTCCACAACCCCAATCCATAAAATTTTCTTTTACAACTTAACAAAATACAATGATCTGTAAGATTTTGGTTAACTGCTGTAAATAATCTGCATTTTTAAAATGAAAATATTTTATGTTAAATATTGTATATTATTTTATCTTTTCTAATTTCACATGTTTTAAGAAAAATCTTTAGGGTACCAGATATGTTCATCAGCACATGCTAATTTTCATTCTACATGCATAGAAACTTGACCTAGGCTCATGTTGACTGCTGAGATGAAGTGTTAAAAGTAGAAATTACTTCTATCTATAATTTAAAACAATTAAATTACAAAAAAGAAAATATTAGATTTTTCTAAAAAAACCAAATGGTTTTTTTTGACAAAAAAACCAATTGGTTTAAACCATGGTTAAAACCACTTGGTTAAAACCGTGCCAACCCTGTTTTTTTTAGAACAAATTTAATATTTATTTTCTCTTTTTGTAATTTGTTTTAAATTATTGATAGAAGTAATTTCTATTTGTAACACTTCATCTCAGCAGTCAACACGAGACATAATGAGTCTAGGTCATGTTTCTATGTATGTAAAATGAAAATTAGCATGTGCTTATGAACATGCCTGGAACTTAATATCTTAAAACATAAAATCAATAAATAATTTTCAATGTGGCATATGTGTGTGTTTCAGATTAAATATTTTCATTTAAAAAAGGCAGATTATTAACAGCTGTTAATAACAAAATACAATGATCTTTAAGATTTTGTCAAGTTGTGAAAGAAAACTTTGTGGATTGGGAGAGATTATTCCTAAATTTAAAAAGTAATTTAAGATATGAAGTTGAATAACAGTTTTCAAAAATTGAGTGCCAGTTATAGCATTTCAATAATACCAATCAATTTTGTTTGTCACTTGCTGAATCTAATGGTCAAAAATGTTAACTTTGATTTGTTTTTGGAGTTATCACTCTGAAAACAAAATAACCAGAAGTATTTGTAAATTTAAAAAACCCCACAGAATAATATTATATTCATGAAACGCCATCAAATATTTATTGATTATTATTAATCAAAAGATTCTTCATACGATTTTCAAAGTATCAGTGTTTCACAATGTAGAGCAGTCTATTGTCTATTCTTTGAACATCGACATAGCTGTTTAAATTAGAAATGATTTCAATTTACTTAATTGAGTAACTATTTAATTTGACTATTTTCAAATGAAGTTATATAACCTATATAATATCCAACAATGTTTATTATCAACAGATATGCATCTGTATGCAATAGAATGTTATATAGTAGAAGATCTTTATAATGTAGGGTTTAATCTAGGAAAAAGGGATTTTTAGCTTTTTGGCTAATTGCAGCCAATAACTTCTAGCCAAATAAAAATAGCTTTAGCCAAGGAAAAAAAAAGGTTTTATTTATACAAAATTTCTATACACATGAGTATTATTTTTAGTTATGCAATATACAAACAAATACATCACTCAGTAAGATTGACCCTACAAGATTTGGCTGTATACCACACAGCAAATGCTTTTTTTTAAAAATGGAAATTCTTTCTTTTCAAAATTCCCCTTCCAAATTAATCATCATTAAGTTATTTAAATTCTTGATTGTCAGTTTGTTTCTCAAGTCAGTTTTTGTTATATTCATGAGACTGAATCCCCCTTCACAGTCTGCTGTAGACAACAAAAGTGATGCTACAAATTCATACAAAGTCACATTGAGAAACATGCCAGTAATGCAATTTTTATTGGAAAAAAAAAAAAAAAAAAAAAAAAAAAGCAATAAGCTAGTTTTATTGCTTTACACATTGTAGCCAGAACCTGCATAAATTTAAGTCTCAAAAGTTTATACGACATGCATCTGGCACATTGAGGATTCAAAACTAGTGCACATCATATCCCATGCTTATGTACAATCTGCGATTTTCATTTTCACCATATGCTGGAGTCGTGTCTGATGCAAATGACGTCACACTGAAGATCCTTGCACAGAGAGCATGAGACAAATTTTGAAGTGTTGTCGCAGCATGAATACAATGAGATTTTTTTTTTTTCTTCTTCATTTTTGTGAAACGGCAGCAGGTTTACGAAATGGTGAACAACAAAATGGGAATGATATAGCATATTTCTTTGGCTGTCGCTATTTGGCTAATTCACAAAATGCTTTAGGGGCAAAAAGCACTTCCAGTTAGCTTTTCGGCTAGCTCTAGATTAAACCCTATAATGCAAACCTAAAAACGCAAGATTGTGCATTATATGGATCACATCATTAAATTTACCTTGTAAATATGCCTGAAACATATCAAAATACATTAGAATATCTTTATACTGCATTCCTTGTTACGAAGAGTTATCCAAATTATAAATTTTTGCATAATATAGGTGAGACATTGTTAAATTTACTTTATAAACATGAACCAAATATAACCAGACCTGCCAACATTTGAAAATGAGAAATCGTAGCACACAAAATTTAATCTAGAGGTTGGTTGGTTTTTCGTGTTTCACAGCCATCTTTTGATATTTATAAAAGGAATAAGGTTTCCGTCTTTCAATTCAATATAGTAAATTTTTTCCCCTGAAAAATTTTATACGATTTTTAGAGTTTATTTTCGTCTCGCAGTTTTTTTTTTTTTACACATTTGTAAAAGGAGCCTGGTTCCAATTTTTTAGCCCAGTGCAGTAAATTGACAGAATTCGTGATTTTTTTCACGCCATCATTTCAGGATATTCACATTTTTTTTTTCCTACAATCGTAATTCACATTTTCCTATCGCGATTCTTTGTTGAAATCCGCATTTTTTACCATGAACTTTTGATGAAGTTCGCATTTTTTACGCGATCCTTTGACGAATTTTGCGTTTTTTTTTTATCACGATACTTTGACTAAATTAGTGTTTTCTTTCTGTGATCTTTCAGTGAAATTTGCATTTTCTTACTAATCTTTCGATGAAATTTGCATTATCTAACTGATCTTTTGACGAAATTCTCATTTTCTTTCTGTGATATTTTGACAAAATTCACGTTTTTACCACGATCCTTTAACGAAATTTATTTTCTTCTGCGACCAATTGACGAAATATTTTACTTTTTTACATGGTCATTTGTCCAAATTTGCGATAGTTTATCGCAAATCGTGCGATTTTGCACACTATTTCAAACTTTGCCCCCCAAGGAACCCCCTCCAGAAATTCTTACCGCACCCTTGTTTCTAAGGAAGGGAATTCCTGTATAAATATTTACAAAAACACGATGAGTGTTTTAAGTTTTTTTTTTTTTTTTTTTTTTTTGCAGCACAGAATTTTTTTCTTATGAGCATTTTTTATGTCCGAATTTTCGGACTAATGGCCAATTTTTTTAAACTTTCGGAAATGAGTACTTGGAAATTTCGGAACAGAATCACTCCTGAAATATGCTGCGCGGGATAAAAATCGCAATTATAAACAAAAAGAGCTTTTGTGTTTTTTGCAAAAAATCTTAGTTCAAGACCGATTTTCGTAGCATCGTAGTTCATAGATCCAAATCGTAGCAACTACGATTTTTTCGTAGCAGTTGGCAGGTCTGTATAACTGACCAAGCCATCCCTTTAGCCCAGTGGTAGGGGAACAAAAAAAAGGAATTAGGGGAAAGCTGGAAATTGTTTTAATCCCTTCTGTTTAGGTCTAGAATGGATATGCTATGTTTTCCCCCTCGTACTAGGTGAGCGTTAGGAAATATGTATAGAATTTTAGTAAAAAAACATGTTTTTTTTTTGCATACCATAGCAATATCTCAAAACAGCTAACTGTCAAAAACATTGTCAATACAAAATGTTGTAGAGCTTAAAATTCTGAATAAAATGAGTACCATCATTAATATTTTTGTTCAACATTAAGGTCGCAATTCTATTTCAAAATTTTGCCTTAATCGCTAATAAATAGCTTGAAGCCAGGAGAGACCAAGTTAACTGAAGAATATCTCAAAATAGCTAACTATCAAAAACATCGTTAGTACAAAAGTTAGAGCCTAAAATTCTGAGTAAAATGAGTACCTATACTTAATATTTTTGTTCAATATTAAGGCCACAATTTGAGATATTGTTACGTTAACTTGGTCTCTCCTGGCTTCAAGCTCTTGATTTGAAAAGTTAAAATATAATTGCGACCTTAATGTTGAACAAAAATATTAATAATGGTACTCAATTTATTCAGAATTTTAAGCTCTAGAACATTTGTATTGACAATGTTTTTTTATAGAGTTAGCTGTTTTGAGATATTGTTAACAAAAAAAAAAAAAAAAAGTGTTTTTCGAAAATAAATATGTACATATTTTCTAACATTCACCCAAGTACGAGGAAGGGAACATAGTACGTTCATTTCAGACTTAAACCAGGGTTGGTAAAAAAACCTTGTTTTTTTAAATAAGTTTTCCTATTACATATTAGGGATGTAACGAATATTCGGCCCTTTTGCCGAATATTGAACAGATATTCGGCCGAATAGTGGGACATTTGACCGAATACCTGTAGCCGAATAGTGGCATATTTGGCCGAATATTTTAAGATATTTGGTTAGATATGTTCCAGAAAATCAAAACAAAATATGATTTTAAATATTTTCGACAAACAATATTAAAAAATTATACCTAAATACATTAATTATTATAAGAAAAAGATCTCATTCTGAAATATGGGGTGGAGGAAGTATTATGAGGGGCTTGTTAATTTTGAGAGAAAGAAAAGAGAAAAGTATATCTTGGTAGCAGAAAAGAATATATAATATTTTAATGGAATGAATAATTATATTTTAAGAAAATAACCTTTTTTTTTTTTACATACAGAGTGTAAATTTACTAAGTTTAAGTTGCATGAAAAAGGATATAAAAAGACAGAGGACACATGCAAGTTCTTAATTTTAGGTGGTGAAAGGATTTTACTAAAATAAAAAAAGTTTCATTTTTACAGAGGTAATGAGTTCTATTTTAGGTAGTATATACATATAAATTACTAGAACTATCTATGGATTAAATAAAAAATTATGAATTAAATTATTATTTACATTTTTAAAAGTCATATGTTATCTTTAAAGTATTTTTTAAGACATTTAAAGAATAACAAAAAATACATTCAGCTGTTATGATTTTTGAAAACTCAAACAAAAAATTAATTTCAATTAGTCCTTAATTTAATTTTTTATTTTAAAATTGAAAAAAAAAATTAAACAATTAAAATAAAAGTCATTTATATTAAAGTCAGTATTCGGCCAAATCACTATTCGTTTAATCACTATTACATATACATTCATATTTATTGATAAAAATAAACATCGTTGGATATATAAGTAATATAACTTCATTTAAAAATAATTACAATCAATTATGTAGAAAATTGAAATCATTTATATTTAAACATTTTAGTAAAAGCTGTCTTATGTTCCATGAATAAAATGCTCTACATAGAGAAACATTGATACCTTGAAAATCTTAAACAATCTTAATTACTAGTAGTACTATAAATAAATATATGATGTAGTTTCATAAATAATATACCGGGTGTCCCAAAAAGGACTGACTGATTTTAAAATTCAATAACTTGCAAACAGTGACAGATATTAAAAAAATTCTTGCAGGAGGGTTATGCTTAAGGTCAAAAGTTTTATTACAGTGATTTTCAATTTTAGTTCGATTTACAAACAATAGATGGCGCTGTAAGCAATAGTCGCTAAATTCAGGGTCGATTTTTGGTACTTCGTGGCCCGGATAATACATTTCCATCTCCTTTTTCTGCATGGAACAAGATAAAGGACCAGAAATCGAGCCTGTATTTAGCGACTATTGCTTACAGCGCCATCTATTGTTTGTAAATTGAACTAAAATTGAAAATCACTGTAATAAAACTTTTGACCTTATGCATAACCCTCCTGCAAGAATTTTTTTAATATCTGTCACCGTTTGCAAGTTATTGAATTTTAAAATCAGTCAGTCCTTTTTGGGACAGCCGGTACTTTCCCATGGTTATTCAAAATAATTTCTTTGAAACATTTGCAATCTGAGATATCTGATTTTTCTGTTCGAACACTACAGGACAATCATTATCTTTTATTGAAAGTAAAGCTTTTTATAAAGAATTCCTGGAATGATTTGAATTTAACAGTAGAGTCTTCACATGTTTCAAGAAGTATTGTATATTGTCATTTGACACCACTTCTCAGAAACTGCTATGTTAAAAAAAAGTCCTTCCGGCCAGTGCCGGGAGGAAGAGGTAGCTTTCATAATCCTTATTTTAAAAAAGCCAAATTATATCATTCAAACACACGAAGCTTAATTTAGTGGAAACCGAATATAGGAGATTCAATACTAATTTTTATCAATATAATGAATGAGAATTTCGCGAAATTAGTCAGCTTTAACCAAGCTGCTTTTCTTTAAAGTAACTTATATTTGGCTGCCAAATTCGGCAATTTCTTAAAGTGCCTGTCATTTTAAGACAACATGGTGGATGAGGCTAAGCAGTGAACTTGGTCGAGACCTTAGTAATTGCTGTGCACATGCTCACTCACATCGGAATCGGTTAATATATAGGAGTGCTGTCGCATGCAAAAAATCAGATTTTTCAAAATGTCACCCACAATAGAAATTGAAACTGCTATATCTGAGCCATTTTTTAAGGTAAAGACAAACAAAAAAATGCTCCTGAATCCTTATATCAAGGTTAAATACTTAAGAAAGAAACCTTTTTCAATTTCTAATTTTTTTGCACCTTACTTTAAATATATATTTTTTTTTTAATTTAATGGTCGCCATTTTGAAACAAGATGGCTGATGAATCTGGCCAGCGAACTTGGTCGAGGTGTTGATGTATACTATCCACATGCCTTCTTACATCGAAATAGGCGAATACGTGTGTTATCGCGTGACAAATACAAGATCGTTTCAAAATGTTAGCCATGCTAGAAATTCAAAGTGCTATAAATCAACCATTTTTTAAGATATAAACAAAAGAAATTTTCAGAAACAAAAACTGCTCCGGAATCTTTGTATCAAGGCCAAACACAAAAAAATCTTTTTCATTTTCCAATTGTTTAATACCTCATTTTGAATTTTAAATTTAATTTTTTTTAAATGGCAACCCTTTTGAAACAAGATGGCGAATGAAGCTGGCCAACGAACTCTATCGAGACATTTGTATGTACTATGTACAGACCAAGTTACATCCAAATAGGTTCATAAATACGCCTGTTATCGCGTGACAAAAATCAGCTCGTTTTAAAATGTCAGTCACAAGAGAAATTCAAAATGCTATTACTCAGCCATTTTTTTAGATATAGACGAAAGAAAAACTGTTCCGGAATCTTTGTATTAAGGTCAAACACATACAAAAAAAATCTTTTTCACTTTCCAATTTTTTGGTATCTCATTTAAATTTTTTTATTTTTTTAAATGGCCGCAATTTTGAAACAAGATGGCCGATGAAGCCGGCCAATGAACTCTGTCGAGATATTTGTATGTACCATGTACACACCAAGGTACATTCCAAGTATGTTCATAAATACGCCTGTTATTACGTGAGAAAAATCAGGAAGTTTCAAAATGTCAGCCACGCTAGAAATTCAAAATGCTATAACTCAGCCATTTCTTAAGATATAGACGAAACAAAAACTGCTCCCGAATCTTTTTATCAAGGTCAAACACATAAGAAAATATTTTCAAATTTTTAATTTTTTGGTACCACATTTCAAATTTAAATTTTTCTTAAAAATTTAAATGGCCACCATTTTTAAACAAGATGGCGGATGAAGCTGGCCAACGAACTCGGTAGAGAGATTGGTATGTACTATGTACACACTGAATTACATCCAAATCGGTTCATAAATACGCCTTTTATCGCGTGACAAAATTCAGGACGTTTCAAAATGTCAGCCACGCTAGAAATTCAAAATGCTATAACTCAGCCATTTTTTAAGATAGACGAAACAAAAACTGCTCCGGAATCTTTGTATAAAGGTCAAATACATAAGAAAAAAATATTTTTCCATTTTTAATTTTTTGGTACCACATTTCAAGTTTTAAAAATTTTTAAAAATTTTAAATGGCCGCCATTTTGAAACAAAACGGCGGATGAAGCTGGCCAACGAACTCTGTCGAGACATTGGTATGTACTATGTACACACCGAATTACATCGAAATCGGTTCATAATTACGGGAGTTACAGTGTGACATAGGTCAGATATATATATATCAATTTTGAACGGAGGGTGGTTTCGGGGTCTGGGGGTCATGATCGATGAAAATATACCAAAATTTTTTGAAATCGCTTTCCTCCGAACGGCTGCAATAGGTAGCTTTTTTGTAAAGAAAGCTACCTAAAAAAAGGTAACAGTAAAATAAACAAATACCTATTCACCAGCTTTTTAGACTACTGAAAACATTGATCTTAAAATGGAAAGTAGATTTATAAAAGTTTTCATCCACTAAAACATTTAAACAGCGATCAGACTTAATATGCAGGTTTTTTTTCTGAGCTATGTTATAATACATATTACTGTTAAATGTCTAAACTAAAAATTAATAATTATCTTTTTAGGCATTTTTATGAGACTTTTTCCTATTATGTCTCAAGCAAACCTTAATCTCGATTTCCCCCCATTTTTTGTCAGATCTAAATAGTGGATTCGATTATGCAATAGACGATTTAAATATATCTTATTGCATGTTTTAGTATGTTTAGTAACAGGTGCTTTGCTAGCACCCAATTTTGTCACAACAGTGTCCTCTTATTCGACTTCTTATCTTGAGTTTTTTTTTTAGGCCTTTAAATGTGTCAATTTGAGTTTCCTTAAAAACTCAAATCCGAAAGGGCAACTTTATGACATAAATTTTAATTTATTTTTGTTCGGAAATGCATGAAACTAGCAGATGCTGTTGTTCAGAAACTATAACCAAACTGTGTTTTCAGTTTTTACAGACGCAATAGATTTTTCAGAAAATGTTGTCAAAATGGGAGTTTTGAACCGAATTTCCGCATGAACGAAGAATAACCACTCAAGGAAGGTTAAAAACAACTTTGTCACGTGATCAAAATTACTTACAACTCAATAGGTAATTTATCAAAAATGGAAAACACAGATTCCAAATAGCTTCCATAGTCACCAATTTTATATATATATATATATATTTCAGATATAGCCTTCCAATTTTATATCTTTCTGTTAAAAAATGAATTTGTACATCTGTCAAAGCGTTTCGTTCTTGTTGAGAAGAACAGTTGAGAATAGCCCTAAAAGATAATCTCCCCAATGAAGAAAATTCTTTTACAGGTTGACTGAAATCTTAAAGGTAATTTTATGTTATTACTTATAAATAATCTACCGTTTTCTCAAAGGAAAATATTATATTCAAAATACTGAATATTTTTAATCTATTTTATCTTTGCTAAATTCACCTGTTTTAAATTCTCTCAGAGCTTCAAATATGTTCATCAACACATGCAATTTGCATTCTACATGCAATGCATACAAATATAACTTAGACTCACTATGCCTCACGGTGACCGCTGGGATAAGACTTAAAAGTAGAAATTATTTATATCCAATAATTTCAAAAACTTAAATTACAAAAATGAGAAAATATTAGATTTTTTCCTAAAAAAAAAAAAAAAAACAGTTGGTTAACTAATTGATTTAAACCGTGCCAACCCTGATGGTAACAGAACAAAATCATAATGCAAAACCCCAATCCCAATGTAGAAATGCAAGAAAAACAAAGGCTTACTAAACCCCCAGTAGCAGAAAGTTCCTGACGGGCGACGTGAGTCGCAGATTTTCTTTTCCCTTTTGCAGATTTTTTTTTTCTATTGGATCTTTTTCCAACTTTATATTATGTTTAGTTCTTTATTATTTATTACTAAAACTTAAGATTATTATTAATAAAAATGAGTAAAATGCTTAAAAACATTAAAAGTAAATGATTAACTAATTAAAGGTTCATTTGTAACATTTTACCTGCAGATTATTTTCAGTCCCTGAAAGATCTGTCGCAGACACTTGGAGAATTTTCTGCTATTGGGACTAAACCCAATAGCCATACATCAAAGAAAACTCACAGCCAATCATTCATTGGCATACAATTTAAAGAGTAACCAATGGAGAGAATTACTTATGATTATGTCATCATTGAGGCATAATGCAATCCTTAGTAAATCTTAACTAATCAAGCAATCCAAGTAGTAAAAATGTATTTTTAGTTCAAACCTGCCATTTTGGCTACATTTAAAAATAAAAGGCTTAAAAAAAAGAAGAAAGAAAACTAACTACTTGTTTTTTTCTTCCCAGCTAATTTTAGAAAAATTAGTCTGCCATCTAGATTTAAAGCTTATAAGAAAAGTTTGATTAAAAATGTTTGTCACTTTACAAATTTATTAATTCATCATTTTTCTAAAGCTTTGCTTGTAGCCTCTGCATAACTTGGATTTTGCTTTTTTCAATAATGTGTAAAATTAATGCAAATATTCGGAAAAAAGAAAAAAAACCAGTATGGTTTTTTTTAAAAACATTTGGTTTAAACGAAACAACCCTGACCTAAACTGAAGGTATTAAAACAATTTCCAGTTTTCTCCTAATTAATTCTGAGGTCATCCTCCTGATGATGGGTCTAAAACTTTGGAAGTAGAATTGTGACCTTAATATTCAACAAAAATATTGAGTGTAGGTACTCATGTTACTCAGAATTTTAAGCTCTACAACATTTGTATTGACAATGTTTTTGACAGAGTTAGCTGTTTTGAGATATGATATCCAAAAAAAACTTGTTTGACTATAATTCTATACATATTTCCCAACGCTCACCTAGTACGAGGGGGAAAACATAGCATATTCATTCTAGACCTAAACAGAAGGGTTTAAAACAATTTCGAGCTTTCCCCTAATTAATTCCGAATTCAACCCCCTAACCACTGGGCTACTTATATATTAGACATTTTCAAAAATGTTTTGTTTATTGCAATGGAATTTTTTTTCATTAAAAAAGGTCTTAAATTAGGAGATAAAGTTGAACTAATGTATCAAATTTAGTCTTCTAGAGAGTAGCAATATTTTTACAATGTGAAAATGTAGGTGCTTTTTAACTGCAAAATTCATTGTTTACACCCAAGAAGTTGTGCATTATATGGAGGATTGCGTTATAAAGATCTACTGTTTTTTAAAAACCTGGTTTTTTTTAAACCAAATAAAACTTTTTTGGGTTTTTATTTTTTAACAAAAAACCAGTTTTTTTTTGGCAACCCTGATGAGAAGTGTATTTCCATACACCAAATTCAATACCAAGATTTAATGGCCGAATCTGTGGTAACAATAAAATTGTTAAGACCAACGAAAGTTTGTTCACATATCGAAAAAAGCAGCAGGGTACTACTACTCCCACATACTAAAACCGAAAATTCCATCTGAAACCAAAACATCTCCCAAACCCGACAAGAATTTTCGGTACTTTTCGGTTAGCCGGGCACCAGTGTTATATTTACATTCATATATACACATATGTAAATATATATGTACACACACACACATATATATATTTTATATATATATATATATATATATATATATATATATATACACAGTCAGTACTGGCTATATGGTCACCCGCTTATAAGGTCACTTTTCGTAAGTCCGTATTGACTGGATAGGTATTACGTGTTAAAATACACCGCCTATATGGTCAGACTCTAATGGCTACTATCTGATATACGATCATTTTCTGTCGCCCTCCTTACTGAAAAAATCTTATAATTTTATGCTTTTTTGCTTCTCTTTTAAGGGTGTAAAGGCCAGAATAGGCATATCATTTAGCTATTTTCAACTGTTGGCGGCTTTTTTGTGATCACGCGGCGATTTTAATTTTTAATAGCTTAATAAGAAAACAGACAGACATTCTAAAAGGAAGAAAATCTTTCCGTCAAGTCCATCTAATCTTCTAATCATATTTCCACTGCTGAATCTCCCCTCCTTTTGTGAATAACTGCAAACAGTTAGAAGAATGGGTGTTAATAGCATTTCCTGGACACATTTTGAAAGGCGACAAAACAAACATCTAAATTCAGTCTTAGAGATTGTGATAACATTGAATACCACGTGATTAGATGTGCACATACACGCTGGGGCAAAAAAGCACAGCGCACCATTGGCCGAATAAGATCTACTATTGCAAATTGCAGCCAAGGAGGCTGAAAGATAGAGCAGTCATAAATGACATCACTTGATGCCGTTCCAATGCCAGCCGCCCCGCGTCCGCCATATTTAGCCCTGTCTTGCACTACAGACTGCTGATTGGATTGCTATTGGCCAAAGTCAAACATGGTGGGCACAGCAGGGGGGGGGGGGGGGGGGGGAGAACGCGTTTTCTCGCATCAAAGCTTTCAACGGTCGAAGATTGATTTGCCTACTCCTGTTCCAGGAGATAAAAGAAACTCTTCCCGACAGGAAAGAGTTTTGAAAGATATGGGGATTTCTTCTTCAACCAGCGGTTTAGATACCGATTCTAGGAAAGCATGCCATCATCCCTTGTGACCGAATGAGAATTATCCACCGCGCACAGAAACGGAAAATTGTTTCTAGGTCTTTGCGTTATTTATTACTTGTCACTGGTGTATAAAGTGCTCTTTTTTTTGTCAATTGTCGTTTTTAAATACAATATATCGCAAAACGAAAAAAACTGACAATTGCAGAAAAAAAGAAATCTATAGAAATTTTTTAAAAATCAAATTTTTCGAAAACAACTTTCACGAAGATTCGTGGAATATCGAGAACGACACTGAATAACATCTTGGGTCCAAATCTTCTTACACAGAATATGTGATGAATCAAAAGAGAAAGCGACATCGTGTTTCAAAATTTGAGAATATTGGGAAAGCTATTTTTATTTGGATAAAATATGCCAGATCACATACCAATATCTGAATTATTTTAAAAGAAATTCTTTGGAAATTGCTGCTGAACTAGGAAAATGAAATTTTACTACCAGCAACGGGTGGTCACTGAAGTTTAACTTACGGCACAATCTTACTTTTAAAAAGATGTGTAGTGAAGCTGCTGATGTTTATGATAGTGTACAAGTAAAGCATGGAAGGAATCAGCGTAAAGGGACATTCTCAATAGGTACAAATCTTGTGATGTTTTAAACTTTGATGAATGCGGGTTGCTTTTTCTTGTTTTGCCAGATAAAACTTACTTTTAAGATAAAAAAAATGTAGCGAGAAGAAAAGCAAAGAAAGATTGAGTCTTTTATTAGAATCTAATGTGGATGGCTCAGTGAAATTGACTCCATTAGTTATTGGTAAATTTCTAATGCCTTGTTTTTGAAAAACTGCAAATCTTGCTGAAAAACTGCCTGTATCTTACGATGCGAACATTTGGCCTAGATGACAACAAGTATTTTGGAAAAAGAAATTCGATGTCTGGATAAATTTGGACAGAAAAAAAGAAAAGCGGCTATCATCGCAGACAACTGTATTGGCCATTGCATGATTCCCAATTTAAATTTGAACTTGTTTTCTCGCGACCAAACTGAACCTAGTGTTGCACACCCCTTAGATCAAGGACTTATTCAAAATTTTAAGATAAATATAGGAAAGCTGCTTCTAAAAGACTTCATTGCTGCAATAGTTCAAAAAGAGATGTTTCACGTGTCTGTGTTAGATGCCATGTATTGCGTAGAAAAGAGTTGAAATATGGTATCAATGAAAACCACCGAAAAATATTTTAGACATGATTGGCTTCCAGAATGTAAAGAATTCTGGCTTGGTGACGATGAGAATGATGATGTGCCCCTATTTGAAATTGCACAAAAAATATGGAATTCCGGCTGCACAATACAAGAGGAAATGACAATTGCAGCTATTGACAATGAGGTCGCTACTAATGGTGAAACTTCCATACCATAAATTGTTTCGGAAGTTTTAAATATAAACACTGATGGAAGCGACGATAAAGACAGCGAATCTGAAGCTGAACCAGCAACGCGAGCAGAAGCTTTCAAAATATTAAATATCCTGAAATGTTTTTTTACCCATTTCGAAGGTACAGAGGTACATTTTAAATGCGTTCGTCAATCAGAAAAAGTAGTTTTAAAAACTACGATAGTAAACAAACATGCATAAAAGATTATTTTATATAAAGTAGTAAGTTTTACTACTATGCTATACTCATCAATTCGAAAATTTAAAAGCCAATTCAATTTTAATTCAATTTAATTCAAGCCAAAATTTTAATTTAATTTCCAAAATATGTAAATAAATTCTTGTTTATACCTCTTCTTTATAAATTGCATCTTCATGGCTTCTTTGTACCTTATTTTACTAATACAATTAACATAATATTTTATTGTCTATATTAAAATTCTTGTTTACACCGCATATAAGGTCACCCCGCTTATAAGGTCATATTTTTCATGACCGCATGGGTGACCATATATTAGATACTGACTGTATATATATATATATATATATACACACACACACACACACACACAGTATTTACTCGTGTATAACGCGCACCCCTACTTTAAAAGAAAAAAATGGCGAATTTCTTTTATCTCGTATATAATGTGCACCATAAACTTGACATGCAAGTGAATGAATGAATGGCTAAATGAATTTCAGTAAAGAAAGTCTAAACAAATGTTACATCAGGCCAGGAAAGAAGGCGAAAATCTACTTTTAGATTTCGGATAGGGATTGTGTGAGGGAGTGAGTGACGAGGGTAGGAATGAGTCTCGTATCATGTGTTGACGTCACTCACTAACGAAATACTTGAGAGAGTCTTTTGACAACGTGCGAGTGACAGAGAATTTATGTAGATATACTGCGGCATTTAAGTTGAAAATAGTTCAGTATCTAAAAGAAAATGGTGACCGTGATTTAAGTCGGAAGTTTGGAGTTGGTGAGTCAAGTGTGCAAGTGTGGCGGAATATGGAAGAAAGCCTGAAAAAAGCACCATCCAATAAGCGTGCTTTTCGGGGGGAAAATATCTGCAAATGGAGCAGCAGCTTTTAATTCATGAAATGGATTTGCGGCTTTCGGGGTACTAGATAGACGGAAATTTTGGTGTTCGAGGGCTGTAAAATAGCTAGGAAAATGAATATTCAGAGAGAAGATTTCGAGGGGAGTTATGGATGTGTATGCTTTATGATCTGTAACAGTCTCTGTATAAGGTGAAGAACAATGCTATTGCAAAAGCTGCCGGAAGAATACAAAGAACAGCGTATCAAGTTCTTCCAGTACGTTATAAAGCTCCGAAAACAAAAGGGATATCAGATGTCGCAAATCGGCAATGCAGATCAAACTCCATTGTGGTTTGATATGCTGGAAGCTACAACCATTCATCCCGTTGGAGATAAAGCATTGAAGTGTGCACAACAGGAGAAGACAAGCAACGATGCGGCATTATGCTGGCCATTACGGCTGACGGCCGCAAGTTGACACCATATGTGATTTTTAAACATAAAACTATCCCTAAAGAATCTTTTCCAGTTCAGACAAGTAATCAGACAAGACAAAATTTATTACTTCACAATTCTTTTTATAATGCAATGCTATATAATTTTTTTGAAAATGCAAACACGTCATTCTGACGGGCTGTATTCTAGTTTTTTATAAATATACTCAACAGTGTTAGAAATCCTTGGTGATCCGCTGGTCCGAGACCACCAAAAATTCAATCGGACCACTAATTTGAAAAATTTACTGGCCTGCAGGACCAGTAGGTAACCTTTCTTCTCCGACAGGTAAATGTAAATTTTCCTATCCCTGAGAAAACCGCAACCAAACTCAAATCACACAAATTTTATTAAAATAATAATAATAAACTGCATTAAAAAATCTTACAGTCAGTTGAAATAAATAATCTGAAATAAAATATCTAATTAATGATTTTACAGTTTATGTAATGTTTAATTTTTAGCAAATTATAATTGCTAATTCTGCATCAGTCTGCAGCAAACTAAAATTTATCTGCAGCTTAACAATACTAGACTATGCTTATACCATCAGAAACCCATAAAATAAGCAAAATTTGTATTTATAAAGAAAATATAACAAGGTTACAACAAGTACCATAAATCTAAGAGACTTAAAACAAAATTTCAGCTATTTTTTAAGCCCAGCATTTCTTTTTAAGCTGGTGGATTCATCTGCAAGCTTTAAAATAATCTGCAGCACCCACTTCCGTGCTGCACTGTTTCTGCTACAGGGAATGCATTTATTATAAAGAAATTCATTTTCAAGTGTAATCAAATGAAGAGAAGGTTCTACTTCTTTGACTTGAAATTCCTGTGAAGTTTTTTTTTTTATGGTTACAAAGGAAGAATTACCACCTTATTTTTTACATATATTTATTGATATTTCATTTATATTTTTGTGAGCAAAAATATTAAATATGCCTTATGCAATGGAAAGTACCTGCAAGAGTGTACAGTGAACTTTCAATCAACAACAGTTTTTCTTTGGTCAAAAGCATCTAACACAAATTTGGTTGTCAAATTATGAAACAGCATTAAATTTCTCTGGAGCTTATAGCAACATTTAGTTTTAAAAGTATGACAAAATTGTCATTTGAAAAAAAAAGGGGCTATTTTTTCACTTCTATTATTATTTTTTAAAACCTTTTGTAAAGCTGGGGACCTGGTAGCAGAAAGTTCCTGACGGGTGACGTGTGCCGCAGATTTTCTTTTCGCTTTTGCAGATTTTTTTTTTCCATTGGATCTTTTCCCAACTTTATATTATGTTTAGTTCTTTATTATTTATTACTAAAACTTAAGTTTATTATTAATAAAAATGAGTAAAATGCTTAAAAACATTAAAAGTAAATGATTAATTAATTAAAGGTTCATTTGTAACATTTTACCTGCAGATTATTTTCAGTCCCTGAAAGATCTGTCGCAGACACTTGGAGAATTTTCTGCTATTGGGGCTGGGGAGAGGGGAAAAAAAAAAAAAAAAAAAAAAAAGATACTACTTAGTTATCCCATCAACCAAAAATCTACCGCCAAACTATAAGATTAAATGCCAATAATGGTTGATCATAAATGTCACATTCACTTGACGTTTCACGTGAACAAGTTCACGTTTTTACATCAAGTGATTTTTATTTCAACATTTTATTTGTATTTTTATTAATGTTATACTAATTTATTTGTTCTTTCGTTATTCAAAAATTATGTCATTTTGTATAATTTGGCAAAATTGGCCGACAGGATAACCAAGTAGAACCAAAAATAATGACTACCTTTCAATGGTATAAGCTCCAGAAAAAAAAAAAAAAAAAAAAAAGGAAATTTGTCAAATAGTTCTTGAGCAAAACTGTTGCCCAACTTGAAAACATGGTTTCAAGAGAAATAAGTTTTAGAATAGTGTTACGTTTAATGAGTGAAAATGACTGGAAGGAACTGAAATATCGCAAAACCACTTTAGAGCAACAATTTATACACTTAAGGGATGCAAAAAAATGAAAAATTTGACCCAAAGTAGAACCTCACCTTAACTACCTTAGAATTATTTTAATGAAAGACAATAGGAAAAAATACCTGCTATTTGTTCTTCCGTAAGTTGGTCAGCCTGAAAGAGAAAACTTTAATTAATCATTTATATTAAATAGATTATTATCAGGGTTGCAAAAAAGCCGGCTAAAATTAAAAAAAAGCCACGCTGGTGGCTTTTATTGGTTTAAACCAGCTTTTTTTTTGGCCAAAATTTACTTTTATACAGTGAAGCATCTTAATTATTGACTGACTACACATTTTAAAGTGTTTTTTAACAGTTTTAGTGACATTTAACTGATTTAGAATACAATAAGTAACCTAATTTCTCAATAATGAAAACATAATACTTGGGGGGGGGGGGGGGGGAAACCCAGATGGATCTGCTAGTGATTTGAAGTGAGAATTGGATTATATGCCAGCTAAATTTTAAGAGCCATACCAACTGCTTATCTGGTTTACACTGACCTTATTGTGCTGTCCTCTTTAAAAAACCCCACTTTTTGAATTTTTCTCTATATAAAATTTAATAAAAAATACAAAACAATTTGAAGTAGCTACATTGTCACAGCTTGTTCTGACTAAGATTTTAATGTAGGGGAGATGGGGGCACATGTGAACAGTTCGCATAAATATAGCTTTTTCTCATGACTGGATTAATTTCTATAAACAAAACCTACTCAATATAGTAAATAGAACTTCGTTTTATTCATGGTAATTTTTTTAAATCATCTGTATAGTTATTCTTACATTTTTTAATAGTTTTATAAATTCGAAAAATTGTTCACATGTGCCCCATCAGCGGGGTAGTTGTGAACACACGTGGGGCACATGTGAACACAAGGAAAAAATATCCTTTGACATGCTTTTTATTGGGTCAAACCACAGTATTTGGTCCCAAGCCATCTTAATTTTTTTTTATTTTGAAACTGACAAAACTTTATATTTTTAAAATCTGCAGATATTGAAGTTTCTGAAAAATGTAAACAAAATTACTTATAATATTTTTCAATAAAAGTAATTTATAGTTAAAATTGGATTTAGAAGAAAAATGTGTTGCAGAGGGGACAAACTAAAAAATGCTATTTAAAGGATAAGTATTTTTAATACATTTCTTTTTTTAAATAATGCTTTAAACCCACATTTTTGTGTCATATTGAAACATTTTAAGGCTTTAATTGATTAAAAAATATAAAATTAATAAATTTAGACAAATAGAAAATTTTGGTTGTCCCCTCCAAAACATTTTTAAATATTTTTGTTTTTTTCAGTGTCAGTACATTTTTAAAAACATTCGACTTTAAACTTATCAAGTATTAGCAGAATACAATAAATAAATTCTAAATTTGTATCAAATTCAATAATTAAAAAATATATATAAAGCAAAAGAAATATGTTTTGGAGGGGACACTTTTGTGATGGGGGGACAATTTTTTTTTATTTTTATTCCATTTATATTCATTGTTTACACTGAAACATCAACAAAATTCTCGTACAGTTTCTATTTGATAATGTTACTACCAAATGGCACTACTGAAGTGTATGATTTCCTTTTCTTTACATTTGTAAACTCCTGTATACTAGGTTGTACAACACTGTATTTTGACCATGTGCTTCTCATTTTGTTGTCATTCTCAGTCATAATTGAGCATAATTGAATGTGATTCTAAAATATCTTTCTTAATTGGTAGGAAAATTTAAAAATATTTCATTTTAGCAAAGTTTCTAAAAAAAATATGGCAAAAACAGCCACAGAGATCAAGAGAATACAAGAGAGAGGATAAAGTTAGATTCAGCTTTGCATGAAACACAGAAGAAAGAAAGAGAGAGATGGAAAGTAAGGGCTGCTAAAATGTAAAAAGCAATAAGGACACCAGCAGAAGAAAAATAAAAGGAAAGAAAAAGTAAGAAAAAATAGAAAAGCAAACTGGAGAACAAAAAAATGTAACAATATTACTCCAGAAAATCCATCCCCAGGTTATCAGAATTCTTCAGCTTTAGGAAAAGCACTTTCCAAGGCAAATAAGAGTTTACCAAAGGAATCTCTTAAGAAGACTCATAAGGTACTTGCAAAACTTGTTCAAAATTTAACTCCACACAGAAAAACAGATCGAATTTCACAATGTTCTGTTAAAAGGTGCAATTTACTTCAAGAAAGAAAGCGACGAGCTGATGCCATTCCCAAAAAAACTGTTGCGAATATTACAGCTTTTTTTTAACGTGATGACATTAGTCAAATGTTACCTGGCATCAAAGATTCCATCTTGATATATGATATGTAATGGTAAATTTAAAGAAAAGCAAAAAAGAGTTTTAAAAATGTCTTTAAATGAAGCATATTTTTTGTATTGTTCTTCTTATACTATGCAAAGTATTGGAATTACTAAATTCCGAATGTTAAGACCTAAGCATGTGATGCTTGCTTCACAAAAGCACCAAGAACTGTGCTATTGCATCTACCATGAAAACATTGACTTAATTCTTCATTGTTTCCAAAATAAGTCTTGTGTGATGTAGGTTAAAGAAGCAAAAGAGTTATGCAATTTAACTTTATGTGAAGGAGATAAATGTGCAGAACTCTGTATTGATCGTCAGTGTATGGACTGCAGTGTTGAAGTTATTGAAACACATTTTGATCAATTTGACTTTGATGATTATGTTAGTTATCATCAATGGATCAACATTGAAGGCAGTACAAAGAAACTTCCTGTAACATGCTCAGTTGCTGAAGCATTGTATGGTTCATACAGAATAATAAATTGTCTTAGTGATTATTGCATTGGTTGTTGAAAATTAATTTATTATATATATTTAATGACTATCATGAACTGACCTTAAAAGCTTAATTCTTTTCTAAGAAGTGTATACAATTGTTAAAAAATACAAAATAATGAATAGGTTCCTAATTTTAACTAAATTCTAAAATGTCCCCTCCGCAACATAGTGCTAATTAAAAAAAAAAACAAATTCAGGATGAATTTTTTGTAATTCAGGTGTAATATTTTATGACTACAATGCTAAATAGCATAGTTTAGTAAAAAAAATACTTTTAGAGCTATACTTTATTTATACATAGGAAAAATATTGATGCAAACTGAAATTTTTTAAATTGTAATATTTTCCTGTCCCCTCCGCAACAATAAGAAAAAAATTTTGTTCTCTTTCACTTTTAATACTTGTTTCATTTTTGATGTTGGAATGTTTTCAGCATATCTTATGCACTCATAGAAAAATTCAAACTTTGAGAAAAAAAATTATTTTTATGTATTTAGTTGAAATAAATGATTAAATGTCCCCTCCGCAACAAAACAATTTACTGTGATTTGGCCCTATTCTGTTATTCATTTGTCATCGTAATCATTAGTTAATTGCCTGTGAAATTCACCTTAAAGAAATATATATATATATATGTATCTTTCTCTAGTTTCTGGGTGATATGTTTAAGCAAAAGATTATAAAATGAAAGTAAGTAGATTTTGGAGGTGGAGGCTTAGATGGTTCATTAAGTATTGCTGAAATAAAATAAAAGAATGAAGAAGCAATTTTAAAAAAGAAATTAAAACTTTTAAACTTTACTTAGGGGTTTTTGTTTGGGGAATATTTTAGGGAGGGGCGTTTACATATTATTTATCTCAAATCTGCCAAAATACGAAAGATTCCCACTGCTGTATTTGCCTTATTTACTTGTATATTATAGATAAAAGAAGGGTTTTTTAAGGATTTAAAAAATATCTCGAATATAACCCCCCCCCCCCCCTAACTTCTTTTGCTTTTGAAAGAGGGAGGGGGGTTACAATAGGGATTTTACGGTAGTTATCAGTTTAAAAATTTTACTTTCTTAAAATATTACTCATATCTATCTCCATTCAAAGCATCATATACATAACTGTTTTAGATATGGAAGTAAGCCATCATTGCAAGTTTAGAACAAATGTAATAGAAAAATTTGAAAAGTTATTCAAGGTAATACTTTTGTATTAACAATGCATAAAAAGTATTGTTGTACACTGTTTAGTAAAATATAAAACACTTATTGCATTTTAGAAAACATTAAATTTATTTAAAGTATAATTGAATGTAAACGAGCTTGTTGCTCTTTATGTATTTGGTGAAAGATGTGTTTGAATGCAAAATCAATTTTGTGTGAGGAAAATATCTTCTATTTCAGGAAAATTATTGATAATGGAACTGACATTATTTATCATTAAGTTAACTGAAAGGAACAGAATCACAGAATGATTATTGGGGGCACTTATGTACTGTTCACATCTGCCCCAACTTTTCTGTTCACATGTGCCCCACATTGCTGCTTCTGTTAAATTGATAAATCATTAACATGTCTCAATTTTAGAAGAAAAAAGAACTTTATTAAAATATTTATTAGTATTCATAGTATATGTTAAAACACTCAAATTCAAATAAATGAATAAATACAGTTATACGCTTATCAACTTGGAACAAAGATTTTACTTTTGAGATCTAAAAACAGTGTTTAGGTTACAGAGGACGAACAAAATGTCAAAAAGCTTCAAAAAAATTTTACCATATGTCTACAGGTGCTGTCAACTTTAGGAATTTTTTTCAAATAAAAAAACTTATAATAACCATTGAAAAATTACGATGTTCACATCTGCCCCCTGTTCACATGTGCCCCCATCTCCCCTATAGTATTTTTGATTCTGTCAATATATTACAAAATGGCAGTCAATTAAAGAAGAATTTTGAAAAAAAAAAAAAAAAAAAAAAAAAAAAAAAAAAAAAAAAAACCACTTTTTCCTAAAAATAACCCATGTTACCTAAAAAAAAAAAACCACATGTAAAAACACTTCTAGAAACCAAAATATTAGACAGTAAAGTTTTTTTTTTCATTATTAATTATTTTTAAAACAATTCTGCAAAAAAAAAGTTTCAGTTTTTTTGCAATCAAATCCAAAGGGGCAACTTAATCACAAAAGTTTTAATTAATCCTTGTTCAGAAAGTAGAAACGCCTGAAATTGGCACTGTGTTATTCAGAAACTACAGAAATGTTCCATTTTTTGGTAAACATAAAAGATCTTTCAGAAAATAATGTCAAAGTTGCCGTTTTGAACCAAATTTCCAGACAAAAGGAGAAAAACCACCCAAAGAAAGGCGAGAAAAACCAGTCGTCATGGGATCCACAATCGCTTGTAACTTGATAAGTAATTTATCAAAAACGTAAAACTCATTTCGATTCTAAATTGCTTAGTCAGCCCTGTCAATTTTGTACCTTTATGTTTAAAAATAAGTAAATGTGTCAGAAAGTTTCGTTCTTGTTGAACAGTGAACTTGAGAATTGCCTAATAAAATTTGCATAAAAAAGCAAAATAATGATTAGAATAAAATAAGCTGGTAAACATTAAAACAATGCATTATATAAAAGTAAAAGGATATCTTTGTGCACATAAAAAAAAACGAATGGGATTTTTACAAAAACAAAGGGGGTGGGGGGGGGGAGGTATGACATAACTGTTACAAATTCTTAAAAATGCAAAATATGCATTAAATTTGCATAATTTATTGGGTTTTTTCCCCTTTAATTAATTTTTTAAAGAAAAAATGTATGCTCCACCATTTATTTATATGTAAAAAAGTGGGGTTTTTTAAGTTCCCGCATGGGTTTTCTTTACCTGTTTTCAAATTGTCACAAACTGAGCCAAACATAATATAATAAGCTGAAAATGGTGCATTTTATTCACATATTAATGGATTAACATAAAAACATCTGAAAATTGATGTACATCATTGTAACATGTCGTATTATAACAAGAAAAACTGAAAATGAAGCTTTTTTTTTGCTAGAATTCTGTATTATTAGCTTATTTTAAAAAAAAACTAAATAAACACTTCTAAAGTAATTTTAAATAATTTTATTATTGTAAATGGCATATAGAAACAGGACAAAAAGAAAATTTTACTCCAGTGAATTTTTTTTATGAAGTTCTGGGGTGGGTTTTTTTTAGGATACATTTTCCTGTGGGTTTTTTTTTAGAGGACAGCACAATATCACCCCCCCACACACACACACTTTTATTCTTCATTTTTACTGCTTTATAAAATTAACGAGGACAATGATTACTAAGTTACTTGTTCTATTACTTAAATTTTAAGAGCTATTATATTTTATTTCTCATTAATATTTAAAATCATACATAATCATAATAAAAATACAATTTATCACTATTAAAAACAATATTATAAACAGCATATGCATGAATATGCACTCTTAAATAGCAACAAACTTAGAAATTTTATTTACAGAATGTATTTTATTTATTTAATTTGCATAATTGCTAGATTTTTATACACTTATGTACCAAACTCTCCTTAAATATTATACCTTTTCTAATTTCTCTTTTTAAGATCATAATATCTGCATATGGACTCTTAAGAATTAAGAATGTTTCCATTTTGATGTGCTACATTGCAATTGTTTATTGATGTGCTACATTGTGATTGTTTAATGAAATATAATCTTTAAAAAGTGCAGTATATGTGGGGCTATGTAACAGAGTTTTAAAACACTAAAGTCTAACTTGCATTCTTTTCAATATTTAAATTGTTTTTTTTTTAGATGCAATACCTTCACTGTTGCATTCTAGCCAGGGTTGGCACGGTTTAAACCAAGTGGTTTTTTTTGGTCAAAAAAACCATTTGGTTTTTTTTTTTTTTGAAAAAATCTAATATAATATTTTCTTTTTTTTTTTTGTAATTTGTTTTAAATTATAGATAGAAGTAATTTCTACTTTTAACACTTCATCTCAGCAGTCAACATGAGACAAAGTCATGTTTCTATGCATGTAGAATGAAAATTAGCATGTGCTGATGAACATATCTGGTACCCTAAAGATTTTTCTTAAAACATGTGAAATTAGAAAAGATAAAATAGATAAATAATATTCAATATTTAGCATAAAATATTTTCATTTAAAAAATGCAGATCATTTACAGTACTTAACAAAATACAATGATCTTTAAGATTTTGGTTAAGTTGTAAAAGAAAATTTTCTGGATTGGGATTGGGGAAGATTATCCTTAAGGCTGAATCCATATGAACTCAGGCAGGGGGGTTACCTTCATAGTCTCAGAAGTTTTTGAATTGAACATATGTTAAAATTTAAGAAAAAGTAAGATACTTTATTTTCATTTTGCCCAAAAAAATTCCTGGCCCAAGATGACATCCCCGGCATCCTTTCTCATTCGCGATTTTCGATAAAAATTTTAAAGTGCTCTATCTCTAGAACGGTGCAAGATATTTTGTTGCCGTTTACTTTATTTTAAAGATAATATTCTTCTGTTTAAAATGATATACCCAATTTTGAAAAATGTATTCAACTTTTCTTGTGACAGCCTTTTGAAAAAGAAAAAAATTTTTCAAAAAAAAAAAAAATTTTTTTTTTGGAAATGCCAATCTTAAAAATTTTGATTTTTTTGCTGTTGACCATTACCATTGGGAACTACCTTCACTGTAAAGGAGGACTTCCACTTTTGAGTTTAAAAAATTTTAGAAACATTTAAAAAAGTCAGAAGTTTACAGGAACTGTATATATACAGTTCCAGTAAAAGTCACTGAATTTTTGCTTATTTGTATCATTTGTAAGGATAAGCCTACTATATATCCTAAACAAGTTAGAAATTGCAATATCAAATGTGGCAAATGAGGTGCATGCATACTATAACTAGTTTTATAAATATTCAGATCTTGGTGCAAAAAGTTACACTCTTGGGCAAAAATACAAAATTTATTATGATTCTACATATTAAATTCAGTAATACGGAAGTAATATGAATTCATCTTAAAAGGACTTAATCGCCATGGCAACCTAGAATCATTACCTATCATGGTATATCATTGAATCAATTATGTATTATAGGATTTTTAAATAGAATGAAGAAAACTTTTATTAATGTCTTAAGTTTTAATTTGATTTTCATAGCATTTGAAGTGATACATACTTTATTTTCAATACCAAACATAGTAAAACAATCTCAATAACATATATCAATTACACAGTAATACAAATTATATTAATACAAGTTAGCGTTCAGACAGATGGGCAGACAAATCGAATCCATAAAGACTTTCAACTATGTTGGAAATTGTTAAAAACATATAAATAGGTCAGAATTTGACTTTTAGAAATTTATGTCAATAGACGGAAGCATACTTGAATACTTTCATACAACCCTGTATTTTACCTACTATCTTTATATACATGCCACTATTTAGCTAATATTTAATTAAGATTAAAACATCCTTAAAACCAGTGAAATCATACTTCCAGAGATTATCATCCATAGACGGCCATGTATCTAATTCTTTGTGTGGACATGTATATCATTTTATCTATATTCTCCAAACATATCTTAGTATACTAAATGTAGTTCAGTGTAAAAATGCATAACTCATTTAAAAATCACCTTTAAGCTACTTTCATTCATACTCAGTAAACCCTTAAGATTTCTTTTGTGTAGCCCTGTATATGATCTACAGCATTTATGCACTACAACGTAAGATGGAAAAATTTAGTTAAACTTAAAAACTCAAACACAACTAAAAATGCACTTCCAGCAATACCCTTACGATTTCTTTTGTGTAGCCCTGCATATGATCTACAGCCTTTATACACACAACGTAATATGGAAATATTTAATTAAACTTAAAAACTCATATCGCAACTAAAAATGCACCTAGCAATCATCGCTAATGTACAGTATTTCCAATAAGGTAAAGTATCCGAAATCTTTTGTGTGTCCCTGTAAATACTATGCACTTTTTATGACACAAGAAGTAATTTTTTGTAAACAACTGAAATAAAGTATGTATCACTTCAAATGCTATGAAAATCAAATTAAAACATAAGACATTAATAAAAGTTTTCTTCATTCTATTTAAAAATCCTATAATACATAATTGATTCCATGATAGGCAATGATTCTAGGTTGCCATGGCGATTAAGACCTTTTAAGATGGATTCATATTACTTCTGTATTACTGAATTTAATATATGGAATTATAGTAAATTTTGTATTCATGCCTTTTTGCCCAAGAGTGTAACACTTATTGCACAAAGATCTGAATATTTATAAAACTAGTTAATACTATGCACACACCTCATTTGCCATATTTGATATTGCAATTTCTAACTTGTTTAGGATATATAGTAGGCTTATCCTTACAAATATGATACAAATAAGCAAAAATTCAGCGACTTTTACTGGAACTGTATATATACAGTTCCTGTAAAATTCTCTGAATTTTTTAAATGTTTCTAAAATTTGTTAAACTTAAAAGTGGAAGTTCTCCTTTACAGTGAAGATAGTTCCCAATGGTATTGATCAACAGCAAAAAAAAATCAAAATTTTTAGGACTGGCATTTTCGAAAAAAATTTTTTTTTTTTTTTCAAAAAGGTTGCCACAAGAAAAGTTGAATACCTTTTTCAAAATTGGGTAAATCATTTTAAACAGAAGAATATTATCTTTAAAATAATAAAAACTGCAACAAAATATCTTGCACCGTTCTAGAGATAGAGCACTTTAAAATTTTTATCGAAAATGGCGAATTGGAAATGGTGCCCGGGATGCCATCTTTGGCGGCTTGTATCTTGGGCCAGGAATTTTTTTGGGCAAAACCAAAATATACAAGTATCTTATTTTTTATTGAATTTTAACATATGTTCAATTCAAAATCTTCTGAGACTATGAAGGTAAGATTTTTTCTTTGGCTGCCTGCATTGACATGGATCATACCTTAAAGAATTTAAAAGAGTAACTTAAGATATCAAATTGAATAACAAAGCTTGCAAAAATTGAGTGCTAGTTATAACATTTCAATAATACCAATCAATCTTTTCTGTTAGTTGCTGAATCTAATGGCCAAAAATGTTGACTTGGGCACTTGGAGTTATCACTCAGAAAATAAAATAGCCAGAAGTATTTGGATATTAAAAAAATAATAACAACCACAGAATAATATTATATTCATGAAACTGCATCAAATATTTATTGATTGATTATTATATTATTATTCAAAGGATTCTTTATACGATTTTCAAGGTATCAATGTTTCACTGTGTACAGCAGTTTACTAGTTTACTTTGAACATAAGACATAGCGGTTCCTAATAATGTTTAAATTAGAAATGAATGATTTCAATTTTCTATATAATTGACTAATTATTTAATTTAAATATTTTCAAAAGTTATATTACTTATATAATATCCAGAAATGTTTATTTTATCACCAGATATGCATCTGTATGCAATAGGAAATTATATTTGGTTTTTTTACAAAAAAACCCGGTTTTTTTCCAACCCTGATTCTAGCGGTCAAGACTTATTTGACAAAATTTAATAGAAATTTATAATTCCTTTAGTAGAAAATATAAGTATAAAAAAAATAATTTAATGTGAATTAGCTGTAAACCAACTTATAATAATAAAACCCGGCTTTTTTTAAGTGGTTAAAACAAAAAAAAAGCCGGCTGGCCCTTTTTTGGCCTGGCTAAAAGCCGGCAACCCTGATTATTATATATCTATATAGTAAAAGTTAGATATCGCAATACTAAAAAGAAACTAATTATATAAAGTAAAAAAGTTTTTGCAATATTGACATAAAATTTTGTAACTGAATAACAGGAAACTATTTGTAACTATGATCTCATTAGTTAATACCCATGACAAAAAACTTTGGAATTATATCATTTTGACGCAAGTTTTTTTTTTTTGTATGGCATCACAAAAGAATTTGGCCCATATCTACTGAATGGCTGAATTTTGAAGCATAGTTTTTAGCTCCTATGCTTTTCTTGATCATGGCAAAACCTTCCCAATACTCCCTATGCTAGAGGTCTGCACGGGCCCGGGCTTGGCAGAAAAATTAATCGGGCCTATCGGCCCGATATAAGAATTTAAGCGAAGCAGATAAAATACAAGTCATTTTCAATGAATATGATTTTCTCGAGAAGTATAAATGTGCGTCACGAGCCGATGCGAGTTTAACATCAATACAGAAATGTAACATGTCCATCGTAGAGATCGGCATCGTACAGTTACAAGATGTCTGATTCAGAGTTTAATTTTTTTTCAGCAGACTCGTGCCTGGACGGAACTGGTCTTAATCGATCTCAGGATGTGTAGAACAGTCATTGTGTTTTGTAGTATTAATAGTGATAATGAACTTCTCTTAACAGTATCTTTGGAAATATACCTTAAGGTGGTTCTCATATTCACTGCTCAACAATGAGAAGTTTTCAGACACATTTTCTGACAAAATTTTTAACTATAAAAGGCATAAAATTGACAGGCCTGCCTATTGAAGGCATTTGGAAACTAATAGCCTTTTCCATATTTGATAAATTACTTAGAGATAACAGAGATTCCTGCCACGTGACTGTACGTTTTTTTCTTTTCTGTGCTATCACTTCCGGAAATTCGATTCAAAAACGCTAACTTTGACAGTATTTTGTGAAAGATATATTGCTTTTATGTATGAAAAAAAAAAACTACATTTACATAGCTTCTGAATAAGAATACCTGCCAATCTTACGCGTTTCCGAAAAGAAAAGAATTCATAAATGTGTCGAAATGTAGCTCCTTTGGATTTGAGAAAAGCCTTAAAAATGAGAAATATTTTCACAAATATACTTTTTATTATACCAGCTTCAAAAGTTATGTTTTTAATCCTTTATTCTGAAATACATTAATCTTTTAATGAATCCTTATTTCCATTTTGAAATGTCTGTAGACACGATGACTAAAACACTAAGTAATCGTTAAGATTTACTTTTGTGTGTTTTCTGTTTTGCGAACATCATAGTAATGTAAAATATACTGTAAAATGTTCCCATAAATATGGATGTAGTATTCATTAAAAGAATATTAATTGTATGTTGAGAATTTTTTTTTTTTTTTTTTTTTGTAGAAATTGTGTTGGGCCGGGCCGAGAACTAAAAATGCAAACGGGCCGGGCCAAGGTAACTTTTGTTCGGGCCGGGTGGGGCCCCAGGAATTCCGGCCCGTGCAGACCTCTACCATATGCCAGATTAAATTAATTTCAATACAATAATGAAGATCAAACTCAAATATAAATGAACTGTAACAAGAATTTCTGACAACCACATTTTTAAAAACTTAAAAGCATTCGTTACTCAAAAATTACCTTTAATCCACGTAAAAATAATGCACCAAATTTCATATTCCAAGAATTATCTCCGAAGTACCCAGATACAAACTTTCCTCACATATTTCTTACATTACTTTTTTTTTTTAATAGCTGTAAAAACTGCAATGATGTGATTAATTACCATGTAATTTACAACAGATTTTAATAGAAGTAATGTGGCCTAATTTTTGAAATTAGATTTGTGACCCGAGTAATTAAAGGTCAATGTTCTAATGTAAACTATGGGTGATTTAGACAAACACAATAATTTATTACGAAACAATACATGAATAGATAAGGAATTAAAAATTTGATGTGTAGCAATACACTAGAAAGTATAGAGATGAAAAGTTTAAACTGATTATTAAATCAGTTTTTAACAATTGTAAAAACAGATTGCATTGTGTGTACTTTTTTCACTCTAAAAATTATTTGACAAAATAAAGATTTTGAATTCGTATATTTAAAGTTTCTAGAAATCTATTTCTATTAAACTAGAGGGTGTCTGAAAATTCACCAATACAGTCTAAATTCAATATAAAATCAAGTAACTGTCATACAGGAGTGAGGTTTTGACAGAAGTGCTTTTCAGAATGAAAAGTTCTCCAAGCGAATGAAAATAATTTAGTTCCAAATTTCAATCCTAGATTGTACCACTTATTCGTATGTTTGCTATCAAACAGGCTTTTTCTAATTTTCAGATTAGTTTTAACACTAACACAGAAATGATGACTCCCAGTGAAGCAATTTAGTCCAAATTGACTTCCTGTACAACAATTTTATATTTAATTTTAAAATGTGTCAGGGAATTTTTAGAAACCCTGCATTTATAGGTTGCAATCTTTTTCCAAATATTTTTTAGGGATAAAATTTTTGGAAGAGTTGCATTACCACCAGAGACTCCCATCCCTCAATAAAGTCTATAAATTTGGTCAAACTGCTTTAATAAGAAGCAGAGTAGAGACTGGCAACATGAAATCATTAATTTGTCTCATTCATAAAAAGAACATGGTCCCAATCTTAGTTCAGTGCAGGAAATTTGTTCGTGATTTATTAATTTGGGAATTTTATCTTTTTTCACGTTTTACGGCGATTTTGACTTTTCCTAAAACAAAAAGAACTCCTGTGATTTTTAGGTAGCTTTCTTTACAAAAAAGCTACATATTGCAGCCGTTCGGAGGAAAGCGATTTCAAAAAATTTTGGTATATTTTCATCGATCATGACCCCCAGACCCCGAAACCACCCTCCGTTCAAAATTGATATATATATATATATATATATATATATATATATATCTATATATATATATATATATATATCTGACCTATGTCACACTGTAACTCCCGTAATTATGAACCGATTTCGATGTAATTCGGTGTGTACATAGTACATACCAATGTCTCGACCGAGTTCGTTGGCCAGCTTCATCCGCCGTTTTGTTTCAAAATGGCGGCCATTTAAAATTTTTAAAAAAATTTAAAACTTGAAATGTGGTAACAAAAAATTAAAAATGGAAAAATATTTTTTTCTTATGTATTTGACCTTTATACAAAGATTCCGGAGCAGTTTTTGTTTCGTCTATATCTTAAAAAATGGCTGAGTTATAGCATTTTGAATTTCTAGCGTGGCTGACATTTTGAAACGTCCTGAATTTTGTCACGCGATAAAAGGCGTATTTATGAACCGATTTGGATGTAATTCGGTATGTACATAGTACATACCAATCTCTCGACCGAGTTCGTTGGCCAGCTTCATCCGCCATTTTGTTTCAAAATGGCGGCCATTTAAAATTTTAAAAAAAATTTAAAATTTGAAATGTGGTACCAAAAAATTGAAAATGGAAAAATATTTTTTCTTATGTATTTGACCTTTATACAAAGATTTCGGAGCAGTTTTTGTTTCGTCTATATCTTAAAAAATGGCTGAGTTATAGCATTTTGAATTTCTAGCGTGGCTGACATTTTGAAACGTCCTGAATTTTGTCACGCGATAAAAGGCGTATTTATGAACCGATTTGGATGTAATTCGGTGTGTACATAGTACATACCAATCTCTCGACCGAGTTCGTTGACCAGCTTCATCCGCCATTTTGTTTCAAAATGGCGGCCATTTAAATTTTTAAGAAAAATTTAAATTTGAAATGTAGTACCAAAAATTGAAAATTGAAAAAATATTTTCTTCTTATGTGTTTAACCTTGATAAAAAGATTCGGGAGCAGTTTTTGTTTCGTCTATATCTTAAGAAATGGCTGAGTTATAGCATTTTGAATTTCTAGCGTTACTGACATTTTGAAACGTCCTGATTTTTCTCACATAATAACAGGCGTATTTATGAACCGATTTGGATGTACCTTGGTGTGTACATAGTACATACAAATATCTCGACCGAGTTCGTTGGCCAGCTTCATCCGCCATCTTGTTTCAAAATGGCGGCCATTTAAAAAAATTAAAAATTTAAATGAGATACCAAAAAATTGGAAAATGAAAAAGATTTTTTTTGTATGTGTTTGACCTTAATACAAAGATTCCGGAACAGTTTTTCTTTCGTCTATATCTAAAAAAAAATGTCTGAGTAATAGCATTTTGAATTTCTCTTGTGGCTGACATTTTAAAACGACCTGATGTTTGTCACGCGATAACAGGCGTATTTATGAACCTATTTGCATGTAACTTGGTCAGTACATAGTACATACCAATGTCTCGACCGAGTTCGTTGGCCAGCTTCATTCGCCATCTTGTTTCAAAAGGGTTGTCATTTAAAAAAAATTAAATTTAAAATTCAAAATGAGGTATTAAAAAATTGGAAAATGAAAAAGATTTTTTTTTATGTGTTTGGCCTTGATACAAAGATTCCGGAGCAGTTTTTGTTTCTGAAAATTTGTTCTTTTGTTGATATCTTAAAAAATGGTTGATTTATAGCACTTTGAATTTCTAGCATGGCTAACATTTTGAAACGATCTTGTATTTGTCATGCGATAACACACGTATTCGCCTATTTCGATGTAAGAAGGCATGTGGATAGTATACATCAACACCTCGACCAAATTCTCTGGCCAGATTCATCAGCCATCTTGTTTCAAAATGGCGACCATTAAATTAAAATATATATATATATATTTAAAGTGAGGTGCAAAAAAATTAGAAATTGAAAAAGGTTTCTTTCTTAAGTATTTGATCTTGATATAAGGATTCAGGAGCATTTTTTGTTTGTCTTTACCTTAAAAAATGGCTCAGATATAGCAGTTTCAATTTCTATTGTGGGTGACATTTTGAAAAATCTGAATTTTTGCATGCGACAGCACTCCTATATATTAACCGATTCCGATGTGAGTGAGCATGTGCACAGCAATTACTAAGGTCTCGACCAAGTTCACTGCTTAGCCTCATCCACCATGTTGTATTAAAATGACAGGCACTTTAAGAAATTGCCGAATTTGGCAGCCAAATATAAGTTACTTTAAAGAAAAGCAGCTTGGATAAAGCTGACTAATTTCGCGAAATTCTCATTCATTATATTGATAAAAATTAGTATTGAATCTCCTATATTCGGTTTCCACTAAATTGAGCTTCGTGTGTTTGCATGATATAAGTTGGCTTTTTTAAAATAAGGATTATGAAAGCTACCTCTTCCTCCCGGCACTGGCCGGAAGGACTTTTTTTTTTTTAATCTGAAAAATATTCACAATTTCTTTGAAAAATCAGGTCAACGTGAACATAATTTTTTTTTTTTATCCATATGGAACAAAAGATTTGCAAATTTCATAACCTATTTATGACAATCCCCACTACTTGGCGAGATTTTAAAAAATTGCCAATTTAATTGTTTACATTTATCATTTCATACTGTAAACCCAATAAACAAAAAGAATGTCGCCATTCTGAATTTTTAAATAGTTACAACTAATGAAAATTTGTGAATTTAGATAAAAATGGGGTACAGATGTCATTCGTGCGATTTTTTTCCCCCCGACGCCGATTTGGCGAAAACATCTGGGTTATATCAAGCAAAATAACGACACTGATGCAAAATAACGATGGTACCAGTTAAGTATACTTTGCGTATATGACATTGGCGTCAGAAAAAAAAATCTTGCCAATATGGGGGCGAATATGACATCTGTGCCAAAAATGGTCACTGAAGCTAGGGGTTTTGTTTATATGAAAAAAGCAAAGCAACATACCAGATATAAAATTTGATTCATTGAAAAGATTTTGGTCAAATGAAATGAATGCTAAGAGTAACTATGGTTTAATTTAATATTCTGCATTTAAATTCTTACAGATTTTTAGTATTGTTTTATGAATAAAAATAACTTATTTCCAAAATTTAATAAGATACATAAGATAACTGACACATCGACAAAAGTAAATTTCACATGAGAGGCAAAAGAAAATTTTTGCAGTTTTAACTGTAACATGAAGTTACAGCAATAGTAAAAATATGAATAAAAGTGTAAAATCCTTAAGAATGTAGCCCAGTTCAGTAAATTTTGACGAAATTCGTAATTTTTTTCCCGTGACCATTTCAGGATATTCACAATTTTTTCCCCCACAATCGCAATTCACATTTTTCTATCACGATTCTTTGTTGAAATCCGCACTTTTTGTTTTTACCATGAACTTCTGACGAAATGCGCATTTTTTTTTATCACGATCCTTTAATGAATTTTGCGTTTTTTACCACGATCCTTTGAGGAAATTAGTGTTTTCTTTCTGCGATCTTCCGATGAATTTTGCACTTTCTTACTGATCTTTTGACGAAATTCCGTTTTCTTTCTGCGACATTTTGACAAAATTCACGTTTTTACAACGATCTTTTGACGAAATTTATCTTCTTATCGAACAATTGACGAAACGGACTTTTTTTACACGGTCATTTGTCGAAATTCGCGACCAATTAACAAAACTTGCTACTCGTTTACATGACCTTTTGACGAAATTTGCAATATTTTTTCCTCGATAGTTTATCGAAATTCGTAATTTTTTGCGCAATCTCGCGCAATTCAGCGACCTATTGAATATAATCACAATTTGTTTCTGAGATCTTTGACGAAATACCCGATATGTTTATACGATCGTTTGAAGAAATTCAATTTTTTCCGCAATCGATTCACGAATGGAAAAATTTCATAAAAGAAAATAAATTTGCGTACTTCCAAGAAATTTCAAAATATACTCGCAGAAGAATCATAGGTCTGTGGAAGAATTTGCAGGGGTAAATACTGCACAGCAGTTTTCATTATGCAGGACTTTCCTTTTCCGCATGCAAATCGTGCTATTTTGCGCACTATTTCAAACCTTGTCCCTTAAACTCCCCCCACCCCCCCTTCCAGAAATTCTTAAAATGGCACCCCTGTTTCTAAGGAAGGGAATTCCTATATAAATATTTACAGAAACACGATTCACTCGTGGTTAATATACATAAGGAGGGTTTTATGTTAAGTAGTTTGTTTTGCAGCCTAGATTTTTTTCCCCCCGTGAGCATTTTTAAAATAATGTCTGAATTTTCGGACTAAAGACCAATTTTTTAAAACTTTCGAAAATGAATACTTTGAAATTTTGGAAATTTCAGAACAGAATCACTCCTGAAAAATATGCTGCAAGGGATAAAAATCGCAACTATAAACAAAAAATGCGTTTGTGTTTATTGAAAAAAAAAATCGTTTCAGACCGATTTTCGTAGCATCATAGTTTATAGGTCCAAATCGTAGCAACAACAAATTTTTCGTAGCAGTTGGCAGGTCTGGGTAACCCAGATGTTTATGCTGTTGATGTTTTTCCAAATTGGCATCTGAAAAAAATCACGCCAATATATGGCATCTGTGCCAAAAAGAGAAGCCAGATGCTGCACCCTGCCAAATTGGTTTCGAGTCAACGCTAAATTCTAGAACTAAGCAACGTAGAATGATATGCAATATACTAAAATCTTCTCTGAAATATCTGACAGTGCAAGTCCCATCAAAATGCATGGAACAGAACTTAAACTATAAGCAGTCTGAACGAAATTTCTATTTGCACTTCAGCGTAGAAAAAGTACATTTCATTTTATACAAGAATGCTAAGTTATAAATTTGTAATAAAATATTTCTAGATTACTATCTGATCATCTCTTTGATAAGACTATGATTGTGACTGCTCGGGCACTAACAAGTATGAAAAGTTGCACATCGAACAATAGAAAATAGTGATGCAACCAATAGTGGTTTGGCCGAATAACCGAATATTCGGCCAAGTTACAGCCGAATAATGAACTTATTTATCATCAAATTAATATCAAATTTTCTCCAAGAAAACAAACCTCTTCGGGGGTGGAAAAAACCAGTTTTTTCCTGATAATTCCTGTCTCTAGTTGTACACTAAACAAAATAATTGAAAGGGCGATTCCGTGGAGAGTGTCACACACATAACGCAGGCTTTAATTTGCATTTATTTAATTATTTATTAAATTTTAATGTTAATTCTGATTTTAAGTGGTATGGTAAATAAGTTATTAGCATATTTTTAAATTTAAATGTGTGGCAATAAAACTCACAGAAGTATATCATTTAATTTCATTACTCAAAATGTGCTTTTTTTCTACTTAAGAAAAAAAGCACATTTTGAGTATGAATGATATATTTCTGTGAGTTTTACTTACACACATTTAAATTAAAAAATATGTTAATAACTTATTTACCATATCACCTAAAATCAGAATTATCATTAAAATATAAATAATTGAATAAATGCTAATTAAAGCCTGCGTTACGTGTGTGACTCTCTGCATGGAATCGCCCAAAAGTTTTAGTACTAAAATTAGCATAAGTTTAAAAAAATATATGCACAAACCTTCCATTAGGGTGAACTACCCAGTAATTGACCATTTAGTGAAAGTTTCTTCACATTTTTTTTTTTCTGTGCTAAATTTAAGGAGATATTTCTTGAAACTTTTTTTTTTAAAGCAACAATCACTTATAAGGATCAATAATAAATAAACATTTTTTGTCTACTTTTTTGCAATTTTATTTTATTTAATATAATAGTTGTCAAGTGAGATTTTGCCAGTAATTGACCACTTAATGTTAGAAAATGACCATCGCTGTGTCAGTAATTGACCACTCTGAAGTTGAACTGATAAACCTTCTTAAAATTAATCATATGAAAAAATAGAGAAGTTTGCCAAGTTTTATTCTACAGAAACTGGATGTCTAGCCTCCTGGACAGCCAGAAAAAAATTGGGGAAATTTCAAATTTCTAAAAAAAAAAAAAAAAAAACTTACGAATTTGAAATTTCTGGGAAATTTTTAGAAAAAAAATTTCAATCATAAAGCCAAGAATTTTTAAATTGCAGTAGTAGCAAAATATGTAGCTGTGTTCTTTATAAGGACTGTTCAAACCTTTTATAGACTTTTTATCCTCTTTTACTCTTTCCTTGGCAATTATTAAGGTTTTTGGTATGTAACATCACACAATCTCGACACCTGAAAAATTGTTGCCACCTGGCTAACCGAAAAGTACCAATTGTTTTTATTGGCATGGAAAACCTAGAAAAGTAAAGGAAATTCATCACTGAACTTGGCTAGTCAGTCACTCTGTATTGAAAATATAGATGTACTAGTCAAGAGATTTTTTGTAAAAAAAATTTAAACTGTTTCTGAACAGAAAACATATTAGTGAATTTCCACAATATTTTGTAACATTGAAATTAGTGATAAAACATGATATTTATAAGTAAATATAGACAAGAAAAGAATAGTTACTATTTCAAAATTTATTTATAAAAAAAATCCATTAATTATTAAAGTTAACACAAAAATGAAACTTAATCCTCATCTGTTTCACCAAAACAACTGACACACATGAAGTCAACTTCTTTGTCACTCTGTCATCCAATGCAAATTGTTGCCTGTGTCTCTTAGACACACATTTTAGTATGATAGGGCTCATACCAGATTTCTTTAATTCCTATCATATCTTCTTCCATCCAGATTTCTTCCCATGCCTTTCACACCCAATCATTTATCAGACTTTGCTCATATGTAGAAATTGCTGCTTTATTGCTGCTTTTTCGACTTTTTTTTTTTTTTTTTTTTTCTTTAATTTTTTAACTTGCCTTACTTCCTGTCTTCTTTCTTCTGTTTCTCTTTACTTTCCCAATAATTTAGTCATGCTTTAAAGCAGCCATGCTCAACCTGCAGGCCACATATGGCTCAGTAATCTTTTACTTGTGGCCCGAGATACATAATCATTAATTTCTATTTATAAAATTGATATATGCATAAAATATATTTAAGATTTTCCCTATTGCTTTATATTTTTGTGGGATGACAAAATCTGTCATGTTATTTATAATTAATTTTAAATTATGTTTAAATATTCTAAATGCCCTTTTCGTTTAGTGAAATTTTTTTTTTTTTTAGTTGTAGTCCTATTTGTGCTACAGTTATGCATATATTTCTGAAGCACTTGGCAATCAACACTCTACTTTTGTCCCTCAAAACTTACTGTAATGTTAGTGTAAATTCTGTATTGTTATTATGTTTTATTATTATACAACTGCAGTTAATTAGGGTTGAACTTTGTCATGGATAAAATTAGCATAAAAAACATTTTATATAGCAATTTTAACAGCATACTTCCACAACAATTGTAATAGAAATCTACCACAAACTATGTTTGGAGCTGATGGTGGTAAAGCTTTTTTTATAAGATTTGTGTGACAAACCCTAATGATATTTAGAGCCTCACTATACTAATTTTGTTATCTTTACATTTTAATTACACTCTTCTTGCATTATTATTATATAAATGTGCTATGAACCTCTTAACATAACAAATGTTTGCTTGCTTGATCAGTAATTGACCAAGCATATTTAGTTATTAACCACCCTGGTCAACTACTGAAAGAACTCATTTTTTAAATAAAAAATTGGTGAATATTGCTTTCATAATAGAAATCTATGTATTTTTTTAAGTATCAAAAGGAATGGATGCAAACAAGCAAAAAGTCAGTAATTGACCATTTTGGTCAATTACTGAATGCTTTCAACATTCACACATCTAGTAGTTGACCACCCCCCTTAACGTCATTTAATTTATGAATTTAATATTAAATGCATAATGATTAACTTAAAACAAACAAAAATGAACTACACACCTCATTTGATGAACCAGTGGAACTAAATTAAACTTGATGCTGCAAGATTAATAAAACAACTCACAAAACAACATCACTATTACAGAATGTATTCACTTTTGATATTGCTAGAAGGTGCATTTTCTTTAATTTTTTACATTCAATCAGAATATAGATAGCAAAAGTAATTTTTTCCTATGCAATTCATTGAATGTTAGATATTTTTATTCAGCATTCAAAAATACTTTATCAACACATTGATTCTTGTTTTTAACACATAAATGTGTTTTTGGTCAATTACTGGCATGTGGTCAATTACTGGAAGTTCACCCTATATAATCACTGAAGCTCTTGGGTGTAATTTTAACAAAAATGTTTATATAATAAGAATATTAGACAAATTTAATGACTTGGTATTATATGCAGGTTTTGTTGTTTTCAATTAGTACAAATTGGAAACTAATTTGTCTCTCTTTTGAAGCTTTAGTGATGTCAAAGTAATTATTGGAAAAACAAAACTAAATTGATTTGGAGAATTTTTGGTGTTTGGAGATTTAAAGTTGCCCGAAGCGTCAACCAGGTAGGAATTTATGCAGGAAGAGCACTACACTAACAACATGTAGGGTCAGGTGAGGGAAAATGGGTCTATATTAAAAAAAAGTCCTTTTCACCACATAAATTTTCTTGTTTTAGAATTTTTTTTCTTCTGCAGGAGCATTCTCTGAGATTATGCCAAGTATTTCTAATCAAATTTTAGGATCTGGAAACAAATTTATAAATACTTAAATTTTGTTGTTTACATTCACTGAATTGCCTAATTGCAATTTGTTGTGAAAAACCTTACTTCTTTAGATAGTGAAAATACTGTTTTATTTTGATACAGACTATTAGAGGACCCTTTTAGGAAGATAATTGTATAAAAAGGCAAGAATAACTTTATCATTTTAATTTTTTATAATTTTTTTTCTGGGGTGGGGTAAAATGGGTCCATAGATAGGCGTAGCTAAAAGCTGTATGATGCAACACATTCTAACTCTATGTTTACTTTTGAAGTATTAAAAAATAAAATAATCATTTCATCATTAGTTCTTGTTTTATTAACCTAGCTTACAATGTTTTACCTATAAAAACTATTTTCCATTTATTTTCATCATATGTTTTGAAAAAAAAAAAAAATGCAATAAAAAGAGAAAGGTCATTCAAACATCAAGTAAAATAAGAAATTTTAAAAAAAGGAAAAATGAAGCTGGTGAACTTGATAGTAAAATTGGCCCTAATTTAAAAGTAGCAGCACCACTCTCAGAAATAAAGCAAGGTTCTTGGGTAGAAGTTAAATATTACAACGACTTAAGAAATAAAGTCAAATGTTCATAGGCCAAGTGAAAGAAATCAATGAATTTTATCGCATAAAATAAAAAGTTTTATTTTATGAAATTTATCGCATAGTCTAAATCAGGGAAATGTTACATTTTTCCTGATATTGATGACGAAGATGATGTGGAGCTCAGTCAGATTTGCCGCATAGTAAAGGAACCAAAATTTGACAACCGTGGACACTTTCTTTAATTGAATATTAAACATTTTTCAATATATGTTTCTAAGTAAAATGAGTATTCTGTAGATTAAAGATTGTATTAGATTCTTTTTATTCAAATATTCACTTAATTTAATACTAGGCCCATGGAGGAAAATGGGCTTATGAATACTTGCCTTATTAAATAAAGTACTGAAAAGTAACATTTAAACTATAGTGAAAAATAATGTTATATTTGTAATCTATAGGAAGCCAAATGTATATAATATGTATCAAAAGTTTCATTAAGAAAATTATAAAAAGGTTGATATATAAGCATTTTTTGAAAAATGCTTGATTTTAGACCCGTTTTCCCCCCCCACCTGACCCTAATGAAGTATCACATTTCAGTAAATAATGCCATGCATTGCTAAAAATCAAAAAGTAATCGCTTTAAATACAACAACCCATTTTTCAATTAAGCTTACAATTTCATACTGCTTATATAGTACAGTAAATCAAAATAGTAGTGTTATTCCTTGATAAAATTATAACATCAGTGACAACTTATTTTGACATGAGTGGCATTAAGGAAATTAGAAGATGAGTAAACATTGCATAATTATGACGCGTGTGTTATGGAATTATATACATATATACTTTTAGATAAAGGGATATTTATAAATAAACACAAAATATCTTGAAATCGAGAGGCGACCTGCAAACACGGTGGGTCACTGATCTGTTCAAAGGGACAATCATTTGCAAAGTGCAGGAAAAAAGTTTAGTTTCTCGCCAATGAACTTACATAAAATTATTTTAGCTCACTGATATCAAGCACGATCTGTTTCGTTTTATTTTTCTTTTAAATTTAGACACGATTCAGTTAAAAGGCTACTTCAAATTCTTATAGCTAAAAATAGTAGGATAGATTTCTACCAAAATAGTTTTTTACTATATACCTACATAAATAAAATTCCTTAAGTATAGGACAATTCACTAAATTGAGTATTTTCAACAACATAAATTATTCTAATAAGAGAATTATACATATTTATCAACATGTCATTTTCACAATATAATCAAATTTCAAAATGTATCAGTGACGTCCTAATTTTCTATTAATAGATAAATTGTAATGAAAATCATCCAAAATAAATAATAAAAATATTTATGAGATGGAGAAAAAGCTTACCATTTTAAAATATTAGATAAATTAAACAGAACAGCAACACAACACAAATCTACAGCGACCGGCGTTAGATAATCACAGAAAACAGAATAGTTGCGAATTCGTAAAAGCCGTTCTGCTGCTGGCAAAGGCAATGACAAAACGTGGGACGTATCGCACGGAAGATACTGTATTACTCCACAAAAAATAATATCATTAAAAATATTTCTCCAAAAATATACTTATTTTATGAAAATTCTATAACTTTAAAACCGTTTCAGCGAATTACAAGGCCGTCGCAACGAGCAGAATGATTTTATACCTCTTATGATAACAAGAACTACTTTTTAAATGCGTAGGAATCTAAATTATATGCGCCTGTGTGGCGCGCAGTCCAGGCGAAAAGCGCGGGTCCCGGGAGAGAAATTGTGTGATTGGTCCGGTAGAACCCGCATTGCGGCGGTTGCGTTTCTGTTGCTTCGCTGCAAACAGCAGTTTGGCGGGAGACCTGACAAGTCGCTTTTACACGTTGTTTTCCGTCATCCGGTTTAAATTATTTTGATAAACTTTGTGTGTTTATTGCTATAGACTCCTCTATCTATGGTTTTGATAAAATATCCTACTGAGAATATTTTCTATAAATAAATATATCGTACAGCATTTTTAACCCCTTTAAAATTAAAATCGTAAATTAATTATAATAAAGAAAGAAAAGACGTGATATTTAATCAAAGATTCGCACGGCAATTAAAACCTACGGATATCTTGATATCGCATACTAATAAATTTCAGTTAATTTTTTTTTTAAACTCTGAACTTTTTAAAGCAATTTGGATTCCCTCTTGTTATTGAAACAATTTTTCTGCATTCTAAACTGCAAGGATGTCGCATGTAAATAAACGTTTTAAAAACGCTCCTACAATCTAAACTTTTAGTGTCGTATTTTTCTATTTTAACCTTTCTCATTTTCATTTAAAGTGATCGGTGCTTCTTATTATGATTGAGAAATGCCATATTTTCCAAACACGATTTTCAATCGTAATCATTGCGAATTTGATCATCTGAGCCAAATCTGAAACCAAAACTATTGGATTCCAGACCGATTAAAAAGTTAAAGTTTAATATTAAAATTAATTCATTGATTAGATCTTAAAAAAAAAAAAAAAAAAAAAAAAAAAGAAAGAAAGAAATTTTTCTTCTCATATAATGCGTGATAGTATGAGTGTTCGACTTGAATTACAATTATGATATTGTTTGATTGTTTCATTATTTAACAATTTTCGCAACATTAGAAGGATAGCTCTCCAAATATTGTCATCATAATTCATGACGTATTTTCCTATATATAGTTACATATAATTTTTGCCTTCATCTGCGTAGTGAATTTATTTAAATTATATACAAAATGCGTATTTTTATAGCACAAATCGGTATTGAATGCAGACATATATTTTTCCGGAAAGGATTTATTTAATTCTGGGGTAGAGTCCTGCATGAATCGGGTTGAAATCGATCAGAAACTGAAATTTCCATTTGAAGACAATCCTCAATTCGATAAATTAAATAAAAAATCATCAAACCGCAACCCAAGCTGAACTGGCAAAATGTTTTCGTCAACCCGGAATGAAAGGAAATTAATTCATGTTTTGTTTTAATGCAATTTAAAGTAGTCTAAAGTTAGATCTTTAATGCCAATGTTATCATCTAATATGAAAAAAAAATGGAATACTTTAATATTCAAATATAGTAAAATAGCTGATACCTGGGGATCGTCTTGCATCGGGTCGGGTTGTTCCTAATTTTCTTTTTTCGGTCGGATTTACTTTAATTTTCTTTCTGTGGTTCGGGTTCAGTTTAGAATGTTTCTTGGGAATCAGGTTGGATTTTTTGCAGGTCGGGTTAAAGGAATTTTCACAAAAAGTTTGAGCAGAACTATGTTTCAGATGAAAATAAATGCATATTTGAATATGAATTAGTATATATTCAATATACTACTTGAGAAATAAATTGTAGAACAAACAAGAAACAGCAACATATTAAGAATAAACTAATAAATATCTTCTACGCTCAAAATAGGGCTTTTTGCTCCTCGTGAAGAATGACTAGGATCTTTCGAAACTTATTTTGCTTTTTTATTATGTTTTTTAAGATAGCCAGTGCTTTGTATTAAATTTTTAAAACTTTTTCTACAATTAGCATTTTAATTTTAGTCGTATATACTTTTTAATTATTAAATATATACCGGGTGTCTCAAAAAGGACTGACTGATTTTAAAATTCAATAACTTCCAAACGGTGACAGATATTTAAAAAATTCTTGCAGGAGGGTTATGCATAAAGTCAAAAATTTTTTTACAGTGATTTTCGATTTTAGTTCGAATTACAAGCAATAGATGGCGCTGCGATCAATAGAGGCTAAATTCAGGCGCGATTTTTGGTACTTCATGGCCCGGATAATACATTTCCATCTTCTTTTTCTGCATGGAACAACAGAAAGGACCAAAAATCGAGCTTGTATTTAGCGAGTATTGCTTACAGCGCCATTTATTGTTTGTAATTTGAACTAAAATCAAAAATCATTGTAATAAAACTTTTGACTTTATGCATAACCCTCCTGCAAGAATTTTTTTAATATCTGTCACTGTTTGGAAGTTATTGAATTTTAAAATCAGTCAGTCCTTTTTGGGACACCCGGTATATGTATACTATATAAACAACAGATTAGGTGGAACTCCTGAAGCATTAAAGCAATTCTATTAATTAAGCGAACTATTAGTTGTGTGGGGAAAAAATTCTTTTTTGGATATTAAAAAAAAAAAAAAATCTTAGCTAATCAATGACATTTAGTTTTTCCTCATTTCTGTAAAATTTTAAATTCGCAACTTCTTCCAGATATCCATTTAATTTTAGCAATATTATCCTTCTATATATAAAAAAAAAGTTTTGATTTGGAAATGGACCAATGAAAATCTGCGTAGATCATCCGGGTATACTCCTACTAGATCGGCATCCATATTTTTTATGACCGGGGGTCTTTCTTCGTTAATATTAAGAAAACTGTTTCATACAAAAATATGAAAATCGGTGGTATTATAGACACATGTTTGATAAACACGCAGATGCAGGTATTTTTTAAATCGAATAATTATTTTAAAGAGATATTTGATGTTAAAGATGGTCAAAATCGTTCCATTAAAAAAGTTTTATAGGAAAAAAAGCTATACATAGGAATTTAAACATTTTTAGATCATTTTATACATTGGAAGTTCCCGATGTGCAGACTGCAATTATCTTTTTAATTTGACTCAAATTTGAGGATTTATTCCCATTTTAAATTCAAATTTTCAGCATTTCGAAAAATATTTTTTACACATTTTAGAAAAGGGCAATTATTTTAAACTGTTGCCAATTTTAAAAACAGCGCAAAGAATATTTCCTTCAAATAAAAAATTTATTTACACGTGGCTATTATAAACAGAAAAAAACTTTCAAATTAGAATTAAGTGATTACGTGTTACAAATTCGGAAAATATTGAAAATTACACCATAAAAACTACAGTTACACGTGAATTTTAAAAGGGAAAGAAACTTTTAAAATACTAAATTCATTATTATGCGTTAAAAGTCACAAATGAAGGAAATTACGCCATATTTAAAAAGGCCAAATAAATAAAAGTTGGCAAAACACTTTAAATTAAAAAATATATTTGCACGAGGCATTTATTTCATATTTTGAGATAATCTTTTCAACTATTATCGTGAATTCTAAGACAGCGCAAATAATATTTCCTTTCTAACAACAAAAATATTTTCATGTGAATATTAAAAAGAGAAAGGAAACTTTGGTGAAAATTACGTCAGATTTAAAACGATATATTTAAAAGAACTTTCTCATAGCGTTGTTAAAAAGTACCGAGAGACAAAGACTCTGTGTACTTCATTTTACATTAGCTTACTTTCAAATTTTTAACTAATTTTTAACACTTTCCAACAAAGTTGAAAAGTGTTATTGATTTCGGTTTGTCTGTTCGCGCTCTAACTCTCGTAAATATACTCGGATCGCACTGAAATTTTTGGTTATTGACGTTAGCCTAGCACGAACCCTATTTCAAATGAAGTTTATAGCATGTTTAGTTTATTTACAGGGACAGTCAAAAGCATTCCGTTACATTACGGCCAATGGGAAAAAAATCATTTCAAATGAATTTTAAAGGTGTTACACCGTTTCAAACATAATAAAAAAATCTATGCATTTACGAAGTGCACTAAAATATGCAGAATATTCTGTAGCATATGAGGTGCAACGAATAGTTACTATTCATTTACAGGGCTACACAAAAGAATTCCATTACAATTGGTATAGGGGGAAATTGTTTGCGGCGTATTTTAATTATACAAATTCATATATAATAAAATTGATATGCGTCGGTGAGGCTTACTTAAGTTATTTCATGCATAATACGAAGTACATAGCATTTACAGAAACATACAAAACATTTCAGACAAGTATTTTCTATCCGAAGTACTGTATATTAGCGGCGATGGCAGGGAATGCATTTTTAATTATGATATGCGCTTTTAAGTTTCACTATATTTATGCATACTATATGGTGTGTGTAAATGTTATAGTTGATATATAACAGGGCTACGCAAAAGAATTCGTAAAGGTTACTGAGTATGACCGTAAATTGCTGAAAGGTGGGTTTAAAATGTGTTATGCTGAACTGCATGTAGTTTTCTATGAAATGTTTGTAGAATATAGATAAAATGATATACAGGGTCACGCAAAGAATTGGATACATGGCCGCCTATAGATGATAAATTCTGGAAATGCGATTTCAGTAGTTTTAAGAGTGATTTAGTTTGAATTAAAGTTTAGCTAAATAGTGGCGTGTAATAAAGGTACTAGGTAAACAACAGGGCTGAACAAAAGTATTCAAGTATGTTTCCATCTATTAGTATAAATTGCTGAAAGAGAAATTTCAACTTGTTATGCGTTTTCTTGCTAAACTAAATTTTTTAAAATGGAGGGGGGGGGGGGGGTGAAGTGAGACGCTCAACTTTTTGTCCGTCTCACTTCACCCCCCCCCCTCCATTTTTCGGAACTTTTTTGCTGTCTCCCCTCCATTTTTCGGAACTGTTTTGCTGTCTCCCCTCCACTGTAAAGTTGACTTGCCCAGTTGTCCGACCGAGGATGAAAGTGCGTTAGAGACGTATCAGTTGTACTCAAAGCGGCCCAGAAGATGATCAAGGTTTTGATCGAAAGCGCTCGGCGCGTGTATTATATTTGTAAACTCTTTTTAAGTTTTTAAAAAGTGTAATATGTGTTAACATCTTTTATATTGTGACATCTGTTGTATAAAAATGCACCTTTTAAGCAAGTTTTTATTTTATTTCGATAATTGTAGTAATAATATTACTTTTTAACGAACTAAAATATTTTTTTTAATGATGCAATATTTTAACAAAATTAAATAATTGTAAGAATGTTACTTTCTACAAATTAAATAATTTTAGAAATATTAATTTTTAAAACAAATAGTTACAGCCTATTTCTTACAAACGTAGAAAAATATTTAAAACATATAAAAGTATACCTCTAAAATAATTAAAACTTATTTGTAAAAAACAAGGAAGTAAAAAAAATTACAATTTACTTTTAAAAACACATAAAATATTTAAAAATATTTACAACTTATTTTTTAAACAAATAGTTAAAACCTATTTCTTAAAAACATATATTAACTATGCATAAATGTTTCCTAAAAACATATACTAATTATGCATAATTTTTTCTTAAAACAAACAGCGATAAGTTTTAGCATATGGAGGGGAAGCAGGACGTTTCGGTCCCGACACTTCGGTCCCGCCATTTCGGTCCCGCCGTTTCGGTCCCAAGACATTTCGGTCCTGAAACATTTCGGTCCCAAGACAATTCGGTCCCGAGACATTTCGGTCCCAAGACATTTCGGTCCCGAGACATTTAGGCCCCGAGACATTTCGGTCCGGAGACATTCCGGTCCCGAGACATTTCGGTCCCTTCTCCAGCAAGCTGAAATTTTGTGCACTTGAAATAGGTGACTAATTTTATAGGGGACATTGTAGAGTTTTTTAAATAAAGGCCTTAAAATTTTATTAACAGCTCACACAAATTTCGTATGGTAATCATTTTAAAAAGCAGGGGGGGGGGGATTGACATTTTCTATATTTTAGTGTATTATAAGTATAAGGTCCTGATAAATCAAAACATTTATATCTCGATCTATAATTATCGCAAAACACTCATATTTTGTATGGTAATCGTAATCTTTATAAAAGGAGGGATATTATCGGATTTTTTTAACGGAACCCTGGAAATGTAGTATAACCCGAATATAAGGGCCCGAAAACCGCAAACACTTATAACTCGGATACAAACTGCAGCACATCATGAGGACCCCAGAAGCCAAGGGATACAAGTGACAAAATTTTGATTTGGAGTAAATCGAGTTCAAAGTTTATCATCAATAGTATCTGACTGAATTAAAATAAAAACTGTTGCTTATTTCACGGCGGTCTTTGAACTGTTATTTCAATTACTGTGAAAGAAAAGTGGAATGAAGTATTTGTACAATGTTGCATTATTATTAATGTTATTATTATTATGTTAAATTAATTAATTATTACTTAGGCTATATTTTTGACTGATTTTTCAAAAAAATTCAATTTTATTTTTTTGAAAATAATAAATAAAAATTTTTGAATGAAATCTTTAAGTGTGATGAATAATTGCTATTAATTAATTCTCAAAACAGTTAGTAATTTTAGTATAAAAATTAAATTAATATTTTATTAAATATATATTTTTTAATTTAATGTATCCTTAATTTATTAAACTAATAACATTATTAATATACATTACAAATTTTTACTTTAAAATAAAATCGATACATAATATATATTATATTCAATTTATCATTATATTTTATAGTAGCTATAAACTGAAATTTATCCGTTACCTGTTTATTTTTATATTTAAAGTTACCGATATGTAAAACTATTAATATAATTATTAATAAAAGTAAAATAAAAATATATTATTTTTTTTTCTGGGAAAGTGGGAGGAAAAGGGTAATATAAAAAATAAATAAATAAACGACAAATATAAAAAAGCTTAGTTTTGTCAGTTAAAATTTACAGATAAAATTAATTAAAATAATAGTTACATTATTATATAAAATAAAAAATAATAATCTTATTACAAAGAAATAGGCCCAGATTCAATAAAATTAGCTCACAAAAATAGTCTTCAAAGGGTGAGAAGACTTTAAAAATTGAAGCAATAATTAAAAAAAAGGAAATGAAATGGTGGGTGGAGTTTTCTGAAAACAAAATATTTTTCGTAGCAAGCCTAGTTACCAAATCACTATTGTTTTCCCAATGTTTATAATGGTAAAGTAACTTATGAAAACAAATTTATAAGATGCAACTTTGTATTATGAAAAGTAATAAGAAAAATTAAATTTGCGCTTCAATAAATATATCTCATTTCTGAATTATTAAAGGAGAGGTTGTAGAGGGGTGATTTGAGGAAATATTTGCATATAATAGCTTATAAGTGTCTAATTGAATTATTGAAGACATTTATGATTAATCTAATTGGAAGAAGAAAAAAATAAGCACAGTTTAATTATTTAATTAATGATAATTTAAACGTTCTAAATAATATATGGAAACAACCAAAAAAACATTTATGGTAGTTTATAGTACATATAAAATACCTAATAATAATAATAAATAATAAAACTTAAAAAATCCATTCTGTTAAATAATAATAGTTTTTAAAAAAAAGACAATGTCCCCTGTAAAATTATATCACATTGTTCAATCAAACAAATTTTCAGCTTGCTGTGATTTCATAATCACGAGTTATAAAAGTTTAAATTTATCGGACTGTTATATTCAGCTTTTTATAAAATTTGACGGGCGGGGGGGGGGGGGATATTTTTTAAAAGGGCCCAAATAATGTTTAAATTGCAGCGTTTTGCGGGTCCACGACAATTAGAATCCGAGTTATAAGGTGGTGAGCACCAAAATTGCCAGGGACCGAAATGGCCAAGGACCGAAATGTCTCGGGACCGAAATGGCCAGGGACCGAAATGTCTCGAGACCGAAATGGCCAGGGACCGAAATGTCTCGGGACCGAAATGGCCAGGGACCGAAATGTCTCGGGACCGAAATGGCCAGGGACCGAAATGTCTCGGGACCGAAACGGCGGGACCGAAATGTCGTGTACCCTATGGAGGTGCTAACATAATATATATATATATGTGTGTGTGTAATAAACAGTGAAGTAATTAATTCTCGTGTAATTCCAGAAACATTGATGTCCATTTTATTTATTACTTCACTTTTTATGTCCGTTCTTTAACAAGTTTTTCTTGGATTTTATACCAATGAAGAATATCGATTTCGGAAATACAGTCTGGTTTTTCTAAAGCAGATATTCATTTTTCAGTCAAATTTATGCATTTTGTCCAGTGACACCTTTTCTTCTGCCGGCTCTTCGTCGTCGTTCATCTGAGCTGCTATCGGCGTTTCTATTTAGCACAGCGTCAGCGATCTCTCTGTCCACTACTCCATCGCTTTCGATCTCGAAGTTTTTAATTCGTAAACAGTTGCTACTTTAATTTCTCCCGTAAGCTGGAAGGATTAAAAAAAAAAGGGGGGGGGGGTGCTAGAAATGACTTTGATGCCGGATTTTTGAAGTTGTCAGATTTTCGAGGTCACATTGTATTTTTAACAAAGTGAAATAATTTTAGTAATGTTAATTTCTTTGACAAAATTAATTAATTTTTAACATTATTATTTTCTTTCATAACTAAATAATTGTAATAATATTACTTTTTAGCAAAGTAAAATAATTTTTTAAAAGAAGTTAAATAATTGTAACGATGTTACTTTCTACAAAGTTAAATAATTTTAGTAATATTAGTCTTTAAAATAAATACTTACAACCTATTTCTTAAAAACCTATACAAAATATTTAAAACGTATAAAAGTATCCCGCTAAAATACTTACAACTTATTTGTAAAAAACAAGCTGACAAAAAAGTTTCAATTTACTTTGAAAAACACTTAAAATATTTAAAAGTATTATGCTAAAGCAGTGGTTCCCAATGTAGGGTTACGCTCGACCGGGGGCAATTTGACTTTTTAGGGGGGGGGGGGGAGTCAATTTTAAATAACTGTCAGTTTTTCAAAAAAGTAATGCTTTTGACTAAAAATAAAAGTAATACATGCAAAATTAAAACATTAAACCAAAAAGCTTTTTGTTGAATTTAAAAAAAAGTTCTGTATCAAAAACTTAAAATAGAATTAAAACCAGAATAATTACAGTGAAACCCCGATTTAACGTTATTGAAGGGGCCGCAAAGAAATGACGTTATAATCGGGAAAACGTTAAATCGGGGTGAGACAAAACAAAACCCTTAGCATAAAATAAAGGTTAATTTATGTGACATACTTTTATTTCTTTATTTACATAGGCATATATGAGTGTTTGCAAACTTTTCTATTGGCCTTCCCTATTTGAAAGGAACAATTTCTTTCTCGAACTGCAATTTTTAATTTAAGTCACTTGTGAAGAAGAAATTTTACTATTTTTTATTTCAAACTCATCAAAGTGAAAGAAAAGTTAATTATAATTCTTAATAAGTTAAATTAATTTATAAAAAACAAAATTACTGAAAAATTATCAAATTACCCAAGTTATTTTACTACAGAACCGTTTTGCCCCCCTTCATGTCATAAGTTGACGATACTTTAACATTAGAAAACATAACTTTATTGGTTGCTCGTGAGCCGAGATTTCCTGCTGCTAAGCTCTAATAAGCAAAATCCAATAAGATAAAAGAGGCGCATATGGAAGAGAGGGAGGGAGGCTGAATCTTGCACCAGCAGTTTGTAAAACAACAACAACAACAAAAACAAAAACAAAAAACAAAGAGAGAGAGGATTCGAGTTTTGCACTTATTGATTTTGAATGCTTATTCTTTTTATTTTTTCATTTTTTTTTCAACAGAACTTCTATTTTAGGAAATTTTCATGAAGTGTTTTTTCAGCTAAAAAAAAATGTTAAATGCGGGAAATTTTTGTAAGTCATAACGTTAAATCCGGGTTTTTTAAACATTACGAGTATAGGAAAATAATTGGGACTAATGAATAACGTCGCTATATGCGGAAAATCGTTAAATACGGGTTACGTTAAATTGGGGTTTCACTGTATATGAATAGTTTTCTAAAATATTTTGACTTTATTTTATTCTTAAAATTTTATAATATTTCTGGTAAGTAAGGTATTTTACACTTTTTCGAATATTTATTTAACGAGCTTTGTATTTCTATTCACTCTACTGTATGTAACATGAAGAAACTACAAGCATTTTGTGAAGATGTTAAACGTGTCAATAATGACTTCTTTAAAGGATTTTTCTTAAAAACATATTAATTAATAACTATTATTTTCCGGCTCATAGGCGTAACCAGCCTTTTGAACGGGGGGGTGCCCAGACTTTTTAACCTGAACATGTTGGATACAAACTATATCTTATATAGTAAAATCTGCTAAAACGAATCCCATAAAACCGATTGAATTTCCGTTTTAGACAGTTTTCCATCTTAGAAGGTATAATTGTGTGGTATTTCTTTTAAAAAGAGCTCAAACGTGATTTTTGATTGCGTGAGGACGGTTGAGAAGGGGTTCAAAACACTAAAACTAAATCTAATGGTAAAAAAAAAAAAAAAAAAAAAAAGATATGTAAATGTCCTTGCAGCAGTGATATAAGACAGTGACTAAGTGTGGTCACAACTGTAAACCTTTTGGCACTTTAACTTCTTATAAAGATTAAAAAAGGCCTTTAATCATGCTGGAAACTTCTTATAGGCACAGGGGAGCACTGCATGAGATCTAAAATTATCTCAGTCAAAGTCTTGTAGATGAAATTTTGCCGGATGATAAATCCCAGATAATACATGCAGTACATCAGTACATGCGCACGAAATTTTTTCAGAATGTGACTCCATGACATCTTAGGGATCACCGGAGGGACCCAAGAAATTTTGGAGGAAAGTCTATATAAATAATTATTTTAATATTATAAATAATTATAATATTCATTAATAGCGTAATTTCCTGCCTATAATCCGCCGCTCAAACAATCATGTTTCGACCCAGAAATTTTATTTCATTATTTAAGTTAAATATTTATCGCGATTTAATAAGTTACGTTTTATGAAACAAGATTTCTGGGTCTGAACCTAATTGTTTGATCCGCAGATTATAGGCCGGAAATTACTGTAATTCACGTTTTTTACCCCATACTGTAATTCAGGTCTTTTACCCCAGAGTGTATCGAATACATTAGGTAAAGCAGGTCATGATAATATGCACTAAATTTTATCAAGATGATAAAAATTATACTATCATGATGCGACTGTAATAATTAAGATAGGCGCTTGTATGTCTCTCTGTGTGTGTACGCGCGCGCGCGCTGAGTTCTGAAAAAACAATGCAGCCTGCACCCGTAAGATTTGACAGGACCTGTATGCCTGAACTCATGCACATGGAAGACAATTTCTGGAATTTTTCAATTAATTTTTTATGCAAATTTTTTCGCATTTTGCGGCAATTTTTTCAAATAAGTAAAAAAGAATCCGATTTCAATATTTTACCCAGTAAACTTTGTCTTCTTTTCAATAAAGTGTTTTCGAGATTCTTACAGCGAGTTTTCAATTTTTAACAATTTTTTAATGTTATCTATAGAGGGGTTTTTTTCGCATTTCGCGGTGATTTTTTTTTCTTTTTCTTTTCTTTTTTTTTTTTTTTTTTTTTTTTTTTTTTTTTTTATATTCCTAAAACGAATCTGGTTTAAATTTTTACCCAATTAGTTAATTTCGTTCCTATGGTTTTATAATCTTTTCCGAATTTTTAATGCATTTTCTAGCAGGGGTTTTCGTGCTTTGAGGCGATTTTTTGACATTTTTTGAAACAGAAAAAACTCTCTGGTAATTTTTGCAATTGCCGTGATTAAATTCGAATTGGAATAATGTCAAATCAGCTCTTATAAGAAAGCTGAAAATTTAATTTTGCTCGAAATAAAAAACGCAATAATTCAAGATTCGCTTGTTTCGAGACAGAAGAAGATGGTACGGATGGTTCGGCTTGCTCGGGAGTACGTTGCAGTCCACTCCTCCCCCCCCCACCCCAAATCCTAGATTTGTTTAATTCTATGTTCGTTTTAAAAAAACCCAACCACTTTTCTAGTAATGAAGTTTTCTTTCAGGGACAGGGTTTGAAATAACGCGCGGGATCGCGCGATTTGTGCACAGAAAAGGAAAGCCTCTCATAATAAAAAATGCTGTGCAGCATTTCCCCCTTCAAATTCTTTCACAGACCTGTGATTCTTCAGTAAGCATTTTTAAAGAAAATGGGTCCGCGATTTTTATTTCTTTTATGGAATTTCTCAAACTCAATTCGTGAATCAGTCCCGGAAAAAATTGAGAATTTCTTCAAAAGATCGTGGAAAAATATCGGGAATTTCGATAAAAGAGTGCAGAAAGTAATCGCCAATTTCGTTTAAAGATTGCGCAAAAAAATTACGAATTTCGATAAAGGATTGACGAAAATTTTTTCCAAATTTCGTCAAAATGTTGCGGAAAAGAGTAGAAAATTTTGTTAATTGGTACAGAAAGATATCGAGAATTTTTCTGAACGGTCGCTCAATACTAGTGCTGTAAAAGTAACGACTAAATGAATACCCGTATGATGTCGTTACTTTCGAACTCGCTACCCGTTAGAAAGTATTCGTTACTCGTTACTTTCGTTACTGTTCAAAAACCGGGTATTAACAATCATCGTATGTACTACAAACCTGCAGCAATATCAAATCTAATTATATACCGCACATGAGTCTTTTGAAGAATTCGTTACTATTTTAACGTAAAATATGTGCTGCCATCTGTACGTTAAAAATACATTTAATTTTCTACGTTTTAATGAAGAAAGGCAAACAAAATTAAAATCGATGCATAATTGAATATAACATGTCTAAATTGTATAATTTCTTACTTATGAAATAAGGAATAATCGGAGAAAGCAATTTAGGAAGAGTAAAAGTTCACCAAATTTGTACGAAAACTGTGATAAATATAATTACACAGGCAAAATATTTTACAAACAAATTTACGTATTAATTTTACACTAAAAGTAATTATGTATTATGAAAATTTAATTTCTGGAATAATATGAAAATATTTAAATATATATATATTTAATTTCTTACGTGATTATCCTATCAAATGACACTGTACTTCAGTCACATTATTATTTCTGAAATTATTGATTTATATTTAAAAATACTCTTTTTTCAAATATGAAATTTAAAAACATAGCAACAAATATATTTGGCACATAGATGGATACAGAAGTATCCATCTCTGTTGCAAGTAAAGGGAAAATACAGATTACTGTATAGACCCATCAGGAAACGAATAAAATACGGATTCAACTAATAAAAAGCTTCAGATATGTTTTTGATTTCCAACTCTGACAGAGGACAATAACCATTTTTCCAAATGGTTAAAAAAAAAATTAGAAAACAGCAATTCTGCTTTTTCAGAATTTAGTGGTAATATCACCCCCCGATGGAAAAAAAAAATATGTACATAAATATAGATAGTTCAGTTATACGACTTAAAACACACGCGTTTATTTTATATAAAATGACGTGATCCGCATTCGCTGAAGAATTTCTCTCGTTATTTAAGAAATTCGACAAAAAAAAAAAAAAAAAAAAAAAAAAAAAAAAAAAAAATGGCTATCTCATGATTCATTTGTTTGTAATTTTAATGTAGATACTTAAAATTAAGTTCAGTTTATAAAAACTTCATGTTTTATCAGAAGTTATTAACTTATATTTTTTCGAAACAGCAGGTATTTTAATTACCTTTTTTCTTCAGTTTTTATGAGAAAATGGCAACAAAAAGATATAATTGGTACTTTCCAACTATTTTTCCTGTACTTTTACTTTCTACAGAAATGGAGTACTTGAGTTACAAAAATTAAACAAGTGACATTTAAAACTACAAAAAATAAAAATAAAAATAAAATAAAATAAAATAAAATAAAATTAATTAATTAATTAATATCTCAAAAATAAATCGAGATGCAGTTTTCAAACAAATTGCATTTAAAAGTATTTTTTTCCTTAATACGACGGTATAAAAATTGGAAATGTGCGATGCTTAGAAGTTAAAAAAAAATGCGATAGAGATTATTCCGTACAATGATACCTCTGGTTTGTTTTACGGATGGCTTATACAACGGGGCGTGTGTTTTTTTTTTTTTTTTTTTGGAGACGACACTTTATTAGCTTAGCTGGAAGAAAGAAATAGCATACCGGAGGTTAAAAAAATTAAACGTTATCATAAAAACATTTTTACAAGCAATCTAAAAACTCGTCTTTATCAGAAAAAAAATATATATATATATATTTTTAATTTAAAACATAAATACACGTACAAAGATATTTTTATAGGATAAAGAATGCACTGAAAGCAAACCTGTAAATTTTAGAACAGAATTTCTTGAAAAATTTCAGAATATTTAAAAGAAATGTGTTTTATTTTAGACTTTATCATCTTATCAACCAACAGTTTACGTCAATCGCATTATTATTTTAGAAATCTTTGATTTATGTTTTAAAATAATATTTTTTCCATTCTTTTTGGTTTTAATGAAGCACGCCTTTCAGATAATATATAGCCTGATTTTGAAAAAAAATTCTTTCAGATGGTACTGCAAGCTCAGGGTATAAAATAGCTATGCTTCTTTTTCTTTCCATAATGAAGGAATCAACAAGCCCCTACGAAATCAAAATCGTTTGAGATTTGAGAATAAATGATACTAACAGAATGATACGCATACACTGATACGTAAACAACTAACGCCGAAATATCCGAGTCTGAATACAAATTCGCATCTTTTACCGCATCCGGCTATCTGCTCCATTCATGAATTATACAAACGCAAGCAGCGTTTGAAGTTAGTTTCATTTTGTTCGGCTACGTATTGACGCAGTAACGACTAACGAGTCGTATTTCGAAGTACCGATTCGGTATTTCGTATCTTAGAGAATACCCGTTACTTAGTAACGAATATGTGCGGTTTGCTACAGCTCTACTCAATACTATCCCGAATTTCGACAAATGATCTTCCTGTAAAAATATCAGTTTCGTCAATCGGTCGCAACAGAAAATAAATTTCGTCAAAGGATCGCGGTAAAAACGAGAATTTTGTCACCGGATCGCAGAAAGATAGCGCGAATTTCGTCAAAAGATTACGGAAAGAAAAAGCGAATTTCATCGAAAGATCGTGGAAAGAAAACGCGAATTTAATCAAAGGATCGCGTGCTAAAGAAATGCCAATTTCGTCAAAATATTGCGGTAAAAAATGCGAATTTCGTCAAAGGATAGCGGTAAAAAACACGAATTTTGTCAAAGGTAAGTGGTGAAAAATGCGGATTTCGACAAAAAATTGCGTAGAAAGACGTGAATTTCTTCACACGATTTTGGGGGAAAATTGTAAATATCATGAAATGATCACATAATAAAATCACGAATTTGTCAAAATTTACTGCACTGGGCTAAAAGGTTGAAACGGGGTTCATTTTCCTACTTTCAAAAGAACGCCGCGAAACGAGAAAAAACTCTAAAAATCGTATACAAATTTTCAGAGGAAAAAAATTACTATATTGACTTGAAAGACTGCAACATTATTCCTTTCAAGAATGTCAAAAAATGGCCACGAAACACTAAATTCAACCAAACAACCAACCTGCAGATTAATTTGAATTTTCTGTGCTATTATTAGGTAGCTTTCATTACAAAAAGCTACCTATTGCAGCCGTTCGGAGGAGAGCGAGTTCAAAAAATTTTGGCATATTTTCATCGATCATGACCCACAGACCCCGAAACCACCCTCCGTTCAAATATTGATATATATATATATCTGATCTTTGTCACACTGTAACTCTTGTATTTATGAACCGATTTGGATGTAACTAGGTGTATACATAGTACATACCAATGTCTCGACCGAGTTCGTTGGCCAGCTTCATCCGCCGTCTTGTTTCAAAGTGGCGGCCATTTAAATTTTTTAAAAACATTTAAAATTTGAAATGTGATACCAAAAAATTGAAAATTGAAAAAAAAAATCTTATGTGTTTGACCTAGATACAAAAATTCCGGAGCAGTTTTTGTTTCGTCTACATCTTAAAAATGGCTGAGTTATAGCACTTTGAATCCTAGCGTGGCTGACAGTTTGAAACGACCCGATTTTCGTCACGCGATAACAGGCGTATTTATGAACCGATTTGGATGTACCTTGGTGTATACATAGTATATACCAATGTCTCGACCGAGTTCGTTCGCCAGCTTCATCCGCCATCTAGTTTCAAAATGGCGGCCATTTAAAAAAAAAATTAATTTAAAATGAGGTACCAAAAATTCGAAAATTAAAAAGATTTTTTTCGTATGTGTTTGACCTTAATACAAAAATTCCGGAACAGTTTTTGTTTCGTCTGTATCTAAAAAATGGCTGAGTTATAGCATTTTGAATTTCTATTGTGGCTGACATTTTGAAATGACCTGGTTTTGTCAGTCGATAACAGGCGTATTTATGAACCGATTTGGATGTAACTTGGTGTGTACATAATACATACCATTGGCTCGACCGAGTTCCTTGGCCAACTTCATTCGCCATCTTGTTTCAAAAGGACTGCCACTTAAAAAAATTTAAAATGATGTATGAAAAAATTCGAAAATGAAAAAGATTTTTTTTTATGTGTTTGATTTTGATACAAAAATTCCGGAGCAGTTTTTGTTTCGTCTATATCTTAAAAAAATGGTTGAAATATAGCACTTTGAATTTCTAGCATGGCTCACATTTTGAAACGATCTGATATTTGTCACGCGATAACACGCGTATTTATTAACCTATTTCGATGTAAGAAGGCATGTGGATAGTATATAGCAATGTCTCGACTAAGTTCGCTCCCCAGCTTCATCAGCCATCGTGTTTCAAAATCTCGGTCGTTAAATTAAAAAAAAATTTTATTTAAAGTGAGGTGCAAAAAAATTTGAAATTGAAAAAGGTTTCTTTCTTAAGTATTTGACCTTGATATAAGGATTCCGGAGGATTTTTTGTTTTGTCTTTATCTTAAAAAATGGCTCAGATATAGCAGTTTGAATTTCTAATGTGGGTGACATCTTGAAAAATCTTATTTTTTGACAGCACTCGTACATATATCAACCGATTCCGAAGTGAGCGAGCATGCGCACATGAATTACACAGGTCTCGACCAAGTTCACTGGTTAGCCTCATCCACCATGTTGTCTTAAAATGGCAGGCACTTCAAGATATCACCGAATTTGGCAACCAAATATAAGTTACTTTATTTAAAAGCAGCTTGGATAAAGCTGACTAATTTCGCGAAATTCCCTTTCATAATAATATTTAGTATTGATAAAAATTAGTATTTAATCTCCTATAATCGGTTTTCACTAAATTGAGCTTCGTGTGTTTGAATAATATAAGTTGGCTTTTTAAAAATAAGGAATATGAAAGGCCTTCCAGCCCCTGGCTCTGGCCGGAAGGACTTTTTTTCATTGACAAAGAGGTAGGGTATGAGCCCCCCCCCCCCCCCCCCCCCCAGCTTTACCTCAGCTAATCGAAACTTGGAATTATCGTTTCACATTTGCATCCCCTTTCAATTTTTTTTGCTTCTTTCTTGACTTTAAACTACCAAAGCAAAGAGACAAATAGTTTCTATCCTCGTCAAGAACTTGCGTTAATTTCTCGTGAAATTGCAGAAACATGCAATAGAAAGAACGGCGTTAAAAACATCTCCCACAGACAAAGGACGTCAAAGTGGGATTATAAAGCCACCTTTTTGAATTACTATGACTAATCCAGATTCTTGCAAATATTCTAGTTTTAAAAAAGATAAACAACATAATTTTCTTTAAAAAAAAGAAAGAAAGAAAAAAGAATGTGGGTTTCTTTTTTTATCACATTTCAAAACTTAGCCGTTTAGTTTTCTGAACTAAACTAATTGAACTCTACTTTCACTTCTTTTTTCTTTTGTAGATTTCGATTTTTTTTAAATAATTGTGCTCGAGTCTGCGGAAACGGGGGGGTGCCCGGGCACCCAGGGCACCCCCCCCCCCTGGTTACGCCTATGCGGCTGTATTTGTATTACATTATTATAACAATACTGCTTCATTAATCTTACAGTCACATTTTGTGATAAAAAGTGCCTCAAAAGCAGGAGGGTATACGGAGGTATTCGCCGTATACCTTCTGGATTTTTGTATGAAGCTCGGTATACTCTGTTTCTCAAATAAAACTATAGCGTGTACTCTAGGCACGACATTCATGACTTTAGCGTATACCCTCTGGTTTTTTTTACGACTACAACACTGCTCAAAAGTAGTGTTGCCAAGTATCCCGTGTAAATCAGTGTTCCAAACGCTCTGGACACCACTAATTTCTTACAGTTTATTTCGCCATCTTTAATCGCCGATAATTCTGCTATTAGATAAGGCGAAGAAAATTACTTTAAAATACTGGTGTCCAGTCCAGAGCATTTGGAACCCCGATTTACGTAAGACAACTGGCAACACTACGTGAAAAGTGAAATTTTTGAAGCGAAATGAAAAGGTAAACCGGTAAAAAATATTGAAATTATGAAAGTAGGGTTTTTAAGAAACGGAAGAAATCTTTGTACGGGAAAGGTTTAAGCGTAAAACGTACAGTAAGCTTAAAAAACGTCCAACTTACGAACAAAAAGTACAACCTGGCAAACCTAAGAACACTCTCCTATTTGGAAAAATCAAAATCAAAACCGGCCATGGCATGGAACGTACTGTTTACAAAAACCAATAGCCAATCAATCTATTATCCCACAGATGCTTCACGCACATGCTATCCTTTTTTCCTACAAAGTTTCTGCATTTAAACATTTTATTACGAAAGCCTTAAGGCTGCTAGTCACTCAACTTCCGAATTCCCCTCGCTAATGTTAAGTCTATGGGCGTATGATGCATTCGTATATTTAAAATATCTCCTCAGGAAATCAATATTTTTAACTTATTTTTTCTGTGCACGCTTCTTAAAGGATGTCTCTTTTTCTCTTAGTTGTCAAAATATTTTGAAATATATACTTAATTTTATGTGAAGTGTTAAAATCTTACTCACAGTTCGTCAGCTTTTAACTCATAAAATGTTAAATTAAGCCTATATTTTAGAAATATTTTGAGAACTAAGAAAAAAATAAACATCTTTTAAAAAGAGTACAAAGAAAAAGGGGAGTTAAAAATATTAATTTCCCGAGGAGATATTTTAAATATACGAATGCATTCTATGCCTATAGACTTAACATTAGGAAGCTGAATTCGGAAATTGAATGATTAACCTAGCAGCCTCAACAGTCTCTACCTCTGATCAGTTAACCAGTGAACTAAATAAAATACGTGATATCACAAGAAATAACGGGTACAAAGAAAACAAAAGCATCATATAAATAAATAAATTCTGAACGTGGGTAATAAGGCAAAAAGAAAAGTCAAAGAACGCAATTACAAAATAGCTACTTTACAATATTTTCTTAAGTTCTGTGAAAGATTGAAATATAAACTTAAGAAAGTCAATATCTGTCATATTCCAAAACAGTGTTAAATTCAAGGGGTGGCCCGGGGGGGGGGACATTCTCCCCCAGAGCAATGACCTGTCCCCCACCCCGGAAGATTTGAGATTTTGTGTTTTCAATGGTCAAAAAGTGCAATTCAATGAGGCGCCCCTATGCGGCAAAAAGATGAAACTAAGGGAAAAAGTAGTGTGAGACAAGTTAAGTTAATTTTTTTTCAGATTTATTGGGAAAATAGAGGATCTTGAAATTTATAATTTAAAACTTTAAAGCGTCCTCCAATGGTAAAAAAATAAAGTAATAGGTGGGAGAGTAGGAGAAAGGAAATGTGGCTGCGAAAAGCTTTGCAACGGTATGTCACATGATAAAAAATGTTTTGAGCCCCACCCCCCAGGAGGGGAACGTCCCCTAATTGTCTGAGGTCAAAATAGAGGGCACTAAAAACTAGGGCTGGGCGATATATCAATAAAACCGATGAAATCGATATAAAATACAAATCGTGATAACGATATTAAAAAACCCTACAAAACGGTATATCATGAATATCGTAATCGTGTTATATACCGCGATTATTATGGTTCTTCATTAAACCGCAACATTAAGCAGCGCTTCTTCGTCTTCGAGTTCTCTAAACCGTGGTATTAAATACCGAATCGTCCGTTCCGATTATTATGATACTAAAGGAGTGATTTCTCTCAAGTCTAAACCGTGGTATTAAAAATACCGATTCCTGGGTTTCGGTATTCTTGATATTAACGGTGCGACTCCTCCCAGCCTAAATCGTGATATTAAATACCGACTCCTCGGGTTCGGTGTTCATGATCATGATACTAAAGGTATGTGATTTCGTTTCGGTGGGTGATAAATATCATACATGCAGTTTTCGATGCGATCGCAGACAGCAGATGATATATACAGGATGTCCCAGAAGTAATGGGGCAAACTTTAAGGGGAGGTAGGGGACATTATAAGGATTCAGATTTGCATAGCAACCCAGGGTCGGAAACGCTTTCCTGTCGCGGTAGTGACGACACAAAACACAAGAACGAAAGGACACGAACAGGGAGAGAAAATATGTTTATTATTCTTAGTACAGCAAAAATGCCGGGACAATGCTGGAAAGTGTTGAGGAACTTGTTGCACGTATCGTGGCAGCTGCTGGGGAAGTTCGGGGCACTCCCAGTATTTTCGAGAACATTAGATCTTCCATACGCCGGAGATGCGCTTCCATGCATCACGGCCCGGGGGGGGGGGGGTCGTAATTTCGAACACCTACTTTGATGACGACCGTTGTCCCTTTAATGTTCTTTCTTCTTAGTTTTTTGATGTACTAAGGATAATAAACATGTTTTCTCCTCTTATTCGTATCCTGTCTTTATTGTGTTTTGTGTCGTCACTACCGCGGCAGGAAAGCGTTTCCGATTCTGGGTTGCTATGCAAACCTGAATCCTTGTGATGTCCCCTACCTCCCCTTAAAGTTTGTCCCATTACTTCTGGGACACCCTGTATATATATATATATATATATATATATATATTTACGGTATTGACGGTGTAAGCTGAATCTCTGAGCGTATGCGTTGTATGCTACAGACACCATGGCTTTCATTTCATTATAGTATTTAGATTTCAGCGGTGTTGATGAATATTTGCTCTTCGTTATTGAACAATGTGCGAATCAGGGCGATAAAGAAATGGAATGTAGCATTTTATTTGCAACAGTGGATTTAATTAGACAAATGAAATAATAATTATATAGTCGGGTCTCCATGGCCATTTTTTTTAACTTTGGCCAAGACCTCTCATGTGGCATATCGTTGGAAAGGCCTGTGACCACTTATTCATGTTATGCACTTCCAGTGACCCTCCGCCCACTTCCACATCTAAAGGGGGGGGGGCACTTTTCTAAATGTTGCCGACATCCGTCATGTGACATATCGTTGGAAAGGCCTGTGACCGCTTAATCATTTTATGCACTTCCTGTGCTCCGCCCATCACTTTGGCCCCAGGGTGCACTTTCGTAAATTTCGTCGACATCCGCCATGTGACATATCGTTGGAAAGGCCTCTGACGACTTATTCGTGTTATGCACCTTCGGCGACCCTCTCCCCACTTGCCTCCCTCCCCTACCTGGAGGGCCATTTTCTAAATTTTGCCATTACCCTTCGTGTGACATATCGTTGCAAAGGTCTGTGACCACTGAATCACTTCATGGCCTTCCGGTATTCCGCCCACCAATTTGTCCCCCTTGTGGGCGCTCTTTCCCAAATTTTGCCGACATCCGTCATGTGGCATATCGATTGAAAAGCCTGTGACCATTTAATCATTTTATGCACTTCCGGTGCTCCGCCCACCACTTTGCCCACCAGGGGGCACTTTCCTAAATTTTGTCGACACCCGTCATGTGACATATCGTTGGAAAGGCATGTGACCGCTTATTCATGTTATGCACCTTCCGCGTCCCTCTCCCCACTTGCCCCCCTCCCCCGAGGGGGGTCATTTTCTAAATTTTACCGTTACCCCTCATGTGGCATATTGTTGCAAAATCCTGTGACCGCTTAATCACTTTATGGCCTTCCGGTATTCCGCCGACTACTTTGCCTCCCCTGGGGGGCTCTTTCCCAAATTTTGCCGACACCCGTCATCTGACATATCGTTGGAAAAGCCTGTGACCGCCCAATCATTTTATGCAATTCCGGTGCTCAGCTCATAACTTTGCTTTCACAGGAGGGCACTTTCCTAAAATTGCCGACACCCGTCATGTGAAATATCGTTGGAACGGCCTGTGACCGCTTATTCATATTATGCACCTTCGGTGTCCCTCTCCCCACTAGACCCCCCCCCCCGCGGGAGGGCCTTTTTCTAAATTTTGCCATCACCCCTCATGTGACATATCGTTGCAAAGGCCTGTGACCACTTAATCATTTTATGCACTTCCGGTGCTCCGCCCACCACTTTGCCCCCCCCCGGGGGAGGGACTTTCCTAAATCGATATATCGGAATATCATGATATAAAGATGCCGATTTATCATGATATTTAATTCTAGACATCGTCCAGCCCTACTAAAAAACCCCCCACAACGAGTTTACCTTCGGTCAAGCTTTTCAATGGTGTCTTTTCTCGCTGTGCGTTAATTAGGAGCAGAGATAATTAACTTTGAGTGATTGCAAAAGTTAGAGACCGGTGAGGTATTAAAAGTTTAAGAATTAAGCAGGTATGAATTAAAAGTGATGTATGGCGCTAATATTGAAGTGCGTCAAAGTGCTTTCCAATGATATGTCTCATGAAGGGTTCGGAAAAAACTTAGATAATTGCCCCCTCCGGGGACCTCCTCTCGCGCCTAAGCCCTCTAGTACCTATCATAATATATTTTTAATAATTTTATCTAGTTTCTAATAAAGAAATAGAACTAAAATAATGATAATTAGTGAAGAAACGCTAAGATTTAAATAATGTGGCGTAGGAAAGCATGTTTTACTTTTAAAAAATAGATTTTTTGATAAAATAAAAAGTTCTTAATCGATTTTTACGAAAATCACATACTCGGAATCAGCATTAAAAAATATGCACAGATGCATAAATTTCAAATTTATAAATGCAGTATTTCTAAAAAAATTATATTTCACAAAACGATCCCACTACAAAAATGATCTGTGGTTTTTATTCTACACTATATGGCCAAAGGTGACCGGTCAATTGCGATTTTAAGACGTTTTGTTAAATATCCAGAAAAATACATGAGGAATTAACCTGAAACTGCAGGTGTGTAAACAGTATAGTATAGGTCATATATTTCCGCGAAGATTTTTTTCTCGAAACCCCATAGAGGACCGTCAACAAATTGGAAAAGAACGAATATCTTTTGGATAACCCTGTCAAAACTGATGCAGCAAAAACGTTCAAACTCGAGATTATTAATAAGTGGCTTATTGTAATATACTGTGTTCATTTTTATGAGGATAGCATGTATACTCGTAGAGAAATTAAGGTTTTTATAAAAACAGTACCACATTTCGCCAAGTTTTTTGCTTATAATTTGCAGAGTTCTTAATATAAAATAATATTCTTTTCAGAAAGTATGACAAACAACATTGTACACAATACTCTGCAATCAGAATTAAAAAATAATAAAAATTGGATGAAAAATGAGCAGGTTTACTAAAAAAAGTTTCACTGCGCATGCGCGAATGCAGTCAAAATATAATATGCATAATGTATTAGCTAAGTATATAGAGCAACTTTTGTAAAAGTCTCAAAATCATAGCTTGAAAATTCTGAAAATTATCGTTGATAGAATAAGCTCGAAATCCGTTGTTCCCTTAAAGAAGCAAAAATATGAGGGGTTGCATCAAATATCAGTTGATTAGTGCCAAGATAGCGTACACAATATTGCATGTACTACTATATTTGGATACAACCCCTCACCTTTTTGCTTCCTTTTGGGAACAACGGATTTCGAGCTTATACTATCGACGATAATTTTCAGAATTTTCAAGCTATGATTTTGAGACTTTCACAAAAGTTGCTCTATATACTTAGCTAATACATTATGCATATTATATTTTGATTGCATTCGTGCATACGCAGTGAAACCTTTTTTAGTAAACCTGCTCATTTTTCATCAAATTTTTATTATTTTTTAATTCCGATTGCAGATTATTGTTTACAATCTTGTTTGTCATATTTTCTGAAAATAACTTTTTTTTTTAATATTCAGAACTCTGCAAATTATAAGCAAAAAACTTGGCGAAATTTGGGACATTTTTTATAAAAACCTTAATTTCTCTACGAGTATACATGCTATTCTCATAAAAATGAACACAGTATATTATAATAAGCCACTTATTAATAATCTCGAGTTTGAACGCTTTTGCTACTTTAGTTTTTACAGGGTTATCCAACAGATATTCGTTTTTTTCAATTTGTTGACGGTCCTCTATGGGGTTTCGGGAAAAAATCTTCACGGAAATATATGACCTATGCTATACTGTTTACACACCTGTAGTTTCAGGTTAATTCCTCATGTATTTTTCTAGATAGTTAACAAAACGTCTAAAATCGCAGGTGACCGGTAACCTTTGGCCATATAGTGTATTTCAACACTATTAATACAGCAAAGAAAATTACAACAAAATGTTCTATACGAAATGTTATGTTTTTATAAATAAAATATTTCTGTATAACTTTTCTGGTATTAGTCATATTTCCGAAGTTTTATGCGATAAAGAATAAGAAAGACAAATGTAACCGTTTTAATTATTTAGATAAAAAAGTCTTAAAACTTGTTTAGATATGTTGACGTGGAAACGTAGTATCATCGACCAAAGTAAGGGCGATTACCCCATAGCACCTCCCTTGGATCAGCTATTACCCCCCCCCCCCCCACACACACACACCACTAAAGAGAGGTATCTTTCTGAATCTACATCCGAAACATGCTCATTACTAACATGAACGCGTAAAATCAATCATGAATTTGTATTTGACTGTTGACGGATTGTTTTATTCCTTTTCTGGTAATATTTTTCATTTTTCAAAGAAAGAGGAAATAGAAATCCGTTGCTATAAAAAAAAATGGGATTGATTTTTCTTGGCAAATATTTCCTGCAATAGTTACAGAGAATCTACGTGGTCCCATTTCATTTGATAATATTTTATGTAATTTCATGTTTTATTTTACTTATATCTTGTGTCTCAAAATAACACTTTTACTTCAATGAAATAAGCTTTCGGACCATTTTTCATTCAAACAGTTTAGTTAATAGTTTTTTTCCCCCTTGTTACAACTTTACTGTTTTGTAATAGAGTTTAGAAGAATTTAATTTCAGTTTATATATATATATATATATATATATATCATTTGCTTCGTATAATTTGTTCTGATATATAAACCTTCTATTTATCTATACTGTAAAGGGCAAACGTCTCCGCGCGTAACACTGACGTCATTTGACGGTGGCAACAGCAGACGATGAAATTTAACTTTCAACTTTTATTCCAATTTTTTAAACTTCTAAATATCGCACAATTTCCATTTTTAAACCGTCGAATAGAGAAAAATATGTGCTTTCAAATGCAATTTGTTTGAAAACTATATTGCAATTTGTTTGAAATCTGTATCGTAACTTACGCAATTTTTATTGTTTTTAAAATAATTTTCAAGCATGATTCAAATCTTATCTCTATCGCGCGCAGACGGTTACGAAAAATAAATCCGTTTGTACTTAAATTAATATACAGGGTCTGTTCAGAAAGTAATGAGACTGATTCCATAAAATTCGTTTATTTGAAGATAAATAATTTTACAGACACTTAATATTCTTCAAAATAGCCCCTTCCTGCATTAATACACCGTTGCAAGCGTCTCTGCCACCCATTTATGCCCGCCTGGAAATTTTCAACTGGAACGCTGTTCAGGACATTCACGAACATTTTTCTGCAACTTCTCCAGATTGTCAAAACGACGACCTTTTAAGTTGAATTTTAACCAGCGGAATAGAAAAAAGATCGGCGGTGACAGATCGGGGCTGTACGTTGGTTGGGGCAGCGTTGCGACACTGTGTTTTGCCAGGAACTGAGTCACTTTGAAGGATGTGTCGGAAGCAGCTTGGCACAAATTTTCTGCATTTGAAGTTTCCGCGATGATTTGATGCGCAATCGATTTTGTAAGTTCCAACGTTTCCGCAATTATTCGGACACTCATGCGACGATCAGAGTCCAAAAGCGCTTTAAATTTAGCCACATTGTCTGAAGTTCGTAAACTAGGTGGACGCCCAGCGCGTTGTTTGTCCTCGACGTCCTATCTTCCGTCTTTGAAGGCTTTGTGCCACCTAAATACCTGAGCCTTGTACAAAGAATTCTTCCCGTAGGCTTCTTGTAACATAGCAAGCATCCCAGTTGCCGATTTGTTTTGTTTTACACAAAACTTTATGGCGTATCGCTGCTCGACACTCCGCTGCATTCTGAAAACCTAACGTCACTTTCAAACACATGTCTGCTTCACGAGCGATCCGTGCGCTGCAAAGGCTCAAGGCCAACTGGCTTAGTAGCGGATAGGGACAGCTTAATGCAACAATGTTAAAACTTCGACTGCATAACGATATGGGGGGAAAAATCCAAAAATCCCTAGCCGGCTTTGGCACGTTGTTTTAATTTTGTTGGTGTTCGTTTGTACTTGGTACTTTAATTATCCATGTGTTTTATATTTTATTGTGCGTTTATATTTTATTTTTCTCATATTTTTATTATACTTTAAGATGTTAATACTTGAAGAGAATGCATTATAATGATTAATATTCTAATGTTAAAAAGTTTATGAGATGCTCTCTATATGCATTTGCTATAAAATAGGAACTGAAAGAATCATAAAATTAAAATATGTTTAGTTTAGCGTAATAATTAAAAAAAAAAATTTGAACTATGCACTCTCAATTGGGATTTAGGAACAAAGAGAAAACAAATACTAATAGCTTTTAAATCTTTCAAAAGTAAGAAAAAAAATTTAAGCCACATTGACGTATTATATATAATAATAGTTTCATATACACAATAATACTTAGGGAACAAGTATTAAATTATGTATATTTTAATTATAGAAGTGTATGTTACTTAAATCATATTTACTGTTTTCTAAAGCCTTGACTGACAGTGAAGTCAAAAGATTTAGCTTAATATAAGAAATAATAATTTTATTGTATCCCTTGGAAAATAATTTTCTTAAAGCTGTTAGAACGCCACATACACATCCCTATCAATTTATTTATATGAAATGAGTTAATTACTAAATAACATTATTATGACATAAAAGATGAACTGCTTTTAAATTTTAAAAGTAAAAGTTGTAGATATTTGTTTACTTATTTAAACATTTCTTACTACAATGTTGGAAAAATTATGTTCTAAAGATTTTGTTTTTAATATTATTTTCAAATATTTTTGGTAGGTGGCGCCAGTAAAAATACAAAAGATTATTAGTATTTTCCCTGTACTTCGAGCCAGGTTTGAAAAAATCCCTATGAGATTTCCTTCTCCCTTCTATCATGCACCCGCTTTTTTAACATTGCTGCATTAAGCTGTCCCCATCCGCTACTAACTGGCTTCCGCCAGACTCTGTAGCTGACAATCCCCACCACACGTACTGCCCGCAATCTCCGTCCTATTGGCCTTCTGCTTGGCGCGAAAAAATCCGTCTGATTATTTCCTGGACAGATCCTGTAAATAGCTCATCATTTGTTTCCAGTTTCTATTCCATAACGAAATTAAACCATTCATCGACCAATAAATAAAACAATAAAATATAAATAAAATACAAATTTAAGACATGTAATCAAATTTCGCGCTTAAACTACTGAAATGAATAAAATCAAAAAGGCTGATTGTAAAAAACTATCTTTGGCGATTTCTTCGGCTGTTATCTCCTGAGGCGAGGCAAGTATGAAAATGCCGCTTTCAGTATGTTTCAAAACTTTATTTGAACATATTATTGCTGTTTTTCATATAAATATGATTTTCGGTATTGTTAGTGGGAATTCTGTGTAAATCTATTAAATGTAAAAAATCTATTAAAGTTATCAATAATAATAATAATAATACAGTTGGCCCGTGCGAGCTTTTTCGCCGCAATTTTTGAGATTATTTGCTGATACGTTTTTGCATTAATTTTTGATTGACTGCAATTTTTTAGGGTTTCGTACTTAAAAAGTAAAAACGGAATCATTATAAGGTCACTCCTGTGTCTGTCTGTCCGTCTGTCACAGCCATTTTACTCGTAAACTATGGAACGTGGAAAGTTCAAATTGGGGAAGTAATAAAGACTATTGACCCACATATTTATAGATTTTTAAACATTCACAAAAATTTTTAGAATAAATGTAGAGGGCTAATTAAGTTACTTGAAAACAAAAATCTGTTCTATGTATATCGTGTGGGGGTATTGTGTGAAAGTTTTCGTAACAATGAACTCAAAAATACATTTCTTTTTATTTTAGGTATTATATTTTCAGAGATATCGTCGAAAATGTAGTGCAAAAATATGTTCCCCCTCCTCTATTTCCGAATCTACTGAAACTAAAATTATGAAAAAATTAGAGGTATTTGACGTTAGTTTAAACCTTGCAGGAAAATTATAGTGATTACCCAAGGTCACATAGTTTTTGAGAAAAGCGTATTCTTCCGTTACACACAAATTTCGATTTGCAGGCGTGCAAAGGCGTCGAGGAGCGCTGGAGGTACCTATCGTAGTAGAAGTATAAAAGCATTGTTGATAATGATTTTCGAAAAAAATCGTCAATAATTAGCCGAGATATTAACCCTTAAAGACATGGCGGTTTGGACGTACATAATGACAGGGGCGGCGTACTCTATGTACCATCGGTTTTTAAAGCCCAGATAGCAACTTTTAATGATATATTTATGTAATGCAATGCCAGGTAGCAGTATAAAAGCAATAAACGTCAAATTGTTAAAAACAGACTAATTTAATTAAAATTAATCATCTAAATACTATTGGATTCGCGACTAGTTTGCATTGAGTGGATCTCTCAATACGCCTCCCGTGTCTTTATAAAATTAATTAAAAAGCTATCTGGAAAAACGGACCAAGGCGGCGTTGCAGTTGCCACTTTGCGACCTCCTGTCGTAGCGCGCTTAGTACAATGCCAAGTTTAAACTTTGAACACGTGTTTTGTTTTAGCTACACTGTAAAAAGAAAAGTTTATTACTACGCTGAATTTAGTTTTATGAAAAGCCAAATGAAGTTTAAATATGCAATACTTTTGTTGTCAGTACTGAATTAAGTTCATCATAAACATATTAGGATAAAGATTAAAAAAAGAGTTATACAGAATAGCAATGTTTGATATTATTTTAGCTTTATATCTCTTTGAACTTTTATGGTATACCCAGTTATACCCAACCGTACGTTGTATAGTTTCTTACTAAGTCTTATTATTTTTTAGCAACGATTTTTTTTAAATAAGATAGTTAATAATTCATATATTTATCGTACGGAACCCTCTGAGCGCGAGTAATACGCGCACTTGACAGTTTATTTAAGCAAAAAACGTGTTTCGTTTTAATGATATGTAAGTATACTATACGTCAAAAGCCGCTTGCAGAACCTTTTGAAAAATACCCCATTCATCGCTGTGCCCTTAGAATGTGCAAAGAAAAGGATGTTAACATCAGAAATAATATACATGATTATTTTTACCTATACTCTGTAACCCCGGAAGCTCGGGTTTATCCCCTTGTATATATAAAATGCAAATGGGAATTCCGTTCCGGCCGATTATAACTTGAGTTCTGCTGGATGGATTTTGATGAGACTTGCATTGTTAGTTAGATATTTTTTCAGAGATGGCCTTAGTATAATTCAAATCCTACTGTAAATCAGCAACTAAAAGATTTGGTCCTTAATAGCCCAAATTTTGTCTGACACATTAGAAAATATAATAGCGCAATGGCGTTCGTACAGCATTGCGTAAGTATACATTCCAGGTATAAAGGTCCATATTGTTTAAAAATATTATTTAAAACAATATAATTTCGTTTTATTTAAGGTTCGTTTGGAGAAACCGTCCAGCATAGCGAACGAAGTCTGCTAATCTATATTATAAAGCAAAACGATGTCCATAGGTAACACTGACGTCATGTTGACGGTGGCAACCTATGACCAATAAATTTCGCGTTAATGTATTTTTTTTTTTTTTTTTTTTTTTTTTCATGAACATCGTACAATTTCAATTTTTATACAAGTCGAATGGAAAAACAAATTTACTTTGTTTGAAAACAGTATCTCAGTTTTCTGATTTTTTATGGATAAAAAAAAAAAAAAGAAAAGAAAAGAAAGAAAGGATGGGAGGTTCTTGATCTAGCCAGAAAATTTACTTAAATTATAATATAACCTCTTCCGAATTACCCGCGGTTTCAAAAAGCGTTTCTTTATCTGTAGAAACCAATAGATTTCCGAGATTTAACGCTATTTCTACCGGTATCGGCTTGATTTGTTATTAATCTATTCTCTGTCAGTTTTTTAGTAAAGTTGTAGGCTAAAAATGAAAGTACTAATACCGTATGCCCAGTCGTATAACGAGCGGATCAAACACACTTATTTAGAACCAGAAATTTTATTTGATAAAATATAGCTTATTCTGTGTCTACCTATTTCATTATATTTATTAAATAATTTGTTTTTTATAAATATGTTTGCTCGAATATCGTGTTACATGCCAGAATATACGATATATTAAAATTTCAAAAATAAAAGGAAAAGATAAGTTTTTAATTCTTGAAAAATAAAATGTAAAAAATAGTTTTAATTCAAATTTCAAAGTGTTTTCTTTCAAAAGTTTAGAATACAGTAACCGGAATAACTATAGGAAATTTTTTTGAAGTTATTTTTGCCCATTTATACATATTAAAAAATTTACAGGTTTTCTGGTTGTAGAATTATTTTAGAATTTCGCGCATCTTTTTTTACTATTTATTGACACTTTTATATTAAGAAACAATTTAAGAGTAATACTAAAACCGAAACACATTTAAAACATCTGAAACACATTTAACTTAAAAAGTATTTGAAATATCTAAACTACACTGTAAAAAAAAAATTGTGATTTTCCTGCTTTTTCTGTTGCAATTTTTCATGCACAAATGCTGTGACGAATTCAAGCAACAAGTAAAGCAAAAAATCAAATTATTTCTGTCACGTGCACTACGCAGCCAATAGAAACGTGACTATACCCAGACCGGAGAAAGTTTACAGGACTCTTAAAGACAGCAGCTTGTAAATTTTACTGCAACTGTGTTGACAACCGGGCGGCATGCCAGCACCTTTTGTTGTAAAACACACTTATTTTCTTTTTTTGTACTGTGTAAATACTACTACTAACTGTATAAAATTAATAAATCTTAAATGGTCATCAGAGAAGGAAATGGGTAAATAGTAATTTTTCCTTCGGCTCTGATTAGTGTTGCCAACTGTCCCGATTTACGCGAAATGTCCCGATTTACGCGAAATGTCCCGATTTTCAGAAGCTCCAAAGACCTGTCCCGTGTAACCACTGCGCAGGACCCCAAAAGTCCCGATTTTTCATGATGTACAAATTCTTTTAAATTTCTTTTAGTACCATGCTGTTCATTAGTTTACATCGAATAGAACTTAAAATAGTAAAATCTCTGAATAAAAAACCTGTCAAAAAAAAAAAAAAAAAAAAAGATGTAAATCTTCAAAACTAGTTTTTGTAAAAGCTTCAGAAATCTGTATGCTTACTAGAATTTTATCTGTTGTAAAGAAAAAAATGATGTAAATCTATAAAACTAGGTTTATAAAGCTACAGAAATCTGTATGCTTACTAAAATTTTATCGGTAACCCGGGATAATTAAATGTTTTTTTTTTGTTGTTGTTGTTGTTGTTGCGGTTATACATAAAAAGTTGCAGGTATCCCAGTTTCCGAAAAAAATTCTTAGTAACCTCAGATTTTTTTTTTTTTTTTCTTTACAGTGCAAACTTGAATCTGTTACATGAATTTCTTTTGTTGCAGTTACATAAAAAGTTCTAGGCATCCTAGTTTCCTAGAAAATTCTTAGTAACCTTATAGGTTTTTTTTTACAGTGCACCATACAAATTTACCTGCCCAGATGGAAACCTCTATATAACGGAATTTTGCGTAGTTCCTAACAATTTTATTTTTATAAATTTTACTATATTTTGTTAATAAACCCTGCTTACAACGGAATTCTGTATTAAAAGTAAAAATTTGCCCCTACGATAGGAATGCTATACAATTGCATCTGCTAAATTGGAATTTTGCTTCAGTTCCTATAAATTCCGCTTTTACACTGTATAAGATTGTTGTGTTGTGTTTTTTCGATAAAATAAAATCTGCTAAGGCGGAACAGCAAGGGAGAAGGGGGAAATTCCCTTTTAAACAGGCTTTTTTCGTAACAGCTATAATTGTGTGGTTTTCCTATCGTAGGGATAATGAAAGTTTTACGTTTAAGAGTGTATTCTGTTAAATATAGGTTCTGTTTTAATAGGGTTTAACTGTAAGGTGTGTCCCACCGAAATAAAGCCATCGTGATTGTGTGCTGTAATTAGACACGAAAAAAACCAATAAGAACAAAATAAATATATTAAGAAAGTATATATACAAATACATATTTACAAGGAGTAACTCACTCCCTGCTTTACCTGCGCAGGAAAAAAATGAATTTGTAAAAAAAAAGAGGGGTGGGGAAGTGTCCCGCCGAAATAAATCCACTACTGTTAATAGACAATATATCCGCCATGGTTATATATGACGTGGAATATACGATGTGGCATACAATTTACCAATCCTTTGAAGACAGTAGCATCAATATTCTCCCACGCTTCAATGACGACGACCTTCAATTTTGCCACAGACTGAAACTGTCTGCTATTGGTATATACAGCCCTACTGAGGATACCTCACACATTTTCTTGGGGATTGAGATCAGGGAAAAAGGACAGGTCATTCCATGACATGCATCCGATTATCCAAAAACCATTCCCAGGAGGATTTTTGAACGTGAATGGAGATCTTGCCCTGATGGAAAATCCAACTTAGTCCACAAAGTCTCTTTGCAAATGGCAGTAAATGGTTTTCTAGCATTTCTTGGTAATCGCTAGCCTTCATGCGACCTGAGAGAAAAGCCAGGTTATGTTTACCTCCATAACCGAAGCCTCACCATACCCTTAATGAGCCTCCACCTTGCTGTCTTTTGGAGAAATTTTCCTCTTCTTTCCTCATGTTATACCAATAGAAAGCAAGGCCGTCTGGACCATCCAAATTAATTTTTTTCTCATCTGAGACTATAACACGATGCCATTAGTCCTTCCAGGTTCGATTATATTTGGCCTAATCGACTCTCCATTGCATGTGGATAACTTTCAACATGGGCAGCTGTTTCCTTTTCTTGTGTCGCAAGATGCCGATACGTTTTTCAATTCGTTTCAGGGTTGATTTTGTCATAGGGATGTTATCTTTTTTTGCCAACTGTTTTAGGGAAATACCACCTCGTGAAAGACGACGCAAAACTCCTCTTTCCTGCTTGGAAGTCATTTTTCTGCATGTACATTTCCTTTTTTTATACCTGTATGTATTGCCCTGATTTACAAAATTGTTTGTTACGGTTTTAGATCGTTTGATTTGCTTAGATATTAGTCTATGTGAAAGACCTTTTTCCTTAAAAGCTGTTATTTGTCCTTTCTCGGACTTTTATAGGTGGGTTTTCATTACCATTTCAATACTGCAGGAGAAATAGAAAATACAACCTTCTAAAGCCTGCACAAAGTTCGACTGGCTCAGAGCAAGTATTTGACAACTTCCTGACATCATAAACATGTTGAACTGCAGCAGCTCGAATGTCGGTAGTTACCAATAAGTACTAATATTGACAGTGGCTTTATTTCGGCGGGACATTTTTTCCCCTCTTTTTTTACACATTCATCTTTTTCTCCTGCCCATGTGGGGCAGGGAGTGAGTTACCCCTTGTAAATATGTATTTGTATATGGACTTTCTTAATATAATTGTTTCGTTCTTATTTGTTTGTTTCGTGTCCAGTTACGGCACAGAATTAGGGTGGCTTTATTTCGTTGGGACACACCTTACTTATATGTCCCGGATTAGAAGCCGCTGTCCCGCTTATTTTATCTGTCCAGATTTTTGTGACACTGCACCTGGCAACACTAGCTCTGATACATTTTTAAATTTAACCCTTAAAGGACTATGTCTAATCTTTAATATAAGAATAAAAAACACAATCCTAAAAGAATAATCCGTGCATTTAAGGGTTAAGTTTTACAAAATAAAATTGATATAAAATAAGGTACTTGGATTCATACTTATTAAAATATTTGCTAATTTGCAATATTTTAGTTATGACAAGTGTTTACTTGTATTGCAGATAGAAGATTGACGAAAAATGTATCTCTGACACGAAAAATGTATCTCTGATTTTTTTCATTATTTTTCCTGTGTAATACACCTTTCTGAGAATCATATATAACTTTTTCGAAACAAACTAAAAAATCATGCATTTAAGAGTTAAAATCGGATTATACATGGTGGCTAACTAACGGTAATGGGAAAGGGAAAGCCCGTTATTATCTACTAGCAAAACCCGCGGCTTTGCTCGCGTAATAGTTGAAAAGTTGAAATACGCCAAGTGATATTTGTATGTCTAACTTTTATTAGAAGACATTATACTTTTAAGAATAATTCAAAAATTACTAATTAAGCCACAGTTTGACTAAACCTCATTATTACATTGCATTAGGCAGAAATGAGACTTGAATTAATAAGAAGAACTAAAACTAATTCTAAAAATAAATGGTAATTTAGAAAGTATTTTGAACATTTCATACGCTCTCTTCAGTATTCATTTGAAGTTTTGAATTTTTTAGAAACCGTTCTTAGTACACATTTACATCTAAAATTAACCATCTTATCCAATTCCAAGCTTCTTGTCTGTCGGTCTACCACCTCTCTGGTAGTAGTGGCACTAACATAAAATGCCTATGTTGAAACAGACACTGTCACCAGGGCCGAAACTAGCCTTTTTTGCACCCGGGACAAGCATGGATTTTGGCGCCCCTCCCCCTCTTCCGCAAAGTACTTTTACAAAGAGAATTTTACTAATTTTCTAATAGCCGACTTATTTTAAAATTTAAAATATGTAATACTGAACTACATAATCTACAATGGCGGATCCAAAGGGGAGGTCACGGGGGTCATGACTCCCCTCTGAACACCAACAAAAATATTCTAAAGATCATTTTTAAAATGAAATATACAGTTAGAGTCCCGATTATCCGAGTCCTGCTTAACTGAGTTTCCGCTTTCACCAAGTTATTTTCTTCTGCTGGACTGATGGCTTCTATTATTATGAAACAGCCATTATAAATGAAGTGTTAGGTGAAGATGAAAGAGCAGCCGTAAAAAGTTAGAACTCTGGTTTTTTTTTTTTTTTTACAAAAAAAATTATGGCCATTTTTTTTCCTCCCATTTTGACCAGAAAATCAGAGTTCTAACTTTTTACGACTGCTCTTTCATCTTCACCTAACACTTCATTTATAATGGCTGTTTCATAATAATAGAAGCCATCAGTCCAGCAGAAGAAAATGATCCATTCCAAAGGTATAATCCTTCATTTGACGCCCCTTCGTTCTGGCGCCCGGGGCACATGCCCCCTCTGCCCCCCCCCCTTTGTTTCAGCCCTGACTGTCACCATAAATTTGCCGACATTAATTTTTAAATCGGTTTGGTATTTTCTAATATTACATAAAAAAGGTAATTTGGAAAGTTTTTAAAGGCTTTTTTAGAACGTTTGCTGTTCCTGCCAACCCCGGGTGGTATCCTTACCAGGTTTACCCCATCAGTCCCATGCGTGGAATTTTGGATTATGTACAGTGAGTAATATTTCTTGAAACCTCCCTCTCCTTCCAGGAAGAAATTTATATAGATGGATTTAAGCAAGTTAAGTGTCTTCATTTGATCTTCAAGTATTTTTGTCTTCCAATTCATTTTAAGTCAGATGCATTTTTAATATTATTATCTTTTTCTGCCAAATGTTTGACCCAAAAGAACAATAAGTGGGTTACTCTATACGCAACACCAAATTTATCAAGTAAGCCATTGTAATAAAAAAGGGCACCGATTATTATTCACACCACAGTGACTTAAACTCAAAGAAGAGTATTGGGAGGCACAAATGAGGATACGCTGGTAAAAAAAAAAAAGTAAAAAAAAATATTCGGATTACAAAATTTGAAGTGCAACCTTCCCAAACGATGGCACATTGCATGCGAGAGATAATGAAGAACACTGAAACGTTTAATCATGTCATGAGGAATATACAGGGTGTCCATAATTGAACGACCCTATACTTTAAAGTTGTCTACAGACAAAACTATTGTTCATAAAGTTGTGAAATTTTGTGTAAAACATAATAAAGGGATGGGAATTTGTTTAAGCTTAAAAAAAAAATTAAATAAAAATAGTTAAAATTTTCGACACCAGAGGTCGATTTTTAATAAATTACACATTTAGCCTTACGGTAGTTTAGAAATTTTATTTACAGAATGTTCATAATTAATCGACCCTATTTTAAAATTATTTAGAAATGAAACTATTGTTCAGAATCTTGTTAAATTTTTTGGAGGACATAATAAAAGCATGGGAATTTGTTTGAGAGAAAACAAAATAGGAGGCCATTTTTTAACGAATGACACATTTAGCATACATTTACGATAATTTAACAAATTTTGTTAAAACCAGGGTTCGTTGATATATATCAATGGATATATATCTTGATATATATCATGATATATATATCTTGATATATATCATGATATATATCCGATATTTATTTTCAAAATATCAAGGTTTTTGATATTTTTGATATTTTTATTTTCATACATTTGATATTTATTTTTTAAATGTCGTATTTCTTGATATTTTCATATATCTTATATTTATTTTTAAAATATTTTCAGTCAAAAGAAGCATAAATGAATTCTTCAACTCTTATTAAAAATTAGCCCATCTGTAAATAAAAACTAAAAATAATAGCTCACAAAATATTCCCTACACTCCAAAAACTAGTTTTGGACTGTACCTGCTATGTTTTTGTACATTGCACCTGCTAGAAGGAGATAAAGGGGTTAATTGGTGATTAGATATTAGTAAAAAAAAAAAAAATCAATTTTATAAGCTTTATGTTTGAAATTGAATATTTCAATGTTGAACCAAAAATTTGGTGGGATAATATTAAATCTGAACAACCCATAAAAGATGATTTGACTTATCAGTTGTTTAAAGCCCGGTAGCAGAAAGTTCCTGACAGGTGACGTGCGTCGCAGATTTTCTTTTCCCTTTTGCAGATTTTTTTTTTTTTTCTGTTGTATCTTTTTCCAACTTTATATTATATTTAGTTCTTTATTATTTATTACTAAAACTTAAGATTATTATTAATAAAAATGAGTAAAATGCTTAAAAACAGTAAAAGTAAATGATTAATTAATTAAAGGTTCATTTGTAACATTTTACCTGCAGATTATTTTCAGTCCCTGAAAGATCTGTCGCAGACACTTGGAGAATTTTCGGCTATTGGGGTTTAAAGCTTCTCCTTTAATAGATGCATTAGAATCTTTTCTAGTTTTGGTTTACTTCAGTCTAAATTGCACAGCACGTTAGCGAATGAAAAAGCAGGCAAACTTACATTCATGTTCAAATTCTTCAATAGAAAAAATAAATTTATTTTGTATTTCGGAATTTGTTGTTTATTTTTATTTTTTACCGAATCCTGAATTCTGTGTTTTGATGAGTGAAAAAGCAACTTTTACAGAAAATTGTTTTCAATTATTTGATCATAAATTGTAGTAAAAAAAATAAAAAAAGACATTTAGAATTTGTTTTATTATGTTTCATGCTAAATGTAATACGTTTTACATTCTAATTTATATTAAGTCTAAAAATATTTATAATCAGCAGTAAGCTGACAATTTTGAAAATATCGGATATATATCGAAAATATCAGATATATATCAAAATATCGGATATTTTTGATATTTTCGAAAATATCACGATATTTACGAACCCTGGTTAAAACCAAACCTGTTCTGCACGACTTTCACATTTTCAGATACCATCTGGGATCGTAAGATAGCATGTTCCACAGTGGACCGCAGTGTGTCGTGGGAACATGCTAGGAACATGTCGTGAAATGCTGTCTTTAGAATAAGGTTAAGTTAATAAATAAAATTTATAAACTACCGTAATGTTAAATGTGTAATTCAGTATAAATCGCCCTCTGGTGGTGAAATTTTGAACTATTTTTATTTACATTCTTTTAGCTTAAACAAATTCCCGTCCCTTTATTATGTCTTTCACAAAATTTCACAACTTTATGAACAATAGTTTTGTCTGAGAAAACTTTAAAGTAGGGTCGTTTAATTATGGACACTCGGTACTTAATCTCCGTTTAATAGTGTGGCAGACTTCGAGAATTCCATGCGTGCACATTGGTCTTAAGGGGGCTCAAGGCTTGAAAACTTTTCAAAAAATTGATTTTTTTTTTTTAGTATCTATTTTGATTATTCAGTTACTTCTGAACACAGTGCAAAAAACCGCATAAAAATATTTGCATTTTTAACGGAGTTATAAGCCTTTATGTAACAATCACTTTCATACACGCACCCATTTAATTGCAACTTTGTCGCGTTTTCTCAAAACTTGATTTTTGACGACTATCCGTAAGATTAAAAAAAAAAAAAAAAACTATTTGATGGAATGGCTTACTTTTTCTTTTTTCATGCATGTAACATCATTATCTATAGAATGAATTAATATATTTTAGATAACTTAATATTTTGTGTATTTATAAGGGAAAAAAAAAACTTGTATCTTTTAGGGTTTTTTAAATTTTCACATTTGAGAGTTTTTTTTAAATAAGGTTTCCTTTGAGTGAGAGTTATATCCTTAATTCATTCTATAGAGTAAAGTTTCCTGATCATTTTAAAGCAAAAATTAGGTTCTTATGTCAATTCAACGTTAAGATATCTAACGGGTGGTGATATGACACCTAAATTTTTTTCCGAAAATTGTGTTATATAGATTTTGCTGTATTTTTTCTTTTATTACATTGAAGTACTTCATTTATAATTTTATAAGACTACAAACGTACCTTAAAAATATCAGAAAGTTTAAATTAGTTACATTGAATACTTCTGTTTTTATATGGATTCGAAGCGAGAGCTCTGTTTACATGTTTTTCGGTATCGATCAAACCCTGAGCCCCCTTAAAATATTCACAGAGTAGAAAACCATTGAAATGAAGGCGAGTGAATGTTATGGCCATGTGAAGTTTAGAATGATGACACTATTACCGAAGTGTTGTTGCAGCACATTTGGAGCACAGACCGCTCTCCTCTACTTTGTGTCTTGTGCTTTTTTAGTAATAGAAGTACCATTCCAACGCTTTTCACTGAGATGATCGCTTTGAGATTTAAAAAAAAATGAGTGTTGCCATCTGATTTTTTCAAAATTTTGTTACTGTAACGGCAACCATGATATCTTGATTGCCATTCTTCCTTACATTCTTGAACGCATTCTAAAATATCATCATCATTTCAAATTTAATCCCGTTTCGATGAATTTAACTCATTGTCCCATGTAATCAGTTACAATAAATCAAGAAAGTCTAAAAAAACCTAATCAGAAAAATCAGAAAGCCATAATTTGTGGAGTGATACTCATACCTCATAAAATATACTGTCAAATATTTAAGTTACTTTTTAATTACGTTAATTTAATTATAAACCAATGCTTATTGTCATATACATAACATAATTAATGAAATTAAAAGTTAATTAGCATTCCGAACATAAAATTTTTAGCAAATAAAAGTAATTATTTGTTACTAATAAACATAGTTTTCGGTTTGAAATATTAACGTGAAAGTATTTCACAATAAATAAGAATAAATAGTATCATCAAACAATCAATACATTCACAATTGTCATATTTAATTGAGCTGGCTTTTATTCGTCCCACATCTCTTATTGCTTAATAAAAGAAAGATTTAATGTATTCACCGTTTGAAACTATACATCTTCCATGAACTTTATTTTACAGTTTTCTAGATTCATTCAACTAAAATAATTTCCTGATCTATGTTCTTAATTTTTAAATTCAAATTTGAAATTTTAGCAAATACTCACAAAATATAAAATTGTTATAAAGAATATACATGAAAACAAAAACAAAAATTATCTCACAAAATCAAATGTGACTCTGTGGTGATTCCAGAGGGGTCATATGACCCCGTGCGGTCATACACCCCACCCCCCTCCTCCAGCCAGAGTAAAAAATACAGTTTTGGCGGAAAGAATATTTTTAAACTGGATTATTATTATTTTTTAAATACTAGGGGGCTCCGCCGCCTACGAACTACGCTTGCCAATCCCCGTTCAGACACCGCAAACTTTAAAAGCCCGCTAATTTGATTGGCTTTTTAAAAATTTCGTAGACTGAATTTTAAAAAAACAAAAAACACTGACGATCTCCCTTTTAAAGGGTTGTTTTAGTCTTTGATTAAAGCAGATGGGTGAAACATTTGAAAATAAGCTAATATAAAATTAATTAAGTAAACAAAGTCTTTGCCTCCCGGTATTTTTTAACATTGCTATAAGAAAGTTCTTTTAAATAAGACATTTTAAATGTATCGTTTTAAATCTGACGTAATTTTCACCAAAGTTTTCTTTCGCTTTTTAATATTCGCGTGAAAATACTTTTTGTTCGAAAGGAAATATTATTCGCACTGTCTTAGTTTAAACGCACAACAATAGTTTAAAAGATTATCTCAAGATTTGAAATAAATGTCTCGCGCAAATATATTTTTTAATTTAAACTGTTTGGCAATATTATTTTTTGATTATTTTAAATATGACGCAATTTCCACCATTTACGACTTTTTAATGCATATTAATGAATTTATTATTTTACAATTTTCTTTCTCTTTTAAAATTCACGTGTAAATGTAGTTTTTATGACGCAATTTTAAATATTTTCCTGCTTTTAATACGTAATCACTTAATTCTCCTTTGAAAGTTTTTTTCCTGTTTATAATAGTCACGTGTAAATAAATTTTTAATTTGAAGGAAATATTATTCTTTGCGCTGTTTTTAAAATTGGCAATAATTTAAAATAATACCCTTTTCTAAAAGATGTAAAAAATATCTTTCGAAATTCTGAAAATTTTAATTTAAAATGGAAATAAATCCTCAAAAAATGAGTCAAATTAAAAAAAAATAAATGCAGTTTGCACTCCGGGAACCTCTAACGTATATCCTTAGAAAAAAAAAAAAAAATATTCCTATGCTCCTATTTCCTTTTTGCTCCTATAAAACTTTTTTAATAGAACGATTTTGACCAAATTTAACATTAAAAATCTCTTAAAATAATTATTCGATTTAAAAACTGTCTGTCATTTAAAAACTGTTTATCAAACATTTCTCTATAATACCACTGACTTTCATATTTTTGTATGAAGTAGTTTTCTTAATATTAACGAAAAAAGACCTCTGGTCACAAAATAGTCATAAATAGCGGCACTGACAGCGTTAGTTACTTTTTTTTAGAATAGAGAGATACTAAACCTAAATTTTCACGATGACGTTTTACAAAAAAATTAAAAGATTCTACACGAAAGAAAGGGAGAGAAAATAAGTTATAATATTCGCTTTCTGTACAAGAAATCAGGATCGAGCTCGCAAAAGTGCCTTTTACAAATTATCATGTGTTGTAATTTATTGCCCACGGCCATTGTCGTGATTTTCTTGTTAACCCTTTCAGGGTCAAGCAATTATGTTACTGTAATTTCGAACTCACACCGGAATTTACGAAAGAATTTGGTTCAAAATAAGGAAAAGCAATTTTTCAACTACGACGATGACGATGCGAAGAGTTTTTGGCGGAGGAGCCTGGGGTCTATGTCCCACATCCCCGGATACAGGACACTTTGGATACATGACAAGGTGGATTTCCTTGGACAGCAGTGCAAAAAAATGAAAAAATGGGGGGGGGGGGGGACAAGTTCTTGAGTTCAACACACACAAATAAAAGAAAAAAAGAAAAAAAAAAGAAAAAAGAAAAGGAAAAGGAAAAATTTTCAACTTTTTTTCATCAAAGTTAAAAAAGTAAAACTTAATTAAAAGTTTCTGGTGCGAAATTAGGTTATTAAAATTAGGTGGGATAATATATCTCACCGCCCCTCAAAGAGTTAACTGAATATTTTCAGATGTCTCTTGCAATATCTATTCGTTTGGTTCCTTACTGAGAGTTGAAATGTTAGTTACACCCACAAACGTACTGAGTGCCGGACTAGAGTCCAGTACGAACTCGAAAATTCTATTTGAAGTAATCTAAAATCCTACAAGAAAAGAAATACTGATCTTTAAATTAACAGTATAATTTTCTACGCCCCGAAATCCGTTATACTTCGATCCGAAACTTTGCAGAAAAAAAAATAAATAAATCCATTAAAAAAATAAATAAATAAATAAAATTACAGTTTTTTTTTTTTTTTTTTTTTTAATAATTACCTGTAATATCAGTTTTGTCTGTCATGTTGAACAATAAGTATATACAGTTCGCTCCTACTGATCGTTGACAAATAACTAATTCCTAAAAACGCGTGTCTTTCCATTTCTAGTGCCAAAAAATACCGGATATTCATAAAAATAAAAATATCGTAACTCGGTAAGTTTTGGTCGTAGAACAATGGAATTTTTCCTGTTTTACCTTTCAGAGTTTTTGGAGATTTTTTTAAGAAATATAATTTATAGGATCCAAATTTAAATTTCGTATTTTTTTTTATATATAACTATTTTGACGTAAAGATATTTTCATTTGATAAATGTTTATTTTACTTCCCCTCTTCAGTCACCTAAATTTCATTATCACTATTCGTTTCTGTCGGCGTTGCACGCGTGGAGATAGAAAGCACTTGTTGAAAACATTGTTAAATTTATGAAGTACAGTAAACTCCCGACTATCCGGCCCCCCGTACTATTCGGCCTAGTAAAAGGAAATGAGGAATGTTGCAAACGGCCGAGACAGGCAGGTTCCCGTCCGTAGAAAAGTGCTAACTCACGACAGGAAGGAGAAAGAAGGGATTTCAGAATGCAATAGTAAAGATAGACAGGAAGGGAGGGGGGGGGGGGGGTTAAGGCTTGATAACCTATTTCGTCAGCTGTGCGACGGATGTTAACAAGTGCGGACGTTATTTTCCGCTTATCCTGGTTACTTTTGTATAGTCTTTTGGTGTGCTTCGTGTTTATTTATTGAAGATTAACGAAATGGGTGATAAACGAAACAAGGTTGTAATGACTATAAAGGAGAAACTACGAGTTAGCAGGAGGTAGAGGTCTGTACGGGCCGGAATTTCCAGGCCCGGGCCCGGTTTGGATGATGGTACTCATTTTATTCAGAATTTTAAGCTCTACAACATTTGCATTGACAATGTTTTTTATAGAGTTAGCTGTTTTGAGATATTGTTAAGGAAATTGAAAAAAACGTGTTTTTCGAAAATAAATATGTACATATTTTCTAACATTCACCCAAGTACGAGGAAGAAAACATAGTACGTTCATTTTAGACCTAAACTGAAGGGATTAAAACAATTTCCAGTTTTCTCCTAATTAATTCTGAGATCATCCTCCTGATGATGGGTCTAAAACTTTGAAGTAGAATTCTGACCTTAATATTCAACATAAGTATTGAGTGTAGGTACTCATTTTACTCAGAATTTTAAGCTCTACAACATTTGTATTGACAATGTTTTTGACAGAGTTAGCTGTTTTGAGATATTGTTATGGTATGCAAAAAAAAAACTTGTCTTTTGACTATAATTCTATACATATTTCCTAACGCTCACCTAGTACGAGAGGGAAAACATAGCATATTCATTCTAGACCTAAACAGAAGGGATTAAAACAATTTCCAGCTTTCCCCTAATTAATTCCGAATTCGGCCTTTTTTTTGCTCCCTTACCACTGGGCTATTATTAATAAACAGTAAAATAAGATTTACTCATTTTTTTACGAATTAGCCTTACGTTTTAAGTTAATGTTTTGCTTATTTTGAAAACTGTATGTATTGTATATATAAAATTTATCTTAAAATGTGTAACATGCGTTTTTAATATAATGGAGGGGGGGGGGGGGGGCGCAGGAAGTGAGAAAATATTTATAGAACTCCGGCCTATCCGGCTTTTTTATTATCCGGCCTACCCTTCCGCCACATTAGGCCGGATAGTCAGGAGTTTATTGTAGTATCTGTGCGTCTGTTCACATGAAGATAAAATTATAGTGCTTAATGCTTCTTATAATAAAAATGTTACTTATAAAAGAGAAAATTTTCATTCTAAAGTATTTGCGAAAAACGGATAAAAGACAACCTATTTGTGAAGTTCATGCACTTTTTACGGCGAAGATAGTTTTGAAATCGCTTCTATAGTTTCAGAGTAATCATGCTTTCAGATCATTTTTGGCTTATTTCATCTATTTAAATTTCGAAAATTTTTAAGCCGCTCGAGAGCATTCACGTCTTTAAAGTAACAACTATATGAAATATATATAATTGAATATTATAACTGAAATTGTTTTCTAACCATAACAATTTCGAAGAAATCGTAATTTTAAAACTTTTTTCTCTTGTGTAAAGAAGCAGGGATTCAGAGATAAAAAAAAAAAAAAAAAAAAAAAAAAAAAGAAAGAAAGTAACCCATGTTTAAACCGATAAAGTCGCCATTATAATATTGAGATAACTTTAAAATCTGGTCGTATAGTTTCAAAGTAATTGTGATTTTAAAACATTTTCTGCTCATTTCACCTTTAAAATTTCCAATTTGTTAAAAACAGTTCTTGTGAGCATTTACGTCTAAAAAAAGTAAGCAACATGTCAAATCTCAAGTCTCTAACACTATCGATTAGAACAGAAGTCATGGCTTTTAGAATTATACCCGCTCAATAGCTGAAGTGACGTTTTCGAAACTTTTAAGTCATTTTTCTGCAAATGACGTTTTTGATCATAACACGCAGGATATCTCAAAAACTTCTGAATATTTTTTCATCAAACTTTCTAAACATATGTTTCATGTAAGTCTGTGTAAACTGAACTTAAAATTTCTTTTTTATTGTTCAGAAAAATATTTTTTTAGGTGATTATACTGTTGAAATTTTCAAAATTTTGCATTAGCTAAATACAACTTTGTATTAAAAATATAAAAATACTTTAAATACAAATTTATTTAGGTTCAAGGTAATTGTTATAATCTGAAGTATAAGTAGGTACCAATATTTTCATTCTAGTTGCAAAATTTATTTTCTAATCCTGCGCGTAAGCTGTTATACCAATTTTATGCTCGTCAAATGTCTGAAAATTTGGAGCCCCCTGTAAATGCTAATTCTGCATCTTGCGATTTTTTAAATACGTGAAATGATAAATGAAAGAACATACTTATATTTTTCATCCCAATAAAAATTGTGTTTTAAAGTCATACACATTTTAAGATATTAAATGTTGATAATGGTCTTTTTTTTTTTCTTTTTTTCCAATGTTAAGAGTCCTGAGACCCTTTAATATTTATTATAAATAACATAAAAATTACAACTATTAAAATTGCGAAAAGCTAAATGTCAAGAAAAACATACATTTTACTCACCTAAGTGCTTTATCAATTCGACTTTAAAACAGATGGCAAAATAGGCAGGAAATTTGCTTTTCGGAGAAATTTAACCATACATCCGCTGCAGGGGCTTTCAGTGCTCTTGGTAGTTTAATTGATGTCCTTACTGTTTTTCAAACAAAATAATTTTGAGAACGTCAATAAAACTAAATTCCATTTCAACGATAAAATAAATAAGTAAATAATGAAATAAATCATCTGAAAATGGCTGGGGAGAGAGGTCAAATTATTGGGGGAGCTCACGCCACATGGGCCTATATAAGTTGGCGCCACTGGTTTTAGACATTGCATCCTGCAAAAAAAAAAAAAAAAAAAAAAAAAACATTTATTTTTTATAATAGCTGTATAAGATTAAGATTCTTAAGGTAGAGATGCATGGAAAATAAACAAAAAATAATCACCGCACTTTAATTGGCACAGTAAACAATATTACAGTAAACGGTCACATACACTTTAAAAAATGTAACGTTACTCCATAAAATTGGTGGCTACACGCTGCCTCCAATTTCCTGGAGTAATTTAACTTATATAATTGTGTAATATTACACATTAGTGTAACGTAACACCAGTTATATCGGTTAAATTACTCAATAAAATGGAGGCAGCAAGGCTGCCACCAATTTTATGGAGTAACGTTACATAAGTTTTTTACAATGTAGTCAAGTAACAGTCTATTGTAAAAGTGCACAGAAAAACACCAAGTTTTGATAGCCCCTGTAAAAATTATTACATGAAGTTCCTTTCTAGTCAGACAAAATATGTGACAGAAAAAAATCAGTACAGATTAACAGCCTCTATAAAAAGTCTATATCACAGAAACTTCCTATTTAGTCCGTCAAAAATGTATTGTAGAAACACTACACTTTAATAATCATGTTGTGAAAGTAACAGGAGTTAGAAAAGAATGTTCTATTCTCACTTTTTTACTTGGCAATGCTTTATCGCTTCTTCGAAATCGCGTCTGATATTAAGAGGCTACTTCACTCACGCGGAAACATCCGTTAGCTAATGTTTATCCTATTCAAGAATTTTTTTAAGATAGCTCGTTTGCATTTCAATATTTTGAAACATTTTTTTTTTTTTTGCATTAGCTAGCTGAGATTGATCTGCACAAAGGTCATTTTTTGCTTTTTAGATTTTGCTTACAGGTTTTTTTTTATTTGGATACTTTTATTTTCGGAACCGGTTTCGAAAGTGAAAGTATTCTCTTTAAAAAACCCTGCAAAGAAAATCGAAAAAGTAAAAAACGGCCTTTGCACAGATCTTCCTCAGCTACTCAATGCAAAAACAAAAAAAATGTTTAAAAATATTGAAATGCAAACGAGCTATCTTAAAAAAATTCTTCCATACGATTAACATTAGCGAACGGGTGATTTCGAGTGAGTGAAGTATCCCCTTAATGTTTGATTTTATGGGGAGCATTTCAAGATGGATCAAAGCAGATATTCTAATTCATTTGGAAACTGAAAAAGACCTTTTCGCAGGACAGTTTGGTACTGGAATTAGAGGTCTCCACTGGCCAAAATTTATTTGACGGGGACCGACCCGTACCTGTAAATTTTTTAATTCAGCACGGTATAATTTCGGCCCGACCCGGTCCGTCCTGTATAAAAACTAAAGATTCGGGCCTAGCCCGGCCCGGCTCGTGTACAGAAATTATTGGCTCGGCTTTATATAAAAGCTAAAATCTTGGCCCAAGCCCGGCCCGGTATAAAAGCTAAAAATTCGGCCCGAGCCCGACCTAGCTCGCGCAAAAACTTAATTGGCCCCGCCCGAATGAATTGCTACAAATCATAGATTTTTACACCGATATGGTTAAAAATTGTCTTGTAAGAGAAGTTCTAACAAAAAAAAAATACCTATTTTGGCTTTTTCCCACCCAAGTTTATATTTTCATTTTTAAAAAAGCGCCCTGCCCTGATGGGCTGCGAAGTACAGGTACAACCGTTCCAAAATACTGCCCCTCACTGGATTTATTTCTACCTGTGCCCATGTAAACTATATTCGTTACATCCCTATTTAAAAGTAAATTATTTTTGTCTCTATTCAAAAGTGTACAAATTGAAACAAAGCTATATTTATAACCAAGTATATAGCAATAAAAGCGAAAGCGCAGGTCGCTGCCATTATCGATATGACGTCAGCGCAAGTGACGGATGTCTTTTTTTTTTATTTTTCTCCTTTATAATATAGAATAAACATTCTGTCTCATCTACGAACTTTATATGCGCACCAGGGAGCAAAATATATCATAAAATTAAAATTAAAATGTATTTAATAAACATAGTCACTCTGCCGCATAAATAAAATCTGCAAATAAGGTAGTTTATAAAATTTGTTTATTTCATTTTTTACTTAATGAAAATGTTAATTTGCTGCAAGGCTTCAACTTTTTTTCGTCATTAATAAACCAAAATTTTGAAGCTTACTTTAATCAATCTATTAATTAATTTGTAAACATTAATTAAAGTGATTTTTTTTTTTTTTTTTTTTTTTTTTTTTTTTTTTTTTTTTTTGCTTTAGTTTATCCTTCACTGTAACTTTCTTTTTAAAGCCCTTTGTCAAAGTGGCTGAAAAACTTGTAAATGTGCTGAAAACAAGTGGTGAAATAAAAGGATGTAAACGATTACTTAAACTAGAAAAAACTAATTTCATTGATGTGAAAGCAACTTCATTGACCAAATTTGATAGAGGACGACACTTGTTTAGTTTTTCTTTTTCTCTTTTCCTTCTTTTTTTTCATGCCGAAGTATTTTATTTTATTTTCAACAATAGAACATATGCCATTATCTTTTATATTTTAGTTTTTCGGTAGAAAAGAAAATTAAATTATAAAAATTCTATCTTTATTTGATATCAACGATTTAAAAAAAAAAATAAAAAAATTCTTGAATTCAAACGAATTTTTATATGACGTGGAAGGCTCTAATTAAAAAGCTTTATCTGCTAATTGTGCATTTTTATTCAATTAATCGACTGCTTAGTCGAATTTTTATTCGGTTTATATTGTGCTTTTACTTCACATAATTTAACTTTATATCACTTAAAAATTAAGTATTGAAGAGTCATTAAAATTGGTTAATTAATAACATCATTTATTTCTTTAAAAGGTCAATAACTCTTAAAATTATTGTTGCGGTTGTTAGTTGTAAACTTATTGTTGGGTTGTTGGTGTTATTTTTCGCCAAGTACTAGAATTTGGTGCGAATAAGAGATAAAACACACTTAAGATTTAATTTGCAGAAATAAATTCTTATGATTGTTTAATTTGAATTTCTGTAATTGAATATCCGATTTTTCTAAAGTGAGATGTCACAAAAAGAAATAAAATTACAAAATAAATATTGATTGGTTAAAAGAAAACATAAGCAACTAGAAAATAGGAATTCTGCTTTTTCAGAATTTAGTGTCGCCCCCGATGAAAAAAAAATATATGTATATATAAATAGTACAAAACATATTTAAATTTTAAAACTTAAAGCACACACTTTTATTTTGTGTAAAATGACGTCATTCGCATCCGCTTAAGAATTCCACATTTACGATTCACTCTTAAACCTCTACAGTAAAGCATGCATAGGATGTCACTATCGCAAAATAATACACAAATGCAGCAAAAAGATGCTGTCATTAAAGAAATTCGACAAAAAACGGCTATCTAATGATTCATAGGCATTCGTTTGTAACATTAATACAGACGATTTCAGGCGTGACGTCAGTCCTGACGTTTTGGTTGGAAACTGACTCCAAACAAACGGTTGTTATGTTGTATTTTCTATTTTGTTTGTGTGTTGCAGCTATATCTTACATCTATATCTCACATCTAAGTGTTTTAATACTTGATATGTACTGGTAACATTTTCCACGATTTATATTTAAAAAGAAATGACGCATAGCAACCGTTTGTTTGGAGTCAGTTTCCAACCAAATCGTCATGACTGACGTCACACTGAAAGCGTCTACAGATACTTAAAATTAAATATAGTTTATAATAGCTCCATGTTTAACAGAAATTGTTTATATTTTTTTTCAAAATAGCACGTATTTTAATTACATTTTCTTTCGGTTGTTATGAGAAAATAGCAACAAAAAGATATAAATGCTATTTTTCAACTATTTTCCCCCTACTTTCTATATAAATGGAGTGCTTGAGTTGCCAAAACTAAATAAATGGTGCTAAAAACTACAAAAAAATTAATATTTCAAAAATAAATGGAGATACAGTTTTCAAACAAATTGCATTTAAAAGTACTTTTTTCCCCCAATACGACGGTATAAAAATTGAAAATGTGCGATGCTCAGAAATTAAAAAAAAATGCTATAGAGCATTTAATCGTACAATGATACATCTGCTTTGTTTATTGCTGCCTTCTGTAAAGTAACGTTATTTTTTCGTATTTCCTCCTTTCATTTTTTGGCAGAAACACTGAGTGAAAAGAAAAGCAGCAACCATTTGCACGATATTGTAAAAAGAACACATCTTTTTCTCCCAGAATAAGAAAAGTCCCTGTCTAATCCAACTATACTCAACCAGCGGCCCGCAGACCGCGTGTGGCCCTGCGACCTTTTTCGGCCTGAGACACACAATCCTTAATCCATATTTTAGTTAGTCGGAAGTGCCAATCCCAAAACTTTCTGCTATCTCATACATGTTAATACTTCAAAAATCAGCGCCAAAACTAAATGACAATCTATGACCATCTTGAGGATTCTAAAGATATGAAATTCCGTTCATTAGTTCTTGAGATACGGCTATCGCTAAAATCGTATAAATCCTGAAAAAGGCAGCATAGCAGCGTCATCTGTTGGGTAATTTACATCAAAACCTAATCAGCAACACCTTATGTCAACGTCTAATTCAGTGATTCCCAACCTTTTTTTGACCGTGCCCCACCTAAGCATCTCTAAAAGCTCAATGTCCCCCCTTCCCTTCTATATCATATAAATCTTATCACATAAAAAATAAACTTCTATTTTCCCGGAAGGAGCCGAAAATAGCATTAAATCTCAAAAGTGATTTCACATTCTTTAATTTATCAAAATCAATATTTTCTCATTACAAGTATGTTTTCAACATAACTCCATGAATGCAATGAGGTCATGGATCTTCGCATTTATATTTACAAAAATTTTATTGTTTTGTAGCAACTTACCTCAAATTTAAAAGTGATAAATAGCCTACCTTTTTATCTTCGTAAAATGTCTTGAAATCTCTCTCACATTTTGTATTACATCTGATAGAATGGATACATTTTATATTGGATGTTAGGACTTCATTAAGAACAAGTGATTTTTTTTACCCCCGAGACTGCATGGACAACATAATTCAGAAGTAACATTTCAGAATTCGCACTTATATATTTTAAGTAGCTATTTTTCTTTTCATTCATAACATACTTCTCCATTAAGCGGGTGTTCTTTTTCTTCTTATTATTTTTCGACCACCATGTATTCTCCGATTTTAAATTTTAACATGCATATGTCATAAAGTATGTTAATATACTCTTATGTGGTCTGCAGACGAGCCATAAGAAGTTTACTTTCTGCCCATTTCCTTCGTCGCGTCATGCGCGCTTGGGGATTTATTATTTTCATAAAAGTAGCACCTCGTTTAGATAATTTAAAGCATGCTTTAGGTTACATATGTTCAACATAGTCAATTTTAGATATGCCTTTATAAAATTTCTCATGTAAAAATTTCTTCCTTGGGCCATATTGCATTGTGAATAGATATACAAATTTCTTTTAACCCTTTAATGCGCAGCTTTGCATATATGCAAACAACACTGTTTTGAATTTAATAGATTTTTTTTTATTCGTATGTACCTAATTCACACCAGAAAATTAAAATAGCAATATTTGCTTTAATTAAAAAACAGACAATCAGCATTTACATAAAGCGAAATTAACCATTGAAACTTGTGTAAAGTCAGATTCCTTGAACTACGTAATTTCCAGAACGAATTCCATCGTAGGAATTAAAGGGTTAAAGGTTAAGTTGTATAAAATAAATAATTATATAAAATAAGGTATTTGGAGACATACTTATTAAAGTATTTACTAATTTGCCTTATTTTAGCGTAAAACAGCTACAGGACAGTAGTTTTAACTTATATTGCAGATGTACAACAGAAGAAAAGATTGACGTATTATATGAAAAATATATCTCTGATTTTTCTTCATTATTTTTCCTGCGTAATAAACCTTTGAGAGTATCATTTATAATTTTTTCGAAACAAAATAAAAAATCGCGCATTTAAGGGTTAAATAAATAAAGGTAAAAAAAAAGTGTTTTACTAAAATAATGTTAAACCAGAAAAATTTAAATGATTTCTTAATATATCTAAGGCAGGGTCGGCGAACCTATGGCACGCGTGCCACTTTCAGCACGCCAAAGAATAATTTTGGCACGGCGTGGCGTTGATTATGTCTCTAAATGAGGATACAGCGATTTTACACAAAATACACGATCTTAGATGATCTGATTAGATTCCAAATTCGATCAATTGCACATTGAAGAATTTTAATCTTATTCAATACGGTTTCAAAAATTTATCAAAGAAATTATTTGAAAACTGTTATAAGGGAAAGATTATTACCGATGATAAATTATGGCAACTTGGAAATTAATTTCAGAAGTATTTAAATAAACTGCCTTTTTTCAATTTTAATAATTTTTTTCTACTATTTATATCTGTCATTTTCGCAAATTTAGAATATAAAAAATCAAATAGAGTGGTTGCCATATAAATTTAGTTTGCATTCTGTTGAAATTAACTGAACATGAACATATTTTTCATCCAAGATACAACAATTAATCACATTATGTTTCTAATTAATTTTAAAATATAATTGTTTCTATAATTATTGCAATGTAATACTTACTTATTAGGATATTTTCTAAAATGAGTAACATACATGTAATTTTCAAGTAGTTTGATTCATTATATTTCAATCCACTAAATTTGTTTTTTAGTTGGCACGTCAAGGTCAAGTAAAATATTTTTTGAAAATAAATTGGCATGCGACTATAAAAAAGTTCGCCAACCCTGATCTAAGGTATCAAATTATCGAAACAAAAAGTTTACAAAATTATTCCGGTATCATTTGCAGTTTGACCTTTTAAATGGGAAAGTTTCGAAAATTATTTTTTAATCAGTTATTTTATTTTTTTTTCGTGTATTATTAGGTTGAGCAAAAAGTTCTAGGAATTTTTTAATCTAATAGTCACCAGAATTTGTAACGTATATAGGAGTACTAATGGTACAGTCCAGACGTGGCTCCATCCGATTATGGCATTTTTCGATCAATGCAACACTTTTTCAAGGGCCGTCGATTTGAATCCTTTAATGAAGTTGAAGAAGCATGTCAAGAGTTGTTCGATTCCAAGGAGCCGCCATGGTACTTTCAGCAAATCCGGAATCTGGCAGAACGATGGCAAAAAGTCGTAGACTATGATGGTCTCTACTTTGAAAAATAGTTCTTGTTGCTTTTGTTGTTAATTTGCGCATAACAACGCAAATTTCCCAGAACTTTTTGCTCAACCTAGTATTTCTATTTTTAGACTCCGACACTCCTTTCAGTAAAAAAAAAAGGACAGAAAATTGGTTAATAAGAAATCTGGAATTGCCCCCCTCAAATGTCATATTGCACCCCTGTGGGCCGTACGCCCCACGTTGGGAACCACTAGAACTGAATCTGAAGTATGCTGGAAATCCGTGCATTAGTTTTTGATTTAGAGCTATTGAGAAAATAGTGAAAAATTCCGCATAGCAGCGCCACCTGATGAGCGATTTGCACCAAAAACTAATCAGCACCAATTTATATCAGGGACTAACTGAATCTGAAGTTTGATGAAAATTTAGCTCTTGAGGTAGAGCTATTGTAGAAATCGGGAAAAAGGCAGCATAACATCGTCACGTTTGGCGATTTACACCAAAAAGTAATCAGCACCAAATTATATCAAGGTACAACTGAATCTGAAGTTTGATGAAAATTTGTGCATTAGTTCTTGAGATATAGCTATTGCGGAAATCATGAATAATGCAGCATAACAGCGCCACCTGTTGAGCGATTTGCTCCAAAAAATAATCATCGCCCATTTATATGAGGGACTAACTAAATCTGAAGTATTATTAAATTACAAAAATTAATTCTAGAGATAGAGCGCCCACAAAATTGGTGTCACATACAGACAGACAGACTCACAGACAGGCATTTTCTAAAAAACAGTCAAATCGTGTTCAGGACCTTCTAAAGCGTATGAATAATGAATCCACCGAAAACCGGAATTCGGAATTTTCACGAATCCAATACTTTCTTCTTGTAAAGATATAAGAAGGTAAAAATAGTCAAATCGTGTTCAGGCAACACGATAGGACGTGTTGGTTCAGAACTTGTAAATCCCTCGAAAACCGGAAGTCGAGTTTTTTTTTTCCCGAATCCAGTACTTTCTTCTTGCAAAGATATGAGAAAGTAAAAATTAATTGATGTGCATACGATGTATTTAAGACCTTAAATGTTGTTTTATTTATTTTCATGAGAAGACAAAATCTTCCGTGTTATTAATTTAAAGTTATATTAAAACTTCTGAAATACCGTTTACTTAGTCAAAAGTTCTTTTAAATGTTTTAGTTGTGCTTCAATGGTGTACACATTTCTTAACCTTATCAATACCAATCAAAAATTATTTCAAATTAATTAAATTTCCACTACATGTTTCAAAAAAAAAAAAAAAAAAAAAAAATTGCATTTATGTAAAATATTGATTTATTAGAGAAAATCTCCTGTTTTTTCCCTTTAGAACTTCTACATTGTTATATTACTAGCAAAAGCCATGCTTTGTTTGGATTCGCGAAGCATTATTTAATGAGATAAATATTTGCAAGTAACAATATTTTCTTATATTATTTTTGCATCTTTATTAAGCAAGAACGTTATTTTATGTTTTGGCGCATTTTAATTTTAGAAATGTAAATTCAGCCAAATAACGAAGAATTTCCTCGGAATTTTTTATTTATGATATAAGACTGGTATAAATAAAAATATCTTCGAAGCAAAATTTTACAAAATATTTTTAAATTTTCAACTAAAAGCTCTTTTAAAGATGTTTTTACATTTTACAATAGCCTCTGGTGGTTTCTCAAATGGTTTGAAATAGGTATGTTTCCAATCTTTGTAATTCACATCAAATAATCTTTGATAGCAATCATAGAATAATATATTCGAAGACAGCTTGAAGAAAGTTATTTCTCCAAAATTCTATTTTCTGGAAAAACATTTGAAATCTGCCCGCGTTGATACTAAGAATTATTAACCGTAAAACTTTTCATTCTAATTTCTTCTTTTTTTCTGCAATGTTAGCATACGAGAATTTTTGATATTGTAGAATCTCTCGTAAGGAAATTTTCTATTGAATGCTAAACCTTGAAGGGTTTTCACTCTCGACAACGCTACGTACGTTAAGCCAACTGACATATCTTTATCCCCAGTATCTATGACTGCTTTATCTAATGTTAAACCTTGGGATTTATGAATTGTAACTGCAAAAGATAACTGCAGAGGAAATTGTTTTCTTGAGCAATTTATATTTCCATTTTTTTCAGAATTTAGTTATTGGTGGAATCGGAACGCAGCCATTCTCATAAGTTGAATGACTGTAGTTTTCAAATTTAACCATGATTATTCGCGGCATCTGGTCTGGTGGCCCGTGATTTTCTTCATAAATAATATCTGCAATATAGCCTAAAGCCCCGTTTACTAAATCTTTTTCGGTCCACAAATTAGAACGTAACATTACTTTAGAACCAATTGATAAAGTAAGAAATGGTTCAAGTCCGTTTGTCATTTCAGAATCGGCCAACTTTGCTTTAGTACAATTACGAAGAGCTTGAATCAAGGCAACAGGTTGACACAGTTCTTTTAATTTTTCATTATTATATTCTTTTACGTCTTTATTCGTTGAAAACAGTCTAATTGCATCTTTAAATAAATGCTGTTCGCTTTTTGAAAGAGACTGTAAGTTTCGATTCATTCATATTTCATAGTCTTCAGCAGAGCATTCTCCATTGCTAATTCGATCAAGTATGCTACAAAATATTTGTTGAGTTTCATCTTGCCGGAAGGATGATGATAAAAAAAAAATATTTTTGAGTAGTCGAAGAAAATAACAATTGTCCTTCCAAAAGAAACTCACTTCCTTGATTTTTGTCACTGTAAAGAGGCCTGTCGTTTACTGGATGTAGTTATTTGATATCTCCAAATAGATATAAGAACATTCCACCAAAAGGTTCATCTTGTTTCGATGGCACAGTACTACGTAATCGTAAATCTATTTCTCGAAAAAGACTGCATCTAATCATACTCATTTCATCCATAATTATGAATGTACAATTTCGAAACTCCTCCTGAAGTTGACCAGTCGAATATGGACTAAGATCTCTTAGCTTTTGATTTAGTCCCAATAAAAGTTTTGAAGGAATCGTTGATCCATTTATATTGACTGCGGCAACACCAGTTGGTGCAAGCAATTGAAAAGAAGCTGGACCAAATGTTTCATTTAATCGAGGAGTGAAGTTATACTATATTAAAGTACTTTTTCCAGAACCTGCTTTTTCTTGGACAACAATTCTTTTTATTGGCATTTCTCGCCTATGACCTTGCAAGAAATTGAGCTGTTCTTCAAAAATATTTATTTTTTTTTTCTGTTCATGGGAAAAGACGAAATTTGGCAAATTAGAAGGAACAGTGGCACAACCACTTTTTTCACTCTCCTTCACCTTTTCATTTTCAATAAAATTCTGTAATTTATTAAGCAAATCTTGACTTTGAATGGTATGCCAGTTATACCTTTTATCAATGTCCCTTCTTCCCAAATCTAATTCATCCTGTGCATTATTTTGTCTTGAAGCGACATTCATCCAGTCAAATGGTTGATCTATTTCAGTAGATTCAATTTCTTCAAATTCTTCCTCATCTTCTAAATTTTGCAATAGATATTCCAAATCCAATCTCTGAATTTCATTATTCTCAAAATGCTGTTCATATACAACTTTCCATGAAGTATTATTTGGATTCATAATTTGAAAATCACGCCAAGGAATATGCAGCATAACTTGTTGCTTATACAAATCTTCATTATTTATATTAATGAGGTCATATTTCCATTTCGGTATAATTCTGGGGATAAATGGTTTTTTTCTGATACTGAAATTTTCACCGCGTATTATTATACGCGGTATTATTATATATTATTATATAATACCGCGTATTATTATATTCATTATTTACTATACATTTATGGTAAGTCTTACAAGATCCGTCAGATTGAATATGCATGTCAAACCAACGTCGATGACAAATTTTACAAAAATATAATTAAAATTTTTTTTGTGGATCTTCGAAATTTAAAGCATATTTCCGAGCACATGCATTATCTGTCAGAAGACATTCGTCATGTCGTCGTTTTTTGCGCTGGTATCTAGTCTCTTGCCTTAAAGCTAAATCATGTTCGCGTTCTTTTCGACCAGTAAGTGTACGTTTTCTCGGCATTCTTTATAATAGAACTAATACATTCCATAAATTGTTTTTAAACGGCCAACATATTAAAAATAATACTAATAGTAATTACTTCTTAATAGTAAATATGTTTCATTTGGTTAAATTTTCAACCTTCGAATTCGAATGACACTTTATATAACGAATTTAACATTTAATTTTATTTGTTTACATTTTTTTTTTTGTTGCCACTTTACAAAAAAAAAAAAAAAAAAAAAAAAAAATCATAATATAATTCTTTTAAAATGCGTAAGTTTCGTCTGCGTAAATTATTTCACATAATAAGAATAAGTTGTGTATTTGAATTCTTAACACTGAAAAATACTTAATTTAACAATTTAATTAAACAATTGAATTTTCACAAATTTTAATTCATTAAAAATATGCTATAGTTTTCCTAAAAAAAGTATTTTAAAAATTTCAGAAAAGAAATCGTGAAACTATTATATGATTAAAAGGAATGAGAGCCAAAATATGCGCCATCTCCAACCAATCTTAATAAAGTATTCTATTAAAATGTATATTTTTCTCTCAAATAACATACATTTTTAATATAAGAAAGTTTAATGTAAGTAAAGTTTTAAGCTGTAGCCGGTATTATGATAATTCTTTTACCTTACATATTACGTATGCCACGCTGCAATATTAAAAAGCTGTAGCCGGTATTACGATAATTCTTTTGACCCACATGCAAATAATTAGACATATACATATTATGCATGCCACGCTGCAATATTAAAAAGCTCCAGCGGATATTACGATAATTCTTTTACCTCACATGCAAATAATTAGAGATTATTTAATTCCGCTTAATTATTACAATTTTTTTTTTAGATAAACGCAAACATTTTATCACAAACTCCAACAAAACTTTTTATTCTATTTATTCCTTATTCCAAAGATACAGCTTTACCGTCTGCTGCCATAGTAACATGATAAATTAAATTTTATTTAAAAAATGAGCAGTAGTACAGCGTCTAGAATACCTAGTGTGGAACTATGCTATCCAAACAGTACTAAAAAATTTTATCCCTTAAATGTGCGACGATATTGCTAAAATGCCAAGTGTCGATCGCAGATACATCTGCGGGATTTTCGTATTATTAGTATTACATTGTATAGACTAGAAATACCTTACAGTTGTAGAAAATATCCTGCAGATGTCGCTGCGATCTGTATATTGCAGCATCATCGTTGCATATTTAAGGGATACAATATTTTAGCGCTTTTTTAAGTATTACAGAGATAGCCGATTTCCACACTATGTATTCTAGTCGCTATAGCAGTAGCAGAAAAATATTTAAATAAATCGAATAGTTATTTTTAATTTTGGTTTTAGAATTCAATTCATAAACTAACGTGCATAGAACGGGTTAAGCAGCTAGTTAAATTTAAAAAACAGTTTTTGAGCTATTTTGGCGGAATAATGAAAATATATTTTATTTATTTAATTAATCATGATTCTATCTATAAGTACTGACTCCATGATTTATTACTTTTTCTTCGGAAAGTATACGTGTTTCATTTTTTTTTTTTTTTGCAAAAATGCGTTCGTAATGGAAAAAAAAAAAACATGTAAAATAATAAGTTTTTTAAGGTTATTCTGTAAAAAAAAAAATAACATTGTGCAAATCTGCAGGTCATAATGTATTTTTAAGTTGAATTTCAAGTCAAAATACTGAATAGTTTTTTTGTAAAGTGTACGACAAAATGTAATTTGAGTAGACTAGTAGAGGATTCGCTTCGCTCATCCTAATTATGTTTTATACTTGTTATATAGCTAATACTGCTTTTTAGTGTTAAATGTTTGTCGCGGAAAAAATTGGCACCAAAACATGTTTACAACACTATTTAAAAACAAGAAACTTCGCAGCTGCAACATTTGCAATAGAAATATATCACAAAATTTATTGTTTGGAAATACTGCTGTTAAAATTTTATGGTAACATTTCTTTCGCGACAACAGTTCAAATTTACTATCAATGTTAACTTTGCTATATTGCTTTTTTATACTACTTATGTTATCTTCTATTTTGATTCTTTTTTTCTTTCTTTCTTTTTTTTTTTTTTTTTTTTGTAATTGTATTGCGGACAGCCTAGCCTCACAAACGGATGGTTACTAAAGATCGACCGAAAAGTCGGCCGGGCCGAAACTATTTGTATTCCAAAAATCTCGTTTCTTCCTTTGGAAATATTCTACATTACTCTTTGATTTAAGCTGTATCGGTTCTTTATTTATTACTGTGAACTTCATTGTTTATAATCATCCGTCATGACTGGCTGAATACGTGAGTGCAAATTATAAAGCATGCATTGCATATATAACTAAACTTTGAAGACTCTTTTCACGTGCCCATTAAAAGCTGAAGACTTAACAGTAATAGAACATTTTTAGATTGAAACCGCAGAAGTGTTTCGAATGCTCTTTCAAAAAGTTCTAGTATAACAGATGATCATTTACAAAAAAAATTACAAAAGATAAATCGAGGTATGTACACCCAAAACATTTATTAATTAGATGAAATTCGTATAATTAGAAAATCAGTGTCGCAGATGAATTAATTACATGTTATTTTATATGAAAATAGAAAGTTTTGGTCAGAAGCACAGAGAGCCATCTTGGGCCACATATATAATTACATGTATAATTAATTAGTAATTCTGTATATTTATGTATTTATTAAATTAAAAAATTACACATTCGGCAGAAAGTAAGAAGATTACCGAAATTCTGTTTCGGTTACGGTTTCGGTCGAGGAAAAGGACGAATATGGTTGCTAATGCATCAACGCTTTAGTTTCCATCCACCAAACGTTCTTTGATAAAATATTTTTATATTTATTTATGCAGGTGCGTGTGTATGTGTATATTCTAAGCATTTGTAGCTCAAAGATAGTCTGTTTTTTCGCTAAACATATTTCGAGAATAGCTCTGGCCTTGCACGCCCGGAGCAATTCATCACATTTTCATGCAAATTTATTGGCTTTCGAAAATGCTTGATCTGCCATGCGAGTAGTTAAATATCGACATGAGATTGTTGGAAGAAGAAACAATGATCAAGTCGGCACTCATTACTGTAAGTTTTACAGAAATTATTTGAATAAAAAAAAAAAAAAAAAAAAAAATGTTAAAACCAGTGTTTTTGAGCCAGGTATCTCGACATACAAATATGCGTCGCTAGAGTGGCTAGGTATGTTGCGACGAATCACATGAAATATTAAACTACTTTTAAATTTTCAAAGTACTCTATGATAAATTCCCTTTACCTTTCATCTCTTTGCAAGAAAATGAATCTCTCCAACTCCTTTAGCTTTAAAATATCCCTTTTGTTACAAATAAATAAATAAATAAATATAAATAATTTTAAAATTTTACATGCATTTTAAAAATTATTTTTATTAACACGTTGTTGAAAAAAAAGATAATAAAAAATTACATATAAATTAAAAAATATTTTCTTTTATTGTAAAAGATTCTTGTTTATTATTTTCGTCACTGAATGCTATGTTCTTCATATTTTAGCATTTCCGGAAAGAATTAATTTAATTTTCTTGATTATCTATTAACTTGCATAACATAACAAAGAAACTTCAAGAAAAATAAAGTAGTTTAGTAAATTAAAAATATATATATATATTTAATTTCTTTTAACATAAAAAAAATATTTGTTGTTTTCGATAATAAAGACGCTAAAGACGATGCTAAAGAAGTTTTTTATATTTTAGTATTTTCTGCCTTTTTATCTGTAACTTGCGCTACACAATAATGAAACTTCCAGAAAAAACAAAGTAGTTCATTAATATATATATATATATATATAGTATGTAGTTTTTATTTAATTTCTTTTAACGTAAAAAACAAGTTTATTTTTTATTTTCTTTGTTAAAGACTAAGTTCTTTATATTTTAGCATTTTCTGCATTATTATATACTATCTTGCGTAACACAGTAACGAAACTTACAGAAAAACAAAGTAGTTTAGCAATTAATTTTTTTTTTCATTTATTTTTAATTTCGTTAAAAATACAAATTTCATTATTATTTTCGTTTCTAAAGATAACTTCTTTTTATTTTAGCGTTTTCTGCTTTATTATATATTAACTTACATAAAACAGCAACGAAATTTCCAGAAAAACAAAGTATTTAAGTATGTTTTTTATTTAACTTCTTTTAATGTAGAAAACAATTTTTTTATTATTTTCGTTGCTAAAGGTTAAGTTCGGTATATATTAGCATTTTCTGCATAATTTTCTATTGACTTACATAACACAACGACGAAACTCCCCCCACAAAAACAGTTTAGTAATTAAAAAATATATTTTTTAATGTACTTTCTTTTAACGTAAAAAACAAATTTCTTTACTATTCTCGTTGCTAAAGATTAAGTTCTTTATATTTTAGCATTTTCTGCATTCACTTGCATGATTATATTCCTTATAAGCTTCCAGAAAAAACAAAGTAGTTTATTAATTAATTTTTTTATTTAGTTTTATTAAAAACACAAATTTCTTTATTATTTTCATTTCTAAAGATAACTTCTTTATATTTTAACATTTTTTGCTTTATCACATATTAACTTGCATAACACAGCAACGAAATTTCTAGAAAAACAAAGTATTTAAGTAATTTTTTAAAAAGTATGTCTTTTATTTAATTTCTTTTAATGTAGAAAACAAATTTCTTTATTAATTTCGACGCTAAAGGCTAAGTTCTTTATATGTTAGCATTTTTTGCATCATTTTCTATTGACCCGCATAACACAACAACGAAACCCCCGGAAATAAACAATGTAGTTTAGTAATTAGAATTTTTTTTCCTTTTTAATGTAAAAACAAATTTCTTTATTATTTTCGCTGCTAAAGATACCCCCAGAAACTCCCAGAAAAACAAAGTAGTTTAGTAATTAAAAAATGTATTTTTTTAAATATTTTCTTTTAACGTAAAAAACAAATTTCTTTATTATTTTTGTTGCTAAAGATATTCCCAGAAACCCCCCGAAAAACAAAGCAATTTTGTTATTTAAAAAATATTTTTATTATTTAATTTCTTTTAACGTAAAGAAATTCTTTATTATTTTCATTAATAAAGACCAATTTCTTTATATTTTGACACCTTTTGCATTATTATCTCTTGTTTTGAATAACACAACAACGAAACTTCGAGAAAACGTTAAAAAGCATTTTTTGGTATTATTATTTTTAATTCCTAAAGACGGAAGTTCTTAATATTTTGGATTTTCCTGCACTATTACCTATTATCTTGCATAACACAACACTGCAACTTGCAAAAAACAAAAACAAAACAAAGTAATTTAGTAATTTAATTACATTATTTTAACTTTTTTGAAAAGAAAAACCTCTTTTTTTCTTCAAAAAGCAAATGACTCAAAGGATTAATTAGAAGGATTTATTTCAGTTTAAAAGTTGAGCTGTTCGTTTGTTGTCTTTTTTTTTTTTAATTTATTTTACAAACTGTAATAACACCAAAAAAAAAAAAAAAAAAGAAAAAAGAAAAAAAAGAAAGAAAAAAAAAAGAAACTTCATAATTTTATGCAGTTAAATACTTGCATCCGACCATTATTTTAAAAGATATATTAAAAATATGCTCAATACTTTTATTTCTTTATATGTTAGCATTTTCTGCATTATTATCTTATTAACTTGCATAACACAATAAAAATTTTTTCATTAAAAGCTATTTAGTAATTAAAAAAACATATATATATTTTTATTTTATTTATTTTAATGAAGAAAACTAATTTCTTTATTATTTTCGTTGTTAAAGGCTAAGTTCTTCTTATTTTAGTATTTTCTGTATCATTATCTATTAACTTGGATAACGCAACACGCAACAACGAAATTTCCAGAAAAAATAAAGTACTTTAGTTATTTAAACATATATATGTAGTTTTTATTTAATTTCTTTTAACGTCAAAAACAAATTTCATTACTACTTTAGTTGCTAAACGTTAAGTTCTTTATATTTTAGCATTTTCTGCATTATTATCTATTAACTTCCATAATACAATAACTAAACTTCCAGAAAAACAAAGTAGTTTAGTTATTTAAAATATATTTTTTATTATTTAATTTCTTTAAACGTAAAAAATTCTTTATTATTTCCATTACTAAAGACCTAACCATGTACTTTACATTTTGACCTTTTCTGCATTTATTATCTTTTGACTTGAATAACACAACAACGAAACTTCGAGAAAAACGTAAAAAGAATTTTTTTAATTATTATTTTTAATTGCCAAAGACGGAGTTCTTTATGTTTTGGCATTTCCTGCATTATTACCTGTTATCTTGTATAACACAAAACTGAAACTTACAAAAAAAAGTAGTTTAGTAATTTAATTAAATTATTTTTGCTTTTTGGAAATCTTTTTTTTCCCTTCATAAAGCAAATGACTCAACGTATTAATGAAAATGATTTATTTCAATTTAACTCAAAGGATTAATAAAAAATTGAGTTGTTCGTTTGTTGTTATTTTTTACAATATGTAATGAGGTCTCTCTTAAACTCTGAATGTAGGGAGAGCCCAATATCATTTTGGGCCCCGCTTTCATTTGGCAAAAGTTTTCTAAATTATACATACATGAAACACTCAATACTATTACTAAATTTATACCCTGGGTTAGAGATCTGCATGGGCCGAAATTTCTAGGCCCGGGCCCGGCCCGATTGAATTTCTACAAGACACTGATTTTTAAGTCGATTTGGTTAAAAATTTGTCTCGTACGAGGAATTCTGACCAAAAATATGTATCAAATATTTATCTTTTATTTTTATGTTTATAATCTTCATTTTTATAGAAGTGCCGCAGGCTGCGATATTTATTTTTTTAATGAATCTCTATTTCTTGTATGTAAATGTTTCAGTTATCATTAATATTGTTAATCCATATTCCATGTACTGAAGTGTTAAAAATCTGAAAAATGCTATACAATAAAATTTTCAAAACGGAATTGCATAGAAAAAAAAAAAAAAATGCGTTATAGACAACTTCCCGTCTTAACAAGTATAAATGTTTTATATATTCTTTTCTTACGTATTAGTATATTCATTTTGCATGGATCAACACGCTTTTCAGTTTAAAACAGGGTTCCGTCATAGGCAGGTTCTTTTTCACACGCTTTACTATATTTTAATTTAGCCACATTTTAATAAGCGTAGAAACCTACTATTATTTAAAAAGAATAAATTTTAATGTTTAAGTGTAGGATAATTGCGATTTAAAAATGTATGCATTTTTTGCAAAATTTTTGGGCCAGGCCTAATTTTACTGACCTTTGAACGGACGAGGCCACGCTGAGACAATGATTTTCATACGGGCTGGCTCAAAACTAGGACTGAAAATTTTGGGCCGTGAAGACTGGAATGAAAGCAGTCCCGGTTCTGTACAGAAAAAAGTTAGACACGGCCTGAGCCTTCAGAAAAAAGTACGACCCGGCCCGAAAAGAGTGGAGATCAGGCCCGGCCCGGGTGTCGTGAATGAAAATCGGCCCGTGCAGATCTCTACCAATGCAAAGTTCACATATCTTTCATTAAACAGTTTTTTTTGTTTTCCCCTTTATATGCTACAGATATTTTTAGTACATCTAGTTGTTGTATGTTCAATTACCCAGTTGTTTTCTAACCTGAACATCAGGATGTAATATGATTAATTAACATCCTATTGATCGCATTGATATTTCCTGGTTAAATAAGTTTCTTGGAGTAGTATGTGGAATTTCACTTGCATTATACAAACTTTCTCTTCCAAAAAAATCATGCACAGTAAAAAAAAAAATGAAAATGGGAATTGCAGGAACCATTTTACACCGTTTTGGGGGCCTTCTTAAATTTTAGAGCGGAAGTTCGTGGCTTCATGTGCCTTTTGGATAATCAGACCCTGACTGTAATAACACAAAAAAAGAAAATTCATGATTCTATGCAGTTAAATGCTCGTTATGACAGTTAAATCTAATTGAAGTTAAATCCAACCATTACTTTAAAAGATATTTAAAACATGCTCAATACTTTTCGCCAAGGCTGTATGTTTCTATATACAAATTCGTAAAATCAATTTTAATAAAAATGACTTATTCAGAAAATGTTATTTTAAATATTTAGAGATATTATGTTTGGTTTTAACAAAGTATTATATAAAGAATGTTTAAATACATAAATTATCTTTCGAGATAAGTCTAAATAACATACGTTTCTCTTTAATTTTAATTGGTTTGTTTTTCAACAATTTATGTGTAAGTAACTAATAATTTAAAATTTATAAAAAAGTTGTGATTCTACCTTTTTTAAACATTTAGAATTTTTGCATGTAAGAAAATTTTGGTGTTGACATTGAACTTTAAATCTTGATCTGTTTTATTGTGTACACACATAGACACGTGCGAGGCTTTCGCACTGAAAACTTTAAGATTAGTTTCTGATTATTCAGCAGACATGTGTTAGATTTTCTTGACTGCAATTTAAAACCAAACAATGTGTTTTAACGAAATCCGTGTTAACCAAGTCAAAAGCCTGTTCAAATGAGCTTGTTTCATATTGTAACTCATTCATCGCTGTGCGTTTTTTATGTACAGTCGTGGGAAAAAAAAGTAAACACCCCCTGCTAACTCTGCAACAAATCATCGTAGAAGAAAGTTACAGGTAACGAACGATTGGAAATAAAGCATACTTTTAAATGATGTATATAAAATTTGCTTAGTGGGCCATCTACATATCAAAACGAACCCAAACTTTGTTGTCTTCAATAGCAATACCCAAGTTTGACACCATAAATAAATTCGATACCCTTCAATTAGCCTAAATTTAAATTTTCATGAAATTCGTATGATTAGTTTTCGAGAAATTAATTATTTTAAAATGAGCCCATTTTCGGGGCTGTATCCAAATTGAAGTTCGGCACTCGATTATTGAAATGCTACAGAATGACTATGCCAACTTCTATTAACGTATTATTTCTTGCCAATATGAGCATTTCACCCGCTTAATATGGTTTCGACTATTGCCAGTCCAAATATTTCAATAAAATGAATAAAATACATTTTCTCAAATTATGCTTTTCTGCACATGATAGACGGCCCCTTAAACCATCATTTTGACGCTTTTTAATGGTAATTCGAAAACTGCTTGAAAGAAAAAATTGAAATTGACAATTCACATAAAGCAGGACAGAATAAATAGAAATCTATCAAAAAAATTGCAATTCATACTTTTTTCGAATATTAATTTCATAATTCATAATTCTTGTTATAAAATTTTTAAAATTACAAATTCAATGTATTTATGTTTTCGTTTTTTAGTATTATAATCATACACAAAATTATCATATTAAGATTATAATTTCAGGAGATATTAATAAAAATATGAAAATATAATTTAACATTAGAAACTCTAAATTTTGAATGTTTATTATTCAAAAACTTGTCATTGAAATGACTGGAAATTTTGTTTCTAGGCATGGTTTGAGCCGAAGATTTAAAATATATTGCCAAAATTGGGTGTTGCGGTTGAAAAAAAAGCAAAGTTTGGCCTGGTTTAGATTTGTATATGGCCCCCTAAGCAAATTTTATATACTTCATTTAAAAGTAGACTTTGTTTACAATCCATTGGTACAAGTAACTTTCTTCTATTATAATTAGTTGCAGAGTTAGTAGGGGGTGTTTACTTTTTTTTTTTTTTTTTTTTTTTTCAACGACTGTACATGGAAAATTATGTTGATATAAGAAATAACATATATAAAATCTCTAATAACGGTTTACTTCTAATAACCGTCTCATACATGTCGGTAAATGACGACTCTCAAGACAAAATTAGCCCGAACATTAAAGACTTTTTGCGAATTAAAACGATATATTTCTCCCCCCCCCCCTTTAATCAATCAATACCTTTGAAAGTATGTGCAAGTACACATACAATTGTAATACACAATTGTAACATGTATTAATCACGGAATAATTACCATTATTCCATTGTTTTTTTTTTTCAAGTCAAACATAATTTGAACATGACAAATATATTACTGAATTGTTGGTATTTCTATATGGTTATTTATTAACTTCTTTTATTTAATTAATTTTTTGGTTTTATTTGACTGAAAAATCCAGAAGGTTCAGCTATACATGTATAATGCATATGCGGCATTCTCACAATCTTTTGACTTTCGGGAATGAAAATCAGGTGAAATTAAATTTGCTAAAATAACATTTTAACCTAATAGACGAATGCCTTAATGATTCAAAATAAGGAAAAAATGGTCAGCAGCGAAAATTTTTTTATTTAACTGAGGTTTAAGTTAAACTTGCGAGTTTAATTTTCCTTACCATTTTACCACTATAACATTTTATTTTTTTCTAAATTTTTACTTATAATAAATTTTCATAGCACCCACAGGACATTAAAATAAGAAATAATAAAAATGTAGTACTTTTAATACAAAATTTTTGTATAACATTGTCTTAAGGGGTGTTAAAGAAGGGACGGTAAGGTAAAAAAGTGGACGGTATAGATAAAAAGGGACGAAATCGGAAAAAAAGGACGGTAAGGATGGAACGGTAAGGAAAATTACCACTATTTTTAGGCAAATCATGTTAAGACTAAGTGATAGCCACAATGTTCAATGATTTTTAGAAATAGTTGTTAACATTGGATTAATTTTTTTTTTTTTTTTTTTTTTTTTTTTTTTTTATTGACCTCGAAAAGTGCAGGAATAAACCTTGGGGGCGGTAAGACTACCAATAAAGCCACGAACTTGAAGTTGATATTTAAATGCTGATTTAAATTCTGCAGTAAATTTCCTGTCAAAGAATGTTAGACATTCTTTCTCTAGCATACTTCTGCATGAGAAAAAACGTGAAAAAAATTCTGTGGCTGCATCTGAAGTGATTTTCTGTATAAGTTTAGCAAGAGGGACGGTAAGGATGAAAAATCCAGGGACAGAGTTCAAAAAATAATATGAACCGTAAAAATGTATGCAGGTTAATTTTTTACTGCATATTTATATAAAACAATTATCCCAGTTTCGGAAAAAAAATTACATCGAATTACTTTTATTGAAACAATTTTATATAGACAGCTCCAAACTAAAAAATCAGCATCAGGGACACTGGACGGTATAGGAGTTTTCCTTGTATTTGGACCCCCAACATCGTCCAAAACTTATTTATCTCGTTAATATTGTTATGCAATCATGCAATGGGATGTTTCCCAGTATATTAAATAAAAAAACACAAAAAAAATGTATTAAAATAAAAATTATTATTCAGGGACATAAAAGTCAAAAGATTGTGAGAATGCTCCATACACATAATTGTCAAAAAATGACAGGTTTTTCAAACAATCTATAATCTACCTTTTTGATTATATTTTCTAATTTAATCCTGGTCCATAAACTGTAAAAAATGTATGTAGCGTTTCTCCATAAAATTGGTGGCAACATGCTTCCTCCAATTTTATGGAGTAATTTAACTTATATACAGTAATACCCGACGTACGTCACCCCCAGGCATGGGAGCGTTCCGACCCAAATGACCGATTATTACCACTAAATTTTAATAGCATTCTTTGCTTTATTAAATCTCAGAAATTCTGTCAGTAAATAATGTTTGAAATACTATTAAAGTTTAGTGGTAGTAATCGGCCATTTGGGTCTTAGCGCTCTCATCCCTGGGAGTGACGTAAATCGGGGTATTACTGTAATGGTGTAATTTAAACTGATATAACTGGTGTAATATTACACGTTAGTGTAATGTAGCACCAGTCATATAGGTTAAATTACTCAATAAAATGGACGCACCAAGGCTGCGACCAATTTTATGGAGTAACATTACATAAATTTTTTACAGTGTATTAGTACGAACAATCGAAAGTCTTCTTATTTTTGCGTTTTATTCTTTTAATTTAAATTTTGTTGGTTCAGTTTAAAAGAATATGCAATTTAATAATGCATGTTTCAAAAAACACAAACTTTAACCAGCTTTTCAAGACAAGTTAGTAAAATTTGCCATTTTTATTTCAAATAAAACTATAATTAGAATATTATCTAACCAAAGCAGGCTTTTCCGCTTGATAAGATTAGTAAATGTAGAGCAATGCTTATGACCATGCTAGTTTAGAAAACTCGTCTACTTATTTTATCTTATAGCTGTGTCCAGTTTTCTTATAAATAAATCGGTTACAGCGCGAAATTTCAACGAACCTATTTTACGAAGATATTTTAGCAGAACTGTATGTCAAATGGTACAGTGTAGGGAAAAAAGGTTAAGAGCACATGCTAATTTTGTTGTTTACAATAAAATTAAAAAAAAAAAAGAGTTATATATTTTGAATTTAGACACATATAGGGAAAAGTAGGGGAATGGCGCTCACTTAAGGGAAAACATGAATGGCTAGTCAAATTTAGACAAAAAAATCAATATTTTATCAACGAAGTATACAACTCCAAAGCATAAGGAACAGTTTGCAATCAACTAATTTGCATAAAATTTTAAGGAATTTTTTTTTATCGTTTTATTTAAATAACCATCGATTGAACGGTAATGCCCGACATGGTAGGGTAATTGCGCTCAGAGTTTGAATACAAAATTTAAGTAAGACAAAAGTCACATATGTATTGTGTGGGTTGTTCACACCACTGCAGACTTTTTATGACCACTTTACACATATTATGCACACATATTGTGTTACACATATAGTGGGCTACTTTTTTTTAAAATTTAGGTTTGTTGATTTTCACCACTTTTTTGAAATCGTAAAATTCTCCTTGTTTAATGACACATTAATTAAGGCGAAAACAGGGGAATTTTGCCATTTCAAAAAAGTGGTGTTAATCAATAAATTTGAATTTAATAAAAGTTGCCCACTGGCAACACTTTTGGAATTCCACGCGAGCGCAATTGCCCGTTACCGCCATGTTGGGTTTTAATGCATTATAATTGGCGTAACAACGCACTACAAAAATAAATAAAAGCATGAAAGTACAGCTAAATGTATGTATTTTGTAGACATAATGAGTAAATTAATATTTGAAAATAAGAGTGTACTTACCTTCAAGTTAGATGCTGTAGAATTTTACAATAAAACAACTGCAAACTAATAACGTGAGGACACAAAAATGCTTTCCTTCCGACGGTCACTATATCCTTACTGGGAACTTAAGATGAAGTTCGCTAGGTGCCGGTGCCGATCGCACGTTTTCAATTCTATTCTGTTTAGAGATATTGTGTGAGCGGGATTACCCTTCTTAGCGTCATTACCCCACTTTCCCCTATATTACATAATGTGCGAAGTTAATTCAATTTTAAATAAAAAAAGCATTTTTATCTACAAATGTTAAAATCTTGTAATATTAACAAATGGAAATAAGTTTAGGACCAGTTAGCTTCTTTTAAATTTAGCACTATGAGTTGATGCCATGACTGTAGTATTTTATGCGGGACTCATCTGTGATGATGCTTATAGTAGCTAGATTTGAAGTCTGGGGATATGCAACTGCTGATTTGAGCATGAGGCGCGGGATATCATTGACTGAAGAAGAAAAACATTAAATCAGTACTTTTTCGCATTGCCGGCTGAGTGAAAGGCGAATTGCTCTAAAACTAAATAAATTTAAAACTGTTGCGCACAATTTTCTTTATGATCCGATGAACTATGGAAGATGATGGGGAACTATGCTGATGGGGGCCTTAAAAATGAGTAAAATAATTTATAAACGAATTCTTAAAAGTGCACTTTTCTGCAGTTTGCATAAAAAAAAAAAAAAAAATAAAATAAAATAAATAAATAAATAAAATTGTTAATTTGGAAATTGTATCGTAATATCTATATCTAATAACTTCCAAATATTCTCTAAGAAAATTGTAGGTACTATTTTGAATTTGAGGGGCCCTTAAAGGGCAAATTCTTTCAAAAGCGTTTTTTTTTTTTTTTTTTTTTTTTTTTTGGAAGTCATCCGTGTTAAGGGGAAGCAAACAAAATACTGAAAATTAATGAAAGAACCTTTTACACGTGTAAGTTAAATATTAAATATACTGGTCCTAAATTTTTTCCTACTCGGCTGTGTTAAGTAAAAATTGATTTTTACTTAGAGAAGAAAATTATCGCAATTTAAAACAAATAACAGAATTTGCATAACTTTATGTGTATAATATTCGTTTTTCAATAAAATAAGAGTGTTACTCTTTTTGTTGCTGGCCCTAAACTATTTTTTTCCAGCATTGTATATTTTGAGTATTTAAAGAAAACGTCGTTTTGGTTTTACAAAATTATCTATTTAGATATTAGATATCTATTTAGACTAAATTATCTATTTAGATATTTATTACTCTGTTTTTCACACAAAACTATGATAACAATAAACTGGAGTTATAAAAAATAGAGAAAAATAGTTAAAACGGCACTTTTATTGTTGTTTTAATGAAAAATTTAAAATGTTTATTTTCAATAGAAATAAATAGTTTAAGTTATTTTATTTATTTAAAGTTTTTTTCAGAGTGTTCATAAAGTCTATAATTTCGATTTTCTGGCAGTTTTCTGCCCATGCATTACAAGGAACTTCCATTTATTTATTATCGTACAGATAGGATTATTAGAGTATAGATATTATTTTCGTTTGTTTTAAAAAGATCATTGTTACCAAAAGTGACACGGCTCTGTTTATGGCAGGTATTCCTCCATTGGAACTGCATACTATTACGTTTTGATTGAACTCTCTCTTTTTTTTTTCTATACAAAATGAAAAAAAAAATAATTGTAAAATGAGTTTTTCAGTTAAGATGTGAGTATCATACTATTCTTATTACATTATAATGATTTTTTTAAACCTCGAATATGTAAAAAGAACAGGCGGCCCGATTATAAATGGCGGCGCAGCAAAAAATTGGACATTTTTATTTTAAGCCAGGAAATGCCACAATAATTACAAAGGAATTATCAATTGACACAAAGCATAAAAAATGTGCCTCATCTGAAGACTTTATTGACGGATAAAATATATTTAAGGGCAAAATATATCTTTTAAAACAAAAAATAAAATTATTTATCTCAGCCCCTCTGGCGCGTAAGTAAAATCTACCGATAAAGTAGTTTTCTTATACTTTTATTTGTTTATTTTTGTTTGAAAAAGTAAATTTACTAAATGGTCTTGTAAGATATTGATGCATATCTCGCTCAGACACAGTACCGAAATTTTCGAAAGATATACAATAGACTCCCTTAAGTCCGCAAACCTAAAATCCACAAGCGCCTAAAATCCGCACGTCATTGCATAAATATAAACAATGAAACTTTCATATCAGATGTAGGGCCAGAATTACAGACTTTTTTATTTTTATATCATTTCCGCATGTATTTTAATATGTTATTCTAGTTAATATGACTGAACTCATTCTTTTTCATGAAGGAAGTATAAATTTATTTCTGAAAAAAAAATCAAGATATTGCTGATACTATTGGTAATTAATATCATAAATCTTTTTACCAAATATATTTATGTATTAATGAAATATTTTTAGTTATTAAGTCTGGGTAAATCTGAAATAAAACTTCTTTACTTTATGATTTTGATGTGAATTAGTTGGGTATACCTTTATAAGGCAATTTTAATATAATAATTTAAGAAAAATGTATCTCATCATGTTATCATGTCTTTTATTCAAAATTTCATTCTTTATTATGCATAATTAATTATACACTGGCCTTTACTTTTAATAATTTAATCATTTTTAAATCTATCTTAATTTTTGTTGTTTTAATTTATTACTTTACTTAATTATTTTAATATTTTACTATATTGTAAGCATTCATTATAATTTCGATTGCATTATTACATTCAAATTACTGTTTAAAAATGACCAGCAATGACCAGAAATCTACAAAATTCTAAAATCCTCACAACCTGTGGTTTCAAACTGTGTGGATTTCAGAGAGTCTAATGCATTTTAAATATCTACTGAAGAATGAAAGAAACAGACGAGTAAAATACGAAAAATCTGCAACGTACTTCTTCCGTTTTGCATTTTCTGTTACTGGGACGCAAATGGGAGACGTACAAAGTTGTTGTCTTGTTGTAAGTATTTATGTAACTCACTCTTAGTCTCAGTATCAACAATGACAATAGGCTCTTCAGTGTGTGCCGCCTCAAAAGATATGACTGATGTGCCCTATAATATGTAAAAAGTAAAAATTGAATAAATAATATTAAAAAATATATACTGAAGTGTTTTATACCCAAATTGTTTTGCGATAGATTAGCTGCGAAATTGGTTCCATGTTCAAAGTCTCCTTCGTCTCCAACCATAAGCAGTCCAAGATCTGTTTGCTCCTCAGGGTCTTTCCATTTGCTTTTATTTTCTAAGAAAGATTTTATTTTTTCTTCTCTAATTTTATCTTCAAGAATTTCCAAAAAAAAAAGCCATTTTTCTCTCCTTTATTGGTGATATTATCACTTTCTTTGATGTTAGTATGGATTCAACAATACTTTCTTTGGATCCCATAACTATTACACATGCTTTTAATCCATTCACAATAATTGCAGGAGTTAAACGATCTAGTGCTGATTTTAGGACTGGTGGAAAGTAATGTTTCTGCATCTGTTTTCCTTCATGGATTATTCTGAAGTTCACTACTTCCTGTCGCAAAGCACTTTTAAGAGTATGGAAAACAGCAACGTCCGTTGCGTTCATATTGCATTAGGTGTGTGAAATTTGGGGGCAAAGCTACCATTTCAATTCCACGAGCCGAACAGAAGGTGTTTATATTCAAAGATATGTGAGAAGTATATCCATCCATAAATAACACTACACTGTAAAAAAACACTGTAGATTTGCCAGAACAAACTCGATCACAGTGAATGTGCTGTATCTTTCTTTGGTTTCCTGACTATATTAACATGGAAAATACAGTAGTTGCGTAAAATTAACAGCACAATGTGCTGGCAATTTGGACGCATTTTTTTACAGCACAAACTACTGGCGTCCAAATTACCAGCACACTGTGCTGTTAATTTTACGCAACTACTGTATTTTTCATGTTAATATAGTCAGGAAACCAAAGAAAAATACAGCACATTCACTGTGATCGAGTTTGTGCGCGAGGTGAACAGTACTTTGTACTGTAAAAATGGCTTTTTTTTACAGTGTACAGGTTTCTCTATGCAATGCTTATTCAAATATGGCTCAAAAATATTTAACACGTAGCTTAGTGAAGTTGCATTTTCGTTGCTCCAGAAGTGGGCCACTTGTGCACCAATAGTGGGCCCCTGGCCCACTACTGGTTCTGATGAACAAAAAACTAAATAAATTACATATAAAGTCTTAGAACCACAAAAAGTACTTACTTAAAATAAATGAAACATATTTTTTTTTTTTTTTTGACATATGCTCCAGCAGTGGGCCTCCATGCCCACTACTGATACAATTTAAGAAATTGTGATTCAGAAGTGGGCCACACCTTAAAATCAATATAATATTCAATTTTTAAGTTTTCAGCTAATCTAACAATTATTTACAATGTAATCGAATATATCAACGGCAGTGTAATTCAAAATAAACCATAATATTAAAGAAACAACCCTTTAAATAAAACCTTATCTCTTAATGAAATCACAAAGAATTTGCCAAAAAATCTGTGTCTGAAGACACTCTAGAAGACTAGAGATGGGCAACATCGTTCCGTTTAAGGAATCGTTCCAGCCGGAATCGTTCACCGAAAGGAACGAGTTCATTGGAGTCGTTCCTTTCGGAATCGTTCCGAAAAAAGGAACGAATCCGAGGAAAAGGAACGATTCCGAGAAAAAAGGAACGATTCCGAGAAAAAAGGAACGATTCCGAGAAAAAAAGAACGATTCCGAGAAAAAAAGAACAATTTTGAAAAATAAAGGATTCCAACGGAAAAAAAAACACTTCCGAGATAAAGAGAACCACATGCAATCCATAATATTTTTTCCTAATTTATTTTCTTATGTACCCATCCATTTTCTTACGCATCCAGTCGCCTTAATTTTGTAATGTTTTGGGCAGATGATTTTGTTTTTAAGAATTCATTTCATTGATCAGTGTGTGCAATTAATTTGCAGTTATTTCTAACTTTATGATTTATGGTATAAAGCATAATTCCTCTTGGAAATTTAAGGGCGGTGCAAAGTCTATTCGATTTTCAGTGTAATCATTGGTTTCTCTTGAAAATATGTCGTCAAATGACCGTCCATTTATATTATTATTTTATACAGTGTGTCTTTACTCTCAAAGATGTTCAGTGGCTAAGTCCTAAACCGTTAGTCATAGACCTATAGTTCCAATTACAAAAATGTTTTAAATAAGGTAAAAAATTATTCTGAAAGTCATTTGGATCAATAAAAATATTTGTAAAAAAGTTACGAAATTTAATTTTTTATACGGTCCCCCGCCCTATAAGAGATATTTAGTAAAAATTTCCTGTTCTCTTAAAAGAAAGACAAAAGAAGTCCCATTCATCTAGTAACACTAAAATTCATGAAGTTATACGAAACTTTGAAATGCAAGACTTATGCCACTTTTCTGCATACGAATACACATGAGTTTAGCCATGCTTCTAGGGGTCGTAAACAAAGTGCTTAAAGTATTTGAAGGATTTATTTCATGTGTAGCTGCGCTTTGAAAGAAATCGTATTACGACAGATTTTTGTAAGGATTTGAAGCTGTTTCTTTTCATAATTTAACAAAAATTATGCTATTTTTATAAGCTTTTATTTAACATATTAACCGCCAAAACTATAAGTAGGAATTTTCAAATTTCTTGTTGAAAGTCGCTTGTCACCACAAATTCAGAAAGGTAATTTCCGCTTTATGAAAATATCGAAATTTTTGCCAATAAATAAGGCAATTTTTTAATTGTAAAATAGTGGTGACAAAGTAATTAATGTAAGCATGAGCAATTATTTTGACCGTTGCGTGAACGCAACACCAGCTGGTAACGGGTTAACTTGAAACGATCGTATGTATGTCTTTCCAGTTCAAAATTTGTACTCGAAATTCAACTCACTTTAAAATATGCGATCGAGGTTAAATTTTACATATTGACGTAAATCAGATGACAATGTAATATTATTATGATTTTCAGTGCTTACCATTATGTACTTATTTTACAGGGTAACACAAAAAATTTCGGATAGATTACTGCCAACAAGTTTACTAAAAAGTTTTAGATTAGATAACACAAGACTGCGATGGTTGTGTTTTTTTATTTTTAAAATTATGTATTTTTAAAATTATGATTTTTATGTATTTTTTAGCGCTGAATCCGAAAATTATCTTCATTTTTAACCATCATGTCAGAATTTTTCGCAAATAATAAATTTCAAAATAGTAAATTTCAAAATTGAAAAAATAGCTAATACTATAAAATAGAGTCGATGGTTGTATTTTTTAACTTTTACGATTGATTTGTATGTGCTTTTTAGCACTAAATGTAAAAATTACCTTCATATTTAACCATCATGTTAGACATTTTTGTAAATGGTAAATTTCAAAGTTATAAAAATAGCGAAAATCTGATACTATAAAATGGATGTAAAACTTCTTTTATTCAATTTAATTTTATTTAATTCAAGAAAGTATTCAATTTTTGACTTATACTGGGATTCTTACAGCTAAACAGCTCGGGGATCCGATGATGTGGGAAGGGAAGAGGTTCAATTAAAACTTTGAACTTTTAAACTTTGAAATTTGCAATTTGCGAAAAATCCTGACATGATGGTTAAAAATGAAGGTCATTTTCGTATTCAATAGTAAAAAATACATAAAAATCAATTATCAAAAGTTAAAGAAATAACAATCACGTCTATTTTATACTATCAGAATCAGATTTCCGAAAATTTTTCACCTTTTAGCTTTCAAATTTACGATTTACAAAAATCCGTACTTTGTGATAAAAAATGAAGGCCATTTTTGCATTCAATGTGTAAAGAATCGAGGCTGTTGCTTTTCGACATTTTATTTAACGAAAATTCTATTACTTTTTTCCCGTTATATGTTTAGTACAAGCTGTATATTTTGCATTAATATTTCAGAATGATTATAGATTTCAAATTTATAATGCAATGTTAATTTTACTATCAAATATTTTTTTATATATCTGAAGATTATTTATATTTCTAGTAAATTTGTAAATGAGCCCTATTTCGCAGCAAAAAATATGCTCCAAGTTTAAACAGCCATTACTTCGGTCAGTTTTAGTCGTAGAATAATAGGACTTTTATTTGTCTTACTTATAAGTGTAATTGGAAAGTTTTACTAACTATAACTTGAAGGACCGGGGGATCGTATAAAAAATTAAATTTCATAATTTTTCAAGAAATGATTCTATTGACCCAAATCACTTTTTAAATACTTCTTTACCCCCATTTAAAACATTTTTGTAATTGGAACTATATGGCTATGACTAACGTTTTAGGAATTAGCTATTGGACATCGTTGAGAGTGGACATCCTGTATAGGAAATTTTATTATTGCTCTGATATTTGTCACCAGGGTCTAGGAATTTTTAGTCTCATAGATTCCTGTTCAAAATCTACCTCTAGGTAATCTTAATTTCATTTTTCATTTGGATGGCCCTACTGGTTTGGATATGTAACTAGTTAAAGCAGATTACATTTTTGTTCCAGTGTCCGTACTTTCAATAACTTTATCCCCTTTATCGTCTTTCTCCTCAGCTCCCTAACTTTACGCACACAGGATATTTCGCATAATTCATCAACATTATTATCACCGCCTTCAGGATTCGGTTTAGAAGTGAAACACCCTATTCTATAGCAATCATCTTGTAGTGCAATTCAGTGATATATATCAATTTTAATGCATTTGAAATAGCTTAATGTCATTAAAATGCGCTGCAAACGATTTTCTCCCGTTGACCATAATGTAACGAAATACTTTTGAATACCCCTGTAAATAAACTATTAATGCTACACTTTTCATATTGAATACCAAACATCCCATGGTAAACATCATTAACATATATCAATTGCATGGGAATCCGAGTATATTTACTGGAGTTAGGTATATCACACACTGAGACCACAGAACGACACAAAGCGCAACATGAAGTGCAAAAACTGGTCGAAACGAAGAATGAAGTTGTTGCAAACTTGTTTTAAACCAGTTTTTCTAGCGAATTCAAGCGACATGTCTTATGTGTTGCCTTAGTGTGTGACTTGCCTTAGAGCGTGAACAGACGGTCTGACGGACAGACAAACCGCATTCATAAACACTAACTTTATTGGAAAGGGTTAAAAAGTAAAGCACGTTTTTGCACACTGTCTTTCCTGAGTGACTGATGTATGTCTTGTCTTTTACCCTAACATCGCTATTTGTGAACTGCTGTTAACTACGTAGAATTTCAATAAACTTACAACTCTTTTTGAATCTCCAATTTCACGAGAACCTACAAGAATTTCTCTAATTTCACACCCTCATCCGCCGTCACCCTCTCTCCACTTATACCATACAGAACCTCAGTTCGGTGTGAGTTAATTGCGATGCTAATATGTTTGTTTGGATTGGGATCTTTGGAGCTTCATAACTCATGAAGTCATTGAGCACTTGTGTTACACGAAAGGGTAGAAGTTCCTTCAGTTGATTTGTAAACAGATTCATTAACAGCATGGCTATGGCTAGTGATATTTATAAGATAATATTATATATATTAATATTATAATATATATATATATATATATATATATATATATATATATATATAGTAATATATATGATTTTATTCATATATAGTGCATATTATCTCCGCCAAAAGATATAGTGATTCACTAAACTTCAAAGTTCTATTTCTTTAAATTTGAAATTTGCTAACATTTTAACTGAAAAACGGTTTATTGGTTTAATTAAATTAAACAAATTAAAAGTATGTCCATTATTATTACAGAGTGTAGTACTATATAAAGAACTATCCTTTTGACGATGTTTCGGCCGTTGAATGAAAGATATCTGTTGCAAACGTGTTATAGATAATACCAACCTTAATTTTTTGAGAATTTGACTATTTTTTATTCGGAGTTAAACTTTTTATTGTCAAAACTATTTAAAATAGATAAAACATTTTGTTAAATTCGAACTTTTCAGAAAACTTTATGTAATTTAAGAAAATAAATAAATAAATCTTCTAAGTGAAAAGAATAACAATAAGAAAGGAAAATACATAAAATTTAGTATCGTATTTTCAGTAAGTTTTACCTCAATAAAAACGGAAGTTTGGTATTAGGCTTGAAACATTAAATTTAGTTTAGCATGAAGGGAGCCTTGATTTGATCGAAACTAAACTCAGATATGTATTATCCATCACCACAGTAACAGGCATTAATCGTGGCATTGATTTCGGGATTTACGAGTATCAATAACGATAAAGAAATCTGAATTATTATAAGAAATTATTACGATAAACGATTTTTTTTCTTTTATTTTATGTTGAATTAAAACAAAGTCACAGTTATTTAAATTCTAATTATTTAGCAAGAAATAGAAGTAAAATAACAATTGAAAAAACTGTACAAAATCACAACGTGCATTCTTTGGAAACCAATAATTAAATTCGTATATTGTAAAACTTTTTAAATGCAATATTAACCTTCCGCATACCAGACCGGTGCAACAGACCCGATAGATACATTCAAATTGATTTTTCACATTTTAAAAAATGAAAATTTTGTAAATATGTGACTTTTTCTGGAATGTTCTACTCAAAAGAATAGAACATCCCAGAAAAAAAAAACCATATTTACAGAAATTTCAGTTTTTAAAATAAATTAGAAATATCATTATAAATGTACCTGTCGGGGCCATTGAACCCCTCTGGTAGGCGGAGGGTTAACATAAATCTATTAAACCAAAACAAGCATAAAATATGCAGCTTTATATATATATGTCGCAGTATTGGAGAAAGTCCAATAATCTATATGTAGCACGTGATTTTTCTTTCCCGTTTTCATACTCAAAACGGCCATTAAGAGAGCGAACGCGGTTAAATTATTTCAATCCCACCCACCACTGTTACTGTTATCTTATTATTATTATTAGACATTATGCTTTTTGACATATTCATTATCTTAAGAAAGAAAGAAACGTTTTACAAAAATTCCTTGTTCTAAAACAGATTTTACTCTATGTAATAAACCTCAATGTAAGTTGATTAAAACAACAATCTTAGGGAGTTTCGAGATTTTTTTAATCATCTTCTTCAGGAGAGAAAAACAAGACGCCAAACTGTGGAAATAAAGTGGTACTCGAGCGCTCGTAGCTGGTCATATATTTATTTTGACAAAGAGGATTCTCAAATTGAAATTATGTTTGAGGAAAAAACATGAAATAGTGAAATATGCATGAAAGTGCGTAACTCTACAATTATTAAAATAATTGAAAATCAGTTATTATTATCCTATTAAAATGCAATTTTTATGGCCTTGTGATATATTTCTTACATTATTCAAAACTGTTTCTAGTCAGATTTAAAAAAAATATTTTTCACTAGTAATTAAACAAGCATTTCTTTGTTTTTCTTAAGGCTGTTCTTAAGTGATCTGCTCAACAAGCGTAAAAAGTTTTGACACATTTACAAATTCATTTTTGAACGGAAAGATATAAAATTGGAATGTTTGACCATGGAAGCGATTTGGAATCGAACTGTGTTTTCCATCTTTTGATCAGTAAATTACCTATTGAGTTATAATCGATTTTGATCACGTGACAAACATGTTTTTCACTCATTTTAGAGAAATGATGCCTCTTTCGCGCGGAAATTCGGTTCAAAACGCCCACTTTGACACTATTTTCTGAAAGGCCTATTACGTTTGCAAAAAAAAAAAAAAAAAAAAAAAAAAAAACCGGAAAAAACAGCTCGATTACATAGTTTCTGAACAACAACACCTGCTCGTTTCATGCATTTCCGAATAAAAATAAATTAAAACTTTTGTCAGAAATTTATCCTTTTGGATTTGAGAACAGCCTTAAGAATTCATTTAGAAAAAATTCATTTCGTATGATACATTTACCAATTAGAAAATGTATTAGTGTATTAAAGTACACATGGTGTTCCATTACCCTCGGGGTCCAGGCACTCAATCGGTAAAGCACGTAAAGTTTCTGGGTTCGAATCCCATCTCGGGCACTTTTTCACTCAGGTGTAAAAAATCCAATTCGTATAAAATATTTTTTTTTCTTTCTTTCAGATTAATTTAGCACAAGAAGATGAAATAGTAATGTTTATTAAACGCCCTACTCCGCCCCGCACTTCAATTTCTTTTTTCTTTCATTCTTTACTTTTCTTTTTTTTTCCTATTTTTTTGAGGAGGGGGGGGGGGAGGGGCACACACATTAGAAGGATATTTTGGCAATAAAGTCAGCTTTAATAGAATCAAAATCTGTTATTTTGAAATAAAATAGCGTATTATATTTATTAAAACTGGCCAGTCTACAAGAAAAGAACCAATTCCCAAGGAATCGGTCCTTTTCGGAACGGTTCCTCGGATTCGGTCCTTTTTGGAACGGTTCCTCGGATTCGGTCCTTTTTGGAACGATTCCGAAATGGACCGATTCCGAGGAATCGGTCCTTTTCAGAGTCGGTACATTTTGGACCGATTCCGAGGAATCGTTCCGAAAAGGACCGAATCCAAGGAACCGTTCCAAAAAGGACCGATTCCGAGGAACCGTTCCAAAAAGGACCGGATCCGAGGAACCGCTCCGAAAAGGACCTAATCCGAGGAACCGTTCCGAAAAGGACCGAATCCGAGGAACCGTTCCGAAAAGGACCGAATCCGAGGAACCGTTCCAAAAAGGACCGAATCCGAGGAACCGTTCCGAAAAGGACCGATTCCGAGGAGTCGTTCCTTTTCGGAATCGTTCCGAAAAGGACCGATTCCTTTTTACAGAATGGAATCGTTCCTTCAGTTTCACTGCCGGAATCGTTCCTTTGGAGTCGTTCCTCAACAAATGACACATCTCTATAGAAGACAAACAAATATAGCTAAAAGAAAATAACAATTTTCTCAAACTGCTTATGGAAAGTTAACATTTAAGGACTTTAGCTAATCAGATTTCCTTCAGTCGTTTTTCTGAAATGGGTTGTGAGCTTGTTTTAAAACTTTGAAATTTAGTGGCCCACCACAGGTACGTGGCCTAATAACGGTGCGTTTGCCTTACTTGTCGAATTTTGCCTCAAAACATATTTCTATGAGCTATACAGTTTTAGATATTGCTATAGTATACAGCCGGAATAGGAAATAAAATATAGCAACGGTTTGTTCAGGGTCAATCTGAGGCCAATTGAAAAAGCATTGTTTGGAAATATTATTATTCGGACTTTTTTTTAAATATGGCAAAATAAATCTTTTATGTCCATTGATGGCGTTAGAATGTTACGTGTAAGCAAGTTTAGGAGACAGGAAATTAATTTTTTTCGTTGTTTTTGCTAGAAAAGAAGGAGATACAAACATTTTAGATAAGGTAAATAAAATAATAACATTAGAATAATAACATTAACTTCAAATAATAACATTAACTTCAAATAATAATTAAGGATGTTCTGAAAAAAAAAAAAAAAAAACAAGAAAAAAAAACAAATATTTTCCCGTTCAACAACGCGAAACTTTCTTCAAAATTACAAGCATGATACTTACGGCCATGATTATTGAAGTGATTTGTAATCGAATAGTTTTTAAATTTCCTATACATGAATTACAACTTGAGTTACAAGCAGTTGTTGCCTTAGGACGGCAGTTTTTTTCCATTCCTGTGCTGTCGCAACCGGAAAATCGGTTTAAAGCGCTAACTTTGATAACATTTTCTGAAAAATCTTCTGTCTTTACCGAAAAACGGAAAAACAGTTCGATTGCAGAGTTTCTGAATAAGATCACCTGCCAATTTCATGCAGTTGCGAAAAAAATTAATTGAAAAATGCGTCAGAAAGTAGCAGTTTGGATTGTTAAAAATAATAAAATTTTAAAAATAGAATTTTTACTATGCAAACATATTTTAATAGTGTGGATTCATTAGAAAAAATGTCAACTCTTCCCAAAATTATTTTAAACATTCTGCTTAAAGGCATTTTATTTAAAACGTCCGTTGGTAGCATACCTAGCGATTGGTTATACGACGTTACAAAAATAACGGGATAATCGATCATTATTTCTGATTAGCGATAATTTTTATTTCAATTCAGTTAATTACAACTAGTATTCATTTCATAAAATATAGAAAATATGTACTTTTTTAAAACTACACAAATTAAAAAATTAAATGCATACTACGCATTTAATTAATTAAATATTCAGTTACTTATTTAAATTTTTTTACTTCTCCGGTTTAACCGGTTTTTCTCTTAACCGGTTAACCCTCGGTCCCGTTTAGGCCGTTTAAGCGGAAGGGCTACGTATATGGTTTTTTTTTTAAATTTTTAAGATTATTTGAATAATTTATTTATTTTATTTTTAATATAATTGATTTTTCTTTCGTGTTGCCGTCTTTTAAAATAAACTGATCAATAGACAAAATATGTTAAAATCAATTAATTATTTTTGAACATTTAAGGCTGTTCTATAATCCATAGGAGCTACTTTCTGATCTGACACATTTCCGAATTAATTTTTGTTCAGAAGCGCATGAAATGGGTTTTCTTTTTCAGAAACTATGTAATCGAATGATCTTTTCTATTTTTTTTGGCAAAAGCAGAAGATCTTTTAGAAAATGCTGTCAAAGTTGCCGTTTTGAACAGAATTTATGGGCGCGACAGCTCGCGAAAGGAGAAAAACATGTCGTCGCGTGATATCAATCATTTATAACTCGTATAAGAAATTTATTTATCCAAAAGTGGAAAACACTATTTGATACCAAATCGCTTCAATAATCAGTAATAGCAAGTGCCATGCTTTTGCGTTTAAAAATAAATCCTTACATCTGTCAGAAAGTTTCGAGTTATTATGCGGAGAAAAATGCTTTTTTGAGAACCGCCTTAACATGTCCATTATATATAAAAATCGGGCTCTATCTAGCCGATCACGTGCATTTGAATTTATAAATCCTTCCGCTGGTGAAAATGCCGTCATATTTAAAATGAAACGCCCATTTTTATTCAGAAAACTTAAATATTTTACTACCGATTACACAAAATGTCGTAACATCCACTAACTTTTCCGTTTCATAGTTCCCTTTTCCCAGAATTTTCTCTCTCTCTCTTTTTTTTTTGGGGGGGGGGGGGGGGAGGAGGAAAAAACAATGATTATATTAAAATAAAAGTGCTTTTTATACTTATGTCACTTACTGAGTTGATTTCTTAAAATAATATTAATCTGAAAATGACTATTGAGTTTCTGCATTTGCATCCATTTTCTTCTTTTTGGAACAGAGCAAATTAGCTTGTTTTCAGAGATCGCGAGCTATGAAAGAGCAGTGGTGTAGTCGTAAACAAAACAGAGTATACGCTCTAAGCAGAGGGTATGCGCTCAAGGCAGAGGGAAGGCTAAATAGAGCGCCCTAGTGCATATATACTACAGCTTTTGTGAGAAACAGAGGGTATACGGTGTTCCTTAAAAAATCCAGAAGGTATACGCCGCATACCCCAGTATACCCTTCACTACATCCTTGTGAATGAGGGTGAGCGTAGCTCGTAGGGGACACGGTCCCCTAGAGTTTAATTAAAACAAGTAATATATACATATTTTTAAAGTCAATTCCCACTTGGGTCATCAAAGAAAAATTTAATATAATCCCTTAAGCTAATATTAGCTTTTGTTGCATTAAAATATCTGAATTTGTTGATTTTCTATAAGCAAGTAAACCCTATTGGTTTAAAATGGAATTCTATGGGAATTTGGTGAAATATTAGAGATATCGCTAAGTTGGCGTCACTTTTGGCGACTCATTTTGGTCGACAAATTTGGCGATATATCGCCAAGTTGGAGATAAACGTGGCGGTATTTGGCGACAGAACAGGGTCCCTCCTATGGTAACCTCTCTTATAGGTATGTAGATGCATTAAATGCTGATGAATAACCAATGGCCGCCATTTTATCTCCCATATAAAACTAAAATTAATTAATTTAATTTAATTAATTAATTAATATTTGAAAAAACCGTATTGACATCAAGTGTATCATCACTACAAGTTAAAAAAAAATATTTGAACTTGAGTGGATGAATAATAAGTATTTTATTAACGATTGAAAATTTGAACAAGATATATATAGGTAGAGTGTGAACTAATAGTAGGAATTGAAAAAAAGATTAGCCTGATGTAAGTAAAACAAGATTTTCTTTACTACAAACAATTTAAAAAATATACAGCACAGTACATTTAAAGATGTGGGATGTGGTGCGTATAGTTTTATCAAAAAATTTAATCACATAAAAATATTACAAGTTCTACGATTAAACGTGGTGATTGCGAATCGGGTGATTGAAATATTAAATAGAAAATTTCTAATTTGAAATAGTGGGCCAAGAAGCCTTGGAAATTTCAAGGACTGTACAAACCTTGGCGTTGTTAGTTGAACATATCCATACAAAGTTAATTGTTTTGCTGTAGACACTCGTTTGCGCGATGCCAGTTCTAAAAAACGTTTGACGGAAAAAAATGAATGACCACATTCCTACGATTCCTACGAATAAAACTGACAAAGCCCGACCAATTTTTATTACTTACCACATCATATATCATTTAACAGTATTAAATGCTATCTGTATTTCTCTTGAAAATATTGTTACCATTTCTATAATACAATTGATTTGGCGCGATGCTAATCCCAAAAACACTTGTCCAAAAGAGAACGAATGGGTCATATTTCTACGAATAAAACTGACAAACCCGACCAATTTTTATTACTTACCACATCATATATGAGTTAACAGTATTAAATTCTATCTGTATTTCTCTTGAAAATATTGTTACAATTTCTGATTTGGCGCGATGCTAATCCCAAAAACACTTGTCCAAAAGAGAACGAATGGGTCATATTCCTACGAATAAAACTGACAAAACCCGACCAATTTTTATTACTTACCACATCATATATCAGTTAACAGTATTAAATTCTATCTGCTTTTTTCTTGAAAATATTGTTACAATTTCTATAATACAATTGATTTCGCGCGATGTTAGCCCCAGAAACACTTGACCAAAAGAGAAAGAATGGGTCATATTCCTACGAATAAAACTGACAAAACCCGACCATTTTTCTTATTTACCACATCATACACCAGTTAACAATATTTAATACTATTTCTCTTGAAAATATTGCTACAATTTCTATGATACAATATATTTCGCGCGATGCCAGTTCCCAAAAATGCATAACGGAAAGAGAATGAATGGCTACATTCCTACGAATAAAACTGACAAAACACGACCAATTTTTCTTATTTACAACATCATATATCAGTTGACAATGTTTAATACTATCTGCTTTTCTCTTGAAAATATTGTTACAATTTCTATAATACAATTTATTTCTTCGGATTGTCTTTGAATATGGAGAGTAAAACAAAAATATAATAGATATGAAATTAACAAAATGCTCACTTAGAAATAGTAAATACAGGCTTTCAAAATTCCAATTAAACATAAATTTTGACATTAAATATATAGAAAATCTATATGTAAAAGAACGCAAAATTCATCTTAAAATGTTAATTAAAAAACATTAATACATCAAATGATTCATAGTTTTATTACTAAAATAGGTGTAAATTACATTACACATATTTTAGTAATAAAACTATGAATCATTTGATGTATTCATGTTTTTTAATAAATTTTGATGCTACACAATTTCAAGGAAATTATACTTTTGCGACCAAATACAAACAGTTCGCATTTAATTTTTTATATCTAGATATCGATCCGATATTTTGTGATTTGGATAACCTAAGTTCGAATAATTGGAGATAAAATTTCAGGTTACATGAAAAAATCTGGCAACACTTCCGAAAAATGTATATGCTATCATTCTTGTTCGCATTTTTTTCCATAACGCATGCACAAAAAAGGTTAAAAATATTATTTTATATTTTCCTTTACGTTTTCCATAGAAATTTGTATAGATTGTTTAAGCAGAACAGGGTTGTATTTCAGGAAAACGAATCATGCAAAATTTCATTTTAGATCTCAAAAGAAAATATTTATTGTTTACGAAAAGCGGGAAAATAAACGTTTTTCGCTTTTGATCGTATAATATCAGAAATATCAGGTCATAGGATAATCCTACTTATCTCGTGATTTGATTTTCTTATATCTGATTTTATTCAAAATTGTTTTGAATAAATATTTTGAGAATTTTATTGAATCTGGTATTTTAAGGCTAACCTTTCATATCTGATATTTAGAATTAAATGATATTTAATATGATTTTTAGAACTGATGTGTACGACATGTAGAATTGATAGATACAATATAATTAAATGTGAATCCTTATAGCTAATATTGATGATGACCAAGATCATTCAGTTTAGTAATTTAATTTTTACAGAATTTGTCCACTTTTCCAAAAGATTAAGCTATAATTTAATAAAACCAATTCTACCAAATACTTTTTTACTGTAGTTAAAAGAAAATTTAATGCTTTTCCATGAGTTCTTATAAAAGTTTACTAAAGTGTGACCATAACATCGCTATTGAGAAAATTACTTAAAAAGGTGTGATACTCTTTTATTTAAAGTTAAAGTAAATTCTATGAACGAATGCAAATTACACTGTATCAGTCCACAAACAATTCAGAATGTAGGCAAAATAATTTAAAAACACATAATGCATATAACCGTGCCACAAATTTGAGATTATTTATTTTGATCGCCCTCAAAAAGTTTGAATCTCGACATGTCTATGTCTAGTCTATTAATTTAAAACGAAATTTAAGTGCAATTTTGTAATGGTTAAGGTAAAATAAATTTTTTATAAATAGTTAAAGACAACAATGTTCCAGTTTATTATAAAAATAAAATCGCTAAAAAAATCCATTTTCATAAAAAAAAATATACCAGTACTATGTTAACTATGAAAACTATTGTGTGTGAAGCTATGTAAGTATGCGAACTATATAAACTATACATACTATGAAAATCCCAGAAGTTATACTCTGCGAATACGACTGCTATCGTATGACAAAGATCATATATATATATATATATATATATATATATATATATATATATATATATATAGTGAAGTATAGTAGTAATATATCTATCTATATATAATTATATATATATATATATATATACAGGGTGTCCGGTCTCAACGGTGTCCAATGGCTAATTCCTAAACCACCGTTAGTCATAGACATATAGTTCCAATTACAAAAATGTTTTAAATGAGGTAAAGAAGTATTTCTAAAGCTATTTAGGTCAAGAAAAACATTTATTTAAAAATTACGAAATTTAAATTTTTATACGGTCCCGCGGTCCTATAAGTGATATTTAGTAAACTTTTCCTATTTCTCTAACAAGTACGGCAAAAAAAGTCCCATTCACCTAACACTAAAATTGACCGAATTATGACATTTTCAATTTTATGACTTAAACCACTTTTCTGTAACTGAAAACAGATGAGTTGGACCAAGCTTTTAGGGGTCGTACACGAAGTGCTTAAAGTATTATAAAGGGCGTCCACTCCAAACGATGTTCAATGGCTAATTCCTAAATCGTTAGTCAAAGGCATATCTTTGCAATTACAAAAAGGTTTTAAATAATGTAAAGAAGTATTTTTAAAGCGATTTAACTGAAGGTGCTGCCCCCATATAAATATTACGGTAGTGCTAATTTTTAATAATTAACTTTCAGATTGGTTAAAGTAATTGAAGAAGTGAGTTTCAAAACTCGCCTTATCAAGATAATAAATTTTTTCGGAAATCGCGTAAAACCTTTAAATGTGCCCATTGGTATTCACTGAAAATCTGGAGATTATAGTTTTGAATGGTACAGTTATAGCAATAGAATAGATTGATAGAGAAACACTATTTTTTAAATTTCGGATAAGGCGAGTTTCGAAACAGACGTCCTCAATAGTATTTTGGCATTTTTTTCTTTTTTTGAAAGAAAATGAGTGTGTTTCTTTTGATTATTTTATTTTAAAAAGTTGTATTATTTTTATAAGCTTTAAACTTACGACGTTCGTATGTATGTCTTCCTAATTCAAAATTTGTATTCCAGTTTTAACTCACTTCCAAATATCCGATCAAGATTAAATTTTGCATAATTATGTAAATCCAATGACAATGTAATATTAATATTATTTTAGGTACGTACCATTTATATTTATTTTACAGGACCACTCCAAAAATTTCGTATACATTATTGCCTACAAACAGAAATTTTAAAGTCAAAATCAGTAACATTTATGTAAGGACTAGGGTATACACTTGCTCATCCTGAATGTAGTGTACGAGATATTAGCGTGTGTATGTTCAAAAAATCAAGTATGGAAATTTTAAACAAGTATGGTACTTATCCATATAGATCAATACTAGGACAAGAATTAGCCCCAGGAGACAAAGAGCGTTGTTTTAATTTTTGTAATTTTATTTTAAACAAACAAGATGAAGATCCATTTTTTGTGAATGAAATTATGTGGACTGATGGATGTCAGTTTAGAAGACAAGGGTTCGTAAATACTCAAAACTTTCACTATTGGTCCCTGGAAAATCCACGCATTATTCGTCCTATCAAACATAAAATACGTTGGTCCATAAATGTTTGGTGTGGTATCTGGAAGACGTCCTTAATTGGGCCATTAATCTTCGATGTCACTTCAACATCAGAAAAATACGCGAATATTTTATCTGGACCAGTATCCGATTTTTTAGAAGAGTACGTTTTATTACAAGATTTGTCTAATATGTGGTTTCAGCATGATGGCGCGCCAGTACATAGATCGCTAAAGCCACGCACTGTTTTTACCAGTACTTTTGGAAATACTATTAACGTATATGGAGGTCATATTGAGTGGTCAGATTTGAATCCTTTAGATTTTTATTTTCTTCTATCTTTACAAGAAGAAAGTATTGGATTCATGAAAATTTTCGAATTCCGGTTTTCGACGGATTTACACGTTTTAGGGGTCAGAGATTCCAAAAAATATGTTTTTACAAAATGTCTGTCTGTGACTCTGTGAGTCTGCCTGTCTGTCTGTGTGTATGTGACACAAATTTTGTGGGCGCTCTATCTCAAGAACTAATGCACGGAATTTAATAAAAATTGATATTCAGTTAGTGCCTAATACAAATTGATGCTGATTAGTTTTTGGTGTAAATCGCTCAACAGGTGGCGCTGCAATGCTGCATTTTTCACGATTTTCGCAATAGCTCTATCTCAAGAACTAATGCACGGATTTTGATCAAACTTCAGATTTAGTTAGTCCTTGATATGAATTGATGATGATTACGTTTTGGTGTAAATCGCCCAACAGGTGGCGCTGTTATGATGAATTTTGCAGGATTTACACGATTTCCCTAATAGCTCTATCTTAAGAACTAACGCACGGATTTTCATCAAACTTCAGATTAAGTTAGTCCTTGATATGACTTGCTGATTAGGTGTTGGTGTAAAACGCCCAACAGGTGGCGCTTCTCTGCTCCCTTTTCCACGATTGCCTCAATAGCTCTATCAATAGAACTAATGGACCAATTTTCATCTAACTTCAGATTTAGTTGTATGTTGACACAAGTTGTTGTTAATTAGGTTTTGGTGTTAATCACCCAATAGGTGGCGCTGCTATGCAGAAATTTTCACGATTTTCACTATTGCTCTATCTCAAAAACTAATGTACGGATTTTCTCCAAACTTCAGATTCAGTCAGACGTTGACATAAATTGCTGCTGATTAGGATTTGGTATAAATCACTCAATAGGTGGCGCTGCTAGGCAGCATTTTGCTGAATTTAGACGATTTCAGCGATAGTCATATCTCAAGAACTAATGCACGGAATTTCATATCGTTAGAATCCTCATGAGATGCATAGATTGCCATTTAATTTTGGCAGTGTGATAGCGAATTTTGAAGTATTAACATGTATGAGATAGAAGAAAGTTTTGGGATTGGTACATCCGACTAGTTTTCTTTGGGGTTTTCTGAAAAATAAGGTGAAAGAGAATCCATTAGCCGAGCAGATTTGTCGAATCGTATTGCTATGGCGTGCAGATCTGTAACACCTACAATGTTGAAAAAAGTAGAAGAAGGATTTATTTCAAGTGTACATTTCTGCACTGCAGCCAAAAAGAGTCACTTCGAGCATGTCTTAAGATAACCTTAATTTTTATTAATTAAGTTTTAGATCAGGTAATCTAACTATGTATCATTTTCTAAAGGGTTGTGACTGTTGCTTTTATAATCATTTAGCAAAATTTCTGTTATCTTTTTTTACTTATATTTTTAGTACAAGTTGTATATTTTGTTTTAATATGTCAGAATGAACAAAAATCTCAAAATATAATTGTAATGTTAATTTACTCTCAATGTTTAATGTTAAATTTTATATCTGACGATTATTTTTATTTCTAGTAAATTTGTGACTGACCCCTATTTTGCAGCAAAAAAGATACTCCAACTTTAAACATCTATTACTCGGCCAGTTTTAATCGCAGAGGAATGGGGCTTTTTTTTGTCTAACTTGTCAGTGCAATAGGATATTTTTACTAAATATCACTTATAGGACCTGGGGACCGTATAAAAATTTAAATTTCGTAATTTTTTAATAAATGTTTTTCTTGACCCAAATCGCTTTAAAAATACTTCTTTACCTCATTTAAAACATTTTTGCAATTGGAACTATATGTCTATGACTAACGGTTTAGGAATTAGCTATTGGACACCGTTGAGACCGGACACCCTGTATAGTAGTAGATTGTTTCCAAATATGCCAATAGGCGGCAACACACTTGTACAAGATGAGCAGAGGCATTCAAAAGTTGTTGACGAAGGACGAAGGGACCTTATGCACGTGACCTGAGGTCGAGGCTAAAATTCGTCTGCTGGCGGTAATACTTACTGGCGGTATTCAGCATAGCAGTCTATAGAGTGTGAGTTATTAATGCTTGTTTGTTAAAAATACCGCAAAAGAATTCTTTGTTGTAGCAGCATACAATTAATATATTGTAATATAAATTCAAATTGTTGTTCTGTATTCGAGAAAATTCCCTAAGTTTGCATAATTTCAATTAAAATGTATGCACTCAACATGGATCAAGGCTAAAATCGTCTGCTATCGGTATTTGCGCCTGCACATACTACCATTCTGGAGGTGCGGTGGCTAGAATAACAGATCAACATACCGCCAGCTCTGGGGTCTGACGTCATCTGCATAAGGTCCAGTGGTCGTCCTGTTGAGATTGCGACAGAAGAAACAGTGCGGAAGGTTGAGGAAATGGTTAGAGCTGACAGGCGAACAACAATAGACAGCATTAGCAACTGCAACAGGGTGTTCACATGGTTTAGCCTACAGCCGACTGATGCAGACGTTGAATGTGAGGTACACAGATGAGAGAAATGGCTGAGAGTGCAGTCCAAAGACTTTTATGCAGCAAGTATTAGAAAACTCATAAAGACATGGGACAAATGTATCAATGTAAATGACGATTATATAGAGAAATAAAAGTGCCTTTTAAGTAAGTATCTTGGTTTCCCCCTTTTTTATTGGCTTTTGTGACCTACTTACTGACTTGCCCTCGTATATTATTTATTTATGATCGATTTTTCATTTTCTTAATTGTTAATATTTACAAAAAGGTATACATACATACATACATATATATGTATATGTATGTGTAAAATATCTTTGAATCAAAATTTATCTTACAATATATATAGATATAATAAGGTGATGTGCAAAACGTTAATTTATTGAAATATTTAAATAATAACAGAATGCTGAAATCATATGAACATGAGTTTAATTCGTTGAAGACATTCAGTTTTACAATGCATTATAACTAGCTTTTTGAAACATACCAGGATCAACACTTAAAACATTAGTTTATGTAAGATGTCTAGAATATTCTAATGAAGCCTAATAGAGCCAATTACTTTATTGACAGCTTCCGTGCCAAGGCTCAATGAACGTGGAAAAATAAAAGACAGACTTTCTAGACTGAAGTCTAAAGTCATTGTGCTCGTGATCTGTGAATTTTGCTTTGATATCTCATGCGTTCAAACCATAGACAATAAATAAATACCACAGATAGTTAATTAATTTGCTCACGTGCCTCATAAGTGAAATAAAAGATGCTACCTAAATTCAAATTAGACAGATATATAAATCAACATTTGTACGATGAGTGGCTTTGGTGTCTGAGGGCCATGATCGGTGAAAATATGCAGAAATTCTCTGGAATTGCTTTCCACCGGACAGCTGCAACAGATAACTTTCTACTCGACTGCCAAGAAGGGTTATGTGTTTGACGCGTACCTGGGTATGTATGTGGATTTCTTTATACCCTCCAAACATCCCAACGGCTGGATGGATTTTAATGAATGAGGTCTCTATCGATTCGTCTTAACCGTCCGATGGTTATAGGCTAGGTTTTGTTTTCATAAATTCAAAATGGCGGCCGTAAAATAAAAAATGGCGGTAGAGACGAGAAAAAATTTACGCACCCTATTGAGTGGCAATCATTGGATATTTCTTTCAAAATGAAGACTAGACTATTTTACAGTCAGGAGCTCCCTTTAAATATTATACAACCTGGAAGTTGTGTAGGTAAGATCTCTAGCTTAACTGTAACTCTAACCTTCATAGACATCTATATGCCTCATCAAAACAGTGTTTATAGATAGGAACTCAAAACTTAAAAGTCATCAATGCAAGTAAATAAAAAAATAGGTAAGTAATATAAATTAAAAATTCCTCAATAAAAAATTAAATCAAAAAACCCGGCTGCGTAACAAGCGAACAAAAAAGAGGGAAACAAGATGACGTAGGAAAATAGTAGAGTGTGTAATGAAAATCCTTTTTTTACTTAAGTAAATGCAGTCGGAGGCAAACATGTAGGTAGAAGGCGCCGCAGTTATATACCTAAACGTAAACATGAATGTGATGCCTCCGACTGCAATTACTTAAGTTAAAAAAAGGATTTTCATTACACACTCAACTATTTTCCTATGTCGTCTTGTTTCTCTCTTTTTAGTTCGCTTTTTACGCAGTCAGGTTTTTTTTTTTTTTTTTTTTTTTTAATTTTTTATTACTTTTTGTAATGGAAGCAACATAAAAGTGGAAATATGTGATGAGTGATAATTTTCAATTTTGGGTGAGAGTAACTAAAACGTTACTTCGTGAACCGAAAGTGATCGCCTGTATCATATGCTGCCTTCTAGTCTTCAGCTTCAAATTTCTGGTCGCTAATGGCAACTTTGCGACCGCAACTTCGTGCCCTGAATACGAATTATAAAAATCATACGATAAAACTGTACGATGCAGACTGTATAGTTAACTATTCGAAATACTCTAAAAACTATATTATACGCACTATAAAATCAATATTATGCGAAAAATTATGTAATGCGAACTATAAAAACTATACTACGCAAACCACTATAAAACTATGCTATGCGAAACATTATAGTAAAGTGAGGACAGACGCCGCGGTCGGACAGATGCCGCAGAGATTGCATTGGCGACACTAGCGCTCCCTACACCAACTTAAGAATTTCGTTGTGTGCCTAAGTGCTATGTGCTGTTTTGTATGCGTTTCCACCGTTTAATTGTCAGTATTTACATATTTATGCCAGTTTTTATTGTTCGAATCTGAGTGGTGAGTTGCTAAAATTATTCTAATAAAGATTTATTACATATTTTAAGCCAAATAAACAGAGATTTCATCCCAAAACCGATTGCAACTGTAGACTAGATCCTCGTAGAATACAGACACGTCCTTGCATTTCTCTCGCGTCGCTCCCATGACACAAAATGGCGGCGCGGCATCCTACCCACCACTATGGGACAGATGCCGCACCGAGGTTGAGGGACAGATGCCGCAAAATGTATTTTTGTTTTTCCGTTTAATAAATTCATCACAGCGATTTAAGTAGAACTTACATTTAAATGAAACTATAGTAGCACATTCTGCTACTATAGTTTATACTACTACTGTATCAAAATACTCTCAGCAACAATGTTGGTTCACCATGTGTGAATAAGGAAACCGTAGGCCGTTTACAACTCACCGTCACATTTTCACCGTCTAAACTGTTAAGCAAAATATCTCCTATCCCAATGGTCAAAAGACCTATACAGACAAGTAAGAGAAAGCAAAAGGATGCAAATATTACAAGCACAGAGTTTATAAACAAGAAAAAAGAAGAAAATAAAAAGCAAAAGAAACTAGAAAGCGTCAAAGAACTTCAGCTTGGCGGAAGTAAGATATGCAAAAAAGGGAAGGGAAAGATCAAACTTGAAAACACCTTACTTGAGGAAGAAACTAAAATATGATCCATCTTCTGACAATGAGTAAATAGTTCCTCTTATGGATTCTGATGGCAGTATTTGATTGGAATTTGATGACTCTGAATGTGTTGAGTGTCTGGAGTTTTATCAAAAAACAAAGTCTAAAGCGGACAGGATTCCGTGCATCAAATTCAATCGATAGCTGCATGAAAAAGGCTCACTTTACTTTTGCAACGGGAAGTGTGGTGTGATTGTGGACGAATGGAAGAATGAGAAAATCAAAGAATGAGAAGAAAGGCCAAAAATAAACAAGCTAGGGCCTAAATAGAATAGAACTAATACTTACATTAAGAGCAAACTGCAATGTTCGCCGGATGTAAACCAGTGATTTATGTATTTTTTGTAATTATGCTGTCTATTGTTTCCAATAATTATGCTGTACATTGATGTAAATTCAAATGTTTTTCTTTTCATTTTCATTTTTTGTCTTAAGTTTTATTTTTTGAGCTTGCACTTTTGCAATTTCTTTAAACTTTTCACAATTTAGTGATATATATAATTTATGTAAGTTTACTGTTATTTAATTTCCTTTTAAGTAGTTTGAGGAAATAAAAATGTGATTTACTTGAAAAAAAGTAAATAGCATAGCTTTTTTCTCCATGCGGCATCTGTACCACACCCTATGCGGCATCTTACCCAGCACATGAAAAATGATGTTAAAAAAGGACGTTTGGGAAAATAATTATGCCTGCTTTATTAAGAGGGCTTTAACTTGTTTAACATAGAAATTTGATTCTAAAGGGTTTGATTAATGATTTCTGGTACTTAGTTTGTTGTTTTTTTGCTTTATTGTACATTTTACAAGAAGAAAAGTAAACCTGCGGCATCTGTCCCCACTTTACTATATACAAACTGTACTTAGCTAGTCAACCTTAAAATACAAACAAACTAATAAACAAAGAAAAAAAACAAGTATTTTCTTTCTGTTTCATTTTCGAAAAAAAAAAGTATTATAATTGACTTCCATACAATTGAAATTTCGTTTCAAATATTTGAAGGTTATAAAATTAAAATCAGACAAAAATGAAATCCTAAATACTGTCGTCAAAAATTGGTAAAATATGATAATGACATCAAAAACTGGATTTGATGCACATTTAGTCTGAGATTTCTTAAAAACAGTTCACTAGAACGAGTGAAAAACTCCGGGAAAGTTTAAACACCGGGACAAATAAAACGAAATAAAAGGGAGTCGTTTAAAAGAAGTTCCCTTTCACAAGAAAAGTCTTATTGAATGTACAGGTGCTTTGTCATGCCATTCAATATTAACAATGGTTATTTTCTGCTCAATACCTTTGCGAATGATTTTTTTATCACTATTATTGATTGATTCATGTGTTTTCATTTTTTATTCATTTAAGATTTCCTTTGTGGCAGTATACGAAAGATAAAATAGAAATAAATTAATTAAAAAAAGTATGTTAAAGCAAATATTTATATTTTTGCTATGGAGTGTCTTAAAATTTTTTATGCGCAGATAAGGTAATTGAAGCGTAAAAATTTGATTGATAATATTATTATAACAAAAACAAAACAAAAAAAAAAAAATAGTCAGATGTGGCAATCCCAAAACTTTCTCCTATCTCATACACGTTAATACTTCCTGAAAAATCATAGCAGCGCCACCGGTTAGGTGATTTACACCAAAATCTAATCAGCAACAACTTATGTTAACTTCTAATTGAATTTGAAGTTTAATGAAAATCCGTGCATTAGTTTTTGAGATAGAAATATTGCGGAAATCGTGAAAAGTGCTGCGTAGCCGTGGCACCTGTTGGGTAATTTACACCAAAAAATTATCAGGATCAATTTATATAAGGGACTAACTGATCTAAAGTTTCATGAAAATTCATGCATTAGTTCTTGAGATACAGCTCTTGCGTAAATAGTGAAAAATGCAGCATAGTAGCGCCATCTATTGGGCGATTTACACCAAAAAGTAAGTAGCACTAATTTATATCAGGGACTAACTAAATCTGAAGTTTGATGAAAATTCGTACATTAGCTCTTGAGATAGACCTATTGCGATAATCATGAATACTGACACATTTCAGCGCCACCTATGGGCGATTTACACCAAAAAGTTATCAGCACCAAAATATATCAAGGACTAACTGAATCTAAAGTTTTCTGAAAATCCGTGCTTTAGTTCTTGAGATATAGCTATTGTGGAAATCACAAATAATGCAGCATAGCAGCGCCGGCGATTTACACCAAAAAGTAATCGCACCAATTTATATCACGAACTAACTGAATCTAAAGTTTTATTAAATTTCGTTCATTAGTTCTTGAGATGAGCGCCCACAAAATTTGTGTCATACACAGACAGACAGACATTTTGTAAAAACATGTTTTTCGGTATCTCTTACCCCTAAAACGTGTAAATCCGTCGAAAACCGGAATTCGAAAATTTTCACGAATCCAATACTTTCTTCTTCTAAAGATAGAAGAAAGTAAAAATGTATTATAGATACTATTTGTTTATTTGGGTTTTCGCATTTTCCTTCATTTTTCCTATGGAGATTTAGTTTATTATTTCTGCAGAAACATTTTAAAAGAAAAGAAGCAGATTTTTATTCAAATTTTTTATTGACGTGCAAAGGTTTTAAAAATCGATATTTTTTATTAATTAAATAAAGCACGAGAAATCAAAGCATGAAGCAAAAAAAAAAAAATCTCTTTTAAAAGATTGATACTTTCTTCAGTGCATTTTTATAAGTCCCCCCTTTCCCCCCAGTCATCGAGATAGAACCGAGGTAGTTGGAAAAATGAAATCCGCATTGCTCGCTCTCTCTGAACTGCAAGATAGTTTTCCTCTCCGACATAGCGTAGTGGCGTTTTACTGTGACTGCGGATGTGTAGCGGCACATTGGGGGAGAAAGTTTTTTTTCCTTTCTCTCTCTTACGACAATGCGTCTTTTCTCCCGCACTAGAACTGCGAAAACTTCAACTCAACAGTTTCTCTGCAGATAGACTTGAGGGGAATCAAATCCAATCACGCAATTTCTCAGCAATAGAATTAAAAAAAGTAAAAAAGAATAATAAAGGAGAAAAAAGGTATAATCAGTGAATAAAGTATCGTTTCGAATGTCATGATTTATTGCATTAACCTTGTTCAAACAGATGTAAAAGATAGCGTATTTCATGTTCGCTGCATTTATTTTATTTTATTTTATGTAGAGACATTAAAGCAGACGATTAAGGAATTTTTGAATTCTACACTGGTAAAGTTTAGTTTTATGCGTTTTCTGCAATTTAATACTGGTAACAGAATTTTTTTCGCATTCTAGCTTTTTAACGGGAATGCTATTTTGATCGATTTCATGTATTTCGGTAACTATGTTGCGTAACAAAATGAACAGAAATTGATTTTTTCACTTTTAAAATCCGGCTTATTGTTGTTGAAGTTTATGACAAATTAACCTCAAAAACTTAATTATTGGAAAATTTAATTAAATGAAAAATGGAATAAAATGAAATAATATAACTGACAAATTGAAAACATCCAAACGAAAAAAAAAGGCTCATTAAAATTAGCAAACAATGATAATGGTACCATGGGAAAAACAGAAAAGTTTAGTATCTCAAAATTCCGCATTTATGATAATTAACATTGTATAATTAAAATATATATATATATATTAATTTTGTTTACAAACTTCGGTGCATTTGTAGTTTTTTCCAAAATATCAACAACTTAAACAAATTGTTTAAATAATGCGCAAATGTCCACATTCATCATCTATACAGCATACCAATTTAAGAGCATTTCAAAAATTTTGTAGAAAAATTAACATCGTTTTATTTTTATGTTTTCTGTAAAATTAGAAATAATCACAGTAAAACCTGCTAAGATGGAATCGCCAGGGACCGGAACAAATTTTGCTTTATATTAGGTTTCCGTTTCAGCAATATACCACCCTAATAGGTGTATTATATTATTTTCTCTTGAATAATGGAAATTTTCCATTTAAGGCGGAATTCCGTTATACGCAGGTTCAATTTTAGCAGTTTTTATGACATTTTTAAAATGTGGAACTAATTTCCATTACCTCATCCCACCCCCCACCCCCTAAAAAACAGAAAAACATTTATTTTTTAATATTAATACAATTTAAAAAGGGTTACCATAATCATGCGTGTATTACGTATGTTACAATGATATTATATCTTTATTATTGTAATTCATTTACCATATCTAACTCTCGTATAAGTCGACAAATTTTGGCAAAAATTATACCTTTAAAGTAGAGATATGATTGAATTCAAAATATCGAAAGTATCTTTTCTTGGGATAACTTTAGATGAGTGCACCGGTGTGAAGACTAATCACTGCAATCTTTAATATTATTTGTTAATATGTTTTTTCATAAATTTTTAATTACTTCTAATTCTTAATCAAACAACGTATTTTAGAAAAATGTGAGCGTACTATATCAAAAGCCTGTTTTAAAACCACTCGAATCATACCTCATTCACTGTTGTGAGTTATAGAAATAAAGATTTTGAAATGAGAAATAATGTACTTAAATGATTATCTTTAAATTTAAAATTTCAAAAATCTGTTTTTTTCCCTCTGAAGACTTCACGGTGATCCAATCGCCTGTCTAAAGAATGTGGTAATAACTCGAATAAAAAAATTGCATATATAAAAATAAAGACTTCAAAAAGAAATCAAAAAATTTCAAGTGCTGTTTTTTTTTTCTAAATCCCAGAGTGTATTATGTGTCAATAATGAAAATGGCACGAAAATCGCTATTACAGCGCTCCCTTCTGGCGGAATAATTTTTAATTGAAGGAGGACCTGCTTGCCACAGCCAGAAACATACAGAAAAAATTTGTTTCAATTCTATGCATAACTTCATACACTTTTCGATAGTTCAATGGCGACACATGGACAGACGGGCACGCAACACACCAGTGTTGAATTCAGACACTTTTCTCTGGGAGGGATTTCTGTGACTCCGGGGGAGGGGACATTATAGAGTTACGGGGAGGAAATTGCACTTTTTGACCATTGAAAACGCAAAATCTCAAATCTTCCGGGGGGGGGGGACTCATTGCTCCGGAGGGAATGTCTCCACCGGGCCACCCCCTGAATTCAACACTGCAACACACACGGATAGACAGACATTTTGTATAAACTTGTTTTTGGGGATCTCTGCCCCCTAAAACGTGCAAATCCGTCGAAAACCGGAAGTCGAAAAAAATTCTTTTACAATACTTTCTTCTATTGAAGATAGAAGAAAGTAAAAAACGGAAAAAAAAACTTTCTATTTGAGAAATAAGAATGCAATCTACGTTTCTTAAAGTGTTTTACAATCCTTAAAAATCAGTTTAAAAGGGAAATGAATTAATTGATACTGACGGTCTGTAAAGAAAAATGTTCTATCTGCACGGTCAGTGTTTTGTAACGTAAAGAATTCGTGGAATACAGTGTTGAATACAGACATTTTTCTCTGAGAGGGATTTCTGTGGCTCCTCGGGAGGGGGGGGGGGATTACACTTTTTGACCAATAAAAGCATAAAATCTCAAATCTTCCGTGGGTGGAAGCATTTCAATGCTCCGGAGGGGCTCAGGCGAACTCTGATTTCAAATCGTGCCACTCAGGCGGACTCTTGCTCTGAAAACAGAGATCGAAGCCGAACTCATCTCTACACCCCGGACTGAAGATTGAAGAATTGAGAAATTATTTTACAGTGGCGTAGAGGTCATAGTGGTCGTGAGGAAAATCTGTTTATTTTCTATAGATATTTTCTATCTTCAGGGCTGTTTATATTCTATGAAAACTGTTTATTATATAAGGGGTACTCTGTCCCTTTGGATGTCTCGCTGTCTCATTAATTTGTTAATCACAACTCTGCAGAATTCAGTATTCTAAATATTCTTTCTAAAATAATTAAAATATTGATTTTGTAATAATTGTATAATAATATAAATATTAATAATAATAAATTTTACTTATTATTGGTATTCCTAATTGTTAAATTTAATTTAAAATGACTCTATGAGCCCTTCCAATAGTAATTTTTAAATTGTTACGCCATTCAATTAACTTCGCGAAAGCAAAATTACTTTTCCTATGCACTTAAAATTTGTAATTAATTATGCCGCAAGGTTAAGTATGTTTGTACACAAACAAAACAAAAGTTATTTTGCATAATAATAGGCGGAGAAAAATAAATTCGATAAAACAAGTGTTTCTCCACTCTCGTCATTCATACAGTTGGGTGGCATTCCTGGCATAAAACAGGAAGTGCAGAGGCAATGCTTCTTCCTCTAAACTGAAGAGTGACGTCATTCGACGAATATTAATAAAAGTAACATAAAAACACTTCCTATAGACGAGACATTCGTGTGGTAAAGAGAAAATAAATGTGACGCATTTTAAAATGTGCGGAGTAATTTATTTAATGAAAATACATTAATTCGATGATGTTAGCGATGGATAAAAAAGGCTATTTGTATTTATGACTAAGATAAGCTTTTATAACTGTAGAAAGAATGTATAGAAGAACGCTTAAAATTGCTCAAAACCTGTAATTTTAGCGAGTTTGTTAAATAAAAAGCGATATTTTTTTTAAAGCAAGGTTAAAAAAAAAAAAAAAAAACATCGTGTAATCAAGGCATATAAGGGAATTGGATGAGTAATATGAAAAATGTTTTGCTTGAAAACCAAAATATCAATTCTACTACATCTCACATCTTTTTATATTAAGATTTTTTTTTTTTTTTTTTTTTTTTTCAAGAAATACAATTGGACAAATCTATATTCAACCTCCTCGGTTCGGAAGTATCACATGTGATACTTCTGAACAGAGGGGAATATAAACTAAACTATTTGATTTTTTTACATTTTTACTTTACTTCTATATAGCTGAATGTTTTTCTTTGGATCAAAACCAATAAATGACATCACTGATGCTTATTCCCTCATAAAATAAGTGCCCTTTTTCTCCGAGTTTTCAAAATGCATTCCAGACAGTGTGTCCAAGAAAGTAAGAAATTTTCATAATTAATTAACTTAAACGCTGTACAATAATAATAAAAAAAAAAAATGAGGATTTGTGGATCATTCAGTTAATTAAAGGCCTTTAGCTTGTTACTGCGTGAATTTAGGTTATTGATTATTAAATTAATATTTTAAGGGTGTTATTAATTTTAGATCGGTATTTGTGAACTTAAATTACCAGCGCCCTAAGTGTCAGTTTCAGAGAAGGGCTTCTTCTGTCATTTATGGCGTCTTTTTGTTTGTGCAAAATCAATGAATCTGTATTCGCAGTGTTATTTTACCTTTCGGGACTGAAGCATTAAAGTAAAGGCAGTAAAGAGTAAATATAATCAACTGCATGTTGTTTTTAAAAGAATCGAATAACAGCTAAATATTTCTGGTGATTACTATCTGATTGTATAAAAAATTGTACACATGGTAATAAAAAGAAATTATTTTTTCAAATGGTACAATGTTACCATTTTCTGTAATTGGTATTGTTGATACGGCTTGACATATGACTTTTCATTTTTAATGAGAAAAGAAGCATTTCATTATCTATTTTACAAGTAAATACTTTCATGAAGTAAAAATTAGCTGACTAAATTAGATCTACCAGATTCGTCCGGGATAGCTCAGATGGTAGAGCATTGGCAGCTTCAGCTAAGGCATTCCTGGTTCGAATCCTGGTCCGGACATTTTTCGCTTAATTGGAAATTTACATCTCATATGATTTATTTACTACTTAGAATAATTGTGTTAAAATTATCTAGTATGTTGGAAAGTGTTTTATAATCTATGCTTGACGCATCATTTTTCTTTCTTGAATACAAATCGCCCAGAAGAGAACGATAATCGTAATTTCATTTTTTTTTTTTTTTTCGTGTGTGTCAGTTTATTGAAGCAAATCCTATTCGAACAACTTCATTTAAAGAGAGGTTTCTGTGTTTCCACAGAATTACCGAAAATAACCTCCATAACAAGAACAGGCTGCATCTATATTTATTCAAATGCTTAATTTAAACTCCTTTGTCAAATGTCATATTAATGTCACACTGCTTTAAAGGAACATCCCAGCGAAATGATGCAAAAGTGATGTTTATTCAAACATACAAATTAAATTTCTAAAGCTTCGTGATGTCCATATTTACTCGCAGATGTTCGTAATGTGTTGTTCGCCTATTCGCAATACTACGCGAGTTTATTGTAAAATAATGGCGATAAGATAGATATTAATTTGCTTCGAATAAAAACAAGTAATGTTTTTAAAGTCAATTCCTACTTAGGCCATCAAAGAAAAATTTAATATAATCCCGTAAGCTAATATTAGTTTTTGTTGCATCAAAATATCTCAATTTGTTGATTTTCTGTAAGCACGTAGGTTTACAATGAAGTCTATGGGAATTTGGCGAAATATTAGAGATATCGACAAATTGGCGTCACTTTTGGTGACTCATTTGGCCGCCAAATTTGGCGATATATCGCCAAGTTGGCGACAAACTTGGCGGTATTTGGCGACAGAACAGGGTCCCCCCTATGGTAACCCCCCTTATAGATATGAAGATGCATTAAATGCTTCAATAACCAATGGCCGCCATTTTGTCTCCCACGAAAAACTAAAATAAATTAATTAAAATTTAATTGCTGAATTAATATTTGAGAAAACTGTATTAACATCAATTGCCATCCAGTACAAGTTTAAAAACATTTATTTCAACTTGATACGATGAATAATAAGTATTTTATTAACGATTGAAAATTTGAACAAGATATATAAATAAATAAATAAATAAATAAATAAATATAGGGAGAGTGTGAACTAATAGTAGGAATTGAATTAAACGCAACAAAACAACTGGCAAACTTTTAAGAGTAATCTCTCTATTCTAAAAAAAGTAACTAGCGCTGTCACAGCTGATGAAATTTTTTGTGACTTTCTTCTCTAATATTAAGAAAACTACTGCAAACAAAAATATGAAAATTTGTGGTATTATAGAGAAAGGTTTGTTAAACACGCTGAAGCAGACACTTCTTAAATCGAAGAATTAACATAAGGGCTGTTAATCGTTAAATTTGGTCAAAATCGTTCCATTAAAAAAGTTTTATACGAGCAAAAAGTATACATAAGGAATTTAATGATTTTTTCTAAGTATATAGATTATAAACTTGTGGTGTGCAGACTGCATTTATTTTTTTTTAATTTGACGAATTTTTTTTTTTTTTTTTTTTTTTTTTTTTTTTTTTTTTTTTTTAATTCTAATATTCAGCGTTTCAACAGATATTTTTTTCATATTTTAGAAAAGGTTATTTTTTTTTATTGTTGCCAATAATAATAAAAAAAAAACAGCGCAAAGAATAATATTTCCTTCCAATTAAAAATTTATTTACACGTGACTATTAGAAACAGATTTTTTTTTTTTTTTTTTTTAAATAGAATTAAATGATTACGCGTTAAAAGTAGGAAAATATAGAAAATTACATCATAAAAATTGTAATTAAGAGAAAGAAAACTTTCATCCATGTGCGTTAAAAGCAGTAAATGGGTGAAATTACGTCATATTTAAAATGGCCAAATAATAATATTGCCAAACAGTTTAAATTTAAATTATATTTACACCAGGCATTTATTTCATATTTCGAGATGATCTTTTTAACTATTGTTGCCAATTCTAACACAGCGCAAATAATGATATTTCCTTTCATAGAAGAAAAGTATTTGCATGTGAATATTAAAAAGAGAAAGAAAACCTTGGAGAAAATTACGTCAGATTTAAAACGATGCGTTTAAAGTGTCTTTTAAAACAATTTTCTTATAGCAGTTAAAAAATATCGGAAGGCAAAGACCCTGTTTAGTTAGTTCCTTTTATATTAGCTTATTTTCAAATGTTTAACTGATCTTATTTAATAAAACACGAAAACAGCCATTAGATGTCTTAACAGTAGCTGATTCTGCCTTAAAATTACCCAATAAGAGGGACATGAACGGAAATCTGCTTACAGGGAGATCGCCACTGGTTTTTTAATTATAATTTAATCGTCAGTAATCTCTTTATAGCCAATCAAATTAGCGTGTTTTTTAAATCTGAGATTTTTGAACGGGGGGTTGGCGAGCGTAGCTCGTAATTGTCAGAGCCCCTTAGTATTTTAAAACTTACTAGTAATATTGCAACTACGAGTAATCTATATTAATATTGCAGAAAGAATGCTTGTTTGTTTGTAGTGGGCAATCACTGGAATTACCGAACGGTTTAAAAAATAATGGTGCAAAATGATAGTGGCATTCCAACATAGGCTGTTTTTTTTTTTTTTTTTTTTTTTTTTTTTTTTTTTTTTTTTGTCGATACCAACACCCTAAGGGGTGCAGAAGCCAAAAAAAGTTCTAAAATTGCGATTTTTGTGTTACTGCTGGAGCTAGAAACATTAATACTTTCAGGGATAAGGTACTTCTATCCGCAAAATTTTGAAATGAGTGAATGACAACAGAATTTACAAACAAATTTATTTTAAAATATGCAAAAGCTTTTGTTCACGTACTTAATAAAAGGAAATTTTTCATTCGCATATTCTTTTGCCAATGTGATATTTAGGAATTAAAATTAAGTAGTCCAAAAATGAACCACCGCCTTTGAAGGGGTTAAATTATGGGATGATAGTTACGTTAAAGATGTAAATACTTGCTAAGAAAGGGTTCTAAAAAAATCGAAATTTAAAACATTGAAATGAGCGGAAACCGTTCAAAACTGCGATTTATTTGGCATTCTTGGAGCTATAAAGATGAAATTTGACATCATATATATTAAAATTCAAAGATAAAAATTTAAGTAGACCCAAATCAATACATCTGCGCATGCGTCAACTCTTTTTCGAACTTCTTCAATTTAGAGGAAAACAGAACGAGCTCCTGCTGGCGAAGCGGCTTAAAGCAGCAGTTTAAGTCTCTGAATTTTTGTGGAGGACGCAGGTTCGAGCCCAACGCCCGTAAAATGATTTCTGTAATATTTTTGGCGATAATTCATTTCAATAATGACATATCTTATTAGGAGAAATTGCATGATTTTTAATTATTATTTGAATGCTTTATAATTAAATAAAATTTAACACTCAATGATATTTTTAAAAAAATAATAATAATTTTATATTTAAAATATTTAAGTTAAAATATTTTGCATGTAATTATCAATTAAATAAACTGAGCTGATCTATAATTTTTGTGATATTTTCTGACCATTATCAAGAATATATAATGTGTGAATGTCAGAAAGAAAAGTTTGCCATTCTTTTCCGTAAAAAATAAAAAAAAAATAAAGCGAAAAAAAATAAAAATATTCATATAAGAAATATAAAAGAAATTTCCTTGATATTTTAAACGTTAGAAAATCTCTCTATTCTAAAAAAAAGTAACGCTGTCACCGCCGCCGCCGGTTTTGAATTTTTTGTGACCGGAGGTCTTTCTCCGTTAATATTAAGATAAATACTGCATACAAATATATGAAAATCGGCGGTATTATAGAGAAATGTTTGATAAACACGCTGATGCAGACAGTTTTCAAATCGAATAATTATCTTAAGAGATATTTAATGCTAAAGTTGGACAACATCGTTCTATTAAAAAAGTTTTATAGGAGCAAAAACTATACATGGAATTAATTCATTTTTAGATCATTTTATGCGGTAGAATTTCCCGGTGTGCAGACTGCATTCACTTTTTTAATTTGACTCATTTATTGAGGTTTTATTTCTATTTTAAATTCAAATTTTCAGCATTTCGAGAGATATTTTTACTTATTTTAGAAAATGGTATTAATTTAAACTGTTGCCAACTGTATGAACAGGGCAAATAATAATGTTTGCTTCAAATTAAAAAAATATTTACACGTGACTATTATTAACAGAAAAAAAACTTTCAAATTAGAATTAAATAATTACGTATGAAAAGCAGGAACTTATTGAAAATTACTTCATAAAAACTATATTTACACGTGAATTTTAAAAGAGAAAGGATATTGTAAAATATTAAATTCATTAACATGCTTTAGAAGTCTTAAGTAGGAGAAATTATGTCACATTTACGTCACATTACACTTATTATGTAAAATGAACGAAAAGTAATATTGCAAAACAGTTTAAATCTAAAAATTGCGCGAGGCATTAATTTGATATTTTGAGATTATATTAATAAGATTAATTGAACGCGTTTAGACTGCTTTCGAGCGACTATTTAGTAATTTAATAAAAATAAAAAAGATTACAAGCTGAAAATGAAGTGTCATCAACAAAAAATATAATTTGAAAGAGAAAAATCTGTGAAGCAGAAAATAAAGAAATTGCTTAAATGGTTTAGTTAAGATTCATTAACCTTCTGTATCGTTTCCGTCAAAAGAAGGCATTGGTATTTGTAAAATATATTTGCATTTTGTTGCAGATTTGCTTATTATATTAGCTGATTTTTAAACGTTTAACTGATTTTATTTAATCAAAGACGAAAACAGCCATTGTATCTTTTAACAGCAGCTGATTTTTCCTTAAAATTCCCCAATCGAAGAAAAATGAATAAAAACCCGTTTATAGGGAAATCGCGACTGTTTTTTAAATTATAATTCCATATTTCAAAATCTATTTAAAGCCGATCAAATTAGCGTGCTTTTAGAGCCTACGGTGTCTGAACGGGGGTTGGCGAGCGTAGCTCGTAGGGAGGAGCCCCCTAGTCTATAAAAAAAAAAAAAATGTAAAATAAAATTCAAGTAATAAAATATATATCCATACTTATAATATTATAAAGAGGTAAAAATTGTTTATTTGTAGGAGGTAAGCTCTGAAACTACCGAACCGATTCCAAAAGTAATGGTATCAAAATGATGGTGTTAGTCCAACTTAGAACATAGGCTATATCTTATGTCCGTGCCACTGGCCAAAAGGGGGTTTCAGGAGCGAAAAACGTTCTAAAAATGCGATTTTTGTGTTACTGGAAGGCCTAGAAACTTGAAATTTGGAACGGTAGTTACTTATAAGATACTAATGATCTCTAAGGACATTTCTTAAAAAATCGAAATTAAAAAGGGGTGAAATTGCACGAAAAGCGTTCTAAAAAACGTTCAAAATGGTGATTTTTACGCAATTTCAGGAAGTACCAAACCGATTTCAAAAATAATGGTGTCAAAATGATGGTGACAACCCTTGCTCCAACATAGGCTACATTTTATGTCGGTGGCATTACCCCTAAAGGGGTGCAGGAGCAAAAACCGTTCGAAATTTTGATATTTGATGTTCCGGAAGGGCCCAGATACATGGAATTTGGCATGGTAGTTACTTATTATATATAAATGATCTCTAAGAACATTTCTTAAAAAATTCGAAATTTAACAGGGGTGAAAATGCGCAAAAAGTGTTCTAAAAAACGTTCTAAATGGCGATTTTTACGCAATCTCAAGAAGTACCAAACCGATTTCAAAAATAATGGTGTCAAAATGATGCTGACACCCCTTGCTCCAACATAGGCTACATTTTATGTCGGTGCCATTGCCCCCAAAGGGGGTGCAGGAGCAAAAATACGTCCGAAAATGCGATTTTTATGTTATACTGAAGGGCCTAGAAACATGAAATTTGGAATGTTAGTTACTTATTAGGTATAAATGATTTCTAAGAACATTTCTTAAAAAATTCGAAATTTAAAAGGGGTGAAAATGCGCGAATAGAGTTCTAAAAAACGTTCTAAATGGCAATTTCTACGCAATCTGAGAAAGTACCCAACCTATTTCAAAAGTAATGGTTGGAAATTGATGATGACAGCCCTTGCTCCAACATAGGCTCTATTTCATGTCGGTGTCACTAACACCTAGGGCTTGCAGAAGCAAAAAACGTTCTAAATTGCGATTTTTGTGTTATTGTAGGGCCTAGAATCCTGAAATTAGGCATGGTAGTTACTTATAAGATATAAATGATCTTTAAGAAAATTTCCTAAATAATTCAAAACTTAAAAGGGGTGAAAATGGAGGAAAAACGTTATAAAGAACGTTCTAAATAGCGATTTCTACGCAATCTCAGAAAGTTCCTAACCTATTTCAAAAGTAATGGTTGGAAATTGATGATGACAGCCCTTGCTCCAATATAGATCTATTTCATGTCGACGTCACTACCAGCTTGCGGTTGCATTTTAAAGAACGTTCTAAATTGTGATTTTTGTGATACTGAAGGGGCTAGCAACTTGAAATTTGGTATGGTAATTACCTATGAGATGTAAATTTTCTCTGAGAGGAGTTCCTTAAAAATTTGAAATTTAAAAGGGGTGAAAATGAATGAAAAGCGTTCTAAAAACGTTCTAAATAGCGATTTCTACGCAATCTCAGGAAATATAAACCGATTTCAGAAGTAATGGTTTCAAATTGATGGAGACAGTCCCCGCTCCAACATAGCCTATGTTTTTGTTGTCACTACCGCCTGGGGATTACAGGAGCAAAAATGTTCTATATTGCGCTGTTTGTGTTACTGAGGGGGGTCTAACATTTTAAATTTGAAATGGTAATTACTTCAAAGATGCAAATGCTTTCTAAGAATTGTCGAAAAAAATTCCAAATTTAAAAGGATAAAATGAGCGTATATGAAAGGATAAAAGCGTTCTATAAGCGTTCTAAATTACGATTTTTATGCAACCGTGTGAAATACGAAACCAATTTCAAACATAATGGTTGCAAATTGATGGTGATAGAACCTGCTCAAACATAAGCTATATTTTATGTCTGTGCCACAACCCCTAGAGGGTTGCAGGAGCAAAAAACTTTCTAAATTGCGATTTCTGCGGTACTGAAGATGCTAGAAACTTTAAATATAGCATGGTAGTTACATATAAAATATAAATGTCCTCTAAGAACAGTGGAAAATAAATTCAAAATTAAAAAGGGGTGAAGCGAAGGGAAGGAGCGAAAAGCATTCTAAAAGAGTCCTAAATTACGATTTCTATGGAATCTCAGGAAATAATAAACCAATTACAGACGTTATTGGTTGCGAATCAAGAATGATAGTCCCTGATCCTTTACGGGCTATATTTTATGCCGGTGTCACTACCACCTGGTTGGCAGGAACAACAAGAAAGCCTTTAAAAACTTCTAAATTCCGTTTTCTATAGAATATTAGGAAATACCAGCCGATTTCAAGGTTAATGTTGGCAAATTAATGGTGGCAGTCTCTTTTTCAACATTTTTCGAGACATTCTATTTCAACTCTGTTTCGGCATTTTATGTTGATGCCACTAACACCAGAGAGGTGGTAGACTGTTAGACAAGAAGCTTAGAATTTGACATGATGGTTAATTTTAAGATGTAAATGTGTTAAGATGGTTTCCAAAAAATTCAAAACTTCAAATGAATACTGAAATGAGCGTATGAAATAAGCATAAAAGTCTCAAAATACTTTCTAAATTACCATTTATTTGGAATTAGTTTTAGTTCTTCTTATTAATTAAAATCTCATTTCTGTCTATTGCACTTTTATAATGAAGTTTAGTCAAACTGTGACTTAATTTGTAATTTTTGAATTATTTCAAAAAGTGTTCTTCTAATAAAAGATATTCATGCAAATATCACTTGGCATATTATTTACTATTACGCGAGCAAAGCCGCGGGGTTTGCTAGTATATTACAAATAGTTAGCTGTGTCTAGTTTCAAATTTAGACTTTTAAAGAATGAGACTTATAAAAAATAAAATTCATGGTAGGTTTTAATGGTCGTGTAGTTAAAAAAAAAAAAAAAAAATATTTTTTCAAAAAAAAAAAAAAAAAAAAAAGAAAAAAGAGAGAGAGAGAGAGAGAGGGAGAGGATCTTAGTAAGTAAAAATAAATGTTCAACCCAATATTTTGAGGTAAATTTTTAATAAAAAGCAAGCATAATTGGTTGTAAATTTTAAACCTAAAATTCTTTCACTTCATTGAATAGGTTAGATTGACAGCACCCTCTATCGCCTTAAAGAAATAGGAATCACTTATGCAATATGGAAATTTGTCACGATTTCAATAATTAATTCAAAAGCAACTCATTAAAAATTCAAGATTTTTTTTCTAATGAAACCTTCAAGTTATTTACCGTCAAATCTTGACAGGTACTATCTAATTCGCTATTATTTTTAAGACGTAAATACTAACACAGAATAGTTTCTAAAAAATTCGAAATTTTAAAGGGTAATGGAGGAAAAAATCTTCTAAAATTTAGATTTCTATGCTATTGCTTGGATTAAAAACTTGAAATTTAAGATGTAAATACTTTTTTAAAGATGTAAACGCTTGCTAATAAAAGATTTTTTTCTAAATAAAAAATCGAATTTAAAGATAATGAGCGGAAATTTTTTAAAAAACGTTTTAAATTACGATTTATCGGGAATTATTAGGGATAGAAACTTAAAATTTAATATGCCTATTATTTTAAAGACGTAAATGCTCTCACAAAATATAGTTTCTAAAGCATACTAAATTTAAAACGGTACAGGAACAAAAAACATTCTAAAATTGCAATTTCTGGGATATTGTTGGGACTAGAAACTTGAAATTTGGCATTGTAGTTACTTTCAAAATGGAAATGCTCGTCAAGTACATTTTCTATAAAAATAAAAAATTTAAAGATTGAAATGAACGTAAAACGTTATAAATTAAGATTTATTTGGAAGTCTTAGAGCTATAAACTTCCTTGAAAACCCCATAAGATATAACGCCTCACTATACTAATGGTAATAGATGTACAGTAAACTCTGTCTAAGGCGGAATCGGTCGGGACCGAGAAAATTTTCCGTGGTAGGCAATATTCCGGCTTATGCAAAAGATCGTGATTTATTGGAATGAAGTATACGTCAGTCGAATAGCGTTTTATGTTTTCGATAAAAAGATTGGATCTTGAGTTATAATGAATTGCTCGCGATCTTTCATCACGATCTTTCATTGATTGTCCTGGCTCGAAAATCTGTCGAAAACTGAAATTCTGAAGATCCTTTGTCTTTATAAATAAATGAGAAATGCTATTTAATTTCTTAGTACCGCTGTAATACCTACAAATTTGAAGTTTACACAATATAATAATAATAATAATAACTTCGGGAATGAGACATCAGAAAAGCTATCACTTTGAATTTGAGTACAACCTTAAAGCACTTATATTGTACACAATACATATTTTCATAAATGTGCACTCAACTAATAATAATAACTTTTAAATGCATATTTATATAGGAAAAAATGGCATAAGCAAGAATTCCTTAAAATTTAAACAGTTTCTGTTCCTTTGAATTAACTTTTTAAAAGTATTTAATTTTTATGCTCGACATTGAGTATTTGACGTATATATATCAGTTTTAAAGTTTCATAAACGAAATGCCTTTCATTTTTAAAATATCCTATTTTCCGCCTTATACAAAATTTTGTTTTCGGAGGGACCTTAAAACTCTTTCCTTTTCCGCTTTAGACAGATTCCGGCTTATGCAGCAATAATTAATGTTATTTTCTATGGGTTCGCCGGGACTTTAAAAATTTTACGCGGTAGACAGATTTCCGGCTTACATATGTCCGCCTTAGACAGAATTTACTGTACAAAAGTCTACACAATACACATACGTCCCACCAGTGTTAGTGGTTCCTTACAATGCAGAGTTTTATGTAAAAATAAATAGCAGATAAAAAAAAAATTAAACCATAGTAAATTTAAAATTACATTTTTCTTTGAAGGGATTATGTGGATTTTTTTTTTTTTTTCAAGGAAAAGGTCCCAAAACCTCAATACCGTTTGTAATATTAAAGCATGAAAATGTTCATGTTATTAAATCAAAGCATTTTTTTAAACGGATTTTTATTCAAAGAAAGGTAGTAACAACAAACATTTGAAGGGGCGCCAAAAGAATCTTCAAAGGGCGCCGCTTTGAACAGTTCTGATGTACAATATTGTAATGCGCTTTCATATTTTATTGTATTGTACAATATATTGTTCGAAGCAGCTAAATACAGAGACTAACTTGGGAGGTTGGGAACCATTTAATCGAACTTTAACTATCTCTTATGCTATAATGTGATTAGAATTGAAGAATTCTTTGGAACGATTTGTGTTCGAAAACCGAGGTACCCTGGTATTTATACTCGTCTAACTGCTTACCGGTTTTGCCCGTACCTCATACGGGCAACGTATTTTCGCCCAGCGTGATTTGCCCGTGCTACGTACGGGCATCGCATTTTCTAGGCTTACATTTTTGTTTATCCGGTACATTTCAAGTTGATAATTTTGCTCATAAATGGCATCGCATTAGTCGTCCTCAAACATGCTCATATCTAGCTTTTGAATTCTACCCGAAGCACGTGCTAGTTTTCGAAATAGTTGTGTGTTGCGTTTGCTGACGTTTTTGTGAAGAAGACTGTGTTCAGAATTGAAGAGCTAAGAGGAAGAACATGTTAAGTAACAAAAATTACATTTCAAGAAATTTGAGGTGAAAGTTTTTGCTGTAAATTTTAATGATTTATTTTCTGTTTGATACAATGTGTTTAAAATATTAACAGGTATGGTACTAAACTCTCTCAGAAAAACTTATTCATATTTAATTTTCAAATATTAAAAATTGTTAATATTATTGACATTATTAAATATTAATGAATAATCTTGAAGACTAAATAGAATTTTAGTATTTTGGCTTCACCATGTGATAGGATACCTCATAACGCTTTCATCCAAAAGATTAAAAAAAAATTTAGAAAATGTAGCATAACATGTTCATCCTCTCAGCTCCTCAATTATATTCTGTGTATAAGTTTGTCTTTTTATTTCAGGTAGTTGCGTATAATTTTTATATCGTTATTCCGACGTTGAATTCTAATTTTGCATGTAAAGTGTCTGTATTGGTCACAAATGGATGACACCGAGAGAGGTGGATTGTGAAATTTTTGTGAGTGAATCTGGTAGTTTTTCTGTTTTTTTACGCAGATATATGAAAACACAGTTGAAATATTAGTAACTTTTCCAAAATTCGACTGAATGGAAAATGCAAGGTAGTAATGAAAGCTTTCCTCTTATCCCCTAACTTTAAGGCGGAAATACATAAATTTATATTTGCATATATCATCTTTATTTTTAATTTTTAATTATTTTTAAAAATATATTTCGTTTAAAAAGGGCATAGAAACATGATCTTTTCAATAAAAAATAGGTGTTTTTTTGAAAGATTTGTTCAAAAATATTGAATTGATAAGTGGTTAACCATGTTTCGAAAACGACGGTGTATGCCATATTTTAAAAATAATAAGCAGTTTAAATAACTGTGTGATACAAAAATAAACCGTCAAGTGCGAGTATTACTGGCGCACAGACGGTTCCGTACAATAATATATGAATTAGTAAATGTATTATTTAAAAAAAAAAAAAGTTGCTAAAAGAATACTAAGACTTTGTAAAATCTATATAACGTAGGGTTGGGTATAGTAGTATATACTAGAAAGGTATAAATGAATACACCATGAAAGTTCAAAGAGATATGGAACCTAAATAATGTCAAGTATAGCTATTCTGTATAACTCTTATTTTTAATCTTATCCTAATCATGTTTAAAATGAACTCAATTTGGTGCTGAAAATAAAAGTAGTGCATATTTAAACTTCATTTGGCATTTCACAAGCCTTAATTCAGCGTAGTAATAATCTTTTCATTGTACAGTGTACCTAAAGCAAAATCCTTGTTTAAAATTTAAACTTAGCAGTGTACTAAGCGCGCTTCGAAAGGACGTCGCAAAGTTGCAACGCCGCTTTGTTCCGTGCCGCGTTTTTCCATATGGGTTTTTAGTTAATCTTCAAAGGCACGGTAGGTGTATTGAGAGAGCTACTCAATGCAAACAACTCGGGAATCCCATAGTATTTATGTGATTAAGTCTAATTAAATTTGTCTGTTTTTAACAAATTGACGTTTATTGCTTTTATACTTCTACTGAGTATTGCATTACACAAATATATCCTTAAAATTTCTTATCTAGGCTTTAAAAGTTGATGGAGCATAGAGTACGCCGCCCCTGTCATTATGTATGTCCAGACCGTCCGCTTCTTTAAGGCTGTTCTTAACTGCTCTGCTCAACAAGCGCAAAACGTTTTGACACATTTACAAATTCATTTTTTAGCGGAAAGATATAGAATTGGAAAGCCTGGCCATGGAAGCGATTTGAAATTGAACTGTATTTTCCATTTTTTGATCAATCAATTACCTATTGAGTTAGAAGCGTTTTTGATCACGTGACAAACATGATTTTCAACCTTCACGGACTGGTTTTTCTGCTTTCTTCGGGAACTTCGGTTCAAAACGTCAACTTTGTTATTACTTTCTGAAAAATCTATTGCGTTTGCAAAAAAAAAAAAAAAAAAAAAAAAAAAAAACGGAAAAAATAGCTTGATTACATAGTTTCTGAACAACAACACCTGCTAGTTTCATGCATTTCCGAACAAAAATAAATTAAAACTTATGTCAGAAAGTTGCTCTTTTTGATTTAAGAACACCCTTAAGGGTTAATATCTCGGTTAATTACCGACGATTTTTTTCGAAAATACTGATCAACGATGCTTTTGTACTTCTGATACGATAGGTACCTCCAGCGCTGCTCAACACCTTTTCTGAATGCCTGTAAATCGAAATTTGTGTGTAAGTGAAAAATTCGACTTTCTCAAAAACTATGAAACCTAGGGTAATCGCTATAATTTTCCTGCAAGATTTAAATTAACATCTACTACTTTTAATTTGTTCATAATTTTAGTTTCAGTAGACTCGGAATTAGAGGTGGGGGAACATATTTTTGCACTACATTTTCGACGATAACTTTGAAAATATGATACAAAAATTAAATGAAATATATATTTGAGTTCAGCGTTACGAAAGCTGTCACACGATACCCCACATGATATACAAAGAAAAGATTTTTTTTTGTAACTTAATTAGCCCCAGTACATTTTTCATAAATATATATTTATGAATATTTATTAATCTGTAAATATGTGGGTCAATAGTCTTTATTACGTCCCCCAATTTGAACTTTCCACGTTCCACAGTTTACGAGTAAAAGGGCTGTGACAGACGGGCAGACAGACACAAGAGTGATCTTATAATGGTTCCGTTTTTACTTTTTAAGCACGGTACCCTAAAAACGAAATTATTCTGGTAAAAAAAAAGTGACTGGTAGCCTTTTTTTAACAAATTCGCATTCAATCATTGTTTACACCGAATAACTGAAGTGTAAAAGAAGGGTGGTCCTCTCAATAGCTTCGCAATCTAAATCTGAGAGTGAACAAGGATGCCAGCTTGATAAAGATGTTGGATGATTAAAGACCTTAAAGCTCTTGTCGTGAAAAGATGCTTTGTTTTCTGTACCAATGTAGTCACGTATTTAGCTTCAGATGCGTGGGAGGCTTATCGCATTCCACTTAATGAACTTGATGTCTCATTAGAGATAATGTCTTTTAATAAATGGGTCAGTGATACATGTCAAATGTGATGGTGAGCTGGAATTTTTCAGCCCTTACATGAGTTAGTAATTTTATGCAAAAAAATGGCCATCAATTAATGACAGCTCTCCAATTAATTACATGCGTGCACTGTCAGAAAAACTCGTCAATATACACTAAATTATTCCTCATTTTGTAACAAATAATTTCCGTACTCCTAGAAAACATGTTTTATCCGTGAATTCTCCCCGAACGTCTAAAAAAGAGGGAGAAATTCCGTTCATTCCTAGCACGCATGCGTATTGGGTCTATCAGTAATAAATCCGAATTTATTTTAAAAATGAAAAACCAAAAAAATATAAATTAAGGTTTCTAATTTAATTAAAAAAGACAAAAAAGTTTTCGAATTTAAAAATAAGTAACAATTACTTTTCTCATTCATTCAAAAGTACTCACAATTTATTTTTTAAAGTTGAATAAAGTTAAATAAAGTTGAATTTATAAAGTTGTTTATAAATAAATATTCGCATTTAAAATATACTTTAAATGAACACATTTAAAGGATATTTTAATTAAGAAAATTAAATGAAAAAAAAAAATTGATATTGCTCAAAAAAAAATAAATAAAATAAAATAAATAAATAAATAAAAAATAAATAAAAAATAAATAAATAAATAAATCTTACCGAATAAAAATATAATATTCGTATTTACCCCTAGCAATCTACGTAAGAATATTTAAAATTCATATTTTTATACCATATTAATACTAAAGTATAAAAACCCCAGCAGCAATCTCATTAAAGACGAAATCTTCTCGAAATGAACTTCAAAATTAAAAGCTCTTTAAAGAAATTGATCAAGCCATACCCATATGAAGCGAACATATTTACTTCAAAGCGTTTCGCTGCTTTACAACTACAGCTCAGTGCTAACGTGCTCGTCTCGTCAAGCCGAGATGGCTGGTTCGAGTCCAACGTCAGCCCTTGCTTTTTCCCAACTTTCTTCAATTGGCGGATATTTTACCTCCTGTAATGGAGGGGGAAAAAACGCATATTCGTCAATTCACGGAAAAATGCCGGCAGCACTGCTGCCAGTAGATTTTTCGTGAATTGAAGAAAGTTTTTTTGAGAGTGTGTCCAGTAGCATCAACTTTTCAAAAATATTGGGTGGGCTCAAAAAATTTTGAGTAAAATAACACATATAATTTTTTCTCCCCGTTTAGGGTGTATGTGTGTGGAGAGACAGAGAGAATGAGCTAAAGATGAACTAAAGATGATAAATCAAAATTAAATTATGTTTTTTTCTAATGAAAAATTTTAAATTATTATAATTTAATTATAATTTTATAAATAATTTTATTAAATTATATTTTTATAAGTTCTTCCTTATAAATACACCAATATTTATTTTAAATAACATTTGAATGGCTAACTATTGAAAGTGCAAATACTAAATGTGAAGAAAAACATGCATTTTAGTCACTTACATGCTTTATCAATTCAAGACATCAACACAGATGGCAAAATATGCAGGAAATTTGTTTTTGTGAGAAATTTAACTATGCATCCGCTGAAGGGGTTTTCAGTGACCCTGTAAGTCTAACTGATGTCCTTACTATTTTTCAAATAAAATTATTTTGAGAATGTTAATAAAACCAAATTTCATTTCAGCGATTAAATAAATAAAAAAAAAAAATAAATTACGAATTAAATCAATCGAAATTGGGTGGGCGGAGAGATCAAATTATTGGGTGGACTTGCGCCCCATGGGCCCATATTAGTTGGCGACACTGTGCGTGTCGTCAAGATAGAAGAAGGGAAGGACCAATGTTCTTTCTGGGTTTTGTAATTTAATGAGTTAAATTTTCTTTATCACTGACGATTTCGGAAAAAATAAATTATTCATCGCAAGTAATTAAAAATAAATAGAAATTAAACCTTTATGCACCGTATTCAATTTAATGATAGTATGCTGAATACCAGATAATGTCGTGAAAAGTCCATGTCTGAAATAATTATCCTATAAAATCAATATCTATCAGAGATACAACAAACACAGAACCGAAAGTGAAACACTACAATTTACAAAAGACAACTGAACAGAATGACCTATGCAAAAACAAATGAACGACGAAGAAAGAAACAAAGCAGCCGGAAAACTAATGAGTTTTTTTCGTACACGTAGCGCTATGTATTAGGGGCGAAAACAATCATTGCTATAAAGCCCCTGCAAAACCAATCACAACAGCAATTAGTGAAGAAAAAAAACAGATTCTTAGAACATTATATTCTGGACTTAAAATGAGGAAGTGAGGCATTCTCACAACCTTTTGACTTTTCTATATTTTTCTGTCCCTGAATAATTGGTTTTTTTTTAAATTTCTTATACTGGAAAACATCCCATTGCATAACTGCATAACAATACAAACGAGATAAATACGTTTTGGACGATGTTGGAGGTCCAAATATACCACGAAATTCCTATACCGTCCCGTGTCCTTGATGCTGATTTTTAAGTTTGGAGCTGTCTGTATAAAATTGTTTCAATAAAAGTAATTCGATGTAATTTTTTTCCCGAAACTGGGACTATTGTTTTATATAAATATGTAGCAAAAAATTAACCTGGACACATTTTTAGGGTTGTTATTATTTTTTTTAACTCTGTTTCTGGATTTTAGATTCCTTACCGTTCTCCTTGCTAAACTTATACAGGAAATCACTTCAGATGCAGCCACAGATTTTTTTTTCAACTTTTTTCTCGTGCAGAAGTATGCTGGAGAAAGAATGGCTAAACTTTTTTGACAAGAAATTTACTGCTGAATTTAAATCAGTATTTAAATATCAATTTCAAGCATCGTGGCTTTATTGGTAGTCTTACCGTCCCCAAGGTTTATTCCTGCAATTTTTGAGGTAAATTATTATTATTATCATTATTATTATTATTAATATTTTTAATCCAATGTAAATAACTGTTCCTAAAAATCAATGAACATTATGGCTACCACTTAGTCTTAACATGATTTGCCTAAAAATAGGTGGTAAATTTCCTTACCGTCCCATCCTTAGCATCCTCCCCCCCCCCTTACCGTCCCTTTTTTTCCTATATTGTTCCCTTTTTTTCCCTTACCGTCCCTTCTTTAACATCCTTATAAGACAATCTTATACCAAAATTTTGTACTAAAAATGCTACATTGTTATTATTTCTTATTTGAATATCCTGTGGGTATACTATGCAAATTCATTATAAGTAAAAATTTAGAAGAAAATAAAAAGTTATAGCAGTAAAATGGTGAGTAAAATTAAACTCGCAAGTTTAACTTAAACCTCAGTTAAACAAAAAAAGAAAAAAAAAAAAAAAAAAAAAAAAAAAGAATTAGCTGCTGACCATTTTTTCTTCATTTTGAATCTTTAAGGCATTCTTCTATAAGTTTAAAATGTTATGTTAGTAAGTTTAATTTCGCCAGATTTTTATTCCTGAAAGTCAAAAGATAGTGAGAATGCCCCATACTATTTAGTATTTTATTTTCTTCCTGATTTGATTTTTGGAGTCTATGCGCACCGAAAACGAGTGAAACCGCGACGAATCACTCAAGGTTTACTAATTTCGTCCAAAAGATTGTGAAAATGCTCCAAGTACTCACATACGTCCTGGTATTTCAAATAGAAGAGTTCATGAAGAGCAACAAGTACGTCGTGTTGCTTAAGGGGTTAAGAAGAAAAAAATGAACTGAGAATTTTTCGTCAGGGAAATAGAGCCTTCTAATTAAGATTAATATTTGCTGATTGTCAAATGTATGTATTAATTTTCACAATGATATGTTTAGAAATATTTTTGCACTAGAGATTCTGACAAAATGTCCTTAGTTTATTCTATTTTACTCTTATATTCTCCATTTTAAAAAACTGAGATTTAAGAAAATTTTGAAAGTGTTTGCCAATTTGATAACCGGATTTTCCTCGGTCAAATTGACGAATGTTCAGCTTAGCAACCAATTTCAGAAGTGGCATTTTGAAGTGGTTTTGAAATAATATCTCCAAGCCTAAGCTTCGTACGAAGGGGCACATGAGTTTTTCACATCCTGGATTTCGTTTTGCCAGTTCCTATGATGACGTAAAACAACTTATTGCTGAAGACGAATATTGACTCAATATTTCGTTACTTTTTATTTACTGGATTTACAACAGATGTATTTTTTATCTGATTCAAATAATTACAAATGTTATCGATGCGATTAAAGCTTTTACAATATCCTTATAATGATACGAAAATATTGCCATTTCATCTGTAATAATAATAGGAACAATTACCTGTTTAACTATATCGATTTGTGTAAGTTATTTTGCTGAGGTAGCTGGACGCATACTAAATTTAGAACAATGACAGTTTTGAATGTTCTTCTTTAAAACATCAAGGCCTGAGGCTTTATTTTTTCATTTTTCAGTAGACTTTTTAATAATTAAAAAAATTGATAGCCTATAGTTTGACTCATTTGTTCCTTTCACCTAGTGGACCGTAGGTTTCTAATACTTCTGTTACATATTCCATATTCTATCGGAGCTAAAGACAAGAAATTTCGCATGATAATTAGTCACAGATTAGAATTCTATACTCATCGAACTTGCATCGTTTCGAATTTCTACCTCCTCCTAACCGTGGAAGTAAACTGGTCTCAATACTATTCGAGCTGAAGGTAACGCAATTTCTCTCGAAGATTTGTGCTTATATCGAAGCTTAAATATGAGTTAACACTAGAACTACTGTGAGCCGTCATTTTGGCGTCTACCATATGATTATGTTTCGGTTCAAACCAGAAATTTGATTCTGAAATAAGTTTAAAAGATACAAAGAAGAAAAACGTTAAATAATAAAGTTAAATTGTTTTAAATCAAAATTCTGGTGTCAAATATTTTTATAAAACTTGACTCAAATTTCCGGTAGTTCTAGTTTAGAGATGTTTTTTGACTGAGCAATTCTATCTTCTCAGGCAGTGGGGGAATTAAATTAAATTCAAAGGTATTTCGAAACATCTATTTGAAAAGATTGAGATCTGATTTTAATATTTTTCGGTAGATTTATTTTAATAATTAAAAAAGAAAATTGAAGGAGTTGTCTGAAATTCGGTTCATTTGTTTCTATAGTTTAGCGGTTTAAAAGTTCCAATAGTTTCCGTATTTCGAGTTCTACGGGTGCTGAAGACAAGAAATTTCGCAAGGTAATAGGCGAATGGAATTTTTTCGAATTTGTATCCCTTGCTCACAAAAGGGAGGGAACAGATGTCGGTATTATTAGGTAGATTTCGTATGAAATACTACCTATTACATTCTCCTTTACGTTGGAATTTTTGAAAAATATTTGCAGATCTACAACGATCATGGCCCCTAGAACCCAAAACCATCCTCAGTAAAAAACTTTCTCTCTCTCTCTCTCTCTCTCTCTCTCTCTCTCTATATATATATATATATATATATATATATATATATATATATATATACAGGGTGGTTCAAAAAAGATGGGAAAAATTTTAAGAGGTGATAGTACACACTCAAACAAACATTTTGTATCAAATAATGCATGGTCGAAAACTAAACGTAAAAAAGTTAGAGGGCGCCAAAAGTTACGTTCTTATACGAGGCAAAAACACACAATGAACGATTAAGTTAAGTTACGAAAACAAATTTAATGGCATTTGATTACAATAAGTGCTCAAAACATTGACCGGCAGCTGTTATGCACGCAGTACAACGGCGGAGAACAGATTGGCGAATTTTCTGAAACACACCAGGCATATCGCGAACTTCCCCTACAGCAGCCGAAAGCTTGGCGACAAGTTCTTCTGCGGATTCAATGGGAGTCTCATACACAAGAGCTTTTAGCTGTCCCCACAAAAAAAAAAAAAAAAAAAAAAAAAAAACGAGACATGAAAGATCTGGCGAGCGCGGTGGTGCCTGGTGTGTTTCAGAAAATTCGCCAATCTGTTCTTCGCCGTTGTACTGCGTGCATAACAGCTGCCGGTCAATGTTTTGAGCACTTATTGTAATCAAATGCCATTAAATTTGCTTTCGTAACTTAATCGTTCATTGTGTGTTTTTGCCTCGTATAAGAACATAACTTTTGGCGCCCTCTAACTTTTTTACGTTTAGTTTTCGACCATGCATTCTTTGATACAAAATGCTTGTTTGGGTGTGTACTATCACCTCTTAAAATTTTTCCCATCTTTTTTGAATCACCCTGTATATATATATATATATATATATATATAACTTTTTTATGGACACGATAACTTCCGTAATTCGCACAAATCTCTTTCAAACTGATACATAAAATCAAGGGGCATAAAACCTCGGCCAAGTTCGTTAATGGGCAAAATCGGATCAAGGGGATGGAAATAGAGGGGAGGGGGATGTGAAAACCGAAAAAATCCCATAACTTCTTAATTTTTGTACATATTAAATCAATTTAAAGTTTTTATTACTTCTAAAAATAGGACCAAGAATTTATCTATCACAGATTTTTGATAAAATTAAAAATTGGCTCAAGGGTCTCAAAAAATAGGATTTTAGGGAGAAAAAAAAATTCATAACTCCGTTAATTCTCAAGATATCAAATCCAATTAAATTTAGTATAAATCTTCTTAATATCATCTACAACTTTTATACTGACAAGTTTTTGATAGGACCAATACGTACCGCAAAAAAATTAAAAACGAAAACAAAAAGTGATTAAAGCAACGAAACAAACGAAGTGACAAAAACAAAAAGTATTTGAAGAAGAAAAAAATCCATAACTTCGTCAATTCGCAAGATATAAAATCCGCATGAATTTATTACATATCTTTTTAATATTATCTACAACATTTATATTGACAAGTTTTTGATAGGACCAATTCTTACAGCAAAAGCAAATTAAAAATACATAGCAGTTGAAGAAAAAAATCATGGTATTAAGGGTGTATTCAAATCCAAAATGCTTATTTTCTGACTCATTTTTGGTCTCAAACGCATCCAATTGGTAGATTCTCTTATTCAGAAACTATATATTGTACCGTAATGGTCAATTTTTTTTATAGATGCAGAGTATATTTCAAAAAAATTATGTCAAACTCGGCATTTTGAACCGAACTTCCCGAAGCGATTGTGTTGGAAACGAAAAATATTGCTCTACTGAGAAAATAATTGTTTATAAATAGAGTTTTAATTAATTGAACGAAAAATAAAAACACAGGTTGCTTTTAAATCTCGTCAAAAATCACGTCAGCAAGTTTCATATTTTTCTTTTAAAAATGAATCTGAAAATGTGCCGAGAAATTTCGAGTTGTTGAGCATGGAAAAGTACTTTTGATAAAGGGATTCTGATAAAACCATCTCTTATATAAAAATGAAATAAAAACTCGTCAAAAGCGGACAGATAAAATTGTTAAAGTAAGTTTATCTCTAATCGTGATTTAATTTTTGTTGCTGAAATTAGCACTTTACTTCGACATCTACCTGTGCCTGTAGGCCGAGCCGGCAGGGATTTTTAACATCACCAACATTATGCTGGCTGTGTAATAAAAAAGTAATAATTTGTAAATTTCCTCTATAATTTGTATCCAATAAAATAGTTATTATTTTAATTAAAATATATGTATGTCACCAGGATTACCATTCTTATTTTCCTCTCAAGTTATCACCGGTGTATACTTTTCGTAATATTTTCAAATAGCACCTTTTAGCGATATTTTACATTTGCGTTAAGTGGTGTGTTCGTTTAACCTCTTCGCGACGAGTGTCTTTTACAGAATTTTTAATCAACGGTTTTTCAAAACGGAAGTTTTTAGCTAATTCAATCGGGAAAATGCTCTGATTAAATAAGGCAAAATTTACAATAAAAAACAACTGGTGAGAACAATTAAGGATTCTGATCACCTTATGCGTCACATATACGTGACATTCGTCCCCAAGGGATAAATGGAAAAGTACACACGGATTTTCTTCGATTTTTATAAACTTTATGAATAAGCATTTTTTTTTTTTTTTTTTTTTTACTGTTCAATCTAAAATCTGAGATCAATTGTTGAATAAGATAAACAGCTCAGGGGAGCCGAACAGCGATTATGACAGGAGAATGTGTTTTTTTAAAGGTACCGATGCCATTTAAGAATAAAATGATGATTTTCGCTTTTATTTTCAGTGGTATTGTTATCAAAAAAACTCTTCATTAAATTAATAAAGGCAGATAAAATTGGAAAATATTGGGATGGGAAATAATAATAAAATATAATAATAATAATAAAATATAATAATAATAAATATTAAAAATAATGGAATGGGAAAAAATTATGTAAAAGGCAGTTATTGTATTTAACATAGCAAATCATGAATTATTTCCGATATTCTAGAGTCACATGCGGAGCATTGAGTGAAAACAAAGATTCTTAGCAACGCTGAAAACATGCTCCTAGATTATAGGATATGTAATGGAGTGTTGTCAACGAGAGTGATTAACTTACGCACTTAACAGATGAAATAATAATCTCCATCATGATAACTTTTTCACCCTCCTATTTCCGCTAATGTACGTGGGAGACAGACATTGCAAGAGGACGTTCACATCAAGAGCAGAAGGAACTATAATGTTATTCATTTAATTATTATTAATTACTTATCAATTAGTATTGTTTTCGTAACTATAGAAATAAATCAGTAAAATAATTATAATAATAATAATAATAAATGCAGCAGGGTCGCCCGCAAAGTTGGAGTGACAAGGAAGGGCAATTTCCCCTCCCTGGGTTTTCAAATTTAATTAGCTTAATTTTCTTGTCCTTTGATGATTTAAAAAACTGGTAAAATTTATTTTTCTCAAGCAATTTAAAATAATTAAGATTTAAGAACAAAGAGACAAAAATAACTAAGATTGTTTCAATCAGGGGGCACTGCGTCTTCCGTGGCAGACAATATTTAGCGATTTTTAGGTGCGTTCGTAATTATATAAATACGTAGCACCTATAGTCGTCGTTCAGTCCGTCTGTCCGTCCGCATGTAACAGAGCAAAAACTACCCAACCGAATGGTCTGAAATTTTAAGTATATGATTATTGCAAAATTTTGTCGAGCCATTTCAAATTTTATGAAAACGGATGTATAGTTAAATTACAAGGACAGCCAAAAGTTTTTCTTTACATTACGGCCAATGAGAAAAATTATTGCAAGTGCATTTTAATGATGTTAAAGCTTTCCGAATGGTCTGAAATTTTAAACATATAATTATTGCGACATTTGTCGAGCCATTTCAAATTTTATGAAAATCGGATGTATAGTTTAATTACAGGGACAGTCAAAAGTTTTTCTTTACATTACGGCCAATGGGAAAAATTATTGCAAGTGCATTTTAATGATGTTACAGACTATGCACTTATGAAGTGCAAACAAATACACATTCAGTACAATATGGGGTGCAAAAAATAATTATAAAACTAGCTATAGTACGAACGCACCTCATTTGCCACGTTTGACGAGCAATTTCCAACTTGTTTTTATATGTTATTAAGGGGACCGTGGACCTTTATTTGAGCAAAAATCGACCCCAAAATCGAAAATTATTTTTGTGCATATTATTATTCTCCAGTTTGTTCTGAACCATTAAAAAAAAAAAACCGCATGCAGATGCGATTATTTTTCGCAAAGTTACAAGCGTTTGAATTTTGTACACAAACAATTTTTCGGCCCTTTAATATACTGGGTGTCCATAATTAAACGATCCTATTTTAAAGTTGTCTACAGACGAAACCATTGGTCAGAAAATTGTGAAATTTTGCGATGGACATAATAAAGAAATGGGAATTTGTTTGAGCGAAAAAAAAAAAATAGTTCAAAATTTTGTCACCAGGGTCTTTTTTAGTGAATTACACATTTTTAAAAGTTTTTACTTTTTATTTTTCTCAGATTAAAAAAGAGAAATATACAGACCGCCCTCTTAAAAAAATAAAGCGTAAAAACTTTTAAAAATTATTGGAGTTCGAATTGAACGAAACGTACAAACTCTGAAAAAAAAAAAAAAAAAAAAAAAAAATCCGTCTACAACAGCAGCCATTTTTTTTCTCAGAGCTCAGGCCTAGTATTCAGTGGGCGATGGCTAAATGTGTAATTTATTAAAAAACGCCCTCTGGTAGCGAAATTTTGAACATTTTTTTTTTTTTTTCGCTCAAACAAATTCTCATTCCTTCTTTATGTCTGACATAAAATTTCACAACTTTCTGGTCAATAGTTTCGTATTTAGACAGCTTTAAAGTAGGGTCGTTTAATTATGGATACCCTGTACTTTAAATCTGTTTTTCCCAAAATTGATTTTTCAACGTTTTTAGATTTTTGAAAGGCTCTATGCGTCATATTTTTTTAAATCAAAATTCATGAAATTGAAAAGGAAGAGTACCGATATTGCTTACAAATAAACTGTGCATGCATTTTAAAATTCGACTTCATTAAGACAATTAAATTTGACTTTTACTTTATTAAAAGGCAAAATTTTGATAAAAATCGATATCGAATTCAGAAGAAAATCTATAAAAATTTAACTATTCAAGGGATTAAAAAACCGATACACAGATTTGTTTTTAATAGAGTTTTTATGTGATTATAATGCAAAATGGAGGAAATATCTCAAAAATTATGAAGCATGTAGCATTTTAAAATTTTAATTAAAAAAATCTGAAAATTATAATAAGATTGAAAATTTCTTTTAAGCTGTTCTATATATTTATGGTGCAATGTATATTTCGACAAAATTTCATATCTCTATGATTAAAAAAAAAAAAAAAAAATTAACGTCCACCGCCCCCTTAATGCACTTAAAAATCATCTTAAATGAGGGAATTCAAGGGAAGAGAGTCTCCTGACGAAAAAATATTAATATGGGATGAGACTCTATTTATAAATCATAACTCACTTCTAAGACGAACACTGACATTTATTAAGACTTAGACAAAACAAAAATACAGTTAAAAGCGCTCTTTTCAATCTATATTTAGCTTTAAAGCAACAACTTAGGTTTCATTTATTTAGCGTCGTTGAATATTTCTAAGATTTTCATAAGTCATTTAAATCTTCTATCTTATTTCGTCGAAAATGTTCTTTTCCTTTTAACAAAACCCGCGTCGTCCGAACTTTTTCTCGTTCTATTTACTTTTTCTGCATTTCCACTTCACACAGCTTCGTTACCTTTTTAATCTCGAGCCGGAATACGGAGTCGGGGACATTCAGTCTGATGCAGGTGTTACTTATGAAATTCCCCACATAATAATAAATTGATTTAATTCTTCATTTAAAAAAAAAAAAAAAAAGCCTCTAGAAGTTTACTTTTGGATTCTTAATATTTCTCATGTGTTATATTTCTGTATTACTTTTTATGTTGACATGCTTATTTTTTTTTTCCTGTGGCTGTCCATGAAAAATACAAATAAATGATGGGAGATCAGCTAGAACGATAAAATCACTAAAGGCCAAGATTTATTTGAATTCTTGTGTGTGGCCTTGAACATTAAATGTTATGTGCGCAATTCTCTATACCAGGGTCGGAGAATCGTTTTACATCTGCGTGACCACTTTTTTTTTTTTTTTTTTTTTTTTTTTTTTTTTTTTTTTTTTTTCAAAAAAGATTTTACGTCACCATGACGTGCCAAGCGCCAAAAAATAATTTAGTGGATCAAAATTTCTGGATTTTTGTTTATTGGGATTTAAAAATGTGGGACAACATACATCTAATAATTAGACATTAGACTAACATATAGTAATAAAATGGTGAATGTGGTGTCGGTTATGCCAAACATTAATATGGTGTTCAACCTACTTACTTTTAATGGGATGCAAGCTGAATTCGAGTTATCTAACAAGTGGTTTGGGTTTCTAATATTTAAGATTTTCATATCATTTCCTAAAATAATGACCCGCAGGAATAAATAGAGCGCACAATTGTGAAAACTATATATTTTATTAAAACACCAAATAAAATAAATTAAGACAGACTTGAGCACAGTTAAAAAATAAATTAAAAAAATATATATACTTAAAAACAATTAAAAATACAATTTGTAAACGTTTCGTGAAGCGACACACGATGCATATGTATTTTATACCAAGTCGCTTTAGTTTCATCAGGAATTTTACCTGTAATGCCTGATATTTTTCTTATTGCGATTCTCCCAACTTTCTCTTAATTTGGTAACTTACTGAGCCCTCATTGAAATAATTTAGAAATTCAATTAGTTGCTTTCCAATAAAAAAAAAAAAAGAAAAGAAAAGAAAGAAAAACCCAGCTTGTATAAGTTCGCGTGTTTTGTTTAACTTAATTCTATTTTGTTTCAGAATTTCAATCAACGGCGTGCCGAAAATATTCTATCACGTGCCAAGTTTGGCACGCGTGCCATAGGTTCGCCGTCCTTGCTCTATACTGAAGATGTTATCGCAAAACTCATCAACATACATAAATTTCAGAATTTATCTTAGAAATAGTATAGAATCGTACTCACTTCAATCAATTTCATCTTATTAGGCAGTATATTAATTGAGTTCTTTTTGTGTGTCCCTGTAAATGAACCATTACTGCTACGCAGACAACACTACATACATCTTCTTGTACATCAATAATGCACATCATTTTTACAATGATCGAATCAGTGTAGCATTATTCAAACGTACTTCAAACGGTTATCTTCCATAGACCATAATGTTTCCTAATTCTTTTGAGCGTCTCTGTAAACGAACTATAAATGTTAAACACTCCATTTTTAGTAAGAAACGTGGCCTCAATTTCTTATCAAACGTAACATAGTTACGAAAGTTCTAGCGTGGCCAGATAGACGCACAGAGAACAGGACATTTCATAGTTCTTATAACTATTTAAAGAAATATTTTTTAAATTATTTATTAAAAGAAGCATCAATGAACAAAACAAAACAAATGTACATTTTTTGTATAAAATGTATTAAGAAAAATACCAAAAAGCACACAGGGGCCTCGTTAAGGGAGGGGGAGCCTCCCCCACCCAAATGTTTGCGAATGCTGTTACACTTGGCAAATTTACAAATTTAGCAAATTTGTTTAAATCTTCAATAAAAACTATAAACCAGTTTCTATTTCTGATAGATTTAGTAAAAGTTACAAATCTAATTGGAAATATTAAACTTTTTACAAATAAGAACTATATTACATTTTCTAATTGTTGTAACTTGGCAAAGTTATAAAACTAGTTGGCAAATACTGAAATTTGACTTGGCAATTTAAGATCCTCTAGCCCCTCGAAGAAAAAGTCTTAGCGATGGCCCTGAATACACACTGCATTCTCTAAGTGTCATTATGTTAATAAAGTGTGTGGATATGTTTATGCGCGTACACATGATCACTATAACAACATTCCATTGTTTTTTTTTGTGTGTGTGTGTGTGTTCCTGAACAAAAAATAATTTCATTGATTGACAAGGGTCTATATATTCTTATTTCGATCCCAAACAGTAACTGATATTTAAAATATTTGCCCCAGAGCGCAATTTTAATCTTATGACAGATGCCAATATCGTTTCAAATCGAAAATCCTTTAAAAATATTTAAGAGCAGGTAAACATTCTTTCAAACCACTGAATTGGGAACAAAAATATGTAAATGTAAAGTTATTGTTGCCTGTAAAGGGAGAACGATGTTACGAAATTATTAACTGAGAATGTTCCACAAAACAGTCCTCGATTATGGACTGGAAACTGTTTTTGCATCCAATCGTACCACAATTTACAAAAAAAAAAAAAAAAAAAAAATCATTATGATTTTACTGAAAGTAATCTTAGTATAAATGTTTAGCAGAGATTATTATTCAAAACGCGGTATGAATAGAATTAAGAATTGTCCACAGGGATGTATATTTCTCCAGGGGCGTAGCTACCGAGGAGCAGTTGGAGCAAACTGCTCCAGGCGCACGAATCCTAAGGGCGCAAAATTAGAAAGAGCGAAATAAAGATTTGCAAAAATATTTGAATATTTTTTTCATTATTAATCAGATATTATAGAAGAATATTTTAACAATCAGCATATTCCTATGATATTTTACCTTGTGTTTAACCTCAATTAGTTAGATATACCATATTGCAGTCTCAAGTAACTTCTCCAAAACTGTTTCAGCATGCCTGATTTTTTTTTCTGTAACTTTTCCGTAGACGATAGTAGAAGATTTTCAAATCTTAAAGTAATCAGTACCTATTTACAGGTCTTTCACCGGTCGCTTTATTGGCAACTGCTATTTCCAAACAATAATATTCCTGGTACATTTTTCTTCAAAATGTTTTATAAAATCATCATGGGTATTACTGTAAGGAAATAATGGTAGTCAAAGAAGCCACCGCTGAGAAACCTATATTTACAATGCAACAGCAATGCCTTAGTTATTTATTTATTTTACGATTTGAATAAAAAAAAAAGAGGAATAGTTTGACAAGTTGAAGAAAATTATTGACAGTTTTACAAACAGAAAGTCAAAAAACGAAAATTTTGAAGTTGTTGTTTTGTGGAAACTAAACATGCATCAATACAGATACAAAACAACAATGGGAGCAGATTTTGGTATATTCCACATACTTCTACAGCAACAAAATTTAGTAGGGGGTGAGGGCAGCAAATTAAATTTTGTGCAGATTGTTTTTGAGATTTTGAAAATATGGCAAATCTCAAATGCAAAACTGATAAGCATTTTCCTTTAAAACGAAAGAAAAAGTTAAGTATAAAATTCAGTGTTCCTTGATACCTGATTATCGCCTATGTAAATTTACATAGTTAAATTACTTTTTTCGAAAAGCATTTTTCTGCATTAAACTTTATTTAATCGCAGAATTTTACGTTAAATAAGGCAAAACATATTTTTCGAAAATAGCAATGTGAGTTTGCTTAGGCCGTAATCAGGCTCTGCCCCTCCCCCCTCGCAATCATCCGATATCCGATCGTAAATAAATTTTCTAATTATAAAATGAAAAGAAATCTGGAGTTACCCCACTCAACTTTCCGAACAGTTTACAGAAATACTGTGTGTTCAATTCAGTATAACAATGAATAAAAACTTAGATCATAATTTTACACAAAGGTGAAATATTTCCACTGGTGATAAAGACCTTGTGTTTTAAAGAAAACATGCACTTTCATTCATAAAGCCAGGGGTTGGAGCATATAGGACAAATTTTATTGTTCTTACCTGTATCTTTTATCAATAATCTTCAAGAGACGTTTTTATAAGATATGCAATAGGAATATATCATAAAGATTATTGATAAAAGATAAAGGTAAGATCAATCAAATTTATCCTATATGCTCCGGCCCCTGTAAACCTCAAACAATTACATAATTTTCAAATTTTCATTCCGCCCCGTGGTAAAACAAAGCTTATAAATGATATGTATACATATATATATAGCATTTTACTAAATTAAGTCTCACTCTGGCCCGCCGGACAAAACCTGCGAGTCGGTGTGCCCTAAACCAGGTAAAGCTTCGCCCTCCCTCAGATGAAGCTAATAGTTACAAAATTTGCTACAAGCATTAAATTTATACAGTCTTAAATTATTTAATAATAATAAAAAATAACTTTTTTGAAACTTTTTTCATTAATGATTTTTTTTCTGTTTGCAAAACAGAATAATTTAATTTTTTCTTGAAAGTTTCTTTCTTTCAGAGGATCATTTAAATCTTTTAAAACCTAATGTACAAGGTGGTCATAAGTTAAACTGACAGTACTCAGAGTGTTCTGCAGCGTGATCTAATTGATAGAATGACGCCAAATTTTATAAGAAGATTAAACAAGACTAGAGAGGAAGGATTCCGCGAAAAAATATTTAGTTCCAAGAGTCACTGTTAGGGAAATATGTGACGCTGTGTAACGGAAAAGACAGCTTAAAAAATGCAGAATCAATATTGAAATAAAATTACCTTTTATTTAGCACATTTAATGATTTTAGTATTGATTCTGCATTTTGTCTTTTCTGTTACACAGCGCCACATATTCCCAACTAATTTTTTTTCCGCAGAATCCTTCGTCTCTAGTCTTGTTTAACCTTCTTACAAAATTTGGCGTCATTCTCTCAATCAGATCGCACTACAGAGCACTCTGAGTACTGTCAGTTTAATTATGGCAACCTTGTACATTCTCTAATTTTGTCTGTTACCAATGGAAACATGATCTGCCTCAAAAATTTTCAGCCTGTCTGGCACCAAAGAGCATCACCAAAATTTCAAAATATATATATATGTAATTTTTTTTACATAAAATCATTCATTATTTGTTTGAAATGTGTAAGGCTTCGTGTATTCGTACAAAGATGTGGCTGTAATTTCCCCTTACATAAATGTTTATTATATTGATTTTTGCGTTTGATGCACAAAAATATTTATAAAGAATATTTTCGGCAAAGAAAAGACAAGTTGAAAGTTGAGCATTGTTGTTGTTTGTTGTTGTTTTTTGTTAAAAATTACATTTTAATATGAAAATGAGACTGTTTCAATATTGTCTATAAATGTCATAATCAGAACGGCGCGGCCGTCAGCTATTTTGTATATACATTAGAACAGAACTGTTACATGCGGTCGCCGTTTGAAGGTTCTTTTTTGCGCCCCTTCGATTATAACTTTTTGCTTGGTTGTTTTTTCTCATAAATACATTCTGCATAAGACAGAAATCTGTCCTACATAGAGCTTTAGACAGAGTTTACTGCATAAAAATCTATTTAAAAGATACTCTGCTTTAAAATCAAATTAATAATATTTGCACGTTTCTAAACATTACTAGCAGCATTAATATTTTTTTATCCTCCCTCTTCAAAAAAGTTTAAAATAGGTTTAATTAATCATAACATTCTTATTTAGTACTAAAATTCTTATATACTTCGCATCCCACACTAGTCACTCGCAAGCTAATGTTAAACCAACGGCAGCGTTCTTTACAAATTTCTCATTCGCATTTCAATATTTAACTTTTTCCCTCCGCATAGAATATATGAGGTTGATGTCTAAACGGTTAAATCTTTATACTATTATGATTTCTTTTTTATTTCTAAGGACACTTTCAATTTCGGATTCAGTTTCGAAATTTAAAGCAACCCAAATCCCACCCAATTCACAGAAAGTATTAGTAGGTACCCCATACTTAAAGAATTATAATTCACTTCACTATTCATTATTTATTTTTTATGATTTATATTTAATATGTTGTTAAAATACTTTGACTTTCAAATAAAAGTAAGATTTTAAATCAAATTAAGCATTGTATCTAAATTTTAAACTTCAAAACAAAATTACGCAAAACTTTTTCGAGTGACAAGAGGGCGTACAAACTTTACTTGCTCCAGGGTGCTGAATATGTAGCTACGCCACTGTATTTCTCGACCCGAAATCAAGGGGTTAATTAAAAACGAGTAAAATACTTAAAAAAAGAGAGAGGGAAGAAGAAGAAGACTCTATATCCATTTTTTTGTAACCACTGAATCGAAATTAACAACAATCAATTCTAATGATGTTTGTAATAAATTTCTAACTGGTAATCTTCAGATTAGGGGCCTCAATGTCATTTCTACAGGTCGCTCGCACTTCTATTTTGAATTCATTTTATTTAAGGGGTCTCAGGACTCTAAAACTTGAAGAAAAAAAAAGACCATTTACAACATTTAATTTCGCAAAATGTATTTGATTTTAAAACACAATTTTAATTGGGAATGAAAGATATAAGTATGTTCTTTCATTTCAAATATTAAAAAAATTGCAAGATGCAGAATTAGCATTTACAAGGGGCCCTAAACTGTCAGACATTAACCGAGCAAAAAATCGGCATAACACATTACGCGCAGGTTTATAAAATAAATTTTGCAGCTAGAAGGAACATTTTGGTGCCCACTTATACTTCAGATTGTACTAATTACCCTGAACCTAAATAAATTTGTATTTAAAGCATTTTTATATTAATTTTTAATACAAAATTGTATTTAGTTAATGTAAAATTTAGAAAATTTCAACAATACAATCTCCAAAAAAAAAATATTTTTTTAAACAATGAAAAAGAAATTTTAGGTTCAGTTTATACAGACTAGCACGAAACATACGTTTTGAAAATTTCATGAAAAAATATTCAGAAGTTTTTGAGATATCGTGCGCGTTATGCCCAAAAACGTCATTTGGAGAAAATTGACTTGAAAGTTTCGGAAACGCCGCTTCAGCTATTGAGCGGGTAAATTCTAAAACCATAACTTCTGTTCTAATGGGAATTTCAAGGAAACAATTATATCAAAATGTTCAGAAAAGATAGAAGTTTAACATCTAAAAAAAAAAATTAAAATTTCGAAAATGTTAAAGCTTTAAGAGTCCTCTTAATACCGCAGCTTCATTTTTATTCGTTTCAATATTACCGCAAGTAAAATTTCAAAGAGTAAGAGATTTTACTCTTATGAATTGTAATAGGAAATTAAATGCACTCATATTCTAAGATAGTTTATTTTCTCTGAAAACTTTATGTATGACCGTCTCGACTAGTTGTCTCATAATTTGATATTTGAAACTTTCTACAATTTTGATAAATTGAATCGTCTGCCTCAATTTCATCTCTGCAGGTCGCACTTCTATTTTGAATTCATTTTATTTGAAGTCGCAGCTACATTTTTATTCGTTTTAATATTACTGCAAGATTTCAAACAGTTTTGTTTTAAGAGATTTGACTTCTATGAATTGTAACAGGAAATATTATTAAATGCACTTATACTCTAAGATAGTTTATTTTCTCTGAAAACTTTATATATCACAGTCTCGACCCGTTTGTCTCATAGTTTGATAGTCGAAACTTTCTACAATTTTCGATAAATTAAATCGTCTGCGTCAATGTCATCTCTTCAGGTAGCACTTTTATTTTGATTTCGTTTTATTTAAAGCCGCCATGTTCAATGTTTATTTTGTGACAATAGTATTAATAATTAATTTGAGCTATTAATTTTTCTCATCAATATTTTATTAATTACCGATAATCCTGTTTGTTCCATTCATGCGAAAAGGGCTATTTGAGCTCCTCCCATAATTTTTGCATTGATAGCCACATGTCATCAATGTCCTGAAAATGAATAAATTAAAAATACTGAAAGGTATTTTCTTTTCATTAATGCTATTTTTGCGAGATCCGATTTTACAACCCATTACTGTCTTATTTACAAGTTTACTTCGTCAACAAACGAGTCATGCCCCACCTATTTACTACTCTATTCTCAAAAATTTTCGCATCATCGACGTCAAATTCAGCTAAACTCTTTCATTCCTGTCATTAAATTCAATACAATGTACTTTCCTTTGATATTTCTAATAGCGCTTTTTTATTACCTTTTCTCTTTCGATTTTCCATAAACGAAGTAGCATTAAAACAATATGGGAGGAAGGGGTCAGCGTAGGGAGAATTTCTTGGTTAATTAGTGGCACCGGCTCTTTGAATTTCACGTGAATAATATCACAGACAAATCCTAGTCTCCAATTAAAATTAAGCTACAAACTATGTCACTATTAAGACTAAATTTAAGATAATGAAAACACATTAATTAAGAGCTAAGACTAAATGCTAATACCAAAATATAAAATTAAATTACAATACAAGCAAATAAAATAACGAATTAAATAGAAATATATGTATAGATGTAAAGATGCCTGGGTACAAACAGGAACAAAAACAAGATTAGAAAATATTATCAGATCCCATGCTTCGGCAGTAAAACACGTAAGTCCATCGACAGGAATTAAGGTTATGAACCGCTCCGGCGATAGAACTCGTGAGTCCAGCTTGGATAAATCATCCGACAACATGGCTTGAGAGTTTTATAGATAATATTTCTATTCAAAAATTCGAATGGGCAGCCTTTTTCTTTCTTTTCAAATTTTCAACAATAGTAAATTAAAACAGGAAAATGATATCTCTTACTTGTGTTCAGTAGCGCTGTTTAGACCCCAATCCCGTTTTATGTAGATCCGTAATATATCAGCCATTGGTTGGTTGCTTGATATTTCACAATATTTGTCTAAAGTGTATAATAGAAAAATTATTATTATATTTGTATTATTATAATTTTCGTGTCGTGGATAGAATTTAAATTGGAACGATGTCGTATATATCGACTTAATATGTTTAATGAAATTTTCTAGATTAAAATATTATATTAAACAGTAGAAGCACCGAGAGAAGAAAATTCTTCTCGGAGCCTGGTAGGTACAACATCATAAATTGGCACCAATCGCAGTTCTAATAGAATACGTAAAAGAAAGTCAAAGTTCAGTCGTAGATGAAGTCCACACAATGATCACATATACACAGTAGAAGTAGAAACTAGGAGAGGCTAAACCGCAAATATTCAATATATTCTGTTCTTTGTAGAAGCACTTCTCGAAGCTTTGAAAGAGAGAGTTTAAAGTCTTGAAATAAGATCACAAAAAGTTTTAATATTTCTGTCAAGGGTTACACACCTCAATAGAGAGCTCATCCGAAACTAGGTTCATCATTTGCACCCAAGACATCGAGAGGTGATTCAGAATCAGTTGTGAATGCAGGTTGCAGAACAACAGGAATATCAAGGATAATCTCCAAATTGGGCAATTCAGAAGGAACTGCAGGTAAGACAGATGGGACGGGAGAATGAGATGATAAGGCCGGAGGAGAAGTGACAGAGGCTCGAGGAGCAGGAGACGTGACAGAGGCACGGGAAGCAGAAGGTGATCGATGCTAACCCGGAAGCTTTTTCAAGAAGGCTCACGTTTTCAGCACCTTATCGCCAGAGTAACGGTTGGCGCGGGGATGAATTCAATGCTACGCACCTTTTCTTGTTCCTGACGTCTTACGCGTAGCGAACAGCAACCCCCATTCCTTTGCCGAGAGCTTTTTGGTTTTAAAACAAAGAGCTTTTTCGCATTAAAATGCTTTTAATTGCACAATATATATATAAATCAAACATAAGTTATGTTTTTCAGTTCAATAATATTCATTTATTTCATTAATTCGCTATGTTCGAAGAAATTGAGAACGTATTTTATTTTTTAGGAAAAATAAAAACGGACGTAAAGATTTTTTTGTAATAAGTATAATTCTATAGATCATGTTTTTATGACACAATTGAACTTAGTTTTATTAGCATTATTACTGAATTAATTTAGGTTTTTTTTTTTCCCCATTAAGCGGCATAATTGTGTGACGTGTTGATTGCATTAATAAAACATATTTTCACTGAAATAATTCATTAAAAATTAATTGTTCTTAATTTAATTGCGATTAGACGTTAATAGGAAGTTGAAACTAAAATCAATTAGATTATAATTAGATTGAACGATAAATCATAAATTATTTGGCTGTATCCTGCAATTAAATCATTCAGTTAAAATAATTGCAAGTTGATGCATGCAATTAAATCAATTACTATTACATTTTAATGCTGTTAAATCTTTATCATTATTTGAGTTTTTATGAAAAAAAAAATTGGTCTGCCCCTAGTGCACAAAATTAAAAATCATTAAAATTCTTTAGTTTTTTATTTTAAAATTTTTGCCATATTTTAAAAATATTATTTCGTCCTAGTTGTTTTATTTGTTATTTTAAAATAGTCATCCGTCATATTTGAATAAATCATCTAAATTTTCTCAGATGACCCCCCCCCCCCCCTACACACACACACTCCATTTTTCGTCATTCTGAACACATATTGCATTATTTATTAAGTTGAAGTGGCGATAAAATAATGATCAATCGTCTGAGGCAATCTCCCATTTCGAATTTTCTCTTCTCTCCCCCCCCCCCCACCCTCTCCTCCAGCACACCATTTTTTGACCATTTAAAATTCATTGTTGCCTTGCAGAAAAGATGATTTAAAATTGTGTTTTGCTCTATCTGTTGATTTTTAAATAACAAATAAATAATTTGCCATAAAAAAAGAAAAGGAAAGAAATAGAATGAAAGATTAAAAAAAATAATAATAATAATCAGGATTAACCTTTTGTGCACACGCTTTCATTTTTTTTAATTCTTTACATTTTTAAAAAATGTTCTGCCCTATTTATTACTTTGAAGTAACTATAAGTAAAGGACCCATTATTCAAATTCTGCCCCCCCCCCACCCGAAAAAAAGGAAAAGCTTGTTTTTCTTTCTCCCCCCCCCCCCCCCAAAAAAAAAAGTTAAATATTCCAAGTTTTTAATTTTTTGGTTTATTTTTCTATGTGTTAATTGATAAATTTAATTATTTAAATCTACAGCCCCTCACTATCATACATTGTTAAAAATTTTCTCTAGTGATTTTATTTGTTACTTTGAAGTAACAAAAGATAGTCATTCAATATTCCTTCTCCCCCACCTCCCCTTAAGAATTTCATCTCACATTAAAAAGGCAATTTCTAAACATCCTGCTTGGGGGTGGGATAGGTTTTTTTTCCTGGTTTAGCCTATTTTTACTCGACTTTGGATACTGTTTCTGCAGAATGATTTAGTATTAAATTAATTATATAAGTTCATTGCAGAAAATATAGTAATTTTCTGCCACAGGTATTTTTTGTTTATCTACATCAAAATGCACTGAAACTGCATTAATTCATCATCCCCATAAATCCATCTTTATATGTAATCAAATATCTAGATTTATGAAGGTAATGAGTTTTTGTTTAACAGGTATGGAATTAATAATACTCAATTGAATGAAAATGTAGATTTTTGAGGGGATCAAATAATCAAAATTTTTGGTCTATATCATCAAAAGTAATAAAGGCCTTTGATAAAACTGAGTATAAGAGCTCGTAATACAATTTCTTTCGAAGAAGATTTCTTTTCATCTAGAATACATAATTGAAAATATTTCTTTAATTTAGGCAGGACTGTTATTCTAAAATATGCTAGTTCGTCTTCCGCCATTTCGGTTCAAAGCAAAACACAAGACGACGATTGGCGTTAGAGCTGGCTGAACGTTCTCGCTTTCGCCAACTCGCCAAAGCTGGTGCTGAAAACGTGAGCCTTCCTGAAAAAGCAACCCGGAAGGGGAAGAAGAAGAGGAGTTAACGGCATTGACGACAGAGTCATCATCAATGTTACTGCAAAACTGCCGACGGGGCTAGGATTGAGAGAGTTGCTTGCGACATGTTCAACACATATATGAGTACTTCTGGAAGCCCGCAAGGTATCAGAAATGGTTAGCTTCCTCATAAGCTTTGTGTACTTTCTACTACAGAGTCGATGACAGACTCCATCATTCCGGGGATGTCCACTTCGCAGGGCACCAATGACTATAGCTTCAATCATAACGTCTTTGAAATTGAACCCGATGCGTGCTTTAATAAAAGGGAGAAAAAAATCGCGAAAACGAACTTTTGAAAGTGTTAATATATTTTTCCAAACGGATTGCGGCATTTTAAACGTAAAAGTTTGAAATCTAAGAATATATTTTTCGTTTTTCCGAATTTCTATAACGGTTTTGCTGATGTGCGCTTCCAAAAAAAAAAAGCCGAAATGAATAGCCGTTCTCGCACTTGTATCGCATTTTTCGGTGCTTCCATGCTTTTGCGCTCCGTAAACGGGTTTCCGATGCACCCTGCTACATTTTTTTTTCGGCAACCGCTGGATCCAGACAGATAAATCTAATAAATTAGCTATATTAAATGCAGATGATTATAAAAACAAAATGATGCAATATGTATCAACAGTATGGATTGTGTAGAAGTCAAGAAGAATCCACTTAATATAATAAACCAAAAAGTTAATGAATTAGTCAATAAAGGAAGTTGGCCTGATAATATGAAAGTACTAATTAGAATTAATAAATTAGCAGTAATCCCAACAATTGTGGGCACACTCAAAGACCATAAAATACGCATTCCAATGAGACCAATAGTAACTAAGCGCTCAAGCCCCACTTATTACATAGAAAAAGCTTTTGTGGTTTTATTGAAAAGTATCTTACCCAGTTCTCATCATGCAATTAATTCAACTGATGAGTTCATTCAATATTTGAATAATATCAATTTATCTCATAATTATTTAACAGCCAGTCTTGATGTAATCTCTTTATGCCCATCTATTGGCACTCAAAATGCCGGTATAAGAATAAATAGCTGCATTGACCCAATGGAGAATATAAACGAAAATATGAAAACTACATTAAAAAGTGCTCTTAATTTTATAGTTAATAAAAATTATCTCATCTTTGACAACAAAATCTATAAACAAAATAATGGGGCTTTAGTGGGTTCTCCTATATCAGGACTTTTAGCCGAATTTATACTACGACCTCTAGAAACAGATATATATATATATATATATAATAAATTTTAATATACCCCCCCCCATACATCGATCAGATACATAGATGACATTTTTATCATATGGCAAGATGCAGATACCTTAATCAATAGCTTCTTGATTAGCTTCAGATTAGTAGCCTTGACTCTAAAATTAAATTTACATTGGAAATGGAGCAGAATGGTACACTACCTTATTTGGATGTATTACTAATCAAAACTCACTAAGGAATAGAACGTATTGTTAGAAATCCCATGGCCAATCAGCCCACTATACCTCATAACGCTCAAGCAGCGTTTTCATACAAAATATCTGAATTTAGGCATTCCATCAAAAGAGCTTTCACTGTCTCTATACCCCGGAGCAGTTAAACAACGAAATAAATAAAATACATGACATCCCAAGAAACAATGGCTAATAAAGAAATCACAATAAATAAATTAATTAAGAGCATGAGGAATAAAAAGAAAGGTAATTTCAAAGTACAAAATTCCAAGTTATCCTCTTTACAATATCGTCCTGGTTTTTCTGAAAGATTGAAATATAAACTCAATAAATACAATATCTCCATTGTTGCAAACCATCCGCAAAATTAAAAAACATAATATGTAAGAAAATAGGCCCAATAGAACCAAATCAGTTATGAGGGATATATGAAATACCTTTCACCAAAGAAGATGGAACAGCGCAATTTTATACAGGAATGACAAATAGAAAGCTCAATAAATAAATAAATTAAGAGCATGAGGAATAAAAAGAAAGGTAATTTCAAAGTACAAAATTCCAACCTCTTTACAATATCTTCCTGGTTTTTTTGAAAGATTGAAATATAAACTCAATAAATACAATATCTCCATTGTTGCAAACCATCCGCAAAATTAAAAAACATAATATGTAAGAAAATAGGCCCAATAGAACCAAATCAGTTATGAGGGATATATGAAATACCTTTCACCAAAGAAGATGGAACAGCGCAATTTTATACAGGAATGACAAATAGAAAGCTCAATAAATAAATAAATTAAGAGCATGAGGAATAAAAAGAAAGGTAATTTCAAAGTACAAAATTCCAACCTCTTTACAATATCTTCCTGGTTTTTTTGAAAGATTGAAATATAAACTCAATAAATAGAATATCTCCATTGTTGCAAACCATCCGCAAAATTAAAAAACATAATATGTAAGAAAATAGGCCCAATAGAACCAAATCAGTTATGAGGGATATATGAAATACCTTTCACCAAAGAAGATGGAACAGCGCAATTTTATACAGGAATGACAAATAGACAGCTCAATAAATAAATAAATTAAGAGCATGAGGAATAAAAAGAAAGGTAATTTCAAAGTACAAAATTCCAACCTCTTTACAATATCTTCCTGGTTTTTTTGAAAGATTGAAATATAAACTCAATAAATAGAATATCTCCATTGTTGCAAACCATCCGCAAAATTAAAAAACATAATATGTAAGAAAATAGGCCCAATAGAACCAAATCAGTTATGAGGGATATATGAAATACTTTTCACCAAAGAAGATGGACCAGCGCAATTTTATACAGGAATGACAAATAGAAAGCTCAATAAATAAATAAATTAAGAGCATGAGGAATAAAAAGAAAGGTAATTTCAAAGTACAAAATTCCAACCTCTTTACAATATCTTCCTGGTTTTTTTGAAAGATTGAAATATAAACTCAATAAATACAATATCTCCATTGTTGCAAACCATCCGCAAAATTAAAAAACATAATATGTAAGAAAATAGGCCCAATAGAACCAAATCAGTTATGAGGGATATATGAAATACCTTTCACCAAAGAAGATGGAACAGCGCAATTTTATACAGGAATGACAAATAGAAAGCTCAATAAATAAATAAATTAAGAGCATGAGGAATAAAAAGAAAGGTAATTTCAAAGTACAAAATTCCAACCTCTTTACAATATCTTCCTGGTTTTTTTGAAAGATTGAAATATAAACTCAATAAATAAATATCTCCATTGTTGCAAACCATCCGCAAAATTAAAAAACATAATATGTAAGAAAATAGGCCCAATAGAACCAAATCAGTTATGAGGGATATATGAAATACCTTTCACCAAAGAAGATGGAACAGCGCAATTTTATACAGGAATGACAAATAGAAAGCTCAATAAATAAATAAATTAAGAGCATGAGGAATAAAAAGAAAGGTAATTTCAAAGTACAAAATTCCAACCTCTTTACAATATCTTCCTGGTTTTTTTGAAAAATTGAAATATAAACTCAATAAATACAATATCTCCATTGTTGCAAACCATCCGCAAAATTAAAAAACATAATATGTAAGAAAATAGGCCCAATAGAACCAAATCAGTTATGAGGGATATATGAAATACCTTTCACCAAAGAAGATGGAACAGCGCAATTTTATACAGGAATGACAAATAGACAGCTCAATAAATAAATAAATTAAGAGCATGAGGAATAAAAAGAAAGTAATTTCAAAGTACAAAATTCCAACCTCTTTACAATATCTTCCTGGTTTTTTTGAAAAATTGAAATATAAACTCAATAAATAGAATATCTCCATTGTTGCAAACCATCCGCAAAATTAAAAAACATAATATGTAAGAAAATAGGCCCAATAGAACCAAATCAGTTATGAGGGATATATGAAATACTTTTCACCAAAGAAGATGGACCAGCGCAATTTTATACAGGAATGACAAATAGAAAGCTCAATAAATAAATAAATTAAGAGCATGAGGAATAAAAAGAAAGGTAATTTCAAAGTACAAAATTCCAACCTCTTTACAATATCTTCCTGGTTTTTCTGAAAGATTGAAATATAAACTCAATAAATACAATATCTCCATTGTTGCAAACCATCCGCAAAATTAAAAAACATAATATGTAAGAAAATAGGCCCAATAGAACCAAATCAGTTATGAGGGATATATGAAATACCTTTCACCAAAGAAGATGGAACAGCGCAATTTTATACAGGAATGACAAATAGACAGCTCAATAAATAAATAAATTAAGAGCATGAGGAATAAAAAGAAAGGTAATTTCAAAGTACAAAATTCCAACCTCTTTACAATATCTTCCTGGTTTTTTTGAAAGATTGAAATATAAACTCAATAAATAGAATATCTCCATTGTTGCAAACCATCCGCAAAATTAAAAAACATAATATGTAAGAAAATAGGCCCAATAGAACCAAATCAGTTATGAGGGATATATGAAATACTTTTCACCAAAGAAGATGGACCAGCGCAATTTTATACAGGAATGACAAATAGAAAGCTCAATAAATAAATAAATTAAGAGCATGAGGAATAAAAAGAAAGGTAATTTCAAAGTACAAAATTCCAACCTCTTTACAATATCTTCCTGGTTTTTTTGAAAGATTGAAATATAAACTCAATAAATAGAATATCTCCATTGTTGCAAACCATCCGCAAAATTAAAAAACATAATATGTAAGAAAATAGGCCCAATAGAACCAAATCAGTTATGAGGGATATATGAAATACTTTTCACCAAAGAAGATGGACCAGCGCAATTTTATACAGGAATGACAAATAGAAAGCTCAATAAATAAATAAATTAAGAGCATGAGGAATAAAAAGAAAGGTAATTTCAAAGTACAAAATTCCAACCTCTTTACAATATCTTCCTGGTTTTTTTGAAAGATTGAAATATAAACTCAATAAATACAATATCTCCATTGTTGCAAACCATCCGCAAAATTAATAAACATAATATGTAAGAAAATAGGCCCAATAGAACCAAATCAGTTATGAGGGATATATGAAATACCTTTCACCAAAGAAGATGGAACAGCGCAATTTTATACAGGAATGACAAATAGACAGCTCAATAAATAAATAAATTAAGAGCATGAGGAATAAAAAGAAAGGTAATTTCAAAGTACAAAATTCCAACCTCTTTACAATATCTTCCTGGTTTTTTTGAAAGATTGAAATATAAACTCAATAAATAGAATATCTCCATTGTTGCAAACCATCCGCAAAATTAAAAAACATAATATGTAAGAAAATAGGCCCAATAGAACCAAATCAGTTATGAGGGATATATGAAATACTTTTCACCAAAGAAGATGGACCAGCGCAATTTTATACAGGAATGACAAATAGAAAGCTCAATAAATAAATAAATTAAGAGCATGAGGAATAAAAAGAAAGGTAATTTCAAAGTACAAAATTCCAACCTCTTTACAATATCTTCCTGGTTTTTTTGAAAGATTGAAATATAAACTCAATAAATACAATATCTCCATTGTTGCAAACCATCCGCAAAATTAATAAACATAATATGTAAGAAAATAGGCCCAATAGAACCAAATCAGTTATGAGGGATATATGAAATACCTTTCACCAAAGAAGATGGAACAGCGCAATTTTATACAGGAATGACAAATAGACAGCTCAATAAATAAATAAATTAAGAGCATGAGGAATAAAAAGAAAGGTAATTTCAAAGTACAAAATTCCAACCTCTTTACAATATCTTCCTGGTTTTTTTGAAAGATTGAAATATAAACTCAATAAATAGAATATCTCCATTGTTGCAAACCATCCGCAAAATTAAAAAACATAATATGTAAGAAAATAGGCCCAATAGAACCAAATCAGTTATGAGGGATATATGAAATACTTTTCACCAAAGAAGATGGACCAGCGCAATTTTATACAGGAATGACAAATAGAAAGCTCAATAAATAAATAAATTAAGAGCATGAGGAATAAAAAGAAAGGTAATTTCAAAGTACAAAATTCCAACCTCTTTACAATATCTTCCTGGTTTTTTTGAAAAATTGAAATATAAACTCAATAAATACAATATCTCCATTGTTGCAAACCATCCGCAAAATTAAAAAACATAATATGTAAGAAAATAGGCCCAATAGAACCAAATCAGTTATGAAGGATATATGAAATACCTTTCACCAAAGAAGATGGAACAGCGCAATTTTATACAGGAATGACAAATAGAAAGCTCAATAAATAAATAAATTAAGAGCATGAGGAATAAAAAGAAAGGTAATTTCAAAGTACAAAATTCCAACCTCTTTACAATATCTTCCTGGTTTTTTTGAAAGATTGAAATATAAACTCAATAAATACAATATCTCCATTGTTGCAAACCATCCGCAAAATTAATAAACATAATATGTAAGAAAATAGGCCCAATAGAACCAAATCAGTTATGAGGGATATATGAAATACCTTTCACCAAAGAAGATGGAACAGCGCAATTTTATACAGGAATGACAAATAGACAGCTCAATAAATAAATAAATTAAGAGCATGAGGAATAAAAAGAAAGGTAATTTCAAAGTACAAAATTCCAACCTCTTTACAATATCTTCCTGGTTTTTTTGAAAGATTGAAATATAAACTCAATAAATAGAATATCTCCATTGTTGCAAACCATCCGCAAAATTAAAAAACATAATATGTAAGAAAATAGGCCCAATAGAACCAAATCAGTTATGAGGGATATATGAAATACTTTTCACCAAAGAAGATGGACCAGCGCAATTTTATACAGGAATGACAAATAGAAAGCTCAATAAATAAATAAATTAAGAGCATGAGGAATAAAAAGAAAGGTAATTTCAAAGTACAAAATTCCAACCTCTTTACAATATCTTCCTGGTTTTTTTGAAAGATTGAAATATAAACTCAATAAATACAATATCTCCATTATTGCAAACCATCCGCAAAATTAATAAACATAATATGTAAGAAAATAGGCCCAATAGAACCAAATCAGTTATGAGGGATATATGAAATACCTTTCACCAAAGAAGATGGAACAGCGCAATTTTATACAGGAATGACAAATAGACAGCTCAATAAATAAATAAATTAAGAGCATGAGGAATAAAAAGAAAGGTAATTTCAAAGTACAAAATTCCAACCTCTTTACAATATCTTCCTGGTTTTTTTGAAAGATTGAAATATAAACTCAATAAATAGAATATCTCCATTGTTGCAAACCATCCGCAAAATTAAAAAACATAATATGTAAGAAAATAGGCCCAATAGAACCAAATCAGTTATGAGGGATATATGAAATACTTTTCACCAAAGAAGATGGACCAGCGCAATTTTATACAGGAATGACAAATAGAAAGCTCAATAAATAAATAAATTAAGAGCATGAGGAATAAAAAGAAAGGTAATTTCAAAGTACAAAATTCCAACCTCTTTACAATATCTTCCTGGTTTTTTTGAAAAATTGAAATATAAACTCAATAAATACAATATCTCCATTGTTGCAAACCATCCGCAAAATTAAAAAACATAATATGTAAGAAAATAGGCCCAATAGAACCAAATCAGTTATGAGGGATATATGAAATACCTTTCACCAAAGAAGATGGAACAGCGCAATTTTATACAGGAATGACAAATAGAAAGCTCAATAAATAAATAAATTAAGAGCATGAGGAATAAAAAGAAAGGTAATTTCAAAGTACAAAATTCCAACCTCTTTACAATATCTTCCTGGTTTTTTTGAAAAATTGAAATATAAACTCAATAAATACAATATCTCCATTGTTGCAAACCATCCGCAAAATTAAAAAACATAATATGTAAGAAAATAGGCCCAATAGAACCAAATCAGTTATGAGGGATATATGAAATACCTTTCACCAAAGAAGATGGAACAGCGCAATTTTATACAGGAATGACAAATAGACAGTTCAATAAATAAATAAATTAAGAGCATGAGGAATAAAAAGAAAGGTAATTTCAAAGTACAAAATTCCAACCTCTTTACAATATCTTCCTGGTTTTTTTGAAAGATTGAAATATAAACTCAATAAATAGAATATCTCCATTGTTGCAAACCATCCGCAAAATTAAAAAACATAATATGTAAGAAAATAGGCCCAATAGAACCAAATCAGTTATGAGGGATATATGAAATACTTTTCACCAAAGAAGATGGACCAGCGCAATTTTATACAGGAATGACAAATAGAAAGCTCAATAAATAAATAAATTAAGAGCATGAGGAATAAAAAGAAAGGTAATTTCAAAGTACAAAATTCCAACCTCTTTACAATATCTTCCTGGTTTTTTTGAAAAATTGAAATATAAACTCAATAAATACAATATCTCCATTGTTGCAAACCATCCGCAAAATTAAAAAACATAATATGTAAGAAAATAGGCCCAATAGAACCAAATCAGTTATGAGGGATATATGAAATACCTTTCACCAAAGAAGATGGAACAGCGCAATTTTATACAGGAATGACAAATAGAAAGCTCAATAAATAAATAAATTAAGAGCATGAGGAATAAAAAGAAAGGTAATTTCAAAGTACAAAATTCCAACTTCTTTACAATATCTTCCTGGTTTTTTTGAAAGATTGAAATATAAACTCAATAAATACAATATCTCCATTGTTGCAAACCATCCGCAAAATTAAAAAACATAATATGTAAGAAAATAGGCCCAATAGAACCAAATCAGTTATGAGGGATATATGAAATACCTTTCACCAAAGAAGATGGAACAGCGCAATTTTATACAGGAATGACAAATAGAAAGCTCAATAAATAAATAAATTAAGAGCATGAGGAATAAAAAGAAAGGTAATTTCAAAGTACAAAATTCCAACCTCTTTACAATATCTTCCTGGTTTTTTTGAAAAATTGAAATATAAACTCAATAAATACAATATCTCCATTGTTGCAAACCATCCGCAAAATTAAAAAACATAATATGTAAGAAAATACGCCCAATAGAACCAAATCAGTTATGAGGGATATATGAAATACCTTTCACCAAAGAAGATGGAACAGTGCAATTTTATACAGGAATGACAAATAGAAAGCTCAAAACTAGGATTAAAGAACATATAGCAGGCCATATCACAATAATATATATTCCAAACGTAAAAGTTAAAAACATATATTAAAAATATTTATTTGCTTAAAATACGTTATGTTACTAAAAACACATTAAAAATATATTAAAAACCTATATTGACACATTTCAACTCCTTTATTGAGTCGTCTCAGAATGTATAACAGAATTACAAACATAATGCACATGAAAACGGGGAAAAAATCATTGAATACAAGTTAACCATAACGCCCCCTACATTTCGATATCGCACGTGTCCCTTCTATGTGTTTTGGAATATATATTATTGTGGTATGGTTATTAGTAGACTTTGTTAAGACTTATTACTCTTATTTGTACTTACATATAGCAGACATCAAATACAACAAGAAAACTACAGCTCTGGCCAGACTATATAACAAAGAACCTTTACAAATAGATTTTAAAAATAGTAGAATAATTTATCCATCAAGATCTTATTTGCCATCCATCATCAGAGAATAAATAGAGATCTTCTTACGCAATGAGAATATTTGCAATGATTCAGCATCCATGGAGCTTCCTAAAATTTGGAAAGAAATGCTATACAGAATAAGGAAACAATAATATAAAATAATTCACGTTCACAAATTTCCATTTTTAATATTTCAGTTAATTTCATTGTGTTTATTTTCTTGAGAATGTTGCCGTCGGATGCAATGAAACATGTCGAAATGTAAATAAATAAAGGTATTTTTTGCCTATTTAATATTTATTTTTTATCACTTATAGCAATTATTGAGTACTTTGAATATAATTCTTGTTTATTTTATTTTCTTGTTACTTATGACGACAACTTTTGACAGAACACCACCTCTTCCAAACGTAACTGATATTCATGCTTCACGTTAGTAAATCTATGGCCATTTATAATAAAAAAAAATTTCAGTTTTTCGTTTGAAATATGATGTCATATTTATTGTTTTTTTTTAATTCTTGAAAATTTCTATTTCTTTTATTATTTTTCAAGTGTAAATCATTCAATTGAAAATTAATTGATTTTAATTTTTTATACCGAGTTTTGAACGTTTGGGAACTATAACGAAAAATTCCTAAATTTTATATGGAAAATGTCCAGTGGCTCTTTACGAAAATAATAAAATTTTGCAGTATTAAAAAATATATTTGAATGGAGTAAATAAAAAAAACACCCTAAAACCTTTCTGGGTTATAATCCACCTATAGGCAAAGATACAGCGGTATTAAACCAGCCATTTCGGCGCTAATTTCAACCAAACATTCCCACACATTCTTATATTTTTAGGTGCGTTCGTAATTATATAAACTAGAGGATCGAACCCGAGCTCCTCGGGTTACAGAATATATGTGAAAATAATTGTTTTTTTTTTTTAACTCTAATTATTTTTTTTACATGTAATATATATATTTTAGATTGCCCACTAACATCAAAAAGAATTTTTATATGAAAAATATCTGCAATCAAATAAAGTTTTGAAATTTATTAAAAGCGATACTTTCACATGTCACCGCATGCCAGGAGTTATTAACCCAAGATTTTGCGACTTACGTCAGTCTTTCCGATCATTTCAGAGCTTTAAGCCTGTGGTTCAATCACATGTCTGTTAAATTTGTTTCTTAATTACAATATTTTATTTATTTTTCTATAGAGGAAGTTTTAATTTTGTTATGGAACATTAGATGCTGAACTTTTTACATTGTTTTAAGGGCAAGCGGATTAACCTTTCGTAATCGAGCTACACGTTATAAAGATAAATTTAAGAATAATTTATGCTTGATATATATATATATATATATATATATATTACACTATCGTACGTGGCACAGAAATAGCGTTAATTGTTAATTGTTTAATGGCAACGCCCGAATGAAACGCATCTCATTGGTTATTGTGTAATATTTTTAAAAAGGGAATAAGAATAAATAAATAAAAAGTTTAATTAATAACTATAGAACAAAACAATTTATATAATTTTAAAAAATAAAATAAAAGTAAATAACAAATTTATTAATAAATAAACAACAACATCCGGGTTACCATATCAAGCAAAATAACGACACTTTGGCGCCAGTTAAGTACCCCGGTGCGTATATGACACTGGCTTCAGAAAAAAGTCGCGCCAACGTGGTGCGTATATGACACCTTGTGCATGTCTTTTATTCATCTCATTTAAAATACAATAAGTAAATAAATAAATGAAGGTACTTTTCCAGTATAGGTACTTGGCGAAATATAGAGAAAAGGTTCATGGCGAGAAAAGAAATTTGGCAACGCATTTTCAGGCAACATATTTAATCAAAATATTTTTTTCGAATAAAACTACATAAAAGTTGCCATGATCGCAAAGAGTTCGTACTTTTATGTTAGCTGGGCGCAATTCTCGCCAATAGCATTTTTTAACTCGCCAGCAGCATTTTTTATTTTCGAGGGGTAAATTAAAACAATGCTTTGATGCTTGATTTATGATATTATTTATTCTTTTTCTTTTTTTAAAGAATTTTTTTTTTAAAGTGAAAGTCATGAATTTTAAATGTTTCATTTTTAAATTAAATTTGAAAATTTCCGATATTTAGAAATTTTAAAAAATCGCTGACATAGCACGCATTTTCATTTCAAAATTTTTTTCAGTTTTTATGAGAAAATGGCAGCGAAAAGGTACAGTAATATATTATTTTCTATCATCCGTGATTATTTTTTACTTTCAACCCACCACGACTTTCAACAGATATGAAGTTCTTCAGGTGCACAATTACAGAAAATGTATTAAAAACTACAAATAATAATAATAATAATAATAATAATATCACAAAATTAAATTGAGATACAGCTTCCAAACAAATTGCATTTAAATGTACATTTTTTCCCTATACGACCGCGTAAAAATTGGAGATGTGCGATATTTAGAAGTTTAAATTGCGGTAGCAAAAATTACAAAACCGAATTTTCATTTCAAATTTCAAAGTGTTGCCATTCGCAGAATGACGTATGCGTTACGCACAGATATGTTTGTCCTTTATAATATAGATACGTAGCACCTATAGTCGTCGTTCAGTCCGTCTGTCTGTCCATGTCTGTCTGTGTATATAACAGCGCAAAAACTACCCAACCGAATCGTTTAAAATTTAAAATATATAATTGTTACAAAACTTTGTCGAGTCATTTCAAATTTTATGAAAATCGGATGTATAGTTTAATTACAGGGACCGTCAAATTTTTCCGTTACATTACGGCCAATGGGAAAAAATTATTTCAAGTACATTTTAATGATGTTACAGACTTTGGAACAGAATGAAATTGATATGCACTTATGAAGTGCACTAAAATATACATTCAGTACTATATGCGGTGCAAAAAATATTTATGAAGCTAAGGCAGACTAAGATTAAAAACTAAATAAATAAAAAAAAATCTAAATACAGTAAAACCTCTCAATCACATGCACCTCGGCAACGAATGGTGGACAAATTCCCTTGAAACCCCTATTGAGAGGTTTTATTGCATTTAGATATATATATATATATTTGTTTTTAATCGTATCCTACTCTAGAAGTTCAAAATACTGATTATAATGTACATTGTTGAAAAAGATTTAAATTATCAGCTTTATGAAAATTGCATACCAACTTTCAGAGTCCCTAAAATCACACTGTATGGGGTGGAGGGGGCAGGACCATGGCCAAAAATTTTTCTAGGATTCAACGTGGTCAAACATGGCTGCGTATAATGCTTAAAAAAATTGCTGCAATTAAGACGTTTGAAGTGTCTGAAATTCAGATGTTTGAAGTGTCTGAAATTCAGACGTTTGAAGTGTCTGAAAAAATTAAGACATTTTAAAATGTCTGAAAATTTAACACTCCGTTTCAGACACTTAAGTGTCTGAATTTCAGACATTTCAATTCGCAGTGTAGTTATAGCAGGAACGTACCTCATTTGCCACCGTTGACGTACATTTTTCAAATTGTTATTATTGTTATTGGAACAGAATTAGGATTGGGATGCATAATCACGGACTTCTTGTTAAATTTATTTATAGTTTTTTATAAGCCTTCCAATAGAATGGCTTATACTCTTGCAAAAATAGTCCAATATTATAATGAATCAAGAAAAAGAAGTATTGTAAATTTTAGAAAAAAATTCACGTTTTTACTTTAAAGAACACATGCAAACTAAATGAACCTCTAGATTGTTTACAAAAAAAAAATTACAATTCATCGTACCTCAAATCTAAAAAAAGAACAAAAATGTGCTTGGAGAAAGTACATTTGAAAGATTTCATTCGTCCAGTCTAGATAAATAAACGAAGCCACAAACAAAGGTAAATCTTCTGTTTACTTAATTATCATTCAGCGAATCTCGGTCTGGGAGATTTTTTTAAACCATAGTTTTCATGAGCAGCCACAAATTTGGGAGATAAAGGGTGCATCCCCTCCCCCCCCCCCACACACACAGCGTCAAAGTGCCCCTTGCCAGAAGTTGTAAAATTTTCTATTCATTAATGACTGAAACTGCACTCCCCCCTCTCCTACCCATAGCTCCACAATTTTCCTCACTGCTTAGTTTCAGAAATCCCTCCAGAAGAAATATTTCTTAATTCAACACTGACACGGACACTGACAAAAGGAAATTCAGGGAGGGGTAAGATTTAGAAAGAGATGTGCATATGGGTCTCTGCCAATAATATTTCATTAATTATACTAAAACCAAAAACTGAAAAATGTAATATATTGTAACATTTGTTATAGCAGTTACCAATGATAAACAGACATATAATGATGTATAAATAATTAATTTTGAGCTTTAAACAAATGAAATCCTCTTTTCAGTCCCTGTCCCCAGGTACAAATATCCAATATTAAATCTGTAAAAATTTCTATAAATATTATCAACTTTTGCTATTATATATTTATACCTATATATAAACAGTATGGAAAAATATATGTCTCCTTTATTAGTATAGATTGTATAGTAAAATATTGTAGTAAATATATTTGTCATCATCTCAGTCCCTCTAAACACACATTTAGGTTAACAGATACTAGGTGGCGTTGGCAGAATTATTTCCATTGCAACAGCAACTAAAGTTCAACCTGCCAATGGATGAAGGTAAGTTCTTCTTCTTCTTGTTCTAAGCCCATAGCTTTAGCATTAGAGAGAGGAATTTCCGGCCTAGCATTAAGTGATAAATGTTCCTGTTTAGAATTTAAGTAGTATTATATCTTTTTTAAGTGTTTTTGTGCCCTTCAATAAAGGTATTTGGTTTCAGGATCGAGGAGTCTGAGTGACTGTTAAACAACAACAAAACAGTTTAAAAAATTACAAGAATGCATAGTGAAAAAATTTACCTTAATTAATCTTCTTTTTTTTCATTAAGTTTTTAGTTCTCTGATGCATACATAGTTCTTCTCACTAGATTTTTTTTTTCGGATTCTGCATTCTTTTAAAATGAAATATCAGTTTATTAAAATAACTTAGTTGTCGAAAATAATACGGAAATTTAAGAATAGAATAAATATAATAGACATAATATACTAGTTAAAGAAATTAAGCAAAAAAAAAAAAAAAAAAAAAAAAAGAAAAAGAAAAAGAAAAGAAAAGAAGCTAATTTTATTAATTATCGTCAATTTATTAATTAGTTCTTTTTAACACTTCCTTGGGGGACTCTGCTAGGTTCAGAAACTGTATTATAAGTAGTAAAAAACCGGCTTATGTTAGAACTATCCAAATATAGACTTCAAAAATTCCAATTAAACATAAAATTTAACGTTGCTTTAAACAGAAATTTTAAGGAAATTATATTTTGACTAACGAATGCAAACATTTGACATCTGAATAAAAGCTTTTAATGTTTTTTTTTATTTTTTTATTTCCTAATATCGACCCAGACGACTGGAATTTGGGATAGTTGGAGTTTTACCGGACATTGAAAAGTTATGCTGTAAATGTCATTTCGCCTAGTGTAATACATCCTAGTACTGTCTTGAAATTTCTGCTGTTTAATTGTTTTTCTCATAAAGTCGCCTATGGAACAGAAAAGAAAAGAGAGAGACAAATTACAATATCTTAATCGGTATGAAAATGTATCAAAGTTGATGTTTACTTCTGCTTTTTATGTAAACATTTTTCAAATATTTTTAGTCCCATACTTCATATTACCAAGTGAAAAAAAAACAGGTGTGAGACTACTCAACTTTCCGAATACTTTATGGAATACTGACTGTGCATTCAAATAAATTTACAATTACAGCAGACCGTTATTCCTGTTATATGTGAGATAACATTTGTTGCGCAGTTGTTTACCCATTTCACCCCTTTAAAATTCGAGTTTCTTTAATTTCGCACTGTAAACTGAAACATCTGATATTCAGGCACTCAAGTATCTGAAACAGAGTGTTCAATTTTAAGACGTTTTGAAATGCCTTATTTTTTTCAGATCCTTTTTACGTCTTTAGTACTTTTAGTTGTCATTTTTTACCTGTATTTTTGGCAATTGGCATATTTTTGTCCACCTCTTTTGAGGGCGGATCATCCCCTGCCCACTCCTGCCTGCATACGCCGACGAGTGCACATAATTTTTGAAGAACTTTTTATTTTTGTGAAAAGTAATCTTTTAATTACTTAACTTAATGCACAAAAATAACTCTGATTCAAGACTTGGCAAGCAGACATGTACAATTTTGATACACATATTATGGTCTAATCTAGTTACTTTTCCTATAAAGTAACATAACTAAGTGGATGAAAAAATATTTTAAACATCTTTCATCTATTTTAAAAAAAAATTATCTGATGGTACTGGCATATAGTATAGTGATACAATTGTATCACAGTCATCACACATAAAATACAATTATATAAAATTAAGACACTTAAGTGTCTGAACTTCTAAATGTCTTAATATAAGACATATCACCAGTATTCAGACATTTTTCTCAGCCCATTTATATCATGATCATAGTAAGACACTTATGTGTCTTAAATTCAGACATGTATGATGTCTGAAATTTTAAAACTCCTCTATTTGCAGAGCAATATAGATTTTCCTACGTTTCGTATGGGATATCCCTGTATCTGTTCTATAGATGATTTTCCCTATAGAAATGGTACTATTGGTTATCTCTGGTGACAAAAAAAAAAAAAAAAAAAAAAAAAAAAAAAAAAAAGATTTTTATATAAAACTCGTTGTCGATTTGTCCGAAAATATAGCGCCTCTTGCGACAAGTCGTCTGCTCATTGCCTACATTGATATCAATCGAAAATACTGTTTGAATGCTACTGTGCTCACTCACATTCACACATACTGTAAAACAAAAACATCGGACTCTAGGGACCTGTAAATGCAGGAAACAGCAATACTCACGCATGCAAACATGTGCACATGGGTACATAATCGCTGTAAAAATAGCAAAATCTAATACCTCAAAACGTAAAGATATACAAAAATTTCATTGTCGATTTTTTATCATGATTACAAAACTTTACTTCCACTATATACGTCCGGAAAGTAAAAACGTTACATATTTTCTGGTAATTTTGATGTTCATATACTTATCTAGAACGATAATATGACGTAAAACATGAAGAAGAAAATAGGTCAGTAAATCCATCTTGTCAAAGCAAAGGAAGTAATATTGAATGCTGTCAGTGTAATATGGAATTGACGGGCAGAAGATTTATACCTAAATGGTCGTGATGTTTTTTGTTCACATAAAATAATGTGCTATGCTTTCAAAATAAAATCTAAATACATACTTTAATCATATAATTCTGAATAGTCTTATAATATCAAATTCATTTACATCGAATAAATAAAAATTGCAAACTTAAATTTTAAGGGTTGGTAGACTTCGTAAAAAAGGGCTTATAAATAAATAAATTAATTAAATTAAATGTTAACCGAAATTAGTACTTATTTAAAATATTTTTCCTTTGCTAAATTACCTGGATTTATCTTAAATAATAGACAGATGTGTGATTCAAATCCAATCACATTTTTAGCTAATTTTACGTAGCTTTTAAATCTTAACCTGTAACTGTAACGTATGGTTAAAGTGTTCCATGCGAATTACGTTTCCATCTATTCCTTTCACATTACTCAAGTAAGTTAATGAATTTTCATAAATAGTAAGTGAAAAAAATTGAAAAAGCTCGTCCAATTTTTAAAATATATTTCTATTATTTTAGTAATAATTGCTATGCAGAGTGTCCAAAACACACTGACCTCGGCTTTTATTGCTTAAATATTGATCATAGATATATATTGTAAATTAAAAAGTTAAGTAAAAAGAGGTACCGAATTTTAATCAAATCGATTAAAGTTTTCAGGGAATTAAATTTGAAGAAATACAAAGTTTAAAATTTTCCTCGGCCCCGTACAAAAAAATTCACAATGAGTAAAATGTGTCCCAAACATTAATAATGTCATGTAGAAACTTTCAGCACTTTATCATAATACGTCGCAGAGATGTGTTTAAACGAAGTTGGTGAGGGGTTAATCATAAATTAAAATGTAAACGTTTACTACAGCTAGAGTGCAAATGACACGACGCAAGAATGCATCATAATCAAATAAAATATGGGTGTTACCTTTAGTTTTGCTTACAAATTTAAAAAACGATGCTTTCTGAAAAATACCTTAAAACTTTACATGATGGATTACAGAATAAAGCTTGGAAATGGTACAGTCAATAAACATTAAATAGCTTAGAAATGTTTACATATGCAAATATCTGCCTCTGATCGGTGCGTCACATAATCGCAACAGACGCGTCATTATATGAGAAAGTTGCTTGTGCTCTGTCATTGGTCAATAGCATCCTATGTAAGAGTAATGCGCGCAGCCGGACAGTCTGAGAAATAGGTTCCCAACGGGGTAGAGGTCTGCACGGGCCGGAATTTCCAGGCCCGGCCCGAACGAAAGCTATCTTGGCCCGGCCCGGTGTAAAAATTGAAAGTTCGGCCCGTTTGCATTTTTACAGTTCTCGGCGCGGCCCTGCCCGTACAAAAATCACTGAAAACAGGCCCGGCCCGGCCCGACACAATTTCTACAAAAAAAAAATCCGTTTTTTCTCAACATATAATTAAGATTTTTTTAATGAATACTACATACATATTTATGGAAACATTTTACAGTATATTTTAGATTACTATGATGTTCGCAAAACAGAAAACACACAATAGTAAACATTAACGATTACTTACAGCGTTTTAGTCATCGTATGTGTACAGACATTTCAAAATTCAAATAACGATTCATTAAAAGATTAATGTAGTTCAGAATAAAAGATCAAAAACATGATAACTTTTGAAGCTGTATAATAAAAAGTAGATTTGTGAAAATATTTTTCTCATTTTTAAGGCTTTTCTCAAATCCAAAGGAGCTGCATTTCGACACATTTATGAATTCATTTCTTTTCGGAAACGCGTAAGATTGGCAGGTATTCTTATTCAGAAGCTATGTAAATGTCGTTTTTTTTTTCATAGTTAAAAGCAATATATCTTTCTGAAAATACTGCTAAAGTTAGCGTTTTGAATCGAATTTCCGGAAGCGATAGCACAGGAAAGAAGAACGTACAGTCACGTGACAAGAATCTCTGTTATCTCTGTAAGTAATTTACCAAATATGGAAAAAGCTATTCGTTTCCAAATGCCTTCAATAGTCAGGCCTGTCAATTTTATGCCTTTATAGTTAAAAATGAGTCAGAAAATGTGTCTAAAAGTTTCGCATTGTTGAGCAGTGAATATGAGAACCACCTTAAGGTATATTTCCAAAGATACTGTTAAGAGAAGTTCATTATCACTACTGATACTACAAAACATAATGACTGTCCTACACATCCTGATATCGATTAAGACCAGTTCCGTCCCGGCACGAGTCTGCTGAAAAAAATTAAACTCGGAATCAGACATCTTGTAACTGTACGACGCCGATCTCTTCGACGGACATGTTACATTTCTGTATTGATGTTGTTAAACTCGCATCAGCTCGTGACGTACGTTTATACGTCTCGTGAAAATCATTTTCATTAAAAATGGCTCGTATTTTATCTGCTTCATTTGAAATCGGCCTGGCCCGGCCCTGCAGGCCCGTTCAATCTTTTCGCTAGCCCGGCCCGTTTGAAAATTCGCCTTCACTCCGCCCGGGCCGGGCCGGGTGCGGGCCTCGGGCCAAGCCCGGACCCCTGCAGACCTCTACAACGGGGGCGGTAGCGGGTCCATAAGGAAATGGGGGGGGGGACGTTAAGATAGTCAAGGGGGGGGACGGCCGTAGCTTACCTACCTATTTAGAAAATTGATATACACTGCTCAAAACAATTAAAGGATATTGCAGTTTTAGGTGGATTTTGTATCTGGTAAACTGTTTAGCTGATTGATACATGGTCGACAGACATAGTAGGTTATATGAGAATAAATTACACATGTTTGGCAGAAAAAAATGCATTTTATTGCGCATTTGTGTACTAAAGGAAAAAAACACAATTTGTGCATATGAGAAAAAAAGAATAAGAAAAGGTGTTTTCTTCAAAGAAAATCATTTTCAGTAGGGGGTATGGTTTCCACGGGCGGCCAGCAACGTTGAACACCTTTGAGGCATAGACTCAATGAGGCTATTAATGACGAGTTGGGGTATTCTGCCCCACTCTTCCAGAAGAGCTCTTTCCAGTTCTTGCAAAGTTTGTGGGGGTTGTTGGCGGCAAGAAACTCGTCTTCCTAGAGCGTCCCAAACGTGCTCGATTGGATTCATGTCTGGAGAACACGCTGGCCATTCCATTCGAACGATTCCTTCCTCGAAAAGGAAATCCTCCACCAGGTTTGCACGATGTGGCCTGCAGTTATCGTCCATTAAAAGGAAGTTATCTCCGATTGCTGCAGCGTAAGGGACTACAATAGGTCTGAGGATCTCATCCCTATATCGGCGACCAGTCAGAGCTCCATCTCGAATGATGTAGAGGTCAGTGCGCCCGTCAATGGAGATGCCACCATACACCAACACTCCTCCACCGCCAAATCTGACACTTTCGTGCACGAACGCAGGATTATTCCTACTGCCACGGTCCCTCCAGATGAAAATACGCCTATTATCCGGATGCACAGAAAAACGGGACTCGTCAGAAAACAGAATATTGCTCCATTCATTTCTCCTCCAGTTGACATGCTCGGTTGCCCACTCCCTGCGGTCGCGACGATGCCTTGATGTTAATCTAACACATACCATCGGTCGGCGAGCATACAGACCTACAGCATGGAGCCTGTTTCGGACAGTCTGAGTTGAAATCGTCGTGCCTGTAGCAGAGCGAAGGTGTTGTTGGAGAAGAGTAGCGTTCATGGTTCGGTGTCTCCGAGCTGTTAACGCTAAATACCGATCTTCATTGGGCGTTGTTGCCCGTCTACGACCTTTCCCTGGTCTTCGGCCTGACTAACGTCTAGGGACAGCACCCTCACAAAATGCACAAGGCACAAGTTTCTGTTTCTATCGTTCCTCCGACAGGTTTTCCTCCGTTTTTTGCCCATTGGCTTTTTATTGTGCATGCTTTTGGACTTAGTCGTTTTGTTACTGTGCGTATTTCACGCAAATATTTTAAATGGATACCCATACCGCATACTTTCTCTCGCGTATGTAATGTTAATGTTTTCGTCACTCAAGTATTAATGTGTTGCGAAATCTTATGTTCATATTGTGAAGCTTTAATGTTTATGTTATGAAAGTTTCGAAAACTGTCATCTTGCCGGCAGGCTTGGGTTTCGAGCATGAAGCATTTCCACTCTCTTAACATGAGTTTATGAGCTAAATAACGAAAATCTCAATGAATAAATTTCTTATATGATGATTAAAAAAAATCATCCTCTCTTTAAAAAATTGATTTTTCTTTCTTTCTTTATTTTTGGAAAGTGATAGATTTCTTTAAGTTTATTACCTATAACATAGGGTAAGTAAGTAATTTTAGAACCTTGTGAAAATTAATAACTAAACTTTTAAATGTATATTTTTATTATCAAAATACTTTTTCTTTTCTTTTTTTTTTAATTGTTGATAAGTAAAAGAAAATTATGTAATGAATATGATGAAATTATGTGCTTATTCATAACAATTTAATAGATAATGTAAATTTATTTTAGGAACATGCGCAAAACCTGTTTCGGTAATTCTATTTAAGAGTTCAATGCGTTAGTAAAATCGGCTTGTTTTGATACAATACTCATTTGCATTCTTAACGTGATGTAGTACTGCTCCACCCGCCCTACTTTATCATATGGTAATATGAGCAGCCTTTTCAATTTTCAAATATTTGAGATTCCAAAATTTAAAAGTAATCTGTATTTATTCCACCAGGATGTTTTAAGTTGTACAAGGACACAATGAGGGTGTGTGTGTGTGCGGGGGGGGGGGGGGTTACATTGAAATGAACGCAATAACACAATAATCTGACTTCAACTTCTTTTTTTATTGCATTCATTGGCTACTTTAATAAAAATTAAATTTTGTGTGTAAATGTATTTTTTTTATTCTTATATTTACGCGTATAATAGCTTATCATTTATTATAAATTGTACGAAATATTTTTATTCTCATCAGCAGTGCCTTAACTTTATTCGATCTAATGAAGTTTTATGTGAAGAAAATTTCATTAAATTCCAATAAATCGTTGTAGATTAATAAGAACTTTCACAATGCATCGAAATTGAGTTTGTAATATTTCATAATACCATCACAGATATGTGAATATCAAACATTTATGTTAATTATTATTATTAATGTTTTTTAGGGAACTGCTTTTCATGCATATCCCATTCTTTAAGTGGATCCTGTGTACAAGTGTTTTCATGAAAATTCATTTTACAGCTTTCTTTAATTTCAAAATATCCAGGTTCAATAAATTGAAAACATTAGATAATATACATATACAAATAAATAATCAGTTAAAATTAAAATGGAGGAAAGAAAAAATAAATTATATGCCCCCCCCCCTCTCCCTTACGAAAATATTTACAGAAAAGGTCATTATTTATTAAATTTATAATTTTTCCTTTTTCCCTATAAAGATAAATATGTCTTTTTTTAAAAAAAAGGTTCTAAATTTTAACATTGAATCTAATTTTCAACTTGAGAGCGATAAAAAAAAAAAAAAAAATGATAATTCAAGATGCAAAATAATAATGACAGTAATTATTTATTTTATTTACAATATTTTTTCACATAAATTAAAGTTTTAACACTTATAATGTGCTACTGATATCATGTTCTCATTCTCATTATTTTCAGATGATTAGCATTATCATATTAGTCCCGTAAATATCGGGTAATCCGTATAATGCTTGTCCATGTTTTGAGAATTACCCTTATTTTGAATTTTTAATTCATAAATCAATATTTTAAAAGAAAAAATGATCTAAATTTTTGTTAACTCTTATGTTGGTAATTTACATATTTTGTACTAATACTAACTTATGATAGTACTAATAGTTTTCCATTTTCATTTTTTAAACTCACTTAAAAAAAATCCTTGACCACATCGTAGTACAAACTGAACAAATGAAAAAGATAAAGCAATAAAATTTTAATTTTGAAGTAATAATAAGGGGAAGGGGAGTTGCAGAAACTACTAAAAAAAATTCTGAAATGTTCTCAAAATCCATAAATCTACATTCTGATAACACTTTATTCATTATTTGTTAATCTGTAGTGCATTTTAAATACATATGAACTGCTTTTAAACGTAAAAATGAGTAAAGTATTCATAGCCAACGAAGAGATCATCTCGTTGTCAGCGAGCGCTCATGCTATACTCCACTTTCCTCCCGCGAAAACCGGTTTTCGCCTCCGAGAAATCAAAACTTGTGCTTGGTGCATTTTGTGAGAGTGCTGTCTTTAGACGTCAGTTTCGGCCTGCACATCCACTCTCCAAAAAACGGTTCCAGATCCTGGAAATGACACTTTGTGACACTCCAATGGCTTGCGCTACTTCGGCTTGAGTTTGGCCCCCTTCTAACCTACCAACAATTCTCAAAGCTTCTGAATCTGTCAAATGACTTCGCTGAGACATCGTACTCATCGAAACAAAGCAATCACTGAATGCCGATCATCCTTGTCTTCATTCTCTTTTATCCAGTTGAAAGTCAAATTTCATTCGCTGCCGCTGAAGCGACGTTTTTGACGTCGAACTCAAAATTTGCATACTCCACAGTTTGAAAACCAGAAAAATTTGCATTTGTGATTCTCTTCTTCTATTTTCGGCAAAAAAAATTTCGTTTATATCTTTATTTTATATAAAACTTCAAATATCCTTTAATTGTTTTGAGCAGTGTAATAAAACTAGCTGACCTCCCCCTCCCCTTCCTCTGGCGTTGCGCGGACCTGTGATAAAATCCTTAAATATACCTATATTAAATTAAAATCTATACCAACGAACCTAAAGCTGGGGATCCCAAATTGAATTTCCTTTGTGAAAAATATCGACGCTAAAACTCGCGGAAAACAAAATGTTATTATAGCGGGATGAAACATTGTAGCCACAATTTTTTCATGAATGTCAAAAATCATCGTCATAATTCGCATTAAAAATAGTTATAAATTCAAAAATCGCGAAGTGCAAAATTAGCTATATAGGCAATAAGAAGAGCTAAAAGTAAACTTCAGAAATGGATACTAACAGTTCTGGCTTCAAAATCTATACCAGTTCTCTAGCTCTCTACCCTGGACTGTGGGCAAGAGTACAGAAATTTTTTTAATTGCTTTTCCTTCATCGAATTTGGCTAATCTTCGATTCAGTTAATAGCTAATATACTGTTAAAGAAAAGGAACAGACTGCACATCACTAAACGAGGTAATTTGCAGGTTAACGAAATTGGAACTCGACAATAACAAATTGTTAAAAAACTTTATCAACCTCAAGCATCGCATTTTTTTTTTTTTTTTTATTGATTTTGTGCCTTTTTTTTTAAATTTTTAATAAACAGTTTTTTACTACACTTGACGGTCATTTTAATTAATTTCTACTTTATGATTCTTAACAGATAGATAGACAGATAAAATAGGTATAGGTAATATTCAACAATATTTTAATATTTGATATAATTAGCTATTATGGAAGAGGGGATGTTAGAATTTTTTTTTCTTGTAAAGGGGGTGATGGTCTAGAAAAGGTTGGGAACCTATGATCTAGGCGAATCTTAAGTATTTCACATTTCTGCTACATTTTGAGTGTGCAATTAACCTGTAGAGACAGTATGTCGCAATACAGCAATGAAGAACTTTTTGAAATGCTATTGCTGTATAGTTTATGCAATCGCAATGCTAACGAAACTGCACGGGAATTTCAGCGTACGTTTTCCAATTCTCGACATTTTTCTGGGATATTTGCCTGCATTTCCCGATTAGTGCAACAAATGCGTGAAAGAGGAAGCCTGTAGGTGGAGGCTCAGACTTCACTCAACTGATGGAGAATTTATTGGATATTTTAACTTACTTTTGCAGTCACCCACATAGTAGTGTTCGTACTGCTGGTTCAGAAATGAAAGTACCACGTACAGCAGTGTGGAAAATGCTGAGACGGAATAAATGGGTTGGGTTGAGTTGGGTTGACTTTTGACGGCCAATTATCTACACGAGGGATATAGGCCCTAGGAGGAGTGCCTTCCGTGGAGGTCTTTCTAAGGGAACCTAATCCGTATTAACACATGGAAATCCACGGTTCGAAGAAAACCACGAAAACTCCGAACGATTAGGCCGACGGGGCGCGATTGGGTTCGAACCCAGCACCTCCCGTCTACCAGCTTCGAGAGCAGAACCTCTCAGCCACTGGTGGGGCCGGAATAAATGGCATCTGTTTATCGTTCATGGTTTGCAAGGACAGGAGCCGACAAATTATCAACGTCGTCGTCTAGATTTTAGTAATTGGGCTCTTGATCAGGAAGATGCAAACCTCTATTTCCTGAAAAAACACATAATTTGGACTGACGAATGCTGTTTTAAACGAGATTGATCCATAAATCCTCAAAATGAGCATTTCTGGTCTGACAGAAATCTCTTCTTGGTACGTTTTCATCATCAGAAACAATTTTCTGTGAATGTATGGTGTGATATTTTTAGAAACCTTGCGTGGACCCTTACTGTATGATGGAACGTTGGCGGGAGACAGATATGTTAATGAGATTCTGAATATGGTTATTCCTGATTTTATGGATGAACTGCCCCTAACAGTACTCCCACATGTTTGATTTCAACAGGACCGATATCCAGCTCACCAGACTACAGTTGTATGAAACCCTGGTTAAATAACGAGTTTCCAGACAAGTGGATTGACTTACAATGGCCAGTCGAATTTCCCCAGTCGGACACCTTTACCTGAGAGATATACCTGTTTAAAAAAGTAGCATACGCTTTGACTTCAGCTTTCGAATCAACTTATATAATATATGAGCATTTTCTTTTGCCTAATGAAAGCTAATTTGAGTCCACAAAGATGTTATCTGAATTCAGAAGCCTGTGTCCAATTAAAAGGAATCAGCTACAAATCGATATAATATCGGAACTCCTTGCATAACCTGTGATGTAAGGAAACACAGTCAATGATTTCATTAACAAATCAACATTTTAGTAGCTTCGGGATGAACAAAATAAATACCAAACTTGTTTAGGAACTAAATACTGAGGGTTTCTCTTTGGGTTGGCAACCTGACTGGGACATATGTTGTGCAGTACCTCAGAATCCACGGTCTAGTAAACATGGTTTGGGGACTGTAGGCCATAATGAGGGTGTTGATCAGTGAGATCTCAAATTCTACTCGCAAATGTTAAATTTATGGGCGTGTAATGGATTTGTATTTTTAAAATATATCCTCGAGAAATTCCTATTTTAAACTTTTTTTTTTCTGTATACTGTTCTGAAAAGATGCCTCTTTTTTTTGAGTTGTGAATTTTTTTCTAAAGTATACAGTGTGTCCACGTATAACCTGACCGACCTTTATTTTCGCAACCGTTGTCCTAGATGCATACTTCCAATTACAAAAATGGTTTAAATAATGTAAAGAATTACTTTTAAAGCGATTTGGGTCAAGAAAAACATTTATTAAAAAATTACGAAATTTAAATTTTTATACGGTCCTCCGGTCCTATAAGTGATATTTAGTAAAAATTTACTGTGGCACTAACAAGTAAGACAGAAAAGTCCCATTCATCTAACATTAAAATTGACCGAGTTATGAGACTTTGAAATGCATGACTTATACCACTTTTTTGCGTATCAAACCAGATGATTTCGAACATTCTTTCAGGGGTAGTATATAAAGTACTTAAACTTATTTCAAGGTATCTGCGGTTTGAAAGAAATCGTACAACTATTACGATTAAGTTAACTTTATTAGTTAAGTTTCAGATTAGTTAAAAGAATTGTATTTTAACATATGTTGTATTTTGTAAGGATTTGAGGCTATGATTTCTTTTAACAAAAATTATGTTATTTTCATAAGGCATCATAATTTAAATTGCAACGATCGTCTTTCCAGTTTAAAATTTGTACTCGAACTTTAACTGACTTTCAAATGTCCGATCGAAGTTAAAATTTCGCATACTGACTTAAATCCGATTACAATGTAATATTATTATGATTTTCGACGCTTACAATCTTATACATACTTATATTAGAGGATAACACAAAAAAATTCGGATAGATTACCTTCAACAAGTTTAAGAAATGGTTTTAGATTAGATAACATAAACCTGCGATGGTTGTGTTTTTTAACTTTTATAATTACGTTTTACGTATATTTTTTAACACTAAAATAAAAAATTACCTTCACATTAGCCATCATGTCAGAATTTTTCGCAAATCGTAAATTTCAAGGTTAAAAAATAGTGAAAAATCTGATACTATATTTTTTTATTCAGTTTAAATTTATTTAATTCAATAATTTATTCAATTTTGTGGCTTATACTGGGTTTCTTACTGCTAAACAGCTCAGGGGTCCGATGAGGTTGGGAGGGGAGGGGGATCAATTTTAACTTTGAGCTTTTTAACTTTGAAATTTGCGATTTGAGAAAAATCCTGACATGATGGTTTAAAATGAAGGTCATTTTCGGATTCAGCGCTAAAAAATACATGTCAATCAATTTTCAAAAGCTAAAAAACATGGCACAACCCAAAATTTGAAAGACTGTGTAATCTAACAGCATTTTAAAATATGTACCATTTTTGTAAAGAATTGAGGCTGTTGTTTTTCATCTTTTCATTTAACAAAAATTCTGTTATTTTTATCCTCTTAAATGTTCAGTACAAATTGTATATTTTGCAGTAATATGTCAGAATGATTAAAGATTTCAATTTTATTTTGCAATGCTAATTTTACTCTCAACCATTTCTTTAATATATCTGACGAAATTATATTTCTACTAAATTTCTGATGACCCCCAATTCGCAGCAAAAATAGGCTCCAACTTTAAACAGCTATTACTCGGTGAATTTTAACCGTAGAAAAACGGGACTTTTTTTTTTCTTACTTGACAGTGTAACAGAAAAATTTTACTAAATATAACTTACAGGACCGGGGGACCGTAAAAAAATTTAGATTCTGTAATTCTTCGCTAAATTGTTTTTTCGCTTCAAACTTTTTTTATTTTAACTCTGCACCTAATTTTGACCATTTTTGTAATTGGAAGTATGCATATAGGGCCAACTGTTGCGAAAATAAAGGTCGGTCAGGTTATACGTGGACACACTGTATACTTAATTTATAACTTTATGAGTTAAAATCTTACCAAAAATGAGTAATAGAGTTTGATTGTTAAATAAAGTAATATAATGATATGACGAATTTTATGCTATACTGTCTAACATTCCCGTGCTTCTTCCAGCATTTCAGAATGTACTTTTTCAAAATCAGTTATATTTAAACTGATATATCTAAATTTCTTTGAAAGATAAATTGATTAAATTTTGTACAACCTTTTCCAATAATGTATTCTTTAAAATGCATTCAAGAATTTTTGTTTTCAGCAAAATTTTTGAAAGTATGATTCTCATAAGAGAAAGTACACATATTTTTTCCTTTAAAAATTATTTTTTTAAAATAAACATTTTTGCAAGTTCCGAAGACAAGTTAATATTTATTCTTTTCTCTATTCAAAATTGAAAAACGTATGAAAATAAGAGTTAGGCATTCTTTTAGATTTAGAAGATATAAGGAAATTACAGGAAAGATGGACCACTCTAAAAGCTTTATATTTACATAAATTTTACGTGTATATATATATATAGTGTATGATGTTTCTTTAAAAAGTCGTAATGCGGAAGCTCATATCTTTAAAAGATTTTCTTTTATATTTAAAAATTTTTACTATGTGGTCTATCTCATCCGGACTACTCTCTACTCGGGGGAGTTGGGCCACAATAAAATATTAAAATAATTGCACATATATTAAATTTATAAAAGTTTATTTTCATTACATGAAAATTGAATGAACTTACTTCCAATAAAAGTACTCCACATTAAATTTACATGAATTATTATAGACCTGTAATATAAAGACTTTAATAGCGTTTTTCAAATTATCTTCAGTCCATTCCTCATACGTAAACGAACCTTTCCTAATATAGGTAGTCGGCATTTTCTGAAAACATAAAAATACAATACCTTTTTTAATATTTACCTTTTGTATTTTAAATTTACCTTTTTAGAAAACTAAATTTGAAATTCAAGATTTCATGGTCCATCCCTCCCTGTCCCAGGGACTACACTAAAATTCTAAAACATTTGCTGGGTTTCCCTGGGTGGCCATCCTGGGTTCATCCCTCCCAACAGAAAACCTGGTCCATTGGTCCCGTCTACACATGGTTCATCTCTCCCGATCGCCTAGATGAGAAATATAACCTACCCCGACTTTACACTATAATATTACGTCGCCATTTTAGGTTATTTAGAAGTCTAAATGTTCCCCGAAATTACGTCATTAAAACTAGACAGATCAGCCAAAACCTTTAAATGCATAGCTATAACCATATGAAAAAATTATTTGACTTACCAAAAGCAATAATGATTTTTAGCTACAAAAATATTTTTTTTTTTTTTTTGAGAAGCAAAAATTTGCACGTTATACAAAATATCTTTAGTGTCTGACTGAGGTAGTTGCGCCATTCGTGGGACGCCGCGTTAAGGAAATATTTGACTGGCCCACTTCACTGTGTGGTCGATCTCTCCCGTAACTACCCTATAAAATTTCAAATATCGCTAAAACTTAAAATTTTATATTTTTAAGAATTGAATTTAACTTTTTAAAAATAATATAGATTTGAAAAAAAAATATATATATATATATATATATATACACATAAATAGAAATGTCTGCACTGGTTGTTCATCAATACCTAATAGTTTATAAGTTAATATTTCTTTTTAATAAAAACTTGTTTTAGTTCTATTTGAAAAGATTTTTATGGTGAGCAGGGCAGATTAGAGGAACCCCGGAAGACGAAAATATTCTTAATTGATCAGCTGCTGGTGCAGTCATCCTAAATATGATTAAAAACAAGAAAGAAAAATCATGCGTTAAGCATAGATTGTGAAACACTTTCCAACACTTCCTGAATGCTTCAACAAAATTTCGTTATTTAGGGAAATAAGGTAAATAAGATAACTAAGCAAACATTTTATAAAACGTATAAAACATTTGGAAAACTGATTTCAGCAGTTACCGCCCATAGCCAAATATGTATTCCAATTCTTTTGAACAACACTGTATTTGATCTGTAGGTTGATATATATACTATATAATGGAAAAAATTTAGTTTAGCAAGAAAACGCATAACAGGTTGAAAATTTTCTTTCAGCTATTTATACTAAAAGCTGGAAACATACTTGAATACTTTTGTGCAACCCTGTAGTTTACCTAGTACCGTTATTACAAGCCACTATTGAGCTAAAATTTAATTCAAACTAAAACACTCTTAAAACTGCTGAAATCATATTTTCAGAAATTATCATCCATAGACGGCCATGTATTCAATTCTTTGCGTAGCCCTGTATTATATCCCTGTATTTTATCTATATTTTACAAACACTTCTTAGCAAACCAAATTCAGTTCAGCGTAAAAATGCATAACTCATTTAAAACCTACTTTTAAGCAATTTACGCTCATACTCAGTAACCCTTACGAATTCTTTTCTGTAGCCCTGTATATGAACTATAGCATTTATACACACTATATAGTATGCATAAATATAGGGAAACTTAAAAGGGCATATCATAATTAAAAATGCATTTCGAGCAGTCATTGCTAATATACAGTCATTTGGATACAATATAGTATCTGAAATTTGTTGTGTGTTCCTGTAAATGCTATGCACTTCGTATTATACATGAAATAATACTAAAGCTCAGCGACGTATATCAATTTCATTATAAATGAAATAGTTTAACATAATTCAAATACGCCGCAAATCCCCCCCCCCCTTCCCCATACCATTATGTAACAGAATTCTTTTGTGTGGCCCTATAAATGAATAACAACTATTCTTTGCACCACATATTCTACAGAATGCATTTTTTAGTGGACTCCATGAATGCATATCAATTTTACTATGTTTAAAAGAGTGTAACATCATTAAAAATCATTTGAAACGATTTTTTCGCATTGGCCGTAATGTAACGGAATACTTTTGACTGTCCCTGTAAATGAACTAAACATGCTACAAACTTCATTTGAAATAGGGATCGTACTGTGGTAGAGGTCACTAACATCCAAAAATTTCAGAACGATTTGAGTATATTTACGAGAGTTGGAGCGCGGACAGACGGACAGACAAACCGAAGTCATAAACACTTTTCAATTTTGTTGGAAAGTGTTAAATATATGAAAAATATTTATAGATGAAAAATAAAGTAAATAAATAAAAACTGTGCAAAACTTTGTGCCTCCTTAATATGATTAATAAAATTTAAATGCGTATAACGAAAACTTTTTAAAGAAATGAATAATCTAAGCTAATAAAATATAAAACCATGATATTACGCATATATTAAAGGTTGCAGGAAAAAGGGAAAACCCGCAGATTGTTTGGAACAACAATGTCTATTTTGACGGGAAACAAAGGAAATAAAAAATGAGCAATCACTCTAAGAAATCTTAACTAATCTACACTGCATCACTCGGAAAAGTGCCAAGTGTGCTTCGAATACATCTGACACACGTTTACAACCTATTTTGTTATCTGCGCGGAATTACTAAGCAGGGAAACACAGCTGAGTTAAGAATTTTACTGGAAATTAGTTTGCTTTCTTATTTTATGCTGTTAGATAAGGTGTCCGTCTACTTAGTTTAACAGCGCAGGAAGTGGCTGGGCCGTGAAAGTTTTTAAATAGCGATTTATTTGCGTTCTTACAGAAAAATCCGCACGGTCTCGCGCCGCTTTGAATAAAAAAAGGGAGAATTTATTATTTAAAACTAGAAAACAGGAATTCTGCTTTTTCAGAATTTACTGTCGTCCCCGATGAAAAAATGTATACATATATATGTGTATAAATATAGATAGTTCAGTTTTAAGACTCCAAACACACGCTTTTATTTTATATAAAATGGCGTTATCCACATCCGCTAAAGAATTCCTCAATTACGATCCAGTCTTAAACAACATCTATTACATTAAAATATGCATAGGACGTAGCTATCGCTGAATAATACACAAATCCAAAAAAAGATATTTCGTCACTCAAGAAACTGGACAAAAAAAATCGGTTATATCATGATTAAAACGCCTTCATTTGTTTTCAATATTAATATAGGTACTTAAAATTAAATTTAGTTTATTATTGCTCCATGTTTTATCAGAAATCATTTATTTATATTTTTTCAAAATAGCACGTATTTTAATTACATTTTGTTTTTCAGTTTTTATGAGAAAATTGCAACAAGAAGATATAATTGTTATTTTTTAACTATTTTCCCTTTACTTTCTACAGAAATGGAGTACTTGGGCTGCCAAAATTAAACAAATGGTTCTAAAAACTACAAAAAAAAAAATTAATATCTCAAAAATAAATGGAGATGCAGTTTTCAAACAAATTGCATTTAAAAATACCCCTTTTTTCCCCAATACGACGGTATAAAAATTGAAAATGTGCGATGCTTAGAAGTTAAAAAAAATTGCAGTAGAGATTATTCCGTACAATGATGCATCTGCTTTGTTTTACGGCTGGCTTATACAACGTAACGTTATTTTTTGGAGACGACACATTAATAGGTGGGAGAAAGAAATAGCATACCGGAGGCTAATAATAGGAAAACAGATTTGGTGAAACGAAAAGAATAATTAGAAAGCTGGAAATAATAAATCAAGAAAACAACAACAGTAACGAAAAAAAAAAAAACCCGATTTTTTTTTTCTCAAAAAGTAAACAATTCTTGCTTTTGTAAGTAGTAATTTTTCCAACCGGGTGAAAATGTGATTACGTTAGGACTCGAACCTCGAACTTTTGACTTTATTTGCCAATGCGCTTCCAATTGAGCTATCAGGTCGACATCCCAAACAACACAATTGATTCAAACCGCAGATAAAAGAACTCCAATTTCCAATAAACGATGGATATATAATTACATGCTTACTGGAGTTCCTTTACCTGAGGTTTATTCTGTCAAGCTGTTTCAAACAACAGACCAGATGTCATTACCAAGTGGTTGTCTGAGTCAATTGAGTTGGCTGTGATGTCGTCCAGATAGCTCAATTCGAGGAACACTGGCAATTCAAGTCAAAGGTTTTGGGTTGGAGTCCTGGCTTAGACACGTTTCTACTCGCATGATTTACTTATAAATCAGTGTGATTGTGTTAAAATAAAATTTAATTACGTATCCATAGTTTATTGGAATTCCACCTGCGGTTTACTCTGTCGAGCTGTTTCAAATAGCCATTGCCAAATGGTTGACTGGGATGTCGTCCAGATATCTCAGTTGGAAGAGCATTGGGAATTAAAGCTAAAAGGTTCTGGGTTTGAGTTCCGGTCTGGACACATTTTCACTCAGTTATATTTTTTAAGTATCTGCCATCATTAGAAGCAATGCATAATAACTCCCCCCCCCCCCCCAAAAAAAAAAAATAAATAAAATAAAATAAAATAAAAATAAAAATAAAAATAAAAATAAATAAATAAATAAATAAAAATAAATAAAAAATAAATAAATATAAATAAAAAATAAAAGAAGAAAAAATTGGACGATGGCTATAACTTAAGAATCCAGATTTAATTAATGTAAAAAGAAATGAAATGTACCGATTTAATTCGAATTGTTTTTTGAAGTTCTTTTTATTTGTATGTAGTTTATTTTATGATAAGGGCTCTCTTTGAAAAACAGCTCTTAAAAATTGCACAAATCTTCCTTTTTCAAAAGGTTGACACCCACTTTTGACACTTTTTTTAAAGCAGTGAGAAAACTTACACAGTTTATGCATTTTTTTTTAAATTTTCATTGAGTTAGGAGTGAGTCAAAGTCCGAGGATGCTAATGTTATATAAAAGTTTGCCCCTCCAAATAAAACTTTAAAAAATTTGGAACACTTTCACCAAAACGGCCATCATAATGTGGTCAGATACCTTAAATTTTTGTATTGTCATCCGAAGCATACATATGAACATAATTTGTATAATTCTAGCCTAGCTTAAGGGGACCGGGAAAGCCCTATCTCCGCCATGATAAATTCACCAACTTTATGTACCCTTTTCTCAGAAATGGTGAAAGATAGAGGTCTAGATTTTTTTAGAGTAGTTAGAATCGCATGATTTACGTATTTTAACAGACCATTTTCTTTCTCAATGAAACTCGCAATTAATTATTAATTATTTATTGAAAGTCATTTTCAAATTAGCATTTTTGGTATGATTTCACTGCCTAAAATAAATAATTCTCAGCAAATCATTAAATCCCTGTGTTAAAGTATACAATATAACATAATAAATGTTGCATAAAAGTTTGCTTCTCCAAATAAAACAATAAAATTTTTTGGAACGCTTTCACCAAAACGGCCATCATAATGTGGTCAGATACCTTAAATTTTTGTATTGTCATCGGAAACATACATATGAACATAATTTGTATAATTCTAGCCTAGCTTAAGGGGACCGGGAAAGCCCTATCTCCGCCATGATAAATTCACCAACTTTATGTACCTTTTTCTCAGAAATGGTGAAAGATAGAGGTCTAGATTTTTTTAGAGTAGTTAGAATCGCATGATTTACGTATTTTAACAGACCATTTTCTTTCTCAATGAAATTCGGAATTAATTATTAATTATTTATTGAAAGTCATTTTTAAATTAGCATTTTTGGTAAGATTTCACTGCCTAAAATAAATAATTCTCAGCAAATCATTAAATCCCTGTGTTAAAGTATACAGTATAACATAATATAAGTATTAAAAACAAATCTGAGTTCTTAAGTTTAATAGATATTGAAAAAGAGGAACATAAACATGAAAAATCCAAGTTTTGAGAAAAAGTCAATTAAAGATTTAAATGGCCATTAAGCTGTGAAGTACTCTTAGAAAGAATGAATAATTTCAACACTCATTTTTTTAAATGTATATGAGAAAAAGTCAGTTAAAGATTTAAATGGCCATTAAGCTGTGAAATACTCTTAGAAAGAATGAATAATTTCAACACTCATTTTTTTTAAATGTATATGAGAAAAAGTCAGTTAAAGATTTAAATGGCCATTAAGCTGTGAAGTACTCTTAGAAAGAATGAATAATTTCAACACTCATTTTTTTTAAATGTATATGAGAAAAAGTCAGTTAAAGATTTAAATGGCCATTAAGCTGTGAAGTACTCTTAGAAAGAATGAATAATTTCAACACTCATTTTTTTAAATGTATATGAGAAAAAGTCAGTTAAAGATTTAAATGGCCGTTAAGCTGTGAAGTACTCTTAGAAAGAATGAATAATTTCAACACTCATTTTTTTTAAATGTATATGAGAAAAAGTCAGTTAAAGATTTTGAATGGCCATTAAGCTGTGAAGTACTCTTAGAAAGAATGAATAATTTCAACACTCATTTTTTTTAAAATGTATATGAGAAAAAGTCAGTTAAAGACTTAAATGGCCATTAAGCTGTAATGTACTCTTAGAAAGAATGAATAATTTCAACACTCATTTTTTTTTTTTTTTTTTTAATGTATATGAGAAAAAGTCAGTTAAAGATTTAAATGGCCATTAAGCTGTGAAGTACTCTTAGAAAGAATGAATAATTTCAACACTTATTTTTTTTAAATATATAAACATGTGTGACACATCGTTGGAAAGATAAAAGTTTAAACTATTTAATGATATAAAAGAGTAAAAATCGATTTTTTGGTTGAATTTTGCTTTCCCGGTCCTCTTAAGGGGACAAGGTACCTTCAAACTCATTTTTTTATTTTATTTTTTAAAATTCCACTTATTATTTAAGGGCACACTATATGAATTATGGCACATATTTATCACACAAGAAATTAAAGAAAAATTTTTTTGGCGAAAATTAAGGAATTTTCCTGAATATTTTAAGCGTTATGAAGAACTTTCGAAATGTCCCAACCTCACTCCATATCCATTAAAAATCCTCAAAATTTTTTTATGTCAGTTTGGTTTACATATACAAATAAAACTGTGTATCAAATTTTACATACTATTTGAATATAAAGGAAAAAAAAATATTTTCTAAATGTTGTGAAATTTTCAGCATTTTTGCATAATATTTTTGCACTTAACTACTTGTAACTTTTCCAATTATATTTAGTTTAAAAAAACTGTGCACAGTTTTATTTGTATAGGTAAACCAAACTGGCATAAAAAAATATTGGGGATTTTAATTGATATGGAGTGAGGTTGGATAGGGTTGCCAGATTGTACGTTTTTCCCGTAAGCTGTACGTTTTTTCGCGTTTTTGAGGTCCATCGCACTGTGTACATTTAAATTTGTCCCGTACGACAATTTCTTCCGTTTTACTACTCCATCTTACCTTTAATAATCGCCAAAAAGAAGTTACATACATGAACATCAAATACAATTAAATTTAAAAAATCAAAAAACCCGACTGCGCAAAAAGCGAACTAATTAATTATTTCTCATCAATGTGAAACTATTTTTTTGACATTTCTTACCTTTTTTTTATTTACTTGTATTGATGACTTTTAAGTTGTGTTTAATTGTCAGTTCCTATCTATAAACACTGTTTCGATGAGGCCTATAGATGTCTATGAAGGTTAGAGTTACAGTAAAGCTGGAAATCCTACCTACACAACTTCTAGGCTGTGTAATATTTAAATGGAGCTTCTGACTGTAAAATAGTCAATGAAACATCGTCTTCATTTTGAAAGACCTATCCAATGATGTGCCACACAATAGGGTGCGCAAACTTTTTTTTTCGTCTCTATCGCCATTTTGTCTTTTACGGCCGCCATTTTGAATTTATAAAAACAAAACTTACCCTATAACCATCGGACGGTTAAGATGAATCGATAAAGACCTCATTTGTTAAAATCTATCCAGCCGTTGGGATGTTTGGAGGGTATAAAGAAATCCACATACCCAGATACGCGTGAAACACATAACCCTTCTTGGCAGTCGGGTAAAAACGGCTTGTTTCCAACCAGAATGACAAAAATGAGCATGCATGAACTCTTGAAGCTCGCCACAGTATGCATCATTGTAGCTTTAGATCATCTGAATTTGACATTATTATATACTACAAGTGTGTACATTATAAAAATTTTAATTTAGTAATATCTGTATCTTATGTTTTAATATTTTGTTTTATTTATTAGCACCGTTTATGCTTAAATACAAACAATTAATTTTGCAAGGTGTCCATTACTAAAATTTTCATGATCATCATTGAATTTTAGAATGTTTTGATTTATTTTTGTTCTTATAATGCAATTATTACTTTCTTCTATCTTCAATAGAAGAAAGTATTGTAATCGAAATTTTTTTCGACTTCCGGTTTTCGACGGATTTGCATGTTTTAGGGCTCAGAGATTCCAAAAAACATGTTTATAGAAAATGTCTGTCTGTCTGTGTGTCCGTCTGTCCGTCTGTCCGTCTGTCTGTCGCCATTGTACCATCAAAAAGTGTATGAAGTTATGTATAGAATTAAACCAAAATTTTATTAGAAGTTTTAGGCTATGGCAAGCAGGTCCTCCCTGAATTTGGAAAAAATTCGCCGGTAGGGGGCGCTGATATAACAATTTTTGTGCGATTTTGAATATTGTACCATCCAAAAGTGTATGAAGTTATGCATAGAATTGAACCAAATTTTTATTTTAAGTTTTTGGCTATGGCAAGCAGGTCCTCCCTGAATTTGGAAAAAATTCGCCGGTAGGGGCGCTGTAATAACGATTTTTGTGCGATTTTGAATATTTTACCGTCCAAAAGTGTATGAAGTTATGCATAGAATTAAACCAAATTTTTATTTTAAGTTTTTGGATATGGCAAGCAGGTCCTCCTTGAATTTGCAAAAAATTCGCCGTTAGGGGGCGCTGTAATAGCGATTTTTGTGCGATTTTGAATATTGTACCATCGAAAAGTGTATGAAGTTACGCATAGAATTGAACCAAAAAAAAATTTTTAAGTTCTTGGCTATGGCAAGGAGGTCCTCCCTTAATTTGTAAAAAAATCGCTCGTAGAGGGCGCTGTAATAGCGATTTTTGTACAATTTTTGTGCCATTTTGAATATTGTACCGTCGAAAAGTGTATGAAGTTATGCATAGAATTGAACCAAATTTTATGTGTTTATTTTTGGTCATGTCACGAAGGTCCTCCCTGAATTTGGAAAAATTCCGAAAGAAGGGGGCGCTATAATTCCGATCTCTGTGCCATTTTCATTATTGTACCATCGAACAGCGTATAAAATTATGCATACAATTGAACCAAAATGTTTGTGCTTGTTTTTGGCTTTGGCCAACAGGTCCTCCTTGAATTTGGAAATATTACGCGGTAAAGGGGCTCCGTGCTAGCGATTTTTGTATACTTTTCTTGATTTTTCGTAGTTCTATTGTGCATCGGCGGCTCATGCAGCGGCGGAACTCGCTTCCTGCTAAGCCGGCTATTCGCAAACAGCTGATAACAACAGAATAAGGAAAAATTAATAATTTTAACAAATATCATGATATAGATTAACTTGTTTTTAGTCCGTTTAATTGACTTGAGCAGAAATTTAAGATGAAAATCAAAGTTGGTATAGTATTGAACTAATAATATTGAAGTATTAACATGTGTAACTAGGTTTTGAAATATTAAGATGTATAAGATAGAAGAAAGATTTGGGATTGGCACATCCAACTAGTTTTTTAATTCATAATGGGATATATGACAGCAAAATTGGTTAAACAATGTTGATAGAATAATGTAATTCAAATATCGTTGGGAAGTAATGATTAAATCAATTTATTTCTACCCTCTTTTAAACAAATTTGGAGCCGAAAACAATACTGGTAGATTCAACTTACTTTAGTGTGGCATAAAAAATGACGGTAACGCAAAAAAGAAAAAAAAAAAACCTTACTTGTGTTAATCAAAATTTCCCCCTTTTTTCTGAAATAAATCTGGCAATCCTAGTTGGGACATTTTGAAAGTTCTTGATAACGCTTAAAATATTCAGGAAAATTCCTTATTTTTTCTCCAATTTTTTTTTTTTAATTTCTTGCGTGATAAATATATGTCATAATTTATATAGTGTGCCCTTGTATAGTACAATACAACGACCTAAAGCGACCACGTTCCATTCCAATAAAAATGGGTCGCTCCGAGGGGTGGTCTCTTAATGGAAGTCATATTTAAATCTATATTTTAATTGTTGAAAAAAAGGTAACAATTAATGTTACTAAAATTTATTTTTCACGTTAGAAAAAAATATGAAAATTTAACTATCAAAACAAAAGTTAATTACATAAGTTAATTAGTGCAGAGTTTAAAAAATGAATGCATTGATGTTTGCTTTGATTTTACGGTTTTATCTTCTATAACTTTTATTTCCAAGCAGTTTCGAAGTTCAGTAAATAAATGCAATTTTTTTTGGACGGGAACAAATTATGACGATTTCATTAATTTATTTATTTCTTTGACAGTTTCCTAACAGAATAGGACAGGCGAGTTTATTGACCGTCATCCTTAATTTGTCATCAGATTTAAATACATCGCCTAAAAAGACACAAGGGGGTTTAAACACTTAAAAGTTACGGAATAAATAAAAATTTTAAACTTAGTTTAGAAGTTGAATAATGCGCTCTCCGGAATTATTATTCTAATAAAATCTTCTTCAAGCGACCAGGAAAAAAGCGGAATTTGTTTCATTTTCTTCAAAGAAATGGGTCACTCATGGGGGAGTTCATCTGGGATGGTCTTTGAATGGAGGTAAACTTGAACTTATGGGAATAAATTTCGTTCCATGAAAAAATGGTCGTTCAGGGAGGTGGTCGCACAGGGAGGTTTCACTGTATTTAAGGTGCAATTAAAAAAATAAAATAAAAAACTGGGTGTGAAGGTCTCTTGTCCCCCTAAGAGGAAGTGAATTAAAAATCGATTACAGAATCGATTCCATCTTTATATGCAAAAAACAAATTGAGTAATAAAAGAGTGTAAAAATCTCCACTGTTGTCATGACATCCAAAGTAATAGGCCAATATAATTTAATGAAACTTTCAGGGAACGTTTTAGATGTTATTGTCGATGAAATAAACTAGAAAAGATTGCAAAGAAATGCAATTTCTTTAATACTTATAAATGTTTTTGTTTGAAAATAAGTCGGAGAGTTTGGAAAATTAGCATATCAGAGTAAACAATCATCTCTTTATTTTTTCCTTAAAAAATTGCCTTTAGATTTTAGTTCATTTTGAAAAATGCTACCATACGTATGTGTTTATGTTCTGCGTTATTTAGATTAGAGATAGATTGAAAATTCGGTTTCGTTTTCGGCCCAAAATCAGCGTTTCCCCGAAAATTCCTTTTATGCGAAAATGCTGTCGAAAAATTCGGTCGGGCCGAAACTATCCGCATTCCAAAAATATCGTCTCTCCTTTTGGAAATTTTCAACATTCTCATTCATTTGAACTTTATCGGTTCAAGTGAGACACTCTTTATTTATTGTTATGAACTTCACTGTTTACGATTATCAGTCATGACTGGCTCAAACTTCAGTGCAAATTATAAAGCAAGTAATGCATATAGGATTAAACTTTGAAGACACTTTTCACATGCTCAGTAAAAGCTGCAAACTTAACAGTAATAGATAATTTTTAGTTTGAAACTGCAGAAGTGTTTCGATTACCCTTTGAGAAAATTCTAGTATAATAGATGTTTATTTACAAAAATCATTATATAACATAAATTGAGGTATGTATGCCTAAAACATTTTTTAATTAGATGAAATTCGTATAATTAAAAATCACTCTGTGTCGTTGAATTAATTATATTTTATTTTGTATGAAAATAAAAAGTTTTGGTCAGAGGCACAGAGAGTGAACTCGGGTCAAACGTAATTAATAATTGTATATATTTAATAAACACGTATAATTAAACAATAATTACGTATATATTAATTACTTAAAAAAATTTTTGGACATTTTCGTTTTAGGCCGAAAATAGTAAGATTACCGAAATCCGGTTTCGGTTTCAGTTTTGATCGATCCTCAATTTAGATGTTAGCTGTTTTGATAAATTTCACTACAATTTACTTTAAGATATTCGTTCTTTTGTTTTCGAAAAAGTATGTTATCTATAAGCATATTGTTTTGTAAAATTTCGTGTTTTTATTTAAAATTTTACCTAAAAAAGCTAAAAAGAAATTGAAAAATATCTTTTTTTTTTTCTAAAACATGGTCCTAAACGCTGTAGGCTACCCCAAGGGAAAATTTTTATATCTCACAGAAGTAGCGTGTTAGAAAATGCTGGTTTTTTTAAAAAGAAATTATTAGTTAATTATTGTGTACAAATAAGTGAAAAACAATCGATTTGAACTTGAAAATATTAAGAAAAGAAGAAGCTATCTCGTCTCCTCGGCATGTTTATCAGCATTTATTTTCATTCAAAAGGAACTCTCGGGTTTACCGACTCATGTATAGCCAGACGCTTTTCTTCTGGGAAAGAACTATTTTTAACCACTGAAAGTCAAGTAAAAAAAATAAATAAATAAATAAATAACCGTCTTTAAAATATAGTATTAGAATTTTGTCACAATACTTATTTTACCTTCCATTATAAGAAGGTTTCCGATGTGAAACATGGGAACTCACATTTTTTTTTCTTGATTTTTGTGTAAAATTGTTTAACTGCATCCTGTGATCCTTTTAAGACTACAAAGTGTATTACAGTCTTTTATTTTTTTCTTGATTTTCATGTAAAATTGTTTAACTGCATCTTGCGATCCTTTTAAAACTACCAGATCAAGGTGTATTACATCTTTTTTTTTTTTTTTTTTTTTTTTTCTTGATTTTCGTATAAAATTGTTTAACTCCATCCTGTGATCCTTTTAAAACTACAAGGTGTATTACAGTCTTTTATTTCTTTTTCTTGATTTTCGTGTAAAATTGTTTAACTGCATCCTGTGATCCTTTTAAAACTACAAAGTGTATTACAGTCTTTTATTTTTTTTTTCTTGATTTTCGTGTAAAATTGTTTAACTGCATCCTGTGATCCTTTTAAAACTACAAGGTGTATTACAGTCTTTTATTTTTTTTCTTGATTTTCGTGTAAAATTGTTTAACTGCATCCTGTGATCCTTTTAAAACTACAAGGTGTATTACAGTAGGGCGTGTCGATTTTTTCGACTTCCTTTTTCAAAAAATGAGGGGGGTCAAAAAGTTGTGTTTTGGTTAGCTATTCACAAATATATTTGCAAGAACTAGAAATTACAATGGTTTGCTTGGTAAATAGCTACTTCAATTTCGTGAGATTTTCCCGTTTCAAGTAAAAATCGCAGCAAACTGTCTTCTCTCAAGAAGTGCTTTCTTATCACTATTTCTGCTCGTACTTCTGCTCTAAGGTTAAGAATATACTTATATAATGCTATAACATCTGTAAAAAAAAATTATTCCACTCGTGTAAGTTTTTAAACTAGCAATACTCATTTGCAGTTAAATGTATTTTTATTAATTTTTATTAATATTATACAAATAGTCAACGAGAGAAAGTTGGATCTCTTGGACAGCATCAAATTGGATTACCAGATCTACCTGAGCACAGGAGACAAATTAAAAAAAAACAGAAGAGGCAAGAAGATGAATTAAGAAGAATTTCTGAATATGAGCAAAAAAGGAAGGAAGAGTTAACATTACAAACAAATAAAGTTATTTTCTTCGACGATGATGAAGAGCTAACTGATTTTACAGATGAAGAACCTGAAGATCATTTGCACATCCCATGTGATGATTCTGATGTACCTTCTACTTCAAGTACAAGTCTGTATAATACGTTACAATTGCATAATGTTGCATTGCAAAGTATTAGGTATGGTGTCAGTCACCGTGCTACAGCTGCCATTACAGCAGCTACATTTTTGGATGCTGGACTAATTAATGAAAGAGACAAGAGACTTGTGGTTGATCACAATAAAGTAAAAAGAGCGCAAGAAAAAGTTATGAAATCACTTGATGAAGAATTCCATGTTCGATGCCGGACTGGCAATATTGAATGTATCTTTTTTGATGGACGCCAAGATTCCACTAAAGTTCTGTTACAAGCAGATAACTCAAGTCATCAGTTACCAAGTATTGCGAAAGAAGAGCATTACACTGTTTGCAGTGAGGAAGGAGGAAGGTATCTTTGCCATTTTACGCCAGACAAATACTTAACGAAAAGGAAACCTGCTGAATTTATTGCTAACCATCTTGTGGATTTTTTAAAGAAAAACAGCATTGACAAAAATTTTCAGGCTATTGGTGGTGACTCAACGAATGTTAACACTGGTTGGAAAGGAGGAGTCATGCATTGGGTTGAGGCAAAGCTGAATCGTAAACTCATCTGGTTGGTTTGTACTCTTTTCATACTAATGAGCTACATTTGCGGCACTTGATCACTGAGTCGGATGGAAAAACTTTGTCTAACAACAAGTGGAGGGGTAAGATTGGCAATATGCTTGATACTGCAAAAGAACTTGAAGCCAATCCCTCATTTCTCAGAATATCTTTTCCAGAATTTATGGTTCCATTGAGTAACACTGTTGTCAAAGATCTTTCGACAGATCAGGCTTATGGTTACAGCATAACTCAGGCCATAAGAACAGGTGTACTTCCAACTGATCTGGCCTTATTAGAAATTGGTCCTGTAAGCCACTGTCAGTGGTTAACAACTGCAAATAAAATTTTTCGCATATGGGTTTCAATACATAGCCTTAAAGGCAACAACATGAAGAAATTACAACTGCTTGTGGAATACATTGTTGGTGTTTACTATCCCTGCTGGTTTACAATTAAATCGAAATTATCTTAGGTGGAAGGACCTCGCCACATTCTTTATCAATTGAAGCTCCAAAAATATCAGAAGAAAGCAGTAGCTGATATTGTTTTGCCAACAATCCAACGTTCATCGTGGTTTGCATTTAGTGATATGGTGCTTCAGACACTTTTATGCTCGGAAAACCAATATGAAAGAAAAACTGGGGTCCAGAAGATAATCGAATTAAGGAATGAAGATGATAATACACCAGGTGACTTCTCTGTTCGGCCTAGGAAGACACCTGGAGTAAATCCAAATGCAACATCCCTTTTGGAACTGATAGACTGGTTGGAAAAAGTATATGAACCTCCACTTACTTGTAAACTCAAAATATCTGAAATAAAGAAGTTTGTTGAAGAGCCAGCACAAGTTCCAAAGTGGCCATGTCATGGACAGTCCATATAGAGGTGTGTAAAACAAGTAACAGGGGGATCTGGAAAAGTATATACTCATGAGAAACGAGAAGGATTCATTAGAGGCCAGGAAGCAAGCAGAAGCAAGATTTGATAAATATTGTTGGTTGAAGCTTTTAACTTTTTTGACAATTTATTTTCAGTGTTTCATAATAAAGGCAAAATATAAATAAAATTGTTTGAGTTCATTAAATCATTTTTTGGGCAAATTTTGTTGCCGTTCATACTAAGTTATCGCTTTATTCGGAAATTTCAATACAGATTATAAACAAGCGCAAATTTACCAAGCTAAAATTTTATGAATAAGAAAAAATCTTTTAAATTAGGATATTACGCATCAAAAGGCAAACTTTTGGACCCCCTCATTCACAGAAATCACGAATTTTTATTTTTGCCCTCCAAATTGACACGCCTTAGTATTACAGTCTTTTGTTAGGTGCGCTCGTATTTATATAAATACTTAGCACCTAATAGTCGTCGTCTGGTCCGTCCGTCCGTTTGTCCGCATATAACAGCTCAAGAACTACCCAACCGAATGATTAGAAATTTAAAATATATAACCATTGCAGAATTTTGTGGAATCATTTCGAATTTTATGCAAATCATATGCATAGTTCAACTACGGGGAAAATCAAAAGTATTCCATGACATTACGGCCAATGGGAGAAAACACTTTCAAGTGCATTTTAATGATGGTACACCCTTTCGAACATAATGAAATTGATATGAATTTATGAAGTGCACTAAAATATACATTCTGTAGAATACGCGGTGCAAAGAATACTTATTATTCATTTACAGGCCCACACGAAAGATTTCCGTTACATAAGGGTATATCGGCATATCGGGGAAACATTGTTTGTGACGTATTTTAATTATGTTAAACTATTTCGCTTGTAATGAAATTGATATATGTTGCTGAGGTTTACTACAAGTTACTTCCTTTATAATGGAAAGTGCATAATATTTACAGGAACACACAAAAGATTTCGGGTACTATATGCATCCGAAGTACTGTATATTAGCGATGATTGCCGGGAAGTGCATTTTTAGTTGTGATATGAGTTTTTAAGTTCAACTAATTTTTTGTATATTATGTTGTGTGTATAAATGCTGTAGATCATATACAGGGCTACACAAAATAATTCGTAAGGGTTACTGAGTATGAACGAAAATAGCTTAAAGGTAGCTTTTAAATGAGATACGCATTTTTACGCTGAACTACATTTAGTATACTAAGATATGTTTGCAGAATCTCTCTATTCTAAAAAAAAGTAACTACCGCTGTCACCGCCGCCGCCGCCGCCGCCGGTTTTGAATTTTTTGTGACCGGAGGTCTTTCTTCGTTAATATTGAGAAAAATAATGCATACAAAAATATGAAAATCAGCAGTTTTATACAGAAATGTTTGATAAACACGCTGATGCAGACAGTTTTCAAATCGAAGAATTATTTTAAGAGATATTTAATGCTAAAGTTGGACAAAATCGTTCCACTAAAAAAGTTTTATAGCAGCAAAAACTATACATGGCAGTGTAATCATTTTTAGATCATTTTATGCGTTAGAATTTGCCGGAGTGCAGATTGCATTAATTTTTTTATTTTGACTCATTTTTTCAGGTTTTATTTCTATTTTAAATTCAAATTTTCAGCATTTCTAGAGATATTTTTTACAGATTTCAGAAAATTGTACTAATTTAAACTGTTGCCAACTGCATAAAAAGCGCAAGCAATAATGTTTGCTTCAAATCAAAAATTTATTTACACGTGACTATTATAAACAGGAAAAAAACTTTCAAATTAGAATTAAATAATTATGTATAAAAAGGAGAAACTTAGTAAAAATTACGTCATAAAAAGTATACACGTCAATTTTAAAAGAGAAAGGATATTGTAAAATAATAAATTCATTAACATGCGTTAGAAGTCTTAGGAGAAATTACGTCATATTTACGTCACATTATAGTTATTACCTAAAATGAACACAAAATAATATTGCAAAAAAGTTTAAATCTAGAAATTGCGCTAGACATTTATTTAATATTTTGAGAGGATATTTTCAACTATTTTTGTTAGGAAAGCCCAAATAATATTTCATTGCTAACAGAAGTACTTTCACGTGATTATTTAAAAGAGAAAGAATAGCTTGGTAAAAATTACGTCAGATTAAAAACGATTAATTTAAAATGTCCAATTTAAAAGAACTTTCTTTTCGCTTTGTTAAAAAATACCAGGAGACAAAGACTCTGTTTACTTAATTCATTTTATATTAGCTTATTTTGAAATGTTGTTACACGTGTCTACGTCATCAAGTTATTTTTATTTCGACGTTTTATTTGTATTTTTATTAATGTTGTACGAATTTATTTGTTCTTTCGTTATTTAAAATAAAAATTATGTCAATTTGTATAACTTGGCGAGTAGTTTGGCGATATATATAATTTGGCGAAATGGGTCGACGGGATAATCAAGTAGTACCGCAGCGGATTTGGCGTTAAAATTCCCCAATCAAAGAGAAATGAATAGAAATTCGTTTATAGGGAGATCGCCACTTTTTTTAAAATTATAATTCAATCTTTCGAAATCTTTTTAAAGCGGATCAAATTAGCGTGCATTTAGAGCCTGCGGTGTCTGGACGGGGGTTGGCGAGCGTAGCTCGTAGGGGGCCGAGCCCCCTAGTATAGATAAAAGGATATATTGGCCCAGGCAAAAAACTGGATATATGGCCGTCTATGGATGATAATCCCTAGAAGTGTGATTTCAGTAGTTTTAAGCGTGTTTTAGTCTTAATTAAATATTAGCAAAATAGTGGCGTGTATATAAAGTTAGTAGGTAAAATACAGGTCTGGACAAAAATATTCAAGTGGTATAAATTGAAGAAAGTGAAATTTGAGTCTATTATGCGTTTTTAACACTTTCCAACATAGGTGAAAGTGATTATGAATTCGGTTTTTCTGTCCGTCTGTGTATCTGTCTGTCCGAACTCTAACTTGCGTTAATATAGTTGGATTTCTCTGTAATTGATATTGAGGTTTACTATGCCATGTTCGGTATTGAAAATAAAGTATGTACCGTTCATAGTTTATTTAATGAGACATTCAAGAGTATTCCATTACATTATGGTCTATGGGGAAATGTCGTAATTATATAAATACGTAGCACCTATTGTCGTCGTTTGGTCCGTCCGTCCGTCTGTCGGCATATAACAGCGCAAGAACTACCCAACCGAATGGTTTGAAATTTAATATATATAATCGTTGAAGAATTTTGTCATTTCAAGTTTTATGAAAATCGAATCAAAACAAAAAAATTAATAAAAGTTTTCTTCATTCTATTAAATTCTATCATACGTAATTAATTGAATGATATCCCATAATAAGTAATGATTCTAGGTTGCCATGGTGATTATGTCCTACTTAAGATGGAGTCCTATTATTTCCGTATTACTGAATTTAATATATATAATCGTAATAAATATTGCACCAAGACCTGGATATTTTAAAAACTAGTTATAGTACGAACGCACCTCATTTGCCACGTTTGACTTACAATTTCCGACTTATTACCGATGAAATTTTGTAATCGATTTTTCATTCATTTTCTGGTATGCTAGAATTATAAAAATTATGTACCCCAATGTGTTTCCGATGACAGTACAATATTTTAATGTCTTTAGAACTTAATTACACATTAATAAATTAATTTTAAGGCATTTTTAGTTAGCCGTCCGCAGGTGATAAATCGCCAAATAGCCTTTATGGTTACAACTATACACGCGATTGAAAGCCGTCGTATACTTGTGGAACCATGTCAACGGTTAACTTAGGGCAACCATCAACATCCACCGCAAGATCGAATCGTTATGGAAAGAAGAAAATGCTGTGCATTTGGTGGTATCAGAAGGGTAATCAGGTGAAATAGTTAAGCCAACGTCAACGGTTGATCCATTTGAAGAATGCTTTGATCGAAAAGCGACCAGATTGGGTTACAAGGCACGAAAAAATGATTTTGAGGGACGACAATCCCCAACTCTACACCCTTACACACAAGCGGTCATAGACACCATTTTTATACCTGTCTGAAATTCTTGCTGCATCCGCCGTACTTACCAAACTTGGCCTCTTCCGACTACCACTAGTTTTCATCGATGTCCCACACACTTTCCATGAAACAGTTCAACAATTAAGGAGATCTCTGAACATTGCATGATCACTGGATCACCTCCAAAAGATTAACGGTTTTTTCAGGGAAAACATCCGCATATTGCCAGAGAGATGGGAGAAATGTGTAGTTAGCGACTAGACATATTTTGAATAAAGCACTTTTTACCTTTCTTCCAAATTATACATGTTTTTTAAATGAAAAAAAAAAATTATTAACCACCACACCTAGTATAAAAATCTTGTTAAACATCTCTGTTTACAAAACAACTTTCTTTTTGTTTTCATGTCAGTTAAAAATAGAAATGCAGTCCTTTTCTCCCCCTAAAGAACCGTCTGATGTATTTTTATGATAGCCTTGCCTTTTATTGCATATTGCTCAAAATTATGTTTCCCGAAAGAAAGAAAAAAAAACTTATCATTATCATGATATTTGAAGTAGTAGCTAATTTGTTGTAATTTTCAGAGAATGTTACAGGTATCATTGCATATGAAATGACTAAAAGGTTTTATGTAGATGCAATATCTTTCTAGAAATGTTTTTGTTAGAAAATAAGTGAAATATTTTGGGAAAAATATCTTATCAAAGCATACAATTAATTACATGTATGCTTTTCCAATCATACATTTCTTCAAAAAGTATTATTAATTGTTGTTTTGAAGACATTATTAATTCAAGCATTTTGTGTATAAATTAACGAACTTTTCCCTTAACATTTTTTTAAAACTGGTTTAAAATATTGCCAGTCATCTTAATTGAGAATATTTCTCTCGCTCACAAGTAATATAATATTAATTGTTGTTTTGAAAAAATTATTAATTCAAGTATTTTGTGTACAAATTAACAAGAAACTTTTCCTTAAACATGAAATTTATTTATTTAATTTTTATTAATTAATTTATTTATTTATTGTGATTTGAAATATTGACAGTCATCTTAACTAAGACTATTTATCTCGCTCACAAGTAATGTGCTATTAATTGTTGTTTTCAAGAAATTATTAATTCAAGCGTTTTGTGTATAAATTAACTAAAAACTTTTACTTGAACATGAAACTTTCTATTTATTTATTTTATTATTTTAAGTGGTTCAAAATAGTGTCAGTCATCTTAACTGAGAATATTCTCTCGCTCACAAACAATGTGATATCACTTGTTGTTTTGAAGAAATTATTAATTCAAGCATTTTGTGTATAAATTAACTAAAAACTTTACCTTGAACATGAAATTTTTTAATTATTTTTATTCTTTAAGTGGTTTGAAATAGTGTCAGTCAGCTTAACTGAGAATATTTCTCTAGCTCACCAGTAATGTGATATCAATTCTTGTTTTGAAGAAATTATTAATTCAAGCATTTTGTGTACAAATTCACTAAAAACTTTTCCCTGAACATGAAATTTTTTATTTATTTATTTATTTTTAAGTGGTTTGAGTGGTTTGAAATATTGTCAGTCATCTTAACTGAGAATATTTCTGTCGCTCACAAGTAATGTGATATCAATTGTTGATTTGGAGAAATGATTAATTCAAGCATTTTGTGTACAAATTAACTAAAAAGTTTCCCTTGAACATGAAAATTTTAATTAATTAATTTATTTTTATGTGGTTTAAAATATTGTCAGTCATCTTAACTGAGAATTTTTCTCTCGCTCACAAGTAATGTGATATCAATTGTTGTTTTGAAGAAATTATTAATTCAAGCATTTTGTGTACAAATTAACTAAAAACTTTTCCCTGAACATGAAATTTTTTATTTATTTATTTATTTTTAAGTGGTTTGAGTGGTTTGAAATATTGTCATTCATCTTAACTGAGAATATTTCTGTCGCTCACAAGTAATGTGATATCAATTGTTGATTTGGAGAAATGATTAATTCAAGCATTTTGTGTACAAATTAACTAAAAAGTTTCCCTTGAACATGAAAATTTTAATTAATTAATTTATTTTTATGTGGTTTGAAATATTGTCAGTCATCTTAACTGAGAATTTTTCTCTCGCTCACAAGTAATGTGATATCAATTGTTGTTTTGAAGAAATAATTAATGCAAGCATTTTTTGTATAAATAAACTAGAAGATTTCCTTGAATATGACATTATTTATTTATTTATTTATTTTAATTTATTTTTTTAAGTGGTTTGAAATAGTGGCAGTCATCATAACTGAGAATATTTCTCTCTCTCTCAGAAGTAATGTTATATGAATTGTTGTTTTGAAGAAATTATTAATTCAAGCATTTTGTGTATAAATTAAATACTTTTCTTTGAACATGAAAATTATTTATTTATTTATTTTTTTTTTAAATGGTTTGAAATATTGTCAGTCATTTTAACTGAGAATATTTCTCTCGCTCACAAGTAATGTGATATCAGTTGTTGTTTTGAAGAAAAGATTAATGCAAGCATTTTGTGTATAAATAAACTAAAAGCTTTTCCTTGAACATGACATTTTTTATTTTTTTATTTATTTTAATTTACTTTTTTAAGTGATTTGAAATACTGGCAGTCATCCTAACTGAGAATATATACCTCTCTCACAAGTAATGTTATATGAATTGTTGTTTTGAAGAAACTGTTAATTCAAGCATTGTGTGTATAAATTAACTAAATACTTTTCTTTGAACATGAAAGTTATTTTTTTATTTTTTTAATAGTTTGAAATATTGTCAGTCATCTTAAATACGAATATTTCTCTCGTTTACAAATAATATGATATTACTTGCTGCTTTGAAGAAATTATTAATTCTAGCATTTTGTGTATGTGTGTGAAATATTGTCAGTCATCTTAACTAAGAATATTTCTTTCGCTCACAAGTAATGTGTTATTAACTGTCGTTTTGAAGAAATTGTTAATTCAAGAATTTTGCATATAAATTAACTAAAAACTTTGCCTTGAACATGAAAATATTGGGAAAACAGGAAGAAAAAGGCTATTGCGTCCTCTCAGAATGTTTATCCGAAGTTCAGCATTTATTTTCATTCAACAGAACTCTCAGGTTTACCGACACATGTATACACGCCTTTCTTCTGTGAGAGAGGGCTATTTTTAACGATCGAATCTAACAAAATCCGAAAATAACAACATTCAAGGCCTAAACCTGACACACCGTTATTTTGTCAAACTCTGATGACTCGAAACTAAATCAAGTTCGAAAAGGTACTTTTTCTATCCAGAAATCTGTTTTTCCGGAATGGAGCCATATTCCCCGCATCTCAGGGGAAAGAATTTCGGAGAAAAAAACGAAACCGTGTAAAAAAGAAAATTGCTTCAAAGAATTTTTTGCTCTTCATCGGTGAAATAAACGAAACATTGTCTTTCGTCCAAAGAAAAGCGTTTTCTTGGCTGCAAGAAAAGGGGTTGATAGTAGGAGATGCAAGTCGGGAAAGGGAAGATAAGTTTGGCGGCCGTGAGAATTGACGTCGATGTGTTAAAGAGATGGCGTCGAATTTATTCATGAAATGTTTGGAGACGGAGAGAAAAATTAAATTACTTACTGTAAAATGCAAGCACCTTATTTTACTATAAAGCAGGCATGTCAAACTCATTTACCGCCGCGGGCCAAATTAAGCATTATATACTAAACCGCGGGCCATAAAAAAAAATATATATATATATATATAATAATAAATTTGAAATCACAAATATATGAAGAAATGGATAAAGTTTTAAAGATGATCCAGAAATGAACATATGAAACCAGTATGCAATATATATATATACCGGGTGTCCTAAAAAGGACTGACTGATTTTTAAATTCAATAACTTGTAAACGGTGACCGATATTTAAAAAATTCTTGCAGGAGGGTTATGCATAAGGTCAAAAGTTTTTTTACAGTGATTTTCGATTTTAGTTCGAATTACAAACAATAGATGGCGCTGCGATCAATAGACGCTAAATTCAGGCTCGATTTTTGGTACTTCGTGGCCCGCTCAATACATTTCCATCTCCTTTTTCTGCATGGAACAAGAGAAAGGACCAAAAATCGAGCCTGTATTTAGTTACTATTGCTTACAGCGCCATCTATTGTGTGTAATTCGAACTAAAATCGAAAATCACTGTAATAAAACTTTTGACCTTATGCATAACCCTCCTGCAAGAAATTTTTAAATATCTGTCACCGTTTGCAAGTTATTGAATTTTAAAATCAGTCAGTCCTCTTTAGGACACCCGGTATATATATATATATATATATATATATATATAAATTGAATATTATAAATTGCGTTTACTTTAAAAATTGGTTGTACACGCTAATCTAGATTTAGCATAGGCATAGCTGTAAATCTTCCGTGTTTTCTCAAAGTAAAAAATAAAAATAAATGTATTTTGAATTAGAAAATCTATTTAATAAAACTTTTTTTAATTTCATTTATTAAATACATTTCCTGGTTCAAATTATTTTATTTGACTTGAAAAATAACAAAAGGTTGCATATTGTATTTCAAAAAATTAGTCGATTGATGAATAATTACAGAAATTTGGAAACTAACCAACCATGGCGCTAATATGGAATCGTGCTGAATTTTGATTAGCTGCAGTAATAAATTCTGAACAATAATTTGAACATAAATTATTAGAGGTGAGGGAAACAGATTAAACTGATTTTTATGATTCAAAACTCTTCTTTTGAAATAATTTTTTAATACATTTTTTAAAAATTTCTACTCTGGTGATTTTTGTAATAATGTAATCCGATACGTCCCTGGAAAAACTCGACTGATGGCAGGCACTAGGCAAAGGATAATTAAATAAATGTAAAATGGCAAATGCTTCGCGGGCCATAGATAAAGGGTCGGCGGGCCAGTTGTGGCCCGCGGGCCGCATGTTTGACATGCCTGCTATAAAGGGATAAAACTGAGAGGTGGGGGTGGGGGGGGGGGGTAGCTTTCGAAGGCGAAAACTTAAAGATCGACCGAAACAGGTTTTTAAGACCGAAAATGAAACAGAATTTCGGTATTCTTCCTATTTTCTGCTGAAAACAAAAATGCCCAAAAATGCTTTTAAAAGTAATTAATACATACATAAATATGCATAATTAATAATTAATTATACGAGTTTATTAAATACAAATAATTATTAATTAATTATACGTGTGACCCAAGTTGACTCTCTGTGCCTCTGACCAAAACTTTTTGTTTTCATCTAAAATAAAATGTAATTAATTCATCAACGGTACACAATGATTTTCTAATTATACGAATTTCATCTAATTAATAAATGTTTTAGGTATAAACACACCCCGATTTGTTTTTTATAAGGATTTTTGTAAATGTTCATCTCTTATACTAGAACTTTCTCAAAGAGTTTTCGAAACACTTCTGCTGTTCCAAACAGAAAATTTTCTATTACTGTTAAGTCTGCAGGTTTTAATGAGCATATGAAAAGCATCTTCAAAGCTTAGTCATATACGCATTGCTTGCTTTATAATTTGCTCTCACATATTGAGTCGGTCATGACTGATAATTATAAACATTGAAGTTCATAGCAATAAATAAAGAGTGTCTCATTTGAGTCGATTACAGCTCAAATCAATGAGTAATCTGGAAAATGTCCGAAAGAAGAAACGAGATTTTGGGAATACAGATAGTTTCGGTCCGGCCGAATTTTCGGCAGCATTTTCGCCGAAACTCAGATTCTGATAAGAAAACGAAACCGAATTTTCAGTCGATCTCTATCGAAAACTATTTGAGGCAGGGCTGGGGGAACATCACATGGGTCCCTGGAAAAGCAGTCAGTGGGGCACAACGTATATTGCATTACTGAACTAATAAAATATACAGGGTGTCCATAATGAAACGACCCTACTTTAAAGTTGTCTACAGACAAAAATATCGTTCATAAAGTTGTGAAATTTCGTGAAAGACATAATAAGGGGATGGGAATTTGTTTAAACAAAAAAATAGTTCAAATTTCGTCACCAAAGGGCGATTTTTAACAAATTACACATTTAGCATTACGATAGTTTAGAAATTTTATTTATTAACTTAATGTGGTTCTAAATACAGCATTTCACGACATGTTTCTATCATTTCCCAGAACACACTGCGGCCAACTGTGGAACAGCCGTACACAATACAAAAAAATTGTTTTAAATCTAACATATTCAATTAAGAAAGACTTATTCAAAGGTAAAAGCGTGCCAAAAGACAGTATGTTCATTCAGACATCGCTGATATATGCTAAACAAACTCTAGGTGTAAGACATTTCTTAAATATTTGCCGTCTTCTATTTTTCCATTTTCATTCAATGAAGATTTTTTGTTGTGTTTACTTTTGTGAATAAGACCCTAACAAAAGAATGGAGAATTTACAGCTCATAAAATATTGAGAAAGGATGGAATTAAGACACTCTTAATTCAATGTGTTGTTTTTTTCAGGTGGAGATTTAAATATATAATAAAGAGATGTCTTCAAAAGTTTTCTCAGAAATATTTAGTATAAGAAATAAATACCGATGCACAATACAAAATAGTCGAGGAAATTAATTAATAGAGATAATTTTAATTACATAAATTATTTGATAGGCATACACTTCCTGTTGTAATAATTAATCATACTGCTAATTGTTAAAATTTATCCATATTTTGCATGGTAGCTTACGATTCCAGATGATGTCTGAAAATGATGACCGTCATCCGGAACATGTTTAGTTATAACAAAATTTGTTAAACTATCGTAAATGTTTTCTAAATGTGTAATTCGTTAAAAAACTGCCTGCTATTTTTTTTTTCTTCGCTCAAACAAATTCCCATACCTTTATTATGTCCTCCACAAAATTTCACAACATTCTGAACAATAGTTTCGTCTGTAGTTCTGTCTTTAAAGTAGGGTCGTTTAATTATGGACACCCTATAAATAAAATTTCTAAACTATCATAATGTTAAATGTGTAATTTATTTTTAAAAAAAAGCTCTCTGGTGGCGAAATTTTGAACTTTTTTTTTTTTTTTTTTTTGCTTAAACAAATTCCCATTCCTGTATTATGTCTTTCACAAAATTTCACAACTCTATGAACAATAGTTTTGTCTGCAGACAACTTTAACCCGTAACGGGAGACGGGAATCAAAATGACTCCGCGTTGTTCTTTGGCTCTGATTATCACGTGGTTTTTCTCTTTGAATAAAATCATCTCCTCAGTACCGTCAAGTAGTTCTTTTATTATTACATGATTTCCAGAATATATTGCGTTTCCAAAATAAATTCCAATGCTGTTTACAAAAGACAAAAAAAGAAAAATAACATTGGAGTCTTTTTGACTCTATGTCTCTGATCGCGTAAGGAAATTCATGTCTCCAGTTACGTGTTAAAGTAGGGTCGTTTAATTATCGACACCCTGTATATCATAGAATATCTGATCATTGTATATATCATAGAATAATATAAAATGTAGATAATTAAGTGTAAGACAAATAACATTATTTTCACATTAAATGTGCATAATTATTTTAATTTCGCAAAATCTTGTATCCATTTACAATATTTTAAATATTTACTTTTTGCGTTCGCGGTTACTTTAAAGATCACGAAACCTATGTGTTCCCAGACAATTATATCAACTTTGCCTTTAAGATATAAAGTTAATACTGATTCTATTTTCTCATGAAGAAACATTGAAAAACAAATGCGCAGCAAAAATGTTATTCTATACAGAGGAAACGTTATTTATAATTATATAGAGAAGCCCGGGGCTTCCAACGAGATCCCTATTTGGCGTGGAGACCTCGGAGCCGCTCCATTTGACCGAAGATAACATTGGGCCTCATTTGAGGTAAACAAAATACGGTAGCAAAATTTTTAAAAAATAATACAAATAAAAAAATCCTCCCAAAATCCTGTCAAAATATAAGGTAACCTGGGGTAACTGAATCCACGAGGTAACTGCCTAACTGGGCCATAGACTATTTTATAAAAAACCGTTGACGTGTTTCAAGTTTTAGCTTTTGTCAACATTGCACCCCCATCTCTACTTCTTAAAACAAAGCGTGTCAACTCGATCATAACTCTACATTTGCTGTGATAGGTTGCCGAAAGTTTGGGTTTCTTTTTTTAAAAACAACGTCCATTTGGTTGAACTTCTGCAGCTTTTTATTAAGCAATCTTTTTATTTAAAGATTAGACACATAAATACATTAATATAATTAGGTATCTATACATATTTACTTCATATTTCAAATGTAAGGCCGGTATTCCAGTTACCCCATAAATGTTTCAAGAATGGGGTAACTGGGACATGTTTCAGGGGTAACTAGACCATATGGGATCCAGTTACCCCAACAGTTATAAATATCTTTTTGAGTTTCTCTTACTACGGGAAATTAATGTCTCCATTTTTTTTTCAATGAAGAAAATTATATAATACCTTATTAAAATTACATAATAAAATTTAAAAAAAGCATGTTGGGGGTATCAAACCACATTTCTTAAGTGTGAAAGCTATAGCTCGAAATTTTACGATACAGATGAAGAGGCGTATATAAGGCAAAGTCAGATTATTAGAAAATTATCGAAACGAATAAAAAGTAGTTCTGTTCGATATAAAAATATGGTTACATTCTCCACAGGTTTATTGGACATATCGAACTTCTATTGTGGTAAATAAAAAAGAGAATGAGATACTTTAGTACTTACGTAGCCGTTTGTTCATAGATTTATCTTGTTATTTTTTCCCTTAAAATACCCAATGTAAATTTTATACTTATTACCCATACTAAAGTACGTAAGTACTTACTAAATTTTTATGTTTTTTGTCTAACTAAATCTAATATTTTCACTTTTAGTGCTTTTTTTTAGAAACATTGGCAGTAAAGGTTTCCCTTACAACGCCCTTTAGTTGATATAAAATGTACATGGCTTAATTTTTTTTTAGTTGTTTACACTTTTTCAAACAGGACCTGATACCCAATAAAAAAAAAAAAAAAAAAAAAAAAAAAAAAAAACGTGTGTGGAACATAGACCCTCCTGGTCTATACTTGCCCCATTTTTATGGGGCAACTGGACCCATGAAGAAAGAAAGATGAAATATATATATTATATATATTAGATATTAAAATGTAATTTTGAACATTTCTGTCTGATAGAGGGAACCTAACTGAATATGAATACATTTACAAAAATTCAGACTTTAATTCATATGAATATTATTAGCCTTTTGAAGCTGAATTGCCAGAATCTCCAGTGTCACATTGTAAAAACATGGCCCAGTTGCCCCACGTAACCGTAGCTATAAGTTTCAGAGTAATTAACTTATAACTTATAAGATCTATAGCCGAATAACAAGATAGCTGGTAAAAATGTTAATGTATAAAATAATACAGTTTTTTTTTTATATACTTTTGTAACCATTCAGTGCTTACGCCTAATTTCAGGACTGTAATTTGTGATTTTTACAAATAAGTTCCGTTTCAATACATTAATCATTCAATACATCATTAGTGGGAACCACACCCGATTGTGGAAAATTCGACACTTTTTCTGTGTTTGGTAAAAAGAGCGAGCTAGTGAATTTATTACAAAATAAATAATTTTTGTTCTAAGATATGGCAACAGGAAAGTAAAAAAAAGCACAATTTAAACTGACATATTCGGGATTTGTAAATTGTTTTCTCAACGTACAATACTAATTTAAATAATATTAAACTTGAATACTAATTGACATGAATTAATATTAAATTAATTGATAAAAGTGTGTGCGTGTTTTTAAATTATTACACCCTTTATTTATTTTTTATTTTTATTTAATTTACTGATTTTTAGTGCTTAAAATATTGCATTGTTGCAGTTTCAGAGTTAATTGGCCTCTTTTGGCGAGCGTGGTTTGGCGCATCAGTAAATCTATTGTTGCTGTAATTCATGCACATTTTTAACCATAAAGAATATTTGGCAATTTATAACCACCTGTAGTGGGCTTACGGAAAAATACCTTAAATTATTAACCTTAAATTATTACCTTAAAAATACCTTAAAATATTAAAATACGGTATTGTAATCGGAAACGCACATTTGTGTATAAATTTTACAATTCTAGCCTATCAGTAGGACCATAGGTGTGTGTGTAGAGCCGGTACAAATTACCGGGGTCCGGCTCTCCTAGAGAGGGGGGGGGGGGCGACTTCGGTCCGGGTTTATTAAATAAAACAGCAAGAAAAAAGGTAGACTCGTTCTTCTATACATAATTTTTTAAAGTTAAAATGGCTAACTAATAACAAACTTAAAAAGTCAGAATTTGATAGAACACCTTTACTATCTGGCCACGAAATCCAGGTTCAGGGCTCCTACTCTTGAATACAGGGCGATTCAGAACTTTATGTCAAAAATGTAAAGGCAGGGAGAGGGGACCCAAGTAAGCATATTTCGTATAAGAATGTGGGTGCGGAAATGTAGCGTTGAGACAGTAGAGGGCGCTGTTGAGTTAGGCCGATGAAAGCGCTTCGATGACTTGAATCGTCATTTTCTGCACAGATTCTGAGCAACATGCATCGTTACACCAACGCGGAGCTTGCTGACATGCATTTCATGTACGGGGCTGCGCAAGGAAATGACTCACACCCAACACACGTCCAGCAGCTCTCGAGCTTATCGAAAGACTATATCCTCTACTGTGCATAATACTGCTTCTTCCACTGCACGAATTCTTTGATATCTTTCAGTAGTCTGTATCACGCCTCGAAGCATAAAATGATCCACTCGCGTACAACTCGCGATGAAGATGCTCGAATGTTTGGAGATCCAGCAGATTCCTACCCTGGAATCGTTCCATCCTTTGAGCAACCGCTCCATTTCCTTGTGCAGCCCCATACATGAAATGAATGTCGGCAAGCCCTGCAGCGTAACGACGCATGCTGCTCAAAATTCGACGGGAAAATGACAATTCAAGTCAGCAAAGCACTTTCATCCGCCTTAGAGATCCTACATTAGAGAGAGATTGGACATTGACGAAATGTCCGCCATTTTTGTTACAAAGTAGATGGAACGCCGGCGCCGTACCAATGCAATACATTTTCATCAGCATCTAACATTTTTTATTCTATTAAAATTATGAAATTTTCATTTTATATACCTTCAAAGAATCTTTCAGAACATAAATATGAGCACCTTTTCATTTTAATGAGTAAGAATTCTCAGAAAATGCATTTTTTACTCTATTTTTATTTTTATTTTTATTTTTATTTTTTTACTAATTAAAATAGTGGACAGAGGAAGACTGGGCATGCAATAACTTTATTTTAATTTCGCAATATTTGCGAAAATAATTTTTAACGATTATGAGATAGAAAAATGAACTATAGAATTAAATTTTTTAAAACTATCTATAATTTATTACGCATTTTAAAACAACAGTAATTATTATAATTTTCACCATCTTCGCATTCATAATTTCCGAAACAATAAAATTTGAACGTATCATATATTACTCCTACTTAACTATGTATGCGATTCAAAGTTAATATGTGCGCTGAAAATATTTTATGATGAGTTACTACGTACTGTTACTTCTGTTTGATATTCTTTTCAAATACGGAAGACTGGTTAATATATAGTATTAGAATGAGTATTGTTATCAAAACATTAAATGAAAGTTTAGGAAAAAAAAATTAAATAGGGGCACTGCTGTTAAAAGAAACAAATAAAAAATATGAAAAACAAATTCTATAAATATATCAAAATCCGATAACTAAGTAAAATAGTAGCGTAAAACAGCTAAGTAAAAAAAATGCATTTTCTGAGAATTCTTACTCATTAAAATAGAAATGTGCTTATATTTATGTTCCGAAAGACCCTTTGAAGGCATATAAAATGAAATTTTTATAATTTTAATAGAATGAAAAGTGTTAGACGCTGATAAAAATGCATTGCGTTGTACGGCGTTCCATCTACTTTGTAACGGAAATGGCGGACATTTCTTCAATGTCCAATCTCTCTCTAATGTAAGATCTCTAATCCGCCTAACTCAACAGCGCCCTCTACTGCCTCAACGCTACATTTCAGCAACCACATTCCTATACGAAATCTGCTTACTTCGGTCCCCTCTACCTGCCTTTACATTTTTGACGTATAGTTCTGAACCAACCTGTATGTATAAAATATTTGACAATTTAGCGTTTTACGTTCGAAAAACAGTAACTTTTATTAAAAATCAGCAGGACTCAAAGTTAGTAAGTGTTTAAATATTTTTAACTTTGACATTTTTGACCAACTTGTTCGAAACTTTAAAGAACTAATTTTAATATTTATTACATTTAAGGGGACACTGCACCTTCAACAGTCACAGAAAATGCGAAATTTGTACTGTGTAACACTTAAAAAAAAAAAAAAAAAAGGATAACGACTGTAGAATCACGGAAATGTATCATAAACTATAATACTGCAAAAGAAAAAATAATAAAACTGTAAGGTAATATACGGCACTTTTTAAAAAAGAATTATCCAGCAAATTTATTTTCTAATACAAAAATTTTCATGATCCCGCTATAAATAATACCATGCAATTATAGTACCTGCAAAGACGGAAACAATCCATCTAATACACTATTTCGCATCGGTTGTCAGTGCTTCCGTCTTAGCAGGTTTTATAGTATTATATTTAAAGCTGGGTTATTTCGAATTACTTATTATTAATTATTAATGCGGTTTCTCTCTACAGGAAGTGGGTTAAAATTCAATTACAAAATTCCACCTTCACATGCAAAAAACAAGTTGAGCTAAATAAAAAAGTGGAATAATAAAGTGTCAAACATCGAATTTATAGTTCTAAACATTTAACCATTTCAGAGCATATTAGGTTTATGAGGTTTTTTTAAAAGAAAGCATTGATTGAGCAGTGCAGATAGTTGCGTCCATTTTAAAGCAAAAGCTATGGCAAGAAGTGTCGGCCATTTCAGATGAGGCTGGTTAAAGTACCATCCACTTCTCCAAGCGTATATCACATTGCCTTTTATGATATCAGTTCACCGGATTTAGTTTCAATCTTTACATATACAAACTGGTAGAGGGGGGGGGGGGATCTAACGCGATAAATTATGCCAAATCCAATATAAAGTATATGGAAAGTCATAAGTTTTCTTACACTGCGAAAGATACCTAATTTTCAACAAAGAACGGACGCCTTGCGACGCGACGACTATATAGAAACGACAGAATTCACCGACACTTACGTCAGAAATCCAAGATGTACCATTTAGAGAAAGCTTGCATTGCTGTGTTATCCGTTTATTTTTGGATTAAATGTATTAACAAAATATTAAAAAATTTTAACTATGGGTTAATTTATTTAACCCTAACACCAGTCCCTGATTTTTTTCCGTCACTGCAAAAATCATTATGTTCCGGAAAAAAATATTAAAAACTCATGAATAATTATATTCCTTGTGAATTACTTTGGGTAAAAATATATCCTTAAAAACTAAAAAAAAAGTTGAAAAAATTAGGTCATATTTAAAATGCAAACGTGCAGGAAGCAAATGCATATTTTAAGGAAAGGTGTTATAATTTTCACCTTAAAATTCCGGATAATTTGCCAAATCCATCATCGCCTTAGGTAGGGTATTTTACATGTACTGTATTCAAAGAAACACATTGCGTGTTAAGACCACCTTTCTGCAAAAAATTGTGTGGGTCTCTTATAAATCAATTTGTCAAAACTTTCGCTGTACTTTGAGTTAAAATTACAGGTTGTGCAGGAAATTACCAGATAGTATATAAATTATGATGTCATTTATGTCTAGACAAATGATGTTAAATAAACTAATGAGGGCTAGCTAGTCAGAAATTTTTTATTGTAATATAAAATATTATATTATATGCTATAAAAATATTCGTAAAGAGTTTTTAAAGATTTATTAAACGTACATGTATAATATATAGGAGGTTAAATAATTTATTCATAATTAAAAAACATCTTAAATTAACATACAAGATGTATATGAGGCATTTTCACATAATTTTGACTTTTAAGTCCCTGAATAATAATTTCTATTTTAGTACATACTCTTGTGGGTTTTTTTTTTCTTATACTGGAAAACAACCCATTGCATGACTGCATAACAATATTATCGAAATAAATAAGTTTTGGACGATGCTGGGGGTCCAAATATACCGCGAAATTCCTACACCGTCCCGTGTCCCTGATGCTGATTTTAGGTAGATTTCGTATGAAATACTACCTATTGGGATCGTTCCTATGTTGGAATTTCTGAAAACTTTTTGCAGATCTACACCGATCATGACCCCTAGAACCCAAAACCACCCTCAGTAAAAAACTTTATATATATATATATATATATATATCTTTTAGGTAGCTTTCATTACAAAAAGCTACCTATTGCAGCCGTTCGGAGGAAAGCGATTTCAAAAAATTTTGGTATATTTTCATCGATCATGACCCCCAGACCCCGAAACCACCCTCCGTTCAAAATTGATATATATATATATCTGACCTTTGTCACACTATAACCCTCGTATTTATGAACCGATTTCTATGTAATTCGGTGTGTACATAGTACATATCAATGTCTCGACCGAGTTCGTTGGCCAGCTTCATCGGCCGTTTTGTTTCAAAATGGCGGCCATTTAAAATTTAAAAAAAAAATTAAAATTTGAAATGTGGTACCAAAAAATTGAAAATGGAAAAATATTTTTTTCTTATGTATTTTACCTTTATACAAAGATTCCGGAGCAGTTCTTGTTTCGTCTATATCTTAAAAAATGGCTGAGTTATAGCATTTTGAATATCTAGCGAGGCTGACATTTTGAAACGTCCTGAATTTTGTCACGCGATAAATGACGTATTTATGAACCGATTTCGATGTAATTCGGTGTGTACATAGTACATACCAATGTCTCGACCGAGTTCGTTGGCCAGCTTCATCCTCCATTTTGTTTCAAAATGGCGGCCATTTAAAATTTTTGAAAAAAATTGAAATTTGAAATGTGGTACCAAAAAATTTAAAATGGAAATTTTTTTTTCTTATGTATTTGACCTATATACAAAGATTCCGGAGCAGTTTTTGTTTCGTCTATATCTTAAAAAATGGCTGAGTTATAGCATTTTGAATTTCTAGCGTGGCTGACATTTTGAAACGTCCCGAATTTTGTCACGCGATAAAAGGCGTATTTATGAACCGATTTGGATGTAACTTCGTTCATACATAGTACATACCAATGTCTCGACCGAGTTCGTTGGCCAGCTTCATCTGCCATCTTGTTTAAAAATGGCAGCCATTTAAATTTTTAAGAAAAATTTAAATTTTGAATGTGGTACCAAAAAATTGAAAACTGAAAAAATATTTTTTTTCTTATGTGTTTGACCTTGATAAAAAGATTCGGCAGCAGTTTTTGTTTCGTCTGTATCTTAAAAAATGGCTGAGTTATAGTATTTTGAATTTCTAGCGTGGCTGACATTTTGAAACGTCCTGATTTTTGTCACGTGATAACAGGCGTATTTATGAACCGATTTGGATGTACCTTGGTGTGTACATAGTACATACAAATATCTCGACCGAGTTCGTTGGCCAGCTTCATTCGCCATCTTGTTTCAAAAGGGTTGCCATTTAAAAAAAAATTAATTTAAAATTTAGAATGAGGTATTAAAAAAATTGAAAAATGTAAAAGATTTTTTTTTATGTGTTTGGCCTTGATACAAAGATTCCGGAGCAGTTTTTGTTTCTGAATATTTGTTCTTTTGTTTATATCTTAAAAAAATGGTTGAATTACAGCACTTTGAATTTCTATCATGGCTAACATTTTGAAACGATCTTGTATTTGTCACGCGATAACACACGTATTCGCCTATTTCGATGTAAGAAGGCATGTGGATTCATCAGCCATCTTGTTTCAAAATGGCGGCCATTAAATTAAAAAAAAATTATATTTAAAGTGAGGTGCAAAAAAATTAGAAATTGAAAAAGGTTTCTTTCTTAAGTATTTGACCTTGATATAAGGATTCAGGAGCATTTTTTGTTTGTCTTTATCTTAAAAAATGGCTCAGATATAGCAATTTCAATATCTAATGTGGGTGACATTTTGAAAAATCTGATTTTTTGCCTGCGACAGCACTCGTATATATCAACCGATTCCGATGTGAGTGAGCATGTGCACAGCAATTACTAAGGTCTCGACCAAGTTCACTGGTTAGCCTCATCCACCATGTTGTCTTAAAATGGCAGGCACTATAAGAAATCGCCGAATTTGGCAGCCAAATATAAGTTACTTTAAAGAAAAGCACCTCGGATAAAGCTGACGAATTTCGCGAAATTCTCATTCATTATATTGATAAAGATTAGTATTGAATCTCCTATATTCGGTTTCCACTAAATTGAGCTTCGTGTGTTTGAATAATATAAGTTGGCTTTTTTAAAATAAAGAATATGAAAGCTACCTCTTCCTCCCGGCACTGGCCGGAAGGACTTTTTATCTATCTATCTATCTATCTATATATATATATATATATATATCACTTTCTTCTGGACACGATAACTTTCGTAATTCTGCACCAATCTCTTCCAAACTGATACATAAAATCAATGGGCATAAAATCTCAGTCAAGTTCGTTAATGGGCAAAATCGGACCAAGGGGATGGAAATAGGGAAGGGTTTTGTGAAAATGGAATGGTTGCTCAATGCTAATTAATTGATGCTCTAAAACTTTCTAAATGGAAATTTTGTTCTATCTCTTTTCGTTTTCGGTTTGGAATGGCTATCTTCAAATTTCTCCACTAGGAGCGCTGCTGTCGTTTGCATTAAATCGGGTGTAGTCGCTTTACTATACTGTTACCTCACTTGCATAGCTGTAGCTCTCTCCGTTCGCAAGTACTTTCAGGTTAAAGGGACTTTCCTTTGCACTCTGTATATGTAACGAAGTGGTATATACTATGTTCTTACATGAAAAAAACTTGCAAGGTTTTCGGTGACATTTCTTTCGACTTGAAGGAAAAGATTACTAATACAGTTTTATTCAGTCTATGTGGAATATTTTGCAACTCTCGAGCGGGCCAGCCAGACGGCGGGCGCCGCGAAGGATCACGTGACCTTCGAGAGAATTGATATTTAAAATACATTTTTTCTTTCTTGTTCCTTTTTAGTTTAGTTTTTATTGTGAATGTGAATCTCGAACGCAGCATGCTGGCTGTGTATTTCTTCATCTTCCGAAAAGGGAGAAATAAATATTCTTGAACATATATGTCGTGAATTTGATTAATGTTTATTAATATTCACAGACAGAGGGCGGCACAATGCAGAGATGTACATGATTACATGAAAAGAAAATATGTTTCCCCCCCGCCCCCTCTCTCTGTGGCAGTCTGTAAATTATGAGTGTGCGGTGAAGATGTGTCGAAATACGTCTCGGCACGAAAGCGGAAATAAAATGCTGTTGATTTTTACCTAAAATGATTTTCGTTTTCCTTCTAAGTAAAGAAATTATTTTCACGCGCTGATTTTTATGACGGTAAAGTTTTATCGGGTAGATATCATTTTATCGAGTCGCTACTTGTAAGCGACATTTGGCGCCCGAACAACGGACGCGTGAAGTAATTAATTAGTTTTGATTCAAACCGGAACTTTTTAAAACAAAAATTATGGATGCGTTAAAAATAAAGAGAACTCCTCTTAGAAGCGCATTTACGAAGACTCATAATGCATTAAATGATGCTTTAAATAATTCAAGCCCTGATATAAATTTGATTGAGCAAGCTTTAAATCAGCTAGAAGACAAAAGTGTTAGAATGCGTGCGGTGGATGAAGAAATATTAAATTTTATGTTAAATAACAATGCTGTTGAAAAAGATTACTCTAAAGAATTTGAAGCTTGTGAAGAGTATACGGAAAAATTGATTGCAATAAAGCAAAAGGTGAAGCAAATTTTTACTAAGCCTATCGAAGAACAGCGTTTACAGAATTTTATAGATGGTGAAAGAACGACGTCCCGACCTCTTCGCCTACCCGAAATAAACCTACAGCCGTTTGATGGCGATGCAAGACTATGGTTGAATTTTTGGAACTCTTTTAGAAAAATCCATGAGGATAACGTTTTAGATGACCATTCAAAGTTTGTTTATCTTCTACAGGCGATAACGCCGAAATCTAAAGCCTCACAAATCGTGAATAGTTATCCGGTTTCCGCGGACAACTATCCGAAAGTAATTCAGCATCTTAAAGAACGATTTGGAAGAGAAGACACACTAATCCAAATATACGTGAGAGACTTATTACAACTAGTGTTGACCAATAACAGAGCATCAAAAAGAGAATTTAATTTATCATCTTTATATGATAACCTAGAGACAAAACTTAGGTCTTTGGAATCTCTAGGCGTTACAGAAGACAAGTACGCCAGTATTCTTTTTCCCCTTGTGGAATCCTGCTTGCCTCATGATGTGTTGCGTATATGGGAAAGACAGCGTGAGAAGACTGCTCAAGGTAAGAGTGAATTAAATTCTATTCTTGATTTTTTGAAAAACGAAGTAATTTCAGAAGAACGTGTTCTTTTAGCGCGTTCAAGTCTTGGCTTTGATAACACTAAGAAATTTAATAAACTAAACAATGAAAGCAATTCTGTGCCAACTGCTAATGATTTGTTTATAAGTGATAAGTCTAAGGATAAAAATTTAGTCAAAAAGTGTGAGGACACATGTATATTTTGTGACAAGTGTCACTTATCAGAAAAATGTTTTAAAGCTAATTCGCTTTCTTTTGATGAAAAACGTAGTTTGATTTTGAAAAAGGGGGCTTGTTTCCTTTGCTTGAAGAAGAATCACATTTCACGCAACTGTAGAGCTAAAATTAAATGTACAAATTGTGGGAAAAAACATAATTTTATATTATGTCAAAATGTTTTTAATGAAGAAGGTAATGCGGCGTTTGAAAGTCGCAAACATGAGTCAGGGAGTAGTAATACTGTTTTAACTACTCAAGGTTCGGAACCAACTGTGTTACTCCAAACTTTGAATGTACGTGTAAAGCACGATGGTAAAGAGAAAATAGTGCGTGGAGTTATCGACACTGGATCAGAACGTTCGTATTTATCAGAAGATGTAATTAAGTATTTGAATTATAAAAGTATTGGTGAAATTAATTTAATTCACAAATTATTTGGTGGAGTTGAAACAAATGAAACAAAGCATAGTAAATATAGAATTCACTTGAGTAGTATGGATAATAGTTATAAATGTGATATACAGTGGACTCTCTCTATTCCGAACACTCATGGGACCGGCCAGAAATATTCAGATTATGGGGTGTTCATTATAGAGGGGGGCTGTGAAATGCATTACTACTGCTACTACTATGTATTGAGTTTATAGAGTATGTAGTATTTCTCTAATAATTAAATTTCTCTAATATATTTATTTTCATGCGCGTGCATCTTACAATCTCATCGCTCCATGGATGAAGAAAACGATATTTTTAAAAGTTGAGAATTTATACCAGTTGCATGGCAACAAACGATATCTGTTACTTTTATTTATTATTCTTCATGTTCTATTTGTTCGTCTTGTGAGTGTTTTATTAAATGTTGTGGTGTGACTCAAAATGGCTTATTTATTTAATATAAATGCGCAGACAAGCGCCAAATTGGTGACCCGTACTGGAGCACGTTAAAAGAACTCTGTAATAAGTGAGTAATATTTCATTTTATTTTGGAAAATGGCAGAAATTAGCGCTGTTCGTATTCCACCGTATAACTTTAATGATGTCGGTCTTTGGTTCGCAATGTGTGAACATTCATTTGAATTAGCTCATCCAAAGGCCATAACAGAAAGTCGAACTAAATTTAATTATATTTCGGCTAACTTACCTCCAAATGCCGCATCTGTTGTACGGGATTTAATTATCAAACCGTCCGATAATACACCATACGAGGATTTAAAAATGGAATTAATAAAACGGACAAGCGACTCGTCAAAATCTGAAATAAGGAAATTGTTAGCTGGTGAACAGCTCGGTGATAGTAAACCCAGTGATCTCTTAAGAGTAATGCAAAGAAGAGCTGAGTCCCACAATGTATCCAATGAATTGATGTTGGAATTATTTATTTCGCATTTACCGTCATATGTACAGAGCATTTTAGCATCTATCTCACCGTTATCACTTGATAAAGCAGCCGAAGTTGCTGACCGAATTTTGGAATATAATCCCACCGCAGTAAATGCTGTTTCAGTACCATCAAATGCTAATTCAGAAATTTTATGTGAAATTAAAAAACTGAATGATCGAATTAAACAACTGGAATTACGTAGGTCACGAAGCCGTAGCATTTCAAAAGAGTCCAGACAGCAGTGTTGGTATCACGAAAAATTTGGCGAAAAGGCCAAGAAATGCTCCGAACCTTGTTCATTTTCAAAAAACACAGACGGCGAGGTGTAGCGGCGACAGCCACCTTGCATAAAATATCTCGTCGCCTCTTTTTAAAGGATCGAAAGACCAATATAAATTATTTATGCGACACAGGCTCCGACATCAGTATTATTCCAGCGTCATTTTCCCACAAGAAAAATACCTCTTTTATGACCCTAACTGCTGCGAATACCTCAAGAATCAATGTTTATGGAGAAAAGCTTTTGACACTTGATTTCAATCTCAGAAAAACTTTTCGCTTTCCCTTTTTAATAGGTGATGTAAGCACTCCAATTATCGGCGCAGATTTCCTATATCATTTTAATCTAATTCCAGATCTTCGTAATAAAAAGTTAGTGGATAATGTTACAAATTTAGCTACTCCCGGCCATATACATACAGCATCTATTCATTCTATCAAAACTGTTTCGGGAAATAGTATTTATCATAAATTACTACTTAAATTTCCAGATATAACTAAACCTCCTCGTGCTGATCAACAAATAAAGCATTCAATATTTCACCATATAGAAACTACCGGATCTCCTGTCCACGCCAAACCAAGAAGATTAGCTCCAGACAGATTAAAAACAGCCAAAGCCGAATTTCAGCAAATGCTTGATCTTGGTCACATTCGGCCATCCAAAAGCAATTACGCTTCACCACTTCATATGGTTCCTAAAAAACATTCTACAGATTGGAGACCTGTCGGAGATTATCGAGCACTTAATGCACAAACAGTAAAAGATAATTATAGCATTCCAAATATTTTAGACTTTACTTCGAACCTTCATGGTACAAAAATATACTCCCACCTTGATCTCATAAAAGCTTACCACCAAATACCAATTCATCCAGATGATGTACATAAAAGTGCCATTATTACACCGTTTGGCTTATTTGAGAGTACAAGAATGCAATTCGGCCTTTGCAACGCATCTGCTACATTTCAACGGTTCATGGATCAAATTACACGAGATCTTCCATTTTTGTATGTTTTCATTGATGACATCCTGGTAGCATCTCGCACACCAGAAGAACATCTCGAGCATCTGAAAATCATATTTCAGCGCTTGCAAGAATACGGATTAAGCTTAAAACCATCAAAATGCATTTTCGGCGTATCATCCATAGATTTTCTAGGTTATAAGGTATCTGAATTTGGCATTGAGCCCCTACCAGATCGTGTTGATTGCATTTTAAAATTCCCTCAACCTACTACTCTTACACAGTTAAGACGATTTCTTGGGTTATTTAATTATTACCGTCGATGTATATCACAAGCTGCTCACATATTGGCTCCATTAAATAAATTCTTGGAAGGAATAAAGAATTCAAAAAAGTCTAGAAGACGCTCTGAAAAAAATTCACACGACTCAATTCAATGGACTGTGGAGGCTGAGCAGGCTTTTAATGACGCCAAACAAGCTTTAGCCAATGCAACTCTCCTACGACATCCCATTCCCGGCGCAAAGTTAAGCCTTTGGATTGACGCAAGCGACAAAGCCGTTGGCGGTTCTCTTATGCAGCTTAATAAAAAGTATTGGGAACCCGTTGCTTTTTTATCAATCAAGCTTTCAAAAAGTCAGCAGAAATGGTCTACATACGACAGAGAACTCTTGGCAATGTATACATCAGTAAAGCGTTTTCGACACATGCTCGAAGGAAGAAACTTTATCATATATACAGACCAAAAGCCTCTCATATATGCTTTCAAACAAAATCCAGACAAATGCAGCCCGCGCCAATGGCGGCATCTAGATTACATATCTCAGTTTAGTACAGATGTACGTCACGTAAGCGGCGCCAACAACACAGTTGCTGATGCTTTATCTCGAATTGAAGTAGATCAAATCTCCAGCTCATTTTTAGACTTTGAGGAGTTTGCAAAAGCTCAAGAAGATGATGTAGATCTACGCAATTTGCAAAATGATAACAAATCTTCTCTTGTGTTTAAAAGCATGCCATCTCCAATGTCTGCCACAGAACTGATTTGTGATGTATCAACAGGTTCTCCGAGACCATTCGTACCAGCGAATTTTCGTAGAACGGTATTTGAACATTTCCATAATTTAGCTCATCCTGGTGTTGCAGCATCCTTAAATCTTATTGCATCACGATATGTATGGCCCAATATGCAGCAAAATGTGAAAGAATGGGTCAATAGTTGTAGTGCTTGTCAACGTTCTAAAGTACACAGACACACGAAAACAAGTCTAGGTACTTTCGCATTACCCGATGCAAGATTTTCACACATTCACATAGATTTGATAGGTCCATTACCTCCATCAGACGGAAATGTATACTGTTTAACAATAATAGATCGATTTACAAGATGGCCAGAGGTGATACCTTTAAAAGATATAACTGCAGAATCAGTTTGCCGTGCTATTTTTGACGGATGGATATCTAGATTTGGTTGCCCCATTATAATAACAACCGACCAAGGTAGACAATTTGAGTCAAATCTGTTCAAAGAACTGACAAGATTTCTGGGCACAAACCGCATACGAACGACAGCATTTCATCCTCAAGCAAATGGTTTAGTTGAACGATTCCACAGAGTCTTAAAGAGCGCATTAAAGGCTCATGAGCATAGTAAGTGGACCGAGAGTTTACCTGCAGTTCTACTTGGTATACGAGCTGCTGTGAAACCAGATATAAAAGCTTCAAGTGCTGAGTTAGTTTATGGCATTTCACTCACACTACCAGCTGAAATGTGTTCAGAAATCCCATCTTTGGTATCTTGCGACAATAATTTCATCCAACAATTGAAAGAGAGAATGAATAGTTTAAAACCTTCATATACATCTGCTCACGGACACTCAAAATTTTTTGTTCACCCTAAATTGAAGGATTGCACGCATGTGTTTCTCCGATTAGATAAAGTCCTTCCATCCTTATCTCAACCTTATTCTGGCCCTCATGAAGTTCTATCGAGAAATGACAAGCACATAACCATAATCCTAAATGGAAAGAAAAGTTGTATTTCACTTGATAGAGTTAAACCTGCATTTGTGTTCAGTGATTTACCAAGTAATACAGATAATCCTGAAACTAAAAGTTTTCCAGTAGATAGCCAGCCAGTAAAATCAGAAGAACCAACTACCAAATCAGGTAGACGAGTAAGATTTCCTAAAAGACTGATAACTGAAATAAACTATACTTCATACAATTGATTTTTTTTTTTAAATATATTGTGTTATTTACATGCATCTTGTATTTTCACATTGTTTCTTTTGTTGTATCGTTCCTTCGTCACTGGGGGGATACTCATGTAGTATTTCTCTAATAATTAAATTTCTCTAATACATTTATTTTCATGCGCGTGCATCTTACAATCTCATCGCTCCATGGATGAAGAAAACGATATTTTTAAAAGTTGAGAATTTATACCAGTTGCATGGCAACAAACGATATCTGTTACTTTTATTTATTATTCTTCATGTTCTATTTGTTCGTCTTGTGAGTGTTTTATTAAATGTTGTGGTGTGACTCAAAATGGCTTATTTATTTAATATAAATGCGCAGACAAGCGCCAAAAGTATATAGAATACATAGCCTGGTTAGCCATGCCAGTATATGAAGGTGCTAAATTTGGATTTCGCAGCTGGTATAATGTCAAACTAAATTCAGCCGGACCTACTACCATATCATTTGCTTTTTTTTTTATTAAAAAAGTTTTAGAAAATATACAATTACATATTAACAATACTTTACTTGAAAACATAATCGGTACATTACTTAAAAAAGTAAGTAATTTTAGTCTGTTTTTGCATTGTATATGCTCATGCAGTGTACATGTTATTTAGTTGCTTAAGGAGTGGAAGAGCTTCCAGATGATGTTTTGCTGTATAGTTCAACAGGTCTTGAATCCCTTGGCACTTTGCTTGAAGATAATCGTACTTTTTGTTTCATCGGTATCTTCTGGTTCTGCTTCTTCTTCACTATTCTCTTCTCTTCAAGTCGCAAATTGGAAGGACTCCGTCAGCTTCAAGATAAGCGCCAGGTTCAATTTTAATATGAAGCTCCTGAAGAACTGACCCAAAGTCACTCACAGCTGTTGCTTCTGTGTCCTCTATTCTTGATTGCTCATTCTCACACAGAAATCCAATTTTGTAGAAGCATCTTTGGATGGTGCAGGAGGTTACTTCATTCCGAGCCGTTTATATCCAATGGACAGCATCCATGACGTTGAATTCCTTCGTTAGTTCGACTGCCGAATTTTGCCTTCTCCATCACCAGAGGCATTTTCTTCAGAAAATTGATTCGGTAGTGAGCTTTAAAGGTCTTGATTACTCCCTGATCAAGTGTTTGGACTATAGAAGTACAGTTTGGTGGCAGGAACTTAAGGCTTGCGTTGCTCATATGTATGTTTGTATGTGATATGGCATTATCCACAAAAAGATGAATTTTTCTTCCTTCTCTCTTCATCATCTCGTTAATGCTCTCCAAACATTGTGAGAGAATTGTGAACGTCATGCAGGCTTTTCAATTTGATTTATAATACACAGGCAATTATGTGATATTCACATTTTTCAAGCATGGTGTTTTTTCATTTTTTCCGATCACAAGTGGTTTCAGCTTCTCACACGTAAAACTGCCGCAGAGCATGACGGCAAGTCATTCTTTCAACATTTTCTTGCTTCTTTTGGCTAGAGTTTTATTTGAAAGAGCTCTAAAAAAGAGGCCGGTTTCGTCGGCATTGAAAATTTCAGTTGGGTGGGGCTTGTGAGTGCTTAATCCATTTGGTAGGCCTCCCCACCTAGCTGACCCTTGAAAATTTCAGTGTCGTCGAAATCCTTTGTTATGTCCGAAAGTTTTCATTTTCATTCCTCCACAGTGTTGATATTTATGTCTGCAGCTTCTCCATTGATAATTTTGAATTTGATGTTATGCCAACTTTTGAAGCTGATCAACTATCCTTCCGATGCCTTGAATTGCATGATTTTCTCCTTCTCTGAAAAATCCAGAGCACTCTGCTTTAGAAGTGGTTCAGTGACAGAAAGATTCTGAGTTCTCATTTGGCAAAAAAACTTCCAGACATTATTGTTTATGTCCTGGTTTCCTGTTTACTTTTTGAAAGTTCTACACTTTGAGGAAGGTTCATTTGCTTCAAAAATGGCTATTATTTTTTCCTTTTTCTTGCTGTTGGCATTGACTTGGTCTACTGAAATTACAAACTCATATGCAATGTTCCTTTGACTTACTTTTGATTTTAATTTTTGAACAACTTCATATTTTACCTGAAGCTTCAGTTCTTTCCTTTTTTTTCCTACTTATTTCTGACATACCTGCATGAGTGCTGTGCTTCTTTCCCTGCAACGATAGCGAAAACATTTTACCTTTTCCGAGCAAAAAGGAAGAAAGGAACAGAAGCCATAATGGCTTCCAACTTGGTTTGCGAAAGGCCAACCATAATTCTTTTTTGACCACTCTAACACCTGTTGTCTCTTATCTGTCACTGGGAGGACCGCGCATTTTTGCTGCGTAATCTTTCTGTTTTTATCTCAGCTCGGGAGAGGAGGAAACCACGTGACAGGGTTTTTACATTACTTTTTCTTGTATATCTTTGCATACAAATATATTGTTTGTTAATTTCATTTATTTGATTAACATAATTTACTTTTTCTGAAATGGCAGAGTTTTATATCTGAAATTTTTTTGTTTATTAAAAATAAAGAATGTTCCAGTTAGTTGAGATGTAGAACACATACGGTAAAGACGTACCTGTTTGAAAAATATTCTTTTCATTTCTTTTATTTTTCTTATAATAAATTTTTTGTTTGTTTTGCTAACTGAAGATTTTATCTGAATTATTCAAAACAATTGCACCATTGGGTAGATGCTTTAAATCTAGCATTGATTTTGTCCGTTTATATTTAAATCGAATTCGTTGAACCTTTTTATGATCCTGCAACATTTTCTCTGAACTTCCATGATGGGGTAATTACCCGAATTCCGATTGCAAACACATGTTCAGTTTACAGAGAGGTACGGTAGAATGGGGACCAAAAGTTGTGTTCATAATAGTGGGGTGTTCAGATTAGAGAGTGTTCAGAATACAGAGAGTTCATCTTTTGTAAAGTCTATGGAGTTTCGCCGGGACCATCGGAATGTGTTCATAATACCGGGTTGTTCACATTAGAGAGTGTTCAGATAGAGAGAGTCCACTGTACATGTTTTAGGTGTTCCTGTTATTTGTTCTAAAATAAAAAAAGTGCCAAATGGGCCTTGGTTATCAGAACTGAATAAATGTGCTATTAAGATTTCTGATGTAGAAAATAGTGTATGTAAAACCGAAAATGAAATGAAATTATTAATTGGTTCTGATGTGGCGGGAAAATTACTCACCGGAAATATTAAAATTTTGAAAAGTGGTCCGGTTGCTGTAAAAACCCATTTGGGATGGACTCTAATGGGAAAAATTCCAGGTGTTATATCTGAAACAAATGATTCTCTTATGGTTATTTCATCACTTTGGAACGATAGTTCCGTTGCTGATTTGTGGAAACTGGATATTATCGGTATAACTGATCCAGTAGAATCTAAAACTAAATCTGAGATTCATGAAGAAACTATGCAGCATTTTAAGAATAACATAAGAAGAGATTCAGAAGGGAGGTACGAAGTAGCATTGCCTTGGGTGCTAGATAATGCTCGCTTACCTAGTAACAGAGAATTGGCCGAAAAACGGCTTGCCACAACAAAGAAAAAGTTATCAAATTTGAATAAAACTGAGGTTTATAGCGAAGTATTTGATTCATGGATAAATGCAGGAATAATTGAAAGGGTGGTTGATAATAAACAAACTAAAGTACATTATTTGCCACACAGGCCTGTATTTAAAGAATCGAGCGAAACTACTAAAGTTAGACCAGTTTTTGACGCTTCGGCTCATGTTAAAGGCTCCCCCTCTCTAAATGATTGCCTGGATAAGGGATTAAATATGATTGAAATGATTCCTTCAATTTTGCACCGTTTTCGGAAATTTCCTATTGGTGCAGTATCTGATATAGAGAAGGCATTTCACAAATTGGTATTAAAGAAAAGGATAGAGACTTTCTGCGATTTCTATGGGAAAATGATATAATTTATAGACATAAACGTGTAGTTTTTGAGATCAATTGCAGCCCGTTTTTACTAGCGGCTACATTGAAACATCACTTAGAAAGTGCGCCTGATGACTTTGCTTCTACAGCAGAGACTTTGAATGAATCTATGTATGTGGACAATTGTGTTTACAGTTTCAATACAGTTGAAGAATTAAACAAGTTTATATTTGAGTCTCAAATGTTACTGTCCTCTGCGAAATTTAATCTAAGGGGATGGCTGTCAAATTATCCCATTCCAATTATTTCTGAAAATTCAATAGCAAAGATGACACCAGTATTAGGTTTAAACTGGGATCTGGAAAACGATACCCTATCTTGCAAAATCGGCCCTATTGAGGAAGAACAAATTGTTCCTACAAAACGAGCTCTACTCTCATTGGCTCAGAAGGTTTTTGATCCTCTTGGATTTACCTCACCCGTGACTTTGCTCCCTAAACTTATTCTACAAGAATGCTGGAAGTTAAAAATTAAGTGGGATGAGTTAATGCCAGCAAATTTAGCTAAACAATTTTTAAAGTGGGTGCAGGGAATGAAACTGATTTCTGACATCAAATTACAGCGCTGGATGAATTTTGATAATTATGAACGTGATGATGTAGGTCTTCACATATTTTGTGACGGCAGTAAACATGCATATGCTACTTGCATTTTTCTGAGAGTAAAATCCAAAGATAAAATTCTGGTGACTTTTATACAGTTACGCGCAAGAGTAGCACCACTTAAGAACCTAACTGTACCACGTTTAGAGCTGTTAGCATGTTGCATTGGGGCCAGGTTGGGAAGTCGGGTCATATCTGATTTACGAATTCCAAATTTGAAGATATTTTATTGGTCTGACTCAACCACCGCTTTAAGCTGGATAAAACGAGACGAAAGATGGGGAACATTCGTTTGGAACCGTGTAGAAGAAATCAGATCCTTAACTCAAAAGGACCAATGGCGACACATTTCAGGAAAATTTAACCCGGCTGATCTCCCTTCTAGAGGTTGTTCCGTAGAATAATTCTTACAGCTAAGATGGTGGGAGGGACCAGCCTGGTTGGCTGAACCAGAATTTACTTGGCCTCAAAGTGTCGAAGCTCCAGATGAAGAAGTTATTAATTCTGAAAAACGGAAGAGTGTCATTTCAGCAATGAACAAGAACATAAAATCTGATGATTGGTATTATCGACGGTTTTCATCATACAAGAAAATCATAAGATTGATCGCTTGGATCCTAAGATTCATAAACAATGCAAGAAAACCGAATTCAAAAGAAGTGTCTGAACTTACGTGTTTTGAACTAGAACAAGCTGAAAGAAGATTGGTGATTTTGATCCAGAGAGACAGATTCGATGAGAAGAGTAATCAGAAGATTCGTAGTTTAAGACCAATTCTAGATGAAGATGGTATCATAAGAGTGAAAACGCAAGTTATTTATAGAGAAGATACTATCAATTTTAAGTATCCAGTTCTTTTGCCTTCTGACCATCCTGTAGTCCACCGACTGATCTCCTGGAAACACCAAGAGCTTTTACATGCTGGAGTGGCTCTTTTGATGACATCGTTACGAGAAGACTACTGGATCCTGAAAGCCAGGAAAACTATTCGAGCAGTAGTTCAGAAATGTGTGCGATGCAGAAGATTTAGTGCTCAGAAGACAGAGTCAATTCCTATTGCATTACCAGCCGATAGAGTTCAAGACGCTGCAGTGTTCCAAATAACTGGAGTTGATTTAGCTGGCCCGTTATACCTAAGGAATGAGAAAAAAGCATGGATTGTGCTGTACACTTGTGCGGTGTATAGGGCCATACACTTAGAATTAGTGACATCATTGTCAACTGATGCTTTTCTCCAGTCTTTCAAGCGTTTTATAGCCCGAAGAGGAAGACCAACCACAGTGTATTCTGACAACGGCCGAAATTTCGTCGGTGCAGACAAAGCCTTTTCAGAAATAGATTGGGAGCAAATCTCTGCCGTAGCAGCAACACAAAAGATTCGCTGGAAATTCAACCCGCCTACCGCTGCCTGGTGGGGTGGTTGGTGGGAGCGATTGATACAAATGGTGAAACGCATCTTGAGAAAAGTCCTAGGTAGAGCTTCATTATCTTATGAAGAACTGATCACTATTCTTTGTGATTGTGAACAAGTTGTGAATGCTAGACCATTAACGTATGTTACAGAAGATGTGAATGATCTAGCACCGTTAACACCATCAATGTTCCTACAGGAAATAAGATCTTCAGATGTGGTAGATTTTGATGCAATTGACGCACAAGAATTAAATAAAAGAGTTAAGTATAGGCAAAACGTTCGAGAACACCTTCGAAAACGATTCCGTATTGAGTACTTAGGGCAATTACGCCAACAAAGTTCTATACAAAAGAATGAGTCAATCAAGCAACTAAACATTGGTGATGTAGTACTCATAGAATCTGATAAAAAACGTGCATATTGGACTTTAGCCCGTGTGCAAGAACTTATTGCTGGAAAAGATGGTCATCCAAGAGTTGCACGGATAAAAACTGAAAGTGGTGAACTTTTAAGACCTGTGCAAAAACTGTATAATTTAGAGATCCCAAAAGAACTATCTAATGATCCAGTGGTGCGAACAAGAAGTGGCAGAAAAGTGACTGTTCCAATTCGCTACAAACTTTAAATATCTTTGAACTGAATAGACATTTTCCTTCATTTTTATTATTTAGTGTAGACCTTATTTTTAATTTTTAGTATATTTCATATGTTTCATTGTGTTAATTTGAATCTGTAATAATGTGTTTAATTTTATTTGAATTTTGCAGAAGAAAATGTTTATTTGCCTGTTTTGAAAAAAGTAATGTTAGAATTCTATGTTTTGGCTGTGTACTGTAAGTATTGGTCACATTTTATTTGATTTAGCATTTTGTTGTACCCATTGTTGAGTTTGTCTGACGAAAACTCAAGGTGGGAGGTTGTCGTGAATTTGATTAATGTTTATTAATATTCACAGACAGAGGGCGGCACAATGCAGAGATGTACATGATTACATGAAAAGAAAATATGTTTCCCCCCCGCCCCCTCTCTCTGTGGCAGTCTGTAAATTATGAGTGTGCGGTGAAGATGTGTCGAAATACGTCTCGGCACGAAAGCGGAAATAAAATGCTGTTGATTTTTACCTAAAATGATTTTCGTTTTCCTTCTAAGTAAAGAAATTATTTTCACGCGCTGATTTTTATGACGGTAAAGTTTTATCGGGTAGATATCATTTTATCGAGTCGCTACTTGTAAGCGACAATATAAAAGAAATTATCTTGGATTCCCACTGTGGAATATATATATTTAACAAGTATTATTCAAATGTTTTCGTTGTATATACTGTATATATTTAAAAGTGTAAATAGAATAATCAAAGGTTTTAATCTTCCTGTGATTACTTATACTGAACAACACCTGCGCCACTTTCAGTTGTGAAATATGCTCGATTACTTTAATATGATTTAAAACAAATCGTGAATGCTTGAACTTAGCTCTCCCAACTTTGATTTAAATTAAGAATAACGTGAAACTAGTGAATATCATGAAGATTATTCTTTAGTCTATGTTGAACGCGTTAACCAATCTTTCTTGATCAGAATTAGAAAAACTGTATTCTAAATATGTGCATCTCTTTGCGCTGTTGCTTTGCGTACGTTGGAATTTGTGAACATAGTGGCCGCATGACAAATTTCATACATTTCTAATTATTGCTCCTATTATAACTATTTGAAATTAAATTACGCTGTTTATTACATTAATTTGGTTCTACACGTCATTTATTGTTACTTTTTATTTGTTTTTTTTTACCGATTATTGTTTACTTTTAACGAACTAGAGTTTTGCAAAAATTCCTTTCTTATAACTCCAATCTCCAATTAAACATGCATTTTGTCCATTTAACGTTAGATGTACGTAATGTGTTTTTTTACATCTTACCATTAAAGTTGTCTTAAATTTGGTTTTTTCATTTCATTCGTTAATAAATTCATTCGTAAAAAAATGGCCATTCCCCCCCCCCCCCCATTCTGACCAGAAAATCAGAGTTCTAACTTTTTACGACTGCTCTTTCATCTTCCCTAACACTTCATTTATGATGGCTGTTTCATAATAATGGAATCCATCAGTCCATCAGAAAAAAATACTCGGTTAAAAACAAAAAATCCAAAATGAGAATGATCAAATCATGATCAAATCCCCTTACAAAATATTTTTCTGGCTACGGTCTTGCTAGGAACACTGTATCACGCCGGATTAAAAACATATGGCGTCAAACCTTAAAGAACAGTTTATTGAAAAACTTCGAACCACGGAATATTTTTCTTTTCATTTGGATGAGAGCACTGATATTACAGATATAGTCCGGCTTCTCAAGTTCGTAAGAGATAAAGATGAGGGCTGACTCAAAGAGAAGTTCTTATTTTGTGAAGCCTTAAGTGATCAAACTACGGCTAAAGATATTTTTTGAAAAATTACATCTGTTTATGAGTTTGCTTAAGCTACGTTGGAAAACTATATTAACGTCTGTTCAGATGGTGCACTTGCGATGACGGATAAACTCGGTGGAGAGCATTAAAGAAGTTGAGCCGGATTGGAGATTTGTTCGTTACAGTATTCCTCCTGAAGCTCTAGTTTCGATAAAAACTAATATAAGCTTGAAGACTATGCTAAACGAAGATGTTAATATGGTTAATTTCATTAAATAAAGAACATGAATTTAAGGCTGTTCTGTTTTGAAAGCAGAAAGGGGAAATGCACACAGTATAGGGAAGATGGGGGCACATGTGAACAGGGGGCAGATGTGAACATCGCAATTTTTCAATAGTTATTATAAGTTTTTTTATTTGAAAAAAATTACTAAAGATGACAACACCTGTAGACATATGGTAAAAATTTTTTGAAGCTTTTTGACATTTTGTTTGTCTTCTGTAGCCAACACACTGTTTTTAGATCTCAAAAGTAAAATCTTTGTTCCAAGTTTATATATTTATTTATTCATTTATTTGAATTTGAGTATTTTAACATATACTATGAATACTAATAATTATTCTTGATAAAGTTCTTTTTTCTTCTAAAATTGAGAAATGTTAATGATTTATCAATTTAACCGAAGCAGCAATGTGGGGCACTTGTGAACAGACAAGTTGGGGCAGATATGAACAGTACATAAGTGCCCCAATAATCATTCTGTGATTCTGTTCCTTTCAGTTAACTTAATGATAAGTAATGTCAGTTCCATTATCTATAATTTTCCTGAAATAGAAGATATTTTGCATTGAAACTTCATCAAACACATCTTTCAGCAAATACATAAAGAGCAACAAGCTCGTTTAGATTCAATTGTACTTAAAATAAATTTAATGTTTTCTAAAATGCAATAAGTGTTATATATTATTTTACTAAACAGTTTACAACAATATTTTTTACGCATTGTTATTACAAAAGTATTACCTTGAACAACTTTGCAAATTTTTCTATTACATTTGTTCTAAACTTGCAGTGATGGCTTACTTCCATATCTAAAACAGTTATGTATATGATGCTTTGAATGGAGATAGATATGAGTAATAATTTAAGAAAGTAAAATTTTTAAACTGATAACTACCGTAAAATCCCTATTGTAACCCTCCTTCTTTCAAAAGCAAAAGAAGTTAGGGGAGAGGGGGGGGGGGGGGGTTATAGTCGAGATTTTTTTTCAAATCATTAAAAAACCCTTCTTTATCTATAGTTTACAAGTAAATAAGTCAAATGCAGCAGTGGGAATCTTTCGTAATTCGGCAGATTTGAGATAAATAGCATGTAAACGCCCCCTCCCTAAAATTTTCCCAAAACAAAAACCCCTAAGCAAAATTTAAAAGTTTTAGTTCCTTTTTTAAAATTGCTTCTTTTTTTAATTATTTTTTTTTATTTCTGCAATACTTAATGAATCATCTAAGCCTCCACCCCCAAAATCTACTTATTTTCATTTTATAATCTTTTGCTTAAACATATCACCCAGAACTAGAGAAATGTATATATATATATATATATATATATACAATATTTCTTTATGGTGAATTTCACAGGTAATTAACTAATGATTACGATGACAAATGAATAACAGAATAAAAAGCATGTCAAAGGATATAGTTTCCTTGTGTTCACGTGTGTTCACAACTACCCCGCTGATGGGGCACATGTGAACAATTTTTCGAATTTATAAAACTATTAAAAAATATAAGAACTATACAGGAGATTTTTAAAAAATTACCATGTATAAAAGAAAGATCTATTTACTATATTGAGTAGGTTTTGTTTATAGAAATTAATCCAGTCATGAGAAAAAGCTATATTTATGCGAACTGTTCACATGTGCCCCCATCTCCCCTACTGCTGTTGCATATGGAAATGCGATAGCTCTTGCGACTCGCGAGGTAATTTTTCAACTTGCCTTTTTCACTTCGTTCAGAAGTTCCCATGTTTCTCATTTCTCACTGACACTGCGTCCGATTATATAAACTTTTCATAAGATGAATTATGGATTGGCCGACTAGTTTATATGGCAGCCATATTTTGTCGACTAAACGAACTAAACAAAAGTTTTCAAGGATTTCCTACAGTAAATCGGCAAGTTACAAAGCGTCTTTTTCCGTATGCGGCAAAGCAAAAAACTTTGAGAAAAAAGCTGTCTGTCGCTAAAAATGACTTAAAGAGCGAAACATCATCATGGTTTCCGCGGTTAGAATGCTACATGGCTGAAAATAGAATTGTGCAAATACCCCCAGAATTGGATGTTTTAAATTGCAGTAAAACCAGTTAAAGCGGAAGCAGAACAGAACGAAGAAATATTCCGTTTTAGCCAGGTTTCGTTTCCACAGGTTTCTCTATACTAGGCTTATATAATGTTACCTGATGGTACGCAGAAGTGGGAACTTCGATTTACTGATGCGTCGGTCTAAAAGTTTAGGAACTCTTGGCTTAACCCTTTATCTACTGACGGTACTTATAAGCACCACTGACTTTAAAATTTCATCCCAGTGAATTTTATTAATATTCTAATGGTACTTTGCAAAAATACTTTTTAAACTCCACTTTATCAGGATACATGGCAGCAATAGTTCTAGGTTCCTTATTTTAGCGAGGAAGGAAGCTATCTTTGAAATAGTCGAAGTGTTTTGTGCCGACATTTTGTAAAGATTATCACTCTTGTCTTTTTATTTCTGCAAACATAGTAAAGGAGATAAGATAAGTGTTGGATTTTTTTTATGTGCTCATTATGATCTTAGAATACAATTTGACTAGCTATTTTAAAAACGTGGTGTATATATTTGATTTAACAGTTGAATTATTCGGCGGTACTTATAACTTATAAGTTACCGCCAGTACACTGCGAGTTGGAGAAAAACGTCTTATTTATTTTTTGTCTGTGCAGTTATCCATCTTTTTATCTGTTGCATAATGTAATTACTAAATTGTAGAATAGTATTGCTTTTTCTGATATTTCTTTTCTGTTTCATTATTATTTTTTATAGGAAATTGAAAAAGTTGTGTCACCGGCTGTTTTTCGTACCTGAAAAAAATTTCCCGTACGAATTGATTTTCCCAACACGACACGACTTTCCGATCGACCCAATAGTAAACGATAAAAAAAATTACATGAAAAAAATTGCAGTAGATAAAAGGCTAAAGCATACTACTCATCGGATAATGATGGCAGTTTCTTCACAACTGACCGAGCAGAGTCGAAACTACTGTTATAAATTGTTTATTAAAAGAAAATTTGATGTTACTTTGGTTAATGGGGTATCAAGAAATTGTAAGTGGCAATAATGAAGAGAAATAAAATAAAAATTGTGCAAGTAACGCACAGAAAAGTGAGATATTACGTTAATTAAAGTTACGTAAAATACGGCAATTTCTTTGCATATTTTGTTCGTCCTCAGTAATTTATTCATTTGTATTAACAAATTGTCTCAAATATTCACCCTGTATTAGTACAGACATTATACCGGGTGTCCCAAAAAGGACTGACTGATTTTAAAATTCAATAACTTGCAAACGGTGACAGATATTTAAAAAATTCTTGCAGGAGGGTTATGCATAAGGTCAAAAGTTTTTTTACTGTGATTTTCAATTTTAGTTAGAATTACAAACAATAGATGGCGCTCCGATCAATAGACGCTGAATTCAGACTCGATTTTTGGTACTTCGTGGCCCGGATAATACATTTCCATCTCCTTTTTCAGCATGGAACAACAGAAAGGAGCAGAAATCGAGCCTGTATTTAGTGACTATTGCTTACAGCGCCATCTATTGTTTGTAATTCGAACTAAAATCGAAAATCACTGTAATAAAACTTTTGACCTTATGCATAACCCTCCTGCAAGAATTTTTTAAATATCTGTCACCGTTTTCAAGTTATTGAATTTTAAAATCAGTCAGTCCTTTTTGGGACACCCGGTACATTCACAATACTTAATCTTCGTTTATAATTTCTGTTCATTCTGTCTCACATTAATCTATCTTAAAAGATGGATATTCTCATTGCACTGGGAGATAAAACTGAGAAATATGAGTGATTGTGGAGAGAGAGGGATTGAGGCAGGAGGATGTCAGGTCTTCCCATGTGCCTCGTCAAGACAAATACAAACTGTCGTTATGTTGCACAAACTTCAAAGATTCTTCTCCCACCTGAAAGAACCATTAGTAACATTCCGTAGTGTCACTTTACTTCGTGTTTATCTCCACTCATAACGTTCCGTCATCGCTTCAAAGTATACCACCCAGATCCTTAGAGTACCCATTTCCGAGGAGCAGGTGCCAATTGGATCTTTTCCAAATCTTAGGGAAAAATAAATTAGAAATAAAACAAACGTAATGAGGGAAAAAAAAAGACTCGTCAAAATACTGAGTGGGAATTCGACGAGTGAATCATGGCGTGCACGAGAAAAATGATTCTGTTGCAATAGTGAGACACGCTTTTGTTCTTTTTTGCACTTGGAGTTTTGCGATATTTTTCTCGTTTAGAATTTTGTTCGTCCTCTTCTTATTCGGTTCTAGAGCGTTCAGGAATGAGTTGTTGAGACGGTAATTTCTGAAGTTAAAGATATTAGATCTGCAAAGACTTGACAGCGAGACTGATTACGAAGGCTTCAATGTCGCTCGTAAATCCGCGTTGAAGATTATGATAAAAGAATCCTTTCTGTTTATTGATAGCATTAAATTATGATTGTGACTTATAGGACTGAGAGCTGAAAGAATAATTTTAAAAATAAATTACAGAAAAGCATAAGATAAAATTGAGCAAGAACTAAAGTTGTTAAAACAATTTTTTTTTCCCTTCAAAATATTAGGTTGTTGCAGATGAAAGGTAGCATTTAGTAGATAAACTTCAAACAAAAATAATGTTATGAAAATTGACTATTACTAATCAAAATAGATATATTTAGATGCAATACATGCCTCGTATCGGGTTACCAGAGTGTTTATGCCAGCTATATAGAAGTCCGCCATTCTGGATCGAAGAAACTTCTTAAGGGCGGTTTTAATGGTTGTTTCATGGGTTAACATTTTCACTGCAAAAAAAAGAAAAAAATATCCAAATATCGAAAAAAGTGTTAGTCGGATAGGGAAGATCTGGAAAATGTGGAGGGTGAGGAAGAATCTCAAAGTGCAAGCTGTGTAATTTTTGTATAGCTGTTCTGGAAACACGAAGTCTCGCGCTATCATGAAGCAATAAAATTTCTTTTTTTATAAAAATATCTAGGCCGCATAACTTGTAATTTTTGTACAGCTGTTTTGGAATTACGAAGTCTCACGCTGTCATGAAGCAATAAAATTTCCTTTTTATAAAAATATCTATAGGTCGCATAACTTGTAATTGTTGATGCATTGTAACCAGCTGGGTGCAGTATTTCTCTACATTAATAGTTTCACCACATTTTAAAGTAAGTGCGGATACTCCATATATCACTATTATCTTCTTCGGATGAAGGATTGGTTTCGGAGCCTCGTCGAATTATGCCATTATGCTATCGTAAAAGATCCACTTTTTATCACATGTGCATACTCTGTTCAAAAACGGAGCTCTGATTCGTTAATTCTGTTCCAGGAAAGCAGAGAAATGCAAACTTTCAGTCAATGTTTCAGCTTTTGTTTAGTGCGCTCATGAGAAACTAACTTATACAACTTTTTGACTTTACGAAGTTCCGGAAACTGTCGAATAGAGTCCGTCTACTTGCTTTGCCATGTCGCTTAACCCCTTAACTGCCCCGGACGTATATATAAGTCTTTAAAAATTCATGCATCTATTAAGGGGATGGCGAACTCCAATTATAGCGAAATATATGCAAAATAGTCGGTCTCAAAAAACTTATGCACTATCGAAATATATCAATAAAATAATATAATATAAGCAAAACAAATTATTTTAAACCAGCTCTCCTCAAACCAATTGGCTCCCACTGGTGGGGGGATTGCGGAACGATCTGTCAAATTAAAAAAAAAAAAAAAAAAAAAAAAGGAATAATTAATTTTACATGCAGCAATAATGTAACAAAAACAATCTGTTACAACTTAAAAGTGAAAAGAGATTTTAAAAATATCACGAAAAGAGATAGAAATATATTTTTTAAATACAGTGTTTTATTAAACTTTGCGTACAGAGTAGCTTGAGGCTGAAATAAAAAAAAAGTTCAACACAGATTTTGTCGTTAGTCAAAACAATGCCATAAATAGTATAGACTTTTATACTGCATTTTTTTTCTAATGCGTTCATTAATATACACATTTTTATTTACGAAGTGAAAGGTTTTGATAACCTTACGCTAGTATTATCTATTATCTTTTGTATGTTTAGTTCAAAAGTTCATCTCTTCCTTTGGATAGATTACACAAAAGATTCTACATGGTTATATACCTACATCATCAGGTGGATCACGAAAAATTTGGAATTTTAATGTTGATCGCGAAACAATAAAGTTATTAGAAAAACTGTTTTGAGCAATAAATGTTTAGGGTAAGGTGGTTCAGGAGTGTGCACTTTAGCTATTGCATTAAATAACAATAAATGAGAAATTTAAGGAATGGTGTTATGCTTTATTTATAATCTCAGATTATTAAGCTAACAAGAAGAGTTGCATTCATCAACTTATAAAAAACACTTTCGATCTTATTTGCAAAAAGGTTATCCTCCTAAATGTTCACTCTTGTACAACCATTGAGGGCAAGAGTGCGCAATAAAATGTGCAAGAGTGCGGAATATAAAAAAGAAAGCGTTTCACTTACAAACGTCACATTTGTAGTGACCACGACCTGCCCCAGATAGCATGAACATTAGCAGCAAGTTTGATTTTTTCTGATATTATCTTGCCGTGACAAATTTGAATTGAGAAATTCATAGCAAATCTCCCGCAAGGCATACCATCACCCACTTGCATGAGTAGTTTGTTGTGAAACTGATGGCAAGACTGTCTTTAATTCACGAAAGTGACGAAAGCAAAAAATTCCTCTGTTGAGAGAATAGACATTCAGCAGATACGCAGAAATTGCAGAAATTTTATTCGGTTGGCACCGCTTTTTTTAAACGCTATACTTATCAAATACCAAAAAAGGCTCGAATTGAAAAGTAAAAACTCGTTTATGGTGGTAAAAACGATGCATGCACCTTAACGGTGCGTATGCATCAATAGACCTGATCAAGTCTATGGCCCCCTTCGAAGGGGTTAAACTTATAGTGTAACAATTGTAAACAGTTAATGTGGCATGGGAAGATTACTACTTTGTAGTATTTTTGATTACTTGTTTACCGTTAATTTGCAATAAATTTGATACAGCATGAATTTAACTTGCACGACAAGTTAGCTGCAAGTTCAAAGTGTGGTGACTTCGGCATTTGCATTATCTTGCTGCAGTCTTGTTATAAACTTTTAGCCTTGTCATACTGAGCTTGCTGCAACTTTGCAGGTTTTCAAAGCAAGACTTCTGCAAATTTTCTGCAAACTAAAAATGCTATGTGGGGTGTAGTCTGTGCACTCTTTATGCCACCAATCTATGTAAAAAATGCACTCGATCCAATCCTCTACAACTGATTCTCTTTCTGAGCAGCCTGGGCATATCCACAGTTTTTTCTTTTGTGCAGTTTTTAGCTTCATGGGTATATTTTTACTCATCTTTTTTGTAAAGGTTTTTTGGCTTCTTTCTTCAGCGTCATCTTTAAGCTGCCTTTTTTGTGGTGAACTGCTTAAATTTTCAGACTTTCTACTCCTCTTGTTATAGTATTGCAGCACAGAGGATTCGGGATACGGTGATAACTCTGTCAATTTGACGTAAGATGAAGTTGTTGAGGTCGGAGGCCTTGCGAAACAGAAGTTGGGTTTATTTCGCATTGAGCGTGAGTCTTTGCTTTACATAGATTTTCTGCCTTTTCTGAAATATCATTTTCTATTGAAAGCAAATCTCTTTCCTCCTCATTTTTAGTGTTCTGTGATTCAACTGACATATGTGGTTCCAAAAGCTTAGATTCTAATGGTCTTCCAGTTCCAGTGACGCTGCTTGCTAAAAAGTGAGTATATAAAAAATGGCAATTTTTGAAAGGCTATAGAACCGTTATTTTAAATCCTGCTTTAGCAACGGTAGCAGTTTTTCAAAAGCAGGTGCGCACACTTGCATACTTTGGCACTGTGCACTCTTGCACTACCATCACTAAATACCTTTGAACAGGGCTTAAATTGCGCCGGAGCCCACCGGAGCCCGGCTCCGGCACTTCTCTGATTTTAGTAAATATTTAAATATTGGTCGGAATTCACCGGAGCTCATAAACACAGGGCTCCGGAGCCTAGTGCAATAGCGCTTCCGAAAAACCGAAGCGCTCGAACTCAATCTGTATGTAAATTAAAAATTTCATTTACTCAGGTATAGAAAAAATAAAATAATTCTTCCCCCTTTTTAATGCTATTTTGAACAGAATAGGAGAAACAGAAATCGTGTTTTGTTTATCCTACTGATATTTGCAGATTGATGTCTGGCATTGATTTTGGCAACATGTATATAGGCGCCATTCAAGAGCGCGAACAATGAATTTGCTTTCAGTTTAATTTTCTTTTCTGACACTTGGATATCTTTTAATTGTTTCATTTCTAAAAAAAATTAGATATCTAACCGGAAAAGAATGTTTTCTTTTTTTAGTCAACGAGCATCAGCTTGAGATATTGTTTGTTTGAGGTTTTTAGTCTTCCATTGCATACGAGTACGAAAATAACGTTGTAGGGATTTTTCTATTTATTTTTCATCATGAATGCGGCTCTGCTCTGTAGATTTACAAAGTTGTAAGTAGTAGTCATTTGTAAATAGATATAATTGTCCTGTATTGTTATTTTTATAGTAAGCAATAGAGCAGCGTTTCCCCTTTTTCTATAAAAGCATCGAATCTTTCCGATCACGGTGTCAAATGTTTAGTTTAATCTGATTTTCAGGGACTCATCACGAAAAATTGTTCTACGGAAGGAATCGATTATAGTTTAAGATATGCAGCTTTTATAGGAAATTGAAAAACGTTGTTTGATTCTTTAGCATATCAGTATTAATTTCTGTAAATTTCATTCATTTTTTCATAAAAATGTATAGCTGCGAACTATCCATTTTTTGTTTTAACACTATTTTCGAATCATAATCCTTATTTTATTTACTAGCAGAATCCTGCGATTAATTAACATTAAAATAAGGCAAAGATTTCTATTCGGAAAGAGTGATAACTAAAATGTGGAATAATTGACAGCTAAGTATATGCAGGAATTTTTAAAAATTTTATTTTGCTAAAAGAAAAAAAAAAAGTGCTTTAAATTTTGCAAATAATGTATGGAATATAAATATGTGGATTAGAATGACTGTGGAGAGGAGGGGGGGGGGCGCTACGGTTATTAGTATTAGGGCAAAATATTAGGGCTCCGGTACTTTTTTTGTTAGAAATTAAGCCCTGCCTTTGAAACATCAGTAGTGCCATCTATTGATAAACAAATCCAAATCACTTGGGCGACAGGTAGTCCAATAATAACCTAATCCATAAAAACAATAAAAAAAGTAAATTAGCTTTGCAATATTTATTATGCTCCTGTTTTCAAAAACTATAAATATTGTAGGCCAAAATCACCTTTTCTCTTCTAAATAATTAAAAATCTCACCAAAATACGCAGTTTTTTTTCCACCATAAACTTATCATGTCATTACATCGTTTACAGCTGTAGTTAAATTCAAAATTCTGTTTTGGGATTAGATAATCGCTCTGCGCGCTCTTTTACACCCGTACTCTTGCACCACCTTACCCGATGCATGAAAATAATCGAGAATCAACATAAAAATATAAACTGTTGGCTATTTAGAAAGAAAAGCTGTGTTAGAATTTTACATACACAAAGGAATAAACCCGGGCTTCCTGGGTTACAGAATATAGGCGAAAACCATTTTTTAAATTGAAAACTCTAACAAGTTTTTAACATTTAATATATTTCTTTAGAATGCCCACAATCAAAACCGATGATTATTTTTATATGAAAAATAGCAATTGTGCAATCAAATAAAGTTTTCAAATTTATTAAAGCTATACTTTTGGTTCCAGGAGCTAACAGCCGAAGAAAGGGAGGAAGACTGACTGTATAGCAGAGCCTAGTGTTTCGCCGCACAAATCTTCGTGTGTTTGACCACTTCATCTGCCCAGTACCAGTATAGCTTTCTCATTACTACAGTATCATGAAACACTCTCGTGAAAACTACTATCCTGATTAATTAGAATGAGCGAAGCGAATCCTCTACTAGGCTACTCAACATTTTGTCGTACACTTTACAAAAAAAAAACTATTCAGCATTTTGACTCGAAATTAAACGTAAAAATAAATGATCTGTAGATTTGCACAATATCATTATTATTATTATTTTTTTTTTTTTTTACAGAATAACCTTAAGAAATTTATTATTTTAATTAATTTATTTTACATGTTTTTCCATTACGGACGCATTTTTGCAAATAAAAAATGAAACACGTCTATTTTCAGCAGAAAAAATAAATCATGCATTTAGTAATTATAAATAGAATCATGATTAATTAAATAGTTTCACGATTTCTTGTAGGAAATTTTTAAAATACCTTTTTCATGAAAATTATAGCATATTTTTAATAAATTAAAATTTGTGAAAATTCAATTACAGTACAGCCCGATTATCCGCGGGATTGGGTGGCAAGGGCACCGCGGATAACAAAAATCGCGGATAATCCGAAAAAGACTGAAAATGGAGTGCAAACACGAAAAAAAAAGAAAATTCAACATAAAAACTAAGTTTTAGTGTACAATAAACATAATAAAACGTTTAAAATGTATACATATGCACAATAAGTCAGAAAACTTTGCTTTACGTCTAAATCACTAAAATAAAGAACAGTAAACAAGAAACAATGCCGTACATACTGTACAAAAAGAGGTGAGTTACATTTTTTTTTTTTTTTTTAATCAGTCACTTGTTTTTGCTTCTTGTTTTGGAAACACATTTTCTTTATTCTAAATTGTAAAGTATTATTTTTCTTTTAATATGGAATAATTTTTATCTCAAAAATGAAGTTATTCTTGATATGCTCTCCTGGAATTTATCATAATAGTGTTATTTAATTGTAAAATATTTTAATTGCTGTGCTTACGTTTGGTTAATAAAATCAAAAAATGACATCAAGACTTTATATCTGATATTTCAAACATGGCAACCGAATCGAGAAATATTCTTCTATGACTTTCGAATACATTGATTTTTCTGTTTATATTTAATAGTAGGGCTTATTGTATTTTTCTTGTTGTTGACTTGAATTAAAAAAAAAAAAAAATGCTTCGCCGATAAACCGCGCCGCGGATAATCGGGGCTTTACTGTAAAAGTATTTTTCAGTGTTAAGAATTCCAATACACAATTTATTCTTATTATGTGAAATCATTTACGCAGACGATACTTGCGCATTTTAAAAGAATTATATTATGATTTTTTTTTTATAAAGTGGCGACAAAAAAATTGTAAACCAATAAAATTAATTGTTAAATTCATTATATCATAAATAAAAAAATCCGAGGAAATTTTCAGTTATTTGGCTAAATTTATATTTTTTAAATTAAAATGCGCCAAAACATAAGATAACGTTTTTGCTTAATAAAGATGCAAAAATATATACCATAAAAAAATATTGTTACTTTCAAATATTTATCTTTCAAGTATTTCAATTGTTTCAAATATTTATCTTATTAAATAATGCTTCGCGAATCCAAACAAAGCATGGCTTTTGCTAGTTATAAGACAAAATTCTTGCCTTTGATAGCTTTTGAAGGAATCTCATGCTGTTTTCTCTTTATTTTATCTCTTCTTCCGAAACAGAAAAGGGTCCATATCTCATGAACTATTGGATTCTCGGGTAATAGTTCCTATACATTTCTTGATACTCGTGACAATAGCTTCCGAACGATACCACTCTCCTCAAAATCCAGAATTGACATTTGGGGATGTTCCGTAGTGAGTGCTGAAATTTCCGTTTGGATCGGTCGTGAAGGTGTTATTCCATGATTGACCACCACAATTAGAGATTGACTAATGCAATCACCAGGTCACCAATGGCGTGTATTTGCGTATTAAAGATAGTAGATATGTCAAATTTCAAGTTTCTATTCTTAAAAATCACAACTTAGAACGTTTTACGCGCACTTCACCCCTTTAATTTTCAAATTTTCTTTAAAAGTGTTCCGTGTGAGTATTTACAGCTTAAAAGTAACAGCCATGTCAAATTCCAAGTTTCCAGCTCTAACAATGCCATAGAAATCACAATTTATATAACAATTTCCTCCCATGTCATCCTTTTAAATTTCGATGTTTTTTGGTTTTTTTTTTTTTTTTTTTTTTTTTTTTTAGAAACCATTCCTAGCGAGCATTTGTAGTAAACCACCATGCCAAATTTCTAGCTTCTAGCCCCTCCAGTAACACAAAAATCATAAATTAGAATGTTTTTTCTCCTGCGCTCTTTCAAGTTTCGAATAAAAAAAAAAAAAACTACTGTGCGTGCATTTATGTTCTTAAAAGTAGCTGCTATATGTGAAATTTAAAGTTTCTATCCATAAAAGTTCCATAAAAATAGTAATTTAGAATGTTTTTAGAATGCTTTTCGCGCATTTCCTTCTTTTAAATTTTTGAATTTTTTAGAGAGCATTTACATCTTATAAGTAACTACTATGCCAAATTTTAAGTTTCTACATCCTTCAGTACCACAAAAATCGTAATTTTCGAACGTTTTTAGCTCTTACAGCCCCTTGGGGATAGTGGCACCAACATAAAATATACCCTATGTTGGAACAGGGACTGTCACCATCAATTTGCCAGCATAACTTTTGAAATCGATTCGCTAGTTCCAGAGATCCTTCAGTACCACAAAAATCGTAATTTTAGAACGTTTTTCGCTCTTACAGCTCCTTGGGGATAGTTGTACTTGTACCGACATAAAATATAGCTTATGTTGAAACAGGGATTGTCACCATCAATTTGACACCATTACTTTTGAAATCGGTTCGGTAGTTCCAAAGATTACCCGTACAAACAAACGCTACTTCTTTTTAATATTAGTATAGATTAATGCTAAAAGTTTTTTTTTTTTTTTCGTCACATGTACTCTAATAGAGTTCGCGAAATCACTGATCCAATAAAATTCTAGCAACGTCAAAAATTAATGTCCATTTTTATGTCAGCTTTGTAGCCTGTTGCTCGCTTTTCCATTTTTTTACACAAACCCAACCACTTCATCCTCAGGTAATGTTCATATCTGATAGAGCTGGCAGAAAATCAATGAATAAATCATTTGTCTCAAAGCAAAGATGTTCGTGCTATTGTTCTACAGAACAAAGTGAAAGCTCGTCATATTTCCAGGCTATTATTTCGTAACTACAGTGAAAGCACCTGTCTAACGTTCCCAGAGTTTGTTTACACGTGTATGTAAAATATAAAAATAGAAATAAAAAATATCCTCTGTGGGGTCACGTGTTTGTATGATTCTTTTTATGTGTTATTTCCATTATCATATTATCTTCTATCTTACAATAAAAACTAAAAACAGTATGTGATAAAAGAAAAATGAAAAATCGTGTTCCGTGAATCACGCTGAAATAAAAATTATGTATTGTGCTAGGAAACCTGGGTCTCTTTATAAAACAAGAAAGAAAAATCATGCGTCAAGAATAGATAATGAAACACTTTCCAACACACTCAGAGTAATGTAACAAAACTTCTCCGTTTAATAAGTTGAAATAAGATGTCTTATTGGACCATTTGGAAACACATAACGCATTTGAAATCCCAATTCAATATTTCCTATCTACAGTCGGAAAATTATACGAATTCTTTGAGCAGCCCACTACATACATATGTGTATCTATTAACTGCATGTATGCAAAAATTTAGTTCAGTTAGGAAATACAGTCGAATCTCTATTTAACGAAGTCGCTAAATCCCGGAAAAAAGTTCGTTATATGGAAAATTCGTTAAATAGAGATTCACCTTTTAAAATACCTTTAAACTACATAAAACAGATTTTAAATTCATAAACACTAAATATTTTTACTAAAAGTAGTTAATCACATTTTTTTTAAAATAAATTATATCGATTTGTTTTATTTATTTTACCCACCAATATTCATCATCAATTCATTTTTTCTATGTGCTTAAATCTTCGAAATTTGCAAGGAAAACAAAACATTATCCAGGAATATACTGTATTTTCTGTTTAAAGTAAATAGTTTTACATTAAAATTAACGAATTTTAATGACATTATGGTATTTATTATTATTATACCAAATAATTTTAACCACACATTAACATATACGTCCTTAAATTTAATTTCTGAAAAACCCTGTTAATTTTGCCTGAGTTTTTTATTTAATAAAGTGCTTTCTCTCATAATACGCCTCGCATCTTTGCAATGCACCAAAAACCCCTTCATGTGTATTTTCTTCTAACTATAATCCGCGTCGGATTGTTTCAAATGATTTTAGCATTTCATTATATGAAGTTTTGTTAATTCCTGCATAATGATCATTTCTATCATCATCATATTCGTCTTCATCGCAATTCATTGCTGTATTGTTTTTATTTTTCACACTGTCGAAAATATCCAATTCGGATAGTGTTTCCGAGGTCTCAGTTTCAGAATTAAGTGAAATACAATCAGCAATCAGCACATCATGGTTAATTTCTTCTTTTTTTCTCACAGTATCCACATTTCTTTTAAGTTAGTCTAAGAGATTATCGTCTTCGTCCTCCTTACTTACCGAATTCTCACTGCTGACAAAAAAGGCCCCTGGTAAAACCAAAATGTGTTAAAAGAAAGAATAAGTTTGAAATGTCCGGAAATATTTTGAGAAATGGGGAGAAAAAAAAAAGATTTGATCACAAGAAAAAGTTCGTTAAATAGAGAATGCACTTCGCTATTTGGAGGTTATTTTACGAAGAAATTCGCAAAATGTTCTTGGTTCCAAGGAAAAGTTCGCAAAATAGAAAAATTCGCAAAATAGAGGTTCGTTAAATAGAGATCGACTGTACATACCTTAGTTGAAAATTCCCCTTCAGCAATTTCCGCTAATAAGGAGAAGGGTACGTGAATTCTTTTGTGCAGCCCTGTATACGAGGTGTAGAATTTATACACAACGAGTAACATGCAAAAAATCTGTTAAATTTAAAAGCGCACAATGAAATTGAAAACGCACTTCATAGCAATTATTCCTGAAATACAGTACAGCAACCGATTTCTCCTGTAGTAATCATCTTGTAGTGAAATTCAGGAATTTGTATCAATTTCAATGGATATGGAATAGCGTAACGGCATTAAAATACTCTGCAAACGATTTTCCCCCATTGACTATAATGTAACAAAATTCTTTCGAATTTCCCTGTAAATGAGCTAGTAATGCTACACACTTCATATTCAATGCCGAACATGCCATGGTAAACCTCATTAACATATATCAATTGCACGAAACTCCGAGTGTATTTACGCGATTAGAGCGTGGACAGACAGACGGAAGAACGGAAACACGCACAGAAAAACCGCATTCATAAACACTTTTCAACTATAAATAATAAACACACATACTACAATATATATTAAAACACACATTCATACATAAATAACGCCTGAATTCAACAGTTAAATGTATATATAAATATTTTACAGACATACATACAATAAATACAATAAACCCAACTGGAGTGAAAAATTAGCCAGAGCCAGGAATCGAACCCGGGACCACAGTATACAAGACTGCTGCTCTATGTACTGAGCTACTCCGGCCGATGCCTGGGTCTGCAATTTCTCACTAATAAACCAAGTTGGGGAAGTCACCAGCCATCTATACGATAGCCTTGGATGACCGGACAACGATGAATAGATTTTTACTATTACATCGATCTACGAATTACAGTAAACTCCCGACTATCCGGCCTAATGTGGCGGAAGGGTAGGCCGGATAACAAAAAAGCCGGATAGGCCGGGGTTCTATAAATATTTACTCACTTCCTGCCCTCCATCCGCCATAATATTAAAAACGCATATTACACATTTTAAAATAAATTTTATATGTACAGTACGTACAGTTTTCATTTTCTCCTTCTAACAGTGCGGAAATTCGCAATGCTTTTTCCTGCAATATCGGCCAAGTAACAGCCAAGCCATTTTCTCTTGTTTCTTTTTTTCATTCCACTTACACTGGCATGGGCAGAACACCATTTTTTAAAAAATTTCTTCTCGATTTTTCTTCGTCGCCCACTGTACTTTTACCAACTCCTAACTCCGAAGCAATAGTTTTTGACGTTACCCCAGACCGCAGTCGATTTATAGCGCGTAGTTTCCCCACCATAGTCACTACAAGCTTTTTTCGTTTATGGAGCTCTTTTCGTTAATCTTCAGTAAATAAACACATTAAAAGACTATACGAACGTAACTAGGAACAGCGGCAAATAAATAACTTCCACACTTGCCAATATCCGAAGCACAATTGAAGAAACACAAACAGCTTTAACACCCCCGTCCCTCCCTTCCTGTCTGTCATTGCTCTGCTATTGCATTCTGCATTCTGTTCTTGCTCCTTCTTGTCGTGAGCCAGCACTTTCCCAAAGTCGGGAACATGCCTGTCTCGGCCGCTTGCTACAATGCTCATTTTTTTACTAGACCGGATAGTACGGAGGGCCGGATAGTCGGGAGTTTACTGTATAATAATAAACACACATACTACAATATATATTAAAACACACATTCACACATAAATAACGCCTGAATTCAACAGTTAAATGTATATATAAATATTTTACAGACATACATACAATAAATACAATAAACCCAACTGGAGTGAACAATTAGCCAGAGTCTTTGTGCATCACTGAAATTCTTCATTTTCTTCATCAAATAAAACTCCCCTTTGAGGCTTTGAAATAACTGTATTTTTATCATTCTGTGCGCAACTCTGCTGCTGTAAACATCTATTGCTGTGTTTGATGGGCCACCTTTACTAAGCTGTGTCATCGATCTTACAAAAAAAAAAAAAAAAAACAAATCTTAAAATATAACTTTTCCATCTTTTCACTCTCCTACAGGATTGGAACCCAATAATGGGTTTGCGAAGAAATGTGGTGTACGAAATAATGTACGAACCGGCCTAATTTATCATAGATCATTCTCCAACTAAAAGTATGGGGGCTTCGCCTAACCATAAAGGGGTTTATTTATGTTTATTAATTATATCTTTATAAAATGCCATTTTCTCTTCATAATCGAAAGAAAAATATTTTACACTTGAGTAGATGGTGCTTAAGAGTCAGAGAGAACCTAAAATTGAAATCACGTCATTTTCTTAATTGATAAACTGATTCACCTATATCGATACTAATAACAGAAAGTTTCTCTCTGCGCGTCTGTCTGCGATAGCTAGCGAAATCTAGCGCACCTGGAAGTCTAAAAATTTCGGTGAGGATAGTCCAAGGCAGGTCCCGATGCACCTGAGACTCAGAATTTTATTTTTTTTCATAATTAGCCGAATTATTAATTTTAAAAAACCCTCATAAAAAAGGCATTAAATGAGCGAGAATTTGTGACCTTACGCTGAAACTTTGCAAAATCACAAAACAAACGCATCGTTCACAGTGAAAGAGGTGTTACCGTAACTCCGTGTTGCCAGAAATATAGGAAAGTCAGAGATTATAAGGCATACGGAATTTTTTAAAACTATTTCAGCTAAGGATTTGAAAATTGGCATATATATGCGAAATAACATTCTATTTCAGGAATTCGAAAAGTGGAAAAAATCCACCTGTAACTTTTCGTTTTATCAAGAAAAAAAAAAAAAAAGATTTTTATACGGAAAAAGAAATTTATTCTAAATCATTGGTTAAGTAGCCCATGATTAACTAGGTGGGCAACTCGGTAAGGCCGACAGTTTCTGCCATCGGTATGCCCCCTCCCCCCTCAAGGGACACATTTGTAACTTTTTTCGACTCCCTTATGTAATATACAATTGGATAGCCTTTTGACCACTCTTTCATATTATGTAAACCCCGATTATTTCCCCATTTGCCCACTCCGGTGTTTTTTCTCTTATTTGAATCCCCACCTCCTCTATTAATATATCTCAAGATAGGTTGAATAACGAAGTTTAGTTCGGATAGAGATTTGATTAGAATAGAGTATGGCGTTAGAAAGTAGAACTAACATATTTTGGATTTTAGGTACACACAAGATTATTATCACGGGCCCGGACAACGCCGGGCGAATCAGCCAGTTAATACATAAAACGGTAATATTTTCCTTTAACTGCGGGAAAGTGACATCATTTTCAGACCTTTTTTTATTTTATCAGCTCTGCTATAATATATTTACAGTATATCTATAAATTGAAATTTCAAGTGAATGAGTATTTTCACCTGCGAAAGTGACGTCATTTTTAAAGAAGCATTCGACTGGAAACTTACGTTTTCATTCCGAAAACTGCCATAATTTATAAATTTTTGGGGGGTGGCCATTCTGTTTCCAAAATGGTATTTTTGCCAGGACAATAGCAAAAACTGGTAAAAATAGGTAAAAATGACAAAAATTGGAAAAATGGCCGGATTAAAAAATATATACAACAAACAATATAATTTTTAACCTAATATAACTGAGATCTAAACCAAAATATTAATTTGTAAATCACTGGTACTAATTTGATTAATTAAAACAATTTAAGATAATTTAAATTGCTGATAACATTTGAAGTGCAAGAAAAACACCAATTTTTTAAATAAATGTATAAGTTAGATAGAGATAAAAACTGTTTTTTTCTTCTTAATTATTCCCTTTTAATGTAGTAATGTCAGCTTTAATAATAATAGTTATAAATATATATTAAAAATCTTTGAACCTACAAATTTTTTATTCAAGAAATCTATAACCCTTAAAGACGACATTGCTAAATTAAAAACTGCCTTGTTTTATATTACATGGGACCAAGAAATCGGTACACCTGGCAATACTAATTACAACAATGATTTTTATTCCTATTTTATGCCAGGTTCTTGGTTCTTTTTTATATAATGATATATTAAATTTCAATTCAAGTAATTTAATCTGACATTTTACAAATAAATGTAAGCAAATAATCAAATTACTTTTTAAAGAACTACTCGCAAATAAAATTTGAATCTGGTTTCTTTTTCCCTTTAAAAGAAAAATAAATGAGGCATAGATTCGACGAATTTATATATATGTAGAAACAAAGGAAAAACCGAAAAAAACGAACAGAGAAAATATTTGTTATTTTTTAAAACAAATAACGTGAGTTTAATCTTTTCCCTTTTTCTTTGGCAAATTAAGTTCTTTCACCCAACTCCATCTTTACAGGAGTAATGAATAATGCATTTTCATTGGAGGAAAGAAAATCGTATCTAGACGCAGTAGATCCTATTGGAGGAAAAGGAAGAGATGGAATGACAGTACTGGCTGTCTGAAGAATTTTCGTTAACAAAGCTAAGCTTTTAATAAGATTTCATAAAAAAAAATTCGCGGACCTCCACTATTTTCTCGTTTATCTATACTAATATTATAAAGAGGTAAAAAATGTTTATTTGTAGAAGATAAGCTCTGGAACTAAATGATGCCACAAAATGGCAGATTGTTGGAAGACTCGAGGCCGGCCAATCACAGGCTACCTGTTGTAAGGACCTCGGTGTTCCGTGAAATGTGGTGTCTACTCTGTGGAGACAGTTCATAGAGACCGAAACAGTGATCTCCCGACCTGGACAAGGGCTAAAAAGGGCAACAACGCCGGCTGAAGACCATTATTTGAGACTTTTAGCCAAAAGGGATAGGTCCGCGACAACGACACAGCTGTCTCGTCAACTGTATAATGCTACATGAACATCCATTTCACGGAAAGCAGTCAGCCAGAGACCTAATGCAGGTGGTCTGTGTGCCAGGTGCCCTATAGTCTGCATCCCTTTGACTGTGAACCAGTATATGAGGATAGTTTGGGTGTTCTCTACAGTGATGAGTTGCGATTCAGTCTGGACAGAGACTCGAGACGTGTTCTCATCTGGAGAGAACCCGAGAGTCGATATCGGCCGCAGACGGGCGTACTGACCATCATGTGTTTGATAGAGGTACTCTGACAGGTCAGCGGTACAGGGACGAGATCCTTGCACCCTCTTCGAGACTTTTCCGCTGAGCATATGACCAAATTTCGTCTTTATGGACTATAACGCCCGTCCACATAGGGCTCAGTTGGTGGGCGAATACTTCAAATCGCAGGCTGTTCAACGAATGGAGTGGCCTGCGATGTCCCCTGACCTTAATCCCATCGAACACATATGGGACGCCCTTGGACAATCAACTTCAGCTCGAAGACCAGCTCCAACGACCATCGATGAGCTCAAGGGTGCCTTGGTGCAAGAGTGGGTGCAGCTGCCACAGAGATTGATAAGGACCCTGGTAAGCAGCGTGAAACGCCGATGCGAGAGTTGTGTAGTTGTTACATACGATCATACGTTCTATTACACATGTTTTTCTCTGACTAACAGGGTGTCGGTCAGCTGCTATGCTGGACACGTGACCAGTTACCTCATTTAGGGTGCAGGTTATGACCATTTTTGTTTTCTCATACATCGGTCTTATATCGAATGATATTTTGGCCAAGTTTGGTTTTATCTGCTTTGTTAGTTTTTTTAATTGCAAAAAAACTATTTATCCCTTTAATTGTTTTCACCAGTGTAAGTAAATAATCAAATTACTTTTTAAAGAAATACTCACAAATAAAATTTCATTATGTTTTGTTTTATTTTTCCTAAAAAGAAAATAAACAAGACATTGATTCAACGAATTTCTATATGTGGAAATAAAGGAAAACTCGAAAAAAAGTGAGCAGAGAAAATATTTGTTATTTTAAGAACAAACAAAAAACGTTAGTTTAATCTTTTATTTTTCTTTGGCAAATTAACTTTTTTCATCCAACTCCGCCTTAGAGGAGTAATAAATAATGCATTTTCATTAGAGGAGATAAAGATCTTATCTAGACGTAGTTGATCCCATTGGAAGAAAAGGAAGAGATGGAATGACTGTCTGAAGAATTTTCATTAACAAAGCTAAGCTTTTAACAAGATTTCAGAAAATAAAATTCGAGAACCGCCATTATTTCTCGTTTATTTTAAATAAAATTAATACTCTCGAAAAGGGACAAATAGACGATGCCCTGCAACGTAGAAATTTAAAAACTATGGAACAGGTTCAAGTTAGAGTCCTCTGCAACCGGGTCGGGTTGACTTTTATTGTTTCGGTTTTAGGTTGGGTTTTGATACGTGCGGCTCGGGTTCAGGTTGACCGGATTTTTCAAAAGAATGTCTAAAATATTTTTTTACGTTAAAAATTTTATAATTAACGGAATAAAGCGAACACCCCTATTTAGCAAAGAGTTATTATACACTTTTCAATTCGTAACACACATATATATTTGTACACTTTTCGGTCTGAAAAGTGGAGATCTCACAATCTACAGCTACAAACACGTTATATGTGTATGTGTGCATAAACTATCACAAATCCTATATATATATATTTGTGTGTATAAAAAACGAAATGTTCGTGTAATTGTTTTCATATTCCAAGAGAAGAAAATTATTCATAGCTGTAGCGTAAAGAAAGAATAATCTATGACTACATTTCTTATATACATTTTATTTCTCAAGCAGTAAATTGAATGAATATATACTCATTCATATTCACAGTCGTATTTATTTTCGTCTGGTACATAGTTCTGTTATATACTCATTCATATTCACAGTCGTATTTATTTTCATCTGTCACATAGTTCTGTTATATACTCATTCATATTCACAGTCGTATTTATTTTCACCTGGCACATAGTTCTGTTCAAACTTTTTGTGAAAATCCCAATAACCCGGCTTCCAAAAAATTTAAATCTGACCCACAAGAATTATTCTAGGGCGAACCCAACCTGCAGAAAGAAAATTAGTCATCACGAATAGAAAACAAACAATTAGGAACAGCCGGACCCAATGCAGGACCTCTATTCAACGATTCCGAGGTGTCCTCTATTCAGAGGTTTTACTATATTTGGATCGAATATAGATATGTTCATTTTTGTATATAAAAGATAAAATTGGTATTAGAGGATATAATTGCAGATTACTATTCATGATTGCATTAAAATACGATTAACATTCCTTTCATTTCGGGTTCGGGTCAGGTTGCGGGTCGCCAAAAAATTATTTTGTCGAGTTCGGGTCGGGTTGCGGGTCGATGAAATTTTTTTTGGCGTGTTACGGTCGGGTTGCGTGTTGGGGTTGACTTCAAATTTAATTTTCGAGTTCCCGCGCGCCGTGCAGGACTCTAGTTCAAGTACTATTCGTTTTCAAATAAATTGAATTTCAATTAGTTATAATTAATAAAATATTTACGAGAATAATTAATCGTTTAAGCAAATTATCGGTGACATTATCACGAAACGAATATTTTAATTATTTTGAATAGTTGACTTTTTGTATTTAATTTAACAGAGATACCGATTATAAAATTAATGAGATAACAAGGGGTTCAAGAACAAGGGGTACAAGGGGTACAAGGGGATTGAATAAGGGGGTTAACAAGGAGTTGAATTTTTATTATTAGCCCCCGGTACGGTATGCTACTTCTTTCTCCCAGCTTATTTTTTGTCTCCAAAAGATAACGTTACCTTACAGAAGTCATCCGTAAAAAAAAAAGCAGTACGATTAAATACACTATAGCAATTTTTTAAACTTCTAAGCATCGCACATTTTCAATTTTTATACCGTCGTCGTATTGAAAAAAAAATTCTTTTAAATGAAATTTGTTTGAAAACTGTATCTCCATTTATTTTTGAAATATTAATTTTTTTGTAGTTTTTAGCACCATTTGTTTAATTTTGGCAACTCAAGTACGCCATTTATATAGAAAATAAAGGAAAAATAGTTGAAAAATAGCAATTATATCTTTTTGTTGCCATTTTCTCATAACAACCGAAAGAAAATGTAATTAAAATATGTGCTATTTTGAAAAAATATAAACGAATAATTTCTGTTAAAACATGGAGCTATTATAAACTACATTTAATTTTAAGTATCTGTAGACGCTTTCAGTGTGACGTCTGTCATGACGTTTTGGTTGGAAACTGACTCCAAACAAACGGTTGCTATGCGTCATTTCTTTTTAAATATAAATCGTGGAAAATGTTACCAATACATATCAAGTATTAAAACACTTAGATGTGAGATATAGGTATAAGATATAGCTGCAACACACAAACAAAATAGAAAATACAACATAGCAACCGTTTGTTTGGAGTCAGTTTCAACCAAAACGTCATGACTGACATCACGACTGAAATCGTCTATATTAATGTTACAAACAAATGAATGCCTATGAATCATTAGATAGCCGGGTTTTTTTTTGTCGAGTTTCTTTAATGACGGCATCTTTTTGTTGCATTTGTGTATTATTTTAGTGACATCCTATGCATGCTTTACTGTAGATGTTTAAGAGTGGATCGTAAATGTGGAATTCTTAAGCGGATGTGAATGACGCCATTTTCCATAAAATAAAAGTGTGTGCTTTAAGTCTTAAAATTGAAATATGTTTTGTACTATTTATATATACATATATTTCATTTCATCGAGGGTAACACTAAATTCTGAAAAAGCAGAGTTGCACTTTTCTAGTTTTTTGTAATTTCCCAGAAAATAAAATTTTATGGAGTATCAGTGTATTTAATCATATTTTGCACTACAATTCACATTCTGTCCTGGAATTACTTAGCGAAACTAGCATGAAAGAAGTGTAGCTGCAAGTTGGGAGTTTGAAATATATTTTAATAAAATAAAGAGTTTGCGTGTCTGTTTGTTTGCCTATGTACGCTCTCACGCTATGTGGATAAATACAGCACTAAGACGTTGGGCACATAGGTACTTCGAGGTGTACCGTGTAACCAAGAACACCTCGAAGTTTTTTTTGTCAAAATTGTATTTCGATTTTTTTAAATTAAGTTGAAAGGGATTTTTTAATAGATTTTTGAATTAGGTATGTTCTTTCATCATTCGCATCTTTGTTTCTAGTTGTTGCATAATAAAAGTCTTCAAAGCGCAGAATAGAATAAAAAATGAGCTTTAAGATAAAGTTTCTCTCCATTCTTAAAAAAAAAAAGTCACTGACGCTGTAATAGCAAGGAAATGAATTTTTCATGATTCAATAAATAAATAATTGACTGCGTCTTGCATATTTTAACTCTTAAATAACTTATTTTAATCGCATCCTTATGCTTTGTTTAACCCTTTATGCCCCGACGGTACTTTAAAGTACCATTAAAATAACTTGTTATAAAATTCATTTAATACATTGATTAATAGTAATACAGTTTAGGATGAGTTATAGATACATTACTTTATCTTGTTCCAAAAGCATTATTGGTTGCACAAAGCAAAAATATTTTTAAAATGAGCATTTCTTTTGCCTTTGCATCTTTTCAGCTTTCTCCACGTTGAAAGACTGAGAGAGAAAAGTTTCATTTCCGAAATATTTGTATATTTCTATTGTAAGAATATTATATTTGTACATTTCCTTACAAAATACTAAAAAAATAAACAAATAAATAAATAAAAGATTTGAGTGAAGTTATAAATATTGCACAAGATTCCCATAAATTCAAATTTAATTAATTAATTTTAATTGGCAAAATCCTTCTAAAATTTATTAAATGATTGTGTAAATCTTCTAATGTAGTTTCGAAAATTCCCATAAAATGCTTTAGAAGATGAATTTTTCATAAATTCATAATTTGGGACATAAAGGGTTATATCGCAGACGGAAAATATTATAAATAATCTATACATGACAGAATTTGTTAAATATCTCTATTCTGAAAAAAAAAGGTAACTAACGCTGTCACCGCCGCAGTAAATGATTTTTTTGTGATTGGAGGTCTTCCTTGGAAACTATTGCACTAAACTAACTATTGCACATAACTAAAACTAAAACTATTGCACATAAAAATATGAAAACAGGTAGTTTTAGAGAGAAATATTCTATAAACACGTTGAAGTAAACAGTTTTTAAATCGAAGAATTATTTTAAGATCTATATATAATTTAAAGTCGGTCAAAATTGTTCCGTTAAAAAGGTTTTATAGGAATAAAAACTATGCATAGTAATTTAAAAATCTTTTGCAGGGTCATACTTGACAAGCTTGCGCAATGTGCAATTATTTTTTGAATAATTTTTTTTATTTATTTTTTATTCAAAATTTCATCATTTTAAGAGAGATTTATATGATTTTTCAAAAAGGTCATTTTTTATACCGTTACCAAATTGCAAAACAGCGTTTTCCTTTCAATTAAAAATTTTCTTTACATGTGGCTGTTAAAAACAGAAAGAAAAATTTTAAATAATAATTAAATGATCGCGAGTTAAGAGTCTACACTAGTCAGGGAAAAAAACAAACGCTCAAGCTAATGTTAATCCTGTGGGAAGTTTGTTTACAGATTTCTCGCTCACCTTTTAACATGCTTTTGTACTTTTTCGATTTCGGTTACAGTTTTTTTAATATGAGGATATTTTTACTTTTGGAACATGTTCTGAAAATGAAAATATTTACATATAAAAAAAAAACTGCGACCAAAATCGAAAAAAGTACAAACACACAATAAAAAATATCGGCCTCAGGCACCCTATACAAAAAAATAAATAAATAAAATAAAATAAAACATTTAAAAATATTAAAATGCGAGCGAGAAATCTGCAAATAATCCTCCCATAGGATTAACATTAGCGTTCGAGTTTCTCCGCGTGACTAGTGTAGGCTCTTAAAAATAGTAAATAGGATAAATTGCGTCATAAAAAATCTATTTACACAAGCTCCTATTATAAGCTAACGCAAACTCCTATTATAGAAGTCTTAAGGAAGCAGGGGATATTTGGATTCATGAGGCTGCAGATTGGCCAATAGCAGAGCTCTGTTTTTCTTTAACGTGAATTCGTGTTTGGTTTACTAATATGTGACCGGGAGTTTTGTTTATTTGATTGAAATCGCATATCTAACAATTCAATTTTACTTTATATTTCCACACAAGTTCATATTCGATGACAATATTTTTGTCCAAGTATTTGCATAATTGTATCTCATCGGGGACAGGGCATAAGGCCAAATTCTTTTGTATGAAATGACATAATTTATCATTACCTCTTTCTTACGTCTTTTACTGATGCTCCCTTCAGCGATGTATAAAAGGCTTTACTAATTTAAAAAAAAAAAAAATGCTGGTAAGTTATAATCGTAATAACAAAGGCAATCTTTATGATTCATTATGATGTTAAAATAGTGAAGTGTTACATAGCCACAAAGATGAACACAATGTAACTTCTTTAATGGGTCACATAACGACTCTCAATTTTTTTGTCATTTGGTGTCTTCAATGTGAAGTTGCCGCGACTGATATTTTAGTCCTTTCCAACTCATCACAAAGTGGGACATACCGACGTTACAGTGATTTGGATATGACTCGCCCTCAATGTCATGTTACGACAATGAAGAAAATAAAGATTACGTATTGGTTTCTGTGCATTCACATCGCGTTGGTCATATTTTGATTATAGTGTCAGAAGGAAACATTTGCTAAATCTGGCAGTCTCGGGCCACAAATAATGTCATAAATCGATATCTGAAAAAAAAAAAAATGCATGTCATTAGTAAAACACATACTTTAAAAAAATCTTAAAAAAAAGTATGATATATATCATAGTCGCCAAACGTTTTAAGTACCACTAATTCCCGATCTTTGACATTTTTAAAAACAAATTTCTATCATTAAATAAAGGGTATATTTTTGTTCGGAAATAGTGATACTCAAAAATTTGTAAGTTTGATGGCTGTGCTATATGCATACACTGTTGCAATTTTCTATAAAAACACAGAAAATAAGTTGAGAGTCTTGGTAAACTTACAGTAGTTTTCTGTTGAAAATATTCGATCAGGATTCTTGATGATTATGTTTTTTCTAGACTGGTGAAGAGATTAAGGGTTTTATCGGATATTTTGTACAGAAGAATACAGGAGGTACAATCCAATTCATTTCAATTAACACATGTATAGTACAGCAGTTTTTTTTTATTGTGAGCTTTTGTAACAATAAATTTTCGAGATATGTTTTCGAAAATTTGTTCGCTCCTGCTATAATGCTAATTGGAGGAGATACATATTTTATTAATATTTAAACTATTCAGAATGGGAAATGTTGCATTATATTTTTTGTGATGCAACACCATTTACTCTACCTCTATGTTTTCAATTTACATACGATGACTGTGCAGTAGAAGGTCAAGGATTAGCTGCATTCCCCCTTCTAATTTAATAGTTTATTTGTGAGCCTATTTGACGCCCACTGCCCCATTTTCCCCGAGCAGATAGATGTCTGAAAATGGGATCAAACACCGAAGTAAATATTCCACAACTCGTAAAGAATTTAGCTTTATGTTTTAATACAGTGGAAACACTCCTTTTTTACAAAAAAATTTCAACTGCGCTGTCGTTTTACGGATTGAAAGTGTCATTTTTATCGTTTAAATATTTTAAATCTTTAATTTAATAAAGATTTTCTGGTTTTTTTTTTTTTTAATAGAATTAACAATAATTTTCAGCTCCCTGTAAATTTGCATAAGACTTACAATAAATGATTATTAGCAAATTCTCCGTTACTTCGCAGAAACATTTTTAACAATAAAGGTATGAGAAACGGGATAAATACCTATGAACCGATGCATTTATTTTAATTAAGTCAGGCATTCTGCTGTAATAAATAAAATCTGCAATTTTACGTTCTGACATTTTTATATTTACACAGCATTAAGTAAGTAAACAGACAAAAATAAAAGCTCCCTCCTTAACTAATTTCACTGGTGTCAAAACACCGAATACTTATTTCATTTTGTTTCCATACAAAATATTCTAGACAGCTTCTGTGTTTCACAAATACCTGAGGGAAAAGTCGGGGAGCAAGAATAAACATAATTGCTGCATTTGGATGTCAGAAGCGTAAATTGATGTATTCTCTCTCCTCTTGCTTAAGGAGTGCAAAGTCATAATTCTGAGTGATGGAGAAATGAGAATGACTTCCGCGTGCAGCTTTCATTGCAACACTCCGCTCAAGGTGCAAATGACTGCAAGTGGGTCATTTTCAAAATTTGTCCATGTTTTGGAATATCAAAATCAAATTTTTAGAAAAAATCAGAAAGTTTTAATTTTATGTAAATACAGTAGGACCTCGATTATCCGAAGTAATTGGGACCGACTCTCTTTCGGAAAATCGAAATTTTCGGATAATCGAGAATTGTTCAATTTTAAGATTAAGGAGGAATACATATATGCAACATTTCTTATTATGGTAACATATGCCTAATAAAAATAAAGCAAAAGCAAAATAGAAACAAGAATAAATTACCTGAATTTTAATTTTGAAATTAAGTTCATTTTACATGTATCACAAGAGCTTGAAAAAATGTTTTGTTTGTCGCAGTTTCGATTGCTTTTATTTTGAAGCTCTATCACAGAGTTTTTAAATATTATTAGTTCCACAGCATCACAGTCTTTCTGCTGCTCCAGCCATGCCAAACCTTTTGTAAAATATTCAAAAGCTTCAGAATTGCTAATTTGTTCGTTTTCTTCGTTCCACTCTGTAGCTTGCGGGAGCTCAAGTTAAATTCAAAGGAACGCTAAGATAGGGGATAAAAAATACTTATATGTACTTGTAGTTCGGAAAGAACTGTTTGCAGAAAAAAAATATAATAGTTTTTAAAAAAAAAAAGCTTTAAAAATGGATTTCGGTTAACCGAGAGTTTCGGTTAAAAGAGATTCTACTGTAATTACCTTAGCTCATAAACATTCATATACAAGCATCAGCAGAGACCAAATTACTAATTTAACATTTTAAAACTAATTTTTAAATTTTAATGAACTTGGTAATGAACATAAGTGAGCACGGTAATGATATCTGCCGTAATGACAAATTAAGCAAAATATTTTTTTCCCCCAAGCATAAATGGCAGCCATTATATCTTCTGGCCCATAGAATGATTTTCTATTTCTTATATAATAACAACAGATTAAGAAATGAAAGTTCATTTAATTATCAATTAGAAGTGGGTATGGTAATGACGTAAAAAAAATGCTCACCAAAACATTCAAAGTCTTTGCTTGTTTTATTGAAACTATAAAACTGTATTCACCTAAACCTGATAACAAATTGACTTTTAAGGAGTATTTTTGCCGTGATAAAAAGGCATGTGCTGTAGATTGACTGATTTGCACATCTTCGTGGTACACTTCTTTGAACAGTTACATTTTCAGAGTCCTTGTCCTCCAACTAAAGAAAGCACTCCACAATATGGCGCTATAAAAGTAGTGAAAATATCCAAATGATGGTATGCAACATCATCAATTTTTTTTTTTTTTTTTACTAAACAAAGATCGGGGAAGCACGATTTTTGTAAAATGATCATGTTACACTAAAATGAATTCACATCACTATTATCAGGATTCAATTGCATATACATTCTTTTATTTAACTCAACTTGGTTTTTATTTGTACAGATTTAATTTTGTAATCGATTTTTCACTCACTTCCTGATTGGCTAGAATTTAAAAAATGTCCTACAGGCCTGTACCGGGAGGAAAAGGCAGCCGCTCTATTCCTTGTTTTTTAAATTCAGCTAATTTTACTCGAACGCACAAAGTTAAAAAGTCCTACTGAATTTTAATTTGAATTATTGAATTTGAATGAAAATTTCAATAAATTGGTCAGCTATTATCAAGTTGGCTTCATTTATGGAGCCAAATTTTGCCATATTTCGCCAAGTATCGGCAAGATTGGCGAGAATTGGACGCTGGGAACATGACTGTGTAATTTAATTCTGAAGTGTACGAGAGTTGGAACAATGTTTTATTCTCAAAACCTATAGGCAGTCGTAACAGGAATTGTTTCAAACATTTAGCTTAATATTAGTAGTTTTTGTCTTCCACGATCTCCAATGAGATTTTTAGCGTTTCTTCACATTTCGCGCCAATCTTTCGACATTCGCGAAAGAATTGCGGGTGCAATGTTTTACCCCAAAGTAGTAAATTTTGTTCTCTGCTATTTTTGAATTTTTAGCATTTCTGTAGACGATTTTTTTCGTGTTTCTTTTTTTTTTTTTAGGGTTCCGTACCTAAAAAGTAAAAACGGAACCATTATAAGATCATTCCTGTGTCTGTCTGTCACAGCCATTTTACTCGTAAACTATGAAACGTGGAAAGTTCAAACTGGGTGAAGTAATAAAGACTAATGACCCACATATTTACAGATTATTAACCATTTACAAATATTTTTAGGAAAAATGTAGAGGGGCTAATTAAGTTACTTGGAAAAAAAAAATCTTTTCTTTGTATATCGTGTGGGGTATCGTGTGAAAGCTTGCATAATGCTGAACTCAAAAATAGATTTATTTTAATTTTAGGTATTATATTTTCAGAGATATCGGCGAAAATGTAGTGCAAATATGCCCCCCCCCCCCCATCTATTTCCGAATCTACTGAAACTAAAATTATGAAAAATTAGAGGTAGTAGACGTTAATTTAAACCTTGCAGGAAAATTATAACAATTACCGTAGGTCACATAGTTTTTGAGAAAATCGCATTTTTCAATTACACACAAATTCCGTTACACACATTTAGCAAAGGCGTTGAAGAACGCTGTAGGTACCTATCGTTGCAGAACTATAAAAGCATTGTTGATAATGATTTTTGAAAAAAGTCGTCGGTAATTAGCCAGTGTTTTCAACCTTTAAAGACCCGGACGGTTTGAACATACATAATGACAGGGGCGGCGTACTCTATGTACCATCGTCTTTGAAAACCTTAATAATAACTTTTAATGATGCATTTGTGTAATACAATGTCCAGTAGCAGCATAAAAGCAAAAAAGTAAAACTGTTATAAAGAGACTAATTTAATTAGAATTAATCACATCAATACTATGGGATTCGCGACTAGTTAGCATTGAGTAGATCTCGCAATACGCCTCCCATGTCTTTAAAAGTTACTTAAAGACCTATCTAGAAAAATGCGGCACGGACCAAGGCGGCGTTGCTACTTGCGACCTCCTTTCCAACCGCGCTTAGTAAAATGCGAAGTTTAAACTTTGAACAAGGTTTTTGTTTTAGCTACACTGTAAAAAGGAAAGATTATTACGACGCTGAATTTAATTTTATGAAATGCTAAATAATGTTTAAATATGCACTGCTTTTATTGTCAGTTCCGAATTGAGTTCTTCATAAACAGATTAGGATACCATTTAAATAAGAGTTATACAGAATAGCAATATTTTATATTATTTAGCCTTCATATCTCTATGCACTTTTACGGTATACCCATTCATACTTTTCTAGTATCTGTACAGCTATACCAAACCCTATACGTTGTATAGTTTTTAGCAAAGTATTATTTTTCTTTTAGTAAAGACTTTTTTAATAATACAGTTAATAATTCATATATTTACTGTACGGAAACCTCTGAGCTCGAGTAATACTCGTACTTGACCGTTTATTTCGTTTCTGGGCGATTTTGTCGATATTTGTAAAAGGAATCCGGTTTCATCCTTCTAGCCTAATATAGTAAATTTTGCTCTTTTTTCAATAAAGTTTATTCGGAATTCGTATAGCGGATTTTGAATTTTTTTATGCGATTTTAAGAGATTTTTCGGGTTTCGCTGCGATTTTTTCGAATTCGTAATCAAAATCCATTTTCAATCTACTAACCTAAATATAGTAACTTTTCTCCTCTTGATCTTTGAAATAAATTTTAGTAATTTTTATTGCGACTCTTAGCTTTTTTTTTTTTTTTCTGCCGCGATTTACTGTGGTTTTTCCCCATTAGTGAAAGGAATCCGGTTAAAATCTTCTAGCCCAACATAGGAGTAAATTTTGTTCTTTTTTCAATAAAGTACATTCGAAATTCGTGTAGCGATTTTTTATTGTCATTTTTTTAGTTTTTTCGTGTTTCGTGCTATTTTTTGTCGGAAACGGGCAATGCCGAGCATGAGCTGTTGATGAGTAAAATATAGCCAAGGTTTTGAGTAAGTAAGAATAGAGGTAGGTAGGTCAGAATGGAGAAAAAAATGGCCATAATTTTTTTTTAAACAAAATTATGGCCATTTTTTTCCCATTCTGACCAGAATATCAGAGTTCTAACTTTTTACGACTGCTCTTTTATCTTCACCTAACACTCCATTTATAACGGCTGTTTCATAATAATGGAAGCCATCAGTCCATGAGAAGAAAATGATCCATTTCAAAGGTATAAGTTCGATTGAAAAAAACTATTGAATACTTTGAGCAGAAAGAAGAGACTACACATGCAATTTTCACGACATTAATAGAATCACATAGCTGCCAATGTGTACGGTTTAGTTACCTCTAAAATTGAATACAAATTTTTGCCATATTTAATCGCAATTTCCGGAAGCGACAGCCAATTGTTCCCTTGCGACGACATTTCTGTGGCTGCGAACTCGTAAAACTTGGCTAAAAAGGCTAACTTTGACAACATTTCCTGAATGAATCTTTGCCTTTATAAGAAAAAGGGATACTCTTTAATTTCTTGGTATCTGAACAAAATCGGTAAATTTTATGTTTTTACGAATATTAATGCAATTTTTTTTTGTATTTACGAATGAAAATGACTTCGCGAAAGTATCAGAAAAGTAGTTAATTTGAGTTTGGGAATAGCTTTCAATATAAAAAATTCTCATAACGAGATGTGATCCCCTCCCACCTAAAAAAGGGTAATGCATGACCTCCCTCTAAATGGTGAGCTGGATCCGCCCTTGGGTATGTGCAGTGAAGAAAAGGATGTTGACATGAAATAATAACATGATGGTTTTCACCTATATTCTGAACCCAGAAAACCCAGGTTTATCCCCTTGTTTCAATAAAAGAAATTTAGAAACATCATCAAATTGAAATGATGTGATACTAAAAACATAGTAAGACTAAAAAAGAAAATAATGATAATTTTTTCCTCTTTCCATAAATCTAAAAACTTTTAAGGACGTATACTGCAATCAGAGGAATGTTCATTGATTGCGATATACATAAAAAATTATAAATTCTCAGACGCATAATTTGAAACTTTCGAAGTTCTTAAAATTAATTACATCGAACTTTGCCAAACTGATAAACATCTCATTTGATGCTTTCTTTTGAATAATATAAGCTAGTTATCTCTGAAAACTTTGTGAAAAGTACTTTTAAAGATAACGACTACTATTCTTCATGAGAGAATAATAATTTAAAAAAAAAGCGCTGTTTTGCTGTGGGAAGAACATCGAAGATTATAATTTTATTTTTTATATTTCATAGGATAAGAAAGTTTAGAAAATTTGTGTTTAAACATTACATTTATAAAATGCTATATTAGCTTTATTTTTTAGAGACTGCATGCTTGGTGATAAATATTTTTTAACACTTTCCAACATAGTTGAAAAGTGTTTATGAATTCGGTTTGTCTGTCCACCCTCTAACTCTCGTAAATATGCTTGGATCTTCATGCAATTTATATATGTTAATAGTGTTTACCATGGTATGTTCGGTATTGAATATGAAGTGTGTAGTACTTATAGTTAATTTACAGGGGCGTTCAAAAGAATCCAGTTACGTTATGGTCAATGGGGAAAAATCGTTTGCAGACGACATTACGCTATTTCGAATATATTGAAATTGATATAAATCACTAAATTTCAATACAAGATTATTACTACAGAATAAGGATTTCATAGCATTTATCGTTCATTTACAGGGACACACAAAATAAATCAGTTACGAAAGTCTGTTTCAGTCGAAAGTTTGTTTTTTCTGTCTTCTTTGAGCAATAATTGCTGGATGTGCATTTTCAATTTCAGCATGCGTTTTTAAATTTAGCCAATTTTTTGCATGTTACTTGTCTTGAATAAATTCTATACCTCGTTTACAGGGCTGCATAAAACAATTTACGAACCATTCTCATTATTAGCAGTAATTGATGAAGGGAAAATTTCAACTGTGGTATGTATTTCCTAATTGAACTAAATTTTTGCATGCAAGTAAAGGGTTAAATTAGACTCTTATTTCAGCTTATTAAACGGAGAGGTTTTATTACATTATTCTGAATGTGTTGGAAAGTGTTTCATAATCTATGATTGGCGCATGATTTTTTCTTCTTATTAATTAGGTATTTCGTTTAAATAGATGAGTATGACTTTAAAAACGTCCTTGTGCACTGTACTGGGTGGAAAATTATCGTTACTATTATTTGTTTTTTAAAACTTCAACTAATTTAACTCAAACACATGAAACTGAAATGGGTGGAGCCCAATTATCGAAGGCTCAATACCAGTTTTCGCCAATACTGAATTTGAATGAGAATTTCCTCAAATTAGTCAGCTATGGGCAAGTTGGTTTCATTTATGAACATTTATTTTTGGCCGGCAAATTTGACGATATTTCGCTAAGTCTTGCCAAGCTTAGCGAGAATTTGACGCTGGCGGATATGACTATGTAGTTTTAAATGTACAGGGAATAGCAAGAATGGTTACAGAAATTAAAGTAAATTTGCAAGAAACTACGTATTCTAAAATTCCCAAATGAAACCTGATTATGAAAAAAAAAACCCAGCTATTATCAGACTGCTACATTTCAGCCATTTGTAGGTGCGTTCGTAATTATATAAATACGTAGCACCTATAGTCGTCGTTCGGTCTGTCTGTCTGTCTGTCCGTCCGCCCGCATATAACAGAGCAAAAGCTACACAACCGAATGGTCTGAAATTTTAAATATATAATTGTTGCAAAATTTTATCTAGTCATTTCAAATTTTATGAAAATCGGATGTTTAATTTAATTACAGGGACAGTCAAAAGTTTTCCGTTACGTTACAGACAATGGGAAAAAATTATTTCAAGTGCATTTTAATGATGTTACAACCTTTCGAACAGAACGAAATTGATATGCACTTATGAAGTGCACTAAAATATACATTCAGTACAATATGCGGTGCAAAAAATATTTATAAAACTAATTATAGTATGAACGCACCACATTTGCTACGTTTGACGTGCAATTTCCAACTTATTTAAGATAGAGACAAAATAAAAAAAAATTCTCCAGAATCATTGCATAAAGGCAAAACACTTAAGGGTAAAAATGTTTTGAACTTTTTTGTAAATCGTTTTGAATTAAAAATTTTAAGTGGCCACAATTTTAAAACAAGATGAAGCTGGCCAACGAACTCGGTCGAAAATTTGGTAAGTCCTGTACACATACTCGGTCGCATTAAAATCGGTTGATAAATATGAGTGCGATCGCATGCGAAATATCAGATACCTACATATATATGTATATAATTAAAATGAAATCACATGTATGAAACTCAAAGGAAAAGGCAATACAAAAATGAAAAACAGAAAAATGAAAATTCAAAAAAGAGAAATTATGAATATCTTACGGATTCGTGGGAGAAGCTTCATAAGAATAATTCATAGTAAAGATATGATATTTCGTCAAATATTGTCATCATTATATATAAATCAACATTTGGACGGAGGGTGGTTTTGGGGTCTGTGGGTCATGATTGTTGAAAATAGACCAAAAATTTTTGGAATTGCTTCCTTCTGAGCGGCTGCAATAGGTATTCTCACTTTTCGTAATGGAAACTACCTAAAATTATGTAATGTATAGAGAAATTGCATGGGGTAGCTTAAGAAAGTTAGTTTATATTAATTTTCCCTGTTGTTTTGTATGGCCGAAATAAGACTACTTTTAATATTTAGACTTTTGAAAGATGGAGAAATGTATTCCATGGAAAAAATACCAAAAGTCAGTTGCACTGGGCAACAATGGTTCTGTCACAGAACTGAAATTAATTGATTCTTGATCAGTTTTTTGCATCTATTCCGAATATGCTTTCCGTTTTTCTCCAGGTGGTTCAGTTTTTGAGAAATTTGCATATTTAAGTTCATGCAAATTTAAGCTTTTTGTGCTTTTTTATGGAAATTTGAGATACAGCAAATGTCAGATGGAATTACCTTTTCTAGATAATGACTACTGGATTATTTGTTTCAGATAAATGTCCCGATCTGCATATTATTAACATTATATGTCAGTTATTAAGCCTAATTTGCGTATTTTTCAATGGTGTAATGTTTTACTATCAACTTTAAAATAGTTGCCACAGAATTCACGTAATGTTTTTTAAGGCCAGATTTTTTTTGGCCGATTTCAAATTCCTAATCTGTTTCCTTATATCACGTTTAGTTTTTAAATAAAATTAATTTCTACTTTTGTACGTTATTGACACAAGTTTGACGTATGATGCTTTTTAGAGGTGTGTAGTGTACCTCATTGTCAAAAGGGTAAACAGTGTCAGATCCCTATCGGGACATAAACAACAGTTTCTATAACATAAAAAAATGATAAAAGTAGTATCTATATGCTAAAGTTGATCATCACAAAGAGCATAAAAAAGCGAGTTCTGGCCTTTTTTTTGACCAAAAAATAAAATTTCACTTTTTTCAAAAACTAGACGTGATAGAAGAAAACAGATATCAGATTTGTAAAATCTCCTCAAAAAACTGGTTTAGAAACATATTAGCGTACTCGTGTGGTAGAAATATTTTGACGTCAAAAGAAACATTATTAGGAAAGCAAGAAAAATATGCAAATTAGGCACATCCCCGGTCACATGTCTCTATAATCTCAAAAACAACGTTTTTGTAAAGCAAACTAAACAGTAATCTTAACATAAAACAAAAAATTCAGTCTAATAAAGATCTATGCCTTAAATTTGCATATAATTGTACAAAATTTACAAAATTTGCATAAATCGAAATATGCAAATATCTCCAAAACAAGACCTGTTGAAGTAAATCTAAAACTAGATTCGGAATCAGCACAAAAAAACCATATAAAACCCAACTAATTTCGGTTTTGTGAAAGAGCAAAAGTTCAAATTTGTTGAGCAGTGTTATCAAAGCATATGTTATCAATGATATGCTTTTTTGTTATAACAAGGGTGGACACATGCTAAACAAAATACTTCAATTATTCGAATGAATTATTCACCTGAACACTTCCACTTTTCAAGAGAATTTTAGTGACACTTCTGTCGTGTACGCATAAAGAAAAAACATTGTCCAATCAATTTTAGTAGCAACTAGCGGGTATGGCCGACCTAAGATCAGTCAAAATTAGCCGTGTGTTCAATTCGATATTTTATTCTCATTGTATCATTCTTGCTGTTTAGATACAATTGGCATGATCCTGAGCCATACTGACCCAAAATGACCCACTAACCGAATTTTTTCGAACATGCGACCTAACCAATGCTCTTCTCTAATCCGAAAACAATAGAATACAAAATTTAGTCAAAATCGCTAAAGTCGTTTCAGAGGTAAAATTAGCTTGACCCACGGTAACCCCAAAAGAACCCACTAATCTAAATTTATCGAACATGTGACCTATCCGAATGGTCTTCTCGTGCTGGGAAATGGTGCAATAAAATTTTTTATCAAAATCGTTTGAGCCATTTTTTTATACAATTAGCTTGACTTTGACCCAATGTGACCCAAAATTAATCGTCAATCAAATTTTCTTGAGCATGCGGCCTAGCCCAGTGATCTTCTCGAACCCAAAAACGATAGAATACAAAATTTAATCAAAATCATTGAAGCCGTTTTCTAGATAAAATTAGCTTGACCAACAGTGACCCCAAAATGGCCCACTAATCGAATTTTCAGGAATATGTGACCTAACCCATTGATTTCTCTTGCCCGGAAACAGTATAATAAAAATTTTGTCAAAATCGTTTGAGTCGTTTTTTAGATACAATTAACTTGACCCATAGTGACCCCAAAATGACCCACTAATCGACTTTTCTCGAACATGTGACTTTGTCCAGTGGTCATCTCATGCCCATAAAGGCATATTACGAAATTTTGTCAAAATGTTTTGAGCCTTTTCTTAGATTCAATTAGCTTGACCCTGACCCATTGTGACCCAAAATGACCCGCTAATAGAATTTTCTTGAACATGCGACCTAGCCCACTGGTATTCTCGTGCCCGAAAACGATAGAATACAAAATTTCATCAAAATCGTTAGAGTCGTTTTCTATATAACTTAGCTTGATCAACAGTGACCCAAAAATGACCCACTAATCGAATTTTCTCTAACATGTGACTTAGCCCATTGGTCTTCTCGTAATCCAAAACAGTAGATTACAAAATTTAGTCAAAATCGTTAGACCCGTTTTTTTAGATAAAATTAGCTTGACCCGAAGGGACCCAAAAATGACCCACTAATCGAAATTTCTCGAACTAGTGACCTAGCCCAATAGTTTTCTGGTCCCCAAAAGCGGTTGGATATACAATCTAGTCAAAATCGATTGAGCCGTTTTTAGATATACTAATTAGCTTGATCCTGACTCATATACGACCCAAAATGACCCACTAACCAAATTTTCTCGAACACATGACCTAGCCCAATGGTCTACTCGTGCCCGAAATTGATAAAATACAAAATTTAGTCAAAACCGTTAGAGTCGTTTTTAAGATAAAATTTATGTACACACATGCACAAATTTTTGTTCATATTATAATATAAGATAAATGCAAATATTTGACTGTTTTCGACTATGACAGTCCCAAAATTTTCCCTGCTTGAAACATTTAAAAAAAATTGCAATATTTCATCTCTCCATGCTTTTAAAAGTATAAAAATAATGCGTGTCAAAAGTTTAAGTAGAACAACAATTTTTAAATAAAACTTTAAAGATTCATTTTACTTCAATTTCTTGTTTATCTGCGTTAATAATTGCAGTCCGAACTATCAACTTTAAGAATGGGAGAAGAATAACTGTGTCAAAAGTTTAAGCAGAAAATTGTTTCACAATGCAAAATGCACTGAAAAAGTTTCCTGTGAGCTTTTAGTGCTGAGATTTCATAAAAAGCAAAGTAACTAAACGCTATACTTGGTTTCTATCCTTTTAGTAATTTGAAGTACATTTATCATCCGCCATTTAAGAGATAACCAACATAAGCTATATTTTGACTATGAATGTATATCAAAAGTATTAAAAGTATTAAAGAATTAAAATCCCTTTTTAAACCTAAAATTTAAATTGATTTCCAAATAAATATTTTCTAACTATTAATGTCTGATTCCGAAGTGCCCCTTTTAATTGTTTTTTAAGACCAACAAATATTACTCTCAGATATTGAATTGTAACCAACTTTAAGATTCAAAGCACAAGCTAAGCGTTATTTGCAAGAGTCTGTGATTTCAGTTGCCCACAAGGTTCATTCCTGGTCCGCAGTCCAGACATCAATCAAAAGTATTAAAATAATTAAGATAAAATTTCTCTCAATAGACACACCCCCCTCTCCCCTGGATGAAAAAGCAAGAGCACGCGCGAAGAATTCAGATTTTGCAGATTTGAGATATCCAGCCTGTCTTGGAACCATGTAGGAATTTAAATAATTATAAGGCTCTAGGGAGCCTCTTGGAGAAGTCTTTTTCTAATCACCCTATATATGTTTTAAACGAACCGGCTCAGCACGGGAATCCTTCCAACCTAAGACCCGTTAAAATTATCCCCTTTGTCTTTCTTACTTTGCTCATCCCTACTTTCACTATACTACACAAATACACCAAGAAATTAAAGCAAAAGTTCTGAAATTATTTTTCCTTCAAAATTATTACATCAGAGTACAATGAAAAAAAGAAAGTGATTATTTTATCGCTCGTTTCTGAGTTCTTAAAATAGAACATAATTACTGGCTCATATTTTTGGGATTAAGTAAGAAAGGAAGAAATTCTTTCTCTAGATTCTAAGATTAACGGTCGTGTATACTGGAATTAATATTATTGATTCAATAGGTGATGAAGATCAATAAAAGAAATGAGAATAACTAAGGAAAGATTATTTTATTTTTTCATTTTGTGCCAAGTAAATGTTTTTTCTTTTTCCTTTTTTATTCTGTACTATCAGTTTTGCTCGACGTACATTTTTCGAAAATCCGTTATTTCTACGGTCAGTTAAAGCTTACATTTGATGAAGGAAATTTTTTGAAGAAGGAAACATTTGATGAAGGAAAGTGCAACCTAGATCTCTGTTTTCAGTTCTTTCCGATTCTGATTGCTAAATCTCTAACATTGTACTGCCGAACAGAGATTATTAACTAAATAACTCTTTGGGCGTTTTCTGTTTCTTTTTTTTTAAATCATTGTATAGAAATATCTCTATGTATTCTTCAACTTTTTAAGACACACAAAGAAAAAATAAAGACCTGACATTGATCTCAAAATGTGCCGGATGGTTCACAAAAAAGATCTGAAATGAAAATATTCTAAAATTCATTCTACAGATAGAGTGTAAAGATAGAGTCTGACAAGTGAAATTTTAAGAAAACACAAAAAATGACTTCAAGTGATAATTTAAAAAAAATTATTACACTGATATTTAGATTATTCTTTACTAACATGCTTTGAGTCCCAAAGAATCTCTGGCTGTACATTGCGTTATTTTTTATTCTTTACGGGTTTTTTTCTTCTCTTCACTAATATTATTCTTTACTAACATGGTTTAGGTCCCAAAGAAATTCTGACTCTGCAATGCGTTATTTTTTTATATTTTACTTTATTTTTTTCTTATCTTCACTAACAGTATTCTTCACTAAGATGGTTTAGGTCCAAAAGAAATTCTGACTCTGCACTGCGTTATTTTTTTTTTATTTTCTAGGGGCCTTTTTTTATCGTTTCTTCACTAAAATGCTTTAAGTCCAAAAGAAATTCTGACTCTGCAATTTTTTTTTACGCTTTTTTTCTTTTGCAAAATGAAAGAAAAAAAAAAGAAAGAAAGAAAAAAAAACCCTCTTGGCTTTACTATTTAACCTAAACCTCTTGTTTAGCTTGAGAAATTTCCTCAAAGGAACAGAGAATACCTCGTCTCTTTGAGATCAACCTAATCTCGAAGAGCCCAAGGCTCCGCTGCACTGAAACTCCCCGACTGCGAAATCCCATGTTATCCTATGGGAAAACTTTGAAGCGCAATTACTCATTAACTAATATAATTATTAAAATACCGTTTTCACCATCAGAAAGTAAACGTCAGATACCGATTATGTGCGTTAAAAAAAAATTGTTTCCATAAATTTTAAGTACATAAAAAACCCCTATAAACTTTGAAATTTCCATTTGATTAAATTTTATCTTCTTAAAAATATTTTAAATTTACGTAGACAATTTTTTAAATCGCACATCATCGGCATCTGACGTCTACTTTCTGAAATGGAACGGTGAAAACGGAATTTTAATATATTTTATTAGGTAATGAGTCATCGCGCTTCAAAATTTTCCCATACGTTAACATGGAATTTCGCGATCGGGGAGTTTCAGTGAAGCGGCCCCTTAAAGGGCAAAAATCACAATCCCAAAGCTATCCCAAAGCCTGGAAAAATTACTTTGGCATAAGATTCTATCTTAGGGGTCATCCATTAATTACGTCATTCGAATTACAGGAATTTTTTTACCCCTCCCTCCCCCTATGTCACAGATTGTTACACTCGAGTAACATCGACGTCACATTTTATGCAACTGTTAATTTAGAGAGAATTTTATGCAAGCAAAGTTATATGCAATCTATTACCTACTGATATTAATACTATATAAGTATAACAGCAAAAATAGTTAAAAAAAAAAAACTTTTACAAGCATTCGATGTTCATTTTGAAAATCACGCCTAATTTTATGACTGCGATTCATGTTTTCTCCCCCAAAATGTCTTTTACATTACATTAATTTGGCATGGGCACCGAATTCTAATATGAAAAATTCACTGTTTTTCTTTTACGCTTGGTAGAAAGCTAAATTTATTAATAGTGAATTTATTAATAAAGAATATCTAAGTTTTGCTTTGTTTACTTTTTAAGGTAGGGCAACAGCAAAGGAAAAATGCAACATTATTTAAAGTATCTTTGTAGGATTTCTAAATTGATTTTTAAACGTATAATCGTAAATTAATTAACATTATACACTATTAATTGACAAAAGCATATTTTCTCAGATATTGTACTCTGAATTTTTTTATTTATAATTTATTTTTTAGTTTGAAATATTTCACTGTTGCAGTTTCACAGTCATTTTGCATATTTTGGCGAGCCAGTTATTGGCGCATCATTAAATCCATTTGTTTTTGTTTCAAGTCCTATACAATTGTACGAGTTAACTAGAATATTTGGCGATTAATCATTGGGCGTGAATGACTCACGCATGTCCAACAGATTTTGAGATTGTCGAAGGACTATCCTCTACTGTGTGCGTAATACTGCTTCTTCCACGGTAGGAATTCTGCGATATTTTACAGCGCCCTTATCACGGAAGCATAAAATGATCCACTCGCGCACAATTCCTGATAAAGACGCTCAAATGTTCGGGAATCCGACAGAATCCTACCCGGGAATCGTTAATCTAAATCCTTCGAGCAGCCAATCCATTTCCTTGCGCAATTCCATACATGAAATGCATGTCGACAAGTTCCGCATTGGTGTTATAATGCATATTGCTCGAAATCCGTGCGGGAAATGACGATACAAGCCAAGGAAGAGCACTCATCCACCGCATTCAACAGCGCCCTCTACTGTCTCAATGCTGCATTTCCGCACCCACATTCCTGTACGAAAGCTGCTTATTTAGATCCCCTCTACCTGCCTTTATTTTTTTTTGCATATAGTTCTGAACCACCCTGTATAAATATATGTTCAAAATGGAATCTGTTTTTTTAGTTCTCACTCCTGTGTCTTTTCTAACGCATTACCAGTAAATGATATTCATGTTACAGCAGTATAACATTAAGCATTTGGGTACGTTATTTTATCCTTCAAATTCCTGATCTAGCATCCAAATAAACTGTGCTAACATTATATGATGCTGTAAAGCACCGGTTCCCATCAAAACACCACAGTTAGCAGCATCGGATAACGTTAATATTTTAGAGAGTGGCTCCTGGGAACGCTGAACTGCTGTTGGCACCGTGTCGATAGATACCGCAGACCGACACGAAAAATCAGTGGTGTGGAAAGTCCTCTCGCTGGGAGGTGGAAGAGGTGTATGGACCCGGGAGATTTCAACGGGTTGTGGTTGCGATAAAAATTGGAGATAAACCTTGTAGTCAAGTCAGACTTCCGACCTCGCGGTATTTTGACAAATGGAAGCTGCACCTCTTAGTGCTGTGCCTTCGTGACATGGCCTCCCGTTTTGGTAGGTTAGGGGCATTTGTAACAACGAAAACAACAACAACAACCAAATAAACTTTAATTTGGCTAAGTATAGAGAAATCTCATTCCCGTGCTTATTAGGTGAGATTAATAGTACATATTATGTAAACATAATTCTACCCAGAAAATTTATTTAGTAACATTTAACTTGTATTTATTTGCATTTATTTAAACTAACGAAGTTTGTGGTGTGGAGCACGTTTATTTGATGCAAATCAGCAACGAAACGACTTATTTTCAATATGTTAATCTAATTCACTTTAAAAATATTTTCACTTTCATTTTAGAAAATTACAAAATGTTATACAGAGTATTTTTATATGAAACAGATTTTTCAAACAATATCAGCGCAGTATCACACATTTCTCATTCCCCTATTCTCATTTTTTTTTGTGTAAAGTTAAATATTCAATGAACTAGACATGGTGTCCTGTCACCGTGGCACTTATATGCTTGGTAAGGCATGCAAAACAATCCTACTCTGCAAAGTACGCTGCAAACGATTTTCTCCCTATATACCATAATGTAACGGTATTCTTTTGAGTATCCTGTAAGGGAACCTATAAATGTTATACCTTTATTTTTTTTTAATACCGGCAATGCCATAGTAAACTCCAATAACATACATCTATTACATGACAATTCGGAAACATTTACCCGAGTTAGAACATAGAGAGATAACCAGGTGACCAGACAGTCCTCAAACCGAATTCATAAACACTTTTCAACTATGTTGGAAAGTGTTAAAAGAAGAATTGCGGAAATCGGAGCATCCATTCAAAAACTATGCGTTATAAGTGAACATAAATAGGAAAAAAGAAAAAAAACATACAGGCAAATTGTGTAACTGATCGATTAAAAAGTAGAGTTCAGAGTCGATTAAAAAGCTCAGCCGAAACAAGGACATTTATCTGCGATGGTTTTACATTCTTCATTTGCAAATGAGGAGAGCTGTTCAAAAATTCAAATACTTTTATCCTGAAACTTTCATACAGTAAAGATGTGTCGCATAATGTCATACGTATACATATATGTCAAATAGTAAACCTTGCACACCTCTGTATTACTGCGAAATGAATTGACCCCGTAACATTTGAGAAAAATTCCCGAACATATCGATTTTAAAAATGGTACATAATTACTGGCTGGCCCATATTTTTAGGATTAAGTAAGAAGTGTTTCTCTCTTGCGATTCTAAGATTAACATCATGTACCGAAATTAATATTATTGATTCAATATGGTGATAAAAATGAATAAAGGACGCCAGACTAATTGGGGAAGGATATTATTTGAGAGATATTTATAATTTATACCACTTTTTATGCTCTGAATTGTTCAAAATTTGAATATATTAAAACTCCTATAAAATGCGAAAGACAGTCATCCGGATTGATATCATGTGATAATTAAATATATATATATATATATACATTTTAGGGGAAAAAACCTCTACTAAATCCAAATTTATTTATTCGTTTTTACAAATATCATTTTCCTGAAATTTCTATTAAAACTACTGTTAAAACTTATATTTAATTATAATTTTTAAAGACTATGTCGACATTTACGGTTTACAGCCAAACAATTAACTTTGTTGGATATATTCAACTAACACATCTATATGCAGTATTCATTCATGCCACATTTGATTTATGTATCAAATGTGCGTAGATATAAGAAGTGGCTTTAGTAGCCGCAGCTCCCTGGTAAGATCTTTTCAGTTTCAGTGCCTCTAAACATGAGATCTATAAAAACTATTAAATTTTAATCAACTCGTGGGCTTTGACCCGTACGAGCCCAACCTCGTTCAGACTCTAAAAACACGCTAATTTGATAGACTTTAAAAAGATTACGAAAGATTGAATTATAATTAAAACACCTGTGGCGATCTCTCTGTAAACGGGTTTCCATTCATTTCATTTTTACTGAAGGATTTTAAGACCGACTCTGCTGCTGGTATTAGCTGTTTTCGTATTTGATTAAATAAGATCAGTTAAACGTTTGAAAATCCGTTAATATAAAATGAACTAAGTCAACAGAGTCTTTGTCTCCCGGTATTTTTTAACAATGCTATAAGAAATTTGTTTTAGATAAGACATTTTAAATGTATCGTTTTAAATCTGACGTAATATTCACCAAAGTTGTCTTTCTCTTTTTAATATTCACGTGAAAATATTTTTATTGTTAGAAAGGAAATATTATTATTTGCACTGTCTTAAAATTGGCAACAATAGTTAAAAAGATCATCTCGAAATATAAAATAAATGTCTCGTGTAAATATATTTTTAAATTTAACCTGCTTGGCAATATTTTAATGAATTCATTATTTTAAAGTTTTCTTTCTTTTTTAATATTCACGTGTAAATACAATTTTTATGACGTATATAATTTTCAATATTTTCTTGCTTTTAACACGTAATCATTTAAATCTAATTTGATAGGGGTTTTTTTGTTTATAATAGTCATGTGTAAATATTTTTTTAACTTAAAGGAAATATTACTCTTTGTGCTGGCTTTATAACTGGCAAAATTTCAAAATAATAATCTTTTCTAAAATATGTAAAAAAAAAGTCTCTCGAAATGCTGACAAATTTAATTTAAAATAAAAAAAAAACCTCAAAAAATGAGTCAAATTAAAAAAGTAAATGCAGTCTGCACGCCGCGAGTTTCTAATGTATAATCCTCAGAAAACATGTTTAAATTTCTATGTATGGATTTTGCTCCTATAAAACTTTTTTTAATGGAACGATTTTGACCAACTTTAAAACATTAAATATATCTTAAAATAATTCTTCGATTTAAAAACTGTCTAATTCAGCGTGTTTATCAAACATTTCTCTATAATACTATAAATTTTCAGATTTTTGTATGTAGTTTTCTTAATATACGTGAAGAAAGACACCGGTCACAAAAAGTTCATTTACGACGGCGGGCGAAGGTGGCAGGGCGTTAGTTACCTTTTTTTTAGAATTGAGAGCTTATTTTGCAGATTTTCTAACTCTTTTGTTTTAATTCCCCGATATAAAGCTATAAAGCCGACGTGTGTAAATACCAAATTCTTTGTAGTAAAAGTTGTTATTAAAAAGTAGGCCTAATGTAAGTTGAATACATTAAGCTTATCTTTTTGTTAAACTATTTGAGAGAAAATTTTATCACACGACTTAAACTTTATTATGATAGTTCCAATTACCCAAATTTTTATGTACCCAGAAAATAATCATTTTCATAACACATTAGTCCGGCTAGTTGAAATTTCACTGTACCTTTGAAAAAAAATGTGGGAAGCATCCGTAAATTTTCATTTTAGGCGGTTTTCCCCCGCTCAAGAGCGGGAAATTTCGTGACACATTTCTGACTCATTTTTATACGCAAAAGAATGCCACTTGCAGGTATGATTATTGGAGTGATTTGTAATCGAACATTTTTTTTTCATTTTTCGATGAATGAATTACAACTTGAGTTGTAAGCTTCAGGATTATTGCCTCAAGACTGCATTTTTTTTTTTCTTAATCTTTCCAGCGTTGTCGCGTCGGTTCAAAACGCCAACTTTGACAGCAATTTCTGAAAGATACCTTTACCCAAAAATGGGAAAAACTTTTTGATGACATAGTTTCTGAATAAAAGAACCTGTCACTTTGATGCGCTTGAGAACAAAAATTAATTTAAAAATGTGCCAGAGAGTAGGCAGTTTGTATTTGAGATTAAGAATAAGAACGCTATTACTTCCCATATATACGAACAGGGATACCATAAAACATTTGGGGCGTCTACATTCGATTGCTTCTTGGAAGTGCCTCGCACGTTAACCTTTCATAATTTACTTATTTTCTGAAATGTTTTTAGTCATAAAAAATGGATCATAATTTTTTTAATTCTCAAAATCCAAATTTTATTATTGACTCATCAATAAATACTGAATTTTAATTGAGGTGTCACATTTTACATTTTCTATTTTCTACAACGCGGGATAACCCACCATTGGCATAGGCTTCCAGATCCCGCGTTGCAAGTTTATTCAAAAAAAAAAAAAAAAAAAAAAAAAAATTACAACATTTAACAATAGTTTTAACAATAAGAAATAATGGTAATAGTACAAATAATAATAATAGTAATTATAAATATAATAATAAAAGTAATAATAGAACAGATGAGCTGAGCGCTTTACAGACGAAAGTGTGTATTATTTTCAACACGAATATGATTGATTAATTACAAAAGCAGCAGATGAATAAGATGTTTTTAAGCTCTACATATTCTCAGGTGCATTAGTTTAATAGTTATTATCATGAGTTCAAGTGTTTTGTTGTGAGATAACTTTAAGGTTATGGATAACCTGAGTGTATGGCTGTTCTACCTACAAGAGTTTTCTAAATTTTATATTCTCGATTTAGTTAGGAACTGTTTGGCCTGAAGTTCATGTTTCTGTTCATTAGTGCTAATCTTGTTCATCTATTGGCATTTGTGGGTTTTGAAAAATTTGTTGATTGTTTTCTAGTAACCGCACACAATCTATTATTTTAGTATATAGCATTGGTGTTTTCAGCACAAATTTGAACCAATGGTGATGTTCTATTGTGGCTGATTTACGGATATGGAGGGTTGATGTTAATGGACAGCTGAGCATATAGTGAAGAGAGTTACCAATTTCACCACAGGTACACAGTGGCGACGGAGCTTTATTTATTTTGAATAGGTAGGACGGGAAGGGTCCATGATTAGTTGAGAAGATATACAGGTTTCTATGTACTAACATGAAGTCTGTTGATACTTTTGGACATAATTTGTAAGTAAATCTGCCAGTGGTACCATAATCCCACTGTTGCTGCCATTTGTCTATGGCTTCTTTTTTCAATTTCTTTTTAAGGTGTGAAGCTGGGTATGGATGAAATATTTCTCGTACTTTAATATTTGTTATTGCATCTTTGGCTAGTTGATCTGCATGTTCATTTCCTTTAACACCTGTGTGTCCCCGAACCCATTGAAATTTAATTGATTTAGATGTTTTCTGTAAGGCTATTATAATTTTTGATGTGATAAAATCTGTACTAAAAACGTTCTCCAATAATGCAAGACTTGACTGGTTATCTGTGTAAATGACGAAGTTCCCGTCCCCTGAGGAGTCTGCCCATAATATTGCATCTAATATGGCGATTTGTTCAGCTTGAAAGATTGAATTTGATATTTGTAACTTTATTTGATGAGTATGGATGCATTTCCCTTCTTTATAAACACAGAAAGCATACGCTGTGCCAGCATCTGATTTTGAGCCGTCAGTGTATATATTTATTGTTGAAGTGGATGGAACTCCTTCTTGTAGTAAAAGATAATCTTGATGTGGGGAAGGTATGGATGAGGATATTTTCGGTTGATAGAAGACTGGAAAGTTGTCCTCTATTGGAATCCCCAGACGTAGGACCTGTCCTGAAATTGCTAATGTATTTAATTGGATCGCCAATGGTTGAATGCCGCACAATACATTCAAAGCTGCCGTTGATGATTTTCTATAAGCTCTCGACAGAAGCAAAAGGCATTGTGTCTGAATTGCCGATAGTAGCCTGTAGCCATGTGAGACTGGTAGGTGTGGAAACCAACATGAAGCGGCATAGGATATTTTTTTTTCTAATATTTGTAAGTACCAGATTTTAAAAATTTGCTTCGACAGGCCTCCATATGCAGCGGCGAATTTTAGAAGATTTTGTGATATTTGATTAATTTCTATACGTTTTTTATTCAGGTGCGGAAGAAAAGACAGTGTTTTATCCAATGTTAAGCCCAAGTAGTCTATTGTATTTTCAGATTTAAGGGAGTGCCCATCCAATTTATATATTGGTCTTCTCTTCAGGAAACGTGGTTTTCGAAGATTTAACACTACACATTTGTCATATGAGAACTTCATATCCGTTTGTTTAGCCCAATCACTTATTATTTGTAGTACCTCTCTTCCCATCTGCTCCAACTGTCTTCTTGTTTGGCCAAAAATAATTAGAAGAAGATCATCGGCATATGCTATTATCTTAAAGCCATGTTTCTTTAATATTCTCAGTAATTTATTCAAGAATATTCTCCAAAGAAAAGGTCCAAAACAGGACCCCTGTGGGCAACCTCTTCTAAACCAGTGGATCTTTTTTGACAGCCAATTCGGCATTGCTCCTCTTGTTGAAAGAAATGATGCTGCTATGTTTATTAATGCTTGTTTTAGTTTTAGGAATTTTAATTCTTCTAAGGTCTCTGGCCAGGGTAGTCGGTCAAATGCATTCTTGAAATCTAGCGATATTAGGGAAATATAATTATTTTTCTCTTTGAGCAGATTTATAAATGAGAAAAGTTCGGCTATCGCTGACTCCGTCGAACGACCTTCTTGGAAGCCATGTTGTGATTTTTGTAGTTCTTTTTGGCTGCATAAGTTAAAATTTATCCTTTTTAATAATAGTTTTTCATATATTTTACCGAAGATTGGCAGTAAGGAGATTGGCCGATACGAAGATGCGATGTTTGGTTTTTTAGAGGGCTTTATGAAATAAACCAATTCTCCAATCTTCCATGTTTTGGGGAAGTAATTTAAATATAGCAGAACATTGTACATTTCTAGTAAGAGAGACTTATGATGCTTGAATAATTGTCGTACTATGTTATGATCAATTTCATCGGGCCCCGGGGCTTTGTTCCTGTTGAATGAGTAGATGACATTTTTAAGTTCTTTTAAAGTAAAATTTTCAATTGCCTCTGCCTTCTGCTGGTTAAATAATGAGTCCGCTGGCATTTCTGATTGGCCGAATATTTCTGTGGTTAGAGTTTCGTAGAATCCTTCTGCTGTTTCCGTTTCTTCCTCTTGTTCTTCTAATGAATACAGTTCTTGATTATGATAATTTTTAAAAGCTACTTTTTTTATTTTTCCATAGGGGTTTTTGGATTGTGTACAAAATCTTGTCCATGCCTGTTTTTTCGCGTTCAAAATTGCTTTTTTATACATGGCTCTTTGTGATTTAAATTTAATTATATCTTGTACTGTAGCTGTCGGGAGCTTTGTTTTTCTTCTTAGAGCCCTAACTAAATTACGTTTTGTGCGTAGCTCATCGTTCCACCATGTTATCTTCGGTTGGTGAGTGCTTTTTCTTTTCTTGAGTGTCTGATCACATGTTCTTTTAAGTAGTTGGTAAAATTCTTCATATTTTTCTTCAAATTCCTCAGTGGTTTTTATATTTTTGAAGTTGAAATTTTGTTGGTTTAAATCTTTTTTAATTTTATCGTTGAATTTTTTAAATGATGTTTGTTTTGTTCGATATCTTCTGTTTGGTAACTGCGGGATTTCAATATTAAAGCTCGATGTGATCAGTCTATGATCTCCAAAGTCCATATCTGGGTGTACCATCCAGTTGTCCAGTAAAGGGAACAGTGACATCGATGATAGTGTAACATCGGGCCAGCCTTTTCTTAAAGTTGTATTGTCCTTTTTATTAATTAATTCATACGTTGGTAAACTATGGGGATCGTTTAGTAACAAGAGTCTTTTCGTTGCCATATGCGATATTAATTTTTGCCCTTTGTCATCATCTTTTTTGTAACCCCACAAGCCACTGTGTGCGTTTAGGTCTCCAGCCAATAAGAATAAACTGCTGGAGCCTTTTACTTCTAGCCAATCATTAAGATCATTTTGTAAATCGGTTGACGGGGGTGAATATTGTGATCCTATTGTTAATAAATTATTTATTAATTGAATGTTGATGAAGACTGAATGGTTGTTTTTCTTAATTTGAATATGGCTAATTGAAGGGTTTAGTATTATAATGCAGCAATTTTTTGCTACTGAGAAGTAATACGGTGTTGAAAGTGGTAGTCCTAATGGGCGATTATCTGAGATATAGTAGTCTTGGAGGCAGGATATATCTATTTTTTCCTTTATTGCATGGCGTATGTAATCTGCTGTCGCCGTTTTGCTGTTTTGCAGATTAATCTGGGCTATTGTTAAAGTATTTATGGAAATAGGCTGTTTGGTGTTATTGTTGATATTTGATGATGATACTGAAGAAGAGGGTTTGGAGATATCGGAAATGTTCTCTATGTTGAATATTGCGCCTGTGAAAGGTTTAGACGTTGGTTTCTATTATAATAAAGGTTTTGAAAAACATGACATTGGCTCGACGACGCACTATGCCTGTACTCAAAGCGGTTACCAAAATTGTCCACTGAGTTGAAACAATTTACGCACTGGTGCTGTTCTGGGGTACGCTTTTTAGGACAGTAATCTGATTTGTGGTTATGCATGCAATATTCGCATGTCTGTTTTCTACGACATCTTTCTATTGGGTGTCCGAAAAGCTGGCAGTTACTACATCTTATGAGTGGAGTGTAGTGTGATATTCTACAAGATGCTAATCCGATAAAGATTCTACCTTGTGTTAGTAACTGAAATGCTTCTTGTTCTTCTAGTTCTATCATTAATTGATAGAATTTGTTTTTTGGTCGTGAAATTACCTTTTGAGTATTATCTTTTATGTCGTGGTTTAATTCCGATTTCAGTATATCTTGTATTTCTTCATGTTGTACATATTGTGGAATACCAAGTATGATTATCTTTTTCCTTTTTTCCCCTAAGAATTTCATTTCTAATAGGCGCTGTAATTTTTCGTTTTTCTGCAAGATATTTAGTGTGTCATCTACCTCTTTTGAGGTTGTTGCTTTTATTATAAAGGAGTTTTTATCTCTTGAGATTGTACAGGAGAGCTTCGGTAGTTTTGGTTCTCCTTTTAGTTCTCTATCCACAATCCCCCTTAATATGCTCATTGACATTTTTGTTTCTTTCATCCTCGTTAATAATATTGCCGATTTAGACATTTGTGGCATTTTCCTTGAAATTTGTTGATGGGCTTGATTATGTTGGGGAATTGATTTTTGTGCTATTTTTGAGTAGGAGGTTGAGTTGGCAACGTCAGCATCAGCCTGGGAGATTATTGATGGTATTTGTTGATTTGAGATTTCATCACTTTTCTGATTTCCTATCAACGTTAATATCTGTTGGATTTTTAATTCCTGCTGTTGAAAGTTTGTTTGTATTTCGTGCTTTAGTTCTTCCTCTCTCGCCAGGGAGTGGAGAGTCGTTTCTATATATACTTGCTGCTGTTTAATTTGGTTTTCTTTTTCTTCTATTTTCTCTGTTTGCATTTCTAACGTATACAAGAGCTTTTTTATTTCATCTTGTATAAATTTAATATTTGATTTTTCCATGGTTATATTCTTTTCTTGCAGTATTGTTTCTACGGTTTCCAATATTCCAAAGTTTTCTTCTATTCTGGATTTAATATAGTTTTGTGCTTTTTCTTTTAGCATTTGCACTTCCTGGTCCTTCATTCTTATGGTATCTTGATTTTCTGTTATTTGCTGATGGAGCTCTCCTTTTATTTTGTTTATTTTTTCTTCCATTTCTCCTTTCAAGGTTTCACTATATTCCCTCATGTGATTTACTTCTTTTTCTTTCTCCATTATTAAATGTTGCAGTTTAAGTGTCAAATTTTTCTCCTTTTCTAGGGCTTCATTTGCTTCGAATATTTCATTTTCTAAATTTGTTTTTACTTTTTCATACTTAATGTTGTTTTCTTTTAACTCTTGGAGGATGTTTTCTCGATATTTTGCTGCCTCTATCTCGCACTTTCCATCATGTTTTCGTAGTAATCTGTCCATCATTTCTATCTTCTCCTCAATGCTCATGATTTTTTGCATTGCTGTGTCAAAATTTTGTAATTTGTTGCTTTGTATAGGTGTAGGCGGTTTTCTCGATCTCCTTTTAATGACTGACTGTGAAGGTGTTTTTATACTTTTTGTTAGATCCTCCACTGAGGAGGAGGGGTAAGATCTTGATAATCTTCCTTTGCGATTTCTGAGGCGTTTTGGGGTTAGTGATTGAATATTAGACATATTTAATTCATTTTCATTTTCTGAGGACATACTCATTTTTACTGTATAAGCTCAAGCTGAGTACAGAAATAGTGGCCACAGTTACTTTTTCTCAGCGTCTGTGCCTATTCTTCATTTCTTCGAAATGATTATTTAAATAACAATTGTTTACTAGCTTTTAGAAATTTGGAGATAATGCTATCTAATAGTAGATACCAGGCATTGCTAGAGCACATTCCGGTCTAGTTGAAGGAAAGGAAAAATAGTAAAGGGAATAGCTAAAACCAGTGAACTAGATCAACGAAATGACTAAGAAAAAAGATGATTGCCGAAACTGAACTATTAAACTTTTGAGAGGGAGAAAAAAAATAAATAAATAAATAAAGTTATTGATAATACTTAGAGTGGATGGATATTATGGAAGAGAAAGGAGTGAGACTTATTTTAATGTGGAGAGTGAGTACAGAAGTTTGGAATACATAATTAGTTACGGGGGGATACACTTAAAGTTAAAGGGGCAGGATATATTGTGGGCTTGGCTTCCCGAGCTTGGAAGCACTGTTAATGCTTTAATAATATGTACACTTAAATGTGTACACTCAAAGAAATTTACATAATTTTTACAATAATATTTACAATAAACCATATGGTGAATAGATCAAATCAATTGCAACTATGCTTTCATGTGAAATGTAATTATAGCACTTTGACTGACATTAGTCTTTAAACAATCACTGTAGTAAGTTAATGACATTGGGTGGACCTGGTGAGTGGGTTTCTGAGCCAGTGAGAAAAATTTTGAAGGTAGTAATAGCCTATATAAAGAAGTAATAATCTAAACAAAAGCTATAATAGATTCGGGAAATTATAGTAAAATTAGGACTCACCACTGAAGTCTGTGTTCCTTGCTGCGCTTGAGTAAGCTGTAATCCCCATTGGGGCAGTAAGAAAGTATAAAAATGGGAAATTTAAGGCTTATGGCGCCCTCCATTGTCACTAAAATGAAGTTAGCTTAGCAATGACTCAAGAAACGGGAAGCTTAGTCCTAGTCCTTTCCTGCCAGGTAATACAAGTGATGGGGGAACAAGAGAGTCGAAAAATAAGCAGAAAGTGCCCTCTATTGGCATAAAAGTGAGGTAATCATAGAATAGAATGCGGATACGAGAAGCTTAGACCAAGACCTTTCCGTCAAGGTACTACAAGTGCCAATATGGATAACAATTAAAGAAATAGCCCCCTTCCCCCCTATTTCCCCCCTGCTAAGCTAGAGTAAGACTATATACGCCAAACGAGCGGCGTGCTCAAATAGTCCGAATAGGGAAGATGAGCCACTAATCACAATAAATGGGATGAAAATAAATAAATAAAAAAAAAAAAAAAAGAAAGACAATAAAGAATAAGTCTAAAAAAACTGAAGCTGCGCTAATACCTCCGGGCCTTCAAAGGGGAAGGAAATTAAGAGTGGGAAGGCAAAACAAGGGATCCTAGAAGGCTAATATATGAAGGAAAAAAAACCCCATTAATAACTGCACATGTGGTGGAAGAGTAAAAAGGGGAGAATTGAAGGCTTAAGGCGCACCCTATCGGCGCAAAATTGAGTTAAACTTAAAAAAGTTAACTGTTACGAGAAGCTTAGACCAAGACCTTTCCAACAAGGTATTACAAGTGCCTATAAAATTAAATTTAAAGAAAATGCCCCCCCCCCCCCCGACATAGCTAGAGAAAAACAATGCATGCCAATCGATGCGGCGTGCCCGAAATAGTCCGAATAGGGAAGACGAGCCTCTAAACACAATATTTAAGGGTGAAAAAACAATTTTAAAATTTTAATAAAAAAGCAGAATAATTGTGAATTAAATGTACGACTGCACTGGAGCCCGCAAACCATCAGAGGGTTCCCCTAACGACACAAAAGTGAATTAAACTTAAAATTGATAACTGTTAGGAGAAGCTTAGACCATGATCTTTCCGAAAAGCTATTACAAGTGCCTAAAAATAAAATAAAATAAAATAAAATAAAGAATAAGCCCCCCCCCTCCCCCCTCCGACAATGCTAGGGAAAAACAATGTATGCCATTCGATGCGGCGTGCCCAAAATAGTCCGAATAGGGAAGACGAGCCTCTAAAGTCATTATTTAAGGGTGAAAAAAACAATCTTCAAAATTTAATGATAAACCAGAATAATTAATAAATAAATGACGTGTTGCTCTGAAACCCGCAGACCTTCAAAGGGCTAAGAATCTAAGGGTGGGAAGGTATTTAGATTGAGACTCCGTAAATATAGACTATAAATGCTCAGTTTTACTTAAAACTGTCTTAATGAGCGGTAACCGCCACTACGAATTATTATTATTATTTTTTTAATACTTTAAATGTGACACTTAGTATTCGTGAATATACTCTTATTCGTTAAAATAATTAAGTTGCGTATGCTCCACTCCATCGAATAAAACTCCTTTCAGATATGGGATATAAATCCAGGTATTTGCATCAATCAATCAATCAATCTTGAGATTTCAGAAAATACAAAAGTTTAAGAGCTAATTAAAAATACTTCAAGTCAATTTAAAAATACGAGGATGGAGGCGGAGCAAAAAATAGAGCCTTATCTTTCCGAAAAACCACTACACTAAACGATAACTCAATTTTAAGTATTTTATTTGAATTTTTGAAAAAAAGGTCACTCCTATGTTAACCTATGAGAAAATCAAGATGTTGAGATAGCAAAACGACACAATTTCAAAGAATTTTTAAAAATATTAATAGTTAACTTAGAATAACGTAAGTGACGGCGGAGCAAACTAGAAGGTCTAGAGTTATCAGAGATGGCAATTGTTAGACAAAAAAAATTAATCTTGATAACTTTTAAGCTATGATAAAAAGGTAAACAAACGGCCGTTTCCCGTGTATTTGTATAGGAAACGCCAACGTGACAGGTGTCAAAACAGCATATTTTGAAAAATTTATTTAAAATACTTAGGGTGCTCAAAACTATACAAAAGTGGTCACGGAAGAAAGAATACATTTCAAAGTTTAGTGCCGTGGCATTTGTTTCTCAAATATATTTAGATATGACAACTTTACAGACTTAGCAAAAGAGGTGACGCCACCATGGGAAAAAAAAAATTGCCAAAGTAAAAAAGTGATGCTTAATCAAATGCTCATACAAAATTTAATACTGCAGATAACTTGATGAAATAAGTACTAAATGAAAGACAAAGCTCTAATGAACACAAATCATGCAACAAAAAACAGTTAACAATACGTTATATATACACAATAAGTACATGAAAAAGTGGCTTTTTGAAAATGGCGCTATTTTGCACTACAACTGCAAAAATTCAAAAATTTGTATCTTTGTTAATTACAGTCGTAGAGACATGTATAATAGCTTAAAATGCTCGTATTTAAGTATAGAACAATAATAAAACAATATAAAAATATTTACACATGTGTATGTAGTACTAAAAGCTCGAGAAGTCAGAAAAGCGAAAATCGCTGGGGCGAGATTAACAAAAACTTTAAAAAACCATATCTATTGAATAAATTCATGAAAATAAGCCCACAATATATCAAAAAATTCGTACTATGAAGAGGAAGAGAATGAGACCGGAATCATGCTTCTAGCTTACCTGGTTACGGAGTTTTAGCCGCCAAACATAGGAGCTACGAAAGGTGCTGCAACAAGGTTGGTGTGACTACAAATAGATAATTGAGGTGTCACAAGAAAATTCGTCATTTTCGTTGATAATAGTTAAGAATGGGGATGGCAGCATCAGGAGTTTAGTTATCATTGCAGTTTATTATGACCCCCTTTAAATTTAATTGGTGTCTTCGGTTTAGACCCAAATATTTAAGAAAATGCATTTTAGAATTCTTTGTTTATTATTGTTTTAAAAATGTCTCATATGTTACTAACAATCGATATTTTTGTTAGTACTATAGAAATCAAAGCACGCTAATAGTATCCGGTTCAGCGCCGTAGGTTTCAAACCGCCGGCCCCGGTAGCAATTCGAATCCCCCCCCCCCCCTCCTTGCTTTAATGATACTATAAAACCTGCTTAGACGGAAACACTAACAATCGGGGCAAAATACCGTTTTAGAAGGGGATTTTTCCGTCTTTGCAGGTAAAATTCCATGGTATTATTTTTAGCGGGCTCATGAAAAAAAAAATTTAAGCAGAATTCTGTTAAATATCCACTTATTAGAAAATAAATTTTTTGGATCGTACTTTTTTATAGAGTGCTACATATAACCTTACAGATTTTATTATTTTTTCTTTTACATTATTAGAGCTTATAATAAATTTTCGAGATTCTACAGATGTTACCAGAACCTACTTCAGTCATTCGAAAAGACCCGTTCGCTAATGCTATTCCTATGGAAGAAATTTATAAAGATATCTCGGTCGCATTTCAATATTTTTAGATGATGTTTTTTGCAATGGCTAGCTGAGGTCAATCTGTAAAAAGGTCGTTTTTTACGTTTTCGATTTTCATTGGGGATTTTTTTTCAAGAGGATGCTTTCATTTTAGGAGCTGGTTCTGAAAATGAAAGTGCGACTGTTAACACGGGGGGTCTCACGTCCCCGGTCCAAGCCCATTTGCCCCTGCTCGAAACTAGCTGAGAGACAAGCCCCGCGGCGCGTCCCGAAGGTCGCCGCCAGACATGCCCCGTCAAGGCAGCCCTCACAGAAGCTCCGGTCAAACCGGCGTACTGCCCAGCACACGTCACGCCGGTTATTCCCAAAAGAAGATGAACTGATCGAGTACGATAATCCTCACCACCCAGCTAGAAGAGCCAAATAGTCCCTTCTCTTGGTTCCCGACCCGGTACGCCCCGGCAGTCTGCAGGAACCGAACACCTACAAAGGAGTCGGGCCCACGTACCTACACGAGGTTTCCCGAGCCGGAGTTACTTTACGGAGGGCCAGAAGATCAAATACCATTATCCAGCAAAGACATATACGTGAGCCAACCGATAGGAGAGGGAGGTGCCCCTAACTAAGAAGCCCCTGAAGATCGGGGAAAATCCCTCCTGACGCCAAAGACGACGCCTCGCTCGGGGGATCATGAAGGTGCCTCTAGCGGACCCCGAGGAGACAAGGTAGCACCTCCTCTGACGACACAGACATCGCCTCGCTAGAGGTTTTTGTCCATTCTCTCCACTCAACCGACGAAACCCCTCGCGGCTCAACGGCGGAAGTCATAGAGATTAGACTAGGTGCCGTTAGCGACTCCAGGTGGGAACGGAAAACTCCACCTAGACAGGATAGACCCCACCTCGCTTAGAGGTCGGAGGGTACGGAGTCCCGCCAGTCCACCCCAACTGGACCCCACATGAAGGTGGAGAAGCCCCGGGAGACCGGCAAAAGCCCGACCCTCTCTACCTTACCTCACGGCTGTCGAGGGTACCCAAGCACGAATGCTCCTGAACCCGTGCAATGACCGACCGCTACCTGTTAGTTGCGTTCGATAGTTAGTTTGAGACACTGCTAGATCCTCACCACTGGGCGCGGCAACCTCCAGTAGCGCAAATGCACGCAGGATCTGGGTCCGACCAAGAGTTCCTCCAAGGTTCGAAGCGCCGCCGCGTTAGTCGGCGAGCCTCCGGCCCGGTTCCCTGCAGGGATAGTGTTCAATCGCGGACCTGCCGGTCGACCCTCTCCCAGGGTTTACGGCACGACATCGGGTAACCTGAGCCAAACTGGCCTCCCTCTGCGATCGCTCCCTGGTCGACGAGGGCACCACCAAACCCTACCCACCTTAGGGTCGGCTCACAACTGATCCAGCTACGGACATCTCGGCGGGATGAGCCTCCTGACGCAAATAGCACATAAGGCGCTGTCCGAAGCCCTCACCCTTCGGTTGCTCCGGGAGACCCTGCATGGCGATCCCGCGAGCTCCGTCGTCACTAGTGAGTTACCGAGACGCCGCCGTTCTACAAAGCTCGCTCTCTCTCCTTAGGCTCCCTCTTAGTCAATTGGTGGATGGGGTCCTATCACATTAGCTATCCTTTGCCCAGAGTCACCATCCGGTCTATGACCGGCTCTGGGATCAGACTATGGACCGTTGCTATCCGGCTTGCCCAGAGAATCCGGGTGCCGGTGGTGAAAGCACGGCACTCAATATGCCCACCCATGCACAACGTCCGTTACCCGTGGCCACCGGACTCGAGGCCTGTCGACCGCGAGCCACTCTAGAAGATTATGATTCGTCCCCATCCGGGCCCCTCGCATTCGTTTACAACGAACTCAGCCAGGCTCCAAGTCTCCTCCCCCACTCAAGCGGTCGGTTTCGGACCACCTATAGGGACGGCCACCTGCGACTGTTAAAGGTGTGCTGTCTCCTTAAATTTTATAAGTATCTGTCAAATAAGTAAAGTATATAAGAAAGTATAAATAACTGTCAAATATTTTATACATATACAAGAGTAGGAGCCCTGAGTCAGGGTCTCCTGGCCTTGACCAGGCCGTAAGGATGTTCTAGCAAATTCTGACATTTTAGCTCCCAGGCTGTCAAAGCCTGAGAGGTAATGTGCCCGCAAGTTCTGTAAGTGCATACGTGCATGTACATAAGTATGTACATAACGCGATAACTCTTGATAGAAATATCCGATTTGCTTCAAATTTTGGATATAGGTTCATTCTGATTAGGCGCTTCCTGATTAGTTTTGGTGTTTCATTGGCTAAGTATAAAGGGAGGAACGGGGGCTAATCCTACCCCTTAATTTAGATAAATGGCTTTTTCATGCAGAATTATCCGATTTGCTTCAAATTTGGTATACCGGTTTATTCTGATAAGGCGCTTCTCTGATTAGATTTGGAGGCTCATTGGTTAAGTATAAAGGGGGGGGGGGTAAATGAGCGAGCTAATATCCCCCTAATTTAGCTAAATGGGTTGCTTTGTCGATTTCTTTCTTTTTCGAGGGCGTTATTCTTTGAAATAAGAGTATAATATACAATTAGTGTGAATAACCTGTGAGCTGAGTGCAATCAGTTTTACTGAGCACTTTTCTTTTCATTAATTTTATTATTTATTAGCTATTTTAACTTAAAAAATTTACGTAAAGAGGACACAGTTTACTTTTTTGCTGTTTAATTAATAAACTAGGACCGAAGTCGGCCCCATAGGAGATCTGGGCCCCGGTAATTTGTACCGGCTGTACCCTCTTCCTTTGTACGGGCCTCATCCTGTGCCTATGTGCATACATTCAGTTAAAGCTCTAAATTTATTAGTGCAAATCAAATTGCGAAAAATATTAAGGATAAGTTTTTCGGATAAAACAAAATTTAAAACATCTGCAAAAAACAACTAGCGTACAATAAAAGTACAAAAACGGAAGCAACTCAGAATAAATTAACATAAATTGTATAAGTGAATAGCTGCCAACTGCCGTGATTTCTAGCACTAATTTTCATCACTATAAAATTTCACCTCATTTAATCGAACCTAAAAAAAAGTCAAAGAATCATTGCAGCTGGCAGCTATGTAGTTGTGTTGAGGAAATTATTTACGGATTATATTTTTCCTAGTTTAAGTAATATTTTTAGTTATTAGGTTAAGAATAGTTATTATATAAAGCGAAGCCAAAGAATCGTAGCAGTTGGCAGCTATGTATGTGTTTCAAGGAAATTATTTACGAATTATATTTTATATAATTTAATGTTAATAAACAGTTATTTTCAATGCATAAAATATTTTTCGGTACATAACTAAAGTATATTTTATTTGGCAAGAAAATAACTTTTGTCATTTATACTTTTTATAAGAAAAATAAGAAACAGATAAACATATATTTATATAAGATAAGAATGTATCACAAGCATTATTTGGCAAAGGATTAAATAAATACATATTTAAAAAAATAATAATTGAAATTAACTTTTATTGCTTTCCTTAATGCGTTTTCTCTAATAATATCAAGCAGAACCAAGTTTATTCAAACTATCTGACACTTATATCCGTTAATATAATGATACATTTTGAAATTCTATCTTATATTGTTGTGGAACACAAGTACTTTTTTATAATTTTAAATTTTTGAAGATGTTTGTTCTTCAGATATTATAAATACCGGCAATAAGAAAAGATTCCGAAGAGGAAATTGTAAAATTTGGATGAATGGTGATTAAGGTAACATGTCGGTGTCAAAAAATACGCAAATGCTTTTTATTCATATTAATTTTCCCTGAAAGTAAGCTTAATACTTGAAGTGACAAAAACTATAGTAAAATAAATAGTAAATAAATATCTGTACGATGCATATAATATTTTAATAAAATATTTATCGCATCTTTAATATATTTTTAATGGGTGAAAACTTCCTTTATTAAGTTTGAAAGTACTGAGGCAGTTTTAAGACGTCCATAGTGACATTTACTGACACCAAATTTGTTGCCTTTGAAACATGGAAAAAAACCACCTCTTCTAATTAAAAATTATTCTCAAAATTAAAATTATAAAAAATGGTTCTTAATGAATTTATATAGTTCATTTATCACACATTTTTCTTTGGGAAAATGTGGAATAAAATATCGATTTTCTCTAAAATCTCTTCTAGAGTTTTTTTTTTTTTTTTTTTTTTTTTTTTTTCAGCGAATCAGACTACATTAAAGCTTTTTTCTTAGATATTATAAATTCAATTTTTGAAATTTAAACATAAGAAAATGTCAACAAACCTATCTTAAACTTATTAAATTTAAGCAGATATGTGATATGACTGATGCTGTAGCCATATTTGTTACATTACCCACTAGCATTCATTTTTGGAGTAGGCGAACAGAACACCATGCAAAAAATGGTGAATTTGTTCCTTTCGAATCACAGGAACAAAATGACACTTTTTTGGCTAAAAAAAATCCCTGCCGGCTCGGCCTACAGGCGCAGGTAGATTTCAAAGTTAGGTACTAATTTCAACAAAAAAAACTAAATCATGATTAGAGATAAACCCACTTTAATAATTTTATCTGGCCGCTTTTGACGAGTTTTTTATTTCATTTTTATATAAGAGCTGGTTTTATCAGAATCATGTTAAAGCGGTATTAAAAAAAAAATACTTTTCCATGCCCAACAACTCGAAATTTTCTGACACATTTTCAGATTCATTTTTAAAAGAAAAAAATGAAACTTGCTGACGTGATTTTTGAAAAGATTTATGAGCGACCTGTTTTTTTTTTTTTTTCGTTTAGTTTATTAGAACTTGATTTATAAACAATTATTTTCTTTGTAGGACAATATTTTTCGTTTCCAACACAATTGCTTCGGGAAATTCGGTTCAAAATGCCCACTTTGACAGCATTTTTTGAAATATATTCTGCCTCTATCAAAAAATAGACCATTACGGTGCCTTATATAGTTTCTGAATAAGAAAACCTACCAATTGGATACGTTTGAGAGCAAAAATGAATTTAAAAATTAGTCAGAAAATAAGCAGTTTGAATTTGAGTACACCCTTAATACGATGATTTTTTCTTCAATCGCTAAGTATTTTTAATTTGTTTTTGCGGTAAGAATTGGTCCTATCAAAAACTTGTCAATATAAAAGTTGTAGATAATATTAAGAAGATTTATAATAAATTTAATTGGATTTGATGGCTTGAGAACTGACGAAGTTATGAATTTTTTCTCCCCCAAACCCTATTTTTTTCGCCCTTTGAGCCTATTTTTTATTTTATCAAACATCTGTCCTACATAAATTTTTGTTCCCTTTTTTAGGAGTAATAATAACTTTAAACTGATTCAATATGTATTATAATTAAGAAATTATAGGGTTTTTTCGATTTTCACAAAACCACTCCTCATTTCCACCCCTTGGTCCGATTTTGTCCATTAACGAACTTGACCGAGATTTTATGCCCCTTGATTTTATGTAACAGTTTGAAAGAGTTTGAGCAGAATTATGGAAGTTATCGTGCCCATAATATATATAGAGAGGAGACTAGGGAGGGTTGACCATACGGGAGGCTTGACCCACCCATCAGATTTCATATTTAAAAGAATTTCAGAGTTTTATCGATAGGTACCAAGCAAATCTACTAGAATGCTCAAACAACAGTCTTTGTTTCATACAGATAATCGAAATATGCGTGGAAAAAATCAATTGTCAAGGGTTTTTACTCTAAAAGTTGTGTGTTTTAGAAATATTTTGTAAGCTTTTTTCAGATAAAATATATCATAGAAATTTAAGTAAGTAGCTTTTAAATAATGCAAAAATATCGAGCTTCCATTCCAGGCATAAAGATTGTACTGTAAGTTAGGCTTGACATAACAATATGCTATTCTTTAGAAAGGGGATATGTGGGGAGGCTTGACCCAGTCAATGTGAGAGAGGGTTGACCAGATGCTCAAATCTCCCTTAATTAAGTGGTTTTGAAAATCTTTTTATTATACATTGTGTAAAATTAAAGGTAAATGGTTATATAAGAACAAAAAATGTACATTTATTCTGTAAAGTTACAGTAAAATGATGTGATGGAAAAGAAAATGTTTAAAACTGATTAAAGAAAGATGTGTAAAATTGCTATAATATCCAGTTGAAGAAATAATTTAATGAAATATAAATGGGAAAGTTGATAGGACCTTTTTTCCATTTAAATATTACTTACAATATAGTTAAATAGAAGCATTGGAAATTAGAAAGTATGAAAGCAACAGTTTTAACCCTTTCAGCAAAAGTGGTATGTTTATGGAATCACTTAATTTTAATTCCAAAACGCCACAATGGCACCAGAATTTTGCTAAAATCTTTTCCATTTAATATGTCTGTGAAATATAGACTTTTTCTTATATCCTAGTCAATTTGTTCGTAAATTCCGGGGCCAGTGGTTTATTTCAACATTTTAGTACTGAAAGTACTTTGCCACTGAAAGCGTTAAAAGATGTTAATGATAAGTTAAGTGCTTATGCGGCTGCAAAAGAACATATCATGGTTCGAAAAACTTTAGGAAGGTCTGTAGATAAATCTCACCAGGATGAATACAGTGAGATGAAGCCAAACTATCTGAAAACTAGAGTTGTTAGATCGACTGTCGCATAATGTAGGATAAGGAGACAAAAAAGGGGGACAGTGGCTTCTAAATCCGGTCGTAATAATACATGAAACCCTATGAAAACGGAACCTGTCTCTAACGGAATACTGCCTTAAATGTCAAAAATTCCTTTTCCCTGCTGTACAATTACACCTACTCAGAAAAAATAGTGTTTAAAACAAAATTTTTCTCCTCTGACTTGCAATTGCCTCTAAACAGGTTTGTTTAAGCATGATATTTTCAAAAATATATTTTTTATAATAATTAAAGCATGTAGCATAAAGTTATTTTGCTTTTTTTAAACTGCATTTATTCCTCTTCACAAATATTTCAATATAAAACAAAGTGGGTCAAGCCTCCCATATAGTGGGTCAACCCTCCCATATGTGGGGAGCCTTGACCCATTATTTTCTCATGATTAAAATCAATGATTTTTCAAATTTCTTATATATTACACTTATGTAGGAATTTTATTTTGATAACTAATTGTATAACGAATAAAACAATATATAAATCTTTATTCTAGGTTCAATATTTAAAAAATAAAAAATCATTTTGTAAAAAGTGGGTCAACCGTCCCTAGTCTCCCTTATATATATATATATATATATATATATATATATATATATATATTGATAGATAGAGATATAAAGTTTTTTACTGGCGGTGGTTTTAGGTTCTAGGGGTCATGATCAGTGTAGATCTGCAAATTTTTTCAGAAATCCCAACATAAGGGAGATTGCAATAGGTAGTACAGGCCTCTTATCCGACACGTTCGGGACTTGAAGCATGCCGGATTACGAAATTTTCCGGATTAGAGGATGAATGTCGGAAAAAACGTGTAGAAGTTAGAAATAAACAAAAAATGACAGTAAAACATGTCTTTTGTTCCTAAAACAGCTTGAATAGGATAAACAACTCCTCAATAATGTAAAGTACAACATGAATATATGTACACAACTATAAAATGAAAACTTGCACTGTAGGTCTACAGAGTAGGCCTAATTGTAGAAGCCATCTTAAACAAATCTCGAATATCAGGTTGTTTTGTAGTAGTCTTCTCTCCTCTCATTTTGGGAAGTCATTTCTTATGATGTGGAGTAAGAGGTGGTGACCCTACTCACATACCTCCATACTTTTGACATTTTTATATTTAATAAGACTCATTTATCTCAGGACTCCGTCAAAAAACCGCTCCGGAAATGGTAAGAAACGCAAAAGTTTAAAAAAAAGAAATCTACCGCCCCTCTTTCTCTATAAACTATCAATAAGTTTCAAACAGATCGCCTTGTTAGATTCCCTACTTAAATGAAATCGCGGTCTGTTAGTTCTACATTCCACCATCAGGGAGCGCACTCTATTCTTAGCAAAAGCGTATATGAACGAAACCTCTTCACGCTACCTATCCGTAGATACATGGATGGGGGGGGGGGGCAGTCTTAACCAAGAATTTAAGATATTTGCTGAAATTACTTTTCGAAAATAGTGGTATCAAGACTTCTGAAATTTTTATCTCTAATAAGTAACTTTTATGCTGTATTTTTACAAATCGCAAGCCGTTCTGAAGAATATTACAATAAACCATAACGTGACTGCCGTTTAAAATAAGCATATATAAAAGAAATAAACCAATTAGTGAAATTAGCGCCCCCCACTCATAAATTAAGGGTGCAAAAAGTTCTGTACGAACATCCGACGTGAGTTGCCACTGCCTCCGGCACTGTATAGTAGGCGGGCGATAAATTCGGAACACTTTTCTGCATTTTAAAACATAAAAGAAAGCAATTAAAAAATGCGTTTTAAATGTCTTTAAAAATAACACTTCTGAAAAAAAAATCATTATCAGTATCAAAAATGAGAATTTAAATTCTATTAAAACTGTTGATAGCCGCTACAGCAGCAGAAAGAATTAGAATGCGAGGACTTATTGTTGCCAATTTCTAATTTCTTAGTAGTAAAAGAGCCAGTAAGGAGCATTCTAATCTTTTATTTAACATTTAAAAATCACATTTCTTGCTATCTAAATAAATCAGCATCAAACAGGCACCTCCAATTTTCCGTAAACCAACCAAAATCGCCTATTTTTTAGCAGATATTATCGCTCAACCAATCAAAGTAAAAAAAAAAAAAAAAAAAAAAAAAACGGAAAACAGTGTGGCAAACAAAAAGCCTGCCAGGTTGTCAAGTTGATTGCTAGGTTGTGACGTCATTTGAAACTAATCCCTTCTCTTAAACGCTTATTATTATTAAATATGTTTTCAAAGCATGTGTTTCACCTTCATGCTAAAATTTAATGTTTAGTTGAAAAAACAGTCACTCTTGAAACATTAAGCACTCAAATTGGTTTATTTAATTGTATCCCGGTTTACTTAATAATTTCTGCGAAAGCTTTATACAACCAACCAACCGAAAGCAAGCGGAAACAAAGAAACGCATTTTTGATGAGCGATGCTTTATGAACCAACCAACCGAAAGTAATCAGAGGGAAAAAAGACGTACTTTTGATGAGAGTGATGTCCGAATATTAATTAATTACTCAGCTAATAATTAGAATATTAAAATTCTGAGGATATGGTGCATTAGAAGAAGCCTTGGACTCTTTTCAAAAAAATTTTGAACTTCGTACGTGCCGTAGATTTTGCTAGCCATCGCACACAGACAGACACACAGACAGACAGACAGACAGACAGATCGATTTGTTCTTTTATTAGTATAGATGACTGATGTAAAATTCCCGTTTCAAGTTAAGCAATGTTTTCTGAAATGGAAAAAGTATTTTATTCTGATGATAAAAAAATATTTTTTATTTCAACAGTTTCGCAAATTACCCACAGAAATGTTTTTTCTCACCACAGTTCCACCAGACTATTATAAACATCAGGTGTGATTGAATAAGAAATACTATTTTTTTTTCGAAAGTCGTGCCGGATCATAGGATGCCGGATTAGAGGAAGTTTACTGTATTTCATACGAAATCTACCTAAAATGAGGATTTCCTGCCTACATATAGTTAGATTTGTATGAAACTACATTTCATAAAGTTATACTTAATAAAAATTTTCCTTAAAATTTCTTTCAAAAATAGAGGCGCGGAAACATCGCAATCGCGTCAATTATGCAAATAAATACGATATATAGCTTTTAAACTTAGAATTTAATGGTTAACAGTGTACAATTTTTTCGCATAAATCGCCTGAGTCAATATCCGTTTGATTTCATTATGTGAAGATTTTTGTTGTAGTTTTCTACAACAAAATAATAAATAGCATTTATTTTGCGAAATACTTAAAAGTACAAAAACATGAAATGAATTTACAAGCTCTTTTAATAAAATAAATTTTTTCCGAAAAAAATTAAAAATAAATAAAGAAAAATTGTGTTGGTCAATTATGCTGAAGGAAAAAACTTGCTTTAAGACTCTTCTCAAATCCAAAGGAGCTACTTTATGACCCATTTTTAAATTAATTTTGTTCGGAAATGCATGAAATTGGCAGGTGTTATTATTCAGAAACTATGTAACCGAAAGACGTTTTCCATTTTTCGATAAACGCTAAAGACCTTTCAGAAAATACTGTCAAAGTCAGCGTTTTGAACCGAATTTCCACACGCGGCACCGCGAGACAGAAGAAAAATTGTTTGTCAAATGACCAAAATCGCTTATAACTCAATAAGTAATTAACTCAATAAGTAATTTATTTATCAAAAAAGGGAAAACTCATTTCGATTCCAAATCACTTCAATAGTCAGGCTTGCCAATTATATGCCTGCTTTACGTTTAAAAATGAGCCAGAAAGTTGCCCGTTGTTGCGCAGGAGATTTGAGAACCTTTTAGACGAAAGTTCAAGATTTGCTATATTTTGATCTGATTCGTAATGAAACTTTATTGTTTTTTACGATGCTCTAATAGTCTTTTACAACAAATAAATACACAAATAAATAAATAATACAGATTTTGTGACATATTTTACTTCAATATCTGGACTTTCTAGAATTTCTTTGAAAAATTTATTTAACCAAAATAATTGAAACCTTTTTTAAATCCCTCAATATGCCTAAAATAAGTTGGACATTCAGATGAAAGCTGCAGTGTTTCAATAGCAAAATTAACATTAATTAAAATATATCAAATTCGACAAATAAATTTAAATGAGTAGAAATTTTTCAACTAGTCAATTTTGCTTAATATTTGGGTTGTATATCTAGTTTTGAAAAAGGCATCATACACTTTAGGTACATACAATTACATCAATTTTGTCTGTCTACCATGTTTCTCACACAACGGCTGTTTAAGGTTAAGTTTGCTACATGAATAATTAAAGTAATCTATCGACAAGCAGAAGGGGAAGCAAAATTGTATAACTTTTGTAGACTTGAAACTTTTAAAGAGACCAACGGTTTCATGATTGATGTAGGTAGTGTAATTCACTATCACGTTTAAACAATGCTTTTAATATCATAAATTGTGTGGATTTAAATCTATGTTTATTATTATTATTACTATTATTTGCAAGCTTGTAATTTGTCATACATAGGAGAGCCATTATTGTAGCCTTGAAATTTTAAGCTATTTGTCTAAATTTGAATTTTTCAGTAAATCAGTTAGAAACAGCACCCATACAGCCCCTGTAGCCCATAAAATTGGAAAGAATGATAAAAAGTGTTCAATCATTTTAACCCTTTTATGTTACGAAATAAAATGTGGACTGCAATCTAAGGTAACTGAAAAATATTTGTTTTGCTGACACGGAATAATGATATTGTTTTTAATATTTAAAGCCAATAAAGCGAGTATTTCATTCCGAAATTTATCATCCAATTGATTGGGTACATTTTAACCCATTTATGCCTAGCGTCCCATTTTTGGGACGTTTCAAATTTTAATGCATTTGTATAATTTTCTTCTTCTTTATAACATGAAAATTGCATGAAATCATTATTTATAAATGTCTTTATCTATAACAGAGAGATGACAGCACAAGGTGGATATTTATTTGCTTAAATTAAGGCTTTTTTCGGTGTTTATAGATTTTTAATTTTTCAAGAGGGCAAAATGTAAAAATTAAGTTTATTTGTATTTTTTCTATCATGGACCCAAAATTGCAAGTTATAATCCTAGTTTGTGGACTTTTTTGAAATATGTATTTTTTTAAATTGCGAAATTAAATGTTCAAGCCTATTTTTTATGCATTTTTGCAATGTACAAAATGTAGGGTTCTAGGCACAAATGGGCACATATTTTTGTTAGAAATTTAGGAGAGAGTTATTTATGCAATCTCCTTTCGAAGATATTTATGAAATAAATTGTTATTAAGTCTGCAATACGATTATTCTTATTTTATTATTAATAATAGTTATAACGTTATTAGTCTCTGCAAAGAAATAAATATATATATTTTTTAGTTCATTAAAATACTAATTATAGTACATAATGTACAATTAAAAAACATTTTAAATATAAATATAGGCAAAATATATAATTATGCATATTATTCTACAAGAAATACTCATATTTAGTTCTTTTACATTTTATCAAATAAATACAAAAAAAATAAGCTTAATTTTTTTAGTATCTGTCCAGTTCATTTTGCAACATTTTAAAGTGACTTTACCAAAAAATTTGAGAAAACAAAAATTCAGGCACAGATGGGTTAAAAATCAGGATCATTAGTTACAGATTACGTTCTAATGTAAAATTATGAAATTTTTCCAGCATATCAATATATTAAAAAATATATTGGTACAACTGTAAAATGTATTACAGTAAAACCTCCATAACGGACACTTCCAAATAGCGGACACCTCTATTTAGCGGACAGTTTTTCAATCTTCAACACCAACATATTTGTATGTTCTTATCTCTGAAAAGCGGACACCTCGACAAATTCCGCGCTCCCGAGATCTCCCTTATTCAGATGTTTTACTGTACTTTTATAACGAAGAGCTAAACCTTGTTTGCCCAAAAACTGTACTATAAAAACTATTCTTTGTGCAATTTCATGACAACGTTTTACTTTTTTTATCAGTAATTAATTGTTATAACTTATAAAATTTATTTTCAAGGATGTAGTGAAAATTCTACCTGCTTTTTGTAGGGAGTCAAATGAGCAAAAATTTGTAATAATAATAATAAAAAAAACATACAAAGTTCCCATTTAAACTTTTTTTAAACTAGTAGGGGAGGTAGGGGTAATTAGGATCAGGGGTAATTGGGATCAGGGGCACTTCAAGGGCAATCCGTAACAGGTAAAAAAAATTACCATGCTAATTATGAAGTCTGACTAAATTCTACACGTGTCATTTTTTTGCAGTGAAAATGCATGTTCATGTAGAAGTAAATACTGTTTCCCTAGAACACAAAGAAAAACGTTGTCCGTCAAAGTGAGAATGTTTTAGTTAAAAAAGTTACTGTGTAAAAAAAATGTAGGAATATTGAAATACAACTATGGATTTAAATTTAGAAAAAGGTTGTTTTTAAGAGGAAATGGTTACGTTTTGCAACAGATGAAGCATAATGTTAATAATCTGCATGATTCTAATTACCCCAGAAATAGCATTTTCGTGGTAAATATAGGATCATAGAGTTTTGGGGTTAAAGGAAAATGGGATCGCATATTTTATTTTCTATTGAAATCAAATTGTGGTTTAGAATGCATTTTTTAATATTTCAGTTTTCAGATCCTACGTGAAATACCCTAGTTGGGTTTACTTTACTGAACATTTTGTATTAGCAAAACATTTATTTTACAATTTTATTTTGCATTTATTCCAAATTTTAGCCTTGACTGCATGTCATAGGTCTAATTAGGACTGAACACTTTTAATGTAAATGAAATTTTCCTCCTTCGCAACATATGAGCTTTGACTGATTTTTTTTCTCGGGTTGCTTGCATTTCATGTTATTTTGAAAAAAAAAAAAATTGATTTTTTTTTTTTAACTTTAAAAATTAATTCTTTAATAATACAACAAGGCAATTAATTTCCAATAGAAAACTTGGAATTTGATTTTATTTTGTAGGCAAATTGTAAAATATATTAATATTGAAAATCCCTTAAAAATGTTTTTTCCAGCGTACTTACCTTTCCAATACTGTACCTCTGAGAATAGTTGTAGTTGCAAAACCAAAAATATCTTGCTGTAAAGCCCACACCAAGATCTTTTAATCCTATTTACCCATAACTGTGTATTTTGTAAAGCATGACAGAAATTGATCCCAATTGTCCCATGAAATGAGGTAAATGGGATCAAAGAGATATTTTTTGAAAAAGATACTTGCACCAGGTAACACTGTACGGTGAAAATAAGTCTTTGCTCGTTTCAAGAAACAACTACCCACTGAGTAAAATTATACATAACATTAGTATGTAGTCCACTTCACTCTCTGGCAATTAATTGCCAAATCTCAAATTGTCAAAAAGGGATCCTAATTACCCCTACCTCCCCTTCTTACTCAAACACTTCTTCGTCCCTGACAGAGTTAATGAAAATAAGTAACTTTTCTCTTAAAAGTATAATAAATTCTAAAAATATTTCCAGGGTAATATTTACCCACTTAAAGTGTATTCGGGAGAGGGGGGGGGGGTGCGTACTGCATTATTTTCACGATCCCGACATATCCTCAAAGCTTCGCACTTTTTTGAATTATCGGGTCGAGGATCTTCCTTTGTAAGTTAAAAATGAATTTTGTTTGGGAATTTTTCACCAGGCGGTTTTTTTGTAATCCTTTCGACTAAAACTTATTTAATCTATTAGTTAATCCATTTCTATTCGCGAAGCCAAAATACTGATATCTGAGAATCCTTAGTAATCAGTTCCGTTTCAGTAGGTCCGATGACTGTCACGCGATTATATGTTACACTTTTTTTTTTCTTCTGAACCTACTTGGAATTTGAAGTCACCCTCATCGCATGTCCTAACGAGTCAATCAATTTCTGTGCGAGACCTACTTTGCAAATAAAATTGATCTCGTGCAATCTTCCCACCGCACACACAAACAGATTATATTTACAACTACAGTAAAACCTCCCTAAAGAGACCACGTTTTCTTCCAACAAAAATTGGTTGCTCCGACAGGTAGTCTCTTAATGGAGGTCATGTTTAAATCTAGATTTTAATTCTTGGAAAAGGTAACAATTAATGTTACTAAGATTTATTTTTCACATTAGGAAAAAATAGGAAAATTTAAGTATCAAAACAAAAGTTAATTACTAAAGGGTTTAAAAAAAAGAATACATTGACGTTTGTTTTGATTTTACGGTTTTATCTTTTATAACTTTTATTTTCAAGTCCTTTCGAAGTTCAGTAAATAAATGCAACTTTTTTTTTGGACGGGAACAAATAATGACGATTTCATTAATTTATCTCTTTCTTTGAGAGTTTCCTGACAGAATAGTGCAGGAGAGTTTATTCACCGTCATTCTTAATTTGTCACCAGAGTTAAATTCACTGCCTAAAAAGGCACAAAGGGTTTTTGAACACATAAAAGTTATTTGAATAAAAAAAATTTCTAAACTTAGTTTAGAAGTTTGATGAATAATGCGCTCTCCGGAATTATTTTTCTATTAAAACCTTCTTCAAGCGACCAGGAAAAAACAGAATTTGTTTCATTTTCTTCAAAGAAATGGGTCACTCATGGCGGGAGTTCAACTGGGGTGGTCTCTGAATGGAGGTAAAATTAGTATTGAGCCTATGGGAATAAATTTCGTTCCATGAAAAAAGGGTCGTTCAGGGAGATGGTCGCACAAGGGAGGTTTTAATGTATATAGGGTAGACCGGGACTAGTTGGCCCAGTCGCGATATTTTTTAAAATTTGCGTTAGATGACATTGTCAGTCCAACCCAGTATGCGTTGCTTCGCTTTCCTCCTCCAACATCAGTGCCATTGAAGTCGGAGCATCCGTTAAAGAATTATTGAGGATTTTCAAAATTTTGCAAAGGTGAGTAAATTTCCTCTCTTATAAATAATTGTTTTTTATTTGTTTGTAGATTTTGGATTTTGATATATAATTATTCAGAAAAATAAGTGTTCGTAGTTATTGTAGGGCATGTTTTTTTTATTGAAATACTTTCAAAATAATTCCTTACCATCAACAAAAATGGCGATACGGGGGAAAAACAAAAATGGTGGGTCATGTTGGAACCGCGGAGCCCGCATGGAGTCATGACAGGTGTAGATCTGCAAAAGTTTTCCAAAAATTCCAGCATATTGGAGATTGCAATAGGTAGTATTTCTTACGAAATCTACCTAAAAGTTCGTCCTCCTAGTGTTACGTACTACCGCTAAAAGTAACAAATCTAGCAATCAAAATCTACCCGACTCCGATATTTCTCAATTACTAATAAAAACCCTTATTCCCCCGTCCAGATAAGAGTTTGCCACAAATAATGCTTTAATAACATCACATTTTATGAAGTGAAAACCTCTTACCTGGATCGTTATTCGTTGAAACTAAATAATCCCTTCTGTCTTCATAATCCATAACAAGGGTTATGATAAATAAGCTTTCAAATTAGAAAAAAAATGTCATAAATCTTCAACTTATCCTTTCTGTCAGGTAAGTTCCCGCTTGCTTCTTGAGTTCGGACTGCCGAATTCTGATTTGACTTAATTCTACTTAATAATACACTCGACTAAAATAAATACATTACTCGTTAATCTTCAATACTTATATATATTTATATTACAAATATTTACAGTATTATATTACTTTAACATTTAAATGCTTTAACTTTAATCGAATCATAACGGAAACGCAACTCCATTCACAAAAAAACAAACATCATTCTAAAGTTTTTTCAGTTCCGTTCAGTTCACTTAGTGACGTAAAAGTTTTAGTTAAATTCAGAAAGGGAAACAGAGGGAGCTGCCCGCGACATACTCCCCCCGTTGAGTTTTGCCATGTTAAAACTCAACCACAGTCGAAGACAAGCTCAGGAGGTCTAAACGTTCTGGGGTTCGAATCACCTGTCCAAATCTAGACATTCTGGGAGAATCTTCTTCTGGAGTTTCATTAAGGTGAGCACACTCGATGTTTTTTGGAGAAAAGTCATTTGACTGGAAATTTGCTTCCAATGGATATAATCTTTGTGCAGGACGAAGTATCTCACCAAACTTAGTGCGTAATTTTGCTAATCGTACTATACCATCTTTACCTGGAAACAACTGAATGACTTTTCCTAGAGGCCAATTCATTCTTTTTTCTTTTGTATTATAGCAATATCTCCAACTGAGAGTTCGGGATACCTGTTTGACTTTTTACGATAATTTTTCAGCTGTCCCAAATATTCTAGTCGGAAACGTTTTCTCAAATCTTCACGAATTTTCATCCGATATTGATATCTTCTTTGAAGATAACTTGCATCTATATTGTTCAGATCAGGAACATCACCTTCTTTAATTTCACGAAGAAACATAGCAGGAGTTAAGGGTTCTAATTCAAGATCTTCAGATATGTATGTTAACGGTCTGGAGTTTACAAGATTTTCACAATCGCAAAGAATAGTATTAATTTCTTCATATTTCAATGATGCATTTCCTAACACCTTTCCGAGAATATCCTTCATCAATCCTATCATACGTTCCTAGAATCCTCCCCACCAAGGAGATGCAGGAGGAATAAATTTCCAAGTAATTCGTTCGACAGTATGTTCCTTAATCACTCTTTCCCAGTCTATTTTCTTTAATAAACAATTTGAACCAACGAAATTAGTACCATGGTCTGTATAGACAATCTGAGGTCTTCCACGTCGTGATATGAATCGTCGAAATGCAAGCAAGAAACTGTCAGTGGATAATGAAGTGACGAGTTCGAGGTGAATAGCTCGATATACGGTGCAGGTGAATAAGACAATCCAAGATGTTGACCCATTCTTCAAAAACAAAGGTCCAGCCAGATCGACACCAATGACTTTAAATACAAAACAGTCTTTAATCCTATCTTCCAGCAATGGTGCTATTTCAACATCGTGGGGTTTTGCATCAAACTTCTTACATCTTACACAATTCTTCAGAGCTTTCCGGATCGTTTTACGACTTTTTAAGATTCAATATTTCTCTCGTAAGACTGCCATTAATGTTTGAACTCCACAGTGTAGTGATTGATTATGTTTCTCAATTATTAGTTTCGTAACAACTGGGTGGTCAGATGGCAAAATTATAGGTAGTCTGAAATCCTCTGAGTCTTCTCTCATAATTATTCTGGATTTAAGTCTTATGAGTCCGTATGGATCAACGAAGAGTTTTAAATGACGTAAGCGTTCATCCTTTTCTGATTTGAAGCAACCTTTTTGCACAATTTTCCATACAATGACTTCAGCTCTTTTAATTTCTTCAATTTTTAAATTCCCAAATGCTCGTTCTTTTTTGTTAGTTTTACAGTTGTCAATAAATCTCTTCATCCAAGCAGTGATTCTAATTATCTTCTTGAACTGTGAAGCTCGAGAAAAATATGGAAATTCTTCATCTAGAGAAATCAAAGAAGATATAACTGTCTTCTTCTTCTCTCTATCAACCTCATCCTTTTTCGGAGTTGTATCAAAGGCTGGCCAGAAGTCTGGTTCAAGTTTCAACCACGCCGAACCTTCATGCCATTTCTTAATTTTAAGTGTTTCTACGGAACATCCTCTTGAAAGTATGTCAGCGGGATTTAAATTCCCAGGAACAAACTTCCAGTCTTCCGTATTACTATGTGCCCTAATTTCTTGTACTCTATTCATCACGAATACACACCAATTTTCTATATTCTTAATCCAATACAATGTATTCATCGAATCCGTCCAGTAAAATGTAGGAATATTTTTTATTTTTAAATCTTCCTTAACAGTTTCTATTAGTCTTAATCCAATAGCGCAAGCTAACAATTCAAGTCTACACATTATTGTGGGTTTCAGGGGGGCTACTCTTGCACGAGCCTGAACAAGTTGGCACGATACTTCAGCTTTATATTTACATCTTAAATAAATGCATCTGGCATATGCCTCATCGTGGGCATCGCAGAATACATGATAAGACAACTCTGTATTTGAATTAGGATTAAGCATCATATACCGGGGAATTTTCAACTCTGTCAAATGACACAAATCTTTTTTCCATTTAAGAAATTTTTTACGCACATCTTCGGGAAGAGCTTCATCCCATGTAACCTTTAGCTCCCAACACTTTTGTAGTAAGAGTTTCGGAGTCAGTGTCACACCACATGTAAAACCTATTGTATCATAAATTTTGTGTGCTTCTGATAAGATCACTCTTTTTGAAATGCATTGGTTATCGGATTCGTTTATTCCTCTAATATCGCAACTTAATGTATCCTCTTCTAAATCCCAAATGAGGTCAAGAATAGGAACCGATTTTCTTTTATTTGAATTTTTGGACGCTGAAATTTCCGAAAAAGTGTCATTACATGCAATTTCGTTCTTCATTGGCAAATTATAAGCCCAATCTTGCAATTCAAATTTAGCATTCGCTAAAATTTCAACAGAATCACTTTTAAGTTTTCGCAGTTCTTCTTCATTATTTACACTTGTAATTAAATTGTCAACATACCAAGCTTCAGAAATTTTTTCCGCTGTTGATCTAAGATGTTCAGGTACGTCATTTATTAACTTAGTTAAACTAGCACTCAATAAGAAGGGACTACTTGAAATTCCGAAAACGACTCTCCTATGTCTATACATCTTAAAATGTTCCGGGTTACCTTGTTCCCACCATAAAAATCTCAAAAAATCTCTACCTTTCGGATTAAGTCCTATTTGAAGAAAAGCCTTTTTGATATCAGAACTTACATCGATGCATTTTTCACGAAATCTGTTGATAATTGCAGGAATAATTTCTAGCAAATTAGGCCCCTTTTCTACACAATCATTTATTGACGGATTGATTGAATCATTTAACCCCTTAATTTTTGCTGACCCATCAAATACTGGTCTTATTTTTGTTGTTTTGGAATTCAACAACGGCACGATGGGGTAAGTAATGGCAGGAATTATCATATTCATTTTCAGGTACAATTTCTATAATTTTTTCTTCCTCCCAAGATTTGAAAACCGCTTCGTAATCTTCTAAGAAATCCTTGTCTTTTAAATTTTTTACTGTATTTTTTAATCTTCCCTCAGCGATCTCTAGATTATTAGGGAGTGGGGGATGGCCCTCTATCCAAGGTAAACAGACTTCAAATCTGCTTTCGTTATCCCTTTTAACCGTTGAAAAAAAATGTTGCAGTGTTTGCTCTTGCACCTCTCTTTTAATTTCATTTTCGGATGAATCTAAAATTCCGAGAGTATCAAGATTCCACAATTCAGCAATTTTATAATCTGATACGTGCATCGAAAATGTAAATGAGCTGTCAGTTTTATTTTCTATTTCCAAAGGAACTTTCCCCATAACTGTCCAGCCTAAGTAAGTTTCGACACACACTAAACCACATTTTAATTTTTTTATCTTACCGGTAAGTAATTTTCCTGCAATATCCCCTCCAATAAGAATATGAATTTTAGTTGGGGATGATTCAAACAACAATTTTTCCTTCATGTAGCTAGTGTCATTCAAATATATTCCATGTTCTTTAAGTTCATGTAATAGGGGTTTTGTTTCTATTTGTGGTACATCGGAGCACATTTTAGTTTGACCAAAGGCCTTAAAATTACATTTATAATCACCCTTTACATTACTAAGATACACAATAAATTGTTTATGGATTTCAGAAACCTCCGTTCCACCAAATAAACTATGAACAATGTTGCTCTCACTTATACTTTTGTATTGCATCATTTCAGCAACAAACTTCGAAATGTATGACTTTTGTGACCCAGTATCAATTAAGCACCTGACAAACGTATCTTCACTATTACCGCAGATTTTTACAATTAAAGTTTGTCACAAAACTTTCTGTGTGTATGTTTCATTTGTTAAAGTGACATTTCTATCGTCAATTTTTTTTTTCTCATCTATTTTATTACTCTTTTCACAAATTAAAGAATTGTGTTTTCCACTGCAATGCTCACATCTTATTTTTGAAAAGCAATCTTTTGCTAAATGATTTCCTTTTTTCATACAGAGATAACACATTCCGTATTTTCTCAAACGTGCTCGTCTTTCTGCTACGGACTTAGAACAAGTACTGAAGAATTGTGATTAACTGATTCAGCCGAATCTCCGCAAAAAATACAATGATTTATCGAAACCTTCAATGAAGCAGCAGTAGGAACTGTAAACTTATTTATTTTTCTCTCCCTCTGCACTCGCGGTGGATTTTGAACGATAACCCTATCTTGTTTTGAATCGCAGTTTCCCTGCATTCTATTTCTGCCCGTAGAAATTCAAGCAGTTCGTTGACTTCAAAAAGATTACCCTGAGTTTTCCGTTTACGTTGAAATTCCAAATTTAACTCATTGGGAATTAATTTAAGCAAAATTGGCGTTAGTAACGTACCATATGTTCCGGAAGTTACTTCAAGTGAATTTAAACTTCTTATTTGAGTCTCAATATTATCATACAGCTTTCGCAATGCAAAAGTATTATTTACACTTTTAACTGTTTCTAAATTCAATAATCTTCCCATATGAGCATTTATAATCTGGTCTTTACGACCAAAACGCTTTTTGAGTAGTTCAGTCGCTGCTATATAATTTTCACTCGATAGCGAAAACCCACTAATTTCACTAGAAGCAACTCCAGTAAGAAAGGAATGCAAATAATTAAATTTATCAATATCAGTTAAACTATCATTTTGATGTATCGCATTGTCATATTGGTTCCAAAAAGATAACCAATAAGCAGGATCTCCATTAAATTTATTAATACTCAATTTCGGTAATTTTACTTTAGAATGAGAGCAAGAAGTCAAATTCTCTGTTGAAATACTTTCATTAACCGAATTTGTTTTCTTAATAGAACGTTCAGGTTCAACTTTTATTTTTAAAGCGTAACTAAGTTTCGATTTCATAGAAATTATTTTTTCAGAATAACCTTCAGCAGTTTCAAAATTTGGTTCTAATTCGCTCTCATCATCCATTAAGTTTCGGATCTGCTCATCTAAAGTTGTTAAATTATTATACTTTGCGTTTAACTGATCAATATGTTCCGTAAGAACAGGAACTTCCTGTACAGTGGTGTAGTCGAAAAAAAAACAGAGGGTATACGCTCAAGCCATAGGATATATCCTAGTATATATATACTATAGCTTTCTTGAGAAACAGGGGATATACGGTGTTCCTTAAAAAAATACAGAGGGTATACGGCGTATACCCCCGTATACCCTCCATTACATCCCTGTTCCTGTACAGATTCTGAAAGGTATTCTTCACAAATATTCATTAATTTCGTAGTCGCCGTCCTAGAAACAGCACGTTTCTTCTTCATTTTTTCAATATCAGACATATTTAATCCGTAATTTTAAATACAATTAATTTTATAACAACTTAATATAACAACAATAATATAACTTTCAAAATATATTCAATAACTTTCAAAATAATCCCGTTCTCAAAATACGTTATCAATCAATATTATTAATATTATCTTCAACAGAATTAAACATTCAAGACTTTTATTTATTTTTATATTCAATTCTTCATTATATCCAAGATCAAACACAAACTATCAACAATATTCTTTTCAGAAGAACTAAATATTCGAAACTTTCGTCTATAATTGATTCAATTAAGATCAAATCAAATCGGCGTCGCTGTTCCGGGCGCCATAAAAATATGATAAACAAGCTTTCAAATTAGAGAAAAATGTCATAAATCTTCAACTTACCCTTTCTGTCAGGTAAGTTCCCGCTTGCTTCTTGAGTTCGGACTACCGAATTCTGATTTTACTTAATTCTACTTAATAATATACTCGACTAAAATATATATTGCTCGTTAATCTTCAATACTTATATACACTTATATTACAAATATTTACAGGATTATATTACTTTAACATTAAAATGCTTTAACTTTAATCGAATCATAACGGAGACGTAATTCCATTCACAAAAAAAAAAAAAAAAACATCATTCTAAAGTTCGTATCATACGTAAGTTTCAGGTGAATAATACGTAAGTTTCAGGAAATCTGACGAGTCGCAGGCGATTTTTGTCGCTAGCAATTTTTACGTGTCATAACACTATTAATGTTTAATTCATGGCGTACGTAATGTATGATCAACTCCGTGCGATTTTTTATGTCTTAAATTTTAGTCTTTGAAAAAATCATTTTCCAAATGGCCGTTGTAATTTATTAAATTGCTTTTTTTTTATATATATATATTTTCTTTAATTCATTCAGTTAAAACAAATTTCTAAAATTTCTAAAAATGTGCACAATGTCATTGTTATTTTTAAAAGAGAAATATCACGGCCCGATACAAAAGGAATGCCAGCTCGAGTCTTCAGATAAAAGTAAGCCAAAAGTATAAAAGTTATAGTTTAAAGTATAAAGTATAAAGAACTTAAGATAAAATTTCATCCCGAATCTAATGAAATAAAATTAGTCCGAGGACGCGCAGACTTCTCGTCTTAGCACCGTATAGACAAGAAAGAAAGAGAAATCATGACTTAGATTACGAAATATTTTCCAACATCACAAGAAAATTGTTACGAAATCTTCAGAGATTCGTCCTTTACAGCGGTCTATACATTACATTGATTCAATAATAAACAAAAATTGACTTTTTATTTTTTTCCTAAATTTAAAGTTAATATTCCAATTATATACACTCTTGAGTAAATAAAAATGATATTAGAAATTTTTACTTGGTGCTTATTTTTTTTAAAACGAAGGATATGTTTTTATTACGATATATCACAATTTAGGAGATCGTACAATAATGCATAATAATAACACATAAATGTTAAATTTACCAGCAGTATACTTGTATACTGTTTATACACATTTTCCACACATTTTACGCAGTTTAACACAATTTTACACCTATTTTTGCGTTTATATTTATGTTCAGTACCTTCTCTCTTGATGAACCAACAGTAATCGGCAAGCATTGATGCATTCCATTGCGATCGATAACGAGACTCTATAGCAGAAATTTGTTGGTGAAATCGTTCACCATGTTCGTCGCTAATTGCTCCTATAATATCGGGGAAAGAGCCAATGTGAGAGTGCAACAAATGAAGCTTTAACGACATGTGGCAATTTAGCTTTTTAAAATTGCTTACCATATTTTGAACTATACACTTGTAATTTGTAGCTTTGTTATTCCCTCAGAAATTATGCATAATCAAACTTCAGATCAAACTTCAGATTTAAGTATACCTTGATAAATATAGGGGCTGATTATGTTTTGGTGTAAATCGCCAAACAGGTGACGCTGCTATGCTGAATTTTTTCATGATTTCCGCAATAGCTCTATCTCAAGAACAAATGCCCGAATTTTCATCAAACTTCAGATTCAGTTAGTTCCCAAGTTGTTCCTGATAAGGTTTTTGTGTTAATCGCCCAACAGATTGCTCTGCTATGCTGCATTTTGCAGGATTTACATTATTTTAACAATAATCATATCTCAAGAACTAATGCACGGAATTCCATATCTTTAGAATCCTCATGATGGACATAGATTGCCATTTAATGATGGCACTTTGATAGTGAATTTTGTAGTATTAACATGTATGAGATAGGAGAAATAGCTTTGGGATTGGCACATCCGACTAGTTTTTTCGTCTACTGTATTTTATATTTAAAAATTTTCTAAATTTCTACTGCGACACGCTGAAATCCCCGCCCTCTTCTCGGCCATTTCAATGTTTAAAACTTATATTTACAAAAATGAAACCCTTTATTAAAAAATGCATATTATAATTTATTAGTTTATTTAATTTGTAGGTCCCTACATTTTTTTTTTTTTTTTTTTTTTTTTTTTTTGTCCTTGAAAGTCCTTGATTTTTATTTGAAGAAATTTGTACGAACCCTGTATTATTCTATCTATATATATCTATTTCAGCTTTCTCCTTCCCCTGTAAAAAATATACAAAGTTAAAATAGTCCTTCATATGAATTGGTGCTGATTATGTTTCGGTGTAAATCACCCAACAGGTGGAGCTGCCGTGCTGCATTTTTCACATGGCTGAAACACATCTTATTGGCTCCTATATGTATTATAAGTACCAGATATTTGTTCACTTTCAGGGTCATTAGACTGTAGAAACAAAGTATTTTAAAAAACAATAAAATAACATAATGAGATATATTTAAACACAGATATCTCTGAAGCGGAAACCAACTTCACCTTTTTGTGAATATTTCCTAAATTCCCAAAGGTATGATTACTTAAATCTGTTAAAATTTTCCAAGAAAAAAATTTCTTGTTTATCAGTGATTCACAAATTCCTGTAAAACTAAATTACAGCAAGAGTAGTATAGTAGATATGTATGAAAGGCATTTTTAATGTTTTGTAACAATAATAGTATTCAGTTTGAAAAGTATAACATCACTTGCAAGGGATTCCATTTAATAATGTTAAAGTGTTTCGATTATTTTTAACGATTCTGTGTAAGAACTACTATATGCACCATATAATATTTAGTACAGTTGGAAAAACATATACTTCACAATCGAACAGTTATTTTTATTCTTCTCTGAGGGAGTTAACGATTCTGTGTAAGAACTACTATATGCACCATATAATATTTAGTACAGTTGGAAAAACATATACTTCATCAGTGATGCCGCTGTACTTGAAAAAACCTGGGTCCCCGGGACCCAGGATTTCCAAAAATCTGCGTCCCTTTTTTACAAAAGCGGGTCCCCATCAATAATAATTTATATTTTAAAGGAATAAATGAAAGTTGTTTATTAAGATAAATGAAATGCATTAATTATTGTTTTAACAATAATTAATGAATTAAAACCAGCATTATTTGCACTCAAATAAGATATTTAAAAAAAAATATTAAGAGAAATTTTCTTTACTTTTTCAAAAGTAAAAATGCAAGATACAATTTTAATTGTAAAATAATGTTTATTTGAGAGTAGAAGATACCAAGTTCCACTAACAAGTATCACTAATGTTCGCATTCTTTTAAAAAGAGGCAAGGCGGGTTTATTGAAAAAGATATTTTTGCTGAAAAAAAGAACACTTATGTTAAGTAAAGGTGTACTTTTCGTTGAATGAATGGGTGCTTTCATTATTATACTTCCCATTGAATTATTTGTCAGCATAGATCTGTGTTGGAATCAGACATTTTCCTTGGAAGGGAAATTTATATCTAAATCACTAATAAGCATAAAATCTTAAATGTTCTGAAGGCGGGAGACATTTCAATGCAGTAAGAACGAGGGGGGGGGGGGGTGATTTTTACTGGTCCACCTAATGAATATAAATATTATCAAAGTACACTGAAATCATGCTGTATTTTTAAGAATCTCATAAAAAAGAAATTAAATCCCATTTTATGAATTTTCTACCTATAAGTTTAGTTTGCACATCTTTTTTGGTGCTTTGACTAAATTCACGTTTTTTCCGCGTTACTTTGACTAAATTCACGTTTTTTCCGCGTTACTTTGACTAAATTCACGTTTTTTCCGCGTTACTTTGACGAAATTCGCGTTTTTCCGCGATCCTTTTGTTGAAATTCGCTATTTTTTCGCGAGTCTGTCACGAAAATCGTGTTTTTTTTCCGCGATACTTTGACAAAATTCGGCTTTATTCCGCGATTTTTTGACGAAATTTGCTATTTTTTTGCAATCTTTTGTCGAAATACACTATTTTATCTCAGCCCTTTTACGAAAATAGCGTTCTTTCCGCTATATTTTCACGAAATTTGTGCTTTTTTCGCGATCCTTTGACGAAAATCGGCTTTTTTACGTTATTTTTTGACGACATTTGTTATTTTTGGGGGATCCTTTGATGAAAAACAACTATTTTTTCGCGATCCTTTGACGAAAATCGGATTTTTCCCGCGATTTTTTGATGAAATTTGCGCTTTTTTCGCGATCCTTTGACAAAATTCGGCTTTTTCCGCGATTTTTTGACGAATTTCGCTATTTTTCGCGATCTTTTAACGAAATACGCTAATTTGTCGCGGCCCTTTTACGAAAATCGCGTTTTTCGCAATATTTTGATGAAATTTGCGCTTATTTCAGCGATATTTTCATGAAATTTGCGCTTATTTCCGCGATTTTTTGACGAAATTCGCTTTTTATTTCGCGATGCTTTGACGAAATACGCTATTTTTTCGCGGCCCTTTTACGAAAATCGCTGCTTTTGCGCAATATTTTGATGAGATTTACGCTTTTTTCGCGATTCTTTGACGAAAATCGTCTGTTTTCCGCGATTTTTTCACGAAATTACGTGTCCCACGGGACGCGTAAGAGCTATTTTTTTGCGTCCCGTATCCGATTTTTCGCGTAATTTACGCACTATAGCGCGTCCGCGGCATCCCTGTTCACAATCGAACAGTTATTTTTATTCTTCTCTGAGGGAGTTAACGATTCTGTGTAAGAACTACTATATGCACCATATAATATTTAGTACAGTTGGAAATACATATACTTCACAATCGAACAGTTATTTTTATTCTTCTCTGAGGGAGTTAACGATTCTGTGTAAGAACTACTATATGCACTATATAATATTTAGTACAGTTGGAAAAACATATACTTCACAATCGAACAGTTATTTTTATTCTTCTCTGAGGGAGTTAACGATTCTGTGTAAGAACTACTATATGCACCATATAATATTTAGTAGAGTTGGAAAAACATATACTTCACAATCGAACAGTTATTTTTATTCTTCTCTGAGGGAGTTAACGATTCTGTGTAAGAAGTACTATATGCACCATATAATATTTAGTACAGTTGGATATACTTCACAATCGAACAGTTATTTTTATTCTTCTCTGGGGGAGTTTTTCAATTAAAATGTATGAAATGCCACTGCTTTTTCCGGCTTTCTTTATTTTCTTTTTTTTTTCTTTTCTTTTTTTTTTTTTTTTTTTCGGGGCGGGAAGATTATGATTTTGAGTAAAATGTTTTGAAATTCTTGCTGAGAAAGGCTTATATCACTAACATAATAAATACATATACTATCGGTTAAACTATTTTTCTGTTTTACATCAAAGCATACTGGTAAATAAATTTAATCTTATCCATTATAAGTTACAAAATTAATGATTTTAAAACTTTGTAATAGAAAACAAATTTTCAACAGGTGGATATAGGATCCTTAGTATTCATAGAATCGAGTTGTGGTTATATATTTCCATAAACAAATTGTAGTATGTACACAAATTTTAAGAAGAAAAATCCTAAAACTTGAAATATAAAATTTTGACGTTCTGAAGGAAGACATTCTAAATCTCATTACTCGATGCAGCGTTGGTTATCATGTGTTATGTGCTGATCCTTCCTTCTTATTAACATATAAATTGTCGAACCGAAAAAAACTTTGATTATTATAATTTAAGTCGGAAATTCTAATATTCCGCATTTTTGAATAAGTCGGTTAAGGCACAACCGGGCATTCTAAAGTTCATTCAAAACTTCTCTAAAACTTTGCTTTTACATTTTGCTCATTGAAAATGTTTGTCACTACCAAGGCGGAAAAAGAAAACTGTGGTACGAAGTTTTTTTTTTAAACTTTCCGACATAATTTTGGAAAGTTTGACTTCGGTTTGTCTGGTCGTCTGACCGTGCTCTAACTCTCGTAAATATACTCGTATCACTTTACAATTTTTATATGTTATACGTTTACTGTAGCAGGATCGATATTGAAGATGAATTGTTTAGCATTTATAGTTCGTTTACAGGGAGAGTCAAAAGTATTTAGTTACATTACTGTCAATGGGAAAAAAAATCGTTTCAAGAGCATTTTAATGATGTTACGTCATTTCAAACATAATGAACGTGTTATTCATTTCTGAGGTTTGTACTAAAACATGCTTTGTGTAGAATATTAGGTGCAAAAAAATTATTATTTTTTTACAGGATCACACAAAAGAGTTTCTTTACGTAATGGTCTGCAGGGAAAATCATTTGCCGAGTATTTTAATGAGGTTATACTTGCACTGTCAAACATAATGAAATTTATATGAATTACTGAGGTGCACTATAAGTTGCTTATAGAAAAGTGCCGTGTGCATTACATTTATTGTTCATTTACAGGGACACACAAAAGGGACACTCATTTACATTACTGTCTATGAGCGATAATTGCTGAAAGGCGTTTTACGTTTACGTTTTTAAGTTTAACTATATTTTTTATGGTGTGTTACATTTCTATAGATCATATACAGGACTGCACAAAATAATGCGAGTACATTTCCACTTATTGACAGACGTTGCAGAAGTGGAATTTTCGGCTGTGTTTTGCGTTTGTTAACTGATCTAAATTTTTGCGTACTGTCTAGCACGGCATACATATCAATCGTATATCATAGGGCAGCACAAAATCATTTGCGTATTTTCCGACATGGTAATTGCTTAAAATGGATTTTGAAATGCGCTATGTGTTTTCCAAACATCTTTTTCCCCTTATGAAATGGGGAAGTTTTGTTATAGTATTCTGAATGTGTTGGAAAGTGTTTCATAATCTATGCTTCTATTCTATTGCTATGATTTTCCTGCCTTGTAGAGACTTATTTTAAAACTAATCGGATGTGTCAAATCCTAAAACTTTCTTCTATCTCATAAATGTTAGGGTAGACCGGAGCACGTTTACGCGGTTTTTTTTTCAATGAATTTTCTAATTTTTATGTTTTAACTTAGGACATTTTAGACATTGTGGTTTTATAAAGTAGTTTATAAAGTCAAAATTTGTGTATTCAGTTGATGCCCTATTTGTGTTTTTAACCGTAATTTTTTCTTTTTTTTTTTAGGTCCAAGTCTCTTGCATAATCTTGCCCCGGGAACGGGGCAAGTTTACGCATCAAGTGGGGCACGTTTATACGCATATTATAAGTGATACCGAGAAGTAAGTGAAATAAATATTTAATCAAATTGAAATGTTTTATTTATAACTTAAAACACTGTTTAAAAAAATAATAATAAAGAGGATAATTAAAGAACATTTCATAGGTTAAACTGAAAACATAGTGTTTATTGCTAATTAAAAACAGAAACTATTTAGTCATCTTCATCATCGCTGTTACAGTTTTTACAAACAAAAAATAAAGTATTTGCTTTTGCACACTTGTTATGTGACCACCTTTTGCATCTAAGACATTGAACCCATAAGAGGTCTACACAGTAAGAACGCGCGTAAAGGTGCCCCGATGTCAATGCGTAAACATGCCTCGTCGCCATGTTTGGATTTATTTTTAAGGTGCAACGAAAATTGATAAAATTTCTGTTCATACAAATACAGTTCTCACAAAAGGATAAAATTCTGCTAATGTTCATATATTTGTTTATCCTTAACTAAGTATAATTAGTTCACAATAAATTTCAATAAAAACACAAAATTTCATCACCTTAACAGAAAACAGGTTATCCTTTCCGCATGCTAAACCGAAGCTCGACTGAAACTCAAAAACGTGTGAGAATACCCGCTTAGGGAGCAGTATCGGTCTGTCATGACTGGTGGCGCGCCAGTTATAACTCGTTTCGGAAATGTGCAGGTGCACTGCGTAAACGTGCCCCATGGGTAAATGTGCCCCGGTCTACCCTACTTCAAAATTCGCTATCACCGTACCAAAATCGCATGACAATCTATGTCCATCATGAGGATTCTAAAGATATAGGTTCATTGAATTGTGTGCATTTAAAAAGGAGATATAAGCATCGCATCTTTCAAACAAATCATTGAATTTCGGCACCCACACACTTAGATGTCTGCAACCGAAATTGCCAACCCAAAGAGAATAAAAGCGACATCTGTCGCGCTGTATACAGCCAAGCTTAATGAGGATCTATTTATGTGAAAGTGTAACAAAATATAAAGTTTGATTATATATTCCGTGCATCAGTTTTTGAGATACAGCTATCTCGAAAACCATGAAAAATACAGCATAGCAGCGATATCTGTTATGTGATTTACACGAAAACCTAATCAGCAACATCTTATGTCAACGTTTAAATGAATCTGATGAAAATTGGCGCATTAGTTCTTGAGATAGAGCTATTGCAAAAATTGTAAAAAAGGCAGCACAGCAGCGCCACCTGTCGGGAGATTTACACCAAAAACTAATCAGCACCAATTTATATCAAGGTATAACTGAATCTAATTTTTTATTAAATTCCGTGCATTAGTTCTTGAGATAGAGCGCCCATAAAATTTCTATCACACATACAGACAGACTCATGGATAGATATTTTCTAAAAACAGTCAAATCGTGTTCAGGCAGGACCTTCTAAAACGTATAAATCCGTCAAAAACCGGAAGTCGAATTTTTTCCCGAATCCAATACTTTCTTCTTGTAAAGATGGAATAAGAAGAAAAAAAATCCTTTCTGCCGTAAGCTTATGTTTGCTTTGTGCTGATTCCCAAATATTCGCTTATTGTCTCCAAGGTTAGCTAAATAAAATTGAAACAAAAAGATCTCCTCCACACTGTTGATAAATGGAAACATCTCTTCACTCAAGTAGGAGAATGCTTTGTTATGCAATCTACCACTACGCGAAAAAAAAAAAAAAAAAAAAGTTTCAGTACTACATATCCACGTAATGAATTGCACTTTACCCTTTTCTAAATTGCATACGCAGATTTCATTCTTTCAAATGTTTTATTAATATAATTAAAAAAAATAGTTATTCATTGAAAGGTTATTATTTTTTTTTTTGCTCCGTTGTTAAAGGCGCATTCTTGAATAAACCTTAAAAGTTTTTTCATTAACACTAGAACACCCGGAAGGAGTCGATTCGACTCCGACCATATGATTAAATGCCAATTCGAACCACAAATTCTTTCACAAAATAAGTTAAATTTAAAAAAAGCAGATTTACGTTAAATAAATCAGTCAAATAATTTTAAATAAAAATTCTGGTGTAAAATATTTTTTTGAAACTTAAGTAAAATTTCCGGGCGTTCTAGTGTTAAAGTATTCTTTTTAAACCGAAATAAGACAATCCACAATCCACAGCTAGACTAACGAAATGAATTACTGATAATGATTTTCACTAAAAAAACAAATAGGACAATATGAGTAAAAGTAAATACAGTGAAACCCCCCTGTGCGACCACCTCCCTGAATGACCATTTATTTGTGGAACGAAATCTCCATGAGCGACCCATTTCTTTGAAGAAAATGAAACAAATTCCGTTTTTTCCTGGTAATTGAAGAAGATTTTATTAGAATAATAATTCCGGAGAGCGCATTGTTCATCAAACTTCTAAACTAAGTTTAGAATATTTATTTATTCCGGTAACTTTTAGGTTTTAAGTGTTTAAACCCCTTTGTGCATTTTCAAACAATGAATTTAACTCTGATGACAAATTAAGGATGACGATCCATAAACTCCCCTGTCCTATTCTGTCAGGAAACTCTCAAAGAAATGGATAAACTAATGAAAGAGTCATAATTTGTTCCCGTCCAAAAAAGAAAAAAAAAAAAGAAAAAGAAAAATGCATTTATTTACTGAACTTCGAAAGGAACTGGAAATAAAAGTTACAGAATATAAAACCGTAAAATCAAAACAAATGTCAATGTATTTATTTTTTAAACTCTGCACTAATTAACTTATGTAATTAACTTTTTTTATACTTAAATTTTCATAGACAAATAAGTTGAAACTGGTGTGAATCAATAAGTATTAAAAAAAACACCATCAAAAACTTTTAAATGCGCTAGGCCTTTCAGCTTTCATAGTAGAAGCACGTCTTCTTTGCGCCTGACGAAGAAAGACTCAGATCTTTCGAAAGGCCTAGCGCATTTAAAAGTTTTTGATGGTCATTTAAGAAGTTCTTTTAATACCTAAATTTTCATATTTTTTCCTAATGTGAAAAATAAATTTTAGTAACATTAATTGTTACCTTTTTTCAACAATTAAAATCTAGATTTAAACATGGACCTCCATTAAGAGACCACCTCTCGGAGCGACCCATTTTTATTGTAAAGGAACGTGGTCGTTTTAGGGAGGTTTTACTGTATATTATAGGGGTAGTTGTAACATGTATATTATAATAGTATAACAGTATTCGGATTGAGATTTCTCCTAATTTCCCTATTTTAATCTTATTTGCAAATTTAAGGAGACTGTGGAAAATTAATCGAAAAAAATGCTTCCCAGATAAAATTGGGCACTATATTTGATTGACAATCGACATTACTGTGAACGATATTATAACATATTAGCCGCGAATGCCTGTAAATAGGGCTGCGCAAAGAGACCGCGAACCCGGTAACAATACCAATACGGGGCCCCACAATAAGTATGATACAATAAGACCTGCTTAGACGAAAACGCAAAGGATCAGTGAAAATGCCGTTTTATACAGGTTATTTTCATCTTAGAAAGTAATATATATATATATTTTGTGGGGGTGGGGGGAGCTGGAACATGACTTTTTTCCCGTTTATTGCAGAATGTCGTTATAAACAGACTTTATTAAAAAATAAATTTGCTTAATAGTACCTTTTTTAAAAGTCGATGCGTATTTGCTTACAATTTGATTATCCATCTTTTACCGTATTACAGTTTAGGATGCATTTGTAACACTTTCATCTAAAGATTTTAAATAGAAATTTAAAATATTGAAAACAGAATTAAATTTTATTTAATTCATGAATTAAATTTTAATGGAATTCATCAATTAATTTTAAATAAAAAAGTTTAAAGTATGAAAGAAATAAAATTCGAAACCTTAACTTCTGATTTTACCCAATTTTCCACCTGATTGTTATTCGCGCGTCTGAAATTAACCACATCGTTAAAACAGAAGTACCTTTTCAAAACGTCTTGATGTCAAATAAACTTTCAAATATTTGATGTCAGGGTCGTGCAAAGCAGGGGGCGGTCGCCCCAGGCGCGGAAATTGAGGGAGCTCCATATTTATCTACAAACCTCGTTTTTTCTACTTTTTTTCTTAAAAAATATATATATTTACATATTGGGAATTTTTTTCCCAATGAAAGTACGTCCATTTTTCGTTTCAAAGTTACTGCAATGGCCCTTACCCTACACCCAAATACAAATTTATGAATAAAAACTTCTTTCTTTTCGAAACTTGTTTTAGGTCTATTTCTTAGTCTCTTTCGTTAACCTTCTCTTTTCTGTAATTTTCTTTCTGCGCCTTGTAACAAAAACGTATACTCTCAATATAACATGGGGTTTCCTTTTGGGAATACAAAGCGGTTACAAACTGTTATACTGTACCGTTAGATACATTCTTTCTACACCCATTTTCCACATTCCCTTTGGCAAAATATAAGCGCAATTTTCTCTTATGTTATTTAGTTGTTTGGAAATTCTGAATTAAAATTAAACATATAGTTTCAAAATAAACGCGAAATATGTATTCAGTAGAACTTATTTCTGTTTCTGCACTTTTTAGTTTTGTGACACATGTCATCAAGAAATAGTGTGCATGCTGGAGGGGAGGGGGGGGGGGGGGCGCCAAATTGAAACTTTACCCCGGGCGCAGTTTTTTCTTTGCGCGGTGCTGTTTGATATATACTCAGGAGTACAGGCCCTGCTAGCAAATTCCGACTTTTGAATTTTATTATTTGTTACTTATTTAAATTTAAAATTTTGACGCAAAAAGTACGAGTCTACTTTTTATTTATATACTATATATAAAGCCGGACCCTGGTAATTTGTACCGTCTCTACCCGTCGGTACGGGCCTGCCTGTAAAATAGGTTAACATATAACAAACTAAAACCACACAGCCTAACGTTTAGGAAAGAGTATTAATGATTCTGACTTTTCAGGTAACAGGTAGAGATATACCTACTGTTGTAAATTCTGTGATGCTATTTTTACTCAATAACGCAAAAAAAAAAAAGTTACAAAGTAGAGAACAAGGAAGCCTTAAAATACATTTTTTTTTTCCGTGTAATCAATGAAAAACAAAAATCGGAATTATTGGATTATTTTTAACGATTTTTCTTTCTATAAGTAGCGGAAATAAAATACAATTAACGAAGCAAGCTATAAAATGAAAATTTAATTTCTTATTGTTCTCATAGAATACTCTCCATTTTCCGATAGAAAAATAAAGCTGTTGTAAAAATTAATTGGTTTTTTTTTCGTATTCTCTTAAGTAAAGAAGAAAGAAAGAAAGAATACCAATCTAATGAGCTTTATTTATTCTCTTTTCTTTTGTAATAATACGAATACTCAATTCCATGAATTCCTTTCAAATGTAAAATAATATATTTTCATTTCTTAACGTAACTATTAAAAATAAATAAAAAACACTTTGTTTTGAGATGTTTATTTTCCTTTCCTTTTATTTCATTAATTTTATTAAAAGTGTATTATTTATTTATTTATTTTAAACGATTTCTCCCTTTCGGTTTTATAAGATATCCTGACCTGATGGTAGATTACAATCTACCATCGTAACATTTCGTACGAATGTATTAAACCCCCTATTTTTTTTCATAAAACTAATTTGTTAATGCTTAAAAGATACAAGGCCACTCAGGTTGATCAACGCCGGTTGCAATGACACATTTTTGCCATTTAAATTACAAAAAAGAAAAAAAAATGTCTAAAATATAAAATAAACTACACAACCGTGTAACAAACTTTAACACATTCATTTTTATACATTTTCAACTATTTCATTGCGTTTATATTTCGTTTAGTTTTTTATGGGGGGGGGGTGAGGGGGTGCAGTGTAAAATCTTCTAAAAATCATTTTTATGTTAAACATCTCTGTTTCTATACAATTTGAACACCTCCTTGCTCAGTGCCAATAAAAAAAAGAAAAGAAAGAAAGAAGAGAAAAGATTTAAAAAAAAAAAAAAAGCGTTTCTACAGGCTTTTGTTTGCGTCGTCTACCAAGAGCTCTTCTACCCCTTCCAAAACTTAAAGATTCATTTTGATTTTCATCAAAATTGTCTTTTTAGAACTTGTATAAAAGTTAGTAATAATGAAGCTACACGAGACATGTACTTACCTCGCGAACCATTAAATTTGTTTTTATAATTTCTTTATTATTATTATTGTTGTTATTATTAATACTATTATTGTTATGATATAAACTAGGAGATCCAACATGGACTTCCCGGGTTACAGAATATAAAGAATTTATTTATATTAATATACATATATATACATATATAAGGGTAAGCTGGGATAACTGGACCTACGAAGTAACTGGGCCCTAGGCTATTTTATAAAAAACTGTTGATGTGTTTTAAGTTTTAGCATTTGTTAACATTGCACCCCCATCTCTACTTCTTAAAACAACGTGTGTCAACTTAACCATAACTCTGTCTTTGAGGTGATGGGTTCTTCAAAAATGGGTTCAAAACTGTGTTTTTAGAACTTGCATAAAAGTTAATAATGATGGTACACGAGACATGTACTTACCTCGCGAACCATTAAATTTGTCTTTATAATTTCTTTATTATTATTATTGTTATTATTAATATTATTGTTATTATTAATATTATTGTTATTATTAATATTATTCTTACGATAGAAACTAGGGGATCCAACATGGACTTCCCGGTTTACAGAATGTAAAGAATTTATTTATATTAATATATATATATATATAAGGGGTAAGCTAGGGTAACTGGACCCACGAGGTAACTGGGCACTAGGCTATTTTATAAAAAACTGTTGATGTGTTTTAAGTTTTAGCATTTGTTAACATTGCACCCCCATCTCTACTTCTTAAAACAACGTGTGTCAACTTAACCATAACTCTATCTTTGAGGTGATGGGTTCTTCAAAAATGGGTTCAAAACTGTGTTTTTAGAACTTGCATAAAAGTTAATAATGATGGTACACGAGACATGTACTTACCTCGCGAACCATTAAATTTGTCTTTATAATTTCTTTATTATTATTATTGTTATTATTAATATTATTGTTATGATAGAAACTAGGGGATCCAACATGGACTTCCCGGGTTACAGAATGTAAAGAATTTATTTATATTAATATATATATATATAAGGGGTAAGCTAGGGTAACTGGACCCACGAGGTAACTGGGCCCTAGGCTATTTTATAAAAAACTGTTGATGTTTTTTAAGTTTTAGCATTTGTCAACATGTTATCACATACAGTGTCATATATCATATACAGTGTCATCCAGTTACCCCATCTCTATTTCTTAACAACGTGTGTCAACTTAATCATAACTTTGTCTTTGAAGTGATGGGTTTCGGAAAATTTAGGTTTCTTTTTTTACAAACAACGCCGATTTGGTTGAACTTCCCCAGTTTTTTTATTAAAATACGGGACGTACTTTTATATATTGGACAAATAAATACATTAATATTATCAGGTATTTATACATGTTTACTTCATGTTTCAAATGCAAGGCCGGTATTCCAGTTACCCCATGAATGCTTCAAGAATGGGGAAACTGGAACATAAATAATCTTTTAGAGCTTCTCTTACTGCCGGAAATGAATTTCTCAATTATTTTTCTTTCAATAAAGAAAATTGTAATTGCCTTATTAAAACATCAAAATAAAATTTTTAAAAAGCATGTTGGTGGGTTTCAAAACAAATTTCTTAAGTGAGATAGCCAAACCTCAAAATTTTACGATACAGATTGAGGCGCACATAAGAAAAAGTGACATTATTAGAAAATTATTGAAAAAAAAAAAAGTAGTTCTGTTCGATATAAAAACGTGTTAGTTTCTGCACAGCTTGATTGGACTTATCGAACTTTCATTCAGGTAAATAAAAAAAGAGAATGAGATACTTAAGCACTTACGTACCCGTTTGTTCATAGATTTATCTTATTTATTTTTTCCCCTAAAAATGCATGTAACTTTTATATTTATTAACTATACTAAAGGACATGAGGACTTACTTAATTCTTATATTTTTCCTATAAATAAATCTAATAATTTCACATTTGGTTCTTTTTTTTAGACACCTTGACAGCAAAGTTTCCTCTCTTTACTTGGTATATAATTTACATGATCTGCCTGGTTTAATTTTTTAAAAGTTTTTTACACTTTTTCAAACAGGATCTCATACCCCATATTAAAAAAAAAAAAAAAAAAAAAAAAAAAAAAAACGACGCGTCAGGAAAACAGACCTACCTCATCCAGTTGTCCCATTTTTATAGGGCAACTGGACCCATGAAGAAAGAAAGATAATATATATATAGACAGACATTGAAATGTATTTCCATGGTTCCGTACTTAAAAAGTAAAAACGGAACCATTATAAGATCACTCCTGTGTGTCTGTCCGTCTGTCACAGCCATTTTACTTGTAAACTATGGAACGTGGAAAGTTCAAATTCAGGGAAGTAATAAAGAACATTGACCCACATATTTTCAGATTAATAAACATTCATAAATATATTTAGTAAAAAAGTAGAGGGGATAATTATGCTACTTGAAAAAAAATCTTTTCTTTGTATATCATTTGGGGTATCCTGTGAAAGCTTGTGTAACGCTGAACTCAAAAATACATTCCTTTTAATTTTAGGTAATATATTTTCAAAGATATTGTTGAAAATGTAGCGCAAAAATATGTACCCCCCCCCCCCCCCCCATCTAATTCCGAATCTACTGAAACTAAAATTATGAAAAAATTAGAGGTAGTAGACGTTAATATAAACCTTGCCGGAAAATTATAGCGATTACCCTAGGTCACATAGTTTTTGAATAATTAGCATTTTTCTGTTATACACAAATTTCGATTTACGGGCATTCAGAAAAATTGTTGAGCATCGCTGAATACACCTATCGTTGCAGAAGAATAAAAGCATTGTTGATAATGATTTTCGAAAAAAAATCATCGGTAATGAGCCGAGATATTAACCCTTAAAGGTACGGTCAGTTTGGACATACACAAGGACAGGGGCGGCGTACTCTATGCCTAGTTAACAACTTTTAATAATATATGCGTGTAATGTAATGTCCAGTAACAGTATAAAAGCAATAAACGTCAAATTGTTAAAAACATACTAATTTAAGGGGTCTCGGGACTTTAAAAAGTGGAAAAAATGGAGAAAAGACCATTTTCAACATTTAATGTCTTAAAATGTATATGATTTTAAAACACAATTTTAATTGGGATGAAAGATATAAGTATGTTCTTTCGTTTCATGTATTTAAAAAATTGCAAGATACAGAATTAGTATTTACAGGGGGCTCGAAACTGTTAGAATTTGTCGAACAAAAAATTGGCATAACAGTTTACGCGCAGGATTACAAATAAATATTGCTACTAGAATGAAAATTTTGGTGCTTACTTATACTTCAGACTGTAATGATTTCCCTGAACTTAAATAAATTTGTATTTAAAGCATTTTTATATTTTTAATGCAATGTTGCATTTAGCTAATACAAAATTTTGAAAATTTCAACAGTAAAATCACCTAAAAAAATATTTTTTTGAACAATAAAAAGGAAATTTTAGGTTCAGTTTATACAGACTAACATGAAATATATGTTTTGAAAATTTCATGAAAAAATATTCAGAAGTTTTTGAGGTATCCTGTGCGTTACGCCCGAAAAACACCATTTGGAAAATAATGACTTTAATTTTCGGAAACGCCGCTTTAGCTATTGAGCGGGTATAATTCTAAAAGCCAAAACTTCTGTTCTAATGAGAATTTCAAGGAAACAATTATATCAAAATATTTAGAAAAGATAGGAGTTTAACATCTAAAAAAATTAAAATTTCTTAAATTTTGAAGCGTTAAGAGTCCTGCGACCACTTAATCCTTTCCGGCACGGAGTAATTCTATTTATAAACTTATGAAATAATGAACTGACACCAGAATTTATAAACGAATTTATTAGAAAATGCGAACTTGCTTATTTTCCCGTACATGATAAAAGGAAAATTTTAATTAAATATTCTTGGTGCCATTTGTCCGTTTTGGAATTAAAATTAGGTGTCCGTTTTTTTAGGGCATCGCCCTCGAAAGATTTAATTAGAATGAATCGCATAAATACTGTGAGATTCGCGATAGTTTGCATTGATTGTATCTCTCAATACACCTCGAGTGACTTTAAAAGTTAATTAAACACCTATCTGGAAAAACGCGGCACTGACCAAGGCGGCGTTGCAACTTTGAGACCTCAATTCGAAGCGCGCTTAGCACAATGCCAAATTTGAACTTTGAACAAAGGTTTTCTTTTAGCTACGCTGTAGAAATAAAGGTACTACGCTGAATTTAGTTTCATGAAATGCCAAATGAAGTTTAACTATGGACTGCTTTTATTGTCAGTACCGAATTAAGTTCATCATAAACAGATTAGGATAATATTAAAAAAAAGAGTTATACGAATATCTATATTTGTTATTATTTAGGTTCCATATCTCTTTGAACTTTCATGGTATACCCGATTTCACTTGTCTAATATATACAGTTATACCCAACCACGTTGTATAGTTTTTTACAAAGTCTTAGTATTCTTTTAGCAACGTTTTTTTTTTTTTTTTTTTTTTTTTTTAATACTACAATTACAAATTCATATATTTATTCTACGGAACCCTCTGATTTAAAATTTCTGTCTGATAGAGTGAACCTAACTGAACACATTTACAAAGGTTCAGACTTTAATTCAAATGAACATTACCCTTTGAAAGCTGAATTGCCAGAATCTCCAGAGTTACATTGTAAAATCATGGCCCAGTTGCCCCACGAAACCTTATATATTTAGACTGTCCACTAAAATAACAAAAAACATTTTTATTTGAAATGTATAAATTTTGCATTCAAATGAAGTTTTTAATTTATTAAGCTATACTTTCGTATGAGTTAATAGCCTAATAAATCGTTAAAGATTTCGTTACCTACAGCAGCCGTTTTCAATATTGATCATTTCAGTTGTTTAATCGTGTTGTTTGGTTATATTTGTGTTTTATGTATATTATTTTATTTCATTGATGAAGTTTTAACTTCGTTATGGAATATCTGCCGGAAATAAATGCTGAACTTAAGTGGTATATTAACTTAAGTGTAAACAGATTTATCTTTCATAATCGCCTATGCAAGAGATAAATTTTTAAAAAATCATGTTTGAATATTATTTTTAAAACCATAAAAAATGAGAAAATTGCGATACCAATTTCAAACAAATTGCAACACAGTTTTCAAACAAATTGTACTTGCTAGTACAATTTTTGTGACTTTTTCATATTCCTTCCAGCGGTTGGATACATATAAGAAATTTACTATTTTAAATAGATTTTCCAGGGACATGCAAACTGCGAAACGTCGTCATGAGAGAGTATTTAGGACTAATACTTATTTCTATCTAAGAAAAGATTTAAAAAAGAGAAAATTAATCTTGAAACAAATTTTAAATGTTATAAAAAAATGCTGCGTATTATTTCAGTATACTGGGCTCGGCCTCTGGTGACACAAAAATTTTCAGGGTCGAGCGGCCTCAGATATGAAATCGTCGGGTACGAGCTCCGAAAAAAAGAGTATTTAGGATTAATACTTATTTTTATGTAAGAAAAGATTTTAAAAAGAGAAAATTAATCTTGAAACAAATTTTAAATGTTATAAAAATAATTGCTTACTGTGTACTTTCAGTATTGGGCTGGGCCTCTGGTGACACAAAATGTTTCAGGGTCGAGCGGCCTCAGATGTGAAATCGTCGGGTACGAGCTCCGAAAAAAGAGTATTTAGGATTAATACTTATTTTATGTAAGAAAATAGTTTTAAAAGAGAAAATTAATCTGGAAACAAATTTTAAATGTTAGAAAAAAATTGTGTACTGAGAACTTTCAGTATTGAACTCGGCCTCTGGTGACACAAAAAATTTCAGGGTCGAGCGGCCTCAGATGTGAAATTGTCGAGTACGAGCTCCGAAAAAAAGAGTATTTAGGATTAATACTTATTTTTATGTAAGAAAAGATTTTAAAAAGAGAAAATTAATCTTGAAACAAATTTTAAATGTTGTAAAAATAATTGCTTACTGTGTACTTTCAGTATTGGGCTGGGCCCCTGGTGACACAAAAATTTTCAGGATCGAGCGGCCTCAGATGTGAAATCGGCGGGCACGAGATCCAAAAAAAGAGTATTTAGGATTAATACTTATTTTATGTAAGAAAATAGTTTTAAAAGAGAAAATTAATCTGGAAACAAATTTTAAATGTTATAAAAAAATTGTGTACTGAGAACTTTCAGTATTGAACTCGGCCTCTGGTGACACAAAAAATTTCAGGGTCGAGCGGCCTCAGATGTGAAATTGTCGAGTACGAGCTCCGAAAAAAAGAGTATTTAGGATTAATACTTATTTTTATGTAAGAAAAGATTTTAAAAAGAGAAAATTAATCTTGAAACAAATTTTAAATGTTCTAAAAATTTTTTTCGTGCTACGTACTTTCAATATCGGGCTCGGGTTCTGTTGACACAAAATTTTTCGTGGTCGAGCGGGATCAGATTTTAAATCGGCGAGCTGGAACTCCGAAATAAGGGTATTTAGGATTAATACTTATTTTTATGTAAGAAAAGATTTTTAAAAGAGAAAATTAATCTTGAAACAAATTTTAAATGTTGTAAATTTTTTTTTTTTTTTTTAGTACTGCGTACTTTCAGTATCGGGCTCGGTCTCTGGTGACACAAAATTGTTCGGGATCGAGCGGGCTCAGATTTCAAATCGTCTGGCCCCGTCCGAATTCATCTATTGTATTACATAGCAGATCAGTCAGAAGAGAGATTACGAATCTAGTCGTTTTGCTGGTCTGAGCTTCTTGGAGACCGGATCAATTTCAGTTTTATGGAATTCGCTGTTTAAAGATAGTCATGTAATACTGATATCTGTTTAAAAAATAAACATTTCCCCCACATATAAATAAATAAATAAACCTACAAAAATCACCCTAATTTAACGGCCGTTACTCCAGTATTTCTTTTTAAGATGACAATAACAGTTTCGAAATCCTATGCAAAACAACTGATGCTGATGTAACATTTTCTGTGGAACTACTGGAGTGACTTCAATATATTCCTTATTATCTTTTTTTTCGCATTATAATCATACTAAGATTGTAAAGAAATTACGTTTGATTGTTTGAAAGAGTAATCTGAGGAACTACCGAACCTATTTAAAAAAAATAATGGCGGCAAAATGCTAGTGACCATCTCTTCTCCAACATAGGCTATATTTTATATCGGTACAGCAAACCTCAAAGGAGTGCAGGAACAAAAAACAGTCTAAAATTTGATTTCTGCGATATTGTTGGGACTAGAAATTTGAAATTTGGTGTGGTGGTAACTTTTAAGATGTAAATAATTGCTATGAGCGGTTTCTAAAATATTCGAAATTTAAAAGGGTGAAATAATTAGAAAACGTTCTTCAAACTTTCTAAATTGCGATATATTTGGAATTGTTGGCTAGAAATTTAAAATTTGCCATGGCTATTGCTTTAGAGACGTAAGGGGCTGTGCATATATAACGTTATCAACTTTTTGGTAATTTTGGACCCCCTCCCCCCCTTACGATATCATACGTTATCATCCCTTGAACCCCCCCCCCCCCACCCCCACCCCCCCGGTAATGATATCATTATCAATGTATAAAAATTCTTTAGATTTTTGGAATTTTTTTCTTATGTTTGGAGTGATATACAAATATGGTTACATTTATTTTTCCCATATTTTATTGATTCAAAGAGAAGCCAATAAAGTATCATTTTATATATGAAATAACGGTATCTCAAATAACACTTAAAAGAAACAGTTCGCATATGGTTTGCCAAACAGCAGATTGTATATGCATACACGTATGACAGAAGAATAGGAAAGCCAAACATTAGGGTATTGCATTATTTGGAATTGAATAATTTTGTAATCATTTAATGATTTTAATACTAATAACTTTGTATTTTCATAAAAATAGATAACATACTAAGAAAGATGCCATACTATTTTTATGTAAAGAGCAAGTTACAAATAAGAAGAGAAAATTTTGGTAGGATCAAAAATGATAACGATATCAAAAGACAAACTCCCCCTCCCCCTAGAGATATCTTACGATATCATGTGCCAGACCCCCCCTCCCCCCTAAAATGATAACGTTATATATGCATAGCCCCTAAATGCTCGCTCAGAACAGTTTTCTAAAAATTCGAAATTAAAAAGGGTCCAGGAACATTCTAAAATTACGATTTATCTGATACTGTTAGTATAAAAGCGTGGAATTTGTCATGGTGATTACTTTTAAGATGTAAATGCTTGCTAAAAACAGTTTCTAAAAATATTCGAAATTTTAAAGGATGAAATGAGCGAGACACATTCTAAAAGCGTTCTAAATTGAGATTTATTTGGAATTGTTAAGGCTGGAAACTTGAAATTTGGCGTGACTGATACTCTAAAATTTAAAAGGTTGCAGGAGTAAAAAATGTTCTAAAATTGCGATTTATGTGATACATAGAGGCTTGGAATTGGGTGTATGGGCCACTTAAATGCAAATGCCCGCTAAGAACGATTTCTAAAAAAAAAAAAAAAAAAAAAAACGAAATTTAAAAAGAAGAAATGAGCAGAAAGCGTTCTAAATATGTTCTAAATTACGATTTAGTTGGAATTGTTCAGAAAATTGAAATTTAGCATAGGTTTTAAGATGCAAGTTTAGGAGTTTTAAGATGCAGATGCATGGTATAAAAAGTTGGTTAAAAAATCGAAAATTAACGGTTCGAAATGAGAGGGCTGGGTTGGGTTGATTTTTGACGGCCAATTATCTACTCGAGGGATATAGGCCCAGGGGGAGAGTGCCCTTCGTGGTGGTCTTTCTAAGGGAACCTCACCCGTATTTACGCATGGAAATCCATGGTTCGAAGAAAATCACGAAAACTCCTAACGATTAGGCCGACGGGCACGATCCGCGAAATGAGAGGAAAACGTTCCAAATTATGGTTTATTTAGAATTGTTATGGATAGGAATTTAAATTTATCATGTCTGTTATTTTTAAGAAGTAAATGTTCGCAAAAAACAGTTTTTACAAAATTTGAAATTAAAAAAGGTGCAGAAGTAAAAAACATTCTAAAATTCCAATACTTGTGATGCTGCTGGACTAGAAACTTGAAACTTCGCATTGTGGTTATTTTTACGATTTAAGTGCTCATTAAGAACGGTTTCTAAAAAATTTTGACATTTAAAACAGTGAAATGAGAGGAAACGTTCTAAAAACATTCTAAACTATGATATATCTGATAACTGATAGGGATAGAATCTTGAAATTTGACATGGTTGTTACTTTAGAGAGGTAAATCCTCCCAGAGAACATTTTTTTTTTTATTTAGAATTTTTAAAGTGTGTAGGAACAAAACACGTTCTAAAATTGAGATTTCTGTAAGATAGTTGCTACAGAATCTTACATAGCTAGAAGCTTGAAATTTGGCATGGTGGTTACTTTTAAGATGTAAATGCTCGCTTAGAACCGTTTCTAAAAAATTCGAAACTTCAAACGAAAAATGAAATGAGCGGAAAACTTATAAAATGCATTCTAAATTACCATTTATTTGAATTATTTTTAGTTCTTCTCGTTAATTTAAGTCTCATGTTCGCCTAATGTTGTATAAGAATGAAGTTTAGTCACACTGCGGCTCAGTTATCCGTAGAAGCATAATTTCCTCTAATAAAAATAAACACACAAACACCACTTGGCATATTTCAACAATTACGCGAGCAAAGCCGCGGATTTTGCTAGTTAGCTATACAGTAGAGTCCCGATTATCCGAGTTGATATGGACCAAGCTCACTTCGGATAAGCAAAAACCTCTGATAAACAGGATTTACGCAAATCGGCACCAACTAAGGAGATGAACAAAAAAATTATGGCCATTTTTTTTTCCCATTCTGACCAGAAAATCAGAGTTCTAACTTTTTACGACTGCTCTTTCATGTTAACCTAACACTTCATTTATAATACCTGTCTCATAATAATGGAATCCATTAGTCCATCAGAGGAAAATAACTCGGTTAAGCGGGACTCTGATAATCCGGATTCTATTGTATTTCTATAGTTTTCTTTTGGTGGATAATCATTTCTAGTTTTAGTAACGTTAATTAAAAATAAATAAACAAAATTATAAACAAAAATCCACTGCGGTTTTTATTTTTATTTTTTTCTTGCTGAACTTAATTAAAGGCGTCTTCACACCTTTATTGCAACACAAAATCTTTGATTTATCTAGCATTAACATTTGATTTTTAAGTTTTTCATAAAAATATCGCTATAAATGCGGCTGAAAAAGCTCTTTTGACATTATTAAATAAAATCTTTTGTAAAAATTGCGCAAAATTTAAGTTATTTAAAGCCACCTTCCAAAGTTCACGCTAGGTATTATTTCTTCTGTTATCGTTTGATTTTATCAGAGAGATAATTGAAGGAAATGATATCATAAAAATATATCTATTTTTGCATAATTGCCCTTTAAACTTCTTGCATCCCTTTTATGAATTCATTTCATTAATCGCACGATATTAATCGCATTTCATTAATCGCACGCAATATTTTAAGTGACACGCAGGAACTGTGAAGAATTTCGGAATAGTTTTCTAAACTATTTTAAATTCATTCTTTAGATTAAGGGAAGACCACTGGTTGAAATCCTATGGGAAATATGCGAGCTTTAACCCTTAAATGCGCGATTTTTTATTTTGTTTCGAAAAAAAAAATATGTATGATTCTCTAAAAGGTTTATTACACGGGAAAAACAATGAAAAATATCAGAGATACATTTTTCATATAATACGTCAATCTTTTCTTCTGTTGCACATCTGCAATATAAGGGAAAACTACCGTCGTCTGGCTCTTTTACACTAAAATAATGCAAATTAGTAAATATTTTAATAAGTATGTCTCCAAATACCTTATTTTATATCATTATTTATTTTATAAAACTTAATTTTTAACCCTTTAATTCCCATGATAGAAATAGAATACGTTCTAGAAATTACGTAGTTCAGAGAATCTGACTTTTACACCAGAAAGTTTCAATGGTTAATTTCGCTTTATTTAAATACGGAACGTTAGCTATTAATTAAAGCAGATATTTATATTTTAATTGTATGGTGTGAATTAGGTATATACGAATAAAAAATATCTATTAAATTCAAAACACTGTTGTTTGCATACATGCAAAGCTGCGCACTAAAGCTACAATTCCTCGGAAACAACCTGAAAGATTTTGATGAAATTTGGAATCCCTGTTCACTGGATTATCCTCAAGACTTATGGCAGACAGTTTTTTTTCTGCGACTAAAACTTTTTATTTTAGAACAATGGCAATTTTTCAGAAATTTTCCATTTTTCAGAATTTTGTTTTGCTGAAACTAATTAAAATTTTTTTTAACTGTCCACCACATATGATCTTATATTTATACTCTACCACCAATTTTTTTTTTTTTTTATCGAAATCGCTCTAGTACTTTAGAAGTTAATGGGGTTTTTAGCTGAAAAGTACAATTTATCGGAGAGCTAAAAAACTTGTGTGAAGTTCTTGGCACAGTTTTATCAAACACATGAGTTAAATTATGTATAAATGCTTGGATAAAATTTAGTTACATATAATAAATGAGTATAAAATGTTAGAGTAAATTTAATGTGAGTGGACGAGGCGTCCCAGTGGTGTCTTCCCTTAAATTCGAAAGCGTATGTTTGAAAAAGCAGAGGTTAATTTCACTCTAATTTTCACTGTGGTGAAGTAAAACCAACTTATGCTTTTCTCATTCAGTAAGGAAGTAGAAGCCTTTTTTTAACCTTTTCAGGGGCAAAGTACTTCTATTCGTAAAATTCTAAAAATGATTGAATGACACCAGAATTTGAAAACAAATTTATTTGAAAATAAGTAAAAGTTTTTCTTCACGTACTTAATAAAAGGGAAATTTTCATTAGAAATTTCTGGTGCCAATGTGGCCTTTGGGGGTTTATTTTAAGACTGCTAGTCACTCAATTTCCGAATTCCCCTCAGTAATGTTACGTCTATGGGCGTTTGATGCATTCAAATATTTAAAAAATCTCCACGGGAAATTAATAGTTTTAACTTATTTTTTTTCATTTACTCTTTTTCCCTTAGTTCTCAAGATATTTCTAAAATATATATTTAATTTTATAGGAAGTATTAAAATCTTATTCGCAATTCGTCAGCTTTTAACACATAAAATATTAAATTAAGCCTAGATTTTAGAAATATTTCGAGAACAAAGGGAAAAAGAGACATTTTTTAAGGAGAGTACAAAGAAAAAAGCAATTAAAAACATTCATTTCCTGAGGATATATTTTAAATATACGAATGCATCCCATTCCCATAGGCTTAGAATTAGTGAGGGGAATTCGGAACCTCGGTGACTAAAGTGGTCCAAAAATGAGCCACCGTCCTTGAAGGGGTTGAAGCTTTAAAACGACTATTAATCTTAGAACTACGAAAATTTTACTTAAGTTTTATAAAATATTCTACGCCAGAATTTTTATGTACAAGGTGGCATAATTAAAGTGACAGTCGTCAGAGTGTTCTGTAGCGCTATCTAATTGAGAGAATGACGCCAAATTTTGTAAGAAGATTGAACAAAACGGGGGACGAAGGATTCTTCTAAAAAAAGTAGTTTCAAAAGTCACCGCTAGAGTAATATGTGGCTCTGTGTAACAGAAAAAAGAGATTTGGAAAATGCAGAATCAACACTAAAATCGTTAAATGTGCTAAATAAAAGGTAATTTTATTTTAATATTGATTCTGCATTTTTTAAATCTCTCTTTTCTGTTACACAGAGCCACATATTACTCTAGCGGTGACTTTTGAAACTATTTTTTTTTTTCGCGGAATCCTTCGTCCCCCGTTTTGTTTAGTCATCTTACAAAATTTGGTGTCATTCTCTCAATTAAATCGCGCTACAAAACCCTCTGAGTATTACCAGTTTAATTATGGCCACCTTGTATTAATAGTGCCTGGTTTATACATTTAGTTTATTTTAAAGAAATTTCTGGTTTGAATAAATATTTTGAATGTACCTGTCGAGCCCATTGGACCCGTCTGGTAGGAGGTGAGTTAATTGCTTTTGATGTTGTTATTTGTGCTTATCTTTACATCGTAACACAAGGTTTTGGATTTGTCTAGCCAAGGGTCGAGAACCACGCACTTGCGCTCAGCTACTCATTTTTTTCATCCACGGCGCTTCCATATCTTTATAATATTTTGTACTCGTGAATTTTAAATAATGGATTTAATGGGGGGGGGGGACAGAAATTTCTTAGTCAGTATACATTTCTCACAAAATAAAATCTGTGAAAAAATTATTCATAGGCTTCCTCGGATAACATTTTCATTTTTGTAACCATAAAAATTGAAATATAATTTTGTTACCTTTTGCGCATGAAAAATTTCAGAAATATGCATCAATATTCATCCATGAACTATATATGTAATTTTGCGTATATTTATATGAAGTGTACATCAAAATAGGCGCATTTAAATAAATGTGTCTCTGTGGGAAGTGCTCGCGCAAGATGGTTAAAATATTTCAAGTATGACCATGATAGTATAAAAAAGGTTGATTATCCCTGTTGTAACACCTATACATTTCATTTTTATGATTGCCATCTGTCTATACTTCTACATGTGCGGATGAAAAACATCCGACATTTTATGATTTAAATAAAAACTTTTGTTGCTCATAATTCGAGTTATTTATGAAATAACAGGTACCTTAAATTTTTTTCCGGTATTTTTTATTTCCTTTTTGCTATCTTTTGATTTTATCTGAGCGATAAATAAATGATAGTGCAAGTATTAATAAAATATATCTGTTTTTAAGTGATAAGTTTCTTATTGAATTCAATCGTTAGAAAACGTTGCTTCATTTATGATTAACTATGATGACTTATGATTCTACTATTGACATTAAGGATCGACAGAAACAGGTTTTTAAGACCGAAACCGAATGTCGGTAATCTTCCTATTTTCGACCGAAAACGAAAACAAAAATGTCAAAAAATGTGTTAAATTAATACATACATAAATATGCATAATTATTAATTAATTATACGTGTTCATTAAATATACATAAATATTAATTTATTACATATGTGGCCCAAGTTGGCCCGCTGTGTCTGTGACCAAAATTTGTTTTTACTTTCATATAAAATAAAATGTAATTATTATATAAACGACACAGAATGATTTTCTAACTATACGAATTTCATCTAATTAAAAAATGTTATAGATATACATACCTCGATTTATCTTTTATAAGGATGACATGATCATGTGTTATACTAGAACTTTCTTAAAGGATATTTTGCACTTCTGCGGTTTCAAACTAAACATTTTCCATTACTGTTAAGTCTGCAGCTTTTAATGAGCACATGGAAAGCGTCTTCAAAGTTTAGTCATATATGCATTACTTGCTTCATACTTTGCACTTACGTCTTGAGTCAGTCATGACTAATAATTATAAACAGTGAAGTTCATAGGAATAAATAAAGATGTCTCATTTGAGCCGATACTAATCAAATCAATGAGTAATGTAGAAAATTTCGGAAAGAAGAAAGGAGATTTTTGAAATACAGATATAGTCCAGGCAATAGGGAATTTTACCTAGCAAAATTAATGGTAGTTCTGGAAATCGGCTTACTTTATGTTTTTTGGGTCGCTGAATCCGAATTTGTAACTTCCCACCGAAATTTCCCCCGGCAACCGCCCCAAATTTTGGTAAAAAGCCCCCAAAATGGTTTTTTTTTTAAAAAATCAATTTTTCTATTGTTTTCGGGGAAAAGTATCTAGAAATTCAGAAAGTAGACAAAATTTGCAACAAATTAGATATATGACATTATGACTTAGGATGAAGGGGAAGGGGGGATCTGCCTCGGAACATGCGCGCGGTGCTGCGTGGACTAAGTTGCGCAATTCCACTTAACCACTCACACGTTTACATTCGCCCTTCCACCTCCCCTCCGAACTTTCCTTATAAGGTTTACTTTAAGTCTTTTGGGTCGCTGAATCCGAATTTTTAACTTACCCCCAAATTCCCCCCCCCCCCAACCCCCCAAAATAGTTGTTATTAACTTAAATTTCTTATTGTTTTAGGGAAAAAGCATTACGAAATTCAGAAACTAGACAAAATTTGCAACAAATAGGATACATGACATTATGACGTAGGATAAACGGGAAGAGAGGGGGCTGCCTTGGAACATTCCCCGCGCGCTTTTCTCAAAAAGCAAATTTTTTCAAAAAATCAATTTTTTGGGGAGTTGCCGGGTGAAATTTTGGTGGGAAGTTACAAATTCGGATTCAGCTACCCAAAAAACATAAAGTGAGTCGAAATCCAGAACTAGTATTAATTTTTCCAGGTAAAATCCCCTATTGCCTCGACTTCATAAGATAGTGCACATAGCGCCGCAGTGCATGTACAGAGGCAGCCCTCCCCCCTCCCCCCCCCCCTGTTCATCCTACGTCATAATGTCATCTATCCTATTTGTTGCAAATTTTGTCTAGTTTCTGAATTTCGTAATGCTTTTCCCCTAAAACAGTAAGAAATTTAAGTTAAAAACAACTATTTGGCGGGGGGGGGGGATTTTGGGGGGAAGTTAAAAATTCGGATTCAGCAACCCAAAAAACTTAAAGTAAACCTTATAGAGAAAGTTCGCAGGGGAGATGGGAGGGCGAACGTAAACGTGTGAGTGGTTAAGTGGAATGGCGCAACTTAGTTCACGCAGCACCGCGGGCATGTTCCGAGGCAGATCCCCCTTCCCCTTCATCCTAAGTCATAATGTCATATATCTAATTTGTTGCAAATTTTGTCTACTTTCTGAATTTCTAGATACTTTTTCCTTAAAACAATAAAAAAATTGATTTATTTTTAATAAAAACCTTTTTTTAGGGGTGGGGGGGGGGTGGCATTTTACCAAAATATGGGGGGTTGCCGGGGGAAATTTTGGTGGGAAGTTGAAAATTCAGATTCAGCAACCCAAAAAACGTATAGTAAGCCTTTTTCCAGAACTACCATGAATTTTGCTAATTAGAGCTCTATACGGTCTGTATTGCCTGGACTAATAGTTTCGGTCGATTTTCGATCCGGCCTAATTTTCGGCAACATTTTCACCAAAAACAAATTTTCGATCAAACTTTCATTTTGGGCCGAAAACGAAAACGAAACCGAATTCTTGGTCGATCTCTAACTGTCATATTGTGAAGAAGAATCGATTTCTGAATCATTTTTGTACGTTATTCACATCTAACAAAAATTAACCAGAACTAATTTTAATATCAACCTAATGCATTTATTAAACTTTATTACGGCAGATTCCTTATTAGTCGCTTTCTGTTGTTGAAAAAAAAAATATATTTATTACAAGTTTTTGCAGATATAAGTGCATGTGTACTATATATTAAGAGATTACTTTGTGTTAAAAACTATATTTTTAGTACGTTAAGAGATGTATGTGAGGTAGAAGTCTGCACAGGCCGGAATTTCCAGGCCCGGGCCCGGTATAAAAATTAAAAGTTCGGTCCGAGCACGGCCCGGTTACATTTTCACAGCTCGCGGCCCGGCCCTTACAAAAATCAGTGAAAACAAGCCCGGACCGGTCCGATCTGGCCAGACTCAATTTTTACAAAAAAATTCAGATTTTTCTTAGCATATAATTACGATTCCTTTAAAGAATACAGCATACATATTTACGGGAAAATTTTACAGTATATTTTAAAACTACCATGTCTTCACAAGACAGAAAATACACAGTAGCAACAATAATGATTAGTACTTAGCTGGTTGGTTGTATTTATGACGGCCAATTATCTGTACGAGGGATATATGCCCAGGGGGGGGGGTGCCCTCCGTGGGGGTCTTTCTAAGGGAACCTAACCCGTATTAACGCTTGGAAATCCAAGGTTCGAAGAAAACCACGAAAACTCCGAGCGATTAGGCCGACGGGCGCGATTGGGATCGAACCCAGCACCTGCCGTCTACCAGCTTCGAGAGCAGAACCTCTCAGCCACTGGTGGGGCTGATTAGTACTTAGATTTTTAGACATTTTAACATTCAAATAAGGATTCATTAAAAAATTATTATAGTTTAGAATAAAAGAAAAAAAGGAAGGTTAAAAGCATCATAACTTTTGAAGCTGCATAATAAAAAGTAGATTTGTGAAAATGTTTCTCTGTCATTTATTAAGCGTTTTCTCAAGTCTAAAGAAGTCACTTTCTGACACATTTCTGAATTCATTTCTTTTCAGAAACGCATAAGATTAATAGGTGTTCTTATTCAGAGACTATGTAATCGGATGTCGTTATCCATTTTTTAATAAAGAAAATGTATCTTTGAGAAAATACTGTCAAAGTTAGCGTTTTGTATCGAATTTCTGGAAGCGACTGCGCGGGAAATGAGAAGAACCTGCAACCACGTAACAAGAATCTCTTATATCTCGACAAGTAATATATTTATCGAAAATGGAAAGCATTAATCGATTCTATATCCCTTCAATAGTCAGGCTTGTCAATTTTATGCTTTAAAGAGTTAAAAATTAGTCAGAACATGTATCAAAGTTTTGCGCTGTCGAGCAGTGAATTTGAGGGATCAGCTTAAGGTATATTTCCAAAGATTATATTAACAGAAGTTCATTATCGCTATTAATATTTTTACAAAGCATATTGCCCGCTGACCCTGAGAACAATTAAGTACAGTTTCGGCCCAGCTCGACTATGTAGAAAAGAAATGCAAGCCTGATCTCGGCACGGCACGAGTCTGTTGAAGGAAAAAAAAAAAAAAGTAATTTAACAAATTACAACGACCATTTGGAAAATGATTTTTTCAAAGACTAAGATTTTAAGACATAAAAAATCGCACAGAGTTGATCATACATTACGTATGCCATGGCTTACATTTTTCGGTACTATAAATTTTTAAACTTCTACGGAGCTGGTCATACATTACGTACGCCATGGATTAAACATTAATATTCCTGGACCAATTTTAAATGAAACTTCATTTTTAAACTTCTAAACATCCCACAATATTACTTTTTACACCGTCGTATAGAGAAAAAAAAATGTACTTTTAAATGCAATTTGTTTGAAAGCTGTATCTCAATTTGTTTCTGAGTTATTAAATTTTTTTTTTTAGTTTTTAGTACTTTTTTGTCATAGTGGCAGTAGATGTATCCATCTCTGTTGAAAGTAAAGGGAAAATACAGATTACTGTATAGACCAATCAGAAAACGAATAAAGTGCGGGATTCAACTAATAAAACGCTTCAGATATGTTTTTGATTTCCTACCCTGGCCGAGGACAATAACCATTTTCTCAAATGGTTAAAAAAAAAAAAAAAAAAAAAAAAAAACTAAGCCCGGGTCAGACATTATGTAACTCTCCGATTCCGATCCCTACGCTGGACATATTACATTTCTGTATTGATGTTGCCAAACTAGCACCGACTCGTGATGCACATTTATATTTATTTTCGGGAAAGTCACTTTCATTGAAAATAACTCATATTTTATCGGCTTCGAGTAAATTTTTATATCGGACCGGTAGGCCCGCTAAATTTCTTTTATCGACCCGGCCCGGCTGGGCTCGTTGAAAAAAAAATGTCCTAATTCTGACGGTCCGTTTGTAAATTCGCCTTCATTCTGCCGGCCTGGCCAGCGAGCCGGGTCGGGTACAGGCCTCGGGCCCGTGCAGACCTCTAATGTGAGGGTGTACTGGGTGTCCTAAAGTGGAATGAACGTTTTTGAAATTCAATAACACAGAAATGCAATACAATGAACATAATATAAAATTATTTAATCCGTCTATAAATTAAAATATGTTTAATTTTTCATATAAAATACTTTGCTCAAACGCATTTAGAAAACACAGCTGAACAGTCGAGACTAAATATTTTTTAAAGCGGTTATTTTCTAAACCATTTATTTACATAGGTTTAGGCTTTCTCTGATTCAAAAGTATTATATTTAAAATTTGCTACGAGAAATTTTTTTCCATTTACAGATTAAGATCACAATGCAGTTATTTACATTGTTTTTATAAAGAATTGTAATACTTCCGTAATAGAATTTTTTGTTAATCTAATTATTTTTGTAAACATTTTACAAAAAGAGTAACAACTACCGATTTATTAAATCCATATTAATGAAAAAACTTATCTAAATTTCACATTATTCTTACATAAACTTTCAAATATGTCTTCAGACATTAAGGAAGATAATTATTAATGTGGAGCAATTTCTTGATTCATAATTCGAAGCATAAAAGTTTAATACGCTCCATTGATTAAGTTCCAAATATCACCGATAAGTGGCGCTGAATTGCCTCAGGCTTTATGACTGCTCAAAACATCTTACAATTTAAAGACAAATCATTTATTTATTTATTTTACTTTTAGCGTATTAGTAGCTAAACAGAATGACGATTAAAAGCTGAGAAGACTTTGATCCCTTTTATACAAGTTAGTTTGGATGTTCTAACAGTTTGAGACAGTGCAGAGCCATCTACCGGTAGTATTTGAAACTAAAAAAAGGAAGCGTAGTAAAGACATCATACATTAATCTTCTGCAAGAATAACTCCAGTAGCTGTTCCGGTTTACGTGTTGCTGTATTTTAACACTAGAACTACCGGAAATTTGAGTCAAGTTTTATAAAAATATTTCAAACCAGAATTTTGATTTAAAACAGTTTAACTTTATTATTTAACGTTTTTCTTCTTCGTACCTTTTAAACTTATTTCATAATAAAATTTCTGGTTTGAACCGAAACATATTCCTATGGTATTCGTCAAGATGACGGCTCACGTTATTTCTAGTGTTAAAAAATGTTCATTCCATATTTTTGAACACCCTATAACATGCATGTATGCAAACGTAAGTATAATGAAGGGACGTGTGTAAGTATGAAAATAATAAAGGGCGTACATAAACGAATATCCCAAGTTTACAGGACTATTAAAATAAAAATAAAAAAAGTACTACCTTATGGTTCATCGGAAATAAAAAATAACAGTCGAAAGTTTACTTCAACACAATCATAAGTGTTCAATGTGAGCCTCTCCAGAAACACGAACGATATCGAGGCGGTACGATAACTGATCCTTGTAACATTAAAATGTGTTGAATTTAAACTTTAAGAGTGTATTCCGATCCAAACTGCTTATTTTCTGATTCATTTTAAAATTCATTTTTGCTCTCAAACGCATCAAACTTGGAAATTCTCTTATTTAGAAACTATATAATGTGCGGTGCTTCTTAATTTTTTGATAAATGCAGAAAATACTGTAAAAAACGCTGTCAAAGTTGGCATTTTGAACCGAAATTTCCGAAGCGGGCGATCTGGGAATGAAAAAAATGGGCATGCTGAGAAAATAATTGCTTAAAAATCAAATTCTAATGAATTGAGCTGAAAATGAAATCACACGGCATGTTAAACATGTCTTCAGAAATCACCCCGGCAAGTTTCATGTTTTTACTTTTAAAAATGAGTCTGAAAATGTCTCAGAAAATTTCGAGCTGTTGAGGGTGGAAAAATATTTTTTCGAATACACCCTTAAGCTGTTATTTTTTATTTCCGCTGAACAACAAGGTTGTACATTTTTTGTTTTCTTTTAACCCCTTGGGGACGAGCGACCGGTATACTTGCCACTTAAAACTGCTAGTCACTCAGCTTCCGAATTCCCTTCGGTAATGTTAAAGGGGCTGGTCACACAGCTTTGGAATTCCCCTCCGTAATGTTAAATCTATGGACTTTTGATGCATTCGTATATTTGAAATATCTTCTCGGGAATATGTTTTTTGTGTGTAGTACTCTTTTTAAAGGATGTCTCTTTTTTTCTTGGTTTTCAAAATATTTCTAAAATCTATGCTGAATTTAATATTTTATGTGTTAAAAGCGGACGAACTGTGAGTAAGATTTTTAACACTTCCTATAAAATTAAGTCTATACTTTAGAAATATTTTGAGAACTAAGAAAAAAAAAAAAAAGAGACCTCTTTTAGGAATGTACACAAAAAATAGAAGTTAAAAGTATTAATTTCCCGAGGAGATAGTTTAAATAGACGATTGTATCCAATGCCCGTAGACTTTACATTAGTGAGGGGAAATCGGATGATGCATTCTTATATTCAAACTATCTCCTCGGGAAATTCATATTTTTAACTTCTTTTTTGCAGTGTTCTCACCTTAAAGGATGTCTCTTCTTTTCTTAGTTTTCAAAATACTTCTCAAATCTACGCTTAATTTTATATGAAGTGTTAAAATTTTACTCCCAGTTCGTCAGTTTTTAAAACATAAAATATTAAATTAAGCATAGATTTTAGAAATATTTTGACAACTAAGACAAAAAGTGACATCCTTTACGAAGAGAACACTGAAAAAAAGAAGTTAAAAATATTGATTTCCAAAGGAGATATTTTGAATGTAAGAATGCATCAAACGTCCATGGACTTAAAATTACCCAGGGGAATTCGGAAGCTGAGTGACTAGCTGCCTTAAGGTGCTCAGAATCCTTCATTATTTCCACCACTTATTTTTAATTGTAAAGTTTACCTTATTTAATCAGGGCATTTTCGCGATTCAATTACAGAAAATTCTCTGTTTTGAAAAACCGGTGGTAAAAGACTGAAAATTAAGCAAAGGGCTCTCGTCGCGAAGGGGTTAATAGCCCTGCAATGTTCGGATATTCATTTATGTACACCCTGTATATTAAGTATGGAATAATTAGCATGCTGATAATTTAAAAAATGAAAGCTTTTTTTTAATCTGAACTACTTCGGCACGAATACGAAATTCGCCACTATAAGGCAGTTTATTAATATTATCATTAGAGATCGACCGAAATTTCGGTTTCGTTTTCATTCCCAAATCTGAGTTTCGGAGAAAATGCAGCTGAAAATTCGGCCGGACAGAAACTCGACCGAAACTATCTGTATTCCAAAAATCACGTTTCTTCCTTCAGAAATTTTCAACATTACTCATCGATTTCAGTTGTATCGGCTCAAATGAGACTATTTATTGCTACGAACGTCATTGTTTATAATTATCAGTCATGACGGGCTCAAGACATGAGTGAAAATTATAAAAAAAAGCAATGAGTATACAGTAGAACCTCTTTTATCCGAAACTCTTTTAACCGAAACTCTCGGTTAACCGAAATCCATTTTTAAAGCTTTTTCTTGTTTTTACCACAACATTCCTTGTGTGCAAAATCTATTTTGAAAGCTTTTTTTTTTTTTTTAACTATCATATTCCTAGTGTGCAAGCAATCCTTTTCGAACTACGAGTACATATAAATATTTTCGATCCCCTTTCTTAGAATTCTTTTGAATTTAACTAGAGCTCCCGTAAGCTGCGGAGCGGAACGATGAAAACGAACAAATTAGCAATTCTGAAGCCTTTGAATGTTTTGCAAAAGGTTTGGCATGGCTGGAGCAGCAGAAAAACCTGATACTGGTGAACTAATAATATTTAAAAACTCCGTGATAGAGCTTCAAAGAAAAGACAATCGAAACTGCGACAAATAAAACATTTTTTCAAATCCTTGTGATATATATAAAAGGTACTTAATTTCAAAATTAAAATTCAGATAATTTATTATTGTTTCTATTTTGCTATTGCTTTATTTTTATTAAGCACTTGTTACCATAATAAGAAACATTGCATATATTTCTCCAAAGTCTTAAAATTTGAAGCATTCTCGATTATCCAAAAATTTCGATTTTCCGAAAGAGGGTCGATTCCAATTACTTCGGATAATCGAGGTTCTACTGTATTGACTAAACTTTTTCACGTGCTCGTTAAAAGCGGCAGATTTAACGGTAATAGAAAAATTTTAGTTTGAAACCGCAGAAGTATTTCTAATACTTTCTGAGAAAGTTCTAGTACAACAGATGATCATTTACAAAAATCATTATAAAAGATAAATCGAGGTGTGTATACCTAAAACTAAAATATTTTTTAATTAAATGAAATTCGTATAATTAGCAAATCTGTCTGTGTCGTTGATGAATTTATTACGTTTTGTTTTATATGAAAATAAAAGGTTTTGGGTCTAAAGCACAGAGGGGGAGCAAACTTGGGCCACACGTATAATTGATTAATCATTATGCATATTTAATAAATAGGTATAATTAATTAATAATTATGCATATTTAATAAATACGTATAATTAATTAATAATTATGCATATTTAATAAATACGTATAATAAATTAATAATTATGTGTACAGCTCATATTAAAAATATTAGAATAATTGAGAAAAAGTAATAAGAAAAAATTATTTTTCATTTATTTATTTTTTATAATAAGTAAATGCAATTAAATTTCTTTTAAATTAAATCTGGAATGTTTAGATAAGATTTTAACATTTACAAAATATAAAATACAGTACAATAAATTGGGTATACAGCTTTTTGAAACACATCAAAATATTAGAATAAAATTTAGATTGGTTCAAAATATTAAAATATTTTATTTTACGCAACAATATTACCTTATGAATATGAAGTAAATGGCAGTTAATATTTTGTAGCCTCCCCTTTAGCTTTCATAACAGAGTACAGTCGATTTTGCATACTATATACAAGGAGTTTACAAACATTTCTATCAATATTAGCCCAAATAGACTTTATATGTACCACTAACTCAGTTTTACTTGAAAGAGGATTTTCTTGGAGTTATTTTTTCATTATACACCATGAGTTTTCGATGGGATTAAGGTCTGTTGAGTTTGGTGGCCATGGAAATAGCTCAACGTTGCGTTGGCGGAACCAATTCTTAGTTGACACCGAGGTATGCGGTGACGCTAAATCTTGTTGAAAGATGAAATCATCTTCAAATAAATCTTCTGATGATGGAATCATGTAAAATTCCAAAATTTCTTGATATATCTGAGAGTTAACTTTTTCGTAGACGAGCATAACTTTCCAGGTTCTTCTGCACTCATGCAACCCCAAACCATGACAGTAGCAGCAAATTTTACTGGACGTTTAAGGCAGGGCATGAAATTTCAGTTCAAGAGGTGCTCGCCAGACTAAAACTTTTGCTCGCCATTATTTTACATTCATTCCGACAGCAACGCCAGTCACCAGCCTTGCCCGGAAAATGGACTATTTATGACAAACTGAATTTAAATTGACCGTTGTTAGAAGGAACTGTCTGTTAAATCAGGAATATTTTACATTCATGAGAAATATGAACAATTTTTAAAGTGTTAACAGTTGTAGTATAAAGAACTTTCTGGTGACCGAAATTATAAAAGAATGCAGAAATTGAAAAATTGAAACATATTTACTGCAAAAGAAAAAAATAATATTAACTCAAGATAAGGTTGCCACAAGGTTTAAATTGTTACAGAAATTGTCACATACAACTAAAAAGCCATGAAACAAAAAGTTCCTGTACTTTTAGAACTTCATGTTTGTGTAGCGTTGCATTTCTGTACTGAAATACCACTTGTCAATCGCAGCTGTAGGTTCAAAATCTGTCAGGGAGGATCCATTAATAGAAATTTTGAGTAAGTCATCCAGTCAGAGAGCTCCTGTATACAGTTTTGAGTCTACTGTGACAGCTGAAGCCTCTAACATAAAGTTATGCTCACTGGTAGAATAGCACAAATTGTTAGAATCTGGAGCGAATTGGGGAATCTTGCTTTTTACTTTTCACTGTAAAACTTCTCCAGAATATCTTTCAGTATTACCGAAGGGAGCATAAACTTGAATTCTACCCACTCTGCCAATACAATATCCACTTTTTCATTAAAAAGACTTGGGCTCAAATATATTTTTAGATATATTAATAGAGCTTTTTTATTTCTTCTAACCCAAATTCAAGAATTTTTTCTTTGGTAGGCCAACCCGAGTGGCAAATATATGCAGAGATGTTAACACATCTGTTGACATAGATTGCAGTCTTTCTGAGATGTATATCTTTGCATGTTTAATTAATCTCCCTCTTTAGCTCCCCATTTTTAATATTTGACAGCTGTATAACCTTGATTATCCCAGAGATGGATAGTTGGTTCGAAAACTCCTGTTCGTTTGGTGCAACACTAGATTCGAGATCTGTCAGAACTGAGATGCAATATTCAATTTTTATTTCCAAATGAAATGGCAAGTACCTTGTTTTTTAATGCCACACTTAAAGAGTTCAATTTCCCGTAGAAATCCAAGAGGAAGTACAGAACTTAAAGAAATTTATAATCATTAAATATGGCAAACCCTTACCTTCAGCACCATCATTGTCTTTTCCGTGGACTCCTGTTCAAGATGGCTTGCAGAAAAGCTTTCACAGCACTTTCTTTGGTGGATAATCATCCAATAGTGTGAATATCACTCAGTTTAAGAATATTTTCTCCTAGAATTTCGCCTGTTTCTACTAACATATGAGGTCTTTTAGCCGAGACATAGTGAAATTTAAAAATACTCCTAACCACTGAATCATATGTTTTCTAATATTCAACTTCACCACATGCATCCAAAACAGCCAACTACAAATGGTGTGCAAGGCAGTGAGTGTTTATCAATTTAGCACAAATATATTTATTTTTCATAACCAGTCCTTTGTATGCAACCATATTTGGAGTGCCATCAGTATAACAAGCCTACAATATAACACCTGTTTCTATATTCATTTGGACCTATATTCTTATCTATACAATCAGTTATGGCTGTGAAAATAACTGGATGAAGTAGGATTTAGCAGCTCTATTGCTCCTAAAATGTCCTCTTTGATACGATTATCTTTTGCATCCACTTATCAAACATGCATATTTGCATGTTCAAAATCTGATCTATCTGTGGTACCACCAACCGGAATGCTGATACATGTACACTTTTTTAATTTTTGCACTAAATCTAACTTCATAGTTTCAGCAATAAAATGGAAAAAATACCATAAAATACCTGCATTGTTTTTCATTGCCATACTTTGTTTAAAAAATCCACATCTCTCAGCTAAGCACAATACATCTACAAGATCCGCATGTCGCTGGATTGAGGCACGATATGCTGAGCGTACATAGTTTGATTTAAAACGCAACATTTTAAAAGACAAATCTTACAAGCCAACCTTAAATATTTGTTCGCCATTGGCGAGCGGAAATTTCGCGCCCTGGTTTAAGGCATTCTTTATCAAATGCTTCTTGCCTCATTCTCCAAACTGGAATACCTTGATTACCATATGAAACACAAAACATACTTTCATCACTAAATAATATATTTTTCCAATCTTCTTCACTCCATAAACGTCTTGATTTACACCAATTCAATCTTATACGGTTTTTGTTTTGCAGTCATGAGAGGTTTTGTTTTCGGTACACGAGATTCAAACATAAATTTATGGAGACGTCTTATTGTTGTCGATGTAGAAACTTCAACTCCATCTTCTTTCCATTTTTGGTGAAAGAATCGCACACTTTTAAAACGATTTTTCTTAAATATATGCTTCAGTTTCCTATCATCTCTAGCAGATGTTTTTGGTTTTCGGCCGCCATTTCGGCGATTATTTTGAAAATTTCCATTTTTTTAATATTGTGTTAGTATTTTACTAACGCTTGATTTCGAACGATGTAAATAATTCGCTATATAACATTGATTTTTACCGTGCTGATACAAATCAACCATACGAAGTTTAATAGTTTCAGGAATATCACTCACACAACCCATTTTAAGACGAAAAAGCAATCAAACTGCAAAAAGAATACTGATTTTAAATAAAATCGTCTGAATTTAATCAATGATGCCATCAGTTATGAATTGGTGATAACTAAAGGAGAATTAATGTGAAATATTATAAAATTTTGAACCACTAATATTTTGACTTTTCAAAATATTTTTTTTCAATTAATCTTTTCAAAAATGATATTAATTTTAAAATAATAAATGAGTTTAATCAACAATAAGTTCTTAATTAAAATATCGTTTGCATATTTGCATTAAAAGACATTAAATTACCAAACGATATTTTTAATTTGTAAAAAAAAAAAAATATTATTCTAATAATTTGAATATGAGCTGCACTTATGTATGTAATAATAATTATTTATTTTTTTTAATTGGGCATTTTCACTTTCGTTTTCGGTCGAAAATATGAAGCACACTGAAATTCGGTTTCTGTTTCGGCCTTAAAAATCTGTTTCGATCGATCCTTAATTATCATTATTGTTTAATAATATTCTATTAAACTCAACTTCGTTCAGATCTTATATAAATTCATTTAATTATCCTAAACTGCAATATGTTAAGTGGCATTCATTGTTAGAAAGCCATGCGGGAACTATGAGGAACTTCGAAATAGTTTTCTGGACTACTTTAAATTCATCTTTTAGATTAAATGCAAAAGCGTATGTCCGGAAAAGCAGGAGATAATTCCACTCTATTTTCCCCCCGTGCTGCAGTAATTACACTGAGTTATTTCAGAAATAATAGAGATCTTAAATTTTCCTCTTCGTATATTACTTTTCCTGCGTGATATTTTGAATTTTCAAGAAAATAAACTGATGTCATTAAAAATATTCCTTTTTAAATCTAATTTCATCACACACACCCAGCTCTTTTCAAATTAGCTTACTTAAATCACACGCTGCGATATTTTAAAAGATATTAATTATAAAAGATACAGTGGAAGTTCTAAAGGGAATAAGAAACTTAAGAGCTTTCTCTTTTCTTTTATATACCTTGTAAAACAATGACTAGCATTAAACCAGTACTATTTTCTACATGCATATTGCAGTTCTTATTGCAGTTTGTTTTGCACCAATTAAGAAAGATTTTAACATTACGAATCCCAAACTTTCCATCTGTAACCTAATCTTAAATTCCTAAACTCCATCACTGAATGACTTTCCGTTTGACAATCTAGTATTAAAATTTACCGAAAAATCCCAATACGATATCAAAATAGGGTGTTTGGATTGATAATTTCAAAATTTGTTACAGTTTCTAAATGAAGACGCACCCCTAAACTAAAAAAAACATAAATTTAAAGAACACACAATTCTCAATCAAATGGCTATTCGGCCGCTCCATGAGAAACGGACAAATTGTCCTGCGCGTGGCGCTTACATTAACTATATCTATTAACTTATAAGTTGTTAAAATATAAACTATACTTTAAAATTAACAAAAAAAAATCTATATTTTCATATTAGCATAGTTGTTTTAATTTGAGAATACAATAAGCATTCTTAAAACAGAAGTAATATGTAGAAAAGCACGTTTCAAACGTGACACGGAATGGCCCTTAAATAGGTTTAAATATCTCCACATTTTAAACCCTAGACCTTAGTAGCTGCCCACTTTTAATAATAAAAAAATAATAAAAATAATACATAATACAAATCTCCGCATTTAAAATCCTAGACCTAAGTAATCTGCCCGTTTCAGGGCCATTCCATGAAAAACTGACAAAATATCCTGCACGCGGCACAATATCTATACCTATATCTATTGACTTATAAGTTGTAAAAACATAAACTATACATTAAAAATAACAAAAAACTCTATATTTTCATATTAGCATAGTTGTTTTAATTTGAGAATACAATAAGCATTCTTGAAACAGAAGTAATATGTAGAAAAGCTGTTTCAAACGTGATATGGAATGGCCCTTTAATAGGTTTAAATATCTCCACATTTTAAACCCTAGACCTTAGTAGCTGCCCGCTTTTAATAATAAATAAGTAATAAAAATAATAGGTGATAAAAATCTCCGCATTTTAAATCCTAGACCTAAGTAATCTGCCCGTTTCAGGGCCATTCCATGAAAAACTGACAAAATGTTCTGCACGCGGCACTATATATCTATACCTATATCTATTGACTTATATATTGTGAAAACATAAACTATACATTAAAAATAACAAAAAACTCTAGATTTTCATATTAGCATAGTTGTTTTAATTTGAGGATATAGTAACACTGTTAAAACAGCAAAAATATGTAGAAAAGCTGCCCCACACGTGACATGGAATGACCCTATTTCCGATTGTTTCTGTGTATATTTGGCGATTAAAATTTCATGCTAAGTATCTTTCTTTTCTCTCCCTTTCTCTCTTTCTTTCCTTTTTTTTTACTTTCTTCTATCTTCAATAGAAGAAAGTATTGTAATCGAAATTTTTTTCGACTTCCGGTTTTAGGCGGATTCACACGTTTTAGGGGTCAGAGATCCCTAAAAACATGTTTATAGAAAATGTCTGTCTGTCCGTGTGTCTGTATGTCGCCATTTTACCATATAAAATTGTATGAAGTTATGCATGGAATTGAACATTTTTTTTTAAGTATATGGCTATGTCAAGCAGGTCCTCCATTAATTTGGAAAAAATCTACCGGTAGGGGGCGCTGTAAAAGCGATTTTTGTGGCATTTTGAATATTGTACCATCGAAAAGTGTATGAAGTTATGCATAGAACTGAACCAAATTTTTTGTGTATGTTTTTAGCCATAGCAGGAAGGTCCTCCCTGAATTTGGAAAAAATCTACCGGTAGGGGGGGGGACTGCTGTAATAGCGATTTTTGTGCGATTCTTGTGGCATTTTGAATATTGTACCATCAAAAAGTGTATGAAGTTATGCATAGAATTGAACCAAATTTGTTGTGTATGTTTTTGGCCATGGCAAGAAGATCCTCCCTGAATTTGGAAAAATTCCGCCGGAAGGGAGCCCTGTAATAGCGATTTTTGGGGCATTTTCAATATTGTACCATCAAAAAGTGTATGAAGTCATGCACAGAATTGAATCAAATTTTTTGTGTATGCTTTTGACCATGACAAGAAGGTTCTCCTTGAATATTGAAAATTCCACCGGAAGGGAATGCTGTAATATCGATTTTTTTTTTTTTTTTTTTTTTTTTTTTGCAATTTTCAATATTGTAGCATCGAAAAGTGTATGAGGCTATGCATAATTCTAATAAAAATACTAATAAAATTAATAAAAATGAATTATCGTTATTTGTGACAACATTTTGAAATATTAAGATACATGAGATAGAAGAAATTTTTGGGATTGGCACATCCAATTAGTTTCCTATTGTACGCTGTGCGTACATCAGTTATTGCAAAATTATAGAAGTTTCTTCCACAAGTTGGACAAGCTTTCGCGATTTCTCCCCCCCCCCACCCCCCACACACACACACTAAATTTTGATTGCATTCCATTATTATAGTTTTGATAAATATTTTTTATTTTCCACGGATTCTCAATTAAAAAAAATAGGATCATTAACAAACTTAAGAAATTCAAAAGAGATTGCACAAAAATTAATTCTCATGGGATACTTTAAGAGCGCAACACCATTTTTATGCCTTGAAATATAAGGCTTTTTCATTAACTTTTATTTAAGAAATGCAAAGCGTTTATGAAAATTCATTTGCACTAATTTTTCGTACATATTAGATCACCCGCCCGGCGTTGCTCGAGCACATGATAATATTCTTAAGGCTGTTCTTAACAACTCTGCTCAACAAGCGAAAAACGTTTTGACATATTTACAAATTCATTTTTTAACGGAAAGATATAAAATTGGAAAGCCTGGCCATGGAAGCGATTTGGAATGGAACTGTTTTTCCATTTTTTGATCAATCAATTACCTATTGAGTTATAAGCGAATTCGATCACGTCACAAACAAGTTTTTCGCCCGCTCTTGAGTGCTCTTTCTCCCTTCGCGCGGAAATTCGGTTTAAAACGTCCACTTTGACATTATTTTCTGAAAGATCTATTGAGTTTGCAAAAAAATGGAAAAAAATAGCTCAATGACATAGTTTCTGAACAACAACACCAGCTAGTTTCATGCATTTTCGAACAAAAATAAATTAAAACTTATGTTAGAAAGTTGCCCTTTTCGAATTGAGAACAAACACCCTTAAACGAACCATAAATTTGATTGATTTTATATCTTTAATTCGATTTTGTCTGAAATACGTGCTCGCTGATTGTGTGAAAAATCGGTTTTAAAAAAATCATATTTAGTGGTAAAAAGGCTCGAAATAACTACCCCATGAAACGAAAGGGGAGGCGATATGTTTACGAAGACTGCATAATTTTCGGGCTAAAATGTTGATAATTAACTGTAAAAATCATTCCCTTACACATAACCATTTTTTTCACATCAAAATCCTGAGTGAAATATTCTGATTTTCAAACTGATTATTCACGGAAAATCTTGTATTTCCGCCTTCCACCGCCAGGGGCCGCAATAACTTCTAAAAGAACCTCCGACAGGTGGCACCGTAATAGCAGGCGTGCTGTGCATGCAATGAAAATTTTTTTAATTCCACTTTCCACCGCCAGGGTGCATTCAGTTCTAAACAATTCACCTTCCAAAGGAAACCCCGACACGTGTCTCCGCTGCCTCCGGCATCGTATAGCAAGCGTTTTGCGCACACGTTGCAAAATCCTTTAGTTCCACATTCCACACCCGTACCACCCCCTGGCGGGGCAGTAAAAATTGGAATTAAAATGTGTAAGGCTATCGATATCAAGTTGTATGAACCAAACCCCGTCGTCATCGGGCCCATAGAACCCGATATAGGACAGCGTCCCCTGGCGGTAAAAAGTGGAACAAATGTGTAAGGCTATCTTTTTCAAGTCCAATGAGCCAAACCCCGTCGTTCGAGCCAATAGAACGCACAATAGGAAAGCGCCCACTGGCGGTTAAAAGTGGTACTAAAATGTGCAAAGCTATCGATATCAAGTTGAATGAATATGTTGCCCTTCGTTATCGAGCCCATAGAACTCGAGATACTTTCATATGAAATAAAAAATATCTGAAATTATTATTCGAAAAAAGTTCTATGTACTACTCATAAATTTACTTTAATGTTATAGGGGCTCATTAATAAGTTAATTATAATGGTTGGAATAGTTGCGTTGACATCCAAAATATAGTTGCTGAGTTATGGAAACGGGGTACAGGGGGCCGGATAGCGGGCGAAGCCCGCTCGTATCTATCATAATAATATCTGTCATGTGGACTAATTGCTATATTTAATCAAAAGTAAATAATTAGTGAAGAAACACTAAGATTTAAATAATGTGTAGTAGAAAAACATTTCTTTTTGCTTTCAAATATCGATTTTTTGATAAGTAAAAAGATATTTATCGATTTTGTCCATTTTTTGAAAATATGAAATAGAGTGTTGTTTTACGTATATATCCCGATTTTGAAATCGCTGCCTGCAATATATTTTAAATTTTGAACGTACCTTAAGGGGACCGTGGACCTTTATTTGAGCAAAAATAGACCCCAAAATTGACATTTACTCGTGTGTGTATTGTTATTCTCCAATTTCTACTACGTCATTCGTGGAAAACCGCATACAGATGCGATTATTTTACGCAAAGTAACAAGTGTTTTAATTTTGTTCACAAACAAATTTTTGGCTTTTTAATATACTTTAAATCTGTTTTTCTCAATACTGATGTTTCAGCTTTTTTTTTAATTTTTCAAATGTTCCTTGCTACTCACTTTTTGATTAAAATTCATGAAACTGATAAGGAAGAATCCTGATATTACTTTAAAAGAAACTGTGTATGCATCTTAAAATTCGACTTCATTAAGACAATTAAATTTGATTTTAACTTATTATAAGACAGAATTTTGATGAAAATCGATATAGAATTCAGAAAAATATCTGTAAACAATTACTTATTTAGGGGATTACAAAATCGATACACAGATTTGTTTGCAATAGAGTTTTACGTGATTAAAATCCAAAATCGAGGAAATATCTAAAAATTTAAGATGCAAGGAGCATTTTAAAATTTCTTTTTATAATTAAAATTTTTTAAAAGATCTTAAAATTATAATAAGCTTGCAAATTTCTTTTAAGGTCTTCTATAAACTTATGGTGAAATGTATATTTGTACAAAATTTAAAATTTCTATTATGAAAATTAAAAGAAATTTTTTTAAATGTCCACCGCCCCCTTAAAATTTTACACTGCGTTTTTTAAGCACTATGAACAATAAAAACACCATTTTTTCATAGCAGACATAACGGAGCACGGAGCCTTGCAAATAAAAGTTAATTCGTTTCAGTAATTACTTTTTATTTTATAACTCCGGAACGCGTAACGGATTTTCTCGATTTTTTTTTTTAATTTATGACATATAATATCAGTCTGCATCTGTATCCGAAATTTGAAATTTTCCTATTTTGTCCGCCCCACCAGTGGCCGAGAGGTTCTGCTCTCGAAGCTGGTAGACGGGAGGTGCTGGGTTCGATCCCAATCGCGCCCGTCGGCCTAATCGTTCGGAGTTTTCGTGGTTTTCTTCGAGCCGTGGATCTTCCATGCGTTAATACGGATTAGGTTCCCTTAGAAAGACCCCCACGGAGGGCCCTCCCCCCGGGCCTATATCCCTCGTGTAGATAATTGGCCGTCAAAAATCAACCCAACCCTATTTTGTCCTTATTCCCGTGTTGTTTTGAAATGCCTTCTCATGAGACTGACATTGTTAGCAAATTCTCGTTGTCAACGAAAGGAAATGAAATTAAAATTAAATTGATTCATTAAATCCGATTTTTAATTAATATTTCAACTTCTAATAGAAGGATTTCAAAAAGTTTTAGAAATTCTGAAAGAGAAATTTGTTTTACATGTTTACGAAATTTCGCGTTACTGAGTCCGATAGTTTTTAAGATACGGGTGTCTTTGAAAACCTCCAGTCTAATATTTTTCACACCCGCAAATAGTTTGAAAAAGAATTTCCTTCGCGGCCTGATTAAAATCTATGCTTTGGTTGAATTATGAAAATTTTCCATTCTTTTAATTATTTTTTTTAAATTAATAACTCAGCTAATTATTAGAAATTTAATATTCTGAGTCTTAGGTGCACTTAGGTGCACTGAGTCTTAGGAGAGGCCTTCGATTACCCTTACAAAAATTTTCAACTTTGTGCGTGCGGTAGATTTCGCTAGCCATTGGAGATAGAAACACAGACAGAGCGAAACCTTCTTTTATTAGTATAGACTAAGGAGCTCTGCCCCTACAAGCTACGCTCGCCAACCCTCGTTCAAACACCGCAAACTCTAAAAGCACGCTAATTTGACAGGCTTTAAAAAAATTCGGAAGACTGAATTATAATTAAAAAAACTGTGGCGATCTCCCTGTTAACGGCCTGTTTTCGTCCTTGAATAAATCAGATCGGTGAAAGATTTGAAAATAAGCTAATATAAAATTAATTAAGTAAACAGAATCTTTGTCTCCCGGTATTTTTTCACAACGCTATAAAAAAGTTCTTTTAAATAAGACTTTTTAAATGTATCGTTTTAAACCTGATGTAATTTTCACCAAAGCTTTCTTTTTCATTTTAATACTCAAGTGAAAATACTTTTGTTGTTAGAAAGGAAATATTATTTGCTCTTTCTTGGAATTCACGACAATAATTTAAAAGATTATCTCAAAATATGAAATAAATGTCTCGCGCAAATATATTTATAAATTTAAACTGTTTGACAATATTGTTGTTTGACCATTTTAAATATGACGTAATTTCCCCCATTTACGAATTTAACGCATATTATGACTTTATTATTTTACAACTTTCTTTCCCTTTTAAAATTCACATGTAAATTTAGTTTTTATGAGGTAATTTTTAATATTTTCCTGCTTTTAATATATAATCATTTAATTCTAATTTGAAAGTTTTTTTCGTTTATGTCACGTGTAAATAAATTTTTGATGTGAAGGAAATATTATTCTTTTCGCTGTTTTAAAAATTGGCAACAATTTAAAATACTACCCTTTTCTAAAAGATGCAAAAAATATGTCTCGAAATGCTGAAAATTTGAATTTAAAATGGAAATAAGTCCTCAAAAAATGAGTCAAATTAAAAAAATAAATGTAGTCTGTACACCGGGAACGTCTCATGGATACCCTTCAGAAAAAATTATTACATTCCTATGTATAGCTTTTGGTCCTATAAAACTTTTTTAATGGAACGGTTTGACCAACTATAACGTTAAATATATCTTAAAATAATTGTTCGATTTAGGTACTATCTGCATCAGCGTGTTTATCAAACACTAGCAAACCCCGCGGCTTTGCTCGCGTAATAGTTGAAATATGCCAAGTGATGTTTGCATGACTATTTTTTATTAGAAGGACACTTTTTGAAATAATTCAAAAATTACAAATTAAGCCACATTTTGACTAAAATTCTTTATAAAAGTCCAATAGACAGAAATGAGATTTTAATAAATAACAACTAAAACTAATTCCAATTAAATGATAATTTAGAAAGTATTTTGAGACTTTTATGCTCATTTCATACGCTCATTTCAGTATTCATTTGAAGTTTTGAATTTTTTAGAAACCATCTTAACACAATTAACCATCATATCAAATTCCAAGCTTCTTGTCTGACAGTCTACTACCTCTCTGGTGTTAGTGGCAGCAACATAAAATGCCGAAACAGAGTAGAATGTCTCGAAAAATGTTGAAACAGAGACTGTCACCATTAATTTGCCAACATTAACCTTGAAATCGGTTGGTATTTCCTAATATTCTATAGAAAACGGAATTTAGATATTTTTAAAGGCTTTTTTGTTGTTCCTGCCAACCAGGTGGTAGCGACACCGGCATAAAATTTAGCCCGTATAGGATCAGGGACTATCACTCTTGATTCGCAACCAATAACTTCTGTAATCAGTTTATTATTTCCTGAGATTCCATAGAAATCGTAATTTAGGACTCTTTTCGAATGCTTTTCGCTCCTTTCCCTTCGCTTCACCCCTTTTTAATTTCGAATTTATTTTCGACTGTTCTTAGAGGACATTTATATTTTATAAGTAACTACCGTGCTATATTTAAAGTTTCTAGCCTCTTTAGTACCGCAGAAATCGCAATTTAGAAAATTTTTTGCTCCTGCAAAACTCGACATAAAATATAGATTATGTTTGAGCAGGTTCTGTCGCCATCAATTTGAAACCATTATGTTTGAAATCGGTTTCGTATTTCATGCGATTGCATAAAACTCGTAATTTAGAACGCTTATAGAAGACTTTTCGCTCACTTTATCCTTTTAAATTTGGAATTTTCTTTCGACAATTCTTAGAAAGCACTTGCATCTTTGAACTAATTACCATTCCAAGTTTAAAATGTTAGACCCCCTCAGTAACACAAAAAACGCAATTTAGAACATTTTTTGCTCCTGTAACCCCCATGTGGTACTGACAACAACGTAAAATATAGGCAGTGTTGGAGCGGGGACTATCACCATCAATTTGAATCCATTACTTCTGAAATCGATTTATATTTCCTGATATTACGTAGAAATCGCTATTTAGGACGTTTTTAGAAAGCTTTTCGTTCATTTTCACCCCTTTTAAATTTCAAATTTTTAAGGAACTCTTCTCAGAGAATATTTACATCTCTAAATAATTACCATGCCAAATGTCAAGTTGCTAGCCCTTTCAGTATCACAAAAATCACAATTTAGAACGTTTCTTAATGCAACCGCAAGATGGTAGTGACGCCGACATGAAATAGATATTGGAGCAAGGGCTGTCATCATCAATTTACAACCATTACTTTTGAAATCGGTTGGATCCTTTCTGAGATTGCGTAGAAATCGCAATTTAGAACTTTTTTAGAACGTTTTTCGTCCATTTTCACCCCTTTTAAATTTCGAATTATTTAGGAAATGTTCTTAGAGATAATTTATATCTTATAAGTAACTACCATACCTAAATTCAAGTTGTAGTATTACAAGCAAAATTGTATACCCTGCAGTATTACAAAAAACGCAATTTAGTTAGTTTTTTGCTCCTGCACCACCTTTTAGAGTAGTGGCACCGACATGAAATACAGCCTATATTGGAGCGAGGGCTGTCACCATCGTTTTCACACCATTATTTTTTAAATCGGTTCGGAACTTCCTGAGATTGCGTAGAAATCGCAATTTAGAAAGTTTTTTAGAACGCTTTTCGCTCATTTTCACCCCTTTTAAATTTCGATTTTTTAGGAAATGTTCTTAGAGATCATTTGTATCTTATACATAACTCCCCTGCCTAATTTCAGGATTCTAGGTCCTTCAGTGACACAAAAATCGCAATTTAGAATGTTTTTTTCTTCTGCAACCCCTAAGTGGTAGTGACACTGACATGAAATAGAGTCTATGTTGGATCAAGGGCTGTCCTCATCAATTTCCAACCATTATTTTTGAAATGGTTGGGTACTTTATGAGATTGCGAAGAAATCGCCATTTAAAACGTTTTTTAGAACGCTTTTCGCGCATTTTCACCCCTTTTAAATTTCGAATTTTTTAAGAAATATTCTTAGAGATCATTTATATCTTATAAGTGACTACCGTTCCAAATTCCATGTATCTGGGACCTTCAGTAACACAAAAATCGCAGTTTCGAACGTTTTTTTGCTCCTGCACCCCTTTTAAGGGTAGTGGCACCGACATGAAATGTAGTCTATACTGGAGCAAGGGTTGTCACCATCATTTTGACACTATTATTTTTTAAATCGGTTTGGTACTTCTTGAGATTGCGTAAAAATTGCCATTTTGAACGTTTTTTAGAACGCTTTTTGCGCATTTTCACCCCTTTTAAATTTTGAAATTTTTTAAGAAATGTCCTGAGAGATCATTAGTATCTTATAAGTAACTACCATTCCAAATTTCATGTTTCTAGGCCCTTCAGTAACACTAAAATCGCATTTTTAGAACGTTTTTTTTTTTCCTTTTGGCCAGTGGCACGGACATAAGATATAGCCTATGTTCTAAATTAGACTAACACCATCATTTTGATACCATTACTTTTGGAATCGGTTCGGTAGTTCCAGAGCTTACCTCCTACAAATAAACAATTTTTACCTCTTTATAATATTAGTATAGATTTATCTATACCACCGATTTTCATATTTTTGTATGCAGTAGTTTTCTTAATATTAACGAAGAAAAACCACCGGTCACAAAAAATCCAAAACCGGCGGCGGTGACAGCGTTAGTTACCTTTTTTTTTTTTTAGAATAGAGAGATATTAATCTAAAAGATGTTTTTAACACTTTCCAACAAAGTTGAAAAGTGTTTATGAATTCGATTTGTCTGTCTGTCTGTGCGTCCGTGCTCTAACTCGCGTAGATATAGTTCGATTGCCCTGAAATTCATAGATGTTATTGGATATCCCTATGGCATGTTCGGTATTGAAATTGAAGTGTATAGCATTTACGGTTATTTACAGAGACACTCAGAAGATTTCCGTTACATTACGGTCTATGGGGAAAAGTTGTTTGCTGTGATTTTTAATGATATTACACTATTTTAAACATACTGAAATATACAGCACTGAGGTGTACTACACGGCGCTTACTGTAGAATATCATGTGCATAGAATATATTGTTCATTTACCGGGAAACACAAAAGAATTTGACTTCACAAGAAATTGAACTATTGAAGCCTATGAACAATAATTGTTGGAGGAGCATTTTCAGTTGAAGTACGCGCAAGAGATCTGCACGGGCCGACCCGTGGCCCGAGCCCGACTCGTCCCGCGGGGCCGGGCTCGGGCCTATTTTCACTCTTGGCACGCGGGCCGGTCCTGGTCTCCACTCTTTTCGGCCCAGGCCGTACGTTTTCTGAAGACTCGAGCCGGGCTGGGCCTAGTGGCAACTCTTTACGGGCCGGGTTACTCTTACTTTTTCCCTGAAGGTTCGGGCCGATCCTAACTTATTTTTTCTGTACAAAGCAGGGGTTGGTTTCATTCCTAGTCTTCACGGCCCAAATTTTCAGTCCTAGTTTCGACCCAGCCCGTATGAAAATCATTGTCTTCGCGTGGCCTGGTCCGTTCAAAGGTCAGTAAAATTAGGCTTGGCCCAAAAAGTTTTGCAAAAAATATATACATTTTTAAATCACCATTATTCTAAATTAAACTTTAAATTCATTCTTTTTTAAAGAATAGTAGATTTCTACGCTTATTAAAATATAGCTAAATTAAAATATAGTAAAACGTGTGAAAAAAAAAAAAACATGCCTATGACGGAATCCTAACGTGTTGATCCATCCAAAATTAATATACTAATACGTAAGAAAAGAATATATAATACATTTACACTTGCTAAGAAGAGAGCTTGTCTATAACGCATTTTTTTTTTTCTTTTCTATGCAATTCCGTCTTAGATTTTACTGTATAGCATTTTTCAGATTTTTAACACTTCAATACATGGGATATGGATTAACAATATTAATGATAACTGAAACATTTACAAGAAATAGAGATTCATTAAAAAAATAAATATCGCAGCCTGCGACACTTCTGTAAAAATGAAGATTATAAACATGGAAAAAAAAATTAAGATAAATATTTTTGATTAGAACTCCTCACGAGACAAATGTTTAACCAAATCGTCCGAAAAATCAATGTTTTGTAGAACTTCACTCGGGCCGAAATTTTAACTTTTTTCCGGGCCGGGCCGGTCTCGGACCGAACTTTTAGCTGTTATACCGGGCCGGGCTAATAATTTTTTTTCTACGGGCCGGGCCCAGGCCTGGAAATTTCGGCCTGTGTAGACCTCTAGTACGTGTTTCTAAATTGAGCTATTTGTTTTATATTAGTTCGTGTGGATAAATTCTATAAAGCATATACAGGGCTGCACAAAAGTTTTCAAGTATACATTTCCGTTTATTCACGGAAATTGCTGAATGAAAATTTTCAACGTTACTAGTCGTTTCACTGAACTAACTTTTAGCATACATATAAATCCATAGATCATATGTAGGGCTGGAAAAAAAGATATTTTTTCCGGCTATTGATTGTTACAGCAGAAATTCTGTTTTCAAATCCATTATGAGTTTGAGTTTTTGAAATTGTCTAAGACATCATATTTCACCTTAATAAACTGTGAAGTTTGTTTCAGTATTCTCATGTGTTGGAAAGTGTTACACAATCTATGCTGGACGCATGATTTTTCGTTCTTATTTTTATTTTGAGTTGGTATGTTAAAAAAATAGCGAATTCACATCTTATGAGCAGAGTAGGGGTCAAGCGGTGGGCATAATAACTCATCGTAGACTTGACCGGAAACAATAACAAATAGGTTTGTTAGACCCAAAGTTATTGAAATACGTTGAAATTTAAAAAAAAAATGATTTTTTAAAAAATGGCATCGGTTCGAAGTAAAATGTAAATTTTCAACCAAACATTTCGCTGCTAAATTCGCCAAATAAAAGCCTTTATTTCTTGATAGATTCGAAAGATGCTGTAGAAAAGTTAATGCGCATGGGACACTTTATTCACTAGCTACAGGTGGGACTTTAAAACTGAATAAAACTAGTTAAAATTAGATCGATCTTAAATCCCATCAGACTGACTTAAAGTTAATTTACCAAATATAAAATTCAAACAATGACTTTTGTTGGCCTTTCTTTCTCTCTCTCTCTCTCTCTTTTTTTCAAAGTCTACCGTCCCGTTAATCATACACCGCAAATTTTTAAGTGACATTAACTATTAACGCATTGCGGAACTATGAAGAACTTCAAAATAGTGTTCTGAACTATTTTAAATTCATTCTTTAGATTAAAGGCAAAAGCATATTCTCGGGAAAGCCGGTGATATTTTCACTTAATTTTTCCAGGTGTTGATGTAATTTAAGTTATTTCAGAAATGACACATAGCTTAAAATTTTATCTTTAGATATTGTTTGTTCTATGTGATATTGCATTTAATAATAATAACGTTAGTCAATATTTTCATTATTAATATGTATTACCATTTATATAAAAACAAAAACCTTTTAATTCTTGATAAATTCGAAGGACGCTGGTAGAAAAGTTAATGCGCATGGGACACTTTATTCACTAGCTACAGGTGGTACTTTAAAACTGAATAAAACTAGTTAAAATTTGATCGGTCTTAAATCGCACCCAGACAGACTAACTTAAAGTTAATCCAGATAATTAGCCAAATATAAAATTTAAACAATGACTTTTGTTGGCCTTTTTTTTTCCTTCTCTTTTTTTCAAAGTCTACCGTCCCGTTAATCATACACCGCAATATTTTAAGTGACATTATTAACGCATTGCGGGACTATGAAGAACTTCAAAATAGTTTTCCAGACTATTTTAAATTCATTCTTTAGATTAAATGCAAAAGCGTATGTTCGGAAAAGCCGGAGATAATTCCACTCTATTTTTTCCCCGTACTGCAGTAAAACCAGGTTCTGCAGTAGAGCAATGCAGGGAAGGTATCGTCTGTTTTCCGAACGTGTGCTTTACGAACCTCCCCTAAGGAGCATGCGCGCTCGACGCGCTGCGAGCATCGATCCCTCGACAACGAACGCATGCGACGCGTTTTTCATTTTTGTTTCTTTTAGGCACTTTTTTAGCGTAATTTTCTTGAGAGAGATGTTTACGGAAAAGAGGATGGGAGGAAAAGTTTTGGAGGAGCGAACTTTGCCTCATGATTTAGTAATAAAACTTCCGCCCCCTGCGGAGTCGTTTATTTTAGTTAAAATCAAGAACTGTGAAACAATGTATATGGGCATTAGAAATTTTACTGACCCGCGAAAAGAATTTAAATTATGCATTTAACTTTTACGGGTGATCGCAATTATATAAATATCTATCACGTATAGTCGCCGGCTGGTCCGTCCGTCGGTCTGCCGTCTATCCGCGTATAACAGCGCAAAAACTACTCAACCGAATGGTTTGAAATTTAATATATATAGTCCATTGATAATTTTGTCGAGTAATTTCAAATTTTATGAAAATTGAATCAAAACTTACAAAGTTATTAAGGGAGCTCAGGACTTGAAAACTTTTCAAAAAATTGATTTTTTTTTTTTTTTTTTTTTTTTTTTTTTTAATATCTATTTTGATTATTCAATTACTTTTGAACACAGTGCAAAACACCGCATAAAAATATTTGCATTTTTAACGGAGTTATAAGCATTTATGTAACAATCACTTCAAACCGCACCCATTTAATTGCAACTTTAAGTCGCGTTTTCTCAAAACTTGAGTTTTGACGACTATCCGTAAGATTAAAAAAAAAACTATTTGATGGAATGGATTAATTTTTTTTTTTTACATGCATATAACATCATTATCTATAGAATGAATTAATATATTTTAGATAGCTTAATATTTTGAGTATTTATAAGGGGGAAAAACTTGTATTTTTTAGGGGGTTTTAAATTTTCCAAGTTGAGAGGTGTTTTTAATAAGGTTTCCTTTGAGTGATAGTTATATCCTTAATTCATTCTATAGAGTAAAGTTTCCTGATCATTTTAAAGCAAAAATTAGGTTCTTATGTCAATTCAACGTTAAGATATCTAGCGGGTGGTGATATGACACCTAAATTTTTTTCCGAAAATTGTGTTATATAGATTTTACTATATTTTTTGTTTTATTACATTGAAGTACTTCATTTTATAATTTTATAAGACTACAAACGTACCTTAAAAATATCAGGAAATTTAAATTAGTTACATTAAATACTGTTTTTATATGGATTCGAAGCGAGAGCTCTGTTTACATGTTTTTCGGTATCGATCAAGCCCTGAGCCCCCTTAATAATTTCTTTCTTCATTTTATTAAATTCTATCATACGTAATTAATTCAGTGATATCCCATGATAGGTAAATGAGTCTAGGTTGCCATGGTGATGACGTCCTATTTAAGATGGAGTTCTATTATTTCCGTATTACTGAATTTAATATATGTAATCGTAATAAATTTTGTATTATGCATTTTTGCATAAGAGTGCAACAGGTATTGCTCCAAGATCTGAATATTTGTAAAACTAGTTATAGTACGAATGCTTTTCATTTTCCACGTTTGACGTACAATTTCCGACTTGTTATTATACTAAAAGTGTATATATTATGAACATCTCAAGACCTGTAATTGTTTTTAATTTTTTCAATGTAAAACCTTTCCTGGTACTAAAACGACAGGGAGAAAGGAGGGGGCTCGGGGGAGTAACAAATTTATTTATAATACGCAAATTTTAATTAAATATGAAGGAAAGAGGAAAATGCACATTAAAACAAGAAATCCGTGTGAGTTTGCCTGCTTTTTTGTAAATAGTACTAAGAAAGTAATGTAGTACCAATGAACCAGTGCGAATTATTTGGGTTGGGTTGGGTTGATTGTTGACGGCCGATTATCAACTCGAGGGATATAGGCCCTAGGGGAGTGCCCTTCGTGGGGGTCTTTCTAAGGGAACCTAACCCGTATTTACGCATGGAAAATCCAAGGCTTCGAAGAAAACCACGAAAACTCCGAAACGGTTAGGCCGACGGGCACGATTGGTTTCGAACCCAGCACCTCCCATCTACCAGCTTCGAGAGCAGAACCTCTCAGCCACTGGTGGGGCGCGAATTATTTGCTTATACTGTTTTTCATTAAATTTAATCAACTGCAGTTTTAGATTAAACAACGTGCTTTAACGAAATGATAGTGCACTCTGTTCAAAAATCTTTCGAATGACACCTCATTCATCGCTATGCTTTTTATATGTGCATATAAATAGAAAAAGAGTTGTTGGCATCAGAAACGAAACATTGAAGATGCACCGTGATATACATGATATTCCACGAAATTGTTACCAGAGGAGTGACCTCTGTTTCTGGCAAAACATCAGTATCAATATTCGTTGTGTGTACAATTGTTTAACGGTATTTTTCGAATTGTATTTTCGTTTAATAAATTACACGGAAATATGTATTAAAAAACTATTATTTTTGCTTTAGAACGGTTTAAAATTATGATTTTTTTTAGCCAAATATTTTTTTTTAAATTCTAAACTATATATAAAATTTTAATGCGTTTCTGCACAATAAGCCAAAAAGAAAAAAATCCTGGTTGAAAATTTAATTAAAAACTATTTAAGTTCACTAATTTAAAATAAAAGATATTGCTCTAACTGTTAAACATAAAAGTTTATACAAGGCTACTTCGATACAAATTAGTTGCAAGTCAATCAGATTCAGAAACAAGCTCAAAAGTCAAATTCAGTTAGCTAGTCTAAAAAATATCAGTTCAGCCGTTTAAATCCACCATTTTCGTAAATTCTTTTAGATCATCTTAAGCTAGATTAATTTTAAGACAATTATTCCAATTGGTAAATAAATCATATGAGTTCTAATTTTCCATCTGGGTGAAAAATGTGCAGGCCAGGATTCTAACCAGGGATCTCCGAAAATTACAACTCATCTTAAACTACTTTACTAAAAAGAGAACCCCAAAAAGATCTTTATTCATAAACTGAGGAAAATTTCTAACCAAAATTCAACCTAGAAAAAAGTAAGATGTAGCTGAAACTGAAGCTACAAAACGTACTTGATCCCATGCTAGAACATGCTTTTATACCACAGAATCAACTGACAACGCTCACTGACATTTGCATCAACTGGAGAAAGTTCATCTACCTCGTCGAAATGTAACCACAGATGGGTAATTAAAAGAAGTCTAGAAAAGAAAGACTGTAACTAAAAATATGTAAAAATAAAGTTACTTTCATTTTCAAAATCGGTTCTGAAAATGAAAGTGTCATTCTAAAAAGTATCTGCAACCAAAATCGAAAAAGTAAAAAAGGTGCGCTGTAGAGACGGATTTCGGCTATCCAATGAAAAATAATAATAATAATAATAAAATTAAAAAAATAAATAAAATAAAAATGTTGAAATGCAAACAAGATATTATAAAAATCCTTCCCCATAGGATTAGCATTAGCTCGTGAGCTCCATCAGCCAAATGTCATGAATGGACCTACTGTCATATGGTCGACAACGTCCTAGTTAATTGCAACAATTGTGGCATAGCGACCTTTTTTCTGAGTTAATAAGTCCACATTCATAACATTCCATGTCAAACAGTACATTTCTTTAATTGCATTATGCAGCAACAAATTGTCTATATTAACAACATTAAGGAAGAAAATTAATTAATACTTTAATTAATACTTTATTGATTTATTGATAAATTAATTGCATATATTCAAACGATTAATCGCATTTAATGCAAGCGATACACCGCAATTCATTTTCGCTGTTTTAGACAGTTTAATTAATTATTCGTTTAACTCACGAAAACACGTACATTCATTTTCCGATACATTTACTGAGATCAGCAGTTTAAGCGCGCCAAAGCGCCTTCAGAGATAAATAAACTCAAATAACACGAAAAAGCATATCGATTTTTTTTTCTTGTTCCCCGCCACACTTTGGGTAAATTAGTTTGCTTCTCTAACCTCCAGCTATCTCCGCAAGATAGAGAGATGGGGTTGGGGTTCATAATCGATTTGATGTCCGTTTTTCCCTCGTTGTCATTTCCTTTTTCTCATTTTTGGCTTCCTTAATCGATCGGAGAAACTCGATTTCGCAAAAATCCGCATTGGCCGTTGAATTTCACCTATGTGTAAGCAAACATTTCCCTTTAATAAATGACAGCAGACCCTATTTCATCTATTTTATGCCGCAATACCAAAAGAGAAGGTAGCACTTGAAAAGGGGGGAAAGAAAGGATGGGGAATTAAGAATAAACTTTTATTTAATTATGTTCTACTTCATTCAAATAATACAAGATGAGAAATTTAAATAAAAAGCACTTTCAAGAGATTTTTAATGAAATTGCATCAATGCTTGATACTGATAGCTTGAAAAATGCTTTACAACCGCAACATGTTTCACAACCATAAGGAAAAAAAAATATTTTTTAAAAATTTATTATGCTATAGGAGATGTATTATAATATCTTCATAAAATATCCGAAAACGACAATATTTAGGTACACTGTTTCTTTTTAATCCATAAAAATAAATAATTTATGCATTTTTTGCATAAAAATGCCTAAAAAATTTAATGTTTAATTTAAACGTAACTTCTGTTTTGTACACCTTCAAAAAGTTTCTCTTCGTTTATATTTTTTTAATCATAGTATTGACATTTCAAATGAATTATTTATCTTAAAATGCATTTATATGTAAAACAAAATTTACGATTTCTCTTTGTATTAGAACGAGATGTCTTTTACCTTTCCTTTCTTATGTAAACTGTAAAAAAAAAAAATTAAAAAAATGTAATATTACTCCATAAAATAGGTGGCAGCAGGGGCGTCGCCATAAGGGGGGGGTGTGGAGGGGGAGCCTCCCCCACCCCCCAATATATGTAAAGTTGGGAAATTTGAGCTTAGGGTTGGGAAATTCTAGATTTTTGAGACATTTTCTTTTTTTAAAGTAACAGTAAAAAAATTACGAAATTTTTATGGTTTTGGTGATTATTTTGAGTACTGCAACAGTAAACAAGTTAAATTATCAAAAGAAATACAAAAAGAAATCAGCCACACTCAATCTATCGTTGTATTTTTCAGTTCTACAAAAATATTGTGCATCTACCACACCTAAATTTCTCTACTCCTGTCCATCAGTAACTGACTAACCAGTTCCTTTATTTCCTCCAAAACTTTGTTCCTTTCTCAAAAATTTCACCCTACCTGCCCTTCTCCTCCCAAAAGAGAATCCAGCTATTTTAATCCAAAGGGATCGCAGCTCCTTTTGAAAATTAGAGATCACTTGTAGCACAACAGAAAGGACTGTAGTAACCTACTTGAAACACAGCTATGGGCAAGAAGATTTGATGAGTTTTCACAACTTTTTTGACTAACTTTGCGATTTTGGGATAATATTTTACTCATTCTAGTGCTTTTTTTTGCCACAAAAATTAGTTAACCCTTCGCTGTCAAGTAAAAAGCGTTATATAAGCAAATGCGGATATAAGAAGTCGTTAGTTTAGATAAATTTGTCACATTTTACTTTTATTTGTGTGCGGAAATATATATTAGTCCTGTTCGTTTATATTCATATGTGTTTATAAAATTTAAAACCGAAAGTCCTGTGTTCTGTGTTTAAAGCTGTTCTAAAAAGTTACTATAAATCTCAGTACGAAGAAACCCTTCATAATAGGAAAAGAGTTTTCGTGCAAGATTTTGGAGCATCTAAAAATCCATTCGAGGATGAAAAAGGTAAAAAATGGACGATTTTAATTTGGAACAGAAATATGACCATGAAAGCAGTCCATCAATTGAAGAAAAAATCGACATGCACTGTAGCACTGACACGTTGCACTTGAATAAAATTTTGAAGAAATAAAGATTTCCTTACAGACGAGCTCACAAACAATTATGAATATTAGGATGTGACTGGAGAAGCTGAGTTCCGAAAGCACCTTAGGAAAACGGTTTCACCAAAGGCAATAGATAAAAATAATAGCACAGCAATGGACATTGATACACATAAGTTTTACAGTAAAGAATTATAAGAAATACAAGAAAATTTCGGGAATTTAGTAATGGGCTTAAATGATAATGTTCCCTATATCAAGAGAATATTGCAGCAATGCATTCCATATTTAAATTACAATCGTGCAAGGGAAAAAATAATGTTTTCACCTGAATATGAGAAACCGGATGTAGGTACATGACTTGCAGAGTCATATAGAAATAAACCAAATCCCAACTCACTTAACAAACCTTTTCCTCCAAGCTACAATGAGGGATGACAGACTTGACAGCCTAATGCTTTTAAAATATGAAAGTGAAATAGGGAATTTTATTAAACTAAGCGATGCTATTAACAGGTGGGATTCTTTGAAGACCACAAGAATTAATATTAAGTGAAAACTAGTCGGTTGTGCCAATCCCAAAATTTTCTTCTACTCCATACATGTTAATACCTCAAAATTTGCAATCACAATGCCAAAATTAAATGACAATTCTTTGTCTATAATAACAAACTTTAAAGGTATAGATTTGTTGAATTGTGTGCATTTAAAAAGGAGATATAAGCATAGCATTTTTCAAACAAATCATTGAATTTTGGCACCCGGCCTCTTAGATGTCTGCAACCAAAATTCCTTACTCAAAGTGCACAAAAACGATAGCTTTGGACAGTATAGACCCAAGCCTAATAAGGATCTATTTATGAGGAAGTGCTACTTATGTGGAATATGAAGTTTGACTAAATTCCATGCATTAGTTTTTTAGATACAGCGATCGCAAAATCGTAAAAAATGCTGCATAGCAGCGCCACCTGCTATATGATATACATAAAAAGCTAATCTGCATCAAATTATGTCAAGGTTTAACAGAATATGACGTTTGATCAAATTCCGTACAATAGTTTTTGAGATATAATTATTGCTAAAATCATGTAAATCGTGAAAAATGACGCATAGCAATGCCACCTGTTGGACGATTTACACCAAAAACAAATCAGCAATAATTTTTATCAAGGTACAGTCAAACCTCGTTAACACGAACTGCTTCCGATTGCCTCGTCCAGTCGTATGTAATGTTGTTAAGTTCCGATAACACGAACTACTTTTAATACGAACAAAAAAAGTTTCCCCTTGAGTGTTCCCATTAACAAGGTTCGACTGTATAAGTGAATCTCTAAAGTTTTATTAAATTTCGTGCATTAGTTCTTGTGTTAGAGCGCCCACAAAATTTGTATCACATATAGACAGACAGATATTTTCTAAAAACAGTCGAATCGTGTTCAGGACTTACTAAAACGTATAAATCAGTCTAAAACCGGAAGTCGAATTTTTTCACGAATCTGTTAAAATAAATAAAAAGACAGACATAAAGACGTGGATCGAAGTGAGTATATTTGATATTAACAAGAACAATTACACAAACATACTGAAAGAAAACAGAAAATTTACAGGTATTTATAGATTTTGCAAGGCCCATGGCAGAGAATTGGCGGCCGTGAAAGAAAGCTACATTAAACAAACAATCACAAGAAACATAGTTGTACAAAAAGAAATTAATAAGAATTTAATGTAATGCTGTGATTATTTTCAACACCCGCCCATAATCCAGCATTACATCAGAAAACAAAGAAATTTCTTGAAATCAATCATTAATAATAATATGACACAATTTAAACATTACTTGTACAAACAACAAAGAAATAATAGTTCATAAAATTTAACTTTAGGTAATGCCTTTGTAAATAAATCAGCAATTTGCATATTCGTAGGAACATATTCAATTTTGATGTTATTTTCTTTTATAATATTGCGAACAAATTTCAATTTAATATCAATGTGTTTCATTCTACCATAATTACTCTCATTACTGATACATTTTATACATGATTGATTATCCTCAAAAATTACTAAATCCTTAATATTTACAATTTCACTAGCAATATTTTTAAACCATAACAAGTCTTGCAAACTTTTAGTTAAAGCAATGACTTCAGCTTCAGTTGATGATAAAGCAACTGATTTTTGTTTATTACAACACCACAGAACAGGCATGTTACAAAACATTAAAATATAACCTGTTACTGATTTGCGGTCATTTGTGTTAGCCCCCCAATCAGCATCAACATACATGGATAATTTAGGATCAGAATTTTGCTTTTTATACACAAGTTTTAAAGACAATGTTTCTTTTAAATATCTTAAGATTTTCTTAAGTGCTTTCCATGCAATTTCAGTAGGATTTTCTTGCAATTGACTTAAACAGTTAATAGCATACAAAATATCAGGTCGAGAAATATAAGCTAAATATAATAAACAACCTACAAGTTCACGATATGGGCCATTAAAAGGTTTACCATTTTTGAAATCAGATGGGGTGGACTTAGGAGAAATAGGAATGTCACTGGGTTTACAATCTAGCATATTAAACTTACTTAACAATTTAATTATGTAAGACTCTTGATCCATTATTAAACTATCAGAATTGAATTTCATTTGAATACCTAGAAATTCTGAAACACTTTGCGATTTTGACATGTGAAACTCGTTATGTAATAGGGAAATAACTACATTAGTTTCATTTACATCTGAACCTGCAATTAACATATCATCTACATACAAAGCAATAATTATTTTATGATCATTATTATACCGAATAAAAATACAAGGTTCATTATCACAAGATTTAAAATTTAACTTTGAAATAAATTCATGAAACCTTTCAAACCATTGTCGTGGGGCTTGTTTTAAACCATATAAACTTCTTTTAAGTTTACACTTTCGCCCACTTTTATCATCATAGCCTTGTGGCTGATCCATAAAAACAAGTTCATTTAACTTACCATTCAGGAACGCTGTTTTAACATCTAACACAGATGCATATAAGTCTTCATTTAAAATCAAAATAAGAACCAAACGTAAAGCTGGCATACTTATTACAGGGGAAAAGGTTTCACTATAGTCTAGCCCTTCTTTTTGCATAAATCCACGAGCTACGAGTCTCGCCTTATGTCGACCATCTCTTTTGATGGTAAATACCCATTTGCAGGAAATAGGTCGTTTCTCAGGTGGTAATTTTTCAAGATCCCAGACATCGTTGATTTTCATACTTTCAATCTCCGCGTCCATAGCTTCTTTCCACAAGCGTTGTTCATCACTAGGGAGGGATTTGATATCATCAAACGTTAATGTTTCTTGTTGGCAAAGTAATGCTTCGTAAACTTCAGGATCTGGATACCGTACAGGTTGCTTTTTAAATCTTTCAGATTTTCTTGTTTTGTCTTCTTTCTCTTCAGGATCATCTAATTCATCACTCGTATTTTCTAGAACATCTGGATTCATTTCATTATCGACTGGTTCTGAATTTTCTAGAATGTATTGTTTCGACTGAACATTTTCCATTTTCTCTTCGTCGAATTTCACATTTCTTGATACAGTTATGCGTTTCGTTTCAGGATCTAGTAATCTATATCCCATTGAAGAATAACCAATGAAGATCATTTGTTTAGACCTATCGTCAAGCTTCTTTCGATGAACGGAAGGAATTAACATGTAAGCACTGCATCCAAAAACACGTATGTGCTTGAAATCGGCTTCTTCTCCATATTTCAGGAAGTACGGAGTTTTGTTATCAATAGTGCTGCTTGGCATTCGGTTTTTCAAGTAAGCTGCTGAAAGGATAGCTTGACCCCAAAAAGTCTTTGGTAAATTTGATTCAGCAATCAAAGCACGTCCTATATTCAGAAGCGACCTATTGCAGCGTTCAGCTACTCCATTCAAAGATTGCGTGTATGGAGGAGCGGGATCTATCACTATACCAAGATCTCTTGTAAAATTCACTAAATCATTAGAAAAATATTCCTTCCCGTTATCACATCTACTTTTCTTCACTGTAGGGTTGGATTTTAAGAACATTTTTAATTCTTCTGAGACTTCACTTTTATGTTTCAATAAACGTACTTCAGTAAAACGAGAAAAATCATCGATAAGAGTCATAAAATAGCACTCACCAGAAAAGGTTGTCGGAAAAATAGGTCCACAAATGTCACTATGAATCAAAGTCATTGGCTTGGTTTCTCTTTTTCTTGGTCCTCTTCCCATTGGTGTTGCACTCTGTTTTGCCCGAGCACAAATATCACAAAAAGAATCAGGTACCGGAAGCTTCATATCTTTTAATACTTTGTCACTCGGATGACCAAGTCTGCGATGCCAGATATCACAATGATTTTTCTTTGAAGTAAGAACGGTTTCGTAAACAGGGACAAAGTCACTTACGTATTGTCCATTCAAATCCCGTTCACCGAAGTAAAAACGGTTTCTTCCTTTTTCGATAAATACTTTTTGGTTCTTGAAAATAACTGTATAATTTGCACTTTCAATTTTCCTAACGGAAATGAGTTGCCCGTTTAAGTCTGGAACATAAAGGACATCCTTTAAAGTAATTTCCATTCCATTTGACAGTTTTCCATTAATATTTCCAATACCTTTGATTTCTAGATTCGTTGTTTTTGATGCGCATTTAATAGTTCCTGAAGAAGGTACTAAGGATGCGAAATAATTCTCATTAGAACACATATGGGAAGTTGCTCCGGAATCTACTATAAATTCATTCCTTTTCCTGGAAGCATTTCCAGCAACGAAAGAAACAGCTGAAGAGGCAAATTTTTCTTCATTTGAATTTTTAACAGCTTTACAGTTACGTTTTATGTGTCCGTATTTTCCACAAGAATGGCAAGTAATTTTCTTTCTACAATATTTCGCTGTATGCCCTTTACAGTTGCAAATTTTACAAAAGAATTCTTTGCGAGTCGACACAAATGCAGTATTATCAAGAGCAGCCTTAGTATATACTTTTTCTTTCTTTGAATCCAAAAGAAGTGCTTCAGCATCTAATAATCTTTGTGTCACGAAATCTAATGTCAAAACAGAATTCGGTTGGTTTTCTAAAGCAATCTTAACATTTTCAAATTCCTGAGGCAATGACATCAAAATATAAACAATAGTATCCGTTTCATTAACTTCTGCCCCAGACAGCTTAAGATCCGAAATTAATTTATTTATTTCATCAATGTGATTTCTCATAGAAACTGTACGATCTTTCTTAATCGTTGCCAATCTCTTCCGAATTAAAATTTGATTCACTGCACGCTTTGTATCATAAGTGCGTTCTAATTTATTCCATATTTTATGAGCTGTATTTTCATCTTGAAGTGATGCAAGAACATTATCACTTAATAATGATAATAATAAAGCGTAAGCCTTTTTTGCTTTCACGACATCGGCGGCATTGTCTAGAGCTGCTTCATTTTCCAGGAATTTTTCCAATTCTTTAGCAGCAAAAATTGCCGTTACTCTTCGTTTCCATACCGAAAAAACTTTTCCATCACCTTCAAAAAGAGGGATACCGTAAACATCTTTTGAAGAATCCATTCTGCTCAATAAAATATATAAAATGAAAGATAAAATCTTTTTCACTCAAAATCCCAGCAGAAATGAAAAACAGAAAGATAACGGCGTCAGTATGTCTCGCAGCTCATTTCAACACCTGCTAGAACCAACGCTCTGCTGTTAAAATAAATAAAAAGGCAGACATAAAGACGTGGATCGAAGTGAGTATATTTGATATTAACAAGAACAATTACACAAACATACTGAAAGAAAACAGAAAATTTACAGGTATTTATAGATTTTGCAAGGCCCATGGCAGAGAATTGGCGGCCGTGAAAGAAAGCTACATTAAACAAACAATCACAAGAAACATAGTTGTACAAAAAGAAATTAATAAGAATTTAATGTAATGCTGTGATTATTTTCAACAGAATCCAATACTTTCTTCTTGTAAAGATAGGAGAAAGTAAAAAGCGTATTTATTTTTTAAGTAAACAAATCCATAATTAGAATTTTTATGTTTTTAGATTCAGAATTTTTCTTTGGAAAGGAATTTTTTATGCAAAAATATCATTATAATTATTACACACGTTGTGCATATCATTTTAGTCGAAAATTGGAGCAATTTGTTTCAAGTTGGGAAATTTTCGAATTCTCCCCCCCCCCCCCCCCCGAAAAAATATCTGTGGCTACGCCCCTGAGTGGCAGCTGTTGCCTCTATTTTATCGAGTAATTTAATCGATATAAGTGGTATTACACTACACTAATGTGTAATATTACACCTATATATCAATTTAAATTGCACCATGATATACGTTAAATTACTCCATAAATTAGAGGCAGCATGTTGCCACCAATTTTGTGGAGTAGTGTTAGATAAATTTTTTTAGAGTGTGACGAGAAAAATAAGGACAGACGGAGAAAGAGAGAGAAATGAATAAATGAATGAAAGAAAGAAAGAAAAGCTAATTTTTTCTCCAGAAATAATTTGAATCTTGTTTCAACTACGAACTGTCAGTTATAAGCAATAAAAATAAATAAAAATAATAAAAATCTCTCTATTCTAAAAAGAAGTAACTACCGCTGTCACCGCCACCGCCGCCGGTTTTGAATTTTTTGTGACCGGAGGCCTTTCTTCGTTAATATTAAGAAAAATAATGCATACAAAAATATGAAAATCGGTAGTATTATACAGAAATGTTTGATAAACACGCTGATGCAGACAGTTTTCAAATCGAAGAATTGTTGTAAGAGATATTTAATGCTAAAGTTGGACAAAATCGTTCCACTAAAAAAGTTTTATAGGAGCAAAAACTATTCATGGTAATTTAATTATTTTTAGATCATTTTATAAGTTTGAAGTTCCCGGTGTGCAGACTGTATTTCTTTTTTTAATTTGACTCATTTTTTGAGGTTTTATTTCTATTTTAAATTCAAATTTTCAGCATTTCTAGAGATATTTTTTACATATTTTAGAAAGTTATATTAATTTAAACTGTTGCCAACTGTATAAACAGCGCAAACAATAATGTTTGCTTCAAAAAAAAAAAAAAATATATATATATATTTATACCTGTAAATAAATTAAAAATTTATTTACACGTGACTATTATAAACAGAAAAAAAACATTTGGAATTAGAATTAAATAATCTCTCTCTTCTTAAAAAAAAAAGTAACTTACGCTGTCACCGCTGTCACCGCTGTCACCGCCGCCGCCGCCGCCGCCGGTTTCGAAATTTTTGTGACCGGAGGTCTTTCTCCGTTAATATTAAGAAAAATACTGCATACAAAAATATGAAAATCGACGATATTATAGAGAAATGTTTGATAAACACGCTGATGCAGACAGTTTTGAAATCGAATAATTATTTTAAGAGATATTTAATGCTAAAGTTGGACAAAATCGTTCCATTAAAAAGTTTTATAGTAGCAAAAACTATACATGGGAATTAATTCTTTTTTAGATCATTTTATACGTTAGAATTTCCCGGTGTGCAGACTGCATTCACTTTTTTAATTTGACTCAATTTTTGAGGTTTTATTTCTATTTAAATTCAAATTTTCAGCATTTCGAGAGATATTTTTTACTTATTTTAGGAAATGGTATTAATTTAAACTGTTGCCAACTGTATAAACAGCGCAAATAATAATGTTTGCTTCAAATTAAAAATTTATTTACACGTGGCTATTATTACAGAAAAAAACTTTCTAATTAGAATTAAATAATTACGTGTGAAAAGCAGGAACTTATTGAAAATTACTTCATAAAAACTATATTTACACGTGAATTTTATAAGGACATTGTAAAATAATTAAATTCATTAACATGCGTTAGAAGTCTTAAATAGGAGAAATTACGTCACATTACACTTATTACGTAAAATAAACAAAAAGTAATATTACAAAACAGTTTAAATTTAAAAATTGCGCAAGACATTAATTTGATATTTTGAGATTATATTAATAAGATTAATATTAATTTTATTGAACGCGTTTAGACTGCTTTCGAGCGATTATTTAGTAATGTAACAAAAGTAAAAAAGATTACAAGCTGAAAATGAAGTGTCATCAACAAAAAATATGATTTGAAAGAGAAAAATCTGTGAAGCAGAAAATAAAGAAATTGCTTAAATGGTTTACTTAAGATTCGTTAACCTTCTGTGTTGTTTCCGTCAAAAGAAGGGATTGGTATTTGCCAAATATATTTGCATTTTGATATAGATTTGCTTATTATATTAGCATATTTTGAAATGTTTAACTGATTTTATTTAATCAAAGACGAAAACAGCCATTGTATCTTTTAACAGCAGCCGATTTTTCCTTAAAATTCTCCAATCGAAGAAAAATGAATAGAAACCCATTTATAGGGAGATCGCCACTGTTTTTTAAATTATAATTCAATCTTTCAAAATCTTTTTAAAGCCAATCAAATTAGCGTGTTTTTAGAGACTGCGGTGTCTGAACGGAGGGGGTGGCGAGCGTAGCTCGTAGGGGCCCCAGCCCCCTAGTTATGTACAAAAAGCAGGAACTTATTAAAAATTACGTCATAAAAACGATATTTACACGTGAATTTTAAGAGAGAAAGGAAATTGTAAAATAATAAATTCATTAACATGCGTTAGAAGTCTTAAATAGGAGAAATTACGTCATATTTACGTCACATTACAGTTATTACATAAAATGAACACAAAATAATATTGCAAAACAGTTTAAATTTAGAAATTGCGCTAGACATTTATTTGATATTTTGAGAGGATACTTTTCAACTACTTTTGTTAGGAAAGCGCAAATAATATTTCATTTCTAACAAAAGTATTTTCACATAATATTAAAAAGAGAAAGAATAGTTTGGTCAAAATTACGTCAGATTAAAAACGATTAATTTAAAATGTCTTACTTAAAATAACTTTCTTTTCGCTTTGTTAAAACATACCGGGAAACAAAGACTCTGTTTACTTAATTCCTTTTATATTAGCTGGTTTTGTAATGTTTAACTTATTTTACTTAATCAAAGACGAAAACAGCGATTGTATCTTTGGTACTCTTAGTTATCCCGTCGACCAAAAATCTATCATTCGCCAAACTATAAGATTAAATGCCAATAATGGTTGATCGAGAATGTCACATTAACTTGACTTTAAGCAAGTTACACGTGTCTATGTCATCAAGTTATTTTTATTTCGACGTTTTGTTTGTATTTTTATTAATGTTGCACTAATTTATTTGTTCTTTCGTTATTTAAAATAAAAATTATGTCAATTTGTTATAATTTGGCGAGTGGTTTGGCGATTTATATAATTTAGCGAAATTGGTAGACGGAATAATCAAGTAGTACAGCAGCGGATTTGGCCTTAAAATTCCCCAATCAAAGAGAAATGAATAGAAATCCGTTTATAGGGAGGATCGCCACTGTTTTTTTAAATTATAATTCAATCTTCCGAAATCTTTTTAAAGCCGATCAAATTAGCGTACTTTTAGAGTCTGCGGTGTCTGAACGGGGTTGACGAGCGTAGCTCATAGGGGGCAGAGCCCCCTAGTAATAAAGATAAAACCAATTTGAAGAGATTGTTTCTTACCTGCGTTTTTTGTGCAGAGCTGCATTGTTATTTACATAGATTCCTGCATAGCCGTACCCGAAAATTTTATTTGAAATCAACTCGAAATCTCAAATGAAAGAAAAATAAACCATATTTTAATGCAATTATACTTTTACAGTCGGACCTTGCTATCCCGACAACCGGTTTTCACGTCAGTTTTTCAAAGTCCCGATTTTTTGTATATGATTTTAATGTAAATAAACTCCGGATTTTACGCCGTGGAATAATTTTCAGCTCCAGATATCCCGACGTTTTAGGAAAATTGTCCATTTTTCATAATCTATCTTATAAGCATGGAAATTAAGCGGTAAGTAATGTCTTAGCCAAACTTTTCACAAAGGTGTCTAAAATACCCATTGAGATAAATGAGAAATTTTCCTTCAATCCTTTATCTGAATAAATAAACCCACACACTATGAATGACCCACTTAAGCTCCAGATAAACGTATCAGTCTACACACGGTCTTTTTGTTCTGGTCAGGCGGCGCTTTCTTTTGGTTACACGATGTTTTTCATCCGACTAAAACTGAAGAATTGTATTGCATTGAAACGGTCAGAAATTATCTAACATCCATTACTGAAACAACGAATACTGATTACAATTCATTGTATAATATTAAAAAAAATTGTAGGAAGCACATCTAGGGATAAGAAAACAAGTTATCATAAATCTGATTTTTATTCTTTTCAATTTTGTTTTTGTGTTTATTTTGTTTAATAATAATATTTTGTTGCTTAAAACTGTAAGAACAGTTAGGAATTTTAAATTGTCTTAAATTAATCAAAAATACATCTTTTTATAAACATATTTTCCTCCAACTCCGGTTACCGCGACACTCCGCTTATGACGACACTTTTTTCTGGTCATTAGAGTGTCGGGATAACGAGGTTCGACTGTATATACTTTTTTATCCCGTCATAATGGGTCTGGCTGTAACACCAGACCTATTCATCCCGTTTGAAAGAAGAACTACGTAGACGTCTGCACAATTTTTTTAACGGGCTGGGCAGGACCAATGAAAAAAATAAACGGGCTGAGTCGAGTGGATAAAAAAATTCTTCCAGATATCAAAATTTAAAAGGATCAAACTAAGCCAATAAAATGTGAACAGTTTTCAATGGACGTGACTGAGGCTAGGATAGATATAAACAAGAGAACAGAAATTCTGCTTTTTCAGAATTTAGTGTCGCCCCCGGCATTTTCATTACTTCATTTTCTTCTGGTGGACTGGTGGTTTCTATTATTATGAAACAGCCATTATAAATGAAGCGTTAGGTGAAGATGAAAGAGCAGCCGTAAAAAGGGAGATCTCTGATTTTCTGGTCAGAATGGAAAAAAAATGGCCATAATTTTTTTGTGCTGCTCTTTCATCTTCACCTAACGCTTCATTTATAATGGCTGTTTCATAATAATAGAAGCCACCAGTCCATCAGAAGAAAATAACTCGGTTAAGCGGGACTCGGATAATCGGGACTCTATTGTAGTGCAAAACATATTTCAATTTTAAGACTTAAAGCACACACTTTTATTTTATGTAAAATGACGTCATTTGCATTAATATAGTACTTAAAATTAAATATAGTTTATAATAGCTCCATGTTTTATCATAAATCCTTCATTTATATTTTTCTCAAAATAGCACGTATTTTAATTAATTTTTTTTTTCAATTTTTATGAGAAAATAGCAACAAAAAGATATAATTGCTATTTTTCAACAATTTTTCCTTGTTCCTATTTCCTTGTTCCTTTTTCCTTTTCAACAATTTCAACAATTTTTCCCAACAACAAAATTCCTTTCACAAATGTCTAAAAACTGCCGCGAAATTTAAAAATTGCTAAATAATCAAAAATCACTGGGGTCGAAATTTACTAAAATGGGTAAAACTTTGTAATCGGAATTCTTTCATAGAGGTCTGCACGGGCCCGGGCTTGGCCCGAGGCCCGTACCCGGCCCGGCCCGGCGGAATGGAGGAGAATTTTCAAACGGGCCGGGCCGGCAAAAAAATTGAACGGAACTGCAGGGCCGGGCCGATAAAAAAAATTAATCGGGGCCTATCGGCCCGATATAAGAATTTGAGAGGAGCAGATAAAATACGAGGTCATTTTCAATGAATATGACTTTTTCGAGAAGTATAAATGTGCGTTACGAGCCGATGCGAGTTTAACAACATCAATACAGAAATGTAACATGTCCATCGTAGAGATCGGCATCGTACAGTTACACGATGCCTGAACCCGGGTTTAATTTTTTCGGCAGACTTGTGCCTGGACGGAACTGGTCTTAATCGTTCTTAGGATGTGTAGGACAGGCATTATGTTTTGTAAAAGTATAAATAGCGATAATGAACTTCTGTTAACAGTATCTTTGGAAATGTACCTTAAGGTGGCTCTCATATTTACTGCTCAACAATGCGAAACTCTCAGACACATTTTCTGACTCATTTTTAACTATAAAGGCATAAAATTGACAGGCCTGAGTATTGAAGGCATTTGGGATCGAATAGCGTTTCCATTTTTCATAAATTACGTACAGAGATAACAGAGACTCTTGTCACGTGACTGTACGTTTTCTCCTTTCCTGTGCTATCGCTTCCGGAAATTCGATTCAAAACGCTAACTTTGGCAGTATTTTCTTAAAAATATATTACTTTTATCTAAGAAAAAAACGGCATTTACATGGTTTCTGAATAAGAATACCTGCAACTCTCATGCGTTTCCGAAAAGAAATTAATTCATAAATGTATCAAAATGCAGCTCCTTTGGATTTGAGAAAAGCCTTAAAAATGACAGAAATATTTTCACAAATCTACCTTTTATTATAAGCTTCAAAAGTTATCATGTTTTTCAACCCTTTATTCTAAACTACAATAATCTTTTAATGAACCCTTATTTAAATTTTGAAACGTCTGTAGAGACGTTGACTAAAACACTGTAAGTAATCGTTAACGTTTACTATTGTGTGTTTTCTATTTTGCGAACACATAATAATTTAAAATATACTGTAAAATGTTCCCATAAATATGCATGTAGTAGTCATTAAAAGAATCTTAATTGTATGTCGAGAAAAAACGGAATTTTTTGTAGAAACTTAGTCGGGCCGGGCCTGGAAATTCCGGCCCGTGCAGACCTCTAATTCTTTCATAAATAACAAAAATTCGATGCGGACCGCAAAAGTCTCTAAAAACCGCTAAAAATTATATTGAATTTCGCATTAAAAAATCACTAAAATTCTAAAATCAAAATGAACAAAATTTACTATATTAGGCTAAAAGTTTGAAACCGAATTCCTTTTCCAATGTCAAAAATGGCCGTAGAATTGGCATAAAACGCGAAACACCACATAGAAAATCCCATTAAAAATTGCTAAAATTCAAAAATCGCGGAAGACAAAATTTACTATATTAAGATAAAAGTTTGAAACCAAATTCTTTTTCGTCAAAAAAGCGCCGTGGGATTCGAGAAAAGGCTAAAAATCCCAGTGAAAATCGCATTAAAATCGCTAAATATTCAAAAATCGTAGGGAACAAAATTTACTATTGGATAAAACATTGTAATCATCATTTTTTCACGAATTACAAAAAATCTATGCGAAACACAAAAAATCTCCAAAAATCATTAAAAAATCGCATTGAATATCCGCATTAAAACAACTTCAACGTTTGCCACAAGATAAGTCGGGGGTTGCTCTGTTTCACTATACCGACTGCCGGTGAAGTGGTTAAAATACTCTAAATTTCAAAAATCGTGAGGACAAAATTTACTACATTAGGCTAAAAGTTTGAAACCAAATTCCTTTTGCCAATGTCAAAAAATGCGAAAAAATACTAAAAATTGCATACAAAAATTCGCTAAAAATTGAAACATCCCTGTACGAATTCCGAGTAAACGTTATCGAAAAGAGGATACAGTTTACTATATTGGGTTAAAATAATGAAACCAATCTGCTTTCACTAATGTGGAAAAATAGCCTCGAAACGTGTAAAAGCGCTAAAAATCGTATATATATAAAAAAAAAATTAAATCTAATAAAAAAAATCTAAAATCGGGCTTCGAGGTGCAAAGCTAGATATGTAGAGGAAGGTACCTTCCCACTAAATTTCCCTCACACACACAAACTTTTTCCTTATTATTATAGAGTAGCTGACTTGTCCGCCGTTGCCCGGGACCATGATAATAACTTTAAACGAACCTCAAATTTGTATGATTTTATATCCTTAACTCCATTTTGTCTGAATTTATCTAATACTATAATACGAGCAAAAATTGTGTGTGTATGTAAGTAGTAGGAAAACGGGGCTCCGGACTCAGGAGGGGGTGCTGGGGTGCAGTCCGCAGGTGCACCCCCTCCGACACGTCCTCCGGTCCGGCACCCCCTCAGACACCCCCTCCTGTGCACCCTCCGACACCGCCTCTGGTACCCCCTCCGACACCGCCCCCTAGCGGGAAAAATGGCGTTTTTAGAGTATTTTTCTGCTATAACATGAGAGTTGAACGTTAGATCGACTAGATTATCATACTATAAGATGAAGATTAAATTTACATTTGAATTTTGAACAATCTTTTCCTTAATGAGTATTATTAATTAAGCAAAACAATGGAAAACAACAATTTTTAAGGGAAAAAGCTGATTTCTGTAGATTTTCTTTTAACTGTAAGATCAGAATATCGACTTAAATGGAGAAAGTTAAACATATATTTGAATTTTGAACAATCTTTACATTAATGAGTATTATTAATTAAGCAAAACAGTGGAAAATGTCAATTTCTTAGGAAAAAAGCTGATTTCTGTAGACTTTATTCAGTTACAAGATCAGAATATCAACTTAAATGGAGAAAGTTAAACATATATTTGCTTTTTGGGCGATTAACACCTTAATGAGCATTATTAATTAAGCAAAATAACAAAAATATCAAATTTTTAATGGAAAAAAGAAGATTTCAGTACATTTTATTCAACTGCAAGATCAGAATATCAACTTAAATGGAGAAAGTTAAACATATATTTGAATTTTGAACAATCTTTACCTTAATGAGTATTATTAATTAAGCAAAACAGTGGAAAATATCAATTTCTTAGGAAAAAAGCTGATTTCTGTAGATTTTATCTACTAAAAAACAACTTTTCAAAAGTAAAAAAAAAGCCAAGCAAAAAAAAAAAAAAAAAAAAGTTGAAAGTTGTGGCTAAAAAATAGTGTGATATCAAATTTCCAAGCTTATATTACGGTACTTATTTAACATTTTTTGATAAAAATTTACCATATGTAAGTCGAGTACCTAAGTATGCGTTGATAGAAAGCCTTTTCTCCTTTACTAAATACATCATAACGTGTTTCTGAAAATTAATTTTTTTTAAATTATGCATGATGGGCTTGGCGGCCATCTTTCCATATTTTACACAAATTTCTAAGCACACAAGTTCATTGTTAAGATTGGAAGTTCGAAATTGTTACTAAAGCAAACATTTTATTCTTTTAATTTATGGAAATGAGTGCCTAAAAATTTGTGTCTAAAAATAAAGCTGAAGTAACGTCAGGTTTCATCTTATGATTCTCTCTTTTCGGAGGGGGGGGGGGGTGTTAATTAATTAGTTAAAGCAGTAAAAATCAATTTGTTTTTTCAAAATAAAAAACTTTCTTAATTTATCTGTCTGTAGCTAAAACTAGAAGTTCGAAATTCTTAATAATGCAAATATGTTACGAGCTTGAGTGCTTAGAAATTTGTGTAAAATATGGAAAGATAGCCGCCAAGTCCATCATGCATAATTTAAAAAAAAATTAATTTTCAGAAACACGTTATGATGCATTTAGTAAAGGAGAAAAGGCTTTCTATCAACGCATACTTAGGTACTCGACTTACATATGGTAAATTTTTATCAAAAAATGTTAAATAAGTACCGTAATATAAGCTTGGAAATTTGATATCACACTATTTTTTAGCCACAACTTTCAACTTTTTTTTATTTTTTTTTTTTTCTGCTTGGCTTTTTTTTTACTTTTGAAAAGTTGTTTTTTAGTAGATATCAGTTCTTTTTTTAAAACAAATGATATATAATTGAAATAATTGTACTAGCTCAAATTCAAATTAGTCCTTGTATAGACTTTATAAGCAGGGAGCAAACACAATGTTATACATTTTGTTTACCTATCATTCATTTTTTATAGTGATTAATAATTTAAAAGTAAGGAAAGCCAATTTCTTCTTTCAAAGTATCAGTCTTTCTCAATTTATATCTCCTTAAAATTTTCTACGAAAGATGAAAATTTAGTAAAAAACAGAGTCGAAATAAAATATATATTTACAGTTAGTCTGTCAGTTAATTGTTTTTTCTAACTTTTTTTGCTGACGGTTTTGCAAAATAAATTTACCTTTACAAATACCTACGGTTAATCCAAGATTGAAACGCCGCAGGCATCTAAAGAATCGAAGATCTGTAAATCTAGCAATTCTAGACATAATAAAGGAACATTTTTGATAAAAAAAAATCTAAAAATTTAAAGATATAAACTGTACATATAACTTCATCTTCATTTAGATCGTGTTATAGAGAAGAAAGAATAAATATGTAATTTTACTCAAGTCTATTTATCCATACCTATTTGCATGAATGTGAGGATATTAATTTACTATAAAATTTCCCCTAAATTGATTATCTTTAAAGCCGCATATACATTAGAATTAAATATTTTTCGGTTAAAATTTGCCTCAAATCTATAGTCTTATCGTTCGTCAAATTTGTTTTTTTTTTATGCCCAGACTCTTTTTCTGAACTCTGACAAAAGATCACAGGCATATTGAAGCTATCCAAATTCTTATATCTTTCTATCGTATTTCCTTTTTTGAGGGGGGGGGGGGTGAGGAAGAGCCCTTAAGAACTTCGTTTTGTTCTCAGAATTCTGAATTATTCATTCAAAAGTTCTACCTACATAAGTCTTGTTGCAGAATTTTCATTAGCTAAGAGTTGCACCAAGTTATACATCATGTGAATCTACTAAATTAATTTTGTGAAATACTAGATGGGAGCCATTGATATTTCCAGACCATTTGCCTACATTTTAAACTTGAGTCATTTACTACTATTCATTAATTTTCTATACGAATTAAAGAAGTCGTTGTTTCCATGCCAACTGTACCTTTCACTATTACTTGCTTATTTGTTTGTTTGATTTATTGAACACATACATCATATCACATGCGGATCACGGCGGGATTCGAATCTGCTTCCACCTACTCTCTGAAGCATGGTGTCTTATCCACTCAGCCACGGTGGGCCACTATTGCTTTCTCTAATGCCCAGATACTCAAATTTAACCAACTGCACTTAGAATCATGGTCATAACAGAGAACATTTATATGTTAGAGCAGTGTTGCCAGTGGGCTACTTTTTTTTTTAATTCAGATTTCTTGATTGCCAGCACTTATTATAAACGGTAAAATTCCCTTTGTTTTCGCCTTAATTAATATGTCATTAAATAAGGCGCATTTTACAATTTCAAAAAAGTGGTGCTAATAAAGTATCTGAATAAAAAAAAGTAGCCCATCTGGCAACACTGTGTTAGAATGGTGACATATGTACGATTCGTGTACTCATTTTCAATTTTTTGTCCAAAGTACGGTAACTTAGTTTTCAGTAATAGACGAGGAAGATTTTAATTAAACTAACCAGAAAAGTTAACAAACATTGGCTTCCTAATTTGATTTTATTCAAAATTGTTTTAACCAACCAAAGTTAATATGTCCGGGATCCGGATAAATTTTTCTCTGTTAGTAAAATTACATTGACCAATCAGTAGCCTCCATCCTTGCAGGCTTTTCGGTGTTTACTGCAAACATCAAAAAGTTTGGAAAAATGCAGACGTCTGATTGATCAATCTCATCCCGCTAATAGCGAAAAGTCTATCTTGATCCCGGCCTATTCAACGACCTTTAAATATTGGAGAAAGCCTTGACACGTGTCAGGAAAACGTCACACAAAGCAGGCAAAACAAAGAAGAAAAATCCTTCATTGGCTCGTGAATATGAACAAGCCGATGAATGATTTTGTTTCTTTGCTTTGCCTGCTTTGTGTGATGTTTTCGTGACGCGAGTCAAGACTTTCTCAAATATTTAGGAGGCTTTGGCTTATTTCACCACCATGAAGTTATGAAAGGAAAGGAACAGACATGTCAATCTTCCCGTGTGAAAAACTAGTTACCAAAAAAAAAACGAGTTCTTTCCCTCTCTTCTGCCCTTTTCTCTCTTGATTTTGACCGATAGCAGCCCATTTAGCAGTCTCCAGTACAAGATGCCGTTATATACGGTGGACGCAGGAGGGAGGGTGTTAGCGCAACCAATGACATAATAGGCCAGTTCATGATGTTTAAAAGTCATACGGAGTTGGATCGAGGCTAACGAAAAAGACAGGCTACCGCGGTGGATCCGATTCTTCTTTTTTTACAAACCGCTGGAGTCACGTGATGCTCTTTTCACGCACCTTCTTTGGTGCATTCGAGCATCACGTGACTCCAGCGGTCTGTAAAAAAAGAAGAATCGGACCCACCGCGGTAGCCTGTCTTTTACGTTAGCCTCAGAGTTGGAGCATCTTTACACGATGATTAGTACAAAGCTGCGCGCCAATTTTTTTTGTGTCCATTGCCGTGTACAGATAATCAACTCCTTGTGACGTTATGAACTGGCCTTATATGTTGTTGGCCACAATTTAGGAACAGCTACAAATGACTTCATCTATATCTACTCCGAGGTAAACGAAAAAGACAAGCTACCGCGGTGCTATAGCGCCTAGAATATATAGTGTGGAAATCGGCTATCCCAGTAATACTTTAAAAAGTGCTAAAATATTGGATCTCTTAAATTCCAAATGATGCTGAAATCCAATGTGTCGATCACAGCGATATCTGCAGGATATTTCCTAAAACTTTATGACGATTTGGTAACAGCGTCTAGAATACCTAGTGTGGAAATATTTTATTAAACAACGCTAAAAATTTGTATCCCATAAATGATCGACGATACTGCTAAAATCCCAAGTATCGATCGCAGCGAAATCTGCGGGATTTTCGTATTACATTTTGTATAGTCTAGCAATATCTTGCAGTTATAGAAAATATCCTGCAGATTCGTTGCGATCTGTATATTTCAGCAGCATCGTTGCACATTTAAGGATACAATATTTTAGCACTTTTTTAAGTATTATAGGGATAGCCAATTTCCACACTATATATTCTAGGCGCTATAATTTGGTCTAGACGCTCTAGCATTTTTTTTTTACATTTTATTAACATACATCTGACCAGTGTGCTTGGCGTCAAGCCCGCTGTAATAATACGATGTTTACTTTGAAAGTATATCACAGATGTCGCTGCGATCAGCTCCCAGGATTTCAGCGTCAGTGCACATTTAAGGGATACAGCTTTTTAGCGCTGCTTGGATAGCAATTTTCCACATTATGTATTCTAGACGCTATAGCGGTGCATTACACGTGTCTCTTTCTTCTTTAAAAAATATCCTGCAGATGTCGCTGCAAATGACTGTTAGGAATTCAACATCGTTGTACATTTAAGGGATTCACTATTTCCGCGCTTTTTTAAGTATTGCTGGGATAGTCGATTTCTACAACATATAATCTAGGCCTATAACGGAGCTATAGTATCTAGAAGATACAGTTTAAAAATCGGCTTATTAAAAAGGTGCTAAAAAACTGTATCCCATAAATGTTGAACGAGGCTGAACGATGAATGTCGATCACAGCGACATATGGTAATTCCAACGTAACTATTTCAAAAGACATCAAATGAGAAAACGTTTCGCTCAGAGAAGATCTAGAAAATGTTGCTGCTATCGACATTTGTCATTCAGTATTTTTCAATATTTATGGGATTCAATTTTTAGCAATTTTAAAGTATTACTGGAATAGCCGGTTTCCACACCATGACCATGATCTAGGTAGATTTTTCTTTGTTATCGCAACGAGATTGACCAATCAGAAGCTAGAATTATTGCTAACTTTTCACTGTTTGCAAAAATGTACCTGGATCTCGGCCTATATTTCTAGACGCTATAACTGAGCTCAAGAATAGTACAGAAAGCAAACTCCGTATTTTGATACATTAAGGCTGATATCCAATTAGGAACAAGTGTGTCGCTATAACGAAGTAGCGACATATGGCCAATAAAGGTTTATTGGTAGAAGTGATAAAACAAATCGTTAAAGGTCTTTGCGAGCGTGTCATTATCGTCAGACTAATGCATATTGAATTATTTCCCTAGTCTAATAAAGCTTGTCCATGCGCGTATCGTCTAATGGAGGATATTCCAAATATGGGTTCAAGGCTGAAAAAGTCTCGTGGTACCGGCAATTTACCTAAAGAACTTCTAACTGATGAGAAGGGAAACAGGAAACTACTACTGCTTTCTCCCGTGAACTGTTTCATTGGCTAGCAGGGATTTACATTACGTCGACGGAGCCTTCCCTTCTTTACGTTAGACGTTTTTGCCTTGACCACGTGATCATAACGTAGATAGAATAGCCTCTATTCAAGAAAGTGGATTCCCGTACTATAGCACCTAGAATATATAGTGTGGAAATTGGCTATCCCTGTAATACTTAAAAGAGTGCTAAAATATTGTATCCCTTAACTGTGCAACGATGCTGCTGAAATATACAGATTGATCTGTAGGAGACATCTGCAGGATGTTTTCTCAAACTGCAAGATATTGCTAGTCTATACAATGTAATACTAAATCCCGCAGATGTCGCTGTGATCGATACTTGGGATTTTAGCAGTATCGTCGCACATTTAAGGGATACAAATTTTTAGCATTGTTTGGATAGCATATTTCCACACAAGGTATTCTAGACGCTGTAGCCATACTTTCGGCAAAAACTTGAAATGAGCATGCTTCCTGTGCATATATCACCACTCTTATGTATAAAGGCTCTCTGTTATGGTGTTGATTCTGAGCGCTCTTTGTTAAATTTCTATATTTGTGTTTTAGAGAAAGCAATACAGAAAAGTACTGTTACTATAGAAACAACAAATTCTTTAATATCGAAATGTATAGCAAAGGAGTTCAGAATCAGTGCCTTAAATAGTTTCGAATATGTATTGTCGTTATGACAATCAATACCCTTCCTGGATGTGGAAATGCAAAATTGTGTTCAACATAATGGAGGATATTCCATCTACATTTTGATCACGTGGTCAAGGTAAAAACTTCTATCGTAAAGAAGGGAAGGCTCCGTAGACGTGTAATGTAAATCCCCGCTAGCCAATGAAACGCTTCATGAGGCAAAGTAGTAGTATCTTCCCTTCTTATCAGTTAGAAGTTCTTTGGATAAATTACCGGTATCACGTGACTTTTTTCAGCCTCGAACCCATATTTGGAATATCCTCCATTGGGCGCAATCTAGATAGATTTTTGGCTGTTAGAGAAACGAGATTCATCAATCAGAAGCCTGCATTTTTGTGAACTTTTCGCTGTTTGCAGAAATGCAGGCTATTGATTGGTGATTCTCGTTTCGCTAACAGCGAAAAATCTATCTGGATCCTAACCTACATTTCTACAAACATTGCACTTCATCCACGGCACTAAAAAAATGACTCAAAACTTTCATGACATACGCCGGGATCCAGAAACAGCAAATATTCTCAAACATGCAGGCTTCTGATTGGTCAAACTCATTTCGCTAACAGCGAAAATTCTATCTGAATCTCAGCCATAGTTATCTTCGATGAAATCAATACAAAAGGATAATATAAAAGAAAATTATAAGATTTCTAAAATATTTTGGCGGGTTTATCGCTATTTGGCATAATTTGTAAACTTTAGAACTAATTAACAGTTTTTCGCTAATTATGAATAGAAAATTAATGTTTTTAAAGCTGAATTTTATAAAAGCACGTAGATTGAGTAAATATCTATCCAAAAATTCAATCCTTACTTTTTTCTGTCCATTATTTAAGTCTCTACCTCAATTGAAACATAAGTTGTGACAAAGAAAATAAATTTGTCATTTTCAGTATCTCGACGTTATTTAAAAAAAAACTATATCTCTGTTTATAATTAATTTATGAGGATGCATTTGATCTCAAATTGAAGATCTTCCTTATTAGGTCTTTCTGGTGGTGGTTTTATTTTTCTGCGATGATTGCTTCTTTTGATATGGGAAATTTTACGCTGGCATATTTCGTCCATTTAACATGGAGAAGTTGTCATCAGTATAATAAGCAGTTACGGTGTCTTGTCGTTATTCTTGGCGTTTGTTTGTTTGGCGGGGTAGCATTTTTTTTTTTTCAGCTTGGCTTGGCAGAACGACCGTCCTGCTTGATTCAACTACAAGATCAAAATATCAACTTAAATGGAGAAAGTTAAACATATATTTGATTTTTGGTTGATTAACACCTTAATGAGTATTATTAATTAAGCAAAACAAAGGAAAATTATAATTTTTAAGGAAACAAGCTGATTTCTTTATTTATTTCTTTATTTTTTTTCCCCCCAACTATAAGATGAGAATATCCACTTAAATGAGAAATGTTAAGCACACATTTAAGTTTTTGAACGGCTATTAACCTTAATGAATTTTAATACTTAATTTTTTATACATAAACCATTACTTAATAAATTTAATGCTTTCTGATTCAATGAAATTCAGTGATTTTTTTCAGTTTTTAAACCAATTCTTGCATATTTTGTATTTATTATTACTTAATTTCCCAACCTCTAAAAGCATTTGAAGAAAAACACGATACTCCGTTTAACATTTGAAAGAAATATTCGAAATATGACCCCTTCGCTAACACCAAATCTTCCCCTCAAGCAGGGAATGCGAACAATAGAATGTTATACCAGCTTATTGATGTATTTTCATATCACAAGAACGCAGATTTTGATATGGTCAGTAAACACATGATTGTAATCTGAGTTATTCTACCCATATTCTTAATCAAATTATCATATGGTTCATCTTTAGTTTTGAACAATCATCAACTTAATGATTATTATTAATTAAGCAAAACAATAGAAAAATTTCAATTTGAAGGATAAAAGCTGATTTATTATGAATTTTTCAACTGTAACACTGGAATATCGACTTCTAAGAGAAGAGTTATACATATATTTTAGTTTTTAACAACAAAAACTTAATAAATATCATTAATTAAACAACAACAACAACAAAAAAGAAATTATAGATTTTCAAGAAAAGATGAATTTTTACGCAAATTTTCTACTTTGAAATACACTTGTTTATATATTTTTACAAGATACTAATTATATTGTTAAACTTTAGCTATCTTTAGAAGATTGATTGTCTTTATATAGTGTTCATATTTATATCTATTCACATCATGACTACATTTGAGATCTTACAACCAATAGTATAAATTTCTTTTCTATATGGAAAATGGAAATGAATAAAATTGTTTTATCAGATCATTTGATCATTGATACATTCGAGATTTTGAACATATATCCAGATTTTGAATGAACAACACCTTAATGAATATTAATAATTAAGCAAAACAATGGAAAATATCAATTTTTAAGGAAAAAGATCAGAATATCAACTTAAAGAGGAAAGATACGAGGATTTCAACTTAAAAGGGAAATTTAAACATTTATTTTAGCTTTTGACAAACCATTACCTTAATGAATTTTATTAATTGAACAAATAACAAAGAAAAATGTTATTTTTGTAATGAAAAAAGACAAATTTAAACGAATTTGATTAACTTTTACACTAGTTTGAGATTTTTTCATTCTTTTAGATGCTAGCTATGTAGAATTTTAATCTCTCAACGAGACACACTTCAAAAAATACTCATTACTAAACAAAATAAATTAATTTTAATCTAATCAATAACTGAAAATTTCACATTTTAAAAATATTTTCATGAATGTACGTAAAAGATACGAGTTTACAAACTAATATCCTTGTTTTATTAAATTTAACTGGATTTTTCTACATTCGAACTTAATTTTTATACACAAAGCATTATTTAATCAAATTCAGTACTTTCAGATTTAACGAAATTCAGCGACTTTTCACTTTTCAAACCAATCCTATGACTTAAAAAACAACAGCGCCTCCTATAATTTTATAGCTTTGAGTGAAACGAGTCGAATTTTTTATACTGTTTGCTGTTTTCGTTATATGAAGACGTCAGCTTATATTCTCTAGTTTAACTAAAATGAGTAATATGCAAGAAATGTCTTTAGGAGAGGAAAATTCAAGTCAATCTTACTTAAAGGATATGAATTCAGCTATACCCAGTCAAGAAGCACATGCTTCGAACATTGAAATATTGCCCTCTTCACCAGAACAAATAAAACCAGCTTTTTCTTGAAATCAATGCGCGAAATCCTATTAAAAAAAGAATGCATTAAACAGACATCAAATATCCCATTTGGAGAAAAAACCCTTTGAATGTGAAATATGCTCAAAGACATTCATTCAAAGCAGTGATTTAAAACGACATAGTGTAACTCATTCCAGGACATCTACTACATATGAATGCGATCAATGCGGGAAAAATTATTTACAAAAGTTTCTGTTAACAATTCACAAGAGATCTCATAAGAAGTTTTATGATTGTGATAAATGTTCCAACTCTTTTTTAACAAAGTCTGCTTTAACTAAACATAAAAAAGTTCATCCCAAGGAATATGAATGTAAGTACTGCAACATTAAATTGTACGATGAAGTTGAATTTTTACATCATAAAAAAGTTCACCCTAAGAAATATAGTTGTAAACACTGTAAAATTATCTTTTATCTCCAGAGGGAGTTACGATCATTCGGATGTTGCCGTTCACCTACAGTGCTCTTGTGATTTTCCGATGCGCTCAGATTTTGGTGTTTTAAAATCACTTGTAGTTTTGTGTCTAAACAATTTAGCGGCTATTGTTGTGATGGATTATTCTGAACCTGGTATGTACTTTATACACACTGCATTTACATAATAAATATCCATCCGATTTTGCCAATATGGTCGATAACGTAGGTGTAATTAACAGTGGCATAAATATAATTATCTTTAATATTTAGAAAGGGTTTTGTTATATTTCTAAACATATCTAAGTAATGAAATCTATCGTGTAACATGCAGTACTTAGTATACAAGATAGTTATAAAACAATCAGCCGCCCGAAACCGCCCCCTTATTTTTTACGAATTTTTTTGTTAGTTCCTACAATTTCTGATACACTGTTAAAAATTTGCAGCATTCTGGCAGGTCATTTGACCGTTTTTTCCGAAAACGGTTACACAACCATAATTTTAACACTATTCTGACCATATTATTGGCCATTTTATGGTCAGAATATAGTTAAATTATGGTTATGAAACCGTTTTTTCAAAAAGCGGTCGAATGACCTGCCAGAATGCTGCAAAATTTTTAACAGTGTACAAATGACTGCTATTTAGTTTTTTACTTATTTTGTTAACAGGGCCTTCTGGATTGAGGTCTATGACTCGAAATGAGTTCTATGCCATCATGCAATGCTTAAATGAGTCAACATTTGATGAAAAGCTTAAATTTATGGAGCAAGAATTATTAAGAAATTGTTCTGAAGGTGAGCCAATGATAGCTGAGATGAAGAAAAGCTTTCCCTTATTAAAAACCAATTATGCGTAGTGAAACGACACTTATTTTTATTATTAGATATATATTAAGTAAGTACTTCTTATTATTACGGGAATCAGTCCCGGTTGTCCTCAAAAATCTTTTGTAGATTCAAGTAAAAGAAGCAAACGCCGCAAAACCAAATACCTTCGATCAAAAGACATGGAAGTATTTACCTACGCTACCCAAATGAAATTCAAAAAGTAGGTTCAAAAGTAAATTCAAAAGTCAGGCAAAGTAGATGCTTTCAATATCGTAAAAGATCTTACGAAAAGTCCCCCGAAGTGCAAAACAAATATGTGAAGGCTATGAAAAAAAGTCTTGAAGAACAAGAGCAACCTCACCAGTTATCACCTTTACATGCTTTGTCCATGCTTTGTCCAATAGCAGGACTTACTAAAGCCCAATATGAGAGAATACGAGAAATGAATAAAATCTTTTCTTCGTGCTATTCTGTTCTTCAAAGGCTAAAAAAAGAATGCTATCCAGCAATTAACAGCGTGACAGAGACATATGCTGATGTAAAAGTGCAAAAGTTGATGGATCCTACTGCAACACGACTGATTTTACATCTTAGAGAAGTTGTAGAATCTTTGAGTGATGACAAAAAACGATCTTTAATTTTAATAAGTAAGTGGGGTTGTGGCTGGTCACAGCAGATGCAATATAAAATGGAGTTTGAAAATGAAGCCGATTCTCACTCCAATATTTTTTAAAGTTCTGTGGTTCTTCTTCAATTAGTTTACGAGCCCCAAAAGAAAATTCTCTGGCAAAACCCAACACCATCATCACCTCGCTACTGTCGACCTATAAGAACTCGATTTAACAAGGAGACAAATGACGTAACAAAAGAAGAAATAAAAGATATCAAATCACAAATCACAGCACTTACTAGCACAGAAATTGACGATGTGTCCATAAAACATAGAATGTTATTCACCATGGTGGATGGAAAAGTATGCAATGCCGCAACATGCACTAAATCTACAATGAGGTGCCACATATGTGATGGTGCTTCATCTGAGTTTAATAACTTATCAAAGAAGAGGGAGTGTAAGAAGGAAAATTTAAATTTCGGGCCTTCCTTGCTACATGCTCGCATACGGTTTTTCGAGAGTAAATTACACGTAGCATATAGATTACCTGTAGAAAAACGGAATGTCTGCCTTTCTGCTGAAGCAAAACAAGCGGTAGAAAAAAAAAAAGACATTTAGGATACTTTCAATTAACTCGGGCTCATAGTTGACATCACCAGACGATTTTTTGAGGAATACGAAATATCAGCGGCAATAACTGGCGTCGATAAAAATTTGATATATCGGCTAAAAGTGATATTAGGTACAGTCGTGGAAAAAAAAAAGTAAACACCCCTACTAAATCCTTAAAAAATTATCGTAGAAGAAAGTTACTATAACCGAACGATTGGAAATAAAGTCTACTTTTAAATGATGTATATAAAATTTGCTTAGGGGGCCATCTACATATTAAAACGAATCATAACTTTGTTTTTTCAATAGCAGTACACAATTCTGACAGCATAAATGAACTCTACACCCTTCAATTAGTCTAAGACCAATGTCAGACGGGCGTCATTTTTGCTGCTTTTTTTGCTTAAGTATCATCCATTCACAATGCTATAGCATTGTGAAATGGATAATACTTAAGCAAAAAAGCAGCAAAAAAGACGCCCGTCTGACATTGGTCTAAAAACAAATTTTTATGCAATTCATACCATAAGTTTCCGAGAAATTAATTATTTTAAAATGAGCGTATTTTAAGGGCTTTATCCAAATTGAAGTCCGGTACTCGATTGTTAACCGAGAGAGCTCCCTTCTTGATCAAGGCTAGTGATGGGCGATAACGAGATGTTTTTCTCGATTTTCTCGAATGTATGGACATCTCGATATTTTTCGATTGTGTAAATTTTTTCTCGATGACTCCAGTTTGCAAATTTCTTTTATAAATCATATATTATATATTATATACGTCATACATTTATCAAGAATCGTCTGCGGATGAACTGGAATGAGTCGATGTTAATAAAGACTAGGTGACTTCGACCGCTAGCGGACCCCTCCTTTAATCGGGGCCTCTGATTTATACGTAATCTTGTAATATGAAATCACGAACAGGTTACCCGCTATATACGGCACTGATATATGATAACAGGCGTGGTGTGTACGCACTACAAAATCTTGTAAAAAATATAATATCGAAACGAATGAACCTCGGACCAGATCTCTTGGGGGAGGGGTCAAAGCGAGAGGAGGGGCACAGCAGCTGCATAATATGATTAAGTCGTCACAGGTCTTTAGGCCTTTCCAACCATTTGTCACATGAGAAGTCTGGATCTGAATTTATAAAAATGCCCTCCCCGTAGGGGCAAAAGGGGGGAGGGGTGCGGGAGGTGGATAACATGAGTAAGTGGTCATAAGCCTTTTCAACAATATGTCACATGAGGGGTCTCGGCTAAATTTAGAAAAACACCCCCGTGGGGGAAAAGGGGAGGCGGTCACGGGAGGTGCATAGCATCAATAAGTAGTCAGAGACCTTTCCAACGATATCTCACATGAGGGGTCTTGGCTAAATTTGAAAAAGTGTCCCCCGTGAGGGGCAAATTGGGGGGGGACTGTCGCCGGAGGTGCATAACATCAATAAGTAGTCACAGACCTTTCCAACGATATCTCACATGAGGGGTCTTGGCTAAATTTGGAAAGGTGCCCCCGGGGGGGGGGGAAGTGGTGGTGGGGACACCGTAGGTACAATCAACACCGTAGGTATGTCATCAATAAGTAGTCACAGACCTTTCCAACGATATCTCACATGAGGGTTCTTGACTAAATTTGAAAAAGTGTCCTCCCGGGGGGGGGGCAAAGAGTGGGGGGGGACTGCCACCGGAAGTGCGTAACATCAATAAGTAGTCACAGACCTTTTCGACGATATCTCAGAAGCGGGGTATTGACTAAATTTGGAAAAGTGTCCTTCGAGGGAGCAAAGGGGGGGGGGCGGCCACCGGAAGTGCATAGCATCAATAAGTAGTCAAAAACCTTTCCAACGATATGTCACATGAGGGATCTTGGCTAAATTTGGAAAAGTGTCCTGAAATTTCATATATTATAAATAATATTTAGCGGAGGGCTCATAAAAAAATCCGATCTAAAATGATGAAAACGGAAAAACTACCTTCGCAATGGTGCCAAATTGGGGAGGGGAGGAAGAAAGTCTCATAATATGAGATAGTCATCCTAGAGCTTACCTATGACATCTCACATGACTGGTCCAAAAAAAGTTTGAAAATTGCTCCCCCTCCCTCCCCCCGTGGGCTCACTCTTTCGCCCTGGAATTCACACAGCCGCCACTTTAAAATTTTTATGTTCAATAAATAATATTTACCGGAAGACTGCATAAAAAACCCACATCTAAAGTGATATTTAAATTTATTATAGAAATCGGCTACGGTTTAAAAAATTTGTTCGCCCCTTCCCCATCCCCCTTTGGGCGAAGAAAGGTTCATAGTATGAAAGAGTGGTCAAAGTAAATTTTTTTAAATTGCACCCCGCATGAGTCCACTCTCACGTCCTCCTCCCTCTAAATCACCCGACCCACCTTCCTCTTTGAAATTTTTATATTTAATAAATAATTTTTATCGGAGGGCTCCAGGTATGTGACATAGTGATGGGCGATAACGAGATGTTTTTCTCGATTTTCTCGATTGTATGGACATCTCGATATTTTTCGATTGTATAATTTTTTTCTCGATGACTACAGTTTGCAAATTTCTTTTATAAATCATATATTATGTATTATATACGTCATACATTTATCAAGAATAGTCTGCGGGTGAACTGGAATGAGTCGATGTTAATAAAGACTAGGTGACTTCGACCGCTAGCGGGCCCCTCCTTTAATTTGGGGCCCCTAATTTATACGTAATCTTGTAATATGAAATCACGAACAGGTTACCCGCTATATACGGCACTAATATATGATAGCAGGCGGGTGTGGTGTGCACGCACTACAAAATCTTGTAAAAAATATAATATCGAAACGAATGAACGTCGGACCAGATCTCTTGGGGGAGGGGTCAAAGCGAGCGGAGGGGCACAACAGCTGCATAATATGATTAAGTCGTCACAGGTCTTTAGGCCTTTCCAATTATATGTCACATGAGAAGTCTGGATCTGAATTTATAAAAATGCCCTCCCCGTGGGGGGAAAGGGGGGAGGGGTGCGGGAGGTGGATAACATGAGTAAGTGGTCATAAGCCTTTCCAACAATATGTCACATGAGGGGTCTCGTCTAAATTTAGAAAAACACCCCCGTGGGGGAAAAGTGGGGGGGGCGGTCACCGGAGGTGCATTACATCAGTAAGTAGTCACAGACCTTTCCAACGATATCTCACATGTGAGGTCTTGGCTAAATTTGGAAAAGTGTCCCCCGGCGAGGGGGGTTCAAAATGGGGGGGGATGGACACCGGAGGAGCATAACATCAATAAGTAGTCACAGACCTTTCCAACGATGTCTCACATGAGGGGTCTTGGCTAAATTTGAAAAAGTGTCCCCCGGGAGGGGCAAATTGGGGGAGACTGTCACCGGAGGTGCATAACATCAATAAATAGTCACAGACCTTTCCAACGATATCTCACATGAGGGGTCTTGGCTAAATTTGGAAAAGTACCCCCGGGGGGGGGGGCAAAGTGGTGGTGGGGACACCGTAGGTACATAACATCAATAAGTAGTCACAGACCTTTCCAACGATATCTCACACGAAGGGTCTTGACTAAATTTGAAAAAGTGTCCCCCAGGGGGGGCAAAGAGTGGGGGGGACTATCACCGGAAGTGCATAACATCAATAAGTAGTCACAGACCTTTTCAACGAAATCTCATAAGAGGGGTTCTGACTAAATTTGGAAAAGTGTCCTTCGGGGGGGGGGGGGCAAAGTGGTGGGGGGCGGCCACCGGAAGTGCATAGCACTAATAAGTAGTCACAAACCTTTCTAACGATATGTCACATGAGGGGTCTTGGCTAAATTTGGAAAAGTGTCCTGAAATTTCATATATTATAAATAATATTTAGCGGAGGGCTCCATAAAAAAATCCGATCTTAAATGATAAAAGCGGAAAAAACTACCCTCGCAGTGGGGGCCAAATTGGGGAGGGGAGGAAGAAAGTCTCATAATATGAAAGAGTCATCCGAGAGCTTACCGATGACATATCACATGACTGGTCCAAAAAAAGTTTGAAAATTGCTCCCCCTCTCTCCACCCGTGGGCCCACTCTTTCATCCCGGAATTCACACAGCCGCCACTTTAAAATGTTTATGTTCAATAAATAATATTTACCGTGTGGCGGTAATTAGATGATCGTTTAAGTGGTTTAGAACAAATTGCGAAGGTCTTTTAATAAATTACTATTGATTGTTAAAGAAGTAATAAAACTGGAAACGTCTTACTTGAAATGTAGACAATGAAGAGGCAATTTGATGAAAACAAATAATATTCTTTATTTCTTACGTTAGTAGCGGTAGAAGGTTATGAAAATACTTGCTTCTGGTCACCATTTTAAAATAGAAGAACTAATCTTTTAAGAAGAAAAATAGCAGCCAACACGGAATAAATCCATGGGATTCCTTTTAACGAGAGCAGCACAACTTTAAAGGATTAAAGTTTGAAAGAAAGAGACATCCACTTAAATAAAATATCAAACTCATTCGGCCAAAAAAGAACGGCACGGCATTCGAACGGCCGGCCAGCGGGCTGGCGCTCCGCTAAAAATACGTTAAGAGACTACATCTTTTGCAGACAACATCAAACCAAATTCTGAATTTAAAATTAACGAGTTTTAGTTTTTAAATGATGAATACGGGGTTGACAAAGTAATTAAAAGGCAGAATTTAAATTGATTAGCTAAATTAACATTTACTGGAAATTAATGAAAATCGAATTACAAGCTGCAGAATTAAAAAAAGTTTCACTGATTGGAAAACGAAACAAAACGATTCTCCTGTCAGCGATCGGCGTCAAAAGAGGGCGGAGCATAATTTCAATGACGTCATCATAATGCAAGCTGTCTCCATCGATACGAGAGCTCCAGAAATGTGCTCCTAAAATACGGAGTGCGCATGCGCTAGCTGCCGATCCGCTCCCAACGCAGATATGAATATCGGCGGTGAAAAATGAACTTGCTTTACGGTGAGAGATAAACGCGTCAACATCGCGGCGTAAAGATTGGGTTTAAATAGACATCGATGCAAAAAAAAAAGGCTGAAAGGGAATAAAATTAAACCAAATTTAAATACTGTGAGAAGTATTCTCACATTACCTCCCTTCACCGAGAAAATTTTGTAAGACCAGGAGATGTAAAAGGCAAAATTGATCAAAAACCTTTTACAGAAAATGGGATGACAAAATTTTGAACTGCCAAAGCGAAAAAAAAATATTAAAGTCGAACAATAAAATTTAAAGTTAAGGTGCTGGAAAAAAAAAATTGGTGATTTAACAGTTGAAAAAAAAAATTGGTGCTAGAAAAAAAAAATATTGGTGCTGGAAAAAAATATTGGTGACCAAAAGTAAGAGAGAGAAAAAAGAATATACATTGCATAAAGTACATTCATAATCCAAAAAGTATACAATACATCAAGTATACAATAAAAATGCCAAAAATACAGTAACATTGGCAAAACCTTCTAATTGATCTCATAAAATTATCCTAAAAATGTTAACATATTCTGAGTTAACAAAATTGAGATCATTGACTAGTCAAAACAAATTTTGCTATCTTGGTACCAAATAAAAACAGAATTAACTTCTGATAAAAGTTGCAAAGTTGACAAAAGCAACAAAAAAGTCAGGAAACATTTCGTAGTTTGACTTTTACAACATGCCTAGGACTTTTTAATTTTAGAATTATATCTAAAAAAATAAAGAGTTTTCTATTACTCTTAACATGAAAGGAAATGAAATGGCCATATATAAATAAACTTTCATAAAACTTAATGATATCATTTTAGTGTATCAAACTTTATAATTTCATTCAAAATAAAACAGACAACCAATTGTATGTGATACCAATTGTGTAACTGAGTCGTGCACTACTCAATCACCCAAACAAGGTATCCCATAAAAACAAGTTGCTATTTCAATGAAAAGACATGTCATAATTAAGTGTCATAAATCCCATCTTAGACACAATTTCTTTGAATTTTATACTTTACTAAATAAATATTTCAATGAAGTCATAAGAATTCTTAATATGTATGAGACTCAAAAGATTAGATAAATATACATATACCATGGTTTTTCTTTAAAATGTGAGAGACTGGTGATCACCAAAAAAAATTTAAGTACTTCCATATAGAATGAAAGAAAAAATTGACAAAATCATGAGTTTATAAAACTAAAATACCATGTACCAGGAATATAATTTTAAAATAATCATTTAAAATATAATATAGAAATAAAATTATTACAATTCAATGTTAAGCTCACAATGATGATAATGACGAAGATGAAATCATCAGCAACACTGTAAACAAACAAAAAAAATTATATATATATATATGTAAATATTGAAGTCCACAACCATGTCGATGACCATCATGCCCTAGCCATCAGCATGTACATGAACAAAAATAAACACATATAAGATCTCCTACGTAAAATTTTAGGTGGCTTGGATCTCCTAGCAAGGCTCCTAACATCTTAAGTAAAAGAAAATTTTAATTATAAATAAGAATATAGTAACATTGTGTAACTGCAGGTGGTAGAGGCAATGTTTATGGATTCAAAACAATGTTTATTGAGTCCAGAGCCATATGGAACAAGGCTATTTGAGATAAATAGATGTCACTGAATGTTTAGTAACACAACATGAGGTGGTACACTGGTATAGTGCTGTCGAAAAAAACTGGAACATTCACATAATAATCATCAAAATAGATGATCTTTGCATGATGACATTAGAACATTTTAACATGACGAGACACTTTGTAGAAAGTGAGAATGCATTGCATTCTCTTTGAAGCACTTAACTGACGACATCGTACTCATTACTGCAGAGCAATCATACTTCTGCGACACATACATGAATCACTTTTGCAGAGATTAACAAGGACGAGAAGTCGATGGTGCACTTATGATGAAATGTAGTATGATAGGACATAATCAGGATTTGAGGTCAAGAAGCACTTTTTTTTGTAAAAAAAAAATTTACTAGATGATTTATAGAAAAAAATTCTCTATATATATAAATGCGCTGGTAAAAATTTCCATCTAGACTTGTGCTTTTCTGTAATCTTCTCGTATTATTTGTAGGTATGAAGAGAAGACATTAATAAATTTCACTTTCTTCATAAAACATTGAAAACTTCAAAATGAAGATCATTTTTACTATTCAATTCTTCATAAAACAAAAAAAAAATCTTCAAAATGAACGAATCTTTTTTTAAATCAATGAGGCAAATGGCAAAATAAAAACTTAGAGGCTTTGGGTATGAAATAAGATTAAAGTAAAAGGCACTATGCACATAATAAATAAATAAATATGGGAACTTTTCAAAATAACTTGATCTTGCATAAACACTGTAACAAATATTCACAAACTTCTTATATGGTTAAGAATTTACACTTGATTATGAATGAGCAAAAATTTTGCAATGTGAGGATGAATTGCTACACACAAGCAAAAATTAACTCTGAATACTTTTAATTGCACTTGCTAGAATATTTGGAGAAAATGCAGCATAATAAAATAAAGTTGTCGAAGGTAAAATGCATCAGTAATTTTCAAGTAATATAATTTTAAACTTCCTTGTTTTGAGAAGACTTAGAATAATGATATGGCGTGAGTAACTGAGTTCTAGCAGCATACAAGTCAACAATTTCACTTGATGAGGATATTTACTCTCACATGAGAAACGTTAACTGACACACTATCATAATCAGTAATGAAAATTATTTATTTATTTATTTTTAAGAGAACAAAGTAGTAAACACTATTTGTAGCTTCACAAACCGAAGAACACTACTGAAGTGGTTTCATAAATGGATATTTGCCTATAAATGAACATCTTCTTCAGGCATCTTATGGCTGAATACGAAGCACACAAAAAATTAAACTATTGTAGATGTAGGAAACTTTTGAAGAAGTAGGTAGGTAATTTTATAATTTTTAGCTTCCATGATAACATGTGCAGCAACAAAGAAGAGACCAGAAGAAATGGATGTCACACAAAACCACTGACCACCTTCATCAGGTAAGCAACAAATGAATGGAAGAAAAGTCTGAAGAATGTCATTACAGGTAATTAAAAAAATTTTCTAGCAGCATATACAGGAACAGTCATCATCAAATATGGCAAAAAGCACATCACTATTGATAGTTAATATATATAAAAGTAATCTTCACTATTGGCAAGGAAAAAAAAATTTTCTTATGGTGAATGGAATTTTTAAGTAGAACTGTTACAGGATTGAAGAAGCCCCATTTCATTTAAAAAAAAATAATGTTGCTCTTTTTATTTTTTTTATAAAGCAACATGAGAATAAGGTATGATGATGTCAATGTGGATATGTCATGCATAGACTTATAAATTTGTGAAAGAATTGAATTTGCCAAAGAGAATTGAAGCAATGAAAATTTTGAATATTTTCAATTTGTTAGCTGAGAGTTCTATAACATCAATAGGTAAATTTAAAAACAGGAACAGTTCTTTAAATATTAGAAACACTTCTTTAAATATTAGAGATGAAATCAGACTAGTCCACAAGACAACATGCTAACTACACATACAGCATATTTCACAAATCATCTAAGGAGCAAGTCTAAGAACTTTTCAAAAGGGATAACTGTTTATAAATTTTCATATTATATTTTTGTTACTCAGAGAAGCAGGCAATACCTCAAAATAATCATACAGGATAATTACTACTATAAATTACTTGAAGAATACCAAACTTCAGTTGGAGAAAATAGGCGTAATTGGTGAGATGAGAATAACTTCAGGTGAAGACAAAATTTCTCAGCAACAAGAATTAAAAATAATACTTCAATAAAATTTCAATCATTTTTTAAAAAATATATATATTGAAATTCAAATTTATAATTCATTTAAAGTGCCATTAATAAGTAGAAAAAAATAAAAAATAACCCAAAAGCCATGCCTCCTAAAATATCACATTATGTTCTTGAGAACAATTTTTGCCAAACTTCAAATTCATTGAAATTATTTGAGAACATAAATTCATTTGTAAAAATATTTCAATTTCAATAATTATTCTTCAAAATTATTTTCAATTTCAAAATTTTCAATCAATTAAAAAAAAATATGTAACTGCCTCAGAATTCTATTCTTAAAAACAGAATATTTCTATTATTTGCAACAACATAAAATTCATTTTCAATATTGTAATTATATAAATTCATTTCTTGATTTGAATAATAATATATTCTACAAAATATAGTAAAATTTAAATATGAATTCTTTAGAATATTGTAAAAAAAAATTGTAACCACGTAACAAAAAAAAAAAGGCATAACTCAAGAATTTTTCAGAATGAGAACATCAAATATTTTACAATATTTTCATAAATTATATCCAATAAATCTTGAATTAAATTAACCATTTTCCTTTTTTTAACTAAAGAGAACAATTCCTCAAAAAGGATTTACTTGACTTTCTTGAATAACGATCTTAATTTTTTTCAAAAATTAGAACAAGTTTCATGAAAATGTAGCTTCTATTAAAATATTTCAACCAAAACTCTCATAATTCTTAAAAAAAAGAACAAAAAGTTCTAAAAAAATTATCTTCAAGAATCAGTATTTTGAAAATTGCAATAATCCCAAAGCAACATCGTTGCAATTCGAAAGGTACTACGGCGCCAAATGTGGCGGTAAGAAAATGATCGTTTAAGTGGTTTAGAACAAATTGCGAAGGTCTTTTAATAAATTACTATTGATTGTTAAAGAAGTAATAAAACTGGAAACGTCTTACTTGAAATGTAGACAATGAAGAGGCAATTTGATGAAAACAAATAATATTCTTTATTTCTTACGTTAGTAGCGGTAGAAGGTTATGAAAATACTTGCTTCTGGTCACCATTTTAAAATAGAAGAACTAATCTTTTAAGAAGAAAAATAGCAGCCAACACGGAATAAATCCATGGGATTCCTTTTAACGAGAGCAGCACAACTTTAAAGGATTAAAGTTTGAAAGAAAGAGACATCCACTTAAATAAAATATCAAACTCATTCGGCCAAAAAAGAACGGCACGGCATTCGAACGGCCGGCCAGCGGGCTGGCGCTCCGCTAAAAATACGTTAAGAGACTACATCTTTTGCAGACAACATCAAACCAAATTCTGAATTTAAAATTAACGAGTTTTAGTTTTTAAATGATGAATACGGGGTTGACAAAGTAATTAAAAGGCAGAATTTAAATTGATTAGCTAAATTAACATTTACTGGAAATTAATGAAAATCGAATTACAAGCTGCAGAATTAAAAAAAGTTTCACTGATTGGAAAACGAAACAAAACGATTCTCCTGTCAGCGATCGGCGTCAAAAGAGGGCGGAGCATAATTTCAATGACGTCATCATAATGCAAGCTGTCTCCATCGATACGAGAGCTCCAGAAATGTGCTCCTAAAATACGGAGTGCGCATGCGCTAGCTGCCGATCCGCTCCCAACGCAGATATGAATATCGGCGGTGAAAAATGAACTTGCTTTACGGTGAGAGATAAACGCGTCAACATCGCGGCGTAAAGATTGGGTTTAAATAGACATCGATGCAAAAAAAAAGGCTGAAAGGGAATAAAATTAAACCAAATTTAAATACTGTGAGAAGTATTCTCACATACCGGAAGACAGCATAAAAAACCCATATTTAAAGTGATATTTAAATTTATTATAGAAATCGGCTACGGTTTTAAAAATTTGTTCGCCCCTTCCCCACCCCCCCTTTGGGCGAAGAAAGGTTCATAGTATGAAAGAGTGGTCAAAGGGCTTTTCAATTATATGCAACAGGAAGGGTTCGGTAAAATTTTTAAAATTGCACCCCATGAGTCCACTCTCACGTCCTCCTCCCTCGAAATCACCCGACCCACCTTCCTCTTTGAAAATTTTATATTTAATAAATAATTTTTATCGGAGAGTTCCAGGTATGTGACATCTTGGTAGGGCTAAAATAAGAGAAACTTTGAAAATTAGGGCTTCATTTCACAGCTCATTGTCATGCCTTTTTCTCTATCTCGTCCCTTGGTACTCTCGATAAATTTTCTTACTTTTCTTCTCTGCCGAGGACGAGAGAAATCCTCGAAAAGCTTCTCATAGCGAAATTTTGAAAAGCGCGAGAGAAATCCTCGAAAGGCTTTTCATTGGGAGATTTCGAAAAGGACGAGAGTAACAAGCGAGAGTCTTCCCATCGGGAAAGGTTGAAAAGGGCGAGAGGAAACTCTCGAGAGACTTCCCATCCCGAAAGGTTTAAAACCGCGAGAGAACCAACCATCGAGCAGATTCCCATCTGGAAGCCTCGAAATGCTGGAAAAATCATCGAGATGAGATTTGCCGAAATGCGAGATGGAAATGAAGCTTTCAGAGTCAAACTTACCACATTTCTGGTTTAAGTCATAATTTCTCAAAGGAGTCCATCTGCTTATCCAATCTCTTTTTAGCTCACAGGCTATCTAAGCCTGAGAGCTAATGTACCCGTCGGTTCTGTGTGTATGCATGTACTGTACGTACGTAACGCGATAACTCTTGATTAAAATGTACGATTTGCTTCAATTTTTTTTTTATGTTCATTCTGATAAGGCGTTCCGCTGTTTAGTTTTGACGGTTCATTGGTTAAGGATAAAGGGAGAGAAGGGGGGCTGGTCCCCCCCCCCCCTCCTTAATTTAGATAAATAGGTTTTTCATGCAGAATTATTCGATTTGTTCCAAATTTCGTATACCGGTTTATTATGTTAAGGAGCTTCCCTGATTAAACTTGAAGGTTCATTAGTTAAGTATGAAGGGGGGAAAGGGGGGTAGACCCCCTCCTTAATTTAGATAAATGGGTTTTTCATGCAGAATTATTCGATTTGCTCCAAATTTGGTATACCGGTTCATTATGTTAAGAAGTTGCCTTGATTAGATTTGGAGGTTTATGGGTTAAGTATAAAGGGGGAGAAGGGGGCTAGACCCCCCCCCCCTTAATTTAGATAAATGGGCTTTTCATGCAGAATTATTTGATTTGCTCATAATTTGGTATACCGGTTTATTATGTTAAGGAGCTTCCCTGATTAAACTTGGAAGTTCATTGGTTAAGGATAAAGGGGGAGAAGGGGGGGGCGTATCCGCCCCCCCCCCTTTAATTTAGATAAATGGGTTTTTCATGCAGAATTATTCGATTTGTTCCAAATTTGGTATACCGGTTTATTACGTTAAGAAGTTGCCTTGATCAGATTTGGAGGTTTACGGGTTAAGTATAAAAGGGGAGAAGGGGGGCTGGTCCCCCCTTAATTTAGATAAATGGGCTTTTCATGCAGAATTATTTGATTTGCTCCAAATTTGGTGTACCGGTTTATTATGTTAAGGAGCTTCCCTGATTAAACTTGGAAGTTCATTGGTTAAGGATAAAGGGGGAGAAGGGGGCTGGTCCCCCACTTAATTTAGATAAATAGGTGTTTCATGCAGAATTACTCGATTTGTTCCAAATTTGGTATACCGGTTTATTATGTTAAGGAGCTTCCCTGATTAAACTTGGAGGTTCATTAGTTAAGTATAAAGGGGGTAAAGGGGGGTTAGACACCCTCCTTAATTTAGATAATGGGTTTTTCATGCAGAATTATTCGATTTGCTCCAAATTTGGAATACCGGTTTATTATGTTAAGAAGCTGCCTTGATTAGATTTGGAGGTTTATGGGTTAAGTATAAAGGGGAGGGTCTAGTCTCCCCTTAATTTAGATAAAAGGGTTTTTCATGCAGAATTATTGGATTTGCTTCAAATTTAATATACCGATTTATTCCGATATGGCGCTTCCTTCATTAGATTTGGAGGCTCATTGGTTAAGTATACAAGGGCGAAAAGGGGGCAAGTCCCCTCCCCTTAATTTAGATAAATGGATTTTCATGGAGAATTATTCAATTTACTTTAAATTTTTTTTCTATGTTTGTTCTGATAAGGAGCTTTCCTGATTAGATTTGGAGGTTCATTAGTTAAGTATAAAAGGGTTAAAGGGGTTAGACCACAATTAATTTAGCGATATGTTTCTTTTTTTTCATGCAGAATTATCTGATTTGCTTCAAATTTGATATACTGATTTATTATAGTTAAGGAGTTTCCCTGATTAGATTTGGAGGTTCATTGGTTAAGTATAAAAGGGGCAAACGGGGGGATATTTCCCTTCATTTATTTTTTGAGGGACATTATTCCTTGAAATAAGAGTATAATATACAGTTAGTGTTAATAACCTGTGAGCTCAATGCCATCAGTTTAACTGGCACTTATCATTTTATTGCTATTAACCGATGTGGGTTATGAAGCATAGTGGTTTATGTATTCAGTTCTGTATAGTCCTAGTTTCAAACTTTACTGTTAAATTTAGTGTCATTTTGCCCCGAATTTTCAATGTTTCTCTTATTTTAGCTCTGCCATGCTGCCCCATACCTGGAGACTCAGATAAATACTATTTATTAAATATAAAAAGTTCAAAGAGGAAGGTGAGTGAATTCTGGAGTGCGCGAGAGTGCACAAAGGGAGGGGGGGGGCGGGTAATTTTCAAACTTTTACCAAACATCTCCTTGACATATCATCGGAAAGACCTTTCACCACTCTTTCATATCATGAACCTTTCTTCTCCCAGAGTTGAATTCCGGAAGGGGTTCGGGGGGGGGGGGGGGGGAGCGGTGCGGGGGTGACTTTTTTTTTTAATTGTAGAGATTTCTACAATAAATATCATTATATGAGGTTTTTTTAATGGAGCTCTCCGATAAATATTATTTATTAAATATAAAATTTTAAAAGTGGGGCTGCGTGATTTCCGGGTATATTCTAGGATAAAAGAGGGAACCCACGTGGGAGGGGTAGATTTCAAACTTTTTTTGGACCAGTCATTTGATCTATCATCGGAAAGTTTTCGGTTAACATCGCAAAGTTACTCTTTCATATTATGAACCTTTCTTCTTCCTTCCTTAGTTTGGCGCCCCGAGAGAGGCACTTTTCGAACTTTTTTGAAATCGTAGCGTTTTTAAACATTTTACATCAGATTTTTTTACGGAGCCCTCCGATAAATAATTTTTAATATATGAAAATTTCAAAGAGAAGGATGGGTAGGGTATATTTCGGGGGGTGGGGGGGGGGCACGATAATTGGAATCCTGGGAGTTGGGACTCTTTTCTATCTTTTGCTGACACCCCTCATGTGATATATCATTGGAAAGCTCTGTGACTACTATTTCATTTTATATATCGCCCGCACCCCTCCCCTTACTTTGCCCCCGAGCGGGGGCACTTTACTAAATTTAGCCGACACCCCTCATGTGCCATATCGTTGGAAAGTCCTGTGACCACTTATTCATATTATGCACTTTCCTTGCCCCTCCCTCCTACTTTGCTCCCCGCGGGAGTTCGTTTAATGTATTCCAGTCGAAGACTTTATAAAAATGGGGAAATTAAAGATCCAATCTCAAATGACGTAGAAAAATCAATAAAAAATTTTGATCCCATTTATCATCCTTTAGTTCATATTTCTGCCACTAGGGGTGCTTTTGATTCTTATTTCTTTGGCCATTTTGGTGCTAATTGCCGAAAAATTCTAATTTTTGATACTTAAACTCCCCTTGCCGCTTCATAGCTACTCGCGTTTTTTCAGCTTTTTTCAACCAGGGGGCACCCTTACAAGACTTTTCCAGTCTTATGGCTCCTTTATAGTTTCCCTTTGGTTTGTTGTTTTTTTATTCCATCTGTTTTCAGTTACCCTATATTTAATAAAATCTGCCTTATATATATGTAAAAACAATGATTTCAATAATCGATTCTAGAACATCTCCTTTGTAGATTCTCGAAAGTAGTCGATGACTGTATCGATTGTGTATTTTACGATAACGATTTTTTTCGATTGGTAAATTTTCGAGAATCGCCCATCACTAAGCCCTATCACTACTATGAAATTGTCGGCCAGAATAATAGCTAAGTTTTCCAATAACTGTTAAAAGCTTTTCTCGTTATAATCGATTGTAAAACATCTCGATTGTAGATTCTATGAATTAATCGATGGCTGTATCGATTGTGATTTTTTACGAGGACGATTTTTCTCGATTGTCGAATTCTCGAGAATCGCCCATCACTAATGTGACATCTTGGTAGGGCTAAAATAAGAGAAACTTTGAAAATTAGGTCTTCATTTCACAGCTCATTGTCATACCTCTTTCTCTATCTCGTCCCTTGGTACTTTTCGATAAATTTTCTTACTTCTCTTCTCTGCCGAGGACGAGAGAAATCCTCGAAAAGCTTCTCATAGGGAAATGTTAAAAAGCGCGAGAGAAATCCTCGAAAGTCTTTTCATTGGGAGATTTCGAAAAGGACGAGAGAAACCAGCGAGAGGCTTCCCATCGGGAAAGGTTGAAAAGGGCGAGAGAGACTATCGAGAGGCTTCCCATACCGAAAGGTTGAAAACCGCGAGAGAACCAACCATCGAGCAGCTTCCCATCTGGAACCGTCGATATGCTGGAAAAATCATCGAGATGAGATTTGCCGAAATGTGAGATAGAAATGAAGCTTTCAGAGTCAAACTTACAGCATTTCTGGTTTAAGTCATAATTTCTCAAAGGAGTCCATCTGCTTATCCAATCTCTTTTTAGCTCACAGGCTATCTAAGCCTGAGAGCTAATGTACCCGTCGGTTCTGTGTGTATGCATGTACGTACGTAGTACGTATGTTTGTACGTAACGCGATAACTCTTGATTGAAATGTCCGATTTGCTTCAATTTTTTTTAATGTTCATTCTGGTAAGGCGTTCCGCTGATTAGTTTTGACGGTTCATTGGTTAAGGACAAAGGGAGAGAAGGGGGGCTGGTCCCCCCCTCCTTAATTTAGATAAATAGGTTTTTCATGCAGAATTATTCGATGTGCTCCAAATTTGGTATACCGGTTTATTAAGTTAAGGAGCTTCCCTGATTAAACTTGGAGGTTCATTAGTTAAGTATGAAGGGGGGAAAGGGGGTAGACCACCTCCTTAATTTAGATAGATGGGTTTTTCCTGCAGAATTACTCGATTTGCTCCAAATTTGGTATACCGGTTTATTATGTTAAGAAGTTGCCTTGATTAGATTTGGAGGTTTACGGGTTAAGTATAAAGGGAGAGAAGGGGGGCTGCTCCCCCCTCTTAATTTAGATAAATGGGCTTTTCATGCAGAATTATTCGATTTGCTCCAAATTTGGTATACCGGTTTATTTTGTTAAGGAGCTTCCCTGATTAAACTTGGAAGTTCATTGGTTAAGAATAAAGGGGGAGAAGGGGGCTGGTCCCCCCTTAATTTAGATAAATGGGTTTTTCATGCAGAATTATTCGATTTGTTCCAAATTTTGTATACCGGTTTATTATGTTAAGGAGCTTCCCTGATTAAACTTGGAGGTTCATTAGTTAAGTATAAAGGGGGGAAAGGGGGTAGACCCCTCGTTAATTTAGATAAATGGGTTTTTCATGCAGAATTATCCGATTTGCTCCAAATTTGGGGTACCGGTTTATTATGTTAAGAAGCTGCCTTGATTAGATTTGGAGGTTTATGGGTTAAGTATAAAGGGGAGGGGCTAGTCTCCCTCTTAATTTAGATAAAATGGTTTTTCATGCAGAATTATTCGATTTGCTTCAAATTTAATATACCGATTTATTCCGATATGGCGCCTCCTTCATTAGATTTGAAGGTGCATTGGTTAAGTATACAAGGGCGAAAAGGGGGCAAGTCCCCTCCCCTTAATTTAGATAAATGGATTTTCATGGAAAATTATTCAATTTACTTTAATTTTTTTTTCTATGTTCATTCTGATAAGGAGCTTTCCTGATTAGATTTGGGGGTTCATTAGTTAAGTATAAAAGGATTAAAGGGGGTTAGACCCCCCTTAATTTAGCTGTATGTTTCTTTTTTTCATGCAGAATTATCCGATTTGCTTCAAATTTGATAGACTGATTTATTATACTTTAGGAGTTTCCCTGATTAGATTTGGAGGTTCATTGGTTAAGTATAAAAGAGGCAAACGGGGGATATTTCCCTTCATTTATTTTTTGAGGGACATTATTCTTTGAAATAAGAGTATAATATACAATTAGTGTGAATAACCTGTGAGCTCAATGCCATCAGTTTAACTGGCACTTTTTATTGCTATTAACCGATGTGGGTTATGAAGCATAGTGGTTTACGTATTCATTTCTGTATAGCCCTAGTTTCAAACTTTACTGTTGAATTTAGTGTCATTTTGCCCCGAATTTTCAATGTTACTCTTATTTTAGCTCTGCCAAGTTGCCCCATGCCTGGAGCCTCAGATAAATACTATTTATTAAATATAAAAAGTTCAAAGAGGAAAGTGAGTGAATTCTGGGGGGCGCGAGAAGTGGACAAAGGGGGGGGGGTAATTTTCAAACTTTTACCAAACCTCTCCTTGACATATCTTCGGAAAGTCCTTTGACCACTCTTTCATATTATGAGCCTTTCTTCTCCCAGAGTTGAATTCCGGAAGGAGGTGGGTGGGGAGCGGTGCGGGGTGATTTTTTTTTTTAATTGTAGAGATTTCTACAATAAATATCATTAAATGAGATTTTTTAATGGAGCTCACCGATAAATGTTATTTATTAAATATAAAATTTTAAAAGTGGGGCTGCGTGATTTCCGGGTATATTCTGGGATAAAAGAGTGAACCCACGTGGGAGGGGTAGATTTCAAACTTTTTTTGGACCAGTCTTTTGATATATCATCGGAAAGTTTTCGGTTATCATCGAAAAGTTACTCTTTCATATTATGAACCTTTCTTCTTCCCTCCCTAGTTTGGCGCCCCGAGAGATGCACTTTCGAACTTTTCTGAAATCGTAGTGTTTTTAAACATTTTAGATCGGATTTTTTTACGGTGCCCTCCGACAAATAATTTTTAATATATGAAAATTTCAAAGAGAAGGATGGGCAGGGTATATTTCGGGGGGCACGATAATTGGAATCCTGGGAGTTGGGACTCTTTTCTATCTTTTGCTGACACCCCTCATGTGATATATCATTGGAAAGCTCTGTGACTACTATTTCATTTTATATATAGCCCGCGCCCCTCTCCTTACTTTGCCCCCGCGCGGGGGCACTTTTCTAAATTTAGCCGACACCCCTCATGTGACATATCGTTGGAAAGTCCTGTGACCACTTATTCATATTATGCACTTTCCTTGCCCCTCCCCCCTACTTTGCTCCCCGCGGGGGTTCGTTTAAAGTATTCCAGTCGAAGACTTTGTAAAAATTGGGAAATTAAAGATCTAATCTCAAATGACGTAGAAAAATCAATAAAAAATATTGATCCCTTTTATCATCCTTTAGTTCATGTTTTTGCCACTAGGGGTGCTTTTAATTCTTATTTCTTTGGCCATTTTGGTGCTAATTGCCGAAAAATTCTAATTTTTGATACTTAAGCTCCCCTTACCGCTTCATAGCTACTCGCGTTTTTTCAGCTTTTTTCAACCAGGGGGCACCCTCATATATAAGACTTTTCCAGTCTTGTGGCTCCATTATAGCCTCCCTTTGGTTTGTTGTTTTTTTATTCCATCTGTTTTCAGTTACCCTATATTTAATAAAATCTGCCTTTATTTATCTAAAAACAATGATTTCAATAGTCGATTCTAGAACATCTCTTTTGTAGATTCTCGAAAGTAATCGATGACTGTATCGATTGTGTATTTTACGATAACGATTTATTTTCCATTGGTGAATTTTCGAGAATCGCCCATCACTAAGCCCTATCACTACTATGAAATTGTCGGCCAGAATAATAGCTAAGTTTTCCAACAACTGTTTTTAGCCTTTCTCGTTATAATCGATTGTAAAACATCTCGATTGTAGATTCTATGAATTAATCGATGGCTGTATCGATTGTGATTTTTTACGATGACGATTTTTCTCGATTGTCGAATTCTCGAGAATCGCCCATCACTAATCAAGGCACCTGAAGCAGTCAATTACGCCTGTTGGACTACAGGATAGCATAAGAAATTTCAAAATATTTAGTCACTTTTATCATAGACGGCCCCTTAAACCATCATTTTGCCGTTTTTTAAGCATAATTTGAAAACTATTTGGAAGAAAAATGTGAAATTTTGGATTTCCATAAAGCAGGACTTAATAAATCTGAATCCATAAAAAAAATTGTAGGTTGCAATTCATAATTTTTTTAATATTAATTTCATAATTCATAATTCATATCAGAAAATCATAAAAATTGCAAATTCAACGTATTTATGTTTGGGTATATTAGTATTATTGCTACACAAAAAATTAGTAAATTAGGAGTATAATTTCAGAAGTTATAAATAAAAATATGAAAATGTAATTTAACATTAGAAGCACTAAATTTTGAATGTTTATAATTCAAAAACTTATCATTCAAATGACTTGAAATCGGGTGTCTAGGCATAGTTTGAACCAAAGATTTGAATTATCTCGTTAAAATTGGGTATTGCCACTAAAAAAAATGAAGTTTGGATTCGTTTTAATAGGTAGATGGCCCCCTAAGCAAATTTTATATACGTCATTTAAAAGTAGATATTATTTCCAATCGTTCGGTACCAGTAACTTTCTTCTACGATAATTTGTTGAGGAGTTAGTAGGGGTGTTTACTTTTTTTTTTTTTTCCACGACTGTACATTGTGTTGCGCATACAAAATTAATGCAGAAGAGTTTGAAAAATATTGCGAAAAAAATGGCTGAACTGTATGTGACCCTATATGGTTTTTATCCTATGTCCCCTACAATGCACAAAGTACTTCGTTATGGAGCAGATGTCATAAAGAGAATATTCTGCCGATAGGCCAACTAAGTGAAGAAGCTGTAAAACATTTATAGTCATTTAGATTGAACTGCTTAAGACAGTTTTCTCGAGTGGCCTGCAACAGGGATGTCCTGAATAGGCTTCTTTTAACTTCTGACCCCCTAATAACGCGCATGAGATGCAACATAAACAAGAAAAGAAATGTCTTATTTTCTGAAGTTCTAAAATTTTTATCAGAAAGTGATATCACAAATGTTAATATTCTTGAACACAGTAATAGTGATTAAACTGATGAATAAATTCTTTGTTTTATAAATAAGACTTTGTTTTACCATTTTTATTCTACAATTCAAATAAAAACGCAGATCTGTAGCTGTTAGAGAAATAAAATAATTTTGGCTAGGTTTTGTGGCTAAATACCACACTGTGCGTTGTCTGAATAAATTACAGCACACAGTCCTCTTCGTGAAATAAACCTACGAAATGCTAACAGGAATTCTGCTGATGACATGTCTTTTACTAATTCTAAATGAAGTGCTCTTGTGATAGCACATGTAAATAATGAAATATAAAATTTATTTTCATTCCCCTTCACATATAGGGGCCATAATCAAGACCTGTTACTGAAAACGGTGGAGCTATACTTTTCAAGATTAAAAATCTGAATTTCATCAACTTTATTTGTTTGAACAACACAAGAAATGGTTGCTGCTTTTAGAGACTTATCTTTAGAAACATCAGGTAATTGTGTTGCAACAATTTTAACGCTAGGCCACTGATCTTCTGGCAAGGAAAGAAATTCAGGGCCATACCACCATTTTTGAGAATTTATTAAATGCTTCACCGAACAACCTCTCGTTATTAAATCTGCGGGATTAAGTTTGCCGTCACAATGTCTCCATAAACTAGGATCAGACAAATTATGAATTTCCATAATTTTCGCCCCGGGCGCCGAGGCCCAGGGGCGCCAAATTGAGAGAGGTTCAAACCGAAATTATATTACATATTTTGAAAATAAATAAAATTGTTGATTTTTTTTTTGTGTGTGTGTGTGTGTGAATGTTTTCTTTAGGAAGATATTTTATTAAATCCAAAATATGAAGAAAGGAAAAGCTTCTGTAAATGTTTTTAGGGATGGCTCAACGCACTGGGTACCTAAAATAATTATGTACCTGAATTGAGGCGCAATGTAATTAAATAGGGGGCTCTAAATTGAGAGGAACTTTTAACCGAAAATATTCCACATACTTTGAAAATAAATAAGAGTTGTTGACCTTTCCTTTCGTGTGTGTGTGTGAAAGTTTTGGAGAAATTCAGAGAAGGTGGGGGGAAGGATGGATCCATAATTGTCAATCGCTGATGGAGGTTTCTAAATGTCTAGCCTCCAGTTTATAAATCAAAAGGCCTATTGGTCTTTGGATTCACATTTCTGCACCAAAAGAACATTGTTCATTTGTACAGTAGCTGACCCTCTTGTACATTTTTCCAAACGAACCGCGAATGATTAAAACCTCCATTCATATTAAAATTTAAAAAATAATAACGAATCTCTCAAAATAAACCTCTGGGATAGGCCCCCACTGTCTTTGGCAGCGTAGACAGGACCTGCTACGCACGCATCTCAAACCACTAAAAAACCTACATTCAAATTTATCTCTCTCAAAATGAATCTCCAGCAGGGGCCCCCACTCTCTGCGCCCCCGTATAGCAGGGGCGTATAGCAGGCGTGCTGGGCACTTTAATATGAGTTGAAAGAAAAAAATTCTGCAGTGAAAGAAAAAAATCAGGTCCATGAAACCTCAGAAAAAATGTCCTCTGGCAATGGAAGGTAGAACTAAAAACTGTAAAACAATCGAAAATCAAATTGAATGAGCAAAACCCAGTTGAAATTAGGTCCATAGAATCCGAGATAAGGATGCGCCGTTAATGTTCGATAATTATGATAAAATAAGTCTATATTTTGGAAAACATACTTTTAAATGTAAATAAAGGGGGAAAACCCTTGTAGACGAAATCTGAACTCATATCCAAGGACTCTTGCCACAAATCACATTAACAATCTTCGATTAAATTAATAAAATGCTTTTAAATTATGTTTTTAGCATTTAGAAGCTTTTAATAATTAAGTCGATTGTCTGCGTGTCATATAATCTCTGGTCCTTCGACTTTCGGTAATTAAATGGAGGGGGTGGCCGGAAAAAGATCTCTTTTTAGTTCGGTTTTTAATGTATGTTCGTCCCTGTATGGTTCTTTCTCCGAATTTTTGTACTGTCGCCGTCAATTTTTCGAAAAAATTAAGAAAAATTACCGACCCAAAAATTTTATACACAGGTGTAAAATATTTTTCTGCATGTGCTCTAAACTTTTCAAATCGGTATCTTAATTAGTTTTCTTAATTTTCGCTGATTAGTGAAAATTCTTAATTTCTTTCATTTCGACTGTGGAATCAGGTTCAGATGTGCGCGCGATTTTGCCATTTTGAGAAAAAAAAATCGCGTTTTTGATGAGTTTTTAATTAATATTCTTGGCGTATTATAAAAAAAATTAGAAATCCGAGATACATGTGCATCAGGATCTGCGTCGACTACCCTCACCCAAATTTTCAGACTTGACGTGCGGTAGATATTTCTAGCCATCTCTGTCACACACATAGATTGGTTTTCATGCTGATTTTTGTGCTCTTAGCATTTCATATGAATATTTTCGTGTAATGGGAGTTTCTGTGAACCAATGCAAAATGTATTTAGCTGGAAGAACAGCAAGTAACGATATTATTTCTTCTTTATTGGAAATTCCATTTTACCGTCGAATTGGCATCGAGAAAAAGACAAATATAAAATGTGGGAGAGCTACCCCAAAATTTTCCCTTCTTAAATCGTGTAAAAGACAAAGCAGGACTTTTCAGTCTTCCTAGTACGACCAGACCAAATAGCTGTTTTCGTCGTTTTAAAAGTTAAATATATTTAATACATTCAGCGCATATCCTTAATATATTAGAGAAAGCTATATCTATATCTATCTCTGTAAGGAATAATTGGGAGATTTATGGGAGAAAAGAATTTGACTCGGGAACCTCTTTGTGAACCGAACTCATTTATTTCATCTCTGCCATTACTGTCTATTGTTAATTACAATATTGAGACGGTAATGTCTCCGCATCTTACAATCATCTTCGCAAGTTTGATCGGATGTCCCTCGAACCATTTACGTCAATTTCTTGACCTGCATGGTCGTATGTATTGCAGGCACCTCGAATGGGCAAAATCTAATCTTTTTCGTGCACGTTCTGGCTAATATGTTGGGGCTTGTAATATTTTCCAGCAGGGTGCGAAGGGATGAAATAAACGAGTTCGGTTCACAAAGAGGTTCCCGGGTCAAATTCTTTTCTCTCATAAATCTCCCAATTATGTGGAGGAACATTTAGTTTATTTGGTTAATTAGTTCTTGATTGATCTGTGGTCAAGACATGCACAATTCCCGGAATCTGTGGCGTACAAGGCTTTAACCACAAACGAAGGAGAATTGTTCAAACGTCAGCATTTTCTATTTAAGTTACTCTCTGATTTTAATTGTGAACGTAATAAATGTTATCCTGGGAAACAAAGTTACAACGGGTAAAACAGATTTTAGAATGAAAAATTTAAAGTTAGAAAAAATAATTTAAGGATTTTAATTTAAATTTTGAATTTTAAAAGGATTTTAATTTTTATCCCTTTCTTATCCTGCCTTTATATATACAGTATATATATCTCTCTATAGATATCTGATCATTGTCATGCGACTGCTCTAATTTACAAACCGATTTGGATGTGATTGAGCATATGGGCAAAATCTAATCTTTTTCATGCACGTTCTGGCTAATATGTTGGGGCATATTAAGGGTTTATTAAGATCTCGATCAAATTCGTTGGACATCTTGATCCGCCATCCTGTTTCAAAATGGCGGCCCTTTAAAGATTTCAAACTAAGAAAAAATATGTATAAAAAAATTATAAATACAAATTTACTTCTTGCATAATCGTTAGGTCTTTATAGAAGGATTCGGGGACATTTTTTGGTTTCCCCTCTATCTTAAAAATGTATGAGTAGAGGAATTTGAAATTCTAGGGTTGCTGCCGTTTTGAAGTAGATTTTTTCCCTATAATCGAGCGTAATTTAGGAGTTTTAGCAAATGTGGCTATTTGAAAATTTATTTTCATTGTTGCTACTTAAGTTACGCTTGTTACGCTTAAAACAATAGTCATATCCGTGAAGGTTCCGCTAAGTTTTTGAAATTCCCATTCAAATTCAGTTTTGACGAAAACTAGAAATATTCTATAATCGGGTTCCAACGCATTTTAGTTTCGCGTGTTAGAGTAAAATTGGCTTATTCTTTAAAAACAAGGAAGATTTAAGCTACGCCCCCCCCCCCCCCCCCGTTACAAGCCAAAAAGACATTTTTTTTCGTCTGTAGGAAAAATAATGTGGTTATTAAGGGGCGCAAAATTTCTTCCTGTCCCGGGCGCCAAAAAACGCAGCTACGCCACTGGGACGGACGGACTCAACGACGACTATAGGTGCTACGTATTTATATGATTACGAACGCACCTGAAAACGGTTTTTAATGATTTTTTTAATATGAAATCTTGTTTATAATCCCTCTTTCGAAATGTAACTGTTTGCTTTTGAAAAAGCGCAGTTTACAATTGTGATTTTACGGAATATATATATATATATATATACAGGGTTAGCAAGAAATAGGTTTCCCATTTCAGGGGGCTCTAGAATGTGTTCTTTTCATTCAAATAATGCGCTTGACATTTATTAAATAAAAAAAAATCACTACGAAAATTCAGAAATAGATGGCGCTGTAACACAAATGGTATTTATTTGCATATATAGAAAATGTGAAACATCATTTACGTTACAGCGCATTCATGCCTATTAGCATTATTCTTTGGATAAAAAAAAAGGCGTATTCTGCATGAGCATTAGTTAATTCTCCGTACAGCATGCCTACGTTGCAAGAAAAAGCGCTACTGGTAAAATTATTCTACCAGAACCATCAGAACACCGTTAGAGCTGTAAAAGAATTCCGCCGTATGAAGCAGATACGAACAAACAACAAAGCAGCTTGGCATTCTTCCAGGTAGAGGACGAAAGCAAATCCAGTCTTCTAGCGTCGAAAATGTGGCTACCGCGGTCGTTGAAGACAGCATGCAGTCGCCGCATGGTAGTGTGAGTGTGGCAGTTGTTTCCCGTGTATTGGGTATGCCGTATTCCACTGTACGAAAAAGCTTAGGGCGAATTTTGCATATTTTTCCTTACAAAATCAAATCTGTGCATCTACAGCAGGATGACTCAGAAGTTCGTAAAACTTTTGCATTTCAGTTCCTTCCTCGAATGGTTGTTGATGTTACTTGGCCATGGAACATTCTGTGGACTGAGAAGCCCACTTTTGCCTCAATGGGCAAGTTAACACCCGCAATGGCCGTATTCGGGCAGCGAAAAACCGTCACGCTATCCAGGAACAAACCTTGCATCCTGAAAAAGGTGACAGTATGGCGTGGTTTTATGGCTACTTTTATCATTGAACGGTATTTTTTTTTTTTTTTTTTTTTTTTTTTTTTTTGAAGAGATAAGTGCAAATGGAATCCAAACCTGTTCCGTCACAGAACAACGGTATCGTGATATGCTGAGAGATTTTATAATCCCTCAACTTCAACAGCGTGGATGCATGGGAAGTCAGCCGCCATTTTCCAACAGCATGCACTGTTAAAAATATCGTGAAAAATTACCTCTGTTTTTAAAGGTTATCTATTTTCTGACCAATGAGAGCGCCCCTTAGGTGTTTATGTAGCGCTCTCATTGGTCAGAAAATAGATAGCCTTTATAAACAGAGGTAATTTTTCACGATATTTTTAACAGTGTGGCCTTCTCGTTCGTCGGATATCACTCTCTGCGACTTTTGCTTGTGGGGTTTTCTGAAAAACAATATCTACCGTAAAAGGCCAGCCTTCGCCGCCATGTTCTTGATATTCCGAAAGACTCATTCCTGTCAGCTGTGGAAAAATGGTTTTGCGATTAGAGTACATTGCTGAAAATGAAGGGGGACATATTGAGACGTTTTCATGCTACTGTTTTTATTATTTAACATTTATAAAGCATAGTTAATATTTTTATGTTTATTACAACACCACCTATCGGCATATTTTTGTATTATTTTTTGTTCAATAAATGTCATCGCATCATTTGAATTATCTGCAATTCAAATTTTATCTCATTTGGACCAATAGAACTCGTTCTAGAGCTCTCTGAAGTGGAAACTTATCTCTTGCTAACCTTGTATATAGGTATATACAGTCGAACCTCTATTTAACGAAGTCGCTAAATCCCGGAAAAAAGTTCGTTATATGGAAAATTCGTTAAATAGAGATTCACCTTTTAAAATACTTTAAACTACACAAAACAGATTTTAAATTCATAAACACTAAATATTTTTGCTAAAAGTAATTAATCACTTTTTTTTTATAAATTATATCGATTTGTTTTATTTATTTTACTCACCAATATCCATCATCAATTCATTTTTTCTATGTGTTTAAATCTTTGAAATCTGCAAGGAAAACAAAACATTGTCCGGGAATATACTGTATTTTCTGTTTAAAATAAATAGTTTTACATTAAAATTAACGAATTTTAATGACATTATCGTATTTATTATTATTATAACAAATAATTTTAACCATGCATTAACATATGCGTCCTTAAATTTAATGTGTGAAAAACACTTTTAATTTTGCCTGAGTTTTTTATTTAAAAAAGTGTTTTCTCTCATAATACGTCTCGCATCTTTGTAATGCACCAAAAACCTCTCCATGCGTATTTTCTTCTAACTATAATTCGCGTCGGATTGTTTCAAATGATTTTAGCATTTCATCATGCGAAGTTTTGTTAATTCCTGCATAATGACCATTTCCATCACCATCATATTCGTCTTCATCGTAATTCATTGATGTACTGTTTTTATTTTTCACACTGTCGAAAATATCCAATTCGCATAGTGTTTCCGAGGTCTCAATTTCAGAATTAAGTGAAATAGAATCATCAATCCTCACATCATGGTTAATTTCTTCATTTTTTCTCACTGTATCCACATTTTTTAAAGTTACTCTAAGGGATTATCGTCTTCGTCCTCCGTACTTACGGAATTCTCCCTGCTGACAAAGAAGGCGCCTGGTAAAACCAGTTCAAGGCTATTGAAATACATAAAATGTGTTTAAAGAAAGAATAAATTTGAAATGTCCAGAAATATTTTGAGAAATGGGGAGAAAAAAAAATTTTTATCACAAGAAAAAGTTCGTTAAATAGAGAATGCGTTTCGCTATTTGGAGGTTATTTTACGAAGAAATTCGCAAAATATTCTTGGTTCCAAGGAAAAGTTCGCAAAATAGAGAAATTCGCAAAATAGAGGTTCGTTAAATAAAGGTTCGACTGTATATATATACAGAGAGAGAGAGAGTTCATTTAATGTGGTGATAAATTGAGAGAAGTGATAGCATAAGACAAAACTATCAATTTTTGTGCAGGAAACCAGGGTTGAAATCCACTTATTCAGACAAAATATACAGAGTGCGTCACTCCAATTTGAATCCGGATTTTGCAAAAGAAATTTTCAACAGGCTTAGTTTGTGGCATCTAATGTCAAAGTATTAAGCACCTAGTTCAAAGGAGATTGGATATAGGAGGCACTGTTTCCACCACTTCTCGTGATATTATTATATTTCACACAAAGCAAGATAAGTATGTTGAAAATTTCATTTGAAATATTTCCATTACTGTTATAAACAAATATCTGAAATTTGGATCAAAGAGAAACACCCTGTATTTCTGACCCGGATTGTGACCCGGGTTCATACATAAAAGTCGTTAATCATTTTATGTGCTAATCACCTGAGTCAGTTTGTCGCCGCATTAATTTAAAATGCTGTTGTACATGCGTACCTTCAAAATCCAACACTTTATCTCTTTACTGATTGAAGCATGAAACTGTTTGGAATCGCTGTCAATATATATTGAGAGCCAAAGAGATAACTTATACATTTTTAAAATGAAAGCTCTTTCACTTAGTAGAAAGCTTTGAGAAATTTTCAGAAAGATCGAATTCCAAAAAAGCAATATACTGATAATGATTGATAAGAACAATGAAATTATATTGCAGGGAGAAAAGAAAATTCAAACAGAACCGTTTTATGTCATTTTTGACAGACTATGCATTTTCTTAAAGGACCACACGCTTTTATATAAACATTTCTTTTCGTTATTTAATTTTCTAGTTGAAAGCATATCCTCAAACATCATAGATGAAGATTCTGTTGAAAATTGCTTAAAATTTTATAATGAGAATCTTGGTGAAAATTTAAGAATTGAAGTGAAATATTTCTCGGAATTTGTTAGAAATGTAGATATCCAATGCTGTCAAGATGCTGCGAAATATTTGAATGATAAACAGTTAATATCTGTTTTCCCGAATGTAAACACGGCACTGCAATTATATTTAGTAATACCGCTTACAAATACCGTGTGCCCTAAAAGTTCCCGTACTCCAACTTAAAGAACTCATTGCTGTCATTTTTTTAAATAAATTTTATCGTCTGTTTTTATTGCATTGATTCTTGAGTTTTTATCTTTTGGTTCTTTTCGCGCTCAATTGGTGCGAGAATAAAGTTCTACATTATTTTGTTCTTCATAGTGAAATGAGTTTATCACGCATTCAGAGAATTGTGCTGATCAAAACTTGTTTTGCATGTAAATCGTATGAAAGGTGCAAAGAAGTTTGGAGAAATAAATATCCATATGATGCAATAACGAGTAAAGATACGCTGTATAGACGATTTCGCAATACAGGTTCGGTGTAAGACAAGCACAGGAGTGGTTGGCCGAAAGTTAAGGCCTTTCTCTCTGCATGCCATACAAGTGATGAAACCATGGACATGCTTGAAGAATTTTTTTGGCGATCAACACATCTCAAAAACTCTTTGGCCACATCGATCCCCTGATCTGAGCATCCCAGACTTTTTTCTGTGGTAATATTCAAAGAACAAAGTTTATGCAAATAATTCTCAAACAACTGATGATCTGAAAATTGCCAGTACTCAAAGGATACAAGATCTTACTCCCAGCATGTTAAAAGACGTTTCTACAAACATGCGCAAATGACTTCGGCTTTACCTCCTAGAAAGGGGTGGACATTTTGAACATTTATTATAAACTAGCTGTTACCCGTGACTGCGTTCACGTAACATTTAAAGAAGAATAAATTCATCAATTAAGCAAAAAATTTCGATATTTAAAAGCATATATAATTAATCTTTTATCACATTTTATAGTAGAAACGCTTCTGATGATCCCAATTTGCTTATTTTTGTTTATGTATATAGGACCATTTAAATTTCTTTTGTGAGCATGAAATTTCATACACCTTTTCTAAGATTAAATGAGGAATAAATTTACATCTCTGTTATTCTATTTTATTTTTTATATTTATTCTATTTTATATTTATTCCGTTCAAGGATATTGATTTATTTTATGTTTTCGAGACAAAAAATATTATTTAAAGATATATATTAATAAAGAATTTTAAAGGAAAGTGGTTATTAGTAGGTCACTTCAGACGTGACTTTGATATGATTAGAATAAGCGAAAAATCAACATGCACCATTATAAGGTAATATTCCAAAAAATCACATTTTGGAAGAGGAAAAAAAAGATAAATGGTATTAAAAAAATAATCAAACGTGGTGATAAAATAATCAAAGTTCAAAGTAAAAAAATAATCAAAGTTCAAAAATAAATAATAAGAGCACGGGAAATATCTTTAACTTTCAAATATTTATTACATTTTAATTTCACGGTACCACACTTTTATGAGCTCTAGATCTACCAATAATATCAAAATGTTTATCACGCTCCAAAGACTCTTGAGCCTAAATACTTATTATTAAAGCAATAGAGTTAACTTATTGCTTTCGAGGAATAAATCGATTTATGTAAAAGCACCACAATTATGAATAAACATTTTCATATCTATTGTGTGTTGTAATTTTGGCTTATGAAAGGTTTGAAATTTGCAGGAATATGCTCCAATGGAGTAACAGTGATAGATTGTGTTTCAGAGAGATTTTTAACTATAGATTTCGATAATTTAAAATCTAAAGAAAATTTCCCTTCTTCCTTTGCGCTTTTCGATAAACACGGTGCCTTTATACATTAGAGGGATGTGAAGTGAAAGGCAAATTTATTGCTTAGTTAAGGTTTTGGCTCTTGTGTACACGTAAATGATGTCACATGTAAAGCCTAATCTCAAATTGAAATTACTTGCTAAACTTTTTTAAATTGACTTTCCTGTGCCATTTATTAAATTTTATTGAAACCAGTGTTATGGGAGATTGTACTGTAAAAGGATGTTAAACTTATATATTTGAGATTTTAAATTCTGTGCAAATCACGCCATTTTGTATAAAAACTGCTATAAAATGCTAATATTTTCTGAAAGAAAAGCAGCTAAGACTAATGTCAGACGAACATCTTTTGCACGCTTTTTTCCTTGCGTATTATCCCTACACAATGCTAGCGGCATATACGTGAGGAAAAAAGCGTGCAAAAAGACGTCCGCCTGGCATTAGTTTCATGATTTAAAATATGACGACACTAGGTTAGTTTTTCCTACGGAATGTTACTTGTCGAAATAAATAAATATATATATATATATATATTCTTACACTTCATGAATCATTTAAAACTATGCATTTTAATTTATTTAAAAAAAAAGGGAAACCGATTAATGAAATCCAATATTATTGTACATTTAGAAAAACATTGAAAAATTATTTTTATTAAATATACTAAATTTCATGTAAGAAAATGTATTTAAAATGTAAGCTAAAATTTCATTTTCAAAGAATGCGACTTTTGATACAAAATTTTATTTCTGAAAAATATATTGTTATTTTAAGATTTCGTTTTAACTTTCGAAGCTGGTGTAATGAAGAGGACATCGCTTTGACGAAATTAAAATAAATCTATGTTAATGTTTTCGTATTAAAATTAATGCTTTCCATGAAAAAATATTACATCATTTTTAAACGATAAAAGCTTTTACTAAAAACGCCTTTGTGACATGTTTTAACTGCCATCTTTTAAAATTAATCAATTAAAATAGTATATGATTATTTTAATCAAGGCCTCCTGATAAGGGAGTCTTGATTTTAATTTTAATTCGTATGAATAGTGGGCAATAACTATCAACTTAAATGCACAGAAGTTATAGTTACTCCTTGGTTGCGTCAATATGTCGACAGACGATTTTTGTTTCTGTGGGATAAATTCATTCATGAAGTTTCGATGTGTGTAAATATGTTTTCAATTTTGGAAAAATTAATTTAATCAAGTTTTTGCACCATTTATACTAATTGAAATTCAATTCTTTTTAATTTTAATGAGGAAATAGCGTCAAAAAATATATTAATCCGTTTTAATTCCCCTTTTTTCCACCAAAAATATCTTCTCCTGATAATCATAACGTGAATTTTGAAAAGAAAACTCTCATTTGTATGCAACTTACATTCAAACTTTTTAATCAGTATGGACAGTATTCCTGTGACGTCACAATTGGTAAAATAGCGGTTTTTATAGTCTCGAATCAAAAGCGTGAATAGGGTCCATTTGTAAAAAATATTTCTGTTATTCGTTTTGATATGACGTCATTATTTATCTATTTTCATTAGTTACTGATATTGATGTCCATTGTATTTTTAACGAATATTTGGAAATACCTGTTTTATTTCAAATTTGACGTCATATTTTTCCAATCGAATAACTTTATTAATAATATTATTTTTTTTCATTCTTTTTCCTTCTAATTATGACACCATTTTTGGCAGACAACCCCTTATTAACGTAACCGATATTCATCCTTCATGCATAATAAAAAATACCCCATTTTTTCTTTCAAGTATGGCGTCATATTTATTTTCTTTTGAATTCTTTTTATTTTAATTTTTAATTGTCCAGGAGAAATTATTATTGCAGATTTAGTTTTTCTTGGCAACAAGAAAGAAAGATGGTTAAATTTATCGGGAAAATGTCAATTGATTCTGTATGAAAAAGAATGAAATTTTGAATTATTAAGATAATTATTTGAATAAATTAAATAAACTATATCCTATGTTCATTTCCGGGTTGTAATCCATCTATATCAGAAAAATACAAAAGCATTAATTCATCCGTTTAGATGCTGACTTCATTCAAACATTCGGACACACATTGACATTTATAATATTACTACCAAACCCCGCGGCTTTGCTCGCGTAATATTTGAAATTTGCCAAGTGATATTTGTATGACTGTTTTTTATTAGAAAAACACTTTTTGGAATAATTCAAAAATTACAAATTAAGCCACAATTTGACTAAACTTTATTATAAAACTGCGATAGACAGAAATGAGATTTTAATTAATAAGAAGAACTAAAACTAATTCCAAATAAATGATAATTTAGAAAATATTTTGAGTCTTTTTTGCTCATTTCATACGTTCATTTCAGTATTCATTTGAAGTTTTGAATTTTTTAGAAACAATCTTAACGCGTTTACATCTTAAAATTAACCATCATGTCAAATTCCAAGCTTCTTGTCTAACAGTCTACCACCTCTCTGGTGTTAGTGGCACCAACATAAAATGCCGAAATAGAGTTGAAATAGAATGTCTCGAAAAATGTTGAAACAGAGACTGTCACCATTAATTTGCCAACTTTAACCTTCAAATCGGTTGGTATATCCTAATATTTTATAGAAACGGAGTTTAGATATTTTTAAAGGCTTTCTTGTTGTCCCTGCTAACCAGATGGTAGTAAAACTGGCATAAAATATATCCCGTATAGGATCAGGGACTATCACTCTTCATTCGCAATCAATAAATGTTGTAATCGGTTTATTATTTCCAGAGATTCCACAGAAATCGTAATTTAAGACAATTTTAAAATGCATTTCGCTCCTTCCCTTCGCTTCACCCCTTTTTAATTTCGAATTTATTTTCGGCTGCCCTTGGAGGACATTTATATTTTATAAATAACTACCGTGCTATATTTAAAGTTTCTAGCCTCTTCAGTACCGCAGAAATCGCAATTTAGAAAATTTTTTGCTCCTGCAACCCTCGAGGGGTTGTGGCACCGACATAAAATATAGCTTATGTTTGAGCAGGTTCTATCACTATCAATTTGAAACCATTATGTTTGAAGTCGGTTTCATATTTCTTACGATTGCCTAAAAATCGTAATTTAGAATGCTTATAGAACGCTTTTCGCTCCCTTCATCATTTTAAATTTGGAATTTTCTTTCGACAATTCTTAGGAAGCATTTGTATCTTTGAAGTAATTACCATTCCAAATTTGAAATGTTAGACCCCCCTCAGTAACACAAAAAACGCAATTGAGTACACTTTTTGCTCCTGTAACCCCCAGGTGGTAGTGACAAAAGCGTAAAATATAGGATATGTTGGAGCGGGGACTATCACCATCAATTTGAAACCATTACTTCTGAAATCGGTTTATATTGCCTGAGACTGTGTAGAAATCGCTATTTATAGCATTTATAGAACGCTTTTCATTCATTTTCACTCCTTTTAAATTTCAAGTTTTTAAGGAACTCTTCGCAGAGAGCATTTACATCTCATAAGTTATTACCATGCCAAATTTCAAATTTCTAGCCTCTTCTGTATCCCAAAAATCACAATTTAGAACGTTTTTTAAAATGCAACCGCAAGGTGGTAGTGACGGCGACATGAAATAGATCCTATACTGGAGCAAAATGTCATCATCAATTTCCAACCATTACTTTTGAAATCGGTTGGGTACTTTCTGAGACTGCATAGAAATCGCAATTTACAACGTTTTTCAGAACGTTTTTCGTCCTTTTTCACTCCTTTTAAATTTCGGATTATTTAGGAAATGTTCTTAGAGATAGATCATTTATATCTTATAAGTAACTACCATGCCTAGTTTCAAGTTGCTAGCTCCTGCAGTATTACAAAAAACACAATTTAGATCGTTTTTTTGCTCCAGCACCCCCTTTGGGGTAATAGAACCAAAATGAAATACAGCCTATGTTGGAGCGAGGGCTGTCACCTTCATTTTCACACCATTATTTTTTAAATGCGTACTGTACTTCCTTATATTCCGTAGAAATCGCAATTTAGAAAGTTTTTTAGAACGCTTTTCGCTCATTTTCACCCCTTTAAAATTTCGATTTTTTAGGACATGTCCTTAGAGATAATTTGTATCTTATAAATAACTGTCCTGTCTAATTTCAGGATTATATGTCCTTCAGTAACACAAAAATCGCAATTTAGAACGCTTTTTGCTTCTGCAACCCCTAGGTGGTAGTGACACTGACATGAAATAAAGCCTATGATGGAGCAAGGACTGTCATCATCAATTCCCTACCATTACTTTTGAAATATGTTGGGTACTTTCTGAGATTGCGTAAAAATAGCCATTTAGAACGTTTTTAGAACTCTTTTAGCGCATTTTCACCCTTTTAAATTTCGAATTTTTTAAGAAATGTTCTTAGAGATCATTTATATCTTATAAGTAACTACCATTCCAAATTTCATGTTTCTAGGGCCTTCAGTAACACAAAAATCGAATTTTCGAATGTTTATTTGCTCCTGCGCCCCCTTTGGGGGCAATGACACCGACATGAAACATAGCCTATGTTGGAGCAAGGGTTGTCACCATAATTTTGACACCAGTATTTTTGAAATCGGTTAGGTACTTTTCTAGATTGCGTAAAAATCGGAATTTAGAACATTTTAGAACGCTTTGGGCTCATTTTCACCCCCTTTTAAATTTCAAATTTTCTAAGAAATGTTCTTGGAAATAATTTATAGCTAATAAGTAACTACCATGCCAAATTCCATGTATCTGGGCCCTTTAGTAACACAAAAATTGCAATTTCGAACGATTTTTTGCTCCTGCACCCCCTTTTGGGGTAGTGGCACTGACATAAAATGTAGCCTGTGTTGGAGCAAGGGTTGTCACCATCATTTTGACACCATTATTTTTTATGTCATTTTGGTACTTCTTGAGATTGCGTAAAATCGCCATTTAGAACGTTTTTAGAACGCTTTTTGCGCATTTTCACCCATTTTTAATTTCGATTTTTTCAAGAAATGTTCTTAGAGATAATTTATATCTAATAAGTAACTACCATGCCAAATTCCATGTATTTGGGCCCTCCAGTAACACAAAAATCGTAATTTTGAACGTTTATTAGCTCTTACAACCCCTTTAGGGGTAGTGGCACCGACATAAAATGTTGCCTATTTTAGAGCAAGGGTTGTTTCCATCATTTTGCCACCATTATTTTTATATAGGTTTCGTACTTCTTGATATTGCGTAAAATTCGCCATTTAGAACGTTTTTAGAACGCTTTTTGCGCATTTTCACCCCTTTTTAATTTCGATTTTTTAAAGAAATGGTCTTGGAAATCATTTATACGTAATGAGTAACTACCATTCCAAATTCCATGTATCTGCGCACTTCAGTAACACAAAAATCGCAATTTCGAACTTTTTTTGTTCCTGCACCTCCTTTAGGGGTAGTGGTACCGACATAAAATGTTGCCTTCTTTGGATCAAGGTTTGTTTCCATCATTTTTTCCACCATTATTTTTTATATCGGTTTGGTACTTATTGTGATTGCGTAGAAATTGCCATTTAGAACGTTTTTAGAACGCTTTTTGCCCATCATCACCCCTTTTTAATTTCGATTTTTTAAAGAAATGTCCTTAGAGAACATTAGTATCTTATAAGTAACTACCATTCCAAATTTCATGTTTCTAGGCCCTTCAGTAACACAAAAATCGCATTTTTAGAACGTTTTTTGCTCCTGCACCCCCTTTTGGGCAGTGGCACGGACATAAGATAAAGCCTGTGTTCTAAGTTGGACTAACATCATCATTTTGATACCACAACTTTTAGAATCGGTTCGGTAGTTCCAGAGCTTACCTCCTACAAATAAACAATTTTTACCTCTTTATAATAGTAGTATAGATAAGGATATAAGTTCAGTATTTTTTTCTACGTGATGTTAAAAGTGATTTTTATCATTAGCATAAAAGTAATCGTTTTAAGATTTGTTGTTTTGTGAATAGTAAATACATATGTCGTCAGTTACGGGAACTTTTAGGACACTCTGTACCAGGCACCAGCAGTCCACATAGGATTCTGAAATCTGAATACATCGCTCGGAATGATTTCTGAATCAGGCCTTTTACATGTTACTGAAGAAGAAATAGTAGACAACTTAAATTAACAAAGTGTGTTATTGAAACTCGTCGAATAAAAATTTGCGCCAGGATATGCACAAATACCTACTAATAAAATACAAATGCCTACTAAGTGTTAGTAATTATTTTAAAGTTAGACTAATGTGATATAAAAGTAATCACATTTAAATCATGTAATAAAGGTAAGAGAAATCAGCTTACCTTCTTCTTCAGGATCGCCCACGGTAATTTTCTGCTTATCAACGAAAACTTAGTGGTTTATCCATTTATTATGTGAATTATCCATGGTGATTTCACCTGTAAGTAACTTGTAAAGGTGTTTATTAAAAATGTGTATTTTTCTCATTATTTGTATCACAAGAATTTTGCACCACCTTTCGTTTTAAATTAATTTTTATATATCTAAAGATACTATGTAGCATTCATTTTTGCTCCTTTGTGGTTTAAAACATTTACAGATACTGAAAATAATAATACAAAACATTATTTAGACTTGATTACATACATAAATAAATTCAAGGTTATGTTCATTAATAAAACCCATATTGTCGGATTTCCTCTAAGTCCACACAACTTTGAAGAAATCCTTTACTTTTTATATGCTGCCACCACCGATATGATACGTGATATCGGTCACGCCATGAGAGGATTATTGAAAATAAACCAACTCTTTCAATTAAACTGAACTAACAATTTATTTACACATCATTTACAGATAACAAGACACTATTTACAATTAAGAACTCAGATATAGGTGATCCGGACCAACATTAAATTAAATATAGTAAATACTTGCTGTGTACTGTTAAACTACTTTATATTCCTCTCACCCTACGCTAGTTAAATTAGATTTATCGGAGATCACTATTAATCTCCCAACACATTAGCTCTATACTCAAAGAGCTTCGCCGCCTAATCGCACTCTATCCAAGAGCTACTCTCGAACAACTCACACCTTGAATTCCGGGCATCAACTGTGCTCTGCGAGAAAGTGACCACCCACATTTAGCTATACGCCTTAACTCATCTCCTAGCTATATCACTCCTCCCCCAAAAACATAAATGGAGTTTTCCTTCTGTCATCAGGGTCCCCTTTCCTTCCTCCAATCCATCGAACCTCCCCCTGTCAACTTTGTGACGTCCGTTATTTAGTTATCTGGTGAAATCCTTTTGTCAGCCTTATCTCAGGTATGCATTTGAATAGCAGGGACCCCACTCTATTCATAAACTACATTCCTTCACCTACTCTCTATAACTCACTAGCTCGGATTAAATTTCAGGTAAGAAAAGAGTGTTACTTTAAAATTCCCAGTACACAGACAATATACAAGCAAGAAAATAATATATAAACATAGTTTTAATAGTATATGTTCCTCAGAACTTGACACACCCCCCCCCCTTAGTGGAAAATATGCCATTTAGAGGCTAATTTTCCCCGAACATATAGTAATATCAGAGACGAGTTCAACAGTTCCTTTGCAGGTTTCTTCGTTATTATTATTACATACATATTTCAAGGTGTCTGAACATTATCTACTGACATCTCCAATGAATCGTATACTAATATGATTATTAAAGAAAAATTACACATGCTAATACACTTTTATAAACACAAGATTCAAATACAATTACACATACACAAAAAAATTTAAAACGTGATGATACACATTTAAGGTTTGTCAATTATTTAGTCATTGATGCCGATGGACTAGCTACTGGCTGTTCTTCCCAGCTCTTCTTGTGTAGTCTAGAAATTGCGTCAGCATTCAAATGTTGTACTCCTGGACGATGAAAAATACTTAAGTCCCAGCGTTGTAAGCAGTGGTGTAGTTCTGGAAAAAAAATTGGGGGCACGCTCATAGTTTCGAACATGAGGGTCTGTATCACCCATAGGGCAAACATGATTTTGAATCTTGCTTTTCATTTTTAACTGCAAAGAAAAGTAAATGAAAAATTAAATTTTAAATTAAATTTTATTTTATTAAAGTTGTATTATTTTTATTTATTTATTTATTTTTTTGTTGGACGTTAAATACCTTTCTATAAAATTAAAAATGTAAAACCTTTTTCATGTCTGAAAATTTTTGGAATAGAATTCGTAATTCAGTAACACTAATTCGTGCAACAAAATTTTTGTTAGAGTTTGTTTTGCACTATTTATTTTGGAAACAGTTATAGAATTAAAATAATAAAACTTAATAAAAAAATCACCATAAAATAAAAACAAAACATAGGACGCGTTTCGAGCTAAAAATATAACAGCTCGTCATCAGCTACAGTAAACACGTGGTCAAAAATGAACTGAAAAGTAGAGAATGTTGCAAAGAATATCTTTGCAACATTCAAGTCTTTGCAAGTCTTTGCAACGTTCTCTACTTTTCAGTTCATTTTTGACCACGTGTTTACTGTAGCTGATGACGAGCTGTTATATTTTTAGCTCGAAACGCGTCCTGTATTATTTTTATTTTATGGTGATTTTTTTACAAAGTTTTATTATTTTAATTGCTTCATATCGCCAGTTTTCGGTGCTGTTTCGCTATAGTTATAGAATAACTGTTGTCCACGGAAAACATTGAAAATTATTGCATTTTTACTTTATGGTCACGTATAGTGTAAGTAAAGTATTGTAATCATGGCAAGGCGAAAAAAAAAAGGACTATGAAACTTTGGTATATCTTTACTTTTTGAAGTCTCGTGAATCCGCTTTGCCTATATTTTTACAACAATGCTCTGTATGCATGTGCATATGCATGTGTGTGTTGGTATTTTCTTTCAGATTCCCAAAGTCTGTTTTTACCATGAGTCAATATGTGTGTGTGTGTGTGTGTGTGTTTGAACATGACAGCGCTCAAACAGTGTTTTAGACTTAGCTTAAATTTTGCCGGTATGTCATACATGATGAATAGAGATTAGTATTTAATATTCTGAGAGTATATGCCACTATTCAAATCCTAATTTTGGACAAATTGGACAACGTGTTTCACATCTAGACAATTTTTAACCCATTTTTTGACAAGAAGTAAAAAATAAGTACTGTTTATGTGGCAAAAATGTGACCGATGCCGAAGATAATCGATAAATACTATTTATTGGCCCAAAGAATGCGTTTAGGACTCAAAAGCTGGCCCAAATCTGACTTTTTAAAAACACGAATTTTAAAAAGGTAAAATTTAAAGTTTTTTTTTTTTTTTTTTTTTTTCAAAAAATAGAATTTTAACGGTGTGAAATGCAGAAAGGACAATCTAAAATTTCAATTTTATCATGATTTCTGTCGTAATATTCGAACAAGAGAGAGAAACTTAAAACTTGGCACATATGTTCTTTCAGAATTTACATACTCGCTAAAAACTTTTTTTTTTTTTAATTATTATTGAAATTTTAAAAGGGTGCATTGTGGGGTAAATCTTCTAAAATCTTCTCATCACGATTTATCTGAAGCTGTTTTTTGCAAGATAATTTAATGATGGTGTAAGCATTAACATGTAGATGCTCACGATTAAAAAATTCGAAATTTTAAGGGATGAAATGAGCTGAAATGTTTTTTAAATTGCTATTCTTCTGAAACTATATTAGGGCTAAAAACTTTAAATTTGACATAGAAGGTATTTTTAACGCTTAGACATTCTGATTAAAATAATGAAATAGAATTGAAATTTAAATGAATGCAACGGCGCAATGAATGTTGCCACATTATTAACAGGAATAAAAGCCTACTCTAATTAGTTTATTTGAATGCAATGGCATTCTATAAAGTATTTAGCGAGTTAGACGCAAATTTTTTTAAAGGTGGCTTTTTGAAGTAGAGTTTCGATAGCAAATAACACTTATATTTTTGTACCACATGACTTATTTAAGAAGCGCTATCCTAATAAATTACTTTTAAAGTTCATAAAATAAATTGAAAAGCTGGCTCAAATTATTTTTTTTTTATTTATTATATATTTAAATAAAAGTTAAAAAAAAAAGGTTTTAAACAACAGAATTATATATTTAATCTTGTCACAGTTTAATAATATGTATTACTTTCCCTCTGTCAAAAAATTTTCAGAAATACTTATGTTCTCATATAAAAGTTCTCAACTCTTTATATTTTTCTGTATTTTGTGTCAGTAGCTATTTTACGATTTCCCATTTTCCAAATTTTGAGTAAGCCTGTGTTTTTTACTTAGACAAGGATGAACCGTTAATGATTAGCATTAAAAGATTAAACAGATTATTCATTAAAATTCAATAACTATTATAAATTTAAAGCGCCAAATTTTGTCGCTATAAATACAAAGTTACTATCAAAGTCTAGCAATCTTTTCGATAAAGTCTTCAAATTTTAGCTAAGATAGTCCTTATATAGGTGTTCGAAAAAAATGAAACACGCTTTAATTTTTTATTTGGTGAAGACAAGTAGGCAATGTAAAATGCAAAAACGTTTAAGGCGGTTCTCAAGCTCCCGGCTCAACAACGCGAAACTTTCTGACTCATTTTCAAACATAATCCATAAAATTGGCCAACCTGACTACAAAGCGATTTCGAATCCAAATGAGATTTTCATTTTTTGATAAATAAATTACTTAATTATACGCAATTGTGGTCACATGACGACCTGTTTTTTTTTTTTTTTCTTTCTCGCGATGTCGCGTTCAGAAATTCGGTTCAAAACGCGTACTTTGATAGTATTTTTTTAAATATTTTCTGCCTTTAGCAAAAAAAGGAAAACGCATTTCGATTACATAGTTTTTGATTATGAACATCTACAAATTTCATGCGTTTACAAACCAAAATGAATTTAAAAATGTGTCAAAAATTAGCTCCTATTTGAGAACAGCCTTAAAAATAAGGAAGGAAATATGCAGAGGGATAGGGAGGACGACTATGTAACAAATTCGAAAAGCTATGCAATATTACAATAAATAGGTAACGGACGGTAATAATCATATGCAGTTGATCTTAAATAAAAGATTAATTGATGACCTCAATATTATTAGTGAAAAACATTTTAAAATATTTACGAATGCGTTTTTCAGGGATGCCACTCAGTAAAAAAAAAAAAAAAAAAAAAAAAAGAGGAAAATACGTGTGAAAGTAAAACGTATGACAACATTGATTTTTAACAACAACTAGCAGGAATGACCGAGCTAAGCTCGGTCAAAATTAGCTTTGTGTTTATCTCGATATATTATTCCCACTGAATCATTCTTGCTGTTTTAGATGCAATTAGCTTGACCCTGAGCCATATTGACCAAAAATGACCCACTAACCGAATTTTTTCGAACATGCGACCTAACACAATGCTCTTCTCGAGCTTGAAAACGATTAAATACAAAATTTAGTGAAAATCGTTAGTCATTTTCTAGATAAAATAAGCTTGACCCATGTTATTAAAAAATGACCCACTAGCGAAAATTTATCGAACATGTGACCTATTCCAATGGTCTTTTTGTACTGTGAAACGGTAAAACAAAAAATTTTGTCAAAATCGTTTGAACCTTTTTGAGATACAGTTAGCTTGACCCCGACCCATTATCGACAAAATGACCCACTAATAGAATTTTCTTGAGCATGCAACCCAGCCCAATGGTTTTATCTTGTCCAGAAACTGTGTAATACAAAGTTTTGTCAAAATCGTTTGAGCCGTTTTTTAGATACAGTTAGCTTGATCCTGATCCATTAGGACATAAAATGACCCACTGATTGAATTTTCTTGAACATGTGATCCTGCCCAATGGTCTTATCATTCACGGAAACGGTATTATACAAAATTTTATCAAAATGTTTTGTACTGCTTTTTAAGTACAATTAGCTTGACCCTGACCCATTGTGCCCCACTAATCGAATTTTCTTGAACAGGCGACCTAGCCCAATGGTCTTCTCGAGCCCGAAAACGATAGAATACAAAATTCAATCAAAATCCTTTAGGCCGTTTTTTAGATACAATTAGCTTGACCCTGACTCATTGTGACCCAAAATGACCCACTAATCGAATTTTTTCGAACATGTGACTTAGCCCGATTCTCTTCTCACGCCCAGAAACGGTACAATACAAAATTTGGTCACAATGTTTTGAGCATTTTTTTAGATTCAATTAGCTTGACCCTGACCCATTGTGACCCAAAATGACCCACTAATCGAATTTTCTCAAACATGTGGTTTAGCCCTATGGTCATCTCATGCCCAGAAGCGGAATATTATAAAATTTTGTGAAAATGTCTTGAGCCGTTTTTTAGATTCAATTAGCTTGACCCTGACCCATTGTGACCCAAAATGACCCACTAATCGAATTTTTTTGAACATATGACTTAGCCCAATTCTCTTCTCATGCCCAGAAACTGTACAATACAAAATTTGGTCAAAATGTTTTGAGCATTTTTTTAGATTCAATTAGCTTGACCGTGACCCATTGTGACCCAAAATGACCCACTAATCAAATTTTCTCAAACATGTGGCTTAGTCCAATGGTCATCTCAGGCCCAGAAACGGTATATTATAAAATTTTGTGAAAATGTCTTGAGCCGTTTTTTAGATTCAATTAGCTTGACCCTGATCCATTGTGACCCAAAATTACCCACTAATCGAATTTTCTCGAACATGCGACCCTGCCCAACGGTCTTATAATACCCGGAAGCGATATTATACAAAAATTTTTCAAAATGTTTTGTACCGCTTTTTAAATGCAATTATCTTGACCCTGACGCATTGTGAATCAAAATGACCCACTAATCGAATTTTCTTGAACATACGACCTAGCCCAATGGTCTTCTCGAGCACGAAAACGATAGAATACAAAATTTAGTCAAAATCGTTTAAGCCATTATTTAGATACAATTAGCTTGACCCTGACCCATTGTGACCCAAAATGACCCACTAATAGAATTTTCCCGAACATATGACTTAGCCCAATGGTCATCTCATGCCCAGAAACGGTACATTACAAAATTTTGCGAAAATGTCTTGACCCGTCTTTTAGATATAATTAGCTTGACCCTGACCCATAATGACCCACTAATCGAATTTTCTCGAACACGTGACCCATCCCAATGGTCTTTTCGTGCCCGAAAATGATAAATTACAAAATTTAGTCAAAATCGTTAGAGCCGTTATCTAGATAAACTTAGTTTGACCCACAGTGACCCAAAAACGACCCACTAATCGAATTTTCTTTAATACGTGACCCATCCCAATGGTCTTTTCGTGCCCGAAAACGATAAATTACAACATTTTGTAAAATTCGTTAGAGCCGTTATCTAGATAAACTTAGCTTGACCACGGTGACCCAAAAACGACCCACTAATCGAATTTTCTCGAACATTTGACTTAGTCCAATGATCTTCCCGTAATCCAAAACTGTAGAATATAGAGTTTAGTGAAAATCGTTAGAGCCGTTTTTTAGATAAAAATAGCTTGACCCACAGTGACCCAAAAATGACCCACAAATCGAAATTTTTCGAACATGTGACCTAGCCCAATAGTCTTCTCGTACCCGAAAATGGTTGGATACAAAATTTAGTCAAAATCGATTGAGCCGTTCTTTAGATATAATTAGCTTGACCCTGACCCATTATGACCCACTAATCGAATTTTCTCGAACACGTGACCCATCCCAATGGTCTTTTCGTGCCCGAAAACAGTAGGGTGCAAAATTTAATCAAAATTGCTAGATCCGTTTTCAAGATAAAATTTACACACACACACTCACAATTTTTGCTCGCATTATAGTATAAGATTATGCATAAATTTTGTGAAATGTATTGAATATATAAAATAAATACATTGACAAATTTCGTATGTTAAAAAGTTTTATAATATTTTTTGCAATAAATATATTGTATTTTCATAGTTGAGTTAAGGAAAAGACTACCTGTCTACATGTACAGTTTTTAACTACATTAACATTCTTTCGACCAAATGTAGACTTTTTTTATGTATTCTTACCAGAAGTAAATAATGTGAGTTCAGGGGTGATTGTTAATTCATGAAAAAATACCTGAAATTTTAGCGAGAAAAATTTTTCGTATGAAGAGAGAACATATAATTTATTGAAGGAAGGTCCAATTCTCTCATTATGAAAAATGTTAATTTTAATGATGATTAGAAGTTATATGAAATTGAAATTTTAGTCTTATCTTTATGAATTTACCTATCAGCAAAACCGGAATTCCTGTATTGAAAATGAAATAAATAGTATCTGAATTCAGGTACATTATCTGAACACAATCCCACTGGAATATTAAATTGTCATCTATCATTTTTATATGTACAGGAAACAAGTAACTTGGTTCAAATTTACGATTTTTCCTACGACTGAGTATGAAAATTGCGATTTTTTTATGCGACCCCTTGATGAAATTTATGATTTTTTCTCCGATCGTTTGACAAAATTCGCGAACATAATTTCTGCACTTATTTAACGAAATTTGCGATTTTTACGCGATTTCTTGACAAAATTAGCGATTTCTTTTCCATAATCATTTGAAGAAATTCGCGATTAATTCCTGGAATTGTTTCAGGAAATTTGTCATTTAATTCCGCGACCGAATTCGACGAAATTTACGATTTTTTTCAACGACCGCGATTGACGGAATTCGCGATTTCTTCTCGAGCAACTGATGAAATTTACGGTTGTCGCAATTCAAACAAACTTACGGAAGTTAAAATACGAATAGGTGAACCAGCACGAAAACAATTTTCAACTTTGTCGAAAAATATTAAAAATCAATATACCTTATTTCTTAAAATGTTAATTTATTGGTGTACTCATTTTCTTTTTAAAAAATATTAAGTTTGGAAAGTCTGCGTCCTCCCGCGTCTCTAGCGTCCCCCCCTGAAAATATAAAGTAAGAGGACGCTCGAGATAAAATAAAAAAGTGAGGGGACACCGCCGACCTGCGCCCCCCCCCCCCCCGACCACACTACTGGTTGCAAGGCCCATCTAGTGAGTTTGGGGGACCTTGCGGTTGTTTCAGTGAGAAATTTTAAAGGGTTATGATCAGTGATGATCTCAATTTGAGATCCATATGTCCATTTTTCAAACTTTCGCAGCCCGAAGAGAGCTCTCCAAGCCTCTTTCTCTATACTCGGCCAAGCATGCTGAGCCCCTGATAATTTCTGACTGGCAAAAGCTATCGGCTTAAACTGACCCTTTTCCTCTTTTTGAGTAAGACAACATCCTACTGCCAGGTCTGAAGCATCGGCGTGAAGCTGATATTCCAAGCCTACAGTAGGTGTAGCCAAACGCGTCAGATTACATAAGTCATCTTTAAGGGTATTAAATGCTTCTTCTGCCCTTTCCTCCCATGGTACAGTATTTTTAACCTTTCCTTTAGTTAATTCAGTTAAAGGTATGGCAATTTCAGCATAATTTGGAATATAAGATCGGTAAAATCCCATTAATCCCAAAACAGATCTAACTTCCTTTTTAGTTTTTGGTCTCTTTAAATCCCTTATTGCTCCTATTTTCTCCGCATCCGGTGCATGTGTTCCACCACCAATTACATGGCCTAAAAACTTGGTCAACTTCTCTCCAAATTTACATTTATCCAGTCTAATCATAAAATTTCGATTTTTAAGTTCCTCGATGACTGCTCTAACATGCTCACAATGCTCTTCCCAACAATCTGAGAAAATTATGACATCATCAATATATACTTGTGCATACCTCCGATGAGCTTGAAAAACCTCATTCATATCCTTTTGGAAAATAGCAGCCGCCCCTGATAAATCAAAAGGCATTGTTCGCACTGATAAGTTCCATTATGGGTTGTAAATGCTGTCAAATGTTTACATTCCTCAGCCATTTGAATCTGCCAATAATCCCTCAATAAATCAATCGAAGATAAATATTTAGCTGTCCCCTCAGTATACATGATTGCTTGAGAATCTTTCATAGGAAATGTTGGAACTTGCGTTACTGAATTTAAAGCCCTATAATCTATACAAAGTCTAACAGTTGCGTCTTTTTTCGCCACGCAAACAATTGGATGACTAATTTCTGCATTTGATACTTCTATTAGATTTAATTCTAATAACTCCTGGACCTGTCTATCTACTTCCTCTTTATAAGCAACAGATACACTAAATAATTTTGGCTTTTTCCTTACTACATCTGGTTTCAAATCAATACGGTGGTCCCCTACTTCCGCTGGTCGCACAGGACCCATAAATATCTTTTTATTTTCCCTCAAAATGGACTTTACATCCCTGACTTGACTATTAGGTAACCCTTTTATTTCAAACCTTTCTATGTCTCGCTCTGCCTCTTGTTTCCGGTTTAAAATAGGAATTTCCCCAACTTCTCTAAATTCCTCATCACTTTCGAAAACAATATTAACTATATTATACTTGGCAATAAATTCTCCTTTATTTTTATGCACATACTTTTTGCTACCATTCTCCAACTCAACTAAGACTCTATCACTCACTTTCACTTTTCTAGATAATTGACATTATAGACATAATTTACAAAATTTTTTAGTTTCTTTAGCCATACCTTCCCAATAAAAAGATTGCCTAATCCTCTGCAAGGTTTTCTTTGCCGCGCGATGTTCTCCCTCATTAGAAATATGTGCTGACTTTAAGATTCCTTCTCTTTTGACTTTAGGCACTACTAATTGAGCTATAGCTTCTCTTACCAATTTCTCTTTGTGATACAATAAGCCCTTTTCAATATATTAACCCCCTTTATCAATTTTAGCTAATTCCCAAGCTCTCTCTAAATCTTTACATTCCAATTGGGATTTCTTAAATATATCTGAATTGCTTATCGTAACATTACCATTTTCCTCTACTTCCGTCTTTTCTTCATCCTGACTTTGTAAATTTCCCGATCTCGTTTCTATTGCGTAAACATTGCAATTATCGCTACTCATATCTTCCTTTTTGCTCAAGTTATCAATACTAATTTCCGAACTTTCTAATTCTTGAGATTCTAACGATGGCTCCTCGCGATTCACCCCTGACAACTCATTAATCACTTCGGGATGTAAAATTACTTGCTCATTAATATTATCGATTACCAAGTACTTCCTGATAAATTACCTTAGTTTGTCCGAATTGCGGAATAGCTAATGGTAATTTAACCAACGGTTATTTAACTACTTCACCAAATAGTCCTTATAAATAAATACTATAAATACTACCCGCTCCTTTTAATTTCTCTTCCAGTACCAAATCTTTATGAACGATACTTATTTCATATCCAGAATCGACCAATCCTTTCGCTTTCTGCCCCTTTACATTAACTTCAATTTTCTCGAGTTTATTTAATTTCTCACCAATAACATTAGTTCTCTGTTCGGCCTTTACCGATATCCTCGCCACAATAGCTCCTTTAGGTAACTCTTTGTTTCATTTCACGACAATCTTATTTACAGCCGCTTTCTGTTCTCGCCCTTTACTAGTATTATTAATTCCCTCCCCTCATAGCATGCATGGTCACGGTGACGTCGTTGTGACGTCACTGTAAGTCACTGTGGTCACGTCACATCTGTGACCAAAATGCCACCACTCAGTGATGTCACATTTGACTGAGATGTGAACTTCTTAGAAAACTTTAAAAAATTACGAAAATTCTTTAAAACATGTTATTTACGGTAAAATTATGTTTTTCTGGCAATTAAAAAAAATTGTGAGGTAACTGTTATGTCACTGCTATGTAACGTACGTCACATCACATATGTGACAAAAAAACCACCATATTGTAAGTCACAGTGTGACAAAAATATGAACTTCAAAAATCTTTGAAAATGAAGAGAAATATTTTAAACAGTCACGAGTTACATGGCATAAGGAATAAAATATATTAGTGGATAGCATATGGTAAATTCTGTCACTAAAGGGGAGGGGGGGGGGGGCATAATAAATAAAGTGCACGATACATGCATTAATAAACTAAATTTTCAGGCTATATTTTATCAATTTGATATCTAACATAGTGAATGTATACTTTTTCATGATTTCAATTTTATCTAGCATTTGGATAATATATTTAGAATTAGGAATATTAAATTTATGCACTTTACATATTTAGTTTGCTGGGAGGAAATTTATTTATTTATTTCTTTTTTTACCGACCAGGATTATTCGAAACACTTCTGTGGTTTCAAAATAAAAAATTTCTATTAGAGTTAAATCTGCACCTTTTAATGAGCACGTAGAAAGAGTCTTCAGAGTTTAGTCATCTATGCATTGCTTTAGAATATTTTTATAATTTGTAGTCAAGTCATAAATTCTACTTCTTTCAGACTTTTTAAATGAAATTAGGATTTTCCGAAAATAAAAGAAATATACAAAATTTGTGCAAAACAAACTTTACTTTAAAAAAAAAAAAAAGAAAAAAAAAAAGGGGGTCTCGTTATTACCATTAAATTTTTACACCTTTTGAAAATTTAAACAATGGTATATCTAATAAACTTTAATTATGAATATTATTATTATAATTATTTAGAAAGAAGGAACTTTACAATACATTTTAACTTGAATTATTTGGTACGGATAAAAAGAAAAGATTAAATACATTGGACATTTCTTCAAATACAAAATTTTAATTAACCATACTTTCAGAAAATTACTGCGCATTCAAGTTTCATATCTCTTGCATGCAAAACAAATAATCTGTACCAGACCATCTGCTTGAAAATCGTCTGCCCACAAAAAAATAAACATGAGAAGACGCGGGAAATAAATAGTTCACTGTTTTTAGAACATCACCTTCACCACGTCTACAACACTTTAAGATAAGGAAATGACCATTTTAGGATACACGGATATTAATAGAACGTATATGTAAGTTTTATTTAATTTAAATATTTTATTCCTGATTTGTACATATGAGTTAAATAGTTTTATGTTATATTTGTAAGAGACTGGTCTTTAACTGTTAGAAGCGATATTTTCAAATTCGATAACTGTAAAGAAAAATATCTTAATCTGCCATCGCTTGAAAAAAAAAAAAAAAAAAAAAAACTGCGTAGAGACTGTGCATGCCTACATTCATACTGGAATTAATATAAACATTAATTTACTCTTACTTGAGATTGAAAATGTATGGAACGACAATGATTTGGAATTATTTTATCGGCTTCTTACTATTTTTTGATTACTAACACTTATAGTTATTATTATTTTGAGGTTAAATATGATGTTCGATTATCATGAGATTACGAAACTGTTTCAGATTAGAAATTAACATTATACTGGGAAAATGTATTTTTACATATTACAGTAGAGAAACATTTGAAAGAATTTTCTTTTAGTGCTAATATTTTAAATTATCTTTCAAAATCCTAAATCTTCAAACCAATGTTTTCAGATTTAACATTTGCCGAAATTATAAAATAATAGGAATTCCTTATACCAGATGGAAATATTTTTGAGATATTGTTAAATCTAATAATGCATTTAATTTATTTATTGAGTTTGCTGTTGTTTAATAGTACAATTATAAATACTAATTATTATTTTTAGTGTTTTTCAAATTGGTATATTTATTTTTTTAAATTGTATGTAAGCATTTTTTCTGTTTGTGATTTTAATCAAACATTTAATTATAGACATTCTGAATCGGTTATTAAATTTTCTTCTATTGTAAATTCATTTTCTACGTTTATGATACGCGTAATTATTGGCACTAAAAAGTAAAATATGATATTTAAGCATTGAAACAAAGTGTTTTTCATGCCTTATGGGAAGTTATAGATTAAACTGCTTTAGTATATATTTTTTAAAAGTTCATATAATATAGGATACATAATAAAGGACACAAGTTGAAAAGTGCTTATGACTTCGGTTTGTCTCTCCGTCTGTCCGTCTAGCAGTCTGTCCGCACTCTAACTCTCGAAAATATACTCGGATTGCCCTGAAATTTTTGGATGTTATTGACGTTTACCATAGCACGGTACCTATTTGTAATGAAGTTTGTAGCATGCTTTGTTCATTTACAGGGACAGCCAAAAGTTTTCCGTTACATTACGACCTATGGGAAAAAATCGTTTCAAATGATTTTTTATGATTTTACGCACGCTTTCAAACAGAATAAAATGTGTATGCATTTATGAAGTGCACTAAAATATGCATTCTGTTGACTATGCGATGCAAAGAATAGTTATTGTTCAATTACAGGGCTAAAAAAGGAATTCAAATACATAATGATATAGGGGTGGAGGGAATTGTTTGCGGCATACTTTAATTATGTTAATCTATTTCATATATAATGAAATTGATATATGTCGCTGAGGTTTATATACTATAAATTATTTCATGTATAATACGAATAATAAATATATAGCATTTACAGGGACACACAAAATATTTCAGATACTATATTGTATCCGAAGTACTGTTCATTAGCGATGATTGCTGGAAATGTATTTTTAATTATGATATGCGCTTTTATGATTCACTATATTAATGCATGGTATATGGTGTATATAAATGCTATAATTCCTATACAAGGCTACACAAAAGTATTCGTAAGGATTACTGGGTATGGGCGCAAATTGCTTAAAGGTTGTTTTTAAATGAGTTATGCTTTTTATTTTTTTTTTGCTGAACTGCATTTAATTTACCAAGAAATGTTTGTAGAATATAGATAAAATGATATACAGGGTCACGTAAAGAATTGGATACATGGCCGTCTATAAATTATAATTTCTGGAAATGTGATTTCAGCAGTTTTAAGAGTGTCTTAGTTTGAATTAAATTTTAACTAAATAGTGGCGTGTAATAAAGATTCTAGGTAAATTACAGGGTTGTACAAAAGTATTCAAGTATGTTTCCATACATTAGTATAAATTGCTGAAAAAGAATTTCAACCTGTTAGGCATTTTCTTGCTAAACTAGATTTTCCCATTATATAGTATATATACACTTAAAAAAATGGGAAGTTAAAATTGAGTAAAAAGCAGGGTTGCTGGCTTTTAGCCAGCCCAAAAAAAGCAGGCCGGCTTTTTTTGGTTTTAACCACTTAAAAAAAGCCGGCTTTTATTGAAAAAAGCCGGTTTTTATTTTTTTAAGTTTGTTTACAGTTAATTAGTTTTAAATTTGGATCAATTAATTTTTAATACACTTATAAACATATTCTACTGAAAAAATTATAGATTTCTATTAAATTTTGACAAATAAACAAGTCTTTATATAACTTCTAGAAGGCAACTGTGAAGGCATTATGTCTGATAATAATAATAAAAAAAAATATAGACATTGAAAAGAATATAACTTAGGCTACAAACTGGTGTTTTGAAATTTTATGTTACATAGCACCACATATACTATGCATTTTAAACGTTATATTTAATTAATGACAAAATGTAGCATATCAAAATGGAAACATTCTTATGTGTCTATATGGAGAGATTAAGTTATAATTGTTAAAAGAGAAATTAGAAAGGATATAATGTTTGAGGAGAGTGGTACATAAGTATATAAAAAATAGAGCATTTAAACAGGAAAAAAAATTCTCTAAATAAAATTTTGAAAAGCTTTATGCTAAGCATATTCATAATGTTTTTAATAGTGAGAAATTGTGTTTTTATTAATATGACTACGTATAAATGCTTACTAGAAATAAAATAAGACTTGTATATTAATAGCTCTTAAAATTAATTAAGTAATAAAACACGTAACTAAGTAACCATTGTCCTCTTAAATTTTATAATGCAGTAAAAAGGAAAAAACTGGCAGTTGGTATGGCCCTTTTAAAATTTAGCTGACATATTTGCAATTCTGACTACAAATCACTAGCAAAACTATCTAAGTTTTATTTCAGTATTAATGTCCTCATTATTGAGAAATTGGGTTACTTATTAAACTCGAAATCAATTAAATGTCATTAAAACTAATTAAAAGTCACTTTAAAATGTGTAGTTTATAATTACAATGCTTCATTGTATAAAAGCCAATTATGGCCAAAAAAAGCCGGTTAAAACCAAAAAAGCCACCGGCCTGGCTTTTTTAAATTTTAGCCGGCTTTTTTGCAACCCTGGTAAAAAGTACTCAATTTTAAATGCGTCACATACTCAAAATAGCTCCGATCCAAAGCACTTTTAAATTATTTTTAAAATGCTGTGCATAATTTAATATTTACATTAATAAACATCATTTATGCCGCCATAAATGAAATGAACCATTACAGGGTACAAAACTATTCGTTTGTTTGGGTTTGATAACATGTGATGTTTCAAAATAGAGAAAGCATGGGTTCATTTTTGATCCAAAAATATTCAATTCGATATGAGTACGTCGGTTTACTTATTTTTGAGTACTTCATTTTTCTCAGTGTATCAACCTACAGATCAAATAATAATAATCTGTTCAAAAGAATTGGAAAACATATTTGGCTATGGACGGTAACTGCTGAAATCAATTTTTCAAATGTTTTATGAATTTTCTAAAATGTTTACTTAGTTATCTCATTTACGTCATTTCCCTAAATTACGATGTCTTGTTAAAGCATTCAGAAAGTGTTGGAAAGTACTTTATAATCTATGATTAACACATGATTTTTCTTACTCGTTTTTTTTTCTATTTCCCAGATCAGTCTTTTCCTATAAAACATACCAAATCTATTTAGCTCATATTCACAAAATACAATATACACGGGAATAAAAAATTTAAATAAATATCGCTTATCCTGCCGCTCTATAAATAATAGTTGTATTAATATCCGTTAGTCTCCATGTTCGTATTTAATAAAGCAATGACAAATCACAACAAATTAAAAAAATTGCACATTCTAAATATCAAGCTTGAACTCAATATCAAGCATAGAACTTAATATCAAGCATAGAACTGAATAAAAAAATATGTCAGTTGATAAGCATTGTTTTTTAAGTGGAAAAATTTAAAATGTTTTAGAAGAATAGGACTCCAAAATAGCGATATTTTGCTAAAAATTACGGAAAAAAGATAAGATTTTATATTTACAGCAAAAGGTTATTTCAAAATTCATCGCTGTATTAATACTTAGAAATTTTTCCAAAGAGAATCCTTCGCCTTATATACAATATTTCAAATGAAAATCAAATATCAAATTAATTGCTTAAAAGGCGCAAAGGCCAACATAGTGAAAAAGATTCCATGCCGGGACTCGAACACGGGCCATCAGTATAGCACACTGACATTCTACCGACTAAACCACATGGAACGACGCCCAGTCTGTAAAATTTCTCACTATTACAGGTTGGCAAGGCTACAAACGCAGCACAAGATGGAATATTTATCGTGAGCCACCGACATGGGGTAAACACGAAGCTTAATGAAATCCAGATTCGATTGAAACTATATTAATAATTGGAAATTTTTCCAGGGAGAAACATTCGCCTTGCATACAACATTTCAAATCAAAATTGCCTTTTAAGCAATTAATTTGAAATTTGATTTTCATTTGAAATGTTGTATGCAAGGCGAATGTTTCTCCCTGGAAAAATTTCCAATTATTAATATAATTTCAATCGATGCTGGATTTAATTAAGTTTCGTGTTTGCATCATGTTGGTGGTTCACGCTAAATATTCCATCTTGTGCTGAGTTTGTAGCCTTGCCATCATGTAATAGTGAGAAATTTTCCAGCCTGGGTATCGTTCCATGTGATTTAGTCGGTAGAATGTCAGTGCGCTGTACTAATGGCCCGGGTTCGAGTCCCAGCATGGAATCTTTTTCACTATTTGCGTCTTTTAAGCAATTAATTTGAAATTTGATTTTCATTTGAAATCACAGTGTTTATGACAAGTTCGTCACAAATGACACATATTTCACAAATTGGTCACAGTGTGACTTCAAAGTATTGTCGCTTTCGTCACAGGTTCGTCACAAAGTTAATGCCAAAATAGTCACAAATGACACACTTTTCACAAATTTGTCACACCGTGACTTCACAGAATGGTCACAATGTGACGTCACAAACGACCTCTAAAACGGCCATAACGACCTCGCATTCTAGTCACTGTGACGTCACATCGACGGTCACAAAATCACAGTGTGACTTCACAACGACGTCGCCGTGACGTCACCATGCCTTACGGGTCATTATCCACTTTATTACAAAAACTTTGGTAATGACCTCTTATGCCACATTTGAAACATTTAGGAATATATCTCTTAAACTCAGTTTTTCTATCCGAAAAAGAATTAATCTCATTAATCCCGTTTTGCATCCAATTATCACTAAATTTACTATCCTCCCTCGGCCTCACCTTTTCACTTTTTACATATCTATCTTTACCCTTAAAACTTTTAAGCGTAACCGCATAAGATTTGTGTTTAGCGTCAAAATAATTGTCACATTCTTTAGCAATTTTAGAAACTTCTAACCAATTACTCTGCTGAGTTAACCCAATATACGACGCGGTTTCCTCATCTAACGTATTTAACAACTTATCAGTAAATATTAACTGTTTAACCTCTTCGTATGAGTCCGCACCGCTAATCTTACAGTAATTTTCCCACGTTGCTATTAAACGCGATACAAATAATGAGTTTCATTTTGGTTTCTACTAGCCTTCTTAAAATTTTCCAAACACGCCTTCGGTGTCGGCTCATGTTCCCTTAGAATTAATTCCTTTAGTTCCTCTTTCAATTTGTTCCCTAGTGGTATAAATTAACAAATTATCCGCCTTATCTCCTAACATATTTAATAGAATTTCATCCTCCTGGTTTTCCGGTTCATTTTTAGTTTTGAATGCCTTTTCTAAACTGTTAAAAAACAAATTCCATCCATCAGTCCCTTCCGGTACTTTGATAGACAGAGTTTTATCACTTTTGATCAATTTTTCTACGCTACTTTCATTATTAGGTTCCCTAGCCCCATTACAGTTATTTGCCGAACCTTGAATCTTTAGCCTCTCCATTTCTAATTCATGTTCCATTCTCAATTTTTCAGCCCTCTCTTCTCTTTCTGCCTTTTCCCGTTCAACTCTTTCTTCTCTTTCTAAATTTTCGCGCCTTTCTTCTATTTCTAACCTTTCGCGCTCTAACTTTTCCTGTTTTTCTAACTTCTCGCGCTATATGTTTTCCTGTTTTTCTAACTTTTCGCGCTCTATCTTTTCCTGTTTTTCTAACTTTTATCGTTCTAGTCGTTCCTCAACGATAGTGTTAGATAATTCCATAATAACCCCCTCTTCATAGTCATTGCTCTCCATTATCTTTTCCCTAAGCTGAATTCTGGCGTCATCTTCCGTGAATTCAACCCCCAATTCTTCGGATATCATCTGAAGATCCGCCCTTTTTAATTTCAATAAGAAAGCCATACCTTCTACCGATTACTATCCCCTCTATAATAATATTTAAACTTACTAAATTATTATTTCCTAAATTCTGCTTTAGTGCAGTTACCTCCACCTATTACTAATTAATACATTTCAAATAATCGATATATTGTTTCTAATTTAACATACTGTATAACATAATTTTCCTTAAACATTGATTTCACACAATTTACTTCCAATAAAAAAGTAAAATAATTTCAATTTGATTACTATGCAATACAGATTCCAATTTATACAATTAAATACAATTTACATAATAATACTGATACGTTGCAAATTGAATAAAATTACTGATGCCAATCACTAAATAGAGATATCCACATAAAGAAAATTTGCATAAAATACACATATAAATTCCTAAAATTATCCTCAATAAAATATTTCCAAATTCAATACTGGTTCTCACACTTAAACCAAATAAAATCACAACCCTCTTTTTTTTTTCTAAATTTATTTCCAGCCTATTAAAATTCTAAGCAAATGTGCCCTGCTCATTTGTTATCAACTCTTCAAACTTAAAACAGTATTGCTTCACTTAAATATTACTTTAATAATAATTTAAATTTAAGTAAATTAAATTACTCCTTCCAACTATTAATACAATGCATTAATTTTATTCACTACCATTATCAGCTTAAAAAAATTTAGAAAATCAATTTTAGCACAAAGATATTATAACCTTTTCTTAAAACAATAGTAAATACGGCTGTTAATGTCTCATACCTATCTCAACGCAATTATTTGATTGCCCGTAAATTATCAAAATTTACACATAATTTATCTTAAATTACCATTAAATTACACAAAAAAAACACATTTGGTTCGAGAATGTCAGCAGAAAAGAATGATCAAAACACCTTACCTTGCACTTTACCTGCTGGGGTACTCCGCTGCTCACAAGTAGTTCCACGATGAACTCAATATTCCACACTTTAGAGTCACTTTGATGAAATAAATATTCAACACTCGGGCTGTAACACACTGTAATTTGATTCACTATAAACGACGATAGGACACAAACACTAGTTCGATTCACTGTAACGACGACAGGGCACAAATACTTTAGTTCGTTTCACTGTAACGACGATAGGGCACACACACTCTGCTGTACCTCCACTCGACGCTCGGTTGTTAGCTCTCTAAAATTTCGCTCGACGATCCGGCATTACCACGCAAAAATTCCACTCGGTGCTCCAGCACTAGCACACTGTAACACGGCTCGCTGGTCACTGGTCTCAGATGATTCGATCCCGTCGCTGCCAACAATTTGTCGGGTTTCTTCTAAGTCCACACAACTTTGAAGAAATCCTTTACTATTTATATGCTGCCACCACCGATATGATTACGTGATATCGGTCACGCTATGAGAGGATTGTTGAAAAGAAAACCAACTCTTTCAATTAAACTGAACTAACAATTTACTTGCACGTTATTTACAGATAACAAGACACTATTTACAATTAAGAACTCGTATATTGGTGATCCGGTCCAACATTAAATTAAATACACTAAATACTTGCTGTGTACTGTTAAACTACTTTATATTCCTCTCACCCTACGCTAGTTAAATTAGATTTATCGGAGATCACTATTAATCTCCCAACACATTAGTTCTATGCTTCACCGCCTTCAAGAGCTTCACCGCCCAATCACATTCTATCCAACAGCTACTCTCGAACAACTCGCACCTTGAGTTCCAGGCATCAACTGTGCTCTGCGAGAAAGTGACCATTACCACCCACTTTTAGCTATACGCCTTAACTCATCTCCCTCAGCTATATCACTCCTCTCTCAAAAACATAAACGGGGTTTTCTTTCTGCCATCAGGGTCCCCTTCCCTTCCTCCAATCCATCAAACCTTCCCCTGTCACCTTCCGTGACGTCCGTTATTTCGTTATCTGGTGAAATCCTTTTGTCTGCCTTATCTTCCCGGAGCGGTCATCCCTGTCTGCCTTATCTATGCATTTGAATAGCAGGGATCCCACTCTATTCATAAACTACATTCCTTCACCTACTCTGTATAAGTCACTAGCTCGGATTAAATTTCAGATAAGAAAAGAGTGTTACTTTAAAATCCCCAGTACACAGACAATATACAAGCAAGAAAATAATATATAACCATAGTTCTAATAGTATATGTTCCTCAGAACCTGACACATATTTTCATTTAAAGTCAATAAATTGTAAATGTAGTTCTTTATAATGTCAATACTGCAGCTCTATTATGCAAGTGTTTATAACATTTGATTGACAGTTCAAAAGATGAAACAGGAAGTAATGTTCTATTTTCTTAACAGGATGAATGTATGATGTAAACAATTTTACTTATTGCAGATATTAAATGTTTTTGAAAAGCAATTAACTTGATATATGATAAGATTTATCTATTTCTGAACAGATTAGTATTTCTAACACTAAGCACATAATATCCCCCTTTTAATTACCCAATTTGCCTAATTCAATAAAAGCTGGCTATCTGTCATGTTCTGTCACACTGTACGTTACAAACTCATTACGTTGTTTCAAATGCCAACACTTAGGACATTCTAAAATATCGTCTGAGGAAATATCACCTGTGATCGATACAGTGCAGTAGGCCACGAAAGTCTACACTGCAAAGATCCCAACCGTTGTGAAAATTATAAAACAGTACTCATCCTAATCAAAATCGTGTGAACATTGAAAAAAAAGAAAAAGAAATACAGACAATACGAACAGAAAAAAATTAAATCGGATCCCGAAGCCAAGAAAATAGTTAAATCCAGGACACCCAAAATTGGAATGTCATGTACTGTTATCCTTTGAAAAGCTCGAATAACATATCAAAGTATAGCATCTCAAACTGAATCCCATACAGAAAGAAATTGTCAATCAGAACAAAAAAGAAGACTTAATGTTTGCAAATTCTAATCTGACATCTGGATTAACGCAGTCCGTTGCTCCTAAATCAACACAATCTGTTACTCTTAATTTAACGCAATTTCTCCCAAATGATCACTATCAGTTTTTCCTAAATCATCACAATCTATTTCTTCAAAAGCACCAAAAGTTGTTTTTTACAAACTTCCGCTCCATAAAAGAAATTCTCAAACTACCATAAAAACATAGTCTTTGATGTTCATGTGGATGACCTGATCACCTAAAACATAATCTTCTAACCATAGAGGCTAATGTGTTATCAGAGAATACCATAAAAAGGAAAACAATCAAACATACAAAATATTTGCCAAATTAACTGACAAAACAGTTAGGCAAAACACTGTGCCTGTTGAAGAAAAGAATGCCCTGTTTTATAACCCTCTTTCTGTCTTGTATGAGAACGAACGAAATGGTATGTCCGCTGAACGAAATGATATAGATACATTTACCTGAAAAAATGACTAATATCAATTCGTGGAATTGTTGGGGGTATAAAAATAAATATGATGAAATTCGTAGTATTCCCCACCGACATATCTATGATTATGGTTAGCTTTACAGGAAACCCAGCCGAAACGCAGTGACGAATCCACTTTAAACAGCTGTGTAACTTATAGAAACGATTTGACAAGTAAGGAAGGGCCACTAGTAATGTGGACCTTTTTAGTTTCTTGCAGTTTACCTCATACTCATATTTTTTAAATACATCTATCATATCTCTGTATCACTTATGTTTACTCTGTATCACGATCTGTTTCACTTATTTGCCACTGAATCAAGTTATTCAGTCAGCACATCTGGATAATCCTTCTCTTTGTTCATAAACTAACTTATTACCGCATGCAGAGTCGTCCTTATGGGTGTGCCACCGCACACCCAATAGGGGACCCAGGCTCTATCCACATCTAGATTCGTCCAAAATAACTCTATGTTATGAATCTCGACTCATAAAAAATTGAAATAACCTCAGAGACCATAGAGCTTTTAGAATTAAATTGAGCACGGCAATACTTCTGTAGTTCATAACTAGTCAAATATTACTCGTGTGACTTCGTTAGACAAATGGCCTAAGCGAAAAAATGACAGCCACCATTAACAAGATCCTCTCGAGCAATCAAACATCTTCTTCAGTATGATTAACTGTAGTTGGAAAATAGTGTTCAGGTTGAGAACAAAAACCACGACCGTATGCACCATCTAATTCTCAATCTTCTATGTCAAGTCAAGGAATGGTGTATCTGGTCAGCAGCTTCTTAAGTAAATGTTGGTCTGGCTCCACAAAAAGTGGTCTTCCTTAACCCCTTCGCGACGGGAGCCTTTTACGAAATGTTTATTACTTTGCTACCGGTTTTAAAAAACAGAAGTTTGTGCCTATTCAAATCGGGAAAATGCTCGGATTAAATAAGGCAAATTTTACAGTAAAATTTTACTGGTGAGGATAAACGAGGATCCTTAGGCCTATTTCCGGCACGTATACGTGTCGCTCGTCCCCAAGGGGTTAAGGTGTTATTACACGAGGAGTCCAAGACGCTTGGAATCCCAGGCGTCTAGCGACAACAGCCGCCTCACGGTCCGTCTTTTCCAAGCATTTCATTGGCTGTTCCGGAAAAGGCTTTTCTATCATCAGATTTCCAAGCATTTGATTGGCTGTTACTGGCGACTCGCATCGTTTCGGGCGTCAAAGATGCTCCGACAGAAAAAAGACGCTCACGCTCCAAGCGACTCCCCTGGAGCCATAGGAATACATGGAGACGCCCGGAATCTGAAGAGTCTTTGACCCTTCGTGTAATAACACCATAATGCGATCTGTTGAAGAAGGGCACTACAAATGCTCGTCGTGCTAGAAGTCTGTACTACTGCGATTTGGAGAGCAGCGAAACAGCGCTTCCGAAACACCGAAATCCTAAATCTTTTATCTTTCCTTCCATCTCCAATACTTTGAATTTTTCCCTATACCAGCTTACATATGTGATGTACCGTGCAGCATACATAGGAGGAGCATGCTTCTATGTAGCTCTCACAAGTGTAGACTCAATGGTTTTCTGTCTCAATGGATTCCGAACGGTGACGAGCATAGCCAGAATTAACCGTAAACGTAACTGCCGTTTTTACACGCTGCCTTTTTGTTCGTGTTTGTAAAATATTTTTACTGATCAATTTATTTATGCCAAAGTTCATAGGAGAGCAGCTTCAGTATTTCTTTATTTTTAGTGAATATTTAAATATTAGTCGGAACTCAACGGAGCTTATAAATAATGCGCATCGAAGCTCACCTGAAGCTCATCGAAGTTCAAGTGCATTGTGTTTCTCTAGTTGACACAAAAGAAATCCCTGCCGAGTGGGATTTTCTGAAAATTCCCCACTCCTGATTTTAATATTTTTACTCTTTTTATTTACTAGATTTTATTACATATAAATGCATATAGATATAGTCAAAATATATTGAATTTTTACTTTTGTTGAAAAAGAAATTGCTTAAAATTTTGCAAATAATTTGTGAAATATGAACACGCGGGTGGAGGGGGAATATAATACGGTTGTTATTGCTGTGGAATTATTAGAGCTCGGTACTTTTCGTGTTAGAAATTAAGCCCTGACTATAACATAAATCCTGGATGTTTTGCGACTACAGCACTGTATCGTTAGTGTATTATATTTAAGACAATTTTAGGTAAATTTAACATTTTTCCGGGGCAGTCACCGGTCGGGTCAGCTAGCAGCAGCACATAAAAAAAGCATGGTTAAAAGAGCACCTAACGTTATTATCCTGCCTAAAAATAGTGCACATGCGCTGCGAATAAGGCCTTAAAAATTAAAACAAAACAAAACTGGCGGGAGTTCTAGATTAATTTAACCTTTAATATTGCCGAAGAAATGTTACCAAAATAAGTCCGGTAGTTCTCTATTTGTCACAAAAACGTAACTAAAGAAGAAAAGAAAAATCATGCACCTGTATACAAACTTTATGTCGATATAAAATCTATTTCTCCAATCCCCCCCCCCCCCCTTCTCTCTCTTTTCTTTTTTCTTTTCGTATTTCAAAAGAAATAATGAAAAATATAAAACTACTTAATTTATAAAAGCAATTTATCTTACAAAAACATTAATCATTTGAAATAAAATAAACTAGCTAGTTAATAAGTATTGAATGCTGTTCTGTGCTATCATTGTTTTGAAATAAATTTCCAAATTAATCATAACAAGTTTTACGTCACTCATTGTTCTCACATCTCAATACATAAAGGCCTCGATTTTTAACGCAATGCAATTTCTTTATCATATAATCTACCAGTTTCTATATGATAATTAAGTTCGCGGAATTCTCGTCCAAAATTCGATTTTCTTTCGCAAAAGTTTTCCAGCTGCAAGGGAGCAAACTTGGGAGTAATAAAAAGAACTGCAGTGCGCACGCGTCGCAACCTGCACTGCAGCTGTTGGTCTCTATGGTTACGGAGAGGCGCCCCCTTGCTGCAGCGAGCGCGTCAATCAAACTGGGTTTCGTCAAGAGTTTGAATAAATGGGCGGAAAATTGCGCGTGATTTCTGTTTTTGCCGCATATCTTCTATGCAAACATCCAGCATACCCGAAAATGGAACCCGCCGTAATAATGGGTAATTTTGATGCCCCCACACAATAATGAATTCGTCTGGCTGACGAGATAAATTCAAGAAAGTACCAAACGAAACTTTAAACTAGAAACATCACATTTTGCGGAAAATGCACGAAAGATAAAATGTTTGACGTTTGTTATATGAATAATAATTTTAATGGTAAGAAGAAAATTGATCACCTGAATTTGGAAAAAAACAAATAAAATTAATACAGCGAAACTTCAATTATCCGGAATAGTGTTTTCTGGACGCAATCCGGATAGTTCGAGTTAGCATAAAAAGATTAAGTTGTGAAATTCCTAAATAATTTCCTAATGAATTACCTAAAAACACTTTCGTTTAGCAAAAAGGTAAGAGAGATGTATTTTGAAAATAAAAAAATCTTACAACAAACAATTAAAAAAAAAGAAATCAATAAAATACTCACAGGAACATCCCAACAAAGTTAACTGTTTGTTGTTGTAGATCAGTGGTTCCCAATGTGGGGCGTAATTTGATTTTCTAGGGGGCAATTCCAAATTTCTTACTCACTCATTCGCTATCAGTTACTTTTGTCGTTTTTGGGGGTAAGTAATGTTGTAGACTAAAAGTAATGCAATGCAAGCAAAATTTAAGAAATCAGTTTATTTTATAGTAGAATCTCTTTTATCCGAAGCTCTTTTAACCGAAACTCTCGATTTAACGAAATCCATTTTAAAGCTTTTTTTTTTCTTTTTTAACTATCACATTCTTTGTTTGCAAAATCCATTTTGAAAGCTTTTTTTTTTTAACTGACATATTCCTTGTGTGCAAGCGGTCCTTTCCGAACTACGAGTACATATAAATATTTTAGAGTTCCTTTATAAATATAATATAAAAAAAATATAAATAAATCCATATAAATATAATAGAGCTCCTTTGAATTTAACTTGAACCCCCGTAAGCTGCGGCGTGGAACGAAGAAAACGAACAAATTAGCCATTCTGAAGCTTTTGAATGTTTTGCAAAAGGTTTGGTACGGCTGGAGCAGCAGGAAGACTGTGATACTGGTAAACTAATAATATTAAAGAACTCCATGATAAAGATTCAAAGCAAAGGCAATCGAAACTGCGATAAACAAAACATTTTTTTCAAACCCTTGTGATATACGTAAAATGTACTTACTTTCAAAATTAAAATTCAGGTAATTCATTCTTGTTTCTATTTTGCTATTGCTTTACTTTTATTAAGCACTTATTACCGTAATACGAAATATTGCATATATATCTCCTTAATTTTAAAATTAAAGCATTCTCGATTATCTGAAAATTTCGATTTTCCGAAAGAGGGTAGGTCCCAATTACTTCGGATAATCGAGGTTCTACTGTATTGAATTTTTCAAATGTTCCCTATCGAAAATTTAAAATAGATTTACCCCAGAATAATTATGCGAATAATCTTTTAAAATGCTTTGCTATCTATAAAGGTATTAAAACTCACTATAATTTTTCTGGTGCTGAGTTTTGAAAATTTTCGTAACGTTTTCGATTATTTATTGAATGAGTTTTCTACTTCTATTCGCGAAGACAATTAACAATATTGGGAAAGGGAAAATGTGTTATGCGGAATAATGGCTAAATGAATTTGATAAAGATGATAATCTTGAAATACTTCTTATATATTTTGTTATCCATAGAAAGAAAAGTCAGTATCTAAAGATTTCCCACCAACTCTTAATAAGTTACAAGAATGCATTATAACATGTATGAATTTATCAGTTTTAACGTTAAATGTAAGTGTATTTTAAAGATATTTTGTGAAGATAAAAATGCAGACCGTACAACACTTTTCTTTAACATTGAGTTAAGTTGGAAAAGTATAACAAATCTCGTTTTGACATATAGATATAGCCAAGGGCGGATCTGGAGAGTCCTCAAGGGGGGGGCGATTTTAGAAATTTGGAAACTCCAATCTGATGCGCGGGTCGGGGCTAATTTTTTCACTGCGGGTCGTGTTACTTCTACTTTTTGCTGTGGGTCGGGTTTGGGTCCGGTTGACTTCTATTTTTTGCTGCTGGTTGGATTAACTTATACTTTTTTGCTGTGTGTCGCGTTTGGGTCTGGTTGATTTCTATTTTTTGCTGTGGGTCGGGTTAACTTCTACTTTTTTGCTACGGGCCGGGTTAACTTCTACTTTTTCGATGCGGGTCGGGTTTGGGCCCGGTTGGCTTCTAATTTTCTGCTACAGGTCGGGTTGACTTTTCTTTTTAGCTGCGCCTAGCGCGTTGGGTTCGGGGCAGATTGATATACATTATATCCGGTTTGGGTCGGTTTCGGATTGGGTTTTCACTACTGCGACTTGCGAGAAGGGTTTGGGTTGACCCTTTTTTTTAAGAAAGACTAAGTATTTTTGAAGATAAAAACTATATGCAGTAAAATCTCCATAACAGACACGTCCAAATAATTATTTAGGAATACCTTTTAATCTCCAGAATTATGTAAAAAATACTAATTTGGTATAAGACTGCTTCTCTCTTTATATCTAAGGTGAGTTGTAATTCAGTAAACAATGCTTTGAAACTTATTAAAAAACATACCAGGTGTCCTTAAATGGATTTTAAAATTTAGTACTTTTCGAATGGCGACAGTTATTTAAAAAAATGTTGCAGGAGGGTTATGTAAGATGTCATGAGATTTTTTACTGTGATTCTTGATTTTACTGTATAATAGCAGCGACAGATGGCGCTGTAAACAATGGTCGTTAAGCCTACCTCCTCCGGGAACCGATTTAGCGCCTCTTGCTTCCAGCACCATCTTCGTTGCTATTTTAAACTAAAATCAAGAATCGCAGTTAAAAAAATGATCAGGGGTAGAGTAAAAAAGAAAAAAAAATCTGAAAATCAAAGACAATTTTCTGAAAGGTTACAGCAGATGGGGGGATCCCCTTCTGGCACTAATTATTTTTGTTGCAGGTCGGGTGAGCTGTTTTGGATTCGGATCGAATTCAGGCTGAGTGTAGATTCCCGCAAGCTGGGTTTGGGTTAACTTGTTTTTTTTTTTTTTTTTTTTTTTTTAATTAGTTCAGTATATTATTTCAAGTCAAAAATTATACCTATAATAATAAACGTATGTAAGTGTGCTGTTTTCTAAAGAGACCACTGCATTTTTCCCACGACTCTTTGATGAAATTCGCTCGTTTTCGACCCTTTGATGAAATTTGCGTTTCTTCTGCAACCCTTTGACAAAATTAGTGTAATTTTGCGGACCTTTGGTAAAATTCGCGTTTTTTTCAGTGACCTTCTACAAAATTCGCGTTTTTTTTCAGCGATCCTTTGACTAAATTCGCGTTTTTAAAGCGATTCTTTGACTAAATTCGTTTTTTTTCCCACGATTCTATGAAGGAATTCGTGTTTTCTCCACGATCCTTTGACGAAATTTGCGGGTTTTTTTTCGCAGCTATTTGACAAAATTTGCGTTTTCTCCGCGATCCTTTATCAAAATTCGAGTTTTTTCCGCTGCCTTTTGAAGAAATTCACGTTTTCTGTGATCATTTGAAGAATTTCGCATGTTTTCCGTGGCTCCCTGGCCAAATTCGCGTTTTTTCTGTGATCATTCGGCGAAATTGAACTTATTTTCTGCGAACGATTGACGAAATAGATTTTTTATGGAGACCATTTATCATCGATTATTTGTATGTCCACATTTTCGGATAGGTGAATTTTCTAAATTTTTGGAACCGAATGCCTTAACCCTGGAGCTGCGTATTATTGTTATTATTTATTTATTTATTTTTCAAAATACACTCTAAATAAAAAGGAGTGACTATTCACTCCAGAGGAGTGAATAGTCACTCTATCGCAGAGTCAAAATATGCCCAACCTCTTTAGAGTGACTATTCACTCTGAGCAAAAGTGAAATCTTTGACTCTCTGAAAGAGTGAATAGTCACTCCTGGGAAGTGAATATTCACTCTAAACAGGGGTGGATAATCACTCTTTCGGAGGAGTGACTATTCACTCTTGCTAAAGGAGTGCGGTTTTTCACCACTGGTAGGAGTGAATAGTCACTCTTTCATAGAAGTGAATGTTAATTTTTTATGGAGTCAATTCTTTTTTTATTTTGCTTTTATGGGCATTTTAAAAGAATCACATCTTTTACAGCATGCAATGAAAATAGATACAAGCGTGGTAAAGACTGGAATAAAATACTTTATCAGCAATATTTATTTAATTCATAGTTTGCAACACTAAATGAACTTTTAAGGAAAAAAGCAGTTAAAGTTACAAATGAATTTAATTTAGATTACTGACAGAAATAAACTAATATATTTTATTCGAATTTTATCGTTTGTGTTTGCTTTTATTGCATACCCTATAAAAATATTACTTTTAAAGTTTTATAAATAACTTTTTAATAGGTGGATATTATATGTTTAACAATGTTTGATGTCATTTTAATTTTTGGTTTTAAATATAAATTCCTATCTTTTTACCGTATTTTTTCCGTAAATTATTGCTATTTTTGCAAAGTCCTATTGTTCTAAAATATTTTTCATTTTTTTTACTTAAAAACAATGCTTATAAACTTACATATCTTTTTAAAAATGAGTTCTAAGTATGATTTAAATATTAAGAATGTGTATTTTTTTCCGCTGTGATTTGCTTTTGTTTTATTTAATATGATCATGTAGTCTAAATTTTAAGTTCTCTGGAATATGTATATATATTTCTTTTAAACATATTCCTTAACTTAATCATGATTTCTAATTTTGGCCCATTATTGTTGAAAACAATACTTATTAATGAAACTACACGGTAAGTCATATTTAATTTAAATTTTTTATTCCCGTAGATATTGTATTTTGGGAATATGAGCAAAACAGATTTGATATGTTTTATAGGAAAAGATTGACCTAGAAAATAGAAAAAAATAAATATAAAAATAAACACATTACATTTATTTGTATCTGTAGAATTTTGATAAAAATAAAGTAAATGACTGCATATAAAAGTTCTTATTGTTTGAAAAACATTTTAATGTAAAAAAGTAGTTATTAATTTCTTTAAAAAAATATTCAGTCCTAAATTATGTAAGAAAATATGAACTTTTTAAAAAATATACTAAAGCTGTCTTATCGATAAACTTCAAAACAGGCATAAAAAACATTTTATTCCAATGCTTAAATGTCATGTTTTATTTTTTAGTGCCAAAAATTACGTGCATCAAAAACGTAGAAAATGCGTTTAAATTGAAGGAAATTTAATAACTGATGCAGAATGTCTACAATTATTATTTTTTTATATTACTCAGTCTCGAAATTTTTAAATCATAACCCGCAGAAAAATGTTTAGATACAATTTTAAAAAATTAATATACAGTAAAACCTCCCTAAAACGATCACGTACTGTTCCAATACATAGGCGTAACCAGCCTTTTGAACGGGGGGGTGCCCAGACTTTTTAACCTGAACATGTTGGATACAAACAATATCTTATATAATAAAACCTGCTAAAACGAATCCAATAAAACCGATCGAATTTCCGTTTTAGACAGTTTTCCATCTTAGAAAGTATAATTGTGTGGTATTTCTTTTAAAAAGGGCTCAAACGCAATTTTTGTTTGCGTGAGGAGGGTTGAGAAGGGGTTCAAAACATTAAAACTAAATCTAATGGTAAAAAAAAGAAAGATATGTAAATGTCCTTGCAGCAGTGATATAAGACAGTGACTAAGTGTGGTCGCAACTGTAAAACCTTTCTGCACCCTAACTTCTTATAAAGATTAAAAAAGGCCTTTAATCATGCTGGAAACTTCTAACACTGCATGAGATCTAAAACTATCTCAGTCAAAGTCTTTTAGATGAAATTTTGCCGGATGATAAATCTCAGATAATACATGCGGTACATCAGTACATGCGCACGAAATCTTTTCAGAATATAACTCCATGACTTCTTAGGTATCACCGGAGGGACCCAAGAAGTTTTGGAAGAAAGTCTATATAAATAATTATTATAATATTATAAATAATTATAATATTCATTAATAGCGCAATTTCCTGCTTATAATCCGCGGCTCAAACAATCATGTTTCGACCCAGAAATTTTATTTCATTAAGTTACATATTTATCGCGATTTAAGAAGTTACGTTTTATGAAACAAGATTTCTGGGTCTGAACCTAAATGTTTGATCCACGGATTATAGGCCGGAAATTACGGTAATTCAGGTTTTTACCTCATAGTGTGTCGAATATATTAGGTAAAGCAGGTCATGATAATATACACTAAATTTTATCAAGATGATAAAAATTATACTATCGTGATGCAACTGTAATAATAAAGATAGGCGCTTGTCTGTCTCTGTGTGTGTGTACGTGCGCGCGCGCTGAGCTCTGAAAAAACAATGCAGTCTGCACCCGTAAGATTTGACAGGACCTGTATGCCTGAACTCATGCATATGGAAGACAATTTCTGGAATTTTTCAATTAATTTTTTATGCGAATTTTTTCGCATTTTGCGGCATTTTTTTCAAATAAGTAAAAAATAATCCGATTTCAATATTTTACCCAGTAAACTTTGTCTTCTTTTCAATAAAGTGTTTTCGAGATTATTACAGCGATTTTTCAATTTTTAACAATTTTTTAATGTTATCTTTAGAGGGTTTTTTTTTTCGCATTTCGCAGTAATTTTTTTTTTTTTTTTTTTTTTTTTTTTTTTTTTTTTTTGACATTCCTAAAACGAATCCGATTTAAATCTTTTGCCCAATTAGTTAATTTCGTTCCCTGTGGTTTTTTAATCTTTTCCGAATTTTTAATGCGCTTTCTAGCCGGGGTTTTCGTGCTTTGAGGCGATTTTTTGACATTTTTTGAAACAGAAAAAACTCTCTGGCAATTTTTGCAATTGCCGTGATTAAATTCGAATTGGAATAATGTCAAATCAGCTCTTATAAGAAAACTGAAAATTTAATTTTGTTCGAAATAAAAAACGCAATAATTCAAGATTCGTTTGTTTCAAGACAGAAGAGGTCGTAGCTTGCTCGGGAGTGCGTTGCCGAAGGCAGTCCCCACCCCCACCCCAATCCTAGATTTGTTTAATTCTATGTTCGTTTAAAAAAACCAACCACTTCTCTAGTAATGAAGTTTTCTTTCACGGACAAGGTTTGAAATAACGCGCGGGATCGCGCGATTTGTACACAGAAAAGGAAAGTCTCTCATAATAAAAAATGCTGTGCAGTATTTCCCCCTTCAAATTCTTTCACAGACCTGTGATTCTTCAGTGGGTATTTAAAAAAAAAATTAGGTCCGCGATTTTTATTTCTTTTATGGAATTTCACAAAATCAATTCGCGAATCAGTCCCGGAAAAAATTGAGAATTTCTTCAAACGATCGTGGTAAAATATCGGGAATTTCTATAAAAGAGTGCAGAAAGTAATCGCCAATTTCGCTTAAAGATTGCGCAAAAAAATTACGAATTTCGATAAAGGATTGACGAAATTTTTTTTTCAATTTTCATCAAAATGTTGCGGAAAAGAGTAGAGAATTTTGTTAATTGATACGAAAAGATATCGAGAATTTTTCCGAACGGTCGCGCAATACTATCCCGAATTTCGACAAATGATCTCCTGTAAAAATATCAGTTTCATCAATCGGTCGCAACAGAAAATAAATTTCGTCAAAGGATCGCGGTAAAAACGAGAATTTCGTCAAAGGATCGCAGAAAGAAAGCGCGAATTTCGTCAAAAGATTACGGAAAGAAAAAGCGAATTTCATCAAAAGATCGTGGAAAGAAAACGCGAATTTCATCGAAGGATCGCGTGCTAAAGAAATGCCAATTTCGTCAAAATATTGTGGTAAAAAATGCGAATTTCGTCAAAGGATAGCGGTAAAAAACACGAATTTTGTGAAAGGTAAGTGGTGAAAAGTGCGGATTTCGACAAAAAATCGCGTAGAAAGACGAATTTCGTCACACGATTTTGGGGGAAAATTGTAAATATCATGAAATGATCACATAATAAAATCGCGAATTTGTCAAAATTTACTGCACTGGGCTAAAAGGTGGAAACGGGATTCCTTTACCTACTTTCAGAAGAACGCCGCGAAACGAGAAAAAACTCTAAAAATCGTATACAAATTTTCAGAGGAAAAAAATTACCATATTGGCTTGAAAGACTGCAATCATATTCCTTTCAAGAATGTCAAAAATGGCCACGAAACACTAAATTCAACCAACCAACCAACCAACCTGCAGATTAATTTGAATTTTCTGTGCTATTATTTTTCATTTACAAAGGAGCACGGGTATGTGTCCCACCCCCCCCCCCCCTTTACCTCGGCTAATCGAAATTTGGAATTATCGTTTCACATTTGCATCCCCCTTTCAAAAATTTTTTTGCTTCTTTCTTGACTTTGAACTACCAAAGCAAAGAGACAAATAGTTTCTATCCTCGTCAAGAACTTGTGTTAATTTCTCATGAAATTGCAGAAAAATGCAATAGAAAGAACGGCGTTAAAAACATCTCCCACAGACGAAGGACGTCAAAGTGGGATTATAAAGCCACCCTTTTGAATTACTATGACTAATACAGATTCGTGTAAATGTTCTAGTTTTAAAAAAGATAAACAACATAATTTTCTAAAAAAAGAAAAAAAAAAAAGAACGTGGGTTTCTTTTTTTTATCACATTTCAAAACTTAGCCGTTTAGTTTTCTGAACTAAACTAATTGAACTCTGCTTTCACTTCTTCTTTTTTCTTTTGTAGATTTCGATTTTTTTAAATAATTAGTCTGCGGAAACGGGGGGGTGCCCCCCCCCCCCTGGTTACGCCTATGCAATAAAAATTGGTCTCTCCGAGAGGTAGTCTCTTAATGAAGGTCATGTTTAAATCTAGATTTTAATTGTTGAAAAATGGTAACAATGTTACTTAAATTTACTTTTCACACTAGGAAAAAATATAAAAATTTAAGTATCTAGATAAAAGTTAATTATATAAGTTAATTACTGCAGAGTTTAAAAAATGAACACATTTAGCTTTGCTTTAATTTTACAGTTTTATATTTTATAATTTTTATTTCCAAGTCCTTTCGAAGTTCAGTAAATAAATGCATTCTTTTGTGAACGGGAGCAAATAATGACGATTTCATTACTTTATCTATTTCTTTGAGAGTTTTCCGACACAACAGGGCAGAGGGGTTTATTAACCGTCAGTCTTAATTTGTAATCAGAGTTAAATTCATTGCCTAAAAAGGCACAAGGGGTTTAAACACTTAAAAATTACCGGGATAAAAAAAAAAAAAATCTAAACTTAGTTTAGAAGTTTGATGAATAATGCACTCTCCGGAATTATTTTTTTAATAAAACCTTCTTCAAGCGACCAGGAAAAAACGGAATTTATTTCATTTTCTTCAAAGAAATCGGTCTCTCATGGAGGGGGTTCAACTGAGATGGTCTCTGAATGGAGGTCAAATTAGTATTGAGCCTATGGGAATAAATTTCATTCCATGAAAAAATGGTCGTTGAGGGAGGTGGTCGCCTAATAGAGTTGGTCGCACAGGGAGGTTTTTCCGTACCAACCTTTTCGTAATATCATATTTAACTCCGAAACAATAATAAATACTCTTAACTGTATATAATCCGAAATCAAAATTAAACAAAACAAAACAAAAAAAAAAAAAAAATCTCATAGAACGGCAAAATAATGCGTCTCCTACGATTGAGAAAATCTATCTCCTTTCATGAGTCAGTCACCCTTTCAAACGAAAGAGATAAGACTTCTTTGTTTTGGTCGTTGGTAGAAGTTTTATAATTTGCAAACACAGCATTGAAAGGAAATAAAAAAATATTTTTACTCATTTTTTTTTATTCACATTTCCCGAACTAATGACGTTTGGATTATTATTATTATTATTTTTTTTTTTTTTTTTTTTGCTAAGCATTGTGCGTTTATAGGTCTGCACGGGCCGAAATTTCCAAGGACTCGGCCCGACTCATAGAAAGAAATTCTGCCCCGCCCGTAGGAAAAAAAATTGTTCCGGCCCGGTATTAAAAGTTCTGCCCGAGCCTGGCCCCGAAAAAAAGTTAAAATCTCGGCCCGGCCCGAGTGAATTTCAACAAAACATTGATTTTTTATTTTTTTGAAGTGTTAAAAATCTGGAAAATGCTATACAGTAAGATGGAATTGTGTAGAAAAGAAAAAAAAATGCATTATAGACAAGTTCCCTTCTTAGCGAGTGTAAATGTATTATATATTCTTTTCTTATGTATTAGTATATTAATTATGCATGGATCAATACGTTAGTGAGTTTAAAACTGGGTTCCGTCATACGCAGGTTCTTTTCACACGTTTTACTATGTTTTAATTTAGCTATATTTTAATAAGCGCAGAAATCTAGTGTTCTTTAAAAATAATAAATTTTAATGTTCAAGGGTAGAATAATGACGATTTAAAATTGTATGCATTTTTTACAAACATTTTTTGGCCAGACCTAATTTTACTGACCTTTGAATAGACCAGGCCACGCTGAGACAATGATTTTCACACGGGCTGGGTCAAAATTAGGACTGAAAATTTTGGGTCGTGAAGACTCGGAATGAACCAGTCCCGGCTTTGTACAGAAAAATTAAGCTAGGCCCGGCCCGAGCCTTCAGAAAAAAAGTGTGGCCCGGGACCGGCCCGAGTTCCGTGAGTGAAAATCAGCCCGAGCACGAGCCGGCCCGTGCAGATCTCTAGTGCGTATTCATTTGTTAAAAGAATTATATTTCAAACCGCTACACGAAGAAATATAACAGACAATCACTTTTGAACACTCTAACGATCAATCTTTTCCTATACAACATACAACTATTTAGTGCATAATCTTAACATATCTACACGAATAAATGGTTAAAATAAATTAAGACTTACCTTTATTTTATGTATTCCATTAAGAATTATTTTAATGATATCCTAATCTATTAATCTTAAGATGGCGGACCAGACGAAAATGTGATCATTTTTCTTATCTTACGAGGACGCTGTCGCATGATTGGTTAATAAGCAATGCATACGCAAGCCACTCTTTCTGGAGTGACAACTTCACTCCCGATAACGGAGTGAGATATTGCACTCCTTTATAGAGAGTGGGAAATTCCACTCTTTAAGGAGTGTATTTTTACAAAATTCACTCCAAAAAGAGTGAAAAGGCCTGTCACTCTTTCAAAGAGTGAACTTTTCACTCCTCCCAGTTTTAGAGTGTAGGTTAAAAAATTACGCATATTTTTTATTACGCATTTCAAATCTGCGCACATTTTAGAGTAAAATATGTCCCAAAATCTTTGTGAAACAGGTTTTTTTTTTTTTTTTTAATAGAATTAGATCATAAAAAAAAGATTTGATGCGGAAACTGCGGGTTGCGCAAATTTTGCCACTTTATGTTGGCCGTGGAAATCGCGGGTTGCGCAGCGAGAGGGTTAAATTTTCGGAAAATTTGGAACAGAATCACCCCTGTTCCCGACATCTATAACCCTCCTGCAAGTATTTTTTTAATATCTGTCACCATTTGCAATTTATTGATTTTTAAAATCAGTCAGTCCATTTTAGGACACCCGGTATATTCAGTAGTTATGGGAGGATGGCTGAAATTAAGCATTTAAAAAAATGTTAAGCTGGCTTCGATATGTCAGTTAGAGGTTTACCTGGGCTGAAGTTATCAGGCCCAAGCCCGGGTCCAACCCACATAAAAAAATAAAACTATTGGCCCCGCCCGGTATAAAAGCTAAAAAATCAACTCCAGCCCTGCCTGAGCAATTAAAATTATTCATAAAGTACACTTACTTATGCTCATATTTTATTTTCAGATTATGTTCGAAATTCATGAATACAGAAAAACAACAATATTAATGACTATAACGATGACTATTTAGGCAATTATGTACGTAAACACATACTAAAAATTTAAAAAATGCATCTCTGTAACTTATCAAATCAAATTAAATTTCTAAAGATTTCGCTAAACAAATGTACAAAACAAATATAATTTTTACGAATGACAAATAAGTAAGATTGCAGACCAACTTGGGCTCGGGAGGAAGAATTTAGAGGAGTGCACGGGTCGTGGTCGGGCCAATAATGCTTATCATACAGGCTGAAACGGACCAAAGGTTTAGCTTTTATTCCGGGCCGAGTCCCGACCTGGAAATTTTGGCCATTGCAAGCCTCTAGGAAAAATGGAGTCCAGGCCAGGCTCGATCTGGAGGAAAAAGAAGTCTGGCTCGACCCGAATCTGCAAAAAAAATTAAGATCCGGGCACGTCCCGACTCTAAAAGAGAAAAGACTTGACCCAGCCCGAGTCTCGTGGATTTAAACTGGCGCGACCCGGGTCGAGTCGGACCAGCTTGGGCTCGGGAGGAAGAATTTAGAGGAGTGCACGGGTCGTGGTCGGGCCAATAATGCTTATCATACGGGCTAACACGGACCGAATGTTTAGCTTTTATTCCGGGCCGAGCGCCGACCTGGAAATTTTGGCCAGTGCAGACCTCTAGGAAAAATGAAGTCCAGGCTAGGTTCAATCTCGACGAAAAAGAAGTCTGGCCCGACACGAATCTGCAGAAAAAATTAAGATCAGGACACGACCCGACTGTAAAAGAGAAAAGACCTGATCCAGCCCGAGTCTCGTGAATTTAAACTGGCGCGACCCGGGTCGGGTCGCGCCGGGCTTGAGCTCCGCCCCAAGTCATTTCCCGTGAGGATGCATAATGTCGTTTTACAAACCCTTTATTAGCCCAAGGGGGGGGCGATCGCCCCTTCGCCCCCCCCTTAGATCCGCCATTGGATATAGCCAAAAATGTATAATCTCATTGCATTTTTTAAATTATGTTAAAAATACATTTGTGGTAGAAAATTCACCTCTTTGATAAGTTAAAAAATGTGAAATGAATAGTCATTGTTAAGGCACTATTACATTCCCACCGTGTGAATAAAGTTCACTTTTTATTAAATAATAAGAGACATAATTGACAGATTACGGGGGGCGGGGCATAGTAACTTTACAGATGCTTTGGTGGGGCGTGGCCGATAAAAGGTTGGGAACCACTGCTGTAGATACTCGTCTGCGCGCTACCAGGTCCAGCAAACGTTATTTCTACCACATATCTTAGCAATATTGAACGCTTAAAAACAACTTCTATAAAGTGTAAAAACGTTTTCCGCTTTGCGATATCACACTTGGTAAGTTTGTGTGCTGTCGAAACCTGGGTCGCTGCTTTTTTATGATCTATTATTTAACTCAACCTGGTTTTTGTATGTAAAGATAGAATTTTGGAATCGATTTTAACCCGCTTCCTAATATGCTAAAATTATACAAATTCTGCACAAGTGTGTTTTTCCGATGACAATACAACATTTTAATATTTTTACAACTTATTTATGAATTAATACACTAATTTTAAGGCATTTTTCATTAGTTCGTCACAAGTAATAAATCGTCAAATATCCTCTGAAACTCGAACAATTGCATGGGGGTTGGAAAAATAATGGATTTAATAATGTGCCCATGAACGCTTGCCAAAATCGGCCAAATTGCTCTAAAACTGCAAACAATGAAACATTTTAAATACTCAAAAGTAGAAAATAAATTATAGATAAAAAATGAAGAGTGTAATATCTCTCTATTCTAAAAAAAGTAACTAACGTTGTCACCGCCGCCAATTTCGAATTTTTTGTGACCGGAGGTCTTTCTTCGCTAATATTAAGAAAAATATTGCATACAAAAATATGAAAATCGGTGGTATTATAGAGAAATGTTTGATAAACACGCTGATGCAAACAGCTTTGAATGGAAGAATTATTTTAAGAGATAGTTAATGTTAAAGTTGGTCAAAATCGTTCCATTAAAAAAGTTTTATAGGAGCAAAAACTATACATAGGAAATTAATCATTTTTAGATCATTTTATACATTATAAGTTCCCGGTGTGCAGACTGCATTTATTTTTTTAATTTGACCTATTTTTTGAGGTTTTATTTCTATTTTAAGTTTAAATTTTCAGCATTTCGAGAGATATTTTTTGCAACTTTTAGAAAAGGATATTATTTTAAATTGTTGCCAAATTTAAAAACAGCGCAAAGAATAATATTTCCTTCAAATAAAAAATTTATTTACACGTGACAATTATAAACAGAAAAAAAACTTTCAAATGATAATTAAATGATTCGTATTAAAAGCAGGGAAATGTTGATAATTAAAAATTGATAATTAGAGTATTAATAAAAACCACAATATTGCTAAATAGTTTAAATTTAAAAATATACTTGCACGAGACATTTATTTTCTACTTTGAGATAATCTTTTAAAACTAATCTCTCTCTCTATATATATTGCGGTATCGTATCGATGAAACGCATCTCATTGGTTATTGAACAGCATTTAATGCTTCTCCATACCTACAAGGTGGGTTACCATATGGGGAACACTGTTCTGTAGCCAACTTGGCGCTATCTCTAATATTTCACCAAATTCCCGTTGACTTCCATTGTAAACCAATAGGGTTTACTTGCTTACAGTAAATAAACATGTTGAGGTATTTTGAACCAATGCAGAATAAGCGGCTACAAGAGTCGCATTGCTCACGTGTTGAGAATTCGAAGACAGAGCAAATAATATTTCCTTTCTAACAACAAAAGTATTTTCACGTGAATATTAAAAAGGGAAAGAAAACTTTTTTGAAAATTACGTCAGATTTAAAACAATACATTTAAGCGATACATTTTAAAGCCGATCAAATTAGCGTGCTTTTAGAGTTTGCGGTGTCTGAATGGGGGGGGGGGGGGGGTTGGCGAGCGTAGCTCGTAGGGGGCATAGCCCCCCTAGTCTTTTAAAAATAGAATTTTATGTTTAATATGAATTGATTTACGATTATACGTTGAGAAGTCAATATAGAAATCCTAAAAAAAGATTGTTTAAATAACTTTTTTTTTTTTCTGTTGCCTTATCTTAAAAAAGAGACGGAGTAAAAATTAATACAGCTTTTTTAATACATTCACTTGCTAGCGCCTTCTACTAAGCGTAAAAAAATAAGTAACCAAGTTTGGCGTGGCGTTCACGGCAAATTAATTTATTGTAACAGCTCAGTAATTGTAACAGAAATTTCTGGAAAAAAAAAATGAAATGCGGTCAAAAAATTAGGTTTGATTTTCCAAAAAAAAAAAAAAAGAAAAAAAAAGGTTTATTAAGAGCCATTATTTTGAAAATCAGACAAAGTGCACAATAGTTGTATTTTTTGTTTTGCTTGATTTTTTTTTTATGTTGAAGTAGATCATATTTAATGAATAATGTGTAATTTTGAAGCTCTGAAAAAATTTTCTGTATCCTGTAGAAAATGTCAAATTTCAAAACCATGAATCCCATTTTTCATGAAAATTGAAATGCCAGTATGTTTGGATTGCTATATCTCTGGAAAACAACAACATTCCAAAATTCTTTTGTCATAAACTGTTAGAATAACACTACATGCTTAGTAAAATTTACTTGGTTCCATGGGGCATTGTTAATTTTCATTGTTATGTTGCCACAAAATGCAATCAAAATGACGTTTTTGTCCGTTTTCTGCACTTATTATATTGGTTAAGCAATAGTACCCCGAAATTTCTTATAGAATATGAAAGTTTACTATTAGGGCAAGCTAAGTAATATACAACTTTACCGAGATATCGATGCTGTTAGCAGATATAATCTGTTAAATATTCGAAAGTTTCAAAATCTGCAACTTTTGAATTAATCCTATTTCAAAACAGCATCACAGTTGAATAAAACAAAATATATCACGTAGTAGTTGAACATATGTACAAAAACATGGAAACGAAAAGTAAGTGGGATCTCATGCTATTTTCAGAAGGAAAAAAATGACAAACGTTACAAAAAGGCAGTGCAATAATCAAGCTTTTCCCCTAGAAGGAGAAAGAGAAAAGGGGTGTTCCATTTCCTCATTGGGGAAAAACATAGGAAAGGGAAAGAGAAACGGAATAAATCGTTTTCTTATAGGGAAAAAGATTGACACAGCCTTTTTGTAACGTTTGTCATTTTTTTTTCTTCTGAAAATAGCATGAGACCCCACTTATTTTTCGTTTCCATGTTTTTGTACATATGTTCAAGTAATACCTGATATATTTTGTTTTATTCAACTGTGATGCTGTTTTGAGATAGGACTAATTCAAAAGTTGCAGATTTTGAAACTTTTGAATATTTAACAGATTATATTTGCTAACAGCATCAATATCCCGGTAAAGTTCTATATTATTTAGCTTGTACTAATAGTAAACTTTCATATTCTATAAGAAAAATTTTGGGATGTGCAGAAAACGGACAAAAACGTCATTTTGATCGCATTTTGTGGCAACATTACATAACAATGAAAATTAACAATGCGCCATGGAACCAAGTAAATTTTACTAAGCCTGTAGTGTTATACTAACAATTTATGACAAAAGGATCGTGGGATGTTGTTGCTTTCCAGAGATATAGCAATCCAAACATACTGGCATTTCAATTGTCATGAAAAATGGGATTCATGGTCTTGAGCTTTGACATTTTCTACAGGATACAGGAAATTTATCCAGAGCTTCAAAATTGCACATTATTCGTTAAATATGATCTACTTCAACATAAAAAAAAATCAAGCAAAACAAAAAATACAATTATCAAAATATCACTTTTTTGTCTGAATTTCAAAATAATGGCTCTTAACCCTTTCAGGGGAAAACAACTGTGTTTCTGTAATGTTGGATTCACACCGGAATTTTTGAAATTTTTTTATTTCAAAAAAAGAAAAAGGAATTTTACAACTTTTTTTTTTCTAACAAAGCTATAGAAGTAAAATGTAATTAAAATTTTCTGGGGCAAATCTTGATTAAAATTAGGTCGGATATAATATATCCCACCTCCCTGCAAGGGGTTGGTGTTTTTTTTTTTTTTAACTTTTTTACGTTTTATACTTATTTTATTTTTTATATAAAAACGCTATTTTAATACTTCCATTACTCTTGCGTCACGTGACTTTTATTGCTTAATATTGAACGCAAATCTTTTTGTTTTCCTTAAAAGTCTTATTTCAGTACCTAAATGAGATATTCAGATTTTCTTAGTGTACGACAATAGAGGAATATACAATATTTCTGAAATTGGCGAAATATCAATTTAGAATTACCCAAGTATAGTCTTCGAAAATTCTAGTTAAACATTAATTTTACGTTAATTTAAATAGAAGTTTCAAGAGAAATACTGGCATAGTATGAATATCTACAAGTTTATAATTCATAGAAAATTATATTTTTGCCGACGAATATAATTCGGTTAGTATTCCAATAAGTTTTTTCTTTTTTCTATTTTATTTTTCCCTTAAATTTTTGATCCGCATACATGGCGATCCAGATAATTTGAATTCAGCTCGGAGTTTCGGAGTTTTACTGTATAACTATTAAATTGAACTTTCGCTATTGAACAAAATTTGTATTGCTCTTTTTATCATTTACTAGGAAATCCAACTCGGGCTTCCCGATTTCCGAGTGAAACCTCCCTGTGCGACTACCTTCCTGAACGACCATTTTTTCATGGAACAAAATTTATTCCCATTAATTCCCATTGGGTCAATACTAATTTTACTTCTATTCGGAGACCATCCCACTTGAACTCCCTCCATGAGCGACCCATTTCTTTGAAGAAAATGAAACAAATTCTGTTTTTTCCTGGTCGCTTGAAGAAGGTTTTATTAGAAAAATAATTCCGGAGAGCACATTTTTCATCAAACTTTTAAACTAAGTTTAGAATTTTTTTTTATTCCGGTAACTTTTAAGTGTTTAAACCCCTTTGTGCCTTTTTAGGCAATGAATTTTACTCTGATGACAAATTAAGTCATTATTGACGGTCAATAAACTCACCTGCTCCATTCTGTCAGGATACTCTCAAAGAAATAGATAAATTAATGAAATCATCATTATTTGTTCCCGTCTAAAAAAAATTGCATTTATTTACTGAACTTCGAAAGGACTTGGAAATAAAAGTTATAAAAGATAAAACCATAAAATCAAAGCAAACGTCAATGTATTCATTTTTTGAACTCTGCAGTAATTAACTTATGTAATTAACTTTTGTTTTGATACTTAAATTTTCCTATTTTTTCCTAATGTGAAAAATAAATTTTAGTAATATTAATTGTTACCCTTTTTCAACAATTAAAATCTCGATTTAAACATGACTTCCATTAAGAGACCACCTCTCGGAGCGACCAGTTTTTATTGGTTGGTTGTGTTTATGACGGCCAATTATCAGCACGAGGGATAAGGCCATAAAGGGGAGAAGTGCCCTCCGAGGGGGTCTTTCTAAGGGAACGTAACCCGTATGTACGCATGGAAATCCACGGTTCGAAGAAAACCACGAAAACTCCGAACGATTAGGCCGACGGGCGCGATTGGCCAATTTTTATTGGAACGAAACGTGGTCGCTTTAGGGAGGTTTTACTGTGTAAGTGAAAATCATTTTTTTCTATCTCTAACAGATTTTTTGCATCTAATTGTATTATACTTTTTTAGATTGCCCGTTAACAACACCAAAAAGCATTTTTATATCGAAAATATCAGTAATGTATTCAAATAAAGTTTTGAAATTTATTAAAAGCGATACTTCTGTGTTAGTAGGTTTTAAAAGATGATAGAAATTGTAAATTTTTCACAAGTAGAAATTTCATAGTGCACAGAGTTTTCAAAAATGCAGGGATCCCCCGACTTACGTAAGTAATGCGTTCCGTAAAGCTCTACGTAACTTGAATTTTACGTAAGTCGAATTTGTAAATTGCTTTTGTAAAATTTTCTAAGAAACTGCAGTATTATATATATATGTATACTATTTACACCGTATTATTTTAAAAATAAAGCATCATGCGACAGTATTTACTCCCATATAAACTATAAAAGTATAAAAGTATGGAGGAAAAAAAAATCTTAAAGAACGCTTTTCAAATATCTTTGGAATACGGGATTTATAAATGTAACATGGATGAATTGATTTATAACAGTTTTGAATCTACGTTAAAGGACTATAAAAATAATAACTAAATAAAGGGTACTCATTTAACCTATTCGTAACTAACCTAAATGTAAGAATATTTTTAAAAGAGCTTTTAGTTGAAAATTTAAAAATATTTTGTAAAATTTTGCTTCGAAAATATTTTTATTTATGCCTAGCCCAGTGTTATATCATAAATAAAAAATTCCGAGGAAATTCTTAGTTATTTAACTGAATTTACATTTCTAAAATTAAAATGCGCCAAAACATAAAATAACGTTTTTGCTTAATGAAGATACAAAAAATATATACTATAAAAAAATATTGTTACTTTCAAATATTTATCTTATTAAATAACGCTTCGCGAATCCAAACAAAGCATAGCTTTTGCTAGTTTTATCATTATAAAGATTATATTTTCTCTGTTTTCTTTATTTGTTTTGTTTATTTTTCCAACTTTTTTGTTATTTTTATTATTTTTTTCAGAGAAAATTTATATAAATAAGCCCATGTGTCTGACTAAGCAACAGTAATTCAACGACGAACAAAGTGTATGGATCTCACAGATAAGGGATTTTCAACCGGCCTACAACGAGAGGATCGAATTTTTAGTCAAGATTCGTCAAGATTTGACACAAAAAACAGAATTTTATTTTTATTACTTTAAATTACGCGAGCTGTGCTTTTTTGACAGCGATTGATGCAAAAAATTCCTTTTCTTGCACAGGCTTATTTCATTCTTTAACCTTTAACTGATGTCACGCGGTCTCACAGACCCTGTGACTCCCATCTATACACTACACACTTTCCCCCCTTAAACGTACAAATATTACTTTCCCGTATCAGTACCTTCTTCTACCAGCTTGAAAAGGTCACAGACAAAGCAATAATTCTGTGAGTTGATTTTAAACCTATTATTCGTTATGCTGGGGTCTGTCAGACCGCATCACATCAGTTCATGGGCGTACCCAAGGGGGGGGGGGCTGATGGGGCTACAGCACCCCCCCCCCCCGAAATTTTCGAAAGTGATATGAAAAAGTGCTGATTTTTCGTCTTTCTTTTTTGGAAAAAATTTTAATTTTTTTTAATCATACAGTGGACTAGCCATTTTCATTAATCCCATATTCGACAAAGTAGTATTCGACATATTAGTCCACATTGACAACAAAGAAGAGAAAGGGGGCAGACGGGGTTACAGCCCCCCCCACCTCCTCCCAAAATAGTCGAAAAATGAAATGAAAAAGTAATTTTTTTCTTACTTTTTTAAGGTAAACCTGTAATTTTTTCTTCTATCATATAGCAAAATAGACATTCTCGTTAACACCATATCAGTCCACATTGACATCACAGCATACCCAAAGATGGTGAGGGGGCTGATGGAATTTCAGCCCCCTCCTCTCGAAATGGTCGAAAATGAAATGATAAAATAGTGCTGAATTTTTTCTACCTGTTTAAGATAAATTTGCATTTTTTCCACTATCGTTCAACAGACTGTACGCTTCCTTCGCGTAGTTCCATAGTAGTCCATATTGACACCAAAGAAGAGAAAGGGGGCTGACGGGGTTACAGACCTCCCCCCCCCCCCAAAAAAAAAAACCAGAAATAGTCGAAAAATTAAATGAAAAAAGTGTTTTTTCCTTACTTTTTAAAGATAAATCTGTAATTTTTCTTCTGTCATACAGCAAAATAGCCATTCTCGTTAACTCCATATTAGTCCACATTGGCATCACAGCACACCCAAAGATGGGGAGGGTGCTGTTGGAATTACAGCCCTCCTCCTCTTGAAATAGTAGAAAATGAAATGAAAAAATAGTGCTGAATTTTTTTTCCGTCTGTTTGAGATAAATTTGCATTTTCTCCCCTATCATTCAACAGACTAGCTGCTCCCTTCGCTGTAGTTCCATATTAGTGTACAGTGACACCACGTTATACCCAAAAAGGTAGAAGGGGGCTAATGGGGTTACATCCCTCTCCCCAAAAAGTCGAACATGAAATGAAAAAGTGCTAATATTTTTCTTTTTGTTTGAGATAAATTTGTATTTTCCTCCTATCAGCTCTCTTCTCTTTAGTTCCATACTTGCGCACAGTGGGCCCACTGGATTACCGAAATAGGTGAAAGGGGCTAATGGGGTACCCCCTTCCTTAATAGTCGAAAATGAAATTAAAAAAAGACTGATTTTTTTCTTCTTGTTTCAGATAAATTTGTAATTTTTCTTCTGCCATACAGCGAAATAGCCATTCTCGTTAAATCCATATTAGCCCACATTGACATCACAGCATACTGAAAGAAGGGGAGGCGGCTGATGAGCTTACAGCCCCTCCTCCCGAAATAGTCGAGAAAAATATTGCTTTTTTTCTTTCTGTTTGAGATAAATTTACATTTTTTTCTCCTATTATTCAACAGAATAGCCACACTCTTCTGTTTAGTTCCATATTAGTGCACAGTGACACCATATTATACCCAAAGAAGTAGAAAGGGGGTGATGGGCTTACAGACCTCTCCCAAAATAGTTGAAAATGAAATGAAAAAAGTGGTGATTTTTTTTTTCTTTGCGATAAATTTGTAATGCAATTGTTTTCTGCAATACAGCGAACTAGACTTTCGTGCTAGTTTCATATCAGTGCACAGTTACACCACTGTATACCCAATGAGGGGAAGGAGGCCGATGGGTTTATAGAGCCCCCTTTCGAAGTAATCAAAAATGAAAAAAAAAAACTCTTTTTTTTCTTTCTTTTGAGATAAATTTAAATATTTTTTGTGCGACGCAGCTATTCTGGTTAGTCCCATATACTAGTGCACAGTGATGCCCCAGCATACACCCAAAGAAGTCGATGGCAACGGGGGTTATGAGGTTACAGCTCCATTCCACCTCCGAAGAAATCGCAGTGAAATGAAAAAAGGGCTGATATTCCTTCTTTTTCAGATAAATTTGTTTTATTTTCTGGCATGCCACGGAATTGTTTTTCGTGTTAATCCAAAATCCTCCTCAGTCCTGCGACCAAATTTACTTGAAACCACAAAATCAATTTTCAAATGACTGAAAAATAGCTCCAAACCTGTTTTACGGGATAAATGAAAACGTATATGGTCAGTTCAAGAGACCTACAAGTAAATTCGACAAATCTAAAAGTAGTTTAATTTAAGGAGATTTTTAATTTCTCTCATAGTCGGCGGGCACCAAGATTGTCAATGCGGAAGTATGTTAATGCACAGTAACACTACAGCTAATCACAAGTCGATTTCGGGTAAATCGGAAAACCGGAGGTGCGGAAGAGTGACTGTAAAAGTAGCTTATTAACTTTCATTTTTCTGTCGCATCTCCATGCCAAAAATTTGTGTATTTCCCACGGTTTTATGACAAAATTTGCATTTCCTCAGCAGTCCTTTGAAAAAATTCGCTTTTTCTGCGGCTTTTGCCGAAATTCGCAGTTTTTTTGCACACTCCTTTTGCACACGTCGAAATTTGCGTTTTTTCCACGGATTTGTGACGAAATTTGCGTTTTTTTTCATGATCATGTGGAAATATGTGTTTTTTTCCGTGTTTTTCGTCGGATTTTTGATGAAATTCAAGTCTTTTTCACGGATTTTTGCCGAAATTCGCGTTTTTTTTTTTTTTTTTTTTTTTTTTTTTTTTTTTTTTTTTACGGAATCCTTCGTCGAAATTTGCTTTTTTCCGTGGTTTTTTTGACGAAATTCCCGTTTTCTTCTTGTCATTTTGATGAAATTCGCTTTTTTCTGCGGCTCTTTGACGAAATTCGCGTTTTCTTTGACGAAAGTAGCGTTTTTTTGCGGCTGTTTGACGAAATTCGCTTTTTTTCCCGACGTCTTTTAACGAAATTCACATTTTTCTGTGGCCCTGCTTTTTCTTTTTTGCGATCCTTTGACGAAATTCGCATTTTTTCCGTTTCCCTTTGACGGAATGCGTGTTTTTTTAGCGATGCTTTGCCGAAATTTGCGCCTTTTCTGCGGCCATTTGACGAAATTCGCGTTTTTTCCGAGGTCATTTGCCGAAATACGAGCTTTTTTTTTTTACGCAATCCTTCGTCGAAATTTGCGATTTTTTCTCGTCTTTTTGATGAAATTCACGTTTTTTTTTCGATCCTTTACTAAATCAGCATTTTTTTCACAACCCTTTCACGGAAAGCATGTTTTAAGCGATCTTTTTGTCGAAATTCTCGTTTTTCCGCGACCTTTTGATGAAATTCCCGTTTTTTCGGCGGCCCTTTGAAACATTTGCATTTTTTTTCGAGATCCTTTGTCGAAATTGTCTTTTTTCCGCTGCTTTTTGACGAACACGTTTTTCTGTGGCTCTTCTTTGTTACCCTGCTTTTCCTTCTTTTTGCGATCCTTTAACGAAATTCGCGTTTTTCTTGCTTCCCTTTGACGGAATGCGTGTTTTTTTAGCGATCATTTGTCGAAATTTGCGTTTTTTGTGGGGCCCTTTGACGAAATTCGCGTTTTTTTTGTGGTCATTTGCTGAAATTAGCGTTTTTTTATACAATCCTTCTTCGAAATTTGCGTTTTGTCTGCGGCTTTTTGACGAAATTTTCACTTTTTTCTCGTCTTTTTGATGAAATTTGAGTTTTTCTCGGTCCCTTTGACGAAATTCGCTCTTTTTCAGCTTTCTTTTGAAGGAATGCGTGTTGTTTTAGCGATTCTTTGTCTAAATTTACATTTTTTCTGCGGCCCTCTGACGAAATTCGCGTTTTTTCGGAGGTCATTTGCCAAAATTCGCACTTTTTCGGTGGCCATTTGACGAAATTCACGTTTTTCCCGCGGCTTTTTGACAAAATTAGCGTTTTTTCTCATCTTTTTGATGAAATTTGCCCTTTTCTGCGCCCTTTTGACGAAATTTACGTTTTCCCTTGTCCCTTTGACGAAATAAGCTTTTTTGCGATCCTTTACGAAATCAGCTTTCTTTTTCGCAGCCCTTTGACGGAATGCGTGTTTTTAGCGATATTTTTCCGAAATTCACATTTTCCCGGAAACTTTTGATGAAATTCGTATTTTTTTTAGGCAATTCTTCTTCGAAATTTGCGGATTTATGACGAACTTTGTGTTTTTCCCCCGTCTTTTTGATGAAATTCGCGTTTTTTTTTCAATCCTTTACGAAATTAGCTTTTTTCTTGCAGCCCTTTGACGGAATGCGTGTTTTAAGAGATCTTTTTTTCGAAATTCGCGTTTTTTCTGTGGTCATTTGCCGAAATTCGCGTTTTTTTAGGCAATACTTCGTCGAAATTTACGTTTTTTTAGGCAATCCTTCGTCGAAATTTACGTTTTTTTCGCGGCTTTTTGACGAAATTTGCTTTTTTCTCGTCATTTTGATGAAATTTGAGTTTTTCTGCGGCCTTTTGACGAAATTCGCGTTTTTTCTGTGTCCCTTTGACGAAATTTGCGTTTTTCCTCTTCCCTTTGACGGAAAGCGTATTTTTTAGCGATCCTTTGTCGAAATTTGTGTTTTTTCTGCGGCCCTTTGATAAAATTCGCGTTTTTTTCTGTGGTCATTTGACGAAATTCGCGTTTTTTCCCGCGACTTTTTGACAACATTAGCGTTTTTTCTCGTCTTTTTGATGAAATTTGCCCTTTTCTGCGCTCTTTTGACGAAATTTACGTTTTTCCTTGTCCCTTTGACGAAATAAGCTTTTTTGCGATCCTTTACGAAATTAGCTTTTTTTTTCGCAGCCCTTTGATGGAATGCGTGTTTTTAGCGATCTTTTTTCGAAATTCGCATTTTCCCCGGAAACTTTTGATGAAACTCGCGTTTTTTCTCCGGCCTTATGACGAAATTCGTTTTATTTTTTCTGTGCTCATTTGACGAAATTAGCGTTTCTTCCGCGAGCATTTGACGTAATTCGCCTTTACTCCCTTATCATTTGACAAAATTTGTTTTTCGCAATCCTTTGACAAACTTCGCCTTTTATCCGTGGCCCTATAACAAAATTTCGGTTTTTTCCTTTTCGGATCCTTTAAAAAAATTGGAGATTTTTTTTCTGCGAACGATTGATGAAATCGTTTTTTTTCGGCGACCATGTCAAAAATCGCGATATTTTTTAAGTCCGAATTTTCGGAAAATTGGGAATAAAGTCACCCCCCCTCCCCCCGCCGCCCCCTGGCTACGGCCTTATTGGCAAAATGATTTCTGTTTATAACACAATTCAACGTGTTTCGTAAGATTTAGAACATTATGGAAATTTAAGTCAGCCCCCCCCCCCCCCCCCCGAAATAAAATCCTGGGTACGCCACTGCATCAGTTGTGTGATTATTTGAAACTGTAGTACAATACTCATGATACAATAATTTATTTATTTTTTTAATTTCTTTAGTGTCTTTTTTTTTTGTGATATGATGTCGTCGCAACCTCGAAAACGTTCTACTTTCCTCAGCCAGAAGGAAATAGAAGATATTATGAACAACTGGTCAGATCAAGAATTTTCCGATATTGAAAGTTCTGATGATGCGGAATTTACTAACGGAAGAGATCACGATACTAATTCTGAACTTTCCAATGATGAAAATGTAAACATTTCTGGTGGAGTTGAACGTAATTTTTATTACCGAAAGAATAGTTTAGAGAAAAACATCTTTTAAGTGCCTTTTATGCCAAAGATCAGTCAGTATACGTTGAATGTACACGAACAATATGTATTAACTGCAATAATGATGTACTTTGACTCTTGCATATTCGTAGGGTTAATATTATTATTTTTAAATAAACACTCCATTTCAATTTTCATACTTTATTGCAACGATAATTTGTAAAAAAAAAAAAAAAAAAAAAAAAATGTACACGATAAATTTTTATATTGAATTAGCAAAATTAACAAACTACCGTTTATTAAAAAAAAAAAAAAAAAAGTATTTTTTCTGTACTAAAGTTAAATAATATGAATAAAATACTTTTTTCCATGCAATTTAATTCACATGCTCCTAAGAAAAGTACAAGGATCTTGTCAGGACAAAATTTAAGTAAATTCAACCATTTAAGTTATTTTTTTTAATTCCTTTTAATCGAGCGGTCTGAGAGACCGCATCACATCAGTTGTGTGAAAAATTTTAGTCACATCAGTTAAAGACTAACTAACATTTATAAGAACTAGGGCCACGGTCGGCAACTGGCTGACCGCGTCCAGACCGTGGAAGGTCGAAGCCTGGACGGCCGAAAAAGATATTGCAAATGATGAATTTATTCATTTTCCAACAATTCTTGAATATGAAAAGAAGAATTCCGAAATACACACTGAAGTGTTCCTAAATTTTATGTCAGATTGTGAAGGAATTTGGAGCAAGATTCCAAGACTGCAGAGATAGGTAAGTTGTCTCAATTCTTTAAATTGCCTTATGAAGTTGCTCCAGCTACAGAATGGACTGATGTGGCTGCGAAGTTGTCCAGTCTTGAAAAACCTTTACTTCAAATGGAGTTATTTGACTTGCAAGAAGATATTTCCTTGCAGATGTATAAAACTGGGTCCCCTGAAGAATTTTGGGGTAAACATGTCTCAGAAAAGCAGGAAAATTGTAAAAAAACTAGCTATTAATATGGCTATTATGTTTGACTCTAGATATGTATGTGAAAGAACTTTCTCCAAAATGAATTTTTTAAGGGCAAATATCGTTCGAGATTAACGGACACCGACCTTGAAGACACTCTTCGCATTAGCTCTTCACCACGTGAACCAAACTATAAAAAACTGGCTCAAGACCGCAAGTATTTTTTCGCATTAATTTTTCAACGAATGCCTGCTTTTTCTATTTTACTATGTGTTTGTAAACATTTTCAGAATGTATACCTATGTATGTAATAATTTTTCAAAACGAATACCTGACTTTTCTATTGTATATTATACTAGCAGGCTATGCCCGCTGCGCTGGTCAATATTTCCAAATGAACCTTGGATTAAACTAAATGGTGAATTTGAACTTGTATTTTAAACAATATGGATCTTCAGCTTGACCTTGCACATTACTGAAAACGATGCGAACGCCATTGCGATATAATATTATCTTAAGCGTTGGACAAAATTTAGCAATTAAGAAGTAATTGTTTTAGTTGATTATAAACAGCGCACTTATGGTAGGGTAATGAGACCGTTATGACAACAGGAATTAATACCTCTGTAACTAATCAACATATAATGAAATCGTATATACTAACACCATTCCTAAAAGTCATGCAACAGGGCCACTTGTAACAAAATATGTTCTGTAGATTTTTTTAAAAAGGCTAAACTTTCATAATCAGGCTCACTTAATTTTTGAACTTTTACTGTTGCTCTATAACTAAGTACCCTTGAACAATATGTATACACTAAAACCTTTCCAAAATTATTACCTAACTAATTGTGGTATATCCTACGAAAGTATTATAAACAATCGGAATGAAATACAAATTTCCGTTGTAAATATATAGTAGATGATGATGATGCGATTTTGTGTAATAGAATTCATAGTACAGTTTTCGCTTCAAACAAAAACGATGCTTTCAACATTAAAGCTAATACACCAATATGTGAAGCATCCGATTACGGAAGGTTAACTTGAATTCTCATGAGCAACTACTCAAAGAAAAGTGAATACGTGCTTTTGTGATACTTTTATGTCAGCCGGGCGCAGGTAATAAATCAATAAAGATTGTTTTCATAGCATATTCTTATTTTATTATTTTCATTTAAAACACAAACCTTTCACTCATTTAATTTAAAATGCATGCCTTATACTAATTTCATTTAAAAAACTGAAAAGATAAACAATAAGAGGAAATAATGCCATAATTAAAAGCAAAAAAATATTTTTAATTTACATACGCAAAATGTAACTACTGCTACTGGGAATTTTAAAAATGCTATCAGCGAGATGTGCGCACGGTTGTTATAAATGTACCCATTTTTTCTTCTTATCGAGGAGCAATTTATAAATCGCACAATATTATTCCAATTCCAATTTCTTTCATTGAGGAACCTGTGACTGGAAAAAATGGAAAAAGACTCTTGTAGATTCTTCGGATGACGGCATCTGACGCCATAAACCGAGTTTATATATATGAAAATAATTTTTAAGTCGTTACAAACATTGCTTTCATGCTTAAATATTTTCATTGGTACTACTTGTTATCCCGTCGACCAATTTCGCCAAATTATATAAATCGCCAAACCATTCGCCAGATTATATAAATTGACATAATCTTTATTTTAAATAACGAAATAACAAATAAATTAGTATAACATTAATAAAAATACAAATAAAACGTCGAAATTAAAATCACTTGATGACGTAAACACGTGTAGTTTGTTTAAATTCAACTGAATTTGATATATACGATCAACCATTATTGGCATTTAATCGTATAGTTTGACGATAGATTTTTGGTCGACGATATATCTAAGTAGTACCTTTTCCATTTTTGTTTTATAACGCTAAATTCTTAGTAATTTTTTCCCTTTTATTTTACATAAAATCACTATTTTTTTAAAAAATTAAGATGCTTGCATTTTTATTTCAAACTCATAGAGCCGTTTTTATTTTTTAGCCAAAAGGGTTGATTTGAATTTTTTCCGTTGCTAGAGTAACGGATGTAATGATAGATATTTTGAGGTTTAGATGCCAAAGACACCGCCAAATTAGAAAAATATGAAATGTGTCATGAACTGTTGGACTTATAAAAATTTATTTGGTAGCATTCGATTCAGCATACAAAACTACATTAAAATATGCTATCATTTGACGCATAATTTTGATATTCGATTTTTTTCCCCTCCCCGTGCAAAAACCATTAGGGATGACACTTTAGAAAATCCTTTCTTAGCAGAAGTTTATGTCATAAGAAGTATTTTTACCACGATTTTCAAGATTTTAGGTTCAGTAGTTTGCGCTGTGCGTTAATTAGTCCCCTAATCCAGACTTAATTTTATATACTATATTAGATATGCGATTTTGCGGTGAATCGATGATCGAAAATTAGTCCAATATCATTTGAAATATTACATAACAGAGGAGAAAGTACGAAGAAAGACGAAGAAGAAATGACGAATTACAAAAGACTTGTAATTTTTTTTTTTCAAAATGTTGAATTTTTCCATAGTAATAACGTATTAAAACATAAATTTCCTTAAAAATTATCTTTATTTCCTAGATTTCGAATCTGTGAATTTTCCTATAAATGAAATTGGCGATATGACTTGAGAAAATAGATAATATTTGCTTAAATAAAATGGGTAATATTCGTTGATCTGAGTTCGAGTTTATAAATATCACATGCTTTCGGAATTACGGCGAAAAACATTTTAAAAAGTATGAAATTATTTTACAATATGTATGTGTGGCAGAAATTCACACTGAAATTTAAGTATTCGATTCCATTTTTAAAATATTAACTGATATCTATATAAGTTACAATTGAATATGAAAATGTACTCAAAAAATGATCTCTTTCACCTAAAAAAACACCATTTGTGAGAACAACCTCAAGCTAATGTCACGCTTATGCATTTTTGACTTAAAATCACATTGTTTGGCGACAAAAGAAAAATAAAAAATTGTAAAGAAACAAATAGTAATTACACATGTGACTCACAATTACATCTGCTTGTTTCTTCTATAAGTCACGTGATGGGACAATTAGATATATAAAAAAAGAAAAGAACAGAACAGAAAGAAAATGTCGTTAAACTTTCATCTAATCAAATTTTCAGATTCGTTTCCATATCTAACGCAAGCGATAAAGAGCCAAATATTGCGTATCAAGTGTAATATTTCTTATTAAATTAATTTTTAAGCATTACAAATATTTCTTTCAGGTCTTGATTAAATGTTTCCGTTTTTTAATATTATCACTCATTAAAACGGATTTTCTTCTTCTTTTTTCTTTTTTTTTTTTTCATTTAAATAAAATTAGTAACAGTTTTTCTTTTATTTTTCGAGGTTTAATAGCCGTTTCAATTTTTTTTTATCAACGATGAATTTCGCCAAGAAATAAAATGGTAACCTTATCGCCCAAAATAACAGAATTTTCCGTCATAATTCTAAAACTAATATAGGTAGAATAATGTGTTATAGCTTAAAACCTTCCCTGAAACAATACCTATCTAACGGTATAGGTTCCGTAAAAATCCATGCAGTAGAACTCGAAATCTAGGCATTCGGAACGAAATTTCCGTTTGGATTTTATATATATAATAATAGATAATAGAATAGATAATAGATTTTGTATATATATAATAGAATAGATAATAGATTATGTGTTATGAACTATCTCAAAGTTTAAAACAGATCGCATTGTAAGATTTCCTAATTTTAACAATATCGCGTTATGTTAGTTCCACATTCCACCACCAGGGAGCGCACTCTATTCTTAACGAAAGCGTATCTGAACGAAACTCCTTCATGCAACCTTTCCGTAGATACATGAATCGGGAGGGTGGCGGTCTTAACCAAGAATTTAAGATAATTGCTGAAATTACTACGAAAAATATTTTAAAGGGGCCCTACGCGGGCCCCTAATAGAGTTAGAGGAAATCGGAAGACGGCAAAATAATCGCGGGGAAAAGTTTGCTTGGGTGCTTCGGAGCTACTTTAGGCGCGAGATCTAAGCTCTACGACCAATAGGAGCACAGATATTTAAGGAAATATGAAGTAACAAAGTCCAAAATAATAGATTGTTCCGTAATAATTCTATAACTAATTTAGGTAGAATGATGTGTTATAGCTTAAAACCTTCCCTGGAACGATACCTATCTAACGGTATAAGTTCCGTAAAAATCCATGCGGTAGAACTCGAAATCTCGGCGTTCGGAACGAAATTTCCGTTTGGATTTTATATATATAATAGAAGATGTATGTGTATGTAAAAATAACTGTTTCAAAGTAATAAGTACTTATATTTCTTAAGTTTTTTTCTTCTCTAAAGCTCGATAAAAATTTTCAAAAGTATTCGGACCCCACTTAAAATTACTTGCCGACCCCTGAACTAGGGGATACAACAGGGGCGCGCCAGCAGTATCCGGCGCCTGTGTGCAGAACTTCATTTGGCGCTCCATATCTATAACCCCCTCCTCCCTCCCCCCTCAAAAAAAAAACTTTATAATTTTTTAAAATAACTATAAATGCATACCTGCCAAGCATACCTAATGCATACCTAACCTTCCGGGGTTTTCTCCAGGTCAAATAAACAAATTTTGAACCTGAAATCTTATTTAATGAAATGTGTCTTGTTTCTATAGGGTTCTTTTTTATTTCATTTATTAAATTAAATTTCTTATTCAAAATATTTTTGTTTAACTTTAAAAATAAGGAATGTTGGCAGCTATGTAAATAACGGACATCCTTAAAAAATGGGTTCTTCAGCTGCTTGCTACCTCCCACCACAATGGCATACCTCCTAAGAAATTAGCTTTTACCATCGCTCCCCGAATTTTTAAGCGTTCGTCTTTAGTTATATTTCTACTTAAAACAGTTCAAATAAACTTTAATTTAGAAATATAAATGTGTTTAAATAATCAATGGTAGCACCATGACACAAAGAAAGGGGTGCTCGTAATACGGTAAATATATATAAAGGTAGAAAAATATTTTCGCAAATTACGGAGCGCGTTATAATTTTTTTAATTCTAAGACGCGATTTAAACAATTACCACACATAGATCATAATTGCGGGGTGTATTTTTAAATGTTCCCTCAGTCCCAGAACGATTGGTTTTATATTAGCAAATATAGAACCGCCATGCTGGCTATAATGTCAAAACGTATCTTTACCTTGTCACATGCTTAACCCTTCCTTTTTTTTTTTCGGATTTTTTTATCTTTTGTATTTCGATTATAAAAAATATTTTTTTGTTGCTGAAAATTAATATTATGTTCTATCCGAAATACGAAAACGCAAAACATTTTTGTCATTAAGCAAGTAAGCAGCATTATCCTAGGTCATATAGTTTTTCAGAAAATCGCACTTTTCCGTTATACATAAGCTTTACTTTGCGGGCGCTCAGTGAGGAAATTGGGGGGAGTTCGAGATAGTCATCGACACGAAATCATCCACGGATTGTTGATAATAATTTTTAAAAAGGATTTTGGATAATTAGCCGAGATATTAATTAAAAACCTTTCTAGATAAATGCAGCACAGATCAAGGCGGCGATGCAACTTTGCGACATCCTTTCAAAGCGCACTTGTCACAATGTCACCTTTAAACTTTGTACAAGGTCTTTGTTTTAGGTAAGGCGAATCATAATGATAAATAGTCACCCTTTTTCATTCCAACTGAATTCAATTATTGAAAAATATTTAATAGAACAATTCCAAGTTTTTTACAAAGTCAACGCTTAAATTTATTGTACGGAAGTTTTTGTGAGTAAAACTTGTTATTCTTTGTTCAAAGCAAATCTAATAAATACAATTGAAATTTCCATGAAACGTAATTCAGTTTGAGGTTGTTCTCATAGATATTTTTACTTCCTGAACAACATGAAACTTTCTTACATAATCATGCGCTAGTTTTTATGCATAAAAGCATAAAATGATAGGGATGACTATTAAATTGGTTTGGAATCGAATGGCGCTTTTCATTGTTTTTAAGCATTGCATTTTAAATTATATCCTGTTTTACTTATTTATTGTTTCAGTTATATGTAGCCGATTAATTTGTGCTTTTTTTGCCAAATTACAGGGGAACCGTGCATAACCTGAGGCTTATGTTGCTTTATCATTGTGCAATATAATATACTAACCGCTTATATATCGTTAGAAGGGGTTAATTTACACCGGAGCCCAACTCCGGAACTTCTCTGTTTTTAGTAAATATTTAAATATTGGTCGGAATTCCCCAGAGCTCATAAGTAAAGGGCTCCAGAGCCCAGTGCTATAGCGCTCCCGAAAAACCGAAGCCTAAATTACCATTTCCTTTGCTTTTCATCTCCAAACTTTTGCATTCTTTTTTATCAAAACACTTATACATAATAATCCAGTAGAAATAGCATTTTGCCTTGCAAAAATTCGGGTAATTCTGATTTTCGGGTATTATGTATGGGTTGACCCTCTAATGAAAAAACCAAGTTTTCGACCTTCTAGACCTTGTGCGTTTTTTACTATATCGAAAAAACCAAAATATTTCGTCACTTTTTTCGATTTTTCCTGATTAACTCAGTTTCAGTGCATTTTACAAAAACACTTATAATTATAATTTTGTAGAGGACAAAATTCTCTACAACATGTACTATTCATGTTTGTAAATTGACCAAATAGGAGGCGAGATACGGAGCCGAGAAAATGGGGTACAATTTGCTAAAAGTGGGAAAAATACAAATGACGTTAGTTTTTCTTCAATAACCTATTTTTATTTTTTATTTTTCCGTTTTAGGTGCAAAAGTATCGTAATAAACTTTGTAAAGTATGAAATATCCTACGAGTTTCATTCATTAGAACATTAATTATCTCTAACAGACTCTAAAATCAGGACAACACGATTTATGGTTAAAACAGGAAAATACCGCCTGGCAAGTCATTAATTTAAAAACGATCTTTAATTTTTGATACTGAATAAACGAAGCAATTAATTGATTATAGTATGTACAATAAAAAGTAATTGGAGAATAGTTGGCGGGGGGGGGGGGGAGGAAGTTAACCAAAAAACCTAGCCGGTAGACACGCCTAAAGCCTAGTCGGTCCCTACACGCGCCAGAGTTTCGGCTAAGAATCGGAAGTCGAAAGGAAAGTTAAGTGCTGGGAATAATATAAAAAATACTGCAAAACTAAATAAAATATAATTTAGAAATTTTAAAAAGGTAAAAGGATTATACAGGTCCGAAACTAGGGGGGGGGGGGGAGGCATATGCTTCATTCGCCAGAATGGAAGGCAAAGAGGGAGTAAAATGGAGATTTGGTTTGTTGCATTTGTATTAATTTGTCACACAAATTTAGTTAGTCAAAGTTTACATTAATAATAAATCTATCTCACATTTAAAATATTATTTCCAATATAGAGAGGACCTACAATTGAACCACCAATTGGAAGAAGGGAATAAACGCCACTTTTTGACACATTCATTTTTCTACACTTTTACATTCTTTAGACGTAGCGCTTAGTTGTGAGTTCGAAGAAAATAAAAAAAAACATACGAAGCGAATGGTTTTTGTTATTTTCTTCGAACTCACAACTAAGCGCTACACGTCTAAAGAATGTAAAAATGTAGAAAAATGAATGTGTCAAAAAGTGGCGTTTATTCCCTTCTTCCAATTGGTGGTTCAATTATGCTTATGCATACTAAGACGGAAACTTGTATAAAGCGAAATTGTTTTGGGGTTTTTTTTAATTCAACTTTAAATTTTAAAATAAAGCAATGGATATTATAAACTTATAAAATTATGTATGTAAACTCACTTTTCGTAGGAGGGGGATAGTGTGTTTGTGTGAGAGTGAGCAAAATCCATGATTGTCCTAGAATGGAGAAAAAAAAAAGCTAGTTTCGGCCTAGAACTATCGAATAAGAATAATTGTTAAAAATGAGTTCGGAAAGCCCAAAATGCGTGATTCTATGCGTTAAAAGTAATAGCAGAAGCAACATTGACCATTAATCAAATATATGAATATTATTACCCTAATTTCCCCGTATAAGCCACGGCTTAGATAACTCTGTTTTCTACCAGATTTTTTTTTTTTTTAAAATACATTCCGACTTATTTCTGCTTAGTATTTACTTAACTTCATTTTTGAAAAACAATTTCTGGTTTGAAACAGACTTAACCCGGGAGAACTCACTGCATGAGATTTTCTCTCACCGTCGTACTTTTTTTAAGACTCTTATTTAAACCATTTTACATTTTAATTAAAATTTAAAAATGTTATTTCAATTATTTTACCTATTTATGAGTAAAAGTACTAAGCCAAGCAAAAAAAAAATTATATTAAGCGAATGTAAAGTAAAAGAAAAGCAATTGGGCACCGTGAGAGAAATTCTCACTAGCGAGTTCTCCCGGGTTAACATAGCCGCGGCTTATACGCAGGAAATTACAGTAAAAAACACTTTTCTAAGAGAGACATGTCAGAAAAGAAAAATAAAGCACTGTTTTCACCATAAAAAAAATTAATACTTTTTGTAGTTTACATTTAATTTACTAATTACTACATTTAATTAATATTAATATTTTGCATTTTTGTAGAGGATAAAATTTTTTACAACATGCACTATTTATGTTTGTAATTTGATCAAATAGGAGGCCAGATACAGAGCCGGGAAAATAGGGTAAAATTTGCAAAAATTACAAAAGTCCACAAATGATGGTATTTTTTGCTTTATAGCTCACTTTTACAGCATTTCAGAATCAAAATAGTCATAATAAACTTTTTAGAGCATGAAGTAGACCATAGTTTCATTAATTAGGCAATTATTTTTTGTAATATACTTTGAAAATCACAGCAACGAGATTTTGTTTAAAAACATGAAAATACTGCCTGCCAATTTAGTAATTTTTAAAAAGAGCTTTTATTTTTATATATTGAAAACTCGAATTAATTAATTATATCATGTACAAGATACTAATCAATAAATATATAGTAAGTATAGTCACTTTATATATGTTTCCTTTTTCTGTTTGGCCCTGGTATCCCGCCTCTTGTACTTGACTCGATTGTTTGTTCTAGGTCGTCAAAGACTTCAAGGTCCAGTATAACATCAGGAGCGTTGCCACATAGTATAATAATATTCATATACTTGATTAATTGTCAATATTTCTTCCGCTATTACTTTTAACGTATAAAATCATGCATTTTGGGTTTTCCGAATTCATTTCTAACAGTTATTCTTATTCGATACTTCCAGGCCGAAACTAGCTTTCATTTTTATTCTGGGGCAAACATGGATTTTGTTCCCCTCCTGCGCAAAGTGAATTTATATACAGAATTTTATAAGTTTGTAATATCTATTGCTTTATTTTAAAATTTAAAATTGAATTCAAAAAACCCCGAAATCAATTCCGCTTTATACAGGTTTCCGTCTTAGTATGCATAAGCATAATTGTTGGTCCTCTTTATGTTGGGAATAATATTCTCAATGTGAGATAGATTTTCCATTAATGTAGACTTTGACTAACAAACAAAAATTTGTGTGACAAATTAATACGAATACGACAAACCAAATCTTCATTTTTCGCCCTCTTTGCCTTCCATTCTGGCGAATGAAGCATATGCCCTTCCCCCTCTAGTTTAGGCCCTGTATAATCCTTTTCCTTTTTAAAATTTCTAAATTATGTTTTATTTATCTTTGCAGTATTTTTTTATATTATTCCAAGCACTTAATTTTACTTCCGTCTTTCGATTCTTAGCCCAGGCTCTAGGCGGCGCATATATCTACCGACTAGGTTTTTTGGTTAACTTCACCCCCCCCCCCCTCTTCCCCAACTATTCTCCAATTACTTTTTATTGTACGTACTATAATCAATTAATTGCTTCGTTTATTCAGTATCAAAAATTAAAGATCGTTTTTAAATTAGTGACCTGCCAGGCGGTATTTTCCTGTTTTAACCATAAATCGTGTTGTTCTGATTTTAGAGTCTGTTAGAGATAATTAATGTTCTAATGAATGAAACTTGTAGGATATTTCATACTTTACAAAGTTTATTATGACACTTTTGTCCCTAAAACGGAAAAATAAAAAATATAAATGAGTTATTAAGGAAAAACTAATGCCTTTTTTTTTTTCCTTCCCCACTTTTTGCAAATTGTACCACATTTTCCCGGCTCCGTATCTCGCCTCCTATTTGGTCAATTTACAAACATGAATAGTACATGTTGTAGAGAATTATGTTTTCTACAAAACTGTAACAAGTTTTTTTGTAAAATGCACTGAAACCGAGTTAATTAAGAAAAATCTAAAAAAGTGACGAAAAATTTTGGTTTTTTTCGATATAGTAAAAAACGCACAAGGTCTAGAAGGTCGAAAACTGGGTTTTTTCATTAGAGGGTCACCCTATGCACAATACCCGAAAATCAGTTACCCGAATTTTTGCAAGGCAAAGCCCTTTTTTGGGCTATTTCTACTGGACTATAACGTAATGTGTTGCACAATACAAGTAGGAGATGGCGAGGAAAAAGGCTCAGTTTTTATATTAGTATTTGGGCTTCTCTGACTCAAGCTCAATATTTATTCATGTATAGGGAAAATAAACTTTTCCTCCTTCAAAATTACATGTTATATTCTATTTCAAATCATCTTAGTGCTATTTTGAGCAGAATGAAGGGAAAACAGAAATCATGTTTTTCTATTTCAAATTTATTATATTCATATTTATGTCGCCGACGACGTGTTGATACGGCGCCACTCAAGAGACTGAACGATGAATTTGCTTTCAGTTCGATTTTCTTTTGTGACAGTAGGATAATTTTTAATTGGTAGTTTTTTTTAATATTTAGATGTCCAATTTAGACCTGAAAAGAATATTTTCTGTTTTTAGCCAACGAGCATCAGTTTGAGGTTTTTTGACTTCTATTGCGTACCAGTATAAAAGTCACGTTAGTGATTTTTCTATTTATTTTGTATCATGAACACTGCCCATGCTAAGGCTCTGCTCTGCACATTTACGAAGTCACTTTCATTTGTAAGTAAATATAATTGTCATGTATTGTTATTCTGATAGAAAGCAATCGAGCAGTGTTTGCCCTTTTGTATAAAAGCGCCGAATCTTTCCGATAACTGTGTCAAATTTTTAATTTAATCTGATTTTCAGGACTCACCACAAAAGATTGTTATGTGGAAGGAATCGATTATAGTTTAAGATATGCGCCTTTTATAGGAAATTGAAAAACATTAGTCCATTCTTCAGCATATAAATATTAATTTCTGTAAATTTCATTTAATTTTTTTCTTAAAAATGCGTATCTGAAAACTATCCTTTTTTGTGTTAACACTATTTCCGAATCATAATCCTTATCATATTTAATCGAAGAATTCTGCAATTAATTAACATTAAAATTAGACAAAGATTACTATTCAGAAAGAGTGATAACTAGAAAGTGGAATAGTTGACATCTAAGCATATGCTGATAGATATTTAATTTTTTTATTTTGCTAAAGCAAAAAAAAAATGCTTTAAATTTTGCAAATAATGCACGAAATATAAATATGCAGATTGGAGTGACAGCTGGGGGGGGGGGGGGGGGGGACGGTACGGTTGTTAGTAGCGGTACCGCAAAATACTAGGGCTCTGGTACTTTTTTGTTAGAAATTAAGCCCTGATCGTCAGTATGTGTATCGCTACCAATACTACAGTAAGATACAAGTGTTACATATTTTCAATCATTTGAATAATGGAGTCCATTAATATTTGCCACCAGCTGCAGCGCGAACCCTGTTTTCGGAAAGGTTGGAAAGGCCTGATCTAGAGCAAGGATGCCAAACACGGCATTCGCGGTTTCCTTTCCGAATTTTTTAAGTTTGTAGCTTTTTTTTTTTTAAATGTATTTCAGTCGCTTGAAGGCGCCCCTCAAACATGACCTTTCGACTTATCTTTCGACACCATGGCGCCTTTCGGCTTGAGACTCCCTCCCCCACCCCTCCTAAAGCTACGCCGCTGAAAAACATCTGCAAATTTGAAATATTTTAAAAATAAAAATGAATTCATAAATGTATCAGAAATAACCCACTTTCGAGTTCAATAAATTTAAATTAAATAAAAATTTTCAAATATTTCAGCTTCGGCTAAAATATTTGGCGCCTTTAGTATTCTGGCGCCTGTGTGCGGTGCACACTTTGCACACTGGGTCGGCGCGCCCCTGGGATACAATCTAGCTTTCCCGATCAGGGTTACAAAATTGTAGATGAAAACCGAACCACATTTTGCGTCGGTTTCGGTTTCTGTAGTTTCTAGTTCTCTAGTTCTCGAATTTCTACTTTTCTACTTCTAGTATACCCTAGCTTTTTAGTACTCTAATTCTGTCTTGCAATAAGGATTGTCTAAAAAAAAAAAAAAAAAAAAAAAAAAAAACGTCAAATTCAGCTATATGATTAAATGCTAATATAAAATGAAAGTAAATAATTAGTTTTCAAACATTTTGTTTATTCTAATTTTGTCAAAGATATAATACTGTTGTTTTTTTTTTTTTTGCCGTGAGGAAATGTTTTGTTTGTAACAATAAATAATTTATATGGTATATTATTGTATCTTTCAATCAGCATAATTCAAATTATCCGCGAAAACTGAATTATTGGCCCAAGTGTGCCGTGAAAGTTGAATTATACGCTCAAAGTGTGCCGTGCAATGATAAAAGTTCAAAACCATGCCACAAATTAAATAAATTATCAGGGATTATTTTTCGCTTCTTCCTGTTTGTAATAATACGCCTAAAACAAAATAACAATATCGTTATTGATTTTGAGAGGAACACAGTCTTAGAAATTGTCTTCTAAATTCTCATAATCTTGAACTTTTGCCAACAGCTGATAACATTTTACGTTTAACGTTCTTTTTTTTTTTTTTTTTTTTTTTTTAACTTTTTTTACTACTGATTCAAAACATTGTATGCGAGAAAAGTAGTTTAGTTCGAAAATAGTTGTAGATTTTTTAGACTTGTTGTCAGCAGGGGGCTCGCTAAGGGGGGGGGGGGGCAGGGGAATTACTCTCTTTATATAAAATTTGAAAGAAAATTTATTTTTAAATCAATATTTAAATCTGAAATTGGAGTAACAGAAGCTATACAGAGAAAATACACTTACCTCAAAACCTCAAAATATTGTCTTTAATTCTAAACATGCGTGCAAAAAAAATTAAAATGGCACAAAAATTTCTGTTCTTGGAAGTGTTTCCTTCAATACTGATCAATAGTGCTTCCTTAGTGTACACAATTCTTATTGTTTATTCGAAAAATATGTGAAAACGTATGACCAAGGTCGTATTTTTCGACGGTAAAACTTAAGTTAATAGTATAGAGTCCCGATTATCCGAGTCCCGCTTAACCGAGTTATTTTCTTCTGATGGACTGGTGGCTTCCATTATTATGAAACAGCCATTATAAATAAAGTGTTAGGTGAATATGAAACGAGCAGAGCAGTCGTAAAAAGTTAAAACTTATTTTCTGGTCAGAATGGGGCGGAAATGGCCATATTTGTACGATTTTGTTACCTCTAAAATTTAAGGCAAATTTTTGCTATATTTAATCGTGGACAATTTTTAGATTGAATTAGGCAAAATTTGCTGGTAAGTTTTAGCGGCAAGGAAAAATTTTAGAAATTGATAACTATGCAGTAGCGTAGTGCTGCAGCAAAAAACTGCAGAAAATTGGACAACAACACATCAATTTAACAAAAACAACAACAACAAAAAAACTATCAATAGGAGTTTTCAAATAAACAATTTCCTTCCCCATATTTCTTAAAAGTAACGGAAATGCACGTCAAAGAAATGTTACTACTAGTACCATAAAAATGAATGAATTAAGTAAAAATTTATATTTCATCTCCTAGTTGATGACGATTTGTGTAAATCCGGTTTATCTGAGTTGAGATTGGTCCATATTAACTCGGATAATCGGGACTCTACCGTACCTCACAAATCTACCTGTCTAGACGGAAACCTGTCTAAACGTTATAGACAGGTTCTGTTTCCATAGGGTTTTTTATATTTTTATGTCCTTTTTTTTTTTTTTTTTTTTGTGTGTGTGTGTGTGTGTGTGTGTGTGTGTGTGTGCACTCTCCTACCCTCCCTTTTGAGTACCTAAAGTGGTTTAAACACCAACGTACGGAGTAACCAATTTCAATTCGAGTAACTTTTGCCGGTTACTCGATTTGTTTAAGCATACCACGACGTTCCTTGAAGCATTTTTCTATACGTTGCACCACTTTTTTCGAAGTTACTCAGAAAAGCGTTATTCCACAGTCATTCATACACACCGTGTGTTATGTAAAATCTAAAATCTGTATAACGCCATGTGGCGGTGTGTAAAAATGCAGCCTCAAACCCAGTGAGTTTCCTAACGATTACTCGGTAAAACGGTAATAGTCCAATAATGGCAACCCTTGTGTGTTTGGTTCTATGGTAATGCAGGCTTGCTATATAAGATTTTCCTCTCTATTTAGCGGTTACTCACTAAAACGGCAATAATCCAGGAATAGTAATTCCTGTGTGTTTAGCTTCTTCGGTAATTCAGGTTTGCTATGTAAGTTTCTCCTCTTCATTTAACTTGTTTTTTGATAGAAGAATATCTGTCTATGTCATTTTTTAAATATAATGAAAAAAATCAAATATAAAATTCACGATTTTATAAATGTAGCTTTCGAGCGTGAATTTCTTACGAAATAAAGATCTGAAATAAAATAAAATATTCAGTGAATGCAAAATATTAAAAAGAAATTGCAGCAGGCCTAATTTTAATAGCGTAAATTGTCAATATTTCAATTAAATTCATTATAAACATGCCCTCTCGGCGCCAGCCGAAACAATGGGTTATTTCTTCTGCTTCTTCTTTTTAATTCTTTTAAAGATATAATGCATCAGATTTAATAAAATTTAAACAAATTGGTGTTATTCCCCTCCAAATTCATTATTTTGTTAAGAAAGCTAATTTGTAGCGAAATTTTTAATTTCCTTACGGAATGTAATTACATGCATATGAGATAGCTATATCAAATTTGTTAAGCAATTATTTAAATTATAGAATAAAAAATACCAAACTGGCTATAATATTTTCCCTATTTCATACAAGCTCCTAACCCAAATCATTCAACGAAAGCCATAAAAATTTTTAAATGTCTCGTCTAGCAAGATAAACAGCTTTTATTGAAATCAAACGATTTTAACATAGTGTAATAATGAGTTGATGGATTGAAAATCTAGTTCCCTTAACTGTAAATTTATTCGATTTTTCATATGGCCATTATTTTTAAATTTAAATGCCCAAATTGCGTTCTAGTTTTTTTTTTTTTTTTTTTTTTTTTTTTTTCTTTGACGATATTGTAACAACTAAAAGTTGTACATATGATGTTACTAAGCTATAATACTATTATAATACAAATGAAAAGTTATTTTAGTATGTCTGTCACCAAAGTAAACAATTCCCAATGTTTGTAATGAAATCGTTAGAAATTTACCATGTATTTCTAATGAACTGAACACATAGCTTCACTGACCATAGTGTTTTTTATTTAGATATTCAAAGGGTCGTTATTTCCAAACGAATTTCAGAATTTTCTTAATTAATGAACGCACCCAATTTAATTTACTTTTAAAAAAGAAAAATATATTTTTCTTTTCCGACTGAGCTAATACAACTTGTACATTGTAATAATTCCTTGGTCCGATTTAGACTACGTAGAGCAGTGGGGCAAATATTATTTTGAAGACCGATCTTCTGTCTATCCATAGAATTTGTTCATAAATAGTATGCTTAAGTGACTACTACTAATCTTCATGCCTTTTGTATATATACATAAATTTTATACCACGTAGTATTCCCATCTGTTAATTTCATAACACAACAATTAAAAATATATATATCTAGTAGAAAAATAGGAAACTAATAAAAAAATTGATGGATTGGTTTATGGGATAAAAGTTTGCGACCTTCACCTTTGTTTATCTATGTATGTCATGAAATATCTAAAAGAACACCCCCCCCCCCCCGCACTGATAATCATAAATTGTTTTAACTTGCCGCGTTAAAAGGAAAACGCCAATAATTTCACTTGAAAACAATGTACTACTATGTTTTTATAATACAATTCTAATCATTAGTTTTTTTATGATGTAGCTCATTCTTTTTTTTTGGGGGGGGGGGAGGGCATGAGCTACAAGAAGTAGAGAAGGAAAGGAGAGGAAACGCCCTTCCTTAATATTTGAAAGTCTTTTTGGCGAAAAGGAACATTGGTAATTTTTGGCCAATTTTACTCAATTTGGCATCCCAATTCCTGCCATCGTGAACCCGCTCAAATGAGGTGGCAGGGGCTCCATTTGAGGGGGATGAGGGGCAATAGTGCCCCCGCCCCAAGGAATTTGATTTTTCAGAAAATTTATTAACTATCAATTGCCAAACTCAAACAAAATTTTAAAAATTTCTCAAACGCTAAAGTAATTTATCAGATTTGATTGAAATAAAAACATATGCATTAAATAAATGCTTTATGCATAGAAATTAATCATTATAAAAAATATTTCCTATTCGAACTTTCTTAAGGTGAGACCCATATCGTACTTTGGCTAATTTAAAAAAATACATGAGAGACATTTTCTTTTATCAATTGCTTCTCAACTGTATACAACTTGATCATAGGAAAACTAGTCCCCTCATTCTAGAAATTCAGGGGTACAGTTTTTTCCGATAGTTTTTTTTTTGGGGGGGGGGGGGATTGAAGGGGCGAGTACAATTCAAGTTCTTAATTATCCGGCTTTATTACTTTTTTTTTGGATTATTAGTGTCACATTATATTTACTGCAATTACTGCTGTGTTATCAAATTATTTAATTACTAGCAAACCCCGCGGCTTTGCTCGCGTAATATTTGAAATATGCCAAGTGATATTTATATGTCTAATTTTTATTAAAAGGTACTAACTAAATTTTTATTTTATTAAAAGGTAATATTTTATTTTATTAAAAGTTTTTTTTTTATTAAAAGGTACTTATTACTTTTAGGAATAATTCAAAAATTACTATTTAAAACACAGTTTGATTAAACATCATTATTACACTGCATTAGGCAGAAATGAGACTTAAATTAATAAAATGAAGTAAAACTAAATAAATGATAATTTAAAAAAATATTTTTAAACTTTTATGCTCAATTAATACGCTCGTTTCAGTATTCATTTGAAGTTTTGAATTTTTTAGAAACCATCTTCTTACATCTTAAAATTAACCATCATGTCAAATTCCAAGTCCTACCACCTCTCCCAACATAAAGGGCTATGTTGAAACAGGAACTGTCACCATTAATTTGCCAACATTAATTTTGAAATCGGTTTGTTATTTCCTAATATTCCACAGAAACGTAATTTAAAAAGCTTTTAAAGCCCTTTTTTAGAACGTTTGTTGTTCCTGTGAACCCCAAATGGTAGAATTATCGGCATAAAATATAGCCTGTGTAGGATCAGAGACTGTTACCACTGATTCGCAACTATTACTTTTATAATCGGTTTATATTCCCTGAAATTGCATAGAATCGTAATTTAGAACTTTTTAGAATGCTTTTCGCACCTCCCCTTCGCTTCACCCCTTTTTAATTCGAATTTATTTTCGACGTTCCTTCGAGGGCATTTATATTTTATAAGTAACTACCATGTCATATTTAAAGTTTCTAGCCTTTTCAGTATTACAGAAATCGCAATTTAGAAAGTTTTTAGCTCCTGCAACCCTCTGGTGGTAGTGGAACAGACATAAAATATAGCTTATGTTTGAGCAGATTTTATCACCAAAATTTGTCATCATTTTTTTTTTAATCGGTTTGGTAATTTATAAGTTTGCTTAAAATTTGTAATTTATAACGCTTTTCACTCACTTCATTTTTTTTAATTTGGAATTTTCTTTCGACTGTTCTTAGAAAGCAGTTGCATCTTGTAAGTAAATACCATGCCATACTTCAAAGTGTTAGACCCCTCAGTTGTGCAAAAAACGCAAATTAGAACATGTTTTGCTTTTGCAACCCTCAGACTCAGATGGTAGTGACAGCAACATAAAATATAACCTATGTTATAGCAGGGACTGTCACCATTTATTTGCAACCATTACTTTTGAAATAGCTTTGGTATTTCCTTAGATTGAGTAGAAATCGCAATTTAGAACGTTTTTAGGACGCTTTTCGCGCATTTCACTCCTTTTTAAATTTCCATTTTTTCGAAACTGTTCTTAAAGATCATTTATATCTAATAAATATGTACCTTGCCTAATTTTAAGTTGCTAGCCCCTACCGATCACAAAAATCGAAATTTAGAACGCTTTTTTGCTCCTGCAACGTCTTGGTGATAGTGATAACGACATAAAATAGTGTCTATATTAGAGCAGAGGCTGTCAGCATCAATTTCCTACTATTACGTTTGAAATCACATTCATTCTTCCTGAGATATTGCCGACAAATCAGCATTTAGAACGTTTTTAGAACGCTTTTCGCGCATTTTGCTCCTGCATCTCCTCTGGGGTAGTGGAAACAGAAATAAAATATAGCCTATCTTGGAGCAATATCTGTCACCATCATTTTTACACCATTATATTTGAAATCGGTTCAGTACTTCCTGAGATTGCATAGAAATCGCAATTTAGAAAGTTTTTTACAACGCTTTTTGCGCATTTTGACCCCCTTTTAAATTTCGATTTTTTTTTTAGGAAATGTCCTTAGAGATCTTTGATATCTTATAACTACCATTCCAAATTTCACGATTCTAGGCCCTTCCTTAAAGCAAAAGCCGCAATTTAGAACGTTTTTCTCCTGCACCCTCTTTGGGGTAGTGGCACCGACATAAAACATCACCTATGTTGGAGCAAAGGTTGTCACCATCATTTTGCGCCATTATTGTTTAGATCGGTTTGGTATTTCCTGAGATTGTGTAGAAACCACCATTAGAACGTTTTTTAGGACGCTTTTCGCGCATTTTTACCCCTTTTAAATTTCGAATTGTTTCAGAACTGTTCTTAGAAATCCTTTATATCTAATAAGTAGTTAATATTTCAAATTTCATATTTCTAGGCCCTTCGGTAACGCAAAAATCGCATTTTTAGAACGTTTTTTGCTCCTGCACCCCCTTTCGGGTAGTGGCACCGTCATAAAACATAGCCTATGTTGGAGCAAGGGTTGTCACCGTCATTTTGACACCCTTATTTTGACACCATTATTTTTTAAATCGGTTTGGTATTTCCTGAGATTGTGTAGAAACCACCATTTAGAACGTTTTTTAGAACGATTTTCGCGCATTTTCACCCCTCTCAAATTTCGAATTGTTTAAGAACTGTTCTTAGAAATCCTTTATATCTAATAAGTAGCTAATATTTCAAATTTCATATTTCTAAGCCCTTCAGTAACACATAAATCGCATTTTTAGAACGTTTTTCGCTCCTGCCCCCTTTGGGGTAGTGACACTGACATGAAACATAGCCTATCTTGGAGCAAGCGTTGTCACCATCATTTTGACACCAATATTTTTTAAATCGGTTTGGTATTTCCTGAGATTGTGTGGAAATTACCATTTAGAACGTTTTTTAGAACGCTTTTTGTGCATTTTCAACCCTTTTAAATTTCGAATTGTTTAAGAACTGTTCTTAGACATCATTTATATCTTATAAGTAACTAATACTCAAAATTTCATATTTCTAGGCCCTTCAGTAACTCTAAAATCGCATTTTTAGAACGTTTTTTGCTCCTACACCCCCTTTGGGGTTGTGGCACCGACATAAGATATAGCCTATGTTCTAAGTTGAACTCACACCATCATTTTGATACCATTACTTTTGGAATCGGTTCGGTAGTTCCAGAGCTTACCTCCGACAAATAAACAATTTTTTCCTCTTTATAATAGGAGTATAGATTTGCTTTATTAAACCATATTATGTATGGAACACTCTCAAAATTCTTCAACGCCCAGGAATGGAGTCTGTGCGCATCCAACAAATACAATTTCTTCAGTCCAAAAACCGACAGACTTCCACCAAATACTAAAGTAAAAAACACGTTTATAATAAAGTAGTCTATAATTTTATCCCCTATGTACAGAAATGAACACATGGGTTATTACTATGGGCCACAATCAATAGTCAAATATATAGTTTTTCCTTTAAAAAATATCCAGGACGTCCTTATGAAAAACCAGGTCATCCTGACTCCGACCGAGATAAAGCACAATCAGAAAAACTTAAAATGTACAGTCGTGGAAAAAAAAAAGTAAACACCCTCTACTAACTCCTCAACAAATTATCGTAGACGAAAGTTACTGGTACCGGACGATTGGAAAATGATAAATTTTGAATTATAGACATTCAAAATTTAGCACTTCTAATGTTAAATTACGTTTTCATATTTTTATTTATATCTCCTGAAATTATGCTCCTAATGAGCTAATTTTTTGTGTAGCAATAATACTAATATATCCAAACATAAATACGTTGAATTTGCAATTTTTATAATTTAATGATATGAATTATGAATTATGAAATTAATATTCGAAAAACTTATGAATTGCAACATACAATTTTTTTGATGGATTTATATTTATTAAGTCCTGCTTTATGGAAATCCAAAATTTCACATTTTTCTTCCAAGTCAAATTACGCTTAAAAAACGGCAAAATGATGGTTTAAGGGGCCGTCTATGATAGAAGTGAGTAAATATTTTAAATTTATTCTCCTATCCTGTAATCTTAGAAAGATCCCCACGGAGGGCACTCTCCCCAGGTCTATATCCCTCGTGTAGATAATTGGCCGTAAAAATCAACCCAACCCAACCCTATCCTGTAATCAAACAGGTTTCATTGACGCTTAAACGTGCCTTGATCAAGAAGGCAGCTCTCTCGGTTAACAATCGAGTTCGGAACTTCAATTTGGATACAGCCCTTAAAATACGCTCGTTTTAAAATAAGTAATTTCTCGGAAACTTATTGCACGAATTGCATAAAAATTTGTTTATAGGCTAATTGAAAGGTATAGAGTTCATTTATGCTGTCAGAATTGTGTACTGCTATTGTAAAAAACAAAGTTGTGGTTTGTTTTAATATGTAGATGGCCCCTTAAACAAATTTTATATACAACATTTAAAAGTAGACTTTATTTCCAATCGTTTGGTACCAGTAACTTTCTTCTACGATAATTTGTTGAGAAGTTAGTGGGGGTTATTTACTTTTTTTTTCCACGACTGTACCTCACTCGCAACGAAGAAAATACGTGAACATATCCTGACGCAGGACTGTAATTCCATGTAAATACGAAAACCGCTAAAATGATTTCCATTAAAAGGCAACCCAATCCGAAATGAAAGAAAATTTAATTCTTATTTTAATACAATTATTGCAAAATAAGTCTACAATTATATCTTTAATATAAACTTTACATTTTATGTAGAAAAATGAAGATATAATATAGTATTCATTAATATTCAAATATGTAGCTTTTTCATCTGAAAAATATTCAGTATTTCTTTGAAAAATAGTATTAATGAACCCACCATGTAGTAGTGAAAACGCAGTCCGAAACAATTAACGCTTTACCTTACTTTTACTTGCAGAAAATCACTAAAGAAAATTTTCTTATCGCTGTAGATCACAAAAGTTGCAAATTTCTTGACCTTTTCATGACGTTCGTCTGCTGATTATCTCATGACTAATTGAATTTCATGATTCTTTTTTTTTTGCAATCATCTGACGAAATTTGCGATTTTTTTCGCGATCGTTTCACGGAATTCGCAATTTTTTTTTTCTGCAACCGTTATCGAAATTGCTTTTTTTCTCACGACCATTTGTCGAAATTCACAATACGAAATTCCATGTTTGTTTCTGGGATCTTTTGACAAAATTTGCAGTTCTTTTTCATGATCATTTGTTGAAACTCGTGATTTTTTTTACCACCGACTAATAATATTTGTAATTTTTGGCGCGATAGTTAGACGAAATTATGTATCTTACTTCACGATCGTTTGACGAAATTCCCCTCGATTGTTTGAGTAAATTTTCGGGATTTTTTGTACAATCTTTTGATGAAATTCGCGATTTTTTTCGCAATCCTTTTACAAAATTCGAGATTTTAGTTTGTACAGTCATTTGACGAAATCTGCATTTCTTTTCGCGATCTCTGATGAAATTAGCAACATTTTCCACGGTCGTTTGGAGAAATTAGCGATTTTTTTCCGCAACGATTTGGGGATTTTTTTTTTTCAAAATTTTGCAAAATTCGCGATTTTTTTTCTGTGACCCATTGATGAATTGATTTTCCGAATTCGAAAGAAAAAAAATTGTGGACTTTCACGAACAAGGAAAAAATTTGCAGAATATTCACATGTCCGTTAAAGAAGTTAAAGAGACAAAATCACACAGAACTTTTTTTATTGTGCGGGGTTTCCGAATTTTCAGTGAGATTTGTGCAGTTCTGCACATTGTCAATTCTGCCCGTTCCCAGTTTTCCGAACAAAATTTTTCCTTGTCCTTTGCCAGGAAACTTTTGAAATGGCCTCCCTGTAGTAAAACCTAAAAAAAAGAAGTGCGAAAAACACCAGAAAAAAGTTTCATTTTAGACAGGTCTCTGTCTTAGCAATTATAATTGTATGATCATTTTTTATCGAAATTTCTTTTTTTTTCCCTTTGAGAAAGAATTCTGTTATAGACAGACTTCGTTTTCATAAGTTTTACTGTAATACATCTCTTTTCAGAGCTATACTATAGAGTGGATGGTTTAACAGTCTTTGAGGATACCTGTAACCTATAACAGAATCCTGTCTAAAAAGAAAATTTTTCATATGCAATATATTGAAATTTTACCTGTTAAGACGGAAACCTGATTAAAACGAAATATTTAATTGGTTCTTAAGTTTTTGTATTCAAATTTTTTACTGTTTTTGCAAGCATGTTTACGTTTCTCGTTCGGTGGTGGTGGGGGAGGGGGGGGGGTAGACGCCCGATCCTAGCCTTAGCTATATAACTTAGCTCACAAAATCTTTGTCCTTCCCCAAGAAAGTTCTGAAATGGCGCCCCTGTGATGTGGCTCTGCATGTCCGTGCAATAGTCAGGCTTATAACGATAATTCTTAAGAACTCTTTTCGAAAGACATGTATATTATTAGCAGAATTTATAAACACTCCGCAATAAACATAATTTTAGCTAATATTAGAAACGAATACAATAGATAAAAATGCACTTTTAGTTATGTAAGTATCGCTCATAGACAGTAATGAAACCGAATTACCGTATAGTGCTCTATATGAGTTACTCTTGACATCTTTTAGAGTATCCTTGTAAAAGATTTATAAATACTACACACTCTTACATTTTGCAGAAAACATGTTGTAATACACCTCAGTAACTGGATATGATTAGATCACAGCCCAACTGGACTTTACCCTATGTCTCTGACTTTCGGGGCTTTGAAATTTAGTATGCAACGTTAATAAAGCTGATATTTTAAATCTATTTTGATCTAATAGTAAATATGATTGATATTTTGTGCTTTTACAGTAAGATAAGATTAAAATATGTATGTTATGCATATATATATATATATATATATATATATATATATTATGCATTTAAATATTTATATCTGTATTCTAAAGCATATAAAATATAAAATTTTCTGTGACAGTATAGGAAGGCGGGAAGGAGGCGAATTAATACTGGGCCTGCACCTTTTTTTAACTTGATCGAATCCTGCTCAATAATGCATATCGATTTCATTATGTTTGAAGAAATCTAACATAACTAAAATACGCTGTAACTTAATTATCTCTATAAATCTTAGTGTAACAGATTTTTTGTGTATCAATGTAAACGAACAACATATGTTATAACAAACTCATTCAATATAATTCTAAGTTCCATACATAGTAACAATTAGTTTCGGATATTCTCGGTAGTTAAAGCGTTACTATGATGACACATTTTACATAAATTTTTTCAGTGACAGATTTCGTTTTAACAATCGTATCATTACAGATAAAAAAAAAAAAGTTTATCTGTCTCATTTTCCTGTAATTTTCCCCAAATTATTCGAAATAAGACGAAAATATACCTGTTTCACCTGTTTTAAAAATAGTCTTTCATACTTATATGTCTTATATTTTCTGTAGATGCATATTAAATAAATAAAAGTAAAATTAGTTCCTAAAACAAATACCCTTTTATAAGTTTTATTTTTTTTTTAAATCACGCCTGAGCCTGATTATTAAAAAATAACGCTTTTTTACGCTTCATAGAAAGAGCGAAAGAGTGAATTTATTATATATATATATATATATATATATATATATTAATTACTTTGTTTTCATTTTTAAGATATAGCAACCAGAACATTTGATAATTTAATTTATATTAAACTATTAAATTGTAAAAGAGTATTTTTTTTAAATATTACACTTTTTATTTTTTACTTTCATTTATTTCTCCTTTTTAATTTTTGAAGTATGTCTTTGATGCAGTTTCATAACCAGCTGACCTATTTAAGCAAACGTAATTGGACGCATTATGGTCTCCATTGTTCTCGTGATTCATATGAAGACATAAGGGTCTGATTGTAACTTCTAATGAAAGAGGTCACTGGAAATACCCCTAAAATTACAGTGAAGATAAAAAAAAAAAATTCTTGTTTCTTATAAAATTTTTTAAACGTTTTCTAATGTTAAAAACAGTTTATAAACTAGTTAATAATGCAGCGCTCAGTCCGAAACTTGATTAATGTAAGGTTGTTTTAAAGTTTCATTACTGCGTCAGAGTAGAAGGTAATTTAATAGGTTTAAAACTTCTTGCAAAACCTTTAAAAACTGATTCATTTAAAAATAATTTCTTTTGGATAAATACATGATACAAAAAATAAATAAATAGAAAGAAATGTGACCAGTTAAACTGATGGCATTGAGCCCCCTATTCACACTAATTGTATATTACATTCTTATTTCAAAGAATAATTCTGCATGAAATACTCACTTAACTAAATTAGGAGGGGATTAGTCCCTGTTCCCCCCTTTATACTTAACCAATGAACCACCAAAACTAGTCAGGGAAGCCTTATCTGAATAAACCTTTATACCAAATTCCAAGCAAATCGGATAATTCTGCATGAAAAACACATTTAGCTAAATTAAGGGGGGATTAGCTGCCCCATATCCCCCCATTTTATACTTAACCAATGAACCTCCAAATATAATCAGTGAAGCGTCTTATAAGAATAAACCGGTATACCAAATTGGGAACAAATCGGATAATTCTGCATGAAATCCAATTTATCTAAATTAAAGGGAGGGATTAGCCCCCGTTCCCCCTTTATACTTCAAGAATGTATCCCCAAAACTCATTAGGGAAGCGCCTTTTCAAAATGAACCTATTTACAATTAAAAGGAAATTGGATATTTCTGCATAAAAAATCCATTTATTTAAATTAAGGTTCACACACTTTACACCCGTTCACACCCTTTATACTTAACCAATTAATCCTCAAAACTAATCTGCATCATCTGGTGTTATTCACTCCTTTCCTTTTATTTTGATAGAAAGACTTACGAAAGGGCTCCATTATGCAACCTTGCAAAAAGTTTATTTTAGATATTTGTGCTTTAAATTGCGTCGAATTTTTACATGTCATGTACATATTAAACATAACGTTCTAAACATTAGTTCTCAAAAAAATAATCAATAATAACTCGAAATTTTCTTGCACATTTTCTGTCTAATTTTTAAATAAAAAGCATGCTACTTGCAGACATAGTTATGGCATTAATTTGTAATCGATCAGTTTTTTTTTTTTTTTTTTCGATAAATGAATCACTTCTTTAGATGATAAACGATTGTAGTCTTTGGAAGAACTTTTTTCCTTTTCTGTATTGTCGTCTTCGAAAATCGACCAAAGACGAGCTCGAATTAAATTCTACATTTCATGCAGCGATAAGTGCATAAGAACGCATTGTACCTAGAAAGAGATTATTCTCTCTTTATATATTGCTAGCAGGCTTTGCGCGTTTCGCTAGTCCGTTTCGCCTAACTAACTTTGAAACAAATGAAAAATTTTAGTGAATTTGACCATCTGTTTTAAAGTAATTTGGAACGTTATCTGTCTTTCTGTATTGCTGAAAACGATACGAACGGCATTGCGTTGTTAAATTTTCTAATGTTTTAAGTAAAATTTGGGCTGTTAAGAAGCGATTCCTTTTGTTGATAATTTATTGTAAGATTTGATGTAAAACGATATGCAAAATACTAAAAACTCCCCTAAAAATTACCTAATTAGCAGTGCAATTCCCATCAAAATCCATTTAGCAGAATTTACGTTATCAACAGCCGGAACAAAATTTCCCATTTTATATGTATAGTAGATATTATAAACCACAAATCCTTCACAAATGCAATGATTTTCTGTCAAGTAAGCTGAGATTACTCGAAGATGCGATATTTTACCAATTCCTACACACAGGTCTTAGTTACTCGATGATGCAATCTTCTGCCGTGTGTTACGCAGCAATATAAGTTACTTGATGACACGGTATTTTACCAATTACTATACAATTAATATACTATCTCAGTTACTCGATAATGCGATCTTCTGTCGATTTATACACACAGCGATCTAAGTTACTTAATGGTACGCTTTTTTTCCAGTTCCTACATATTCTCAGTTACTCAATAAAGCGATCTTCTTCCATCTACACTCACCGCATGTTAAGTTACTTGATGATATGGTACTTTAACCCATCATAAAGACACAGAGATTTTACCTTAAAAAGGTGAGTGAAGGCGGGGGGGGGGGGGGGGGGGGAACTCACTTAAGAGAATTTGGACGAATATTTTGACAAATCGCTGCATAGTCTGATTAATTATTTAAAAAGTTAAGTTTAAAACCCTTAAATATGGAAACCGGTACTTTTATTCTTTTTGCAAAGGAACATGACACAATAATGTTTCAAAAAGGATTAAATTGATGTTTTATTAGCAATTAATCTTAAAAGTCCTTTCTGTGAAAAATAAACTATATTTATAAATATGGACTTTCTTAAACTATCAAATCTTGTCGATTCGTGAACACCAAAGTTCTAAACCCTTTAAATATCAACATTCTCTCCTGACGGGCCAGATGTAAGTTAATAAACGTTACCGCTAAGCAATCGACGAAGGTTGATAAAGGAAAACTGTAATTTCCATAAACTTTTATTAAGATCTCACCTAATTAAAAAAAAAAAAAAACAGCATTTTTATTTATATCTACGCGATACTTTATACAAACGCGTTTATATTTCATTTGTTACAATCATCGATTTATTAAAGTAATAATAAATCATTATTTTATATTAGACTTAGAATATCCTTTAATTATTTTGAGCAGTCCGTTTACGTGAAAATACGTTTGTTGTTAGAAAGGAACTATTATTATTTGTGCTGACTTAGAATTGACAACAATAGTTAAAAACATCTCGAAATATGAAATAAATGTCTCGTGTAAATATATTTTTAATTTTAAACTGCTTGGCAATTTAAACTGACTGATTTGGCCATTTTTAAATATTATGAAGTAATTTCCACCATTTACTGCGTTTAAATTTACGTATATTAATGAATTTATTATTTTAAAGTTTTGTTTCATTTTTAATATTCACGTGTAAATACAATTTTTATGATGCAATTTTCAGTATTTTCCTCCCTTTAATATATAATTATTTAATTCTAATTTTAAGGTTACTCCAAGATGCGACATTTTACTAATTCTTACACACAATCTATGTTACTCGATAACGCAAACTTCTGCCGCCTGTATCTATCTGCTGCCGTTATGCCGCCACGACAATTTAAGTTACTCGACTATACAGTATTTTGCAAATTACTACACACAACTACCTCAGTTACTCGATAATGCAACCTTCTGCTCATCTATAACATGAAGCCATCTAAGTTACTCGATCATATGGTATTATACCGATTCTTACATTCAACTATTCATTTACTCGATAATGCGATCTTCTGCCTTTCTGATCACACAATAAGCAAAGCTACTCGATGATATTGTATTTTATCTAGTCATAAGAGCACTGATAATATCATAAAAAGGAAAAGAGGAAGTAAGATAAGGGGGGACTCACTGACAAGAATTCGGTCTATTGTTTTGTGAAATTTTTGCATGGACTGCAGACCTACGTCCATTAATATTTTAAATCGAAATTAAAGGATAAAGCAAATATGAATTATATATAACCGATATAGTATTTTAAATAGTTGGTTGTAGTGTAAGCGTGGTTTGTCTCTCAGAAGAACGAAAAAAGGCTGTTTTTAGTTTTTTTTTTTTTTAAGAATAGGAATGAAAATTTGTGCTCCGTGTTGAAATGACTGGTAATCTGCCGCCAAAAAACAAAGGGGGAAGTGTATTCTGGATAATATGAAAAGAATTTGTAAGTAGACAGCCAGTGGCAAAATTTTTTAAAAACCTCAGAATAAATCCCAAAATTTTAGGAGAAGATTTTGCGGAAACACGGGAATTATATTGTTACAAAATAGTGAATCAAGAGTACCAAACATTGTTTTATTTTTTTACTTTTGATTTATCGTAAAGTACAGAAAGTAAGACCCCTTCCAAATATAAGACCCCTCACCCCAGCATATATGATTTTTTTTTCTTTTTTGAAAAAGTTCCATTTATAAGGTCTCCTCCTGAAGTTTTATTTTCTGGCGCTCTGAATCCTTCTGTGTTTTTCAGGAAATTCCTTAAGAATTTTTTTTTTCATATCTTCTAAATGAATATATCTTATGCAATTTATTTTTATCTAATCTCTTTGCTGATCATTGTATCAGAATGGCATATGTTCAATATATTATACTATTAATATTTACCTTGATTTTTATGCACTAATAAGATTTAATTGATATTTATATTGAGATAAAATTTTATAATATTTGTTCATAATTCTTTATCTAAATTAACTATTTTATGTAAACATGCTTCATTAATTTAATATTTTTATTAATGGAAACTACTTAGCTTCTATGGAAGAGAGTTTAATTTGATCTGATTTTATTTTTAAAATTGTTCAAATCCTGTGAAATTTCCTAAATTCCAAATACCCCCCCCCCCCCACCCTCCCAATTTCCCTACCCTTTTCACAAAAGTTCCAATTATAAGCACCCCTTATATTCATTAGAATTTCCTGTTTGCTAAACAGGGGTTTACTTTCGGTACTTTACGGTACTTGATTTAAATTATTTTAGGAGCATCCTGATTCATTTACTTTTATAATTTAAGAGAAAACTATAATAGCTCTGTCATTTTTTTAATTTTAATTTTTTATTTCCAATCTTAAGGCGATTCTCTAACTCTTCTCAAAAATGGGAAACTTTGACACATTTTCTGACTCATTTTCAAACGTAAAAGCATAAAATTGACAGGCCAGGATATTAACGTAATTTTGAATCGAATGGCGTTTTGAAATTTTTGATAAATAAATTACTTAAGGAGTTATAAGCATATATTGATACGTGACGGCAGATTTCCTCCTTTCCCGTTCTGTCAAGGCCGGGAATTCCGTTCAAATTGCAAACTTACGTAAGATTTTCTGAAAGATCCTCTGTTTTTACCAAAAAGATGAAAAATACATTAGAATACATGATTACATAATCATAACACTTGCCAATTCCATGTGTTTCCGAACAAAAATTAATTCAGAAAGGTGACATAAAGTATCTTCTTTTAATTTCAGAACAACCGTAATGCTATAAAATTAAGGGCTCGTTTGTAAAATAAGTAAATAATAAAATGTAATTTCGAGATGAAGATTCGAGTTTTTTAAAGAAAACTATAACTATCCTCTCATGAACCATCGTGATTGTTTCCTCTAAAACAGCTAATCTGTTAAAGACTGTATTCTCAACAACCTCAGTTGCACATATGTACCACACATTTTGAATGATTCATTTTATTTTATCGGATTTATATACAAGAAGTCTTCTTTTCTAAAATTTATATATAAAATTTGGCATAACTTTTGAAATTCATATAATATTATGACATATGATTCAAAAAGAAAACTTGTACATTTAAAAAGATGTCAGGATGTAGTTAACGGCTTGACATGAGAATAATAATAATAATAAAAAATCACAGTTACCATTTTTTTACGCTCAAATCCTTCATATATGTTAGTATTTAATCAATGCATTGAATGTTTCTCTGAAGTTATTGCCACTGCTCAGTTCAAAGGAACAGATTTAGAGCTACCAACTTATGTTAGAAGGATTTCGTTAATAAATATGTAAAGTAGCCTCTAGCATACGTTACAAGTCTGATTGATGTGTTGCTTGTATCTAGTTTTATTCAGTCTAATATACTTAATTTTTTAAACCTTTTAGGCGGTAGTTTCATAGCTGCCACTTTTCTCTTTCCGCTATTTTTTAAAAAGCCTTTTTTGCCTTATCTATCGCCAAATTTCGAGGATTAAATAAGGGGAAGATTGCATTAAAGTAGAGTAGCTGAAAAGCACAAAAGTTGGCAGTTTTATCGCTACCATATCTACTTTATCAAACTACTTTTTCTATGTTAAAGTCGAAATGCATATTAACTTAAAGCATCCAACATTTGAATTAGAATTTATTAATATCCGAATAATTAATTATAGGAATATGTTAGAAATTTATAAATGATTTGATTCTGTTACAAAGTAATAGATTTGCTCCAAATCTCACAGTGTACTCTTAGATTTTTTGAGTATTTTTCGGTTTCTTATTTTCCTGGTAAATATGTTATTACAAAGTATTTGGATTAGTGATGTTTGACAGCATTCATTTCTTTATCTGACCATGCCATTTTATTTCTTATTTATTTATTTATTTTTTTTTTTTGGCGTGAGGGGGATGCTTTTCTTGCTTTTAATTACTTTTTTTTTTTATTCAATGCCAGTAGCATGCCGATTCTTGAAGTTGTTTTCAGTCGAAGTACCCATACCAATAGCAAATAAATAAATAAATAAATAAATAAATAAATAAATAAAAAATAATAATAATAATAATAATAATAACACATGTGTTCATTGCTTCTGTTATTTCTGTTTTATTGATGAATAGGTTCGTTTTTTATAAATCCTTGAAACATCTGAATGCTAAAGTTTTGCCTACTGGTGTTACTTGTTATGTCGATTTTTACAAGCCAAGTATTTAATAAAAACTACGTTATAAAAATATAAAACTGTACCCTTTGCAACTGAATATCATTCCTGGGGAATTATTATCCAACGCTTGCAATTACTGTTATATTGCCATAGAAAAATACTTTCAAAAGGCTCGGCAAAAAAAGACCTGATTTTTTTCTTCTGCTTTTTTTTCTTCTTTTTTTGTGCAGGATAAATGGAATAAATCATCATATACATAGAGGGTAACGCTTCTACAAAATGCTGTGAGAATAATACTAATATTGCATTAACCTTCCGTCTACCAGACGGGTCCATTGGACCCGACATGTACATTCAAAATATTTATTCAAACCAGAAATTTCTTCAAAACAAACTAAATGTATAAATCAGACAATAATAAGTTAAATAAACAAATTAAATAGTTTTAAGTAAAAATTCTGGTGTAGAATGTTTTTATAAAACTTGAGTAAAATTTCCGGTAGTTCTAGGGTTAATACAATGTTGAAAGTTGATTTATACCATAACTAAACTATGTTAAATATAACGTTTGTATCAAAATAAGTCTAATTTTTGCTAAATAAAAGCACTTACGTTATGAATATTAAAGGCATAATTTAACAATGCAATATGAGTTACATTATACAAAAGTGTTAGCTGATTTCCAGCTAATTATATTTTTTCAAGCATGAAACATGGCCGATTTGATTGAAAAAATATTTTTGACATATTAAAATAATTTGATATTGAGTTTAAACGGCAATCCTTAATCTTTAATAAATCTGATAGAAATTTGAGTGAAGAATATTAGAGAAAGAGCTAATGAAATGACGAATTTGCTGATTTTATTTCTTACGTATTATTTCTTTTACATTCATGAATAAAAAAAACGCCACTGTATATTTTATGAAAGCACAGTTTGACACTTCCTAAACTTTAGTTAAAAAAATAAATATGTAATATTGAGAACGAATATATATATTTTAATAACACATGGGTCCACATCTGTAAGTAGAAATATAAAGTTAGGAAAGTTGTATTGACAACATAACTTTTTCATTCGAGAAGCCTGATTTATTTGAAACAATTGTTATACGAATCTACTAATCGCTTTACCAATCACGTCTGTCTATAGAGAAAGGAACGAAATATTACTTTGGTCTACAATTTCTTAAATCAATTAGATATAGAAAGGGCTTTCTTTTTTATAGTTGTAAAGTTATCGAAAGCACTAAGATCTAAAATTTTCTATATCTCGATATTTTCATTGATTACGTTGAGGTTGAAATAAAACCCTGATCCCTTAAAGTATGATTTCGCTAAAACGATCCGAAACGAAAAAAAAAAAAAAAAAAAAAAACATTTGTATGCATTCTAAATTTTCCTACACCCACATTATTCTGGTAACTCTTATACTATAAGAAGCTGTTTTTACTTACTTTACTATGTTTTTCAAGTTGAAAATTTTCCTACACCCACATTATTCTGGTAACTCTTATACTATAAGAAGCTGTTTTTACTTACTTTACTATGTTTTTCAAGTTGAAAAGACAAGTTTTCTTATCTTGGAAGTGGAAAAAAGAAATATGCTGTTATCTATTATGTTCCGGAAAGGGTCGGTAAACATCTGCAAATCATTTAAAAAAGGGGGGAGGGTGTATGCGTGTATTTGAAAATTACCCCAGGTTCTACAGAGAGAATACTTTATGGTTTGAGATTTTAAGTCTTCATGTTTTAAAAATTAAAGCTATCTGGATTTTTAATTTATGATTGCTTCAAAGAAATGCTTACAATAATATTTGAAACGTATCTCACAGAGTCAATCTAATAATTCCAATTTCGGGTTTTTTTGCTTATATAATCTTTTAATTTTTTTTTTTTTTTTAGAATGAAATTTTAATTTCATTATAATTATCTCGCAAGATAAAAAACAGTAAAAAGTGAAAGTAATTAAAATGATAAAAATAAAGCTATAAATGACTTTATTATTATTATTATTATCCTGATATTACTTCAAAATTGAAATTCATTTCATTTAAGATAGTTTCGCATGATTATAATTCAAACAATGTGTGTAGATTTTATGTGGAATTACTCAATTTATGAATGTATGCTCTTACAAATTAAATTTGTTGAATTCATGAATTTGGTTTCTTTAAGATTAAACTTTTATTTACAATATCTCTGTAATATCGGAAAATAAAATGCGCTAAACGTAAATATATAATTGAAAGTAAGCTGTAAATAAATTTGAACATAAACTATTGATGAAAATAAAATAATTTAATTCAGAATGCTTGACATTCAATAAGGAACTTCTTGAAAACTAACACGAAGTCACTCTTTCAATGTGAGAAAATATTTTTTCTCTATTAGTAAAATATGCATTTGAATTAATATTTCATTTTTTTTTTTTTTTTAGTTTTTTTTTTAGTTTTGTTTATTATTTGGATAAGTGTCAAATAAAATAAATAAATAAATAAAACAGAGAGGGGGAGGGAAGACTACAAAGAAAGATAAAAGGAAAGCAAAGGAGAGAAATGAAGTTTTGAATACGTCAATAGATTATATCGTTGCGAAGGTCAAAGAACTTTTTTTTAAGTGCGAAGGAGGAGGGGGGGGGGGGGGAGAGCATAATAGAATTTCATTTGTTTCAGTGTACATAAAAATGATTTCATTTTTTTTTTTCCATTTTGATTTTTTTAAATACTTTTTACCTTATAAGAGATTTTCCAAAATAATTTTTTTGTTAAGCAAATGATTATAGTGTGCTTTCTTTCTATCGCTGCGTGTTTTTATTCAATTTGTGTTTCTTCAAGGAATAAATCAAGGGACATCGTTAACGAGGAGGAATATGTGCACTAGTAAAACAGAAAATAAATATAACATTTTGCATATAAAAAATGCACATAATTTTGCTGTCCTAAATTTGTCTTGAGTTACACATTACTATAATGCAAATTAGTTGAAAGGAATGATGAGGTTACAAAATTACAAAGTTTATAATGTTCATATTTTGTGTGTGTGTGTGTGTGTGGGGGGGGGGGGGGGGGGGGTTACCAAAAGTTTATACGCAATTTCTTTTCATCTAATAAGACAAAGTTAAGTTAATCTATACTATAAATGTGTAGCGATTAATAATCAAATATACGTGATTTTAAGTTAAAAAATTACAAAATTTAATAATGTTCATATTGTACGAAATTAAAAAAAAAAAGGTTTACCAAAATTTTTATACGCGGAATTTTTTTTTCCCACTTCTAATAAGACAATGCTAAGTTAATCTATAAATGTGTATACATTCATAAACAATTATAAGTGATTTTATATTTTTTATTATTTTAATACAGATTTAGTCAGTGGTTATTTGACAAAGTTACAAAATTTCTAATGTTCATCTGCTCCTCTGAAAAAAAAAATAGGTTTACCAAAAGTTTATATGCAGTTTTTTTTTTATTGTTTTTTTTTAAATAATAAGACAAAGTTAATCTCTAAATGCGTATGATTAATAAACGTACGGGAATTTATCTTTTGTTTTAATACAGATTGAGTTAGTGGTATGCTATTTATACAGATTATTTAGGCCAATATTCTAATATTCAGTTTTTTAACATTTTTTAAATTCTGCCTTTCCCATAATTTATATGAGGACGTGAGTTTCAAAACTCGCGTTATCTAAAATAATAAATATCGCGTTTTCCCTATGAATCTATTCTAATGGTAAATTTGCACCGAAGAAACACAATACTCTGCTTAAAAGCTGGTTTTATCCTGTATATCCTCTATTTTTGCTATTGCAAAATCTTTGTTTTAAAAGAAAACCAATGGACATAGTCAGAGGCTTTTCGCGATTTCCTGAAATTTGATTTTCTGGATAAGGCGAATTTTGACTCACCTCCTCTCATATATATATATCTTTTATCTTTTGTTTTATATTTCGATGACCATATCTCATTGAAAAAATACGGATGGCAAATAATAAATGTTGACATCTGAATACCCTCCCTTCATAGAATACATTGTAAAACCTTCATAATAGATTTAGCGATTTTTTTTTTTTTTTTTTTTTTTTTTTTTTTTTTTTTTTTTTAAATCCATGGTACATATTTATGTACATTTTCCTTTTTAGCAGATTTTGAATTTTGAAGTAAATTTGGAATTTATAATTAATATATATATTTGCAATTACAAAGCAAAAAAAAAGAAAAAGAACTTTACCATTATTAATTGCTATTTTAATTTATGCATTTTAATGCTATACTTTTTACTTTCTTCTATCTTTACAAGAAGAAAGTATTGGTTTCATGAAAATTTTCGAATTCCAGTTTTCAGGGTTTTCACGTTTTAAGGGTCAGAGATTCCAAAAAACATGTTTTTACAAAATGTCTGTCTGTGAGTCTGTCTGTCTGTCTGTCTGTATGTGACACAAATATTGTGGGCGCTCTATCTCAAGAACTAATGCACGGAATTTAATAAAAATTGATATTCAGATAGTCCCTGATATATATTGGTGCTGATTAGATTTTGGTGTAAATCTCCCGGCAGGTGGCGCTGCAATGTAGTATTTTGCAGGATTTCCGCCAAAGCTCTATCTCAGGAACTAAATGCACGGATTTGTATAAAACTTCAGATTCCGTTAGTACTTGACATGAATAGATGCTGTTTATGTTTTGGTGTAAATCGACCAACAGGTGGCGCTGCTATGCTGCATTTTGCAGAATTTACACTATTTTCGCAGTAGCTCTATCTCAAGAACTAATGCACGCGTTTTCATCAAACTTCGAATTTAGTTAGTCCTTCATATGAAATCATGCTGACTACGTGTTGGTGTAAATCGCCCAATAGGTGGCGCTGCTGTGTTGCATTTTGAACTATTTCCTCAATAGCTCTATCTCAAGAACTAATGCACGAATTTTCATCAAACTTCAGATTTAAGTATAACTTGATTAATATTGCTGCTGATTATGTGTTGTTGCAAATCGCTCAACAGGTGGCGCTTCTATGATGCATTTGTCATGATTTGCGCAATACCTCTATCTCAAGAACTAATGCACAAATTTTCCTCAAACTTCATATTCGGTTAGACGTTGACATAAGTTGTTGATAATTAGGTTCTGGTGTAAATAACCCAATAGGTGGCTCTGCTATGCTGCATTTTGCTGGATTTACACGATTTCAGCGACAGTCATACCTCGAGAACTAATGCACGGAATTTCATATTTTTAGAATTCTCATGATGAACACAGATTGCCATTTCATTTGGCACTGAGATAGTGAATTTTGAAGTATTGACATGTATGAGATAGAAGAAAGTTTTGTGATGGCCACAACATACTAGTTTCAAATTTAAAATCGCTATGTAATTCTGTTACTATTTCACAAATATAATTGGATATTATGTGTTAGCTTCTCAATAATGCTTTCTCTTCATTTAACATTTACGGGGATAAAAAGAAAAAAATCAGATTGTGACGAAATATGCACATATTGAAAAGGGCATTTATGTTATAAGCAAAGACAAAAACTGTCTAATTTTTATATACTTACATAATTACAATTTTATATCATTATTAATAATTATAATACCATTCATTTTCAATTGAATTATTACTTTTTTTCAAAAGTGCTTAAAATAAACAACAAATTTCTAAGCAATATTTTTGTAGCTCATGAGTAATAGAAATGTGTATTTAATGAAACAAATTTTATGATTTTCTTTGTGTTGCACACATTTATGGTGGTGAAGGGAATAATAAAAATATTGCTATGGAAGTAAAATGAAAATAATAAAATGTATAGCAATATAAAATGTTGCTTTGAGAAGACTTAACGCAAGCTTTTTGTATTTTAATTTATGTTAACTGTTTATAATATTCAATGAACTACTTTTTAAAATTTGCGAATAACTTGCTTTTTCGTTTAAATTATCTGTGTAATAAATCTAATTTCAAATGCAATTTTTAAAAGAAGCGTTCTTTGATTATGTAACAAAAATGTGAAATGTGTAATTTCTCACGGAAAGATTTATAGACTAATTTATTCATTAATATCAGCTATAGGCAGTAAATTGTTTTCAGCGTACTATTGTGAAAGTCCTTAAAACAGGCGGAAATGCAGTTATATTAATTTAACGCTTCTCTTTAATAATAATGATTTCTTTATTTAATACTGATTTTATATGATTTCTTTATTTAATACTGATTTTAGAACTTTTTAATTTATGATTATAATTATTTAAAGCAAATAAGGATCTAATCGCATTGAAAAGTCCCTTTTTCTGCTCAAATGACGCATTTCTGTTTTGAATGAAATATTTGAAAAAAGTACAGAATTTAAAAAGGATCTGTCTTTTACGTTTGTATCTTTTCCATTGCAGCAACAACTGAAATTATAATAGTCCAGGCAATAGAGACCGTATAGGGATTCTACCTAGCAAAATTCATGGTAGTTCTGAAAAAAGGCTTACTATATGTTTTTTGGGTCGCTGAATCCGATTTTTTAACTTCCCACCAAAATTTCCCCCGGCAACCCCCCCCCCTCCCCCCAATTTGTAAAATGCCCACCAAAAAGGTTTTTATTAAAAAAAAAATCAATTTTTTTATTGTTTTAGGGAAAACATATCTAGAAATTCAGAAAGTAGACAAAATTTGCAACAAATTAGATACATGACATTATGACTTAGGATGAAGGGGTAGGGGGGATCTGCCTCGGAACATGCGCGCGGTGCTGCGTGAACTAAGTTGTGCAATTCCGCTTAGCCACTCACACGTTTACATTCGCCCTCCCATCTCCCCTCCGAACTTTCTCTATAAGGTTTACTTTAAGTTTTTTGGGTCGCTGAATCCGAATTTTTAACTCTCCCTCCAAAATTTCCACCCCTCCGCCCCCCCCCGTACCCCCCCCCCCCCCCGCCCAAATAGTTGTTTTTAACTTAAACTTCTCATTGTTTTAAGGGAAAAGCATTACGAAATTCAGAAACTAGACAAAATTTGCAAAAAATAGGATGCATTACATTATGACGTGGGATGAACGGGGAGGGGGAGGGCTGCCTCTGAACATGCACTGCGGCGCTACGTGCACTAAGTTATGAAGTCCAGGCAATAGGGGATTTTACCTGGAAAAATTAATACTAGTTTTGTATTTCGACTCACTTTATGTTTTTGGGTCGCTAAATCCGAATTTGTAACTTCCCACCAAAGTTTCACCAGGCAACCCCCCAAAAAATTGATTTTTTGAAAAAATTTGGTTTTTGAGAAAGGCGCGCGGGGAATGTTCCGAGGCAGCCCCCTCTCTCCCCGTTTATCCTACGTCATAATGTCATATATCCTATTTGTTGCAAATTTTGTCTAGTTTCTGAATCTTGTAATGCTTTTCCCCTAAAAAATAACAAATTTAAGTTAATAACAACTATTTGCGGGGGTTTCGGGGGGGGGGGGAATTTTGAGGGTAAGTTAAAAATTCCGATTCAGCGACCCAAAAAACCTAAGGTAAACCTTATAAGGAAAGTTCATAGGGGAGATGGGAGGGCGAATGTAAACGTGTGAGTGGTTAAGTGGAATTACACAACTTAGTCCACGCAGCACCTCGCGCATGTTCCGAGGCAGATCCCCCCTTCCCCTTCATCCTAAGTCATAATGTATGTCCCCTTCATCCTAAGTCATATATCTAATTTGTTGCAAATTTTGTCTACTTTCTGAATTTCTAGATATTTTTTTCTAAAACAATAAAAAATTGATTTTTTTAATAAAAACCTTTTTTGGGGGGCTTTTTACCAAAATTTGGGGGGGGGGGTTCCGGGAGAAATTTTGGTGGGAAGTTACAAATTCGGATTCAGCGACCCAAAAAACATAAAGTAAGCCGATTTCCAGAACTACCATTAATTTTGCTAGGTAAAATTCCCTATTGCCTGGACTAAAAGCTTACTTCCGTTTTATTTTTAGAGATAAATTCTAGGCATGAAAATCTCCAGAGATTCCTTATTTAAATCCAATTAACACCAATCACGATTTTGCTCAATATTAAATAAGATATTTAAATAAGAGGAATGTATTGTTAAAATCATTTATACGAGTATAAAACAGCAATCAAGGTTCGTTTTAAATGTTTTAATTAACATTTTTTAACCTATGTATTATTTCTTTGTGTGCATCATTATATATACAAAGACCTTCTTTTAAGTAATATTAAAAAGGTGGGACATATTACCTATTACCACTTACTTTGAGGGGAAAGGGTGAGGGAGATCTCGGGTTTATCGGGAATTCTGGTGAATAGTGTACAGATAACAGTGTTTAAATGGTAAAAAATACTTTTTAAATATTGCCGTTGCGTTTTTTGAACAGGGAAATTTCTTTCTTTCTTTCCTTATTATTATTTTTTTATAGCTTTATCTTTGACTCTATTTTGTATTTTTAAGGTTTAATGAAGTAATATTGTTGTCTTCCACATTTTCATAAAGTAGAAACAAATTACCAGATTTAAAATATATTTAAGTTAATATTATAAAATCCAAAACAAATTTGCATGCTCTATTCAGAAAGGAAAGTATTCTAGACATTTATTTGTAGTTATGAAAAATAGCCCAGTTAGTTTTATTTAAATTTTGTGATATTTACTGTATGAAATACTATAGTAGCACATGTTTATTATCGAAGGTTGTATAAGCATTTAGTGTTTAATTACTCCCATTTGACAGATGAATAGACGGCTTATAACATAAGAGAGAGACTTGATAAAAATAACAGACTTTATCTAAAGCTTCCCCCAGGGTAAAAGGACTAAATTTGTGTACTAAGAAAATTTTGTAGGAAAAGAATTCCTCACATTTTAAAGTTTATATATATTTTTTTCTTATCAAACCCTTTTTTAATTTTTTTTTCAACAAAATAAAGGAAGTATTAGACAACAACATAATTTTTCGAAATTTAATTGCAATTACTATTCAGAAACTTCAAATAACATATTCGTACTATTACTTTCACTTAAATGTAAATACAATCAGTATATATAGAATATATTAGTCTTAAACAATTTGTATTAATACAGTATCGAAAAGAGCAGAACTCTCTGTTAGATTGTACTATTTTATAAATGAATAGTACTCCAAAGGCCTGATTATTGCACAGTCAGACTAAACCGCAGCCTTGAGATTACGATGCAAACACTGAAATTAGTAAAACGATTTATAAAAAAATTCTTAAAGCCTTAGGGTAAAAAATTAATTTCGAGCTCCAATATCTAAGTAACAATAATTAAATGTCTAGTTAAAGATTGAATAAATTCCATCTTTATTTGGAAGCCAACTTTCCGACTGTATAGTGCATAGTAGCAAGTATTTTCAAGAAATTCATAGTTTTATATGGCTTTCAATGCTTAAAAATAAGGTCATTACAATAAATAAAATAAAATAAAATATTTAGAGAAGAAACGAAAAAATTTTAACATATATCGCATTTAATCAGAATCTTTCTTAAAAAAAATATTTGGGAACGAAAAAAAAAAAAAAGAAAGAAAAAGAAATCTATTTTGAACACTAAACATTTTTTTAACACTTTCCAATAAAGTTGAAAAGGGCTTATGACTTTTATTTGTCTGTCCGTCTGTCCGCGCTCTAACTCTCGTAAATATACTTGGATCGTTCTGAAATTTTTGGATGTTAGTGACCTCTACCATAGCACGATCCCTATTTCAAATGAAGTTTGTAGCATGTTTAGTTCATTTACAGGGACAGTGAAAAGTTTTTCGTTACATTACGGCCAATGGGAAAAAAATTGTTTCAAATGATTTTTAATTGTGTTACACGCTTTCAAACATAGTAAAATTGATATGCATTTATGAAGTCCACTAAAATATGCATTCTGTAGAATATGCGGTGCAAAGAATAGTTTTTATTCATTTACAGGACCACACATAGAATTCAGTTACATAATGGTATGGGGAGGGGGGGTGGGATTGTTTGAGGTGTAGTCGAATTATGTTAAACTATTTCATATACAGCATGACTTCAAAAATCCGGCATTCAGAAATCCGGCAACTTCAAAAATCCGGCATCAAAATCATCTTTTCCCTTCCTTTTTCTTTCACACTTTCAAGCTATGGAAGAAATAAAATAGCAATTCTTTATGAATTAGAAACTTCATCATCGAAAGTAAAAATGCAAAAAAAAAAGAATATTTTACGTTTTTTTTCATTTGTCTGAGGCAATTATTTTCTGAACAAATTTTCTGGGAGCTGCACAGTTGCTTAGCAACGGGGGCAAATTTGGGGGGGCAACTTTGGCGAATGAATGGCACAATATACGGCCAGAACGAATTTTCGGCAACTGCGACATCAATGATGAGGAATTTGCCGTGAAAAGGCCGCAATTTATGAGAGAATTGAACACGCAAAATCTGAAAATGCATTAAGTGTCGAAAATAGGTATATAGATGATTGGCTAAGCTTTGAAGAAAATGCATCAACAACAAACAATTTAACGGACAGCGAGATAACTGACGCTGGGCTAAATAGAACCGCCGATAATACTAGTAGCAGCTTAGAAGACGAGCATGAACAACCGGCAGAAGAAAAGGTGTCACTAGAAAAATGCATACATTTGATTGGAGAATTAATCTATGCTTTAGAAAATCAAGACTGTGTTTCCGAAATAGATATTCTTCATTTGTATAAAATAAAAAAATAAAAACCTATTAAAGAACGGCAAAAAAGTTGAAGCAAACAAAGTTGACATCGATGTTTCTGAAATTACAAGAGAAGAAATAATGTCATACTTTATTTAGATTTTTTTTTTTCCTGTAACATAGAAAATATCAAAGTAAGTTTTTTTATTATTTAATTTTCTCTTTTTGTTACATAATTATCACTTAATAATGAATTAATGGGCATTGCGAGGTAGTTTCAAGAAAGGTATTAGTTTCTGGAACACAGTAGTGGTGATTAAGAGTTACCCATCTTGTTATTGTACGATATAAAAGTATGTAAACAATGAAACTCAACAGCAATTTCTTTCAATTCTGCCAACTGACTCCCCCCCCCCCCCCCCCCAAGCTTTTGGGATCATGGACCAATGTCCCGTTTTCCCATTCATAATACTGGCCCTGTGTACGCTTAAATCACAGTTTAATTGTTCTACCTTATATTGATAGGGCTAAAAGAGCGACATAATAAATTAATACTATTTTGGTTTTACATTGGAGTGACTTGAATATAGCAATGAATTTATGTTTCGCTCAAATTCGATTCGAAATTCCTTGATCAAATGTAATAATTTTGCAAGTTTTACTTTATACTGTACGTGTAAAAAAGTTTTTACCACGCTAATTTTCCACAATAAAAAAAAAAAAAAAAAAAAAAAAAAAAAAAAAAAAAACAGTTGCTAAAAATTGTGTGTTTCAGGAAAATCTTAATTTCTTTTTCATTTTCTTTCATCTGAAAAAGCTTTTTGGCTCACGTTCTTGAAAACTGCAGTATTAATAGGTATATAATAAAACATTAATGTATTTTAATTAATATCGATTTTTTCTCCTTGTTTATATATTAGATATATATCTGATTATATATGTGTGGACAGCTGATTTAAGTGATGTTTAACGCGTTTTTTATTATAGATAATTACTGTTATAGATATTATTAATAATAAATCATCAGTTTTATGGAATCTGAATTAAAATGCATTGAACGTTTATGATTGTGGTGAAAATATTTCGAGATTTTAAATGAAAAATAAAATTATAAATGCATATATATGCAAAATTGATCATGTTGGCTATTAAGTATAAAAAAAAAAAGTTATATAAAATTATTAATATTATTTTAAAATCTGACTAATTATAGTAAAATTTATATGCATTTTATAAAAAATAAAGGGTTATGATTCCTATTTTATTTTTCTTTCTTTAAAAGAATTTCGAAGAATATCTCCTGTAAAGGTAAATAAAAGGCAAAATATTATTTTCTCCCGACCTTTCACCTTCTTTTTTTTTTTTTTTCCCCAGACCTTTCATGCCTTTTCACCCTTTTCTTCGGGCTAAAACTAACCGCTATTGCCTAGAGCGATTGCCAACATATGGCCGTGGTCACTCACACCTGGGTAGTAAATAGATGATAATAAATGCCAGACTTAAAATTTCGTGGAAATTGGGCAGGAAACGTAAATAGCCATGATACAGTTGTATCCTTACTCTGTGTTTCAGATAGGGGAGTTGTAACTTGTAATAACATTCAATGTATTGTATTATGAGTTAATGCATTAATATTTTTGTTATGTATTAACGTATTTTTCTCTCGCAAAGAATGCACACATTCTATTGCAGTACGTATAATTGATTTCAGAATACGCTTCCTTTTTTCAAAATATGCACCAATAACAATTGTAAATGTTGATTTTGTAACATTCTGTATTAAAATTTAAGCAAATAATTAAAATTAAACTTTCATAATAAACTTCTGATATATATATACATATATATATTGTAAAATATTTAACTTTTAAAAACGCGATTTTTCTAGTGAAAAAAAAATACCTTTTAAATATATTTTTAATTGCAAATTAAAAAATATTTTTAATATAATTTCTTATCTCAAAAATGCCATATGAGTTTGTATTTTGTTGGTAAAAAATCCAATGTTAAACTTTTGAAAGCATCAGTATTTAACCGACGATGTTTATTTAGCCTATACCAGAAAAATAAAATTAAACAATAAAAAGTTTAATTAGCATTTTGTTTTAATAACACATATATGGGTGATATTAAAACATGAAATTCCGAAATACAAATAACTCAAAATTTGATTTTAGGATAGAAGAATTTGATCGTAATTTTATAATATTAATGAATAATGACACAAGCGCCTTTAAAATTTAACAATATAGATTTATAAAATAAATAAATAAATAAAATAAGATCTGGCAAAGTTTAAGAAATGGCAGACCACACCACAACAAACTATTTTTTATATAGGAAGCCAAGGTCAAATAACATTTTCTTTTGTCAAAAATACAGGGTGCCTCTCTCCCAGCACCACAGCAATTGGCACCCTGGGCGGAAGAGCTTGTTATACCATTGTCACATAAAGATAATAACTGACAAAAAGAATAAAAAAAAGTAAATATTCCGGATCGAACATCGGTCAGGTATGGGGTTGAAAAATTTATCTTGTTGGTTCTACATTTTTTTTTTTTTTTTTTTTTTTTGGGGGGGGGGGGGGGGTCGATATTTTATTAAGGCTCTCAACTGCTCTGCTAAACAAGTGCAAACAGTTTTGACACATTTACAAATTCATTTTTTAACGGGAAGATATAAAATTGGAAGGCCTGACTATGTAAGCGATTTAGAATCGAACCGTGTTTTCCATTTTTTGATAAATAAATTACCTATTGAGTTATAAGCGATTTTGATCACGTAACAAACACGTTTTGTACCCTTCGTTGACTGGTTTTGATGCTTTCTTCAGGAACTTCGGTTCAAAACGTCCACTTTGACTCTATTTTCTGAAAGATCTATTGCGTTTGCAAAAAAAAAAAAAAAAAAAAAAAAAAAAACGGAAAAACGGAAAAAACGGTTTAATAACGTAGTTTTGGATCAACAAAACTTGCTAGTTTCATGCATTTCCGAACAAAAATAAATTAAAATTATGTCATAAAGTTACCCTTTTGGATTTGAGAACAACCTTATGACTTAACTATGATGGTATTGCATTGAGCATTTCAAAAATACGTTTTTAAAGGTAATATTCTTTATAGAAAGCTAAATAAACATTTTAAATAAGCTTTGATAATTAAAGCTTAATGAAACCGATCTCATTCATACTCACATAAACAAGTCGGAGGGCTACTTCATTCACACGAAAAGACCCGCTCGCCACTGCTAATCCAATGGTAGAAAATTTTAAAGATATCTTGTTTGCATTTCAATATTTTGAAATGTTTTTAGCATTAGATAGCTGAGATTGATCTGTACAAAGGCCGTTTTTTATTTTTTATTTAATTTTTTATGAGGATGCTTTCATTTTCAAAACCGGTTCCGAAAATGAAAGTGTCCTCATTAAAAATACCTGTAAACAAAATCGAAAAAGTAAAAAACTGTCTTTGTACAGATTTTTTCAGCTAATTACAGACTCAGCTATCCAATGCAAAAAAAAAAAAAAAAAAAAAAAAAAAAAAAAAAAAAAAATCATTTAAAAATATGCAAACGAGATATCTTTATAAATTTCACTTATATGATTAGCATTAGCGAGCGGGTCTTTCGCTTGATGGAAGTAGCCTCTTAAGGCTGTTCTTAACTGCTCTGCTCAACAAGCGTAAAACGTTCTGACATATTTACAAATTCATTTTTTAACTGAAAGATATAAAACTGGAAAGCCTGGCCATGGAAGCGATTTGAAGTTAAGCTGTTTTTTCCATTTTTTGATCAATCAATTACCCATTGAGTTACACTTACGTGAGAAAACGCTTAGCGTTTTCGATCACGTGACAAACCCGTTTTTCGCCCGCTCTTGAGTGATTTTTCTACTTTCGCGCGGAAATTCGGTTCAAAACGTCCACTTTGAAGCTATTTTCTGAAAGATCTATTGCGTTTGCAAAAAACCGATAAAAACAGCTCGATGACATAGTTTCTGAACAACAACACCAGCTAGTTGAATGCATTTTCGAACAAAAATAAATAAAAACTTATGTCAGGAAGTTGCCCTTTTTGATTTGAGAACAGCCCATTCATCAGTTCCATTTCTGATAATCCTTTTATTTCTAAACTTTTCACTGAGAATATGATAAAGCTGAAAATATTCTTACAGTTTTTTTCAATGAAAATAAACCCTTTAATTGTATTAATAAAAATAATAATAATTTAAAATGTCGTATTCCTTTATCATAATGTTTCGCTTTATCTGTTACACATATTTAAACATTCGTTTGATAATCAATGCATCTCGACAAGAACAAGAAAAAACTGTCGATTTTCTAATATTTATTTTTTAAATGGAAATTTATCTGAATATACAATAAAATCATGTATTATTTTAATAAATTGTTTCTTGAAAATATGAATTCTTGTTTTGAATTGCTGTTCTAGTTAGATTCAAAAATCCACTACAAAAAACAACTTTTGTATTGGAAACAAAGGTCGAAAAACATTTTCTTCTGAGAAAAATACAGGGTGTCTCATTCCAGACTAAACACAAATTTTCTCAAAGGTTTAACACTGAATAAACCATATTACAGTAAAATTTCATCAGATTCGCCTTGCTATTGTGTGAAATGTAAATATAAAACACCAATTTGTGGAAGATGTTGTCCTTATCTACCTCCAGACAGTATTGAACTACATGCTCCGTAATTGGAAATGTAGTTCACGTTTCATACGGTGTCACTGACCGAATTACAGCTCACTTCCAGAACTTTTTTTTAGCGCCATTATATTTCACATATGAAATATAAATCAGACAAAAAATTCTAAAAATCTTTATTATTCAGTTTTCCCGTTCCTTCAGGCACAGACACTCGCGAGCTAATATTAAAGCTTTGGAAGTTCCTTTTCAAATATTTTGTGTGCATTTTGACTTATTTATTTATTTATTTATTCATTGGATAATTGAGGTCGATCGCTTTATTCCCCGTTTTTTTTTTTATTTTGAGTGCAAATTTTTAAAAATATATAAAGTTAACTTTCACTTAAAAAAAAAAAAAAAAAAAAAAAAAAAAACTGCAGCAGCCAAAATAAAAAAAATAAAAAGGGGGAATGTAAGCATCAACCACAGCTATTAAATGCAAGGAAAAATTATTTTAAAATATGGAAATGTAAATGAGATATTTGAAGAGAATCTTCCAGAGGTTTAGCATTCGCTCGAGACGGCAGCCTCATTTTATTAAAATATGCAATTCATTTTCAAATTATAATGAATCCGACAAAAAAAAGCTGGCTGTGGAATATTTTATTCTTAATTGATAATAAATTTTCACGAAAGACATATTAGCTCTATTTTTAGTTTCCAATTCAAATTCTATGAATCTAGGTTTTACGGATAAGATGAAGACTGGTTATCCCGTATTTTAGGCAGAGTGAACGAGCGATTTGAATAAAAGACACTTTTTATAGAAGTTTTACACTTGTTGAATAGCCACATTGCATCCCAGATAAAATTTCTGTTGATAGGATGAATACAGTACATTTTCTGCTGATTTCGAATACTTAATAATCACATTAAACAACCTGAAAAAAATTTAAAAATCTGGAAAAATGTCTGACAGTTATAATCAATGCTGTTAGAATTTGCAGATAAATTCAGTTTTGTAAAATACTTTATAAATATATCTACTGTACATTTTCATTTCATGCAAAAAATCACTTAACTAAAGAAAGAAAGAATATATATATATATAATTACTAGAAGATCTAATCCGGACATCGCGGTTACAGAATATTGGTAAAAAATTCTAATATATTTCTTAAAATTTACCTTTATATATCTTTAGATTACCCACTAGCAACTCCTAAAAGCATTTTATATGAGAAATATATTTAAATAAAATTTGAAATTTATTAAAAGAAATACTTTTGTATTAGTAGCACACCAGATGTTAACAGCCTATAAGCAATCGACAATCGCTTCTTACAGCAGCCTATTTTTATTCTAATAGATTGATCGGCTTATGCGCGTAGTTGTATTTTAAGTCAATAAAATTAGTAGTTTTTTTTAAATATTATTTATAATGTTTTACTAATTTATTATTTTACTTATTTAAAAGTTTCATTTTCGTTATCGAATACTAGTCTGAAAGAAATGCTGGACTATTTATATTGTTTCGTCTGTAAATGTATACATTGAATGTAAATATTTATGTATTTCGTAATCTCAAAAGAACAGCGCAATTTTTTTTTAATCTAATTTTTCTATCAATATAACAATATTCTATACATACATTTCCTTCAGTCATTGTTCATTTGGGAAAAAAAAAAAACTATTTGAACCATTTTAGAAACAGAAATTATTTCGACAATTTGAAAACAACCTGTATATACTCCATACAATGATTAATAAATTTTGCCAAAAGTTACTACACATTTCTGTTAACAGCCAAGCTTAAAAAATACTTGAAAAAAAAAACTTTTTTTTTCATAATTCAACAATTAAAAAAAAATAACAGTTAAAATATTAAGAATGTTTAGTGAGTTTCAACATTATCTTTAAATAATCAATGCATATGTAGTATTGCTGATATTAGATATTAAATAAAAAAAAAATCATAAGTTATTATTATTATTATTATTATTATTATTTTATATATATATTTGTAACTGTAGTAAAATTTACATGCAATTTGAAAAATATATAACAGTTTATGATTCCTATTTCATTTTAATTTCTTTAAAAGAAATTTAAAGAACACATTCCGTTAAAGCTCCGCTGCAGTCATTTTTTTTTTCGATTCTCATAAAAGATACATCTTGGTAAATGTTGTGTAGGTGTTTACTACGTACAAATGATCGACAGAAAATCCTCCAATCCAAGCAAGGGACATAATAGTAAGGGTAATAAAAAGTAAAAGGTAATAATTATATATATATATAAAAAAAAAAAAAAAAAAAAAAAAAAAAAACATGATATTTTTCTTTATTTGAGACCCCCTTTGAACGAGCATTTTTTGTTCACTACATGAAAATATCGTCAAAGTAGTAACAGTAATAGTTTAGTTATTATCAAGTTCTTTGAAAAATATCTCAGAATTTTAATAGATGTATTTAAACAGATCCTCTTTATTACTCCTCTTTTTAGTTCTTTAGTATCAGTTTATGTTTTTTGCCTAAAGCGGTATTTGCACGTTTCCACACACCTTTGTCTACGATATCATCAGGCATCTGGTGAAATCAGCGGGAGTTGGTAGAAAAATGTGCGTCGCTAGAAATTTCCTTGAAATGAATAAGATCATTCAGCCATTAGGACACGCATGTTCTTACTCCGAGTTTAAACTACAGTTTTCTTTTTAACATTATTAAATAATAGAATTTTTTAAACAACATTAAAGTATTTTATTATTAGTTAGATTAGTTAGATACGTTCCTCTCGTTCTTAATATTCCATTGCAAAACGTATAACTAATTTATTTATTTATTTATTTATTTATTTATTTTTAATATGCATCAAAAACAGTTTTAAACTATTATTGCAGTTTAAAAATTGCTCAAAGTGACTTAGATTAAAGAAGTGAAAGACTTAGAAAAGTGCCAAGATTCTTGTTGATACAAATATTTTCGCAAAATTTTTTGAAAATGTCGCCGTTTGTGCGATGAAACATATGTCGATCTAAATAAAAATATTATGTCTTTTAACTGTATTATTTTTATCACTTTTAAAAATTTGTAACTTAATTCAGTTGATTATAACTGATTTCCATGCTTGCTTTTATAACAGTTTTAAAGTAGATAATTTTCTGTATTAAAATTGAAGCAAAAAATTAAGATTAGTCTTAAACTTTTCTAATCAAAAATATGAGAATGCTCATTTTATAAAAGATTGAAGTTTTATACATAATAATAAATATTGCAGCTAAAGATTTATAGTATTTTGTGATATTTTAACCACAATAATTGTTTTATTTGATTGAATTTGTATATTATTATTAATACTGAATTTGTATTATATACATTCAAGCGTGAATTTCCTGAACACATTTTAAAGTATATTCTCTCTGTATACTATTAATAATTTTAGAAACATTTAAAATACATTTTTAATTATTAAAAAAAATCTTTTTAATATGATTTCATATCTGAGAAATGACCTTGTATATTATGTTGGTATCATCAATAAACCAACGATATTCACATTTCTACACCAGGAAAAAAACAATTAAATAATAAAAAGTTTAATAATAATTTGTCTTAAGAGCTTATACAAGTCACACAGAGAAACTCGAACGAAAATGTTAAACCTATGGGAGAAAATTAAGCAGAAATCTTTACAGAAGTCGTTATATATATATATATATAACTTTCTTTTCTTTTGGTATATCTGAGGTCGATATCCATTTTTGTGCTTCTGTACTTTTTCGTTTCTTTTTTTTTTTTTTTTTTTTTTTTTTTTTTAATGAGGACAGTTTAATTTTCACAACCGGTTCTAACCACTTCCAAATGTGAATGTATCCGCATATAAAAAAAAAAAACTGTGTATCAAATTAGAAAAGTACAAAGGCACAACAATGTGATATCATATCAACCTCGGGTTTCCTTAAAAAAAAAAAAAAAAAAAAAAAAATAATAATAATAATAATAATAATAAAATAAAAAATATTGAAATGCGATTGAGAAATCTCTAATGAACGCTCCGATAGGATTAACATTAGTTTAGGACCTTCTTTTCGTGACTTACGTAAGCTCTTAATCCCATTTTGCAACACATAAATGGTATATATATGTATGTATAAAGAAATTCTGAAAGACAAATAATTTAAAATTTTCTTCTAGTATAGGAAGTTTCGACCGTAATTTTCTCATGTTAATGAATAATGACGTAAACACCTTTAGAAGTTAGCAAGATGCAGTGATTAAAAAATAAATAAAAGTAAAATGCAGGAATATAATTAACAGCGCCGGTGAAGACTGCCCTAAATGACGGCTCCTGGTGCGGGGACACTGCCCTAGTCGCCACACTTGCAGCAGCATTGCGTCCCTCCAGACAAAACCCAGAATTTACGCATAACTTTAAGTATAAATAATCCATATTATGGTAAAATTTAACCACGGATGACTTGCATTGTGTGAAATATAAATATAAACATTGAAGTAGTGAAAGTTCAGTTAGTGGACATCGTGCCAATATATAACTCCCAAAAACATTGAAGTAGTAGCTTTGTGTTGGAAAATGTAATTCGAAATACACATAATGTCACTGACAGAATGACTTTTCATTTCCAGAATGTTTTGGTATCGCCATGACGTTTTTCCCAAAGGAAGATAAATTTTAAAAAATCTCTAAACTCATTACCTTAAAAGTTATGAACAAAAATTTATTTGGGTTAAAGTGATTTTTGTTTATACGACACTAGTTTCCTATAATACTATTGCTTGTTGTGCGGTACTAAGTTTGTCTCATCTTTCTTTTAAAGCGAAAAGTTTTGATACTGCAAGATATCAGCTGGCAGGTAAGCGCACGCGCCCTCCTTCCACCCACCAAAGGTTATGAAATTTTTTTTACGCCACATAAGAAGCACACCCTTCTATAATTAACTCACCGAATTAAGCAAATTAAACAAGCAACTGTGTACAAAAGATCTGGCTAAAAAAATCATTCTGTTAGATATAATAACATATATTTTACTAATTTAAAAACAAAAGAATATTTTTTACAAAAGTTACTTTATTTTTTTTTATTATTTATTTATTTTAGGCGACATAATTTAAATAATATTAATCAGTGGTTAACTACTACAGATTAACATTTGTCAATTATTTACTATTTCTCAATTAAAAATATTCATCAATTACTTACAGTTGTCCACGTACCAATAGCGTCAATTAAGTACCATTTCAATCAAATGTAAGCAAATCATTAATCATGAATATGTTTATATCATAACACTTTCGTCTCCATTGCAAATATTATATTTTCGAAAATTTTTCATCAACCAGCAAATCCCCCTCCCCCCCCCCCCCCCCCCGTATCAAACATCCTTTCATGTTGCATAAAAAAATACATCATTCTACAATTATTGCACCGAATTAAACAAACAACCCTGTTCAGAAGACTTACCTAAAGAATTTGTTACAGCCAATCACATATGTTTTAATATTTTAAACAAAATTTAATATTTTAAACAAAATTTAATATTTGTTCAGAAAATTTATTAAAAAAAGAGTAAATTTTCTTTTAAAGACGACATTAATTAAATAGTATTAATCAATCATTAACTAACCGCAGTCAATTTGTCAATTATTTACTACTTGTCAATAATAATCATCAATTACTATCCATAACTAATAATAATATCAATTAAGTACTATTTTAATTAACAATAGCAAATGATTAAGCATGAACAAATCGAAATCATAACGATTTCTTCCCTATTGCTTGAAACATACTTTCGAAAAATATCATTGTCCTTCAACCGCTTCAATAACTTTATACACTTTGTCAGGCAATTCATTGAATAATAGAGTAACCACCCAGGACATCTTAGTTCGAGATTAAGTTACTCGGGTTGAGTGTGTAAAATTTCAAAACGAGTAACACCCGAGTTACTCTAAATAATTGTACTTTGCTCCCACAAACTTTTCGTTCTAAAAAATACAAATTTTCTTCGAATGGAAATTTTTTGGTGTTCATATGTATATTTTGCATATCTTAACATTCTATAAAAATATTTAAATGATATTAATAAAATTTCGGTGGGTATTCCAAACGTCGGTAAAAAGTTTAGTTACTGACGAGGGCGGGTAGGACGGTATGTGTGTGTGTTCCTGTCCCGTTTTTTGTGACACTGGCCTGGCAACGTTAGACATGAGGTATACATAAATGCAGACCTCTATTCTTTTCCTCATAAAAGCTAAACTGTTTGTTTTCTTTTTTTCTTGCATTTTTACTTTACTTCTATATACCAGATGAATTTTTACTTTCTTCTATCTTTACAAGAAGAAAGTATTGGTTTCATGAAAATTTTCGAATTTCAGTTTTCGACGGATTTACACGTTTTATGAGTCAGAGATTCCAAAAAACATGTTTTTACAAAATGTCTGTCTGTGAGTCTGTCTGTCTGTCTGTCTGTCTGTCTGTCCGTCTGTCTGTCTGTCTGTCCGTCTGTCTGTCTGTATGTGACACAAATTTTGTGGGCGCTCTATCTCAAGAACTAATGGATGAAATTTCACAAAACTTCATATTTAGTTAGACCTTGATATAAACTGGAACTGATTAGTTTTTGGTGAAAATCGCCCAACAGGTGGCGCTGCTATGCGGCATTTTTAACGATTTCTGCAATAGCTGTATCTCAAGAACTACTGCACGGATTTTCATAAAACTTCAGATTCAGTTAGTCCAGGATATAGTTTGGTGCTGATTACTTTTTTGTGAAAATCGCCCAACAGGTGGCGCTGGTATGCTGCATTGTTCATGATTATCGCAATAGCTCTAACTCAAGAAAAAATGCACGGATTTTCATCAAACTTCAGATTCAGTTAGTCCCTGATATAAATTAGTGCTGCTTAATTTTTGGTGCAAATCGCCCAACAGGTGGCGCTGCTGTGCTGCATTTTTCACGATTTCCACAAGAGGTGTATCTCAAGAACTATTGCACGGATTTTCATCAAACTTCAGATTTAGTTAGTCCTTGACATGAATTGATGTATAAATTAGTGCCGTTTAATTTTTGGTGTAAATCGCTCAACAGGTGGCGCTTCTGTGCTGCATTTTTCACGATTTCCACAAGAGCTGTATCTCAAGAACTATTGCACGGATTTTCATCAAACTTCAGATTTAGTTAGTCCTTGACATGAATTGATGTATTAATTAGTGCTGTTTAATTTTTGGTGTAAATCGCTCAACAGGTGGCGCTTATATGCTGTATTTTTTGCGATTTCCGCAATAGCTTTATCTCAAGAACTAATGCTTGGATTTTCAACAAACTTCAGATTCAGGTATACCTTGATATCGTTTAGTGCTGTTTACTTTTGGTGTAAATCGCTCAACAGGTGGCGCTGCTATGCTACATTTTTCTCAGAATTTCCGCTATAGCTCTATCTCAAGAACTAATGCGCGAATTCTCATCCAACTTCAAATTCAGATATACTTTGATATGAATTGGTGCTAAATCGTTATTTCTTGTACTATTTAAATGATTTAATTGACGTGATTTATATAGAAGAAAGTTTTGTGATGGCCACAACATACTAGTTTTTTTTTTATTTTGGAACAAAACCAATAAGTGGCAGTTTATTTCCTCATAAAATAAATGTTATTTTCATCTGAGTTTGCAAAATGCCTTTAAGACAGTGTAGGCAAGAAAATAACGTTCTTATCTTAATGCTTCGATAAACAGTTGAATCACAAATTGATATTTTTTACAAATTCCACCCTCTTATGCAAATTCAAATCAAAAAATTTTGAACACTTTTGTTAATTATGCTCTTCATGTCAAAATACACAATTAGAACGCGAAATGAAAACAGCTGCTCTTACCTGAGAAGGCTTTCTACTTCTGAGATTAGGCGCATTATGTTTACTGTTTTGGAGTATGCGAGCATGATCTTTCGAAAAATAAATTAAATCAACTCAATTTAAGAAAGCGTTCCTTTTTTAGTTGCCATTCAAGTCACATTTTAGTTACACCATCAAGTTTTTACAATACGATGTAAAGTAATAATGTGTCACTAAAGTTCTTTACTTTTTGTTCTTAGTATCTCTAAAGAACGTACAATTTCATTAACGCTCAGCTAAGTTGAGGCTATAATGGAGCCACGAGACTGGAAAAGTCATATGAGGGCGCCCTCTGGTTGAAAAAAAGTTGAAAAAACGCGAGTAGCTATGAAGCGGTAAGGGGAGTTTAAATATCGAAAAATTCGTGGACACGAGAAAACCATTGGGCTAGGTCCCATATTCGAGAAATTTTTGGAGTCATTTTTGGGTCACAATGGGTTAAGCCAATTTTTATCTAAAAAACGGCTCTAATGATTTTGACCGAATTTTGTATTCTACCTTTTCTGATTACGCGAAGACCATTGAGCTAAGTCATATGTTCGAAAAATTCGATTAGTGGGTCAATGTGGGTCAAGCTAATTTTATCTAGAAAACCGCTTTAACAATTTTGGCGCAAGAATATCATTTGGCTAGATTACATGTTTAAGAACATTCGATTAGTGGATCATTTTGGGTCACAATGGCTCAGGGTCAAGCTAATTGTATCTTAAAAATGGCACAAACGATTTTGACAAACTTTTGTATTATACCGTTTACGGGAACAAGCAGATCATTGGGCTAGATCACATGTTCGAGAAATTTCGATTAGTGGGTCATTTTTGGGTCACTACGGGTCAAGCAATTTTATCTAAAAAACAGCTCCAATGATTTGGATTAAATTTTATATTCCATCCTTTTCGGGATTAAGGAAACCGAAGGGTTAGGTCGCATGTTCGACAAAATTCGATTAGTGGGTCATTTTGGATCAATACGGGTCCGGGCCAAGCTAATTACATCTAAAAAAGGCTCAAACGATATTGACATAATTCTGTATTATACCCTTTTCGGGCGCGAGAAGATCATTGGGCTAGATCACATGTTCGAGAAATTTTGATTAATGGATCATTGCGGGTCATTGCGAGTCAAGCTAATGTTATCTAAAAGACGGCTCTAACGATTTTTACTAAATTTTGCATTTACTGTTTTCAGTCTTGAGAAAACTACTGGGTTGGGTCACATGTTCGAGAAAATTAGGTTAGTGGGTCATTTTGGGGTCATTGCGGGTGCAGATAATTTTATCTAAAAAACGGCTATAAAGATTTTTACTAAATTTTCTATTATATCGTTTTCGAGCTCAAGAAGACCATTAGGCTAGGACACATGATCAAGAACATTCAATAGCGAATCATTTTGGTGGGTCACAATGAGTCAGGGTCAATTAATTGCTTCTAAAAATTTCTCAAACAATTTTGACAAATTTTTTCAATTACTCTGTTTCCGGGCACGCGAAGATCATTGGGTTAGGTAAAATCTTTCGACAAATTTTGATTAGTGGGTCATTTTTGGATCACTTCGGGTCAAGTTAATTTGATCTAAAAAACGGCTCTAACGATTTTGACTGAATTTTGTATTCTATCGTTTCCGGTTTTGAGAAGACCACTGGGCTGGGTCACATGTTCGAGAAAATTAGAGTATTGGGTCATTTTGGGGTCATTGCGAGTCAAGCTACTGTAATGTATTTGTTTGCACCCGATGGCAGCTCATACTATGTAGTACTACTACTTTAACTGTTATTCCAATAAAATGGATTAGTAAGATATTTCACGGTGTCAGAAGTATAGTGACCCATGTATTTTTGTTAAATATTATAAAAAATTGAAGCAATATGGCAGGAAGTTTACCTAATATTGCAGCATTTGAACCGGGCTCAAATCCATCCGAGTCATGGCGGAGGTAAGATTTTGAAGATTATATACACTGGTGAAAACAATTAAAGGGACAAACGGTTTTTTTAAAAAAACAAAACAAAATAAGTATCCTTATACGCAAATAAGGTATCAGATGATAGTTACGCTCGTCGCGGACACACCTTCCACGCAGTTATACAACTGCGTGGAAGGTGTGGTCATAAGAAAGTGGCGCTGTGATCGCGTTTGTGCAGAGGTGCCTCATTTGACCGCCGAAGCTTGTAGCGGAAGGGCGTTTTGAAGCATCGTAGCATAACCCAATCCTTGTTTTTTTTTATTTCTTTGTTTACCCATCGTTAGTATGGAGTCGACATCGTCTAGATGATGCCACAAGATGGCAGATTGTTGGTAGACTCGAGGCCGGCCAATCACAGGCTACCTGTTCTAAGGACCTCGGTGTTCCGTGAAATGTGGTGTCTACTCTGTGGAAACAGTTCACAGAGACCGAAACAGTGATCCCCGGACCTGGTCAAGGCCTAAAAAGGGCAACGACGCCGGCTGAAGACCATTATTTGAGACTTTTAACCAAAAGAAGATAGGTCCGTGACAGCGAAACAACTGTCTCGTCACCTGTATAATGCTGCAGGAACATCCATTTCACGGAAAACAGTCACCCAGAGACTTAATGCAGGTGGCCTGTATGCCAGGTGCCCTGTAGTCTGCATCCCTTTGGCAGTGAACCACAAAAAGTCCCGTCTAGCATGGTACCGAGAACACCTGTCTTAGACAGAGGATAGTTTGGGGCGGTTCTGTACAGTGATGAGTCACGATTCAGTCTGGACAGCGACTCGAGACGTGTTCTCATCTGGAGAGTCATCTGGAGAGAGCCCGAGAGTCGATATCGGTCCTCTAACATTGTCGAAAATGATCTCTATGCTGGAGGTGGTCTGATGGTCTGGCAGGCATCAAGACAGACGGGCGTACCGACCATAATGTGTTTGATAGAGGTACTCTGACAGGTCAGTGGTACAGGAACGAGATTCTTGCACCCTCTTTGAGACTTTTCCGCGGAGCATATGGACCAAATTTCGTTTTTATGGACGATAACGCCCGTCCACATAGGGATCAGTTGGTGGACGAATACCTCGAATCGTACGATGTTCAACGAATGGAGTGTCCTGCGATGTCCCCTGAACTTAATCTCATCGAACACATATAGGACGCCCTTGGATGATCAATTGCAGCTCGAAGACCAGCTCCAAGGACCATCGATGAGCTCAAGAGTGCCTTTGTGCAAGAGTGGGTGCAGTTGCCATAGAGATTGATAAGGACCCTGGTAAGCAATATGAAACGTCGATGCGAGAGTTGTGTAGTTGTTACAGATGATTATACACTCTATTAGACATGTTTTTCTCTGACTGACAAGGTGTCGGTCAGCTGCTGTGCTGGACACGTGATCAGCTACCTTATTTAGGGTGCAGGTTGTGCCCATTTTTATTTTCCCATACATTTGTCTTATATCGAATGATATTTTGGCCAAGTTTGGTTATATTTGCTTTGTTAGTTTTTTTTTTAATTGCAAAAAAACCATTTGTCCCTTTAATTGTTCTCACCAGTGTAGAAGCTTTGAAATATGCAGGTGAATCGGAAAAAACAAAAACCTCAACGCTATAGAGACATTTGAGTTATGTTAAATTTAGAACTTTAAATGATTTATAATTTAAAAAAATTTTAAATATTCATTGCCTTCATAACTATCTTGTTTATTAAAAAAAAGGGGGGGGGGCATGTAATCTATTTGTTTTCACCTGATGGCAGCACATACTATGTAGTACTACTACTTTAACTGTTGTTCCAATAAAATGGATTAGTAAGAAATTTCAGCTACTATATCTATAAAACGGCTTAAACGATTTTGTCTAAATTTTGTATCCTACCGTGTTTGATTACTAGAAGGCCATTGAGCTATGTCACATGCTCGAGCAGATTTTATTATGGGTCATTTTTTTGTGTCACTACGGGTCGGGGTCAGGAAGCCGCGAACTGAGCAACAGTCAATAGGTTGGCGATATTTAGCAAAATATTGGCGACATTTGGCCGAAAAATTGATATTCAAGATTACGAAAGCCAAAACACATACATGGCGCCAAATGAAAGAATGTAGTTAAACTTGGCTATATTTGTCGAAAAAAATAGGCTTTCAGAATATGAAGGGATTTTTTAGAAGTTCTTAATAGGACTCGAGGTCGTCGAAATACATGGTTAAACCAATCAGAGTCGAGCTAAAAATGTAATTTGGATTGATGCCCTTTCATTGTAAATGTGTAAATAATGTAAAATTTAGAAACATGTAAGTATATAGTTTTCCTGTTGATTGTTTTTGTAAATAATACTGTTGTAAAATAAAATGCTTTATACCAATAATACAGAGAGAACGATACAGTGAGAATATTATATCGAGTTGAACACAAAGCTCATTTTGACCGAGCACTGCTTGTATGCAATTAATAAACTGTTGCTTGATCACTATTAAAAACAAAAATTTCAAAATTTTGTATGCTGTAAAAATTAGTGTGTTTCACCAGTCATTTTTCAGGAAGACTTTTGATTCAGAAGCAGCTTTATGTTTGTTCAGAAAAACAAGAACACAATTATTTCCTCTAAACAAAACCATTTTTCACATTAATATGGGTGCGGTTTTTTGTTAAGAAAATTTTGAGAAGTCAATACCTGTTGCTCTGTTTAGAAGAATAATTAAGAACTGTTTTCTTCTCAAGTTTGGCTCTTTAAATTTTATAATTGTAAATTAAATTAATCCTTGGAGAGCGAAGTTACGTGGCAGGTGAACATAATTGAGTCGTGAAGCAATACAGAATGCAATTAAAATAATGAAGCATTACAGAATGAAATGAAATTTATTATTTGCATTTTAAACTAGTTAGTTTAAATCAGAAGAAAAAGTTCCTTACATAAGCAGAAATATGATGTTTATAAATGAATTTGCATGACCGTTACTAATATTTTGTTATGTTTTCATGCGCTTTATCTAGAAATATAACAAATAACTGTTCATGTTCACGCATTAAAATTTTGTTTTGACTTTGTAGAAGGAAAAGCTACATAAGATACATAAATACAATCTTATGAATGGGCATAAAAAAATTAATCAAAATATACTCGTCTTTGAATGTACTCTTTCGCTATTATCTTCGAATATTCAAGTCTCAATTTTGGAAACCACAGGTAATCTCTTTCTCTCTTTCTCACTCTTTTTTAATATACGTCATATTTACATTTATATAACGTCGCTATTATACAAGGTATACCAAAAACGATGACCTCGGTTTTTATTCCTTAAATATTGATCATAGACATGCATTATAAATTACAAAGTTACCTGAAAAAGGGTGCAGAATTTTATGAAATCGATTAAAATTTTCAGGGGATTAAATTTGAAGAAATACAAAATTTAAATATTTATACGGCCCCCGTATAAAAAATTTCGCAATGAGTAGAATGTGCCGCATACGCTATAGGGGCATGCACAAAATTTCAGCATTTTATAAATCGCAGATATATGAAAATACGTAGATGCTGACTTAAACCACTTTTCGATGCCTGGGTATAAGTTCGCAAAGGGGAAAATTCATGTCGGATGATCGCGGTCCATGGGTCGCACACAAATTACGAAAGAAAACAATGATTGCTACTCTAGCTGTAAACATTTACATTTTAATTTATGATTAACCCCTCACCAACTTTGTTTAAAGATATCTCTGCTACTTTTTATGATAAAATGCTGAAATTTTGTACATGACCTTAAATGCAGCCCATTTTACTTATTGGGGATTTTTTTGTACGGGGCCGTATAGAAATTTAAATTTTGTATTTCTTCAAATGTAATCCCCTGAAAGTTTTAATCGATTTCATATAATTCTAACTTATTTTACGTATTTTTTTAATTTATAATATATGTCTATGATCAATATTTAAGGAATAAAATCCGAAGGCAATTTCTTGGGGACACCCTGTATAGTTTCGCCTTTAAGAATGCGTCGGTGTCCATGATAAATCACTACGCCATAGGAAATGTAAATAAAACGAGGCACATGTGGTCACATACGAATTCAATACATGCACCATACGATAGATAGTGCGTTAAGTTTGAAGTGCGTAACTTTTGTTCTTCCAACTTTTCAGACAAAATATGGTACATGCATTCATTAAACAATTTTTCTTGAAACCTATTACAGCGCAACCTCCATGGGCGGGAATTGTGGTGGGGGATTTGGAGCGTTCGCTCAAGCAGCACTACCCTATCATTTTGCGTTCGCTTGGGAAAATCACATACTACGACGCTTTTCCTGATCAAGAAGGCCTACAAGGAAGAAGCACTGTCAACAGCCCAGGTCTCTTTACTTAAAATACAGATCTTGTATGTAAAAACTTGTTGGATGTGCCAGTGCCAAAACTTTGTTCCATCTCATACCAGCTCGAAATTAAAACTTTCGTATGTGATATGATGGTATGTGATATGATAATATGATGTGATATCTGGGAGTACTGTTTAATAATGTCATTTTAGGCCTTATGCCGACATTATACGATGAAACAATGTATCTTCAATATGAATTGTATATATGAGGCTCTTCTGACTTATCCATATCCACATTCATAGATTTTTATTTTTGTATTTTCACTCCCTCGGTTAATACTTTTTTAACACTTTCCAACTTAGTTGAAAAGTGTTTATGACTTTGGTTTGCCTGGTCGTCTGTGTCTGTCTGTTTGATTATCTGTCCGCGCTCTAACTCGAGTAAATATACTTAGATTACCATGAACTTCGTATACGTTATTGAAGTTTACCATTGGGCATCCCCCATTGAAAATGGAGTATGTAGCATTTATAGTTCGTTTACAGAGATATACAAAATAATTCCGTTGCATTATGATCTATGCGGGGAAATTGTTTGCAGTGTATTTTGATAAAATTAACCTATTTCAAACACAATGAAATTGATATGTATTTCTGGAGTACAAAACAACATTCATCCTGTGCAATACGGAATGCATGGCGTTTATCATTCATTTACAGGGATATGCAAAAGAATTCTGCTACATTTTATCATATGGAGAAAAATCATTATCAGCGTATTTTAAAGATGTTGTACTATTTCAAAGATAATGAAATTGGCGTGCATTGCTGAGGTGCATTAAAAGATGCTTTACTGTAAAGTATGAAGCGCATAGCATTTATTTGTTAATTGACTGAGACACTAAATTACTTCAGTTACTATACTGTCGATGACCGATAATCGCTGGAAGTGCATTTCCAGATGCGGTATGCGCTCTTAAGCTTAAACAAATTTTAGTACATTATGTCGGGTGCTTAAGTTCTATAGTTCATATTACAGAGCTGCGCAAAATTTTTTTTATAGGCATTGCTGTCTATGGGAGCGAGTTGCTTTGAAGTGCTTTCTAATTATGTTATGTATTTTCCATCTCAACTATATTTAGTATACTAAGATATGTTTGTAGAATATAAATAAATTCATATACAGGGTTACGCAAAAAACAGTTTATATTGTCGTCTACGGGTGGTAATTGCTGGAAGTGTGAGTTTAGTTGTGTTATGTATTTTCTAGCTCATCCAGATCATATACAGAGCTGCTCAAAATAATTCGAATATCTTATCGACTAAGAGCGCTGATTGCTAAAATTAACTGTTCAATTATGATGTGCGTTTTCTAACTTGTTCATTTAGATATTTTTGTACCAGTTGTTGTTGTTTACTTTATTAAATAGTGAGATTTTGTTATAGTATTCTGGAAGTGTTGAAATGTGTCTCATAATCCACATGTAACGCATGATTTTTCTTTTATCTTTCATTTTTACATTTATTCGCATAGGTATGATTTTACTTTAATTATATATAAATATGCACATTCACACCTTTCTAACGAGTAAGTCTGCACATCAGTATCTCAACGTCAGCTATGTAAATCACATTTTTATTCTGCCTTAATTTTATTTAATATTTGAAAAATTTAACTTGAAGTTTCATTTCTTACATTTTAGTATTACTGGAGGCAAGATTTGAAGTAGTTTCATTTCTTGCTAATAACCCCAACAACCCGTAATATGTTTACATACACCAATTTTCCAAGTTTGTTCATTTTTTGTGCAAACTTTTTATTGTATCAAAGGCCATCATTGTCCCAAAAATTTGATAACCGTAAGTTCCTAGATTTCCGTATTTTAAATAGTTTATCTAAAGTAAATAAAATATCAATTTTGTGATCATGGCATTAATAATGACTTTGAAAACGATTAATTATTCTCATGAATATTTTATTTATTAATAATCTTAATTTGATCTATTTGTTTTAAAACGTTTACTTGAGCTACTCTCTCTTAATATTTGAATTGCTACGTCACTGCATGTATTGGACTGTCCAGTCGATGAAAACTGCAAAGTTGGTTGGTAACCATAGCTCCGAATTAGGTTCTTAGAAAGAACTTTATTAAAGGTTAATATTAGGCAATTTTTACTCTATCGACACAATTGTAATAATATCTATGTTTTAAAAAATAGTAGAAAACCAATACTTTTACTTTTTCAAATTTACTGTTGGCCAGTATAAAGAACTGGTACCAGAGCCTTTGCCATTTGCGTGTTGCTTTGTAAAGTAGCAATTGAGGCAAATCCTTTCAAAACACGCTATTCACGCCCACTTTGTAACAAGAATGTTATTCGGCATAGGTTATTTCGTGAGCTTTGTTTCTGCAGAGAGTTTTCAAAGTTTAAACATTTTGGGACATTTTAATCTCAGTATAAAGTAAATTCGTAAAATGTGTATGGGTAAAATATCTGTCGCTCCTAAATATCGGTGAAAATCGATAATTTATAGCATCGTTATCAAAACTGAATAAGTATGCATAGTGGTTTTATGCAGTGGTTTAACAGAAATAATATATTATAATGCGAGCAAATCTTGTGCCTAGTGTGTGTATATATATACATACGCAAATTTTATATAAAAAACGGCTCCAACAATTTTGACTAAATTTTGTATTCTGTATCCTACTGTTTTGAGGTACGAGAAGATCATCGGGTTAGTTCATATGTTAGAGAAAATTCGATTAGTGGGTTATTTTGGGGGCACTACGAATCAATGCACTTCAGTAGGAATGAAGGTTGAAACAGACATTAAGTTGTTGAACAATTGGCAATAAACGTTGCAAATTTAGAAACATGAGATTTGGCGGGAAAATCGACTTATATGATTGCCAATGCCAAGACGCATGCTTGGCGCCAAATGAAAGAATATCGCCAAAGTTGGCCATATTTGCTAACTTATGACGACATTTGACGAAAAAATTGGCTTTCAGAATCTGAAGGAATTTTCTAGAAATTTCCAATAGAAGCCGAGATACATGATTCAAGCAATCAGATTACATTGAACGTTCTCTAGAACAGAATTCAACGATTCAACCAATCAAGGTACATAGAAATTTTTGATGTCCGCTGGACTTTTAAATTCTTTATATAGCAATATACATCAAGAATTTATTGTTATATCGAGTTGAACACAAAGCTAATTTTTAAACGAGCTTTGCTCAATCTTCGCCTGTGGTGATTGAAAAAAAAGGACAGAAAAAAAAAGATAAGTCCATGTAAAAACTGTTCTGTTTATTTCTTTTATTTCGTGTGATTAATGTATTTAATTCAGCATCAGTTATTTCGCAATCTTTGTTTCTGAAGAGATTTTAAAAAGTTTAAAACATTTTGGTGTATTTTAATCTTAATATAAGTAAATTCAAAAATGAGTATGTTAGTAAAATATCTCGAATGTCATATGAGCAAAATATCTTTCGATTCTCAGTGTAATAAAATATGAAATCGGTAAAAATTCATAAAATATTGCACTCTTATTAAAACTAGACAAGTATGCGAAGCTTTAATCACAGTGATTTAACCCGGGAGAACTCGCTGCATGAGATTTTCTCTCACAGTCGTACATTTTAAGACTCTTATTTAAATCATTTTTCATTTTAATTAAAATTTCAAAATGTTTTTCAATTATTTTACGTATTTTGTGAATAAAAGTACAAACCAACCAAAAAAATTTGATATTATATGAATGTAAAGTAACAGAAAAGCAATTGGGCATTTTCACTAGCGAGTTCTCCCGGGTTAACTTAAATGACAGAAAAAAAAGCCGTTTAAAAATTGTTCTTTTTCCTTTCTTTTCTTTTTTTTTTTTTTTTTTCGTACGAATGTATGTAGATGTAAATGTTCTACTAATTCCGCTAACGCTGGGTTCTTTCTTTAGCAACTGTCCAGCGTAAATAATTCAATAAATTTTTATTCTCAGTAACTCGATTTAAATGAAGGAAAGAGAAACGATTATCTAAAAATAACTGGGGTGTTGTAAGAGTTTTCTTATATCTTAATTGAATTCAATGTTACAACGTTTTCGATCGTCACATTTTATTTTTAGAACCATTTTATAAATTAATTGCATGATGTAACGTTTACTTCAACTGGCCGAGGAAAATGTATAAACTAAAACACGTATATTAAAAGTTGCTGTTGATATTTTGCCTGCAATTGTGAGGAAAATACAGACTCTAATTAAGGAATACTAACGATTATATAAAAAATGCCATTGTAATTAATGTAAATAAATGTTTGTGAATATTATCTAAGAAGTAAGAAAAGTTGACTCATTTAATTTAGAATGCACCACTGTTTAATATGATTAAATGTTTATAAGTTTGGATTAGTTGGTTATTTATAACAGGTTTTACAGCACTGTATCCCCTCCCTAGAAATGTATATGTACTATTCTATAAAGAGAATTTTAATTGCAGAATAATGGTAATTTAAAAATATATGTATTTTCGGCAAAACTTGTTGACCTAAGGAGGTTGTTGTTGACCTAAGGAGGTTGTTTCACAGATTTTTGCACGCGTCCTACAGGAACGAGTCAATGATTTTCATACAAGCATTGTTCTGACCGGGCCAGAAAATTTCGGTCGGTGCAGACTTCTAGGAAGAATAAAACACTGGCCCAGAAATAAGTCAGGTTCGGCCCAGCCCGAGCCTCCAGAGAAAGCAAGACCCGGGCACGACCCAGAAAAATTGATAATCAGACTCGACCCGTCCCGAGTCCGTGTAGGCCTCTAAATGGCATTTGAATGAGAAAAACGAGTTTTAACGGCTGGAAAAATTTTAAATAAATTATGGAAAAAATTGAGTTTGAGTTGCAAATTCCGGTCAAGCTCACGGATTTTTTGAGATTTCGTTCAGCTCACGTTCGTTTATCAAAAAGTGGGTCAAGTTCAATTCAACGTTCACAGAAAGTGAGCTAGACTCATGAGTTTTAGCTCAATGAGCGCGCTCATGCCCAACACTGTTCAAGGGAGGATTTGCTTTTTTTCCGGTTGAAAAAAATCTATTTTTTTTTTTTTTTACATCTTTCTATTCTCCATACTCTGCAGATTATCCCTGTAAAACGATATGGTAGAATTCGAAGCTCTTTCGTTGTTATTTAGTGCTTTAGCGCAACGCGTCCATAGGCTTACACTGTTTTGGAGCATAAACGCATTTTATGCAAATGATTTTTTTTTTCAAACTGGGCGGGATCAGAACTCAAAAGCCATTAAACTAATCTTGCTATTGTTTTTTCAATTAAAGGTAATACCGGGTCTCCTAAAAAGGACTGACTGATTTTAAAATTCAATAACTTGCAAACGGTGACAGGTATTTAAAAAATTCTTGCAGGAGTGTTATGCATAAGGCCAAAAGTATTTTTACAGTGATTTTCGATTTTAGTTCGAATTACAAACAATAGATGGCGCTGTAAGCAATAGGCGCTAAATACAGGCTCGATTTTTTGGCATTTCTCTTCTTCCATGCGGAAAAAGAAGGATAAAATGTGTTGAGTGGGTCCCGAATTACCAAAAATTGATTCTTGAATTTATTGATCGCAGCGCCATCTATTGTTTGTAATTCGAAATAAAATCGAAAATCACTGTAAAAAAACTTTTGACCTTATGCATAACCCTCCTGCAAGAATTTTTTAAATATCTGTCACCGTTCTGTCTGTCACCCTCAGTCTTTTTTAGGACACCCGGTATAATTTATTGCAGCTTGGACCACTTTCAGTCATTTTTATAAAAATAAATAAAACAGGGGTAAGAAATAGATATTATTTTTCAAATGGCTGCCACTTTGTTGATTTTCAACTTTTAGACCTTTAAAGTGCTTGAAGCTCCAGACAATATTATCTACTTTGCAAGCGACTCTGGCGATCTATCGGATCCCGACTGATTGGAAGTGCACGGCGCGCAAGCTAGGACATCCACCCACGCAACTCAAGCGACATCATCAATTTTTTATTAAAACATTTTTGAACTGTTCTTCAAGTGATAGTAAATACAGCAAACATCCTCTAAGTCCTCCGGCATCCTCTAAAGGCTCGTTTACACGGAGCTAGTTTACTAGCTACAAGCCGGCGAGAAAAGTAGCGAGCGAGTCAGCTAGCGAGATAGTGATCGTTTACACACGAACTTGTTTGCTCGCTCAGTAGCCAATTCGCTATTGCGTCACTTGCTGCGTTCTAAAGCTTTCTTTTATGTTTTTTCTGAAAACAGTGCTTGTTTTTATATTAAGTGCCGAGTTTTCCTGTCTGTTTTTTTTTTTTTTTTTTTTTTTTTTTTATGTGTGTGTGTGTCCTTGGAAAATTGAAGTGGAACGCAAATGATATTGCCGAGTTTTTAAATGTATACCAAGAGTACCCTGTGTTATAAAAAATAAAACACACAGATTACTTCAATACGAAATTAAAAGATGAAATTTGAATTTTATATTCTAATGATCATTTATAAAATTTCATTAATTTTTAAGGTTTTAAGACCCGTGTCCATTATTGTAACGTTTAATTAGTCTATTTTCAGTAATGGACAACCCATGTAATCGTTGCTAAAACTGCAATTTCACTGATGTTTAATAGGAACACCAAAATTTTATAAATAGTGCTGCTTTTAATTAATTTCATGTGGTTAATAAAATTTTCAATATTTTAATCACATAATTTTTTTTATAACTCTGCCCTGTTTAGTTTATCTGCCAATCAATGAAACAAACCAGGAAGTAAAGCATATTGTTTAAGGGCATATGGAAAAGAGAGGCTCATAGGGTTCAGCCCCTCCCCATTTAAATAAAAACTAAAGCGCGTAATTTCGCGTCCATCTGCCGCACCTTGGATAACTCAATTTCCTACCAGAGTTTATTTTAAATAAAATGTGACTTGCTTCTGCTTGTCACTTATTTGACTTCTTTTTTCAATAAAATTTCCGGTCTGAAAAGACTTAACGAAGCCGTAGCGGATACGCGGGAAATTACGGTAAACTATTATTTTAACACAATCAAACTGATTGCTAAAGCTATCATACGAATTGAATATTTCTAACTGAGCGAAAAAATGCCCAGGCCGGGAATCGAACACAGATCCTTGGCTTGCAGATATGCTCATCGGTTGTCGGCCCAGTTAGATTAAACGGTAGAGCATTAGCCCTGTAAGCCAATGATCTGTGTTCGATTCCTGGCCTGGGCATTTTTTCGCTCAGTTAGAAATATTAAATTCGTAAAAAAAAAAAAAAAGTTACTGAAGTTGTTAAAAATCTATTATTTTCTGTCTTAAACATTTTTACTTATTCATCTCTCACAAAAAATGATTGTAATATTAATAAAATCTATGGTAATAATTGAACTAGTAAATCTGCAGATCAGTAGCCTCAAACGCCATCATAGTTCTGCAGTTTTATTTTGAAATTATTTTATTTAGTATTTAAAACATTCAACCCTCAGTATCATTCCTATCATATTTGTAATACTAATTACTGAAAGTACTTTCAGCTAGTTTAACTGAGAAAAATAGTGGAAAATATACGAATCTATTCACTAATACGCCAAAACTTTTTTTTTTCGATTTTTTTTTTTCAATTATTGCCCTCTAAACCCTGTACTGTACAGTCTCAATAATTTGATAACTGCAATTCCCCGACATTAGTATTTTCAGCTATCTGTCTAAAATAATTAAAATATTCACCTTGTGATAATTACGGTAGTTATTTCAAACAGTGAATAATTCTCAAAAATATTTTAATTATTGGTATCCTAATTGTTAAGTTTATTCGAAAAATATATTTTGTTCATTCACACCGACACGAACTACTTCAGCCGACATTGTTTACATTTACAGAACCCCGAACCACCGAATACTCGCAGCGATTTCACTAGCAACAACGTTTACACACAGCGAGTTTACTAGCCAGATAGCTAACACGCCAGCGAGTAGCGAGAAAAGTAGCCGAGCTTTCAACTTTTTTCGCACTCGCTAAGCTGCCAGATAGTTCGCTAGCCAACGTGTTTACACGGGGCGAGTTTATTAGCAGCTAGTGAATTCGCCGGCTTGTAGTTAGTAAACTCGCTCCGTGTAAACGACGCTTAAGTCCCTAAAGTCCTCCGGCACTTTCGGAACTTGAAACATGCCGGATTACGAAATTTTCTGTATTACAGGATGAATCGCGGGAGAACCGTGTAGAAGTTAGAATTAAATAAAAAATTACAGATTTTTATTCTTTATTCATGTTTCTTATTCGTTAAACAGCTTAAGGGGGGTCCGGGACACAAAAATCTCCAAATTTTGCAAAAACATTTTATTTCATTAAAAAATTCTCTGTTTTTTCTTGCTTAAAATGATATTTAAATCATGTTTCTATCTGAATTAGAACAAAAAATATTAATTTTTTTGTTTTGGTTTATTTTCAAAATCTAGCTTTCAAGCAATGACTGTCATGGAAACGACTTCTTGTAAAAATGCGTTTTTTCACCATTTCTCGTATTTAAATCCTTATAACCAGTGGTGTAGTCGTAAAAAAACAGAGGGTATACCCTAGTGTATATACTATAGCTTTCTTAAGAAACAAAGGGTATACGGTGTTCCTTAAAAAAATCCAGAGGATATACGGCGTATACCCCCGTATACCCTCCACTACATCCCTGCTTATAACTCGAGAACCGTTAAAGATAAACGGTTTAAACTTGGAACACATCTTATTCAATTGTTTTACTTTAATTTTGCTTCAGCATATTTGAAAAAAATATTTACTTTTGAAAATATGATATTTTTGAAAAAAGTTGCACAACTTTTTTTAAAATTTTTTCGTTAAGTATTTTTAATTTTTTTATAAATTGATATTTTTAAAAATGCTGAATCAAAATTAAAACTTAATGTTATTAATATATTTATTAAAATATAATTAATCAAAATTAATATTTTTGTTTATTTAAATGAAAAAAAATTGAAATTCTATAAATAATATTTCAAGTTATAACAATTTTAAATTACCCCACTTTTTAAATAAATTTTAAATTAAAAATTTTTTTTAAAAAATTATGAGAAGTTTTATCGTGTGATTTTGTTTATAAATGATAAGGGTAACCATCACAAAAAAATTTAGAATTTTAACTCAATAAATAAAAATTATTTTAAAATGTGTCCCGGACCCCCTTAAATAGAATTTTTAAAAAATGCTCAATAATGTAATGGGCAACATATGTACATGATTATAAAATGGGAACATGCAGTGTAGGCCTACACTGTACACCTACTTGTAGAGTCCATCTTCAACAAATCTCGAATATCAGTTTGTTTTGTAGTAGTCTTCTCTCTCTTCTTTTCTTTTAGGAAGTCATTTCGTATCATATGGAGTTTCGTAATATCTGCATCGTTGTGCGAGCGACCGCACTCAGAAAACTTGATAAATGTGTTTAAGGCATCAGCTGTTTGATTCCAACTGATGTTGTTTGAGTCATTCACATCATCTTCATTAGAGACAACGTCTTTGGGGGATGTTCAGTTGATAACACTCTGAATGATGGCCTGCCTCACCTATGAAAATTTTCTCCGTCGGCTCATCCAAATCTGCTTTAACCCGCTATTTTATTTCTTCTCGATTGAGTTGTGTTTCCGAAAGTCGCGCCGGATTATCTAGCATGCCAGACCTTAGGATGTCGGATTAGAGGAACCCGGAGCTAAAATCTTTATTCCTATTCCAGAAAAAATATGCTAAAAAACACCCTTTTTTCGGCCTATATAAACAAATGAACCCTTAAAAAGGGTATTAAAATTGCATACATTTATGGTCTTATTTTGGCATCGTTATATGAATGTGTGTCTGGAAGTAGGGCTTATGTTATAAATTTTGGAAACTTCGGTTTTTTGTTAAAAAAGGGTCCATATATGTATGATGATTACTCAGCGTTAAAAATTGCAATTTCATAATATACAAGTTTTTTACTTTAAATTAAAAAAAATAAAACTATAAACTAAAAATAATATTATTACTTTCCTTACCAGCGTAATTATTTTTTTATTACTGGTCAATGCTCAGTGGGGAGTGAAACAAAAGTGGGTAATAATGAAGATCGGAAGAAGTGCCTGTGGTGACGGCGAACCTATGGCACACGTGCTAAAAGTGGCACGCGATAGAATAATTTTGGCACGTTGTTGCTTGTGACTAAATCAATATACAGTGATACTACACAAAATGCACAAACTCTAGATTAGGGATGCACAACCTGTGGCCCGCTGGCCAAAAGGAGACCGCGATGGGTTAGCTTTTGGCCCGCGAACTTCGTCAATTTATAACTGGAAAAAATCGCAATTTTTGTCCATATGTCGCAAGTAAAAATCCGGAATTTTGGATTTGTTGCTGGAAAAAATTGAAAATTTCTTTGATCGGGTTCGGAAAAATCGCGAGTTTTGTCCGTTTATCGGGAGAAAAATCGCTAATTTCGTCAATTTGCCACGGAAACAATCGCGAATTTCGTTGATCGAATAAGGAAAAATCACGATTTTTTGTGGATTCGGTGCATAAAAAGTTCAAATTTTATTAAACGGGCACAGAAAAATCGCGAATTTTATCGATGAGGTGTTGAAAAATTCCAAATTTCGTTGATCGACTGCAGAAAATGCGCGAGTTTTGTCAGTTTATCGCGTGAAAAAAATTATAAATTTCGTCACTCAGGAATCACGAATTTTGTTGATCGGGTTCGGGAAAATCGCGAACTTTGTCGATCATGTGCGGAAAAATCTCAAATTTCGTTGATCAGCTGAAGAAAAATCGTGAGTTTCGCCAGTTTATAGAGAGACAAAATCTTGAATTTCGCTAATTTGCAGCGGGAAAATTACAAATTTCTTCAGAGTCGATTAAGAATCTCGAATTTCGTTGATCAGGCCCGAAAAAATCGCGAATTTTGTCAGTTCGGTGCGGGAAAATCTCAAATTTCGTTAATCGAGTACAAAAAAATCGCGAATTATTTCGATGAGGTGCTGAAAACTGCAAATTTCGTTGATCGGTTGCGGAAAAATGGCGAATTTCGCGAATTCATCGCGAAATAAAATTACAAAGTTCGTCAGTCAGTTAAGAATCACGAATTTCGTTGGTCGGGTTTGAAAAAATTGTGAATTTTCTCGATCATGTGCAATAAAATCTGAAATTTCGTTGATCGACTGTGGAAAAATCGCGAGTTTTGTTAGTTTATCGTGAGAAAAAATTGCAAATTTCATCAGTTTGCTTCTCGAAAAATTACAAATTTCGTCAGTCTGTTAAGAATCGCGAATTTCGTTGATCGGGCGTGGAAAAATTGCGAAATTCTTTGATTGAGTGCGGAAAAATTGCGAATTTCACTGAGCGAGTGTGGAAAAATCTCGAATTACGTTGATCGAGTGCGGAAAAATCGCGAATTTTGTCGATGAGGTGAGGAAAAATTGAAATTTCGTTGATCCGTTGCGGAAAAATAGCGAGTTTCGTCAGTTTATTGCGAGAAGTAATCGCGAATTTCGTCACTCTGTCGCGGTAAAAAAAAATCACGAGTTTCTTCAATTGATGGAAAAAATTACAAATTTATCAATTGTTTGCAAAAATATCGCGAAATTTATCAATCGGTCGTGGGAAAAAAAATCGTGAGTTTTGTCAAAATTTTCCATTTATCAAGAAGGAACAGTTAGTCTTCATAAAGAGTTGTATGGTTGTTCATACAGATCTGAAGAAACCATGCATACAATGAATTATTTCTGTTTGTTTATTTTTTATATACAAAAATCATTATATATCAAAAATAAAGTTATTACCCCCCCCCCCCCCCACCAAACCTCTCCGATATAGAATTTTGTCTGTGTTACTGATGTGGCCCTCGACAACCCAAACATATTTGTAAGTGACCCTTCTCTCAAAAAGGTTGTGCACCCCTACTCTAGATGATCTCTTCTTGATTAAATTTGATTTATTGGAAATTGAAGTATTTTAATTGCGGCTTTTTAAAATACCGTAAACTACCACATTAGTAAATGTACCAATGATAAAATTATTTCAACTTAGAAATTAATTGCAGAGCTATTTAAAGAAACTGGCATTTGATCTTTTGATATTTTTTCCATCTATCTATGTCCGCAAAGTCTTTAGTTTCTAAAATGAATAATACAAAAAATCAAATAAAAATCAATTGTCATATAAATCCAGTTCAGTTTGCATTCTGTTGAAATTAACTTAGTATGAACCTGATATTAATTATTTTCCTTCCAAGATGCAACAACGCAATCACATATATTTTAAATAATTTCTAGAATTTATTTTTTTATGATTATAATAGTGCAATACCTCACCCCATTTGATTTTTTTTTTATCTTAATGTTATTATTTAAGGTTGTTTTTTTCATGATTTTTCAATCCACTAAATTTGTTGGCATGTCAAGGTCGTGTAAAATATTTTTGGAAAGAAATTGGCACGCGGTTATAAAAAAGTTCGCCAACCCTGCACTAGGTGCTCAGGACATCGCTAATCAATGACATTAACCCATTAAGGATCGCACCTTCTTATACTTGGCATAAATGAAACAAAATTATATTTTATACATATTAATGACTAATGAAGAGAGAAAAAACGATATTACAATTTTTTTAAATTTTTATGTGTGATATGATAATATCATATTTCGAAAACGCAACGTCACACAGGGGAATATTTGAAGCAAAATACTGGCCAAAATTATTTTTCATGTGTTTTGCAGTTAAAATCATTGCTGTGGCCTTACTATTAGTAAATAGATTTAATTAATGCTATATACACATAAAAGTATGCATTTAATTAAAAAAAAATAAATATATGATTCAAAGTTTACTTAACTTTTTACTGTTTATAAGAGGAAAGTAATTGTTGATAGAGTTGTTTTACGAACAAGTAATGTTTAATTAAATGTGGTTAATTTTACTATATGTAAAGTTTTAGTTATTTATATAAACGAATGTCTTAATATACATATTATTTGCACTTAGTATTTAGCAAAGTTGAGTTGTAGTATAGAGATTCTGGTTTTTGAGTGTTATTAAGAGATTATAGAAACAATTTATATTTAAAAATGGCAACTATATGCGGAAGATTAAAAAAAAACTGTCCTTTAAAACTATAAGCAATACGACTATACTTCAACAAGTAATATAAAAATTTTATTTTTAAAGTCAATTCCTACTTAGGTCATCAAAGAAAAATTTAATATAATCCCTTAAGCTAATATTAGTTTCAGGGATAAGTTTTTGTTGCATTAAAATATCTCAATTTGTTGATTTTCTATAAGCAAGTAGGTTTACAATGGAAGTCTATGGGAATTTGGCGAAATATTAGAGATATCGCCAAGTTGGCGTCCCTTTTGGCGACTCATTTTAGTCGCCAAATTTGGTGATATATCGCGAAGTTGGCGACAAACTTGGCGGTATTTGGCGATAGAACAGGGTCCCCTATGGTAGCCCCCTTATAGATATGGAGATGCATTAAATGCTGTTCAATAACCAATGGCCGTCACTTTGTCTCCCATATAAAACTAAAATTAATTAATTAAAATTTAATTAATGAATTAATATTTGAAAAATCTGTATTAGCATCAATTGTCATCCAGTACAAGTTAAAAAAATTATTTCAACTTGATAGGATGAATAATAAGTATTTTATTAATGACTGAAAATTTGAACAAGATATATAAATAAATATAGGGAGAGTGTGAACTAATAGTAGGAATTGAAAAATGATTCGGCAAGCCCCGGCACAGCTATAAAAAGCTATATATCTAAATCAGAGCAAAGAGACTTAAAAAGAACGCATTTTTAATTTTAGTTTTTAATTTATTATATTAAAAATAAAGCTATTAACTTCAAAATTCATGAAGCTCCCAAAAATATACATTTAAACATAATTAAACATAATAACAAAGTTGATACGTAACAATAAAGCACGTCTTCTCGCAAAGAAACCTCCTCTTCAACTGAGGCTAGGACCGTCCGGATATGGCTCATGCTTCTTATAAGCATAAATAAAACTTTGTGCGAATTGTAGTAAAAAAGACAAAGTCTTTAACAACGATTTTTATGCACAAATAACGTACAGAACGACAAAAATCCCATACGATCGTTTCGAGGATTCCTGGATCCCCTTCCTCAGTGAGAAAAAAAAATTAAAATGGGTTCGAAGAACCCCTCGGTTATAGTCCCGAGTACTGGCTTATGGACTGATTGAAATGGCGGAAACAAGAGTTTACTCGGGGCTATAACCGAGGAGTTCTTTGAACCCATTTTAATTCTTTTTTTTTCTTCTCACTGAGGAAGGGGATCCAGGAATCCTCGAAACGATCGTATGGGATTTTTGTCGTTCTGCACGTTATTTGTGCGTGAAAATCGTTGTTAAAGATTTTAGCTTTTTTATCATGTGCTTCTTAAACAGGCATAGAAAGATGCACCAGCTGGTCAAAAAATATGCTTCTTACATTTGTTGAGAAAATTTTAATTTTTGTATTTTAATCAGGTTTATGGGTCAAATACTCCACTGTGCGCCAGTACAAATCAACTACATTTTTGCCATATGAGCAATTTTTAAAGCATTCTCTATGTAGCGGTACATTACATTTACTACACAACGTTAGCTACAATATCCGTATCTTGAATTGCTGAATTTTATTTCATTCTTTGTTTAAGTGCATTTATGAACACAATCCAAAATTTATCGATAATAATTTTCAAAACATTCCGTACTATTTCATTCATAGTTCGAATTTTTTACAACTCCATTCAATTAACATTTTTTTTTCTTGAAAATGAAAGTCTTATATACAATATGTGATAATATATTTCTTGAAAAAAATATTCACAATAAAATTAAAAAAAAATTACAAAAATAATGTTGCGAAAACGCAACGCCAGTTTTTAATGCGTTAAAAGTTTTTTCCTCATTTTTTGTAAAATTTTTAATTTGTAACATAGGCCTTTTCTTCCATACACCCAATCCTATGTTATTTACTATTTATGTTTGAAACATTTTTTTTAAGTAAAAGTTTTTCTCTGTAAAAGTCATCTGTAAACATCCACAAAAGTATTTTATCATTAAGTTGTATTAATTAAAATTAAAGTTTATTTAAAAAGATGTTTGAGAACAGTTAACTAAATTTTTTATTCATTTCAGCTTACTTTTTTAAAGCATTCTTTATATGATAGGCAATCATTTCTGTAAAACAAATCCTGCAAGTATACTTAACATCCCTTTTTTTTAATTCTTCGTTTATGTATGTATATATACAATAGAGTCCCGATTATCAGAGTTAATACGGACCAAGCTCACCTCCGATAAGCAAAAAACTCGGATAAACCGGATTTACACAAATCGTTACCAACTAAGGAGATGAAATATAAATTTTTACTTAATTCATTCATTTTTATGGTACTAATAATATTTCTTTGATGTACATTTCCGTTACTTTTAAGAAAAACGGGGAATGAAATTGTTTATTTGAAAAAGCCCTTGATAGTTTTTTTTTGTTGTTGTTGAATGTCAATTTTGCTGCAGTTTTTTTCCCCTCTTTTCCTTTTTTTTTTTTTTTTTTTTTTTTTTTTGCTGCGGTATTACGCTACTGCATAGCTATCAATTTCTAAGATTTTTTTGCCACTAAAACTTACCAGTAAAATTTGCCTAATTCAATCGCCGAAATCTAACAATTGTCAACAATTAAATATGGAAAAAAATTGTATTAAATTTTAGAAGCAACAAAACCGTACAAATTGACAGCTATGTGATTCTATTAGTGTCATGAAAATTGTCTCTTCTTTCTGCTCAAAGTATTAAATAGTTTTTTTTTTTTCAATCTAATTTATACCTTTGGAATGGATCATTTGAAAAAAAAATTATGGCCATTTTTCCCCCATTCTGACCAGAAAATCCGAGTTCTAACCATCTTCATTCATGAAGATGAAAGAGCAGCCGTAAAAAGGCTGCTCTTTCATCTTCACTTAACACTTATTTTATAATGGCTGTTTCATAATAATGGAATCCATCAGTCCATCAGGAGGAAATAACTCGGTTAAAGCGGAAGCTCGGATAATCGGGACTCTACTGTATAAGCAAGAAAAATAATGCATCGAGTATAGATTATGAAATACATTCCAAAAGTATCAAAATATGGTTACGAAACTTAATTTTTCCTTATAATAAAAGCAGTTATCTAAAATAATTAGAAAACACCTAACACGATTGAACACCTATTTTCATCAATTATTTCCCTTAGGAGGTAATGTGTTCAAATTATTTTGTGTAACCCTGTATACCTGATAGATTTTTATACATACCACATAGTTTTATACAAAAGAAAATCGCATAACACAGCTGAAAATGCTATTCCGGCAATGGCCATCCATAGAAGTACCGTATCGATATGATCTGTGCAGCTCTTTATATAAACTTATTTATATTATACTTACACCCACACTATATAGTAAAATTTAGTTCAGCTGAAAAACACATAGTACATCTGAAATTCACTTTCAACAATTCCCGTCGATAGAAGTTAATTACATTAAAATACATTGTGATACAATGAGGGAAAAAAAACACCATAAAAATTAGGAAATACACAGTTTTTTCGAAAGGCCAAGCGCATTACCTAATTTTTATCGTGTTATTAATAAGTTATTTTGCCCTTATAGAAGTTAATTAATTCGAATTATTTTGGGCAATCCTCTACACCCTAAAAAATAAATGCGTAAACTTACACATTAAAACAGGTATATTGATGATACAAAAACGATTTATCTAATGTGCAAATTGCCAAATACACGCCTTGCGTGTCTGTTTCAAAATACACACTGTTTTGTGTATTTTATTGAACATATATTAAGCTGCTAAAGTGCGTAAAAAAATCACTCTGAAATGCACAGTTTAATGTGTAAATTGCACACGAGTACACATATCTATGCGTAATACGCAAACCACAGATTTTTGCTTAGCTTAACCTTGTATATTTGGCATGTAAATTATGAACAAAATGTTTATAATAGGTCGCACAAGACAAAATTGCATGAAGAACAAACTCATGTGCTTGGTGTGTTTGTTCTCTTTCTAGCAGATTTGTTTTAAGACCACAAAATAGCGTATCTTTAATTTACAAGAAACAGGGTCGTCTGAAATTATATTCACTGCATACTCTGTTAAAGTTGTTTGAAGCCCTAAAATCGTACAGTCACAATTCATGAACAGAAACTGTGTAATCTGAATAAATAAACTGTAAAATAAAATTTTGTAAAACACGGGATTCATGCCGTCAGTACTATTTCCGTATGCTGTCGTATTCCCCCCCCCCCCCCTATCAATTTCAGTCATCACTTTTGTATTGTTTCAATTACCACTTACATTAGGGGTGCACAACCTTTTTAAGAGAAGGGCCACTTACAAAAATGTTTGGGTTGTCGAGGGCCACATCAGTAACACAGCGAAAATTCTATATTGGGAGGTAGGGGGGGGGTAATAAGTCTTTATTCTTGATGAATAATTATTTTTTGTCTATAATAAACATAAACAAACGTAAATAAATAATTGTATGAAGGAATTCAAGGCTTCTTCGCATCTGTATGAATAACCATTCAACACTTTATGAAGATTAACGGTTCGTTCTTGACAAATGGTAACTTGAAGAAAAAAAAATTACACAAAATTTCTAAGTAATTGAATGTTATTGAAAAATATATTTAAAAAAAAATATTGAAGAATAACTTCATTTAAAATAAAAGGAAACTTATTTTTGAAATAATAAGGCGTGATGGACTAATTATGCTATTTTTTCTGCGGACTATTAACAAAACTCGTTTTTTTTTTCTTTTGTCAATCAAGTGCGACTGATTGAAGAAATTCGCGATTTTTTATCAACGACCGATTGACAGATTTCGCGGTAATTTTCCATTGCCGATTGGCATAATTTGAAATCTTTTCAAACAACCAATTTCCGATACCTGCGATAAATTGACACAATTCGCGATTTTTTTTCAGCGATAAATTTTCAAATTTCGCGATTTTTTTTCCACAACGCATCAAAGAAAATTGCGATTTTTTCCGCACCCGATCGAATTATTTCGCGACTTTTTTGTTCTGCGAGCGACCTTGGAAATTCGCGAGTTTTTCCCATGAACGATTGACAAAATTCGCGATTTTTTTTTCATGAGTAATTGGCGATTTTTGCGATATTTTACGTGACAGATTGACAATATTTGCAATTTTTTCCAATGACCAATCGACGAAACGTGATTTTTTCCTGATATACATTGATGTAATTTGCGATTTTTTTTCGCGCAATAAAGTGGCGAAAATCGCGATTTCTTTTACGTGCACAATCGATGAAATTTGTGATTTTTTCCTGCGACCAATGGATTTCTATTTCATGATATTTTTTGGGACCGACACACAAATTTTGTAATTTTTTCCATGAGCTATTCACGAAGTTCTTGGGAAAGTTTTGGGGAAAATTCACGATTTTTTTTTCACGAGCGATTGACAAATTTCGCAATATTTTTGCGACCAATTGAAAAAAATTGTCATTTTTTCTATCAGGTGTGAAAATTCGTGATTTTTTTTCCGAGACAGATTGACAAAATCGCGATTTTTCCTCAGTCGATCAACGAAATTTGCAATTTTTGTACCTCATTGACAAAATTCGTGATTTTACTGTGCCCGATTAACAAAATTCGTGATTGTTAACTGACTCTGATGAAATTTGTAATTTTTCCCGCAATAAGCTGGCGAAACTTGCGCTTTTTCCGTAGCCGGTGAAGAAATTTTGCAATTTTTCCGCAGCTCCTTGACAAAATTCGCGATTTTTCTGCGTATCTTTCGGACATTCGCGATTCTTAACTGACTCTGAAGAAATTTGTAATTTTTACGCGACAAATTGATGAAATTCGACATTTTTCTCGTGATAAACTGACGAAGCTCACGATTTTTCCACAGCCGGTCAACAAAATTTGCAATTTTTCCGTACCTCATCGACAAAATTCGCAATTTTTCTGTGCCCGATTAAAGAAATTTGGGACTTTTCCTCGTCGAGTCGATAAAATTCGCGATTTTTCCTCTCGCGATCAACAAAATTCGAAAATTTTCTGCGCCCGATAAACGAAATTTGCGATTCTTAACTGACTCTGACGAAATTTGTAATTTTTCCCTCGGCAAATTGACAAAATACCGCTTTTTTCTCACGATCAACTATCAAAATTCTCAATTTTTCAGCAACCGATCAAGGATTACATAATCAACAAAATTCGCGATTTTTGATGCGTCCGATCAACGAAATTCACGATTTTTAACTGACTCTGACGAAATTTGCAATTTTTTCAGCGGCATATTGTCGAAATTCGCGATTTTTTCTCGCGATAAACTGACAAAACTCGAGATTTTTCCCCAGTTGATCAACGAAATTTGCGATTTTTCTTCGAATCATCGATAAATTTCGCGATTTTTCCGAACTCGATCAACGGAATTTGCGATTCTTAATTGGCTCTGATGAAATTTGTAATTTCTTCCCGGAGCAAATTGACAAAATTCGCGATTTTTTCCTGCGACATATGGACAAAAAATTGAAATTTTTCCAGTGATAAATTGACGAAATTGTGTCAAAAAACGAAGAAATTATATAAATTGTGATCACGGGCCACAAGTTAACTCATGGCGGGCCACTTTTGGCCCGCGGGCCACAGGTTGTGCATCCCTAACTTACATTCATCTAATGCAGACATAACTAAACCTTTTTTTCCCGCGGGCCGCAAACATATGTTTACGACATTAGACGGGCCGCAACACACTTAAACAAGTTAGAAATTGCTTGTCACACGTGGCAAATGAGGTGCGTTCGTACTATAACTAGTTTTATAAATATTTTTTGCACCGCACATTGTACTGAATGTATATTTTACTGCACTTCAATACGTGCATTATCCGTTTCATTCTGTTCGAAAGGCTATAAAATTATTAACCCTTTGAGGGGCAAGTAATTGTGTTTCTGTAATGTCGAATTCACACTGGAATCTTTAAAAAATTTTATTGCAAAATAAGGAAAAGCAATTTTACGACTTTTTTCCGCCAAAGTTAGAAAAGTAAAATTTAATAAAATTTTTCTGGTGCAAATTTTCCATAATCATAGGTGGGATAAAATATATCCCACTGCCCCTCAAGGGGTTAAAATGCACTTGAAATAATTTTTTTCCCATTGGCCGTCATGTAATGGAAAACTTTTGACTGCCCTGTTATTAAACTATACATCCGATTTTCATAAAATTGGAAATGTCTCGACAAAATTTTACAACAATTATATATTTAAAATTTCAGACCATTCGGAAGCCTGTAACATCATTAAATTGCACTTGCAATAATTTATTCCCCATTGGCCGTAATGTAACGGAAAACTTTTGATTGTCCCTGTAATTAAACTACCCATCCGATTTTCATAAAATTTGAAATGACTCGACAAAATTTTGCAACAATTATATATTTAAAATTTCAGACTGTTCGGCTGGGTAGTTTTTGCTCTGTTATATGCGGACAGACGGACAGACGGACTGAACGACGGCTATAGGTGCTACGTATTTATATAATTACGAACGCGCCTAAAAAGGGTGAAAAAGGAGAAATTACTAGAAAACAGGAATTCTGCTTTTTTTTAGAATTTAGTGTCGCCCCACCGACGAAACAGAAATATATATGTATATAAATATAGATAGTACAAAACATATTTCAGTTTTAAGACTTAAAATACACGCTTTTATTTTATATAAAACTAGCCATCGCCGACAGGCAGACATACACACACATACAGATCGATCTGTTCTTTTATTAGTTTAGATGACATCATTCGCATCCGCTGAAGGTTTCCTCATTTACGATCCAGTCTTAAGCAACATCTACAGTAAAGAATGCATATGAACGTCACTATCGCTGAATAATACACAAATCCAAAAAAAGAGATGTCATCCATTCAAGAAATTCGACAAAAAAAATGTATGTATATTTTTGCATTGCAGTGCTCGTTATAAATCATTTAATTAGTCTACGTAATAAAACTGTTATTTTAGTAATAGCCTTCAATTAAAATACACACGATTACTGCCTTCTAGTAAATATATATAAAATCTTGAAATAATTTATTTCATTTCTCTCTTCTCTCCAGTGTAAGTTTTTTAGATTTACTGAAACAATTTAGTTCATTGTTTCAAAACACTCTTAAACCTGATTGAACATTATATAAGCTAACAAAAAATTATGGAGCAATTTTAGTTGTTTCTCTCTATTTTTAAAAAAAGGTAACTAATATGCTTCTCCTGCTGCTGTCACTGCCGTAATTGAATTTGTTGTGACCGGGGCTCTTTCTCGGCTCATATTAAAAAAAAAAAACAAAAAAAAAAAACTAATGTATATAAAAATATGAAAACTGGTACCTTTATAGAGAAATGTATAATAAACACACCGAAGCAGACAATTTTTAAATCGAAGACTTATTTTTAGCACTATTTAATGTTGAAAGTGGTCAAAATAGCTCAGTTAGAAAAGTTTTATACAATCAAAAACTATGCATAGCAATTTGAGAATCTTTTGCAGGCGCATGCTGGATTAGACTGCGCTATGTAGCAATCAATCATTTTTTAAATTTGTCTAATTTTTTTAAGTTCTTTCTAATTTTCATTCAAAATCTCATTATCTGAATAGTATTTTAATTCATATTACGGAAAAAGTAATTTCTTTAACCTATTGTTGCAAATTTTTTTAAAGCAACTAATATTTCTTAAAATTTTTGATTAAAAGTATATTTACACGTGAATATTAAAAGAAACAGAAAACTTTAAAATAATTAAATTATTCCGTGCAAAAAGCATTTAATAATGAAAATTACGTCATATTTAAAAAACCGAAATAATAATATTTCCTAACACTTTTCAATTGAAAAAATATTTACACATGAATATTAAAATAAAAAGAAAATTTTTAAATAATAAAATCATTACGCCAGAAAACATTAAATGCGGAAAATTACATTATATTTAAAATGATATATTTAAATCATCATAATCAAAACGATTTTCTAAAGTACCTAAAATCAAACTTTTCTCAAAGGCGTAATTATAAAAGTTCGAAAGGCAGCGATGTTATTTATTTAACAATTTTGCACAAGTTGATATTCAAATGCGGGATAGATCTTACTAAATTAATTATGAAGACAGCCGTCAGTTGTCGCGACAACGGTGGATGCGGCCTTCGAAACGGACCCCCCCCCCCTTGTCAAAGGGAAACGATAATAAATCGATTACAGAAGATCGTCACCGGTCGTGATAATTTTCTTTCATCTTCCGTAATCGGGTAATAATTTTTTAAACGGAGCAAATTTGTGTGAATTTAGAGCTTGTGGGATCTGGATGGGTTTTCGCAAACGTAACTCGTAGGGGGAAGAGACCCCTAGGATTTAAAAAAAAAGAGAGATAAAATAATTTTCTATTACAATTGTTGATATAATTTTAACAGCTGAATATTGTAATTTTTAAAACTAATTAAATCACTAATTTTAAAATAAAAACTGCATACAATATTTAATATAACTTTAGTTTTTTATCTGATAAAATTCTTACTAATTAGAGACTTAAATATATGGATACCTTTCCCATTGATTCTTACAAGTTTAATTAAATTGTTTCCTATTTTGCTTTGTAACCATCCAATTTATCACGTATGCTGTTGTAACCATGGAAACCTATGAAGAATCCAAATCCTAATTAAGAACTCTCGTTGAGAACTCGTCAGAACTTTGTTTCCTAATTTGTAGCGTCTATTTTCTTATTTGGGTTACTTGTAAAAGCATTCAAATAAATATTTGTCCTCTTTTAGTATTCATAGAACTTTTGCCAACAATGTTTAAAAAAAAAAAAAAAAAAACGCAGCAACCCAGATAATACTTCAATTTAATTATTTTTTTTATTAATGATATGTTTTAAAAGATATGAGCAACATAACATCCCAAAATAATCCTCGACTCTAAAATGCAAAATGCCTTAAAATTTAACTTTAAAAATCTATAATTTATAATTTTATAAGCTATAATTTAGAATTATTAAAAATATTAATTAATTAATTTTAATTATTAAAAAAGATATAATTTTAACAGCCGAATATTGTAATTTTTAAAACTAATTAAATTAGTAATTTTAAAATAAAAACTGCATAAAATGCTTACTATAACTTTAGTTTTTTATTTGATAAAATTCTTACTAATTAGAGGCTTAAATATATGAATACCTTTCCCATTGATTCTTACAAGTTTAATTAAATTGTTTCCTATTTCGCTTTGTAGCCATCAAATTTATCACGTATGCTGTTGTAACCATGGAAACCTATCAAGAATCCAAATCCTAATTAAGAATTCTCGTTCAGAACTCATCAGAACTTTGTTTCCCCATTTGTAGTGTCTATTTTCTTACTTGAGTTTCTTGTAAAAGCATCCAAATAAATATTTGTCCTCTTTTAGTATTCATAGAACTTTTGCCAACAAAGTTTTAAAAGAAACGCAGCAATCCAGATAATACTTCATTTTAATTATTTTTTATTGATGATATAGTTTTAAAAAGTACATGCAACATAGCATGCCAAAATAATCCTCGACTCTAAAATGCAAAATGCCTTTAAATTTAACTTTAAAAATATAAAATTAAATTTATTCCTTTTTAAGATAAATTGGAAAAGTAACTGTTATAAACGTCTTCGTTTTTTTATTTTTTTTCCCTTCTGCTGCAGTTGCAGCTTTAACAACATACGTGAGTGAGAGATGCTAAGCTGGGTATCGTCCTCGTAGCTTAAATGGTAGAGCACTTGGAGCGCTGTACCAAGGGTTCCGGGTTCGATACCCGACTTGGGCATTTTTCACTCTGTTGGTTCTACGCTCAGTTAGCAATGTGATAAATCATGCATTAAATATTGAATAATTTCGAGCGTGATTTCACTGCAAATTTTTTTTTTAAATTATTATTATTATTATTATTAATTTTTTTTCGGGGCCTAAATTTAACCAAAGCAGAAAGTGTCAGCATGTTAGTGTTATTTATGACGGCTGATTATCTGCGCGAGGGATATAGGCCCGATGTGATTGCCTTCCTTGGGGGTCTTTCTTAGGGAACCTAACGCGTATTTACGCATGGAAATCCAAGGACCTAAAAAAGCCACGGAAAACTCCGAACGATTAGGCCGACGGGCGCGATTGGGTTCGAACACACACACACACACACCTCCCCCCCCCCCCCCTACGTCTACCAGCTTCGATGGCAGAACCTCTCGGCCACTGGTTGAGCCCAACATCAGAAAGACCAGTGATAATGTTTAAGGCTTTTTAACACTTTCCAACATAGTTGAAAATTGTTTATGAATTCGGTTTGTCTGCCTGTCTGTCTGCCGTCTGTCCATGGTCTAACTTACGTAAATATAGTCAAATTGCCAAGAAACTTATGTATGTTATTGGGCTTTACAATGGCCACGTTCGATATGGAAAATGAAGAGTGTAGCATTTACGGTTCATTTACGTTGACATTCAAAAAATCCCCGTTACATTACGGTCTATGGGAAATCATTCGCGGTGTATTTTAATGATATTAAACTATTTTAAACATATTGAAAATTATATATATAACTGAAGTGTACTACAAGGCACTTTCTATAGAATCTGATGTCCATATACTTTATCGTTTATTTACAAGGACAAGAATACAACAAAGAATTTGGCTACAGTACAGCATATGAACAATAAGAGTTGAAAGTGCGTTTTCACTGATAGTACGCGTTTTTAATTTTAACTTTTTTTGCGTATTACTTGGTGTGTATAAATTCCATAGATCATATACAGGGCTACACAAAAGGTCTCAAGTACATTTCCGTTTATTGTACTTATTTCGGTACTGACATTGCCAGTAGTATTTCCGCATTTTAGTCTTTTTTTTTTCTTTTTTTAACCATTTGGAAAAATGGTTATAGTCCTCTCTCAGGGTAGGAAATCAAAAACATATATCTGAAGCGTTTTATTAGTTGAATCCGCATTTTATTCGTTTTCTGATTGGTCTATACAGTAATCTGTATTTTCCCTTTACTTTCAACAGAGATGGATACTTCTGTTGCCACTATGACAAAAAATAAATAAAAACTACAAAAAAAATTAATGTCAGAAACAAATTGAGATACAGCTTTCAAACAAATTGCATTTAAAAGTACATTTTTTTCTCTATACGACGGTGTAAAAAGTAATATTGTGGGATGTTTAGAAGTTTAAGAATGAAATTTCATTTAAAATTGGTCCAGGAATATTAATGTTTAATCCATGGCGTACGTAATGAATGACCAGCTCCGCAGAAGTTAAAAAATTTACAGTAGTACCGAAAAATGTAATCCATGGCGTACGTAATGTATGATCAACTACGTGTGATTTTTTATGTCTTAAATTTTAGTCTTTGAAAAAATCGTTTTCCAAATGGTCGTTGTAATTTGTTAAATTGCATTTTTTTTTTTTTTAAATACTGGTATAAAAGCAAAATTTCTCAAGGCTTTCAATATATTAAAAAAGAGAACATATTTGAGCAAGATTCATAGTCTGTACGGTGTTTAATTTTAAAATGGATTTTTTTTTTTTTTTTTTTTTTTACAGTGTATAGATTATATACAGGACTGCACAAAAACATTCGGATATTTTTTCGACTATTGATAGTAATTGCAGTAATCGAATTTTTAAATACGTTTTCCGTTAATTATTATTATTCGTTTTATGTTAGACTACTTTTCCTCTCCTTATTAAACTGTAAAATTCTTTTATAGCAATCCGAATGGGTTGAAAAGTATTTCATAATCTATACTGGACGCATGTTTTTCATGTTCATTTCTATCTATTGAGATTTTAATTGAGATTCCACATTCGACACTTTAGAATACCAATTTCTTCCACCGCTTTCATGAAGATTGTCCCAGATAACTTTACTTTTTTTTTTCTTTTTTTTTACTTCATGATCTATTACTGTATTATTGCCACGTAAAGAATTTCCGTATATATTTACTTTACAAACGTGCAATTAAGGTTATTGTTTAAAACAGTGACAGAAAAAGTTGAAAAAATATAGTCGCCTTTTGGCTACCATAAGTGCACTGTAAAAAAAAAAAAAAAATCTGTAAAGTTACTAAACTTTATCTAGGAAAATGGGATTCCTAGAACTTTTTATGTAACAGCAACAACAAAAATTCATGTAACAGATACACTTTTGCACCGTAAATCCAAAAATTTGTAAGGTTACTGAGAATTTTTTAGGAAACTGGGATGCCTAGAACTTTTAATGTAACTGCAACCCGGGTTACAAATAAAATTTTAGTAAGATTACCGCAATTTTAGTAAATTCTTTTGTAAAGCTACAGATTTCTGTAGCTTTACAAAAACTAGTTTTGTAGGTTATCTTTTTCTGTAAAGTGTACAGATATAATTTTAGTAAGCATACAGATTTCTGTAACTTTACATCTGTAGAATTACAGATTTTTTTTTTTTTTTTTTTTTTTTTTTTTACAGTGTCATACACATGTATATTATTAGTAGTCAATGAATTAGACGTAAAAAGGCAATAAATATACAATATACATTCAATCGAATTTTCGAGCTAAATGATGAGAAAGACAAGTATTTTACAATCAATCGAATTCTTTTACAAAAAATCGAATTATTTAAAAAATGATGGTTTTAAGGGGGTTTAACCGTGTGGCGGTCTGTATTTTAAGCTTTTTGGGGGGGATATATGTATATATATATATATATATATATATATATTTTTTTTTTTTTTTTTTTTTTTTTTTATTTATTTATTTATTTTTTTTTTTTTGACGACAAATGAAAAAAATAGAATTTTGAGTTTTTTATTATACATTTATTGCTATTTCAAGGCTATTTAAAACAAATTTCAAGCAAAAATCGTTATTATTACGTAAGTTACACCCCTCTGAAGATACTTGCCTCCAAAAAATGACGCTGACTTCCTCCACAATTTCGGCTGACTGGCTTATCTGAATAATAATTTAAAAAAAAAACGGCATTTTAATCTGTAAGCCAAAATGCATCGAATGAACTAGAATCGTTTGAAAATACTGAAAATTGAGATTTTCGCAGACTTCTGAAATTTTTTTTTAATTTCATGATTTTTTTTATGTTTCTTTACGAAAAAATTATAAATATTCGAAACTTTCGGATGATCCTAGTTCACTGAGTCTATTCTATAAATTTCAAGTGAATCGGTCAAGCCGTTCTCGAGATATGATGGAGGAAAGTTTGAAAAACAACGTTTCGATAACAACGCGTTTAAAGTTTCAAGTACAGTTAAAACTTCAACCACAACCAAACTCGATTCGATCGAGTTTGGCCACGCCTCAACTTACTATCAATCTGCGATGCCTGATCCATAGAGCATTACTTCCTCTTCCTCTTGGAGGTAGTTCAATGAGGATTGCTCTCGAATATATCTAGAATCGATATATCTCTAGTAATCGATATATCTCTAATCGAATATATCTAGAATATCGAGAATATCTAGTGAATATATCTAGAAAATTTTGAAATTATTTTGTAAACTTGTATATTTTTCATTCATCTGTTAATTTTTGTCTCTTCTTATGAAATTTTTTAAGATGAGAAAGCTTTTTTTCGTTTAAAATGTTAGGAGATATATTCCAAAAATGAAATGGACTGTAGAAAAATAAACACGTTGATATGTATAGATAAAAAAATATTTATTATGGCCATGTAAGGAATACATTGTGAATAATATCTACATTCATGTTAGTTAGAAGAATCATGGATAACAAACATTTCTTTACATGCAGTGTTTATGTCTTCCAAATTTTAATTTTGGGATAATTGTAGTAAATCTTATGCAATTAGGTTTGGTACATAGTCTAAATCTCTTCCTTGATTGTTAAATTCTTCAAACGTCTGATTATTTGTTGAATATCTTCACAAAGTTTACATACAACTGGTGATACAGTATATGATGTAGTAGGCATTTCAGATTCATGTTTTCTTGAAAACGGTTTTTGGCAATCATCGCAAGTATAGGCTTTTTCATCTGTATGGATCTGTATATGTTCTTTTATATTCCATTTACTTAAAAATTGTTTGTAGCAAATAGAACACATCTGTAAGAGAAATAAATGTAAACAATTAGAATTTTCTTCATCGATATAGATAAAAAAACACTTGTTAAAGTATAAACAACAAAATATTTGATTTTAAATTTACTCTAATTACGTTTCATATATGAATTATAGTATTTCATATATAAGTACTTACATATTTATTATTCTGAAACTCTTCCTGTGCTAAGGGCGAATCATTCAGATCATTCATTTCTGATAAAGGGGATTGTTGCTGTTTTGATTCATCTTGTTGCAACATCTGTACAATAAAAGAAATATATTTATATACTTAGGAAAATTTTAATACATAAATAATCATTTATTCATTGTTTATTTTTATTAATTTATATTGCAATGATATACTAAAACTTACTTTATTCAGTAATAAAGAAATCGATTTCCCACTTGAATTAAAATCTGGAAATTTATCAGAGTTGTGCACTAAAGTTACCTTCTCTCTTAAGTCTAACAGTTGAAATGAGAAATGCTGCGCTGCTTTTCGAAAATTTATATTATTCTCAAACGTTTTGATCACGTGACAACTCACGCATGCGTACAAATCAGTAGTATAATAAATGTTATCAAGAAATTCTGTTATAGCAAACCATAGATTATTATATTCTGCGAAGAGATAGTGGTAATGACTTTTAAGGTAGGAGTTAAACGCAATTTTTAAAAGCTTTTTTTTTTTTTTTTTTTTTTTTTTTTTTAAATTAAATTTTCAATAACTTGTAATTTTTTTTTCTTACTTTTGTAAATTTTATTTTGCTAATTTACATATTTTTCATTCATCAGTTGAAGTTTTATATGTAATAGATAGAATTTTATGCAATAGTTAATTATTTTAATTGATTATTAGTATTTTCCTTCTGTGATACTTTTCGTGTATGAGGTTATTTAACATATATATATATATATGTATATATATTACATTTTCTTTACTTATTCATATGGTAGTAATATTTCTGAGGAATACATATCTGATAATTATTAGAAAAGCGTAAAGCATAAATCGTTCTGTGATGTTGATAAGCGTTGTAGTAAAAATTCATGTAGTTTGGATTTGAAATATGAAATGTTAAATTAAAGATTGCATTCATGTATGCTATGCATCGTTAGAACTATAAACGTAGTATTAATATTTTAAGCAACTTGATGGATGAAAATTCGGAAATCTTCGATGCGTAAGATGAAACATATAACAATTTGATTAATAATATGGATAGAATAACTCAGACTAGTTTTAATATGCCAAATGATTGCAGCAATAAGAAATGCCATGTAGGACCAATTCATATAAGGCAAAAATTGAGTATAATCAATTTTTAACTCTATTGCTGTCCTAAGTCTATGTCTGTCTTAATTGTGTAATGTAAAAATATACAAGAGAAGAATTTAGTCTGATGTAGATAAACATTGTGGTATTGGTTTAAAAACTGAAAAATCATCGAATTTCACTGAATCAGAAAGTATAAAATTTCATTAAATAATGTTTTGAGTATAAAAATTAAGTTCGAATGTGATAAATTATGGAAATTAGTTTGTAAACTCTTATTTTTATATGTACAATTATGAAAAAAAACATTAATGTGAAATTTCCAGTTAAATAGCAATGTTTGCTAATAAGAAGGGTTTATAGAATTTAATTGGGTATATAAAATTTAGACGGAACATAATAAAATTATATCGAAAACTTTAGGTTTTTAATATGAAATTAATAAAAGATATTTAACTCATGTTTCATTCGATAGAAATTAAAAAAATGAAATTATAAACTTAAAAATATATATATATTTTAAAATTTTAGTAAAATCGTTTTGACTTGATGAGATAGAGTCAAGAAAAATCACAAGTTGATATAGCAAAAATAAATGACAAAAGCTTTTTCAGTTAAACAATATTTATTCATCATTTTGAATAGTTATAGGAAGATATATACATTTTTAAAATATACAGATATTCAAATCCAGTTTATGACTTAACAAAGTTTGCATTTTTCATTTATGCATGTTGATCAGATGATGAATAAACTCCCTCTGGAGATAAAAGATAATTTTACAGTGTTTACAGCTATATTTCTGAGGGTGAACTTTTTTTTTTATGCAAAAACTCAACCTTGTCATACAATTTAATGTTGCAGTGTTTACATTCATATTCCTTGGGATGAACTTTTTTATGTATAGTTAAAGCAGACTTTGTTAAAAAAGAGTTGGAACATTTATCACAATAATAAAACTTCTTATGAGATATCTTGTGAATTCTTAACAGAAACTTTTGTAAATAATCTTTCCCACATTGATCGCATTTATATGTAGTAGATGTCCTGGAATGAGTTACACTATGTCGTTTTAAATCACTGCTTTGAATGAATGTCTTTGAGCATATTTCACATTCAAAGGGCTTTTTCTCCAAATGTGATATTTGATGTCTGTTTAATATATTCTTTTTGGAATAGGATTTCTCGCATTGATTGCAAGTAAAAGGTGGTTTTAGTTTTCTGGTGAAGAGGGTATTATTTCAATGTTTGAAGCATGTACTTCTTGGCTGGGTATAGCTGATTTCATATCCTTTAAGTAAGATTGACTTGAATCTTCCTCTGTTAAAGACATTTCTTGCATATTACTCATTTTAGTTAAACTAGAGAATATGAGCTGACGTCTTCATATAACGAAAACAGCAAACAGTATGAAAAATTCCACTCGTTTCACTCAAAGCTATAAAATTATAGGAGGCGCTGTTGTTTTTTTAACTCATAGGATTGGTTTGAAGAGCGAAAAATCGCTGAATTTCGTTAAATCTGAAAGTACTGGATTTGATTAAATAATGCTTTGTGTATAAAAATTAAGCTCGAATGTAGAAAAATCTAGTTAAATGTAATAGAAATAAGGATATTAATTTGTAAACTCTCATTTTTTATGCACATTCATGAAAATATTTTTTAAATGCGAAATTTTCCGTCATTGATTAGATTAAAATTAATTTATTTTTGTTTAGTAATGAGTATTTCTTGAAGTGTGTCTCGTTGAAAGCTTAAAATTCTACATAGCTAGCATCTAAAAGGATGATAAAATCTCAAACTAGTGTAAAATATAGTCAAATTCGTTTAAATGCGTCTTTTTCATTAAAAATCACATTTTCCTTTTGTTATTTGTTCAATTATTAAAATTCATTAAGGTAATGGTTGTTCAAAAACTAAAATATATGTTTAACGTTCCTCATTTAAGTTATTATTCTTATCTTGTAGCTGAAAAAAGAAAATCTAAAGAAATCTGTTTTATTTTCCTTTTTAAAAATTGATATTTTCCATTGTTTTGTTTAATTATTGATATTGAGGTTGAACGTGTTAAATACAATTCGTTCTGTGGTTAAACAAATTTTCTATTAAAAGGGTTTATATAATTTCAAGTAAAAGCAATTTGAAAGTGAATACATACTATTTAATAAACAAAATTCTCGTATAGGAACTAGTGTTGAAAAACATGTGTTATGTTAAAAATGCACTTAATATTTACATATTGAAGTGAAATTTTTTAAAGTGTGGTTAAATATGTGAAATGTAGTTTCAGCACAGGTATAGTTAATTCATCTGTTGTTAAAATTGGGTATCCAATAATAAATAAATAATTATTCATTAAACTGTAAATTTATACTTGTAATAATGTAAAAATACTTTCTTTTATACATCTTGAAAAAAGATAAAATCGTCAACATATCGATATTTTGTAAACAAGTGACGTAACGCTATTGTATCCTCCTCCCTTCAAGGGGGGAGAAACGCAGGATTTTCTTATGAGTTTGAAGAGAGCGTAGATGTAATTCATGAAAGGGGGGGGGGCGGAAAATCTGGTTATTTTTACTTTTAGAAGAAGTGTGATGATGAAACATAATCCTACAGTGGTCTAAACACAGTAAAATCAATTAGGTTGGTGTAAAATTACTAAGTGTAAGATAAAATTGGTTATTTACCTAGAAATATCCACATTTAAAATGTAGTAAAATTAAGTTAATTGGTTTGAAAACTCGAAATTTTATATGAAAATGATAAAATTTAAAGCCAATAACGAATAAAAACGTTGGATAGGTTCGAAGTATTATATAAAGATGTAAAAATCATTATTGGATTAATAAAATTAATCTTTTTCTTTAAAAATTCGATATTATTCTTTGTTATTTGTTTAATTATCAAAATTTATTAAGGTAATGGTGGATCAAAAACTAAATTATATGTTTAAATTTTCCTTTTAAGATGATATCCCTATCTTATAGTTGAAAAAAAAAAAATCTAAAGGATCTAAAGAATCTGCTTTTTCATTAAAAATTGATATTTTCATTGTTTTGGTTAATTAATAATACTTATTAAGGTGTTGTTCATTCAAAATTAAAATTTATGTTTCACTTTCCCCATTTAACTTCATATTCCGATCTTGTAGTTGAATAAAATCTACAGAAATCAGCTTTTTTCCTAAGAAATTGATATTTTCCACTGTTTTGCTTAATTAATAATACTCATTAAGGTAAAGATTGTTCAAAATTCAAATATATGTTTAACTTTTTCCATTTAAGTTGATATTCTGATCTTGTAGTTGAATAAAATCTACAGAAATCAGCTTTTTTCCTAAGAAATTGATATTTTCCACTGTTTTGCTTAATTAATAATACTCATTAAGGTAAAGATTGTTCAAAATTCAAATATATGGTTAACTTTCTCCATTTAAGTTGATATACTGATCTTGCAGTTGAAAGAAAATCTACAGAAATCAGATTTTTTCCTTTAAAATTGTTATTTTCCATTGTTTTGCTTAATTAATAATACTCATTAAGGTAAAGGTTGTTCAAAATTCATATGTAAATTTAATCTTCATCTTATAGTATTATAATCTAGTCGATCTAACGTTCAACTCTCATGTTATAGCAGAAAATACTCTAAAAACGCCATTTTTCCCGCTAGGGGGCGGTGGCGGAGGGGGTACCAGAGGCGGTGTCGCAGGGGAGACGGAAGGCGGTGCGGGCCGGAGGGGGGACGGGAGGAGGGACTGGAGGCGGTACGGGAGGCGGCACGGTGCCGCATCCTCCTGAGCCCATACTCCCCTTTTCCTACTACTAACCGTAACTCTGATGATAATATAGAGTAGGATAGAAGTTACTCAATGTTAATGTTTTATTCATTATTTTTATGTCTGTATAATTTATAATTTACATTGTACTGCTATAACGCCTTTGTTTAACTTACTGGTAATATTGAAATTGATTTCGCTTAGTGCGTGTCTTATTTGAATTTTTATAAAGCATGCGCCAACTTACCCCATAGGCATAGGCAACTTGCCCCGTGACGGGGTAGGTTAGCGCACAATTTTCCTTTTGCTTTAGGAATCCGCTAAACATAAACTACAAAAGGTACAAACTCAAAACTCCGGGTATATATAGCCCAATGCCTGTTCTTTATAAGTACAGTTAAAATTTCATAAAAAAAACTTAAACTAAAAATTAATAAAAATCAATAACTAAAAACTGCGCCTACTAGCCCCGGTCTCCCCTACGTATGTGTGTATAATGTAAATTTGAATAGTTTTGGTTCACAAGTCTTCCTCCCAAGCATTGTTATTCGGAAGTATTCAAGCCATGGAATTATAACCCGAAATTGTAACTTTTGTAAAAATCGGAATTGGTAACACTCTTAAAAAGAAAATGCGTAAATTTACACACCAAAACATGTATACTGACGATACGAAAACGATCTGCCTATATTTATAAAATGGCGTATCAATGCACATTGTCGTGTGTATTTTGACGATAAAACTTTAAGCTACTGAAATGTTCAAAAAGCTAGGAAATATAACTCTGAAATACACAATGTAATGTGTAAATTGCACACGAATACCCGTACGTATTTCTGTGTAATATACAAATACGATAGATTTTTTCCTTGGATAGCTTAAGCTTATAGTTTAGGATGCAAATTGTGAACTAAATGTTTTTATGGTCGCAAGGCCATCGCTAAGACTTTTTATTCAGGGTGCAGAGGACATTAAATTGCCAAGTCATATTTCAGTATTTGCCAACTCATTGAGAAGCAAAAATAAATAGTTCTCGACATTTGCCAACTAGTTTTATATTTTGCGAAATTACCACAATTAGAAAAAATAATGTAGATCTTATTTGTAAAAAGCTTAATAATATTTCCAATTATATTTGTAACTTTTGCCAAGTCTATCAGAAATAAAAAGTGTATTATAGTTTTTTATTAAAGGCTTAAACACATTTGCCAACTAAGTTTGTAAATTTCCCAAGTGTAACAGAAATTCGCGAACGTTTGGTGGGGGGAGGCTGCCCCCCCCCCCCCCTAGCAATGGCCCTGTATGATCTCAAAACAAAACTGCATGAAAAACGAACGCATATGCTTGGTATGTTTGCTCTCTTTCTGGGAGATTTGTTTTAAGGCCACAAAACAGTATACCCACAATTTACAAGAAACAGGATCGTCTGAAGTAATAATTTATTACATGCCATCCTTCTTTTAAAATTGTTTTGGAGTCCAAAAATCGAACTGTCACAATTTATGCACAGTACTTGTATAATCTGAATAAATATACTGCAGAAAAATGGAGTTAAAATATGGAAATTAGATTAGCAATCGTGACACCAGTACTACATTTTCTACATTTACACACTTGCTTCAGTTTTTGAAGGGATAACAAATTACACATTTCTATCAAACAGATAGATACACATAAATATAGAACAGTGAGTAGTATAAGAGTGTAAATTTTATGACAAGAGTGTGTTACAACTTTACACATAAGCGGCTAAGTTACATATCATTTTTTTAAAAGTGTAATAAAAATTGGAAAATATTTCTAGGGAACGATTTATTTTAAACAAGAAAATGTTTGAATCGGTCATTTTTAAAAGGGCCTCTTCAAAAGGACCTATATATGACTTATTAATACACAATCGCAATTTTTTACTTATGAACAACCTACTTATTTTTAGGTAGATTTCGTAAGAAATATTACCTATATTACATTCTCTCCTATGTTGGAATTTCTGAAAAATGTTTGCAGATCTACGCCGATCATGACTCCTAGAACCCCAAACTACGCCCAGTTAAAAAATTTATATATATAATATGAAGCATTTTGCTGCCGACTTTCAGATATTTAGGCGACACCAGTATACCTCGAAATAAAATGTAGTAGAGCAATCAAGACCATCCATCCGTTATATTGAAAATATCGGATTGCAGTCAGGGTGGCGAGAAAGACAGGCTCGAAACACATTGAGATAATTTCCCTTGCGTAATGAATATAGATAGTCATCGTCACTTTTTAAACTGGTTTTATTGACGAAAAACATAGTAAAACACTTCCAGTAGTTATTCCATCCACTCTCAAAAATCGATCATCACTTCATAAGACTTTAGATGTTATAAGAATAGGATATACACATTAGAACGTTCACTCCAAGCGACGCAGCTTAATTAGTCAACCAGAAAAACGTAAAATCCTCCCTCCTTCGCCGATGTAACGATATTTGTACTCCGAAAAACAGCGCGCGGACGGTTACAGAAAGGTAAAAGACCAATGCTAGAAGAGAGGTGGGGAAGGATGGGACATAAAACAGATTACGATTCGATGGGAAAGGATGACATCGATAATGAACTCTTTTATACGGCGTCAGAATTAAAGTGCAAATAGTGCTGGCGGACGCATGGAATTGTGGGTATAGAACACCAAAGAAATAATGATATTAAAACATTCGAAAGAAAGAGAATTTAGTTTTAGAATAAAATGAAAAAGTAATTTAATGGGTTTTATAATATTAGGCGAATGGATTAAGGTTTTTAGAATAATAAAAGAATACGCAACTTTGAATGCATGAAATAAAAGACAAAAGATATTAAGATATAATTAAAGATAGGTAAAAAAGGAAAAATATTAAGAATTTGAAATAGTTTTACTAAGAAAAAGAGGCGAAAATTTTTATTATTACACACACACATATATATATATATATATATATATATATATATATATATACCAGCTGTCTCGTAAATGACTGATGGATTTTAAAATTCAATAACTTCCAAACGGTGACATATATTAAAAAAATTCTTCAGGAGAGTTATGTATGATGGCAGGAGTTTTTGTACTGTGATTCTGGATTTTAGTTCGAATTTCAAACAATAGATGACGCTGAGAGCAATAGGCGTTCAGTTCATACCCGATTTTTAGTACTTCGGGATCCATTCAATACATTTTAATCTCTCTTTTTTTTTTTTTTTTTTTTTTTTTTTTGCATGGAAGAAAAGAGAGACCAGAAAATCGAGCCTGGATTTAGCGATTATTGCTTGCAGCGCCATCTATAGATGCTATTTGTAACTAAAACTGAGAATCGTAGCATAAAAACTCCTGACATCTTACATAACACTCCTGCAAGAATTTGTTTAATATCTGTCACCGTTTGCAAGTTATGGAATTTTAAAAACCATCAGTCATTTTTGGGACACCCGGTATATATAAGCTATTGTGTCCATAAAACAGTGATATATATATATATATACCACTAGATCACTTTTTTATGGACACGATAACTTTCATAATTCTGCACAAATCTCTTCTAAAGTGATACATAAAATCGAGAGGTAGAAAATCTCAGTCAAGTTCGTTAATGGGCAAAATCTGACCAAGGGGAGTGGAAATAGGGAGGTGTTTTGTGAAAACCGAAAAATCCCTATAACGTCTTAGTTATAATACATATCAAATTAGTTTAAAGTTATTATTACTTCTAGGAAAAGGGCTAAAAATTTATGTATGACAGATTTTTGATAAAATTAAACATGAGCTCAAAGGGCGCAAAAATAAGGTTTTAGGAAGAAAAAAATTCATAACTTCGTCAATTCTCAAGATATCAAATCCAATTAAATTTATTATAAATCTTCTTAATATTATCTACAACTTTTACATTGACAAGTTTTTGATAGAAGCAACTCTTACCACAAAAAAGGGGAGGGGGGGGGGTGTTGAAGAAGAAAAATTTTCATAACTTCGTCAATTCACAGGATATCAAATCCGCTTAAATTTATTATAAGTCATCTTAATATTATCTACAATTTTTATACTGACAAGTTTTTCATAGGGCCAGTTCTTGCAGCAAAAGCAAATTAAAAACTCATAGCGGTTGAAGAAAAAAAATTGTCGCATTAAAGCTGTATTCAAATTCAAACTGCTTATTTTCTGACTCATTTTTAAATTAATTTATGTTCTGAAACGCATCAAATTGGCATATTATCTTATTCAGAAAACTACATAATGTGCCGTGCATGTCGTTTTTTTTTTAATATAAAGGCAGAATATATTGCAAAAGTTGCCGTTTTGAACAAATCCCTATGCGAGAGAGTTGGGAACGAAAAAAAAAACGGTCGTACTGAGATTTTTTTATAATATATGTTACCGGCCAAACCCGCTTTTAGGCCAAACTAGTTTATCCTAACGCCCATACGATAAACTAGTTTTTCCTAGGCCAAACTAGTTTATCCTAAAGCCCATACGATAAACTAGTTTTTCCTAGGCCAAACTAGTTCATCCTAACGTCCATACGATAAATTAGTTTTTCCTAGGCCAAACTAGTTTATCCTAACGCCCATACGATAAATTAGTTTTTCCTAGGCCAAACTAGTTTATCCTAACGCCCATAGGATAAACTAGTTTTTCCTAGGCCAAACTAGTTTATCCTAACGCCCATACGATAAACTAGTTTATCCTAACACCCATAGGATAAACTAGTTTTTCCTAGGCCAAACTAGTTTATCCTAACGCCCATTCGATAAACTAGTTTTTCCTAGGCCAAACTAGTTTATCCTAACGCCCATAGGATAAACTAGTTTTTCCTAGGCCAAACTAGTTTATCTTAACGCCCATACGATAAACTAGTTTTTCCTAGGCCAAACTAGTTTATCCTAACGCCAGTACGATAAACTAGTTTTTCCTAGGCCAAACTAGTTTATCCTAACGCCCATAGGATAAACTAGTTTTTCCTAGGCCAAACTAGTTTATCCTAACGCCCATAGGATAAACTAGTTTTTCCTAGGCCAAACTAGTTTATCCTAACGCCCATACGATAAACTAGTTTTTCCTAGGCCAAACTAGTTTATCCTAACGCCCATAGGATAAACTAGTTTTTCCTAGGCCAAACTAGTTTATCCTAACACCCATAGGATAAACTAGTTTTTCCTAGGTCAAACTAGTTTATCCTAACGCCCATAGGATAAACTAGTTTTTCCTAAGCCAAACTAGTTTATCTTAACGCCCATACGATAAACTAGTTTTTCCTAGGCCAAACTAGTTTATCCTAACGCCCATACGATAAACTAGTTTTTCCTAGGCCAAACTAGTTTATCCTAACGCCCATAGGATAAACTAGTTTTACCTAGGCCAAACTAGTTTATCCTAACGCCCATAGGATAAACTAGTTTTTCCTAGGCCAAACTAGTTTATCCTAACGCCAATACGATAAACTAGTTTTTCCTAGGCCAAACTAGTTTATCCTAACGCCCATAGGATAAACTAGTTTTTCCTAGGCCAAACTAGTTTATCCTAACGCCCATAGGATAAACTAGTTTTTCCTAGGCCAAACTAGTTTATCTTAACGCCCATACGATAAACTAGTTTTTCCTAGGCCAAACTAGTTTATCCTAACGCCAATACGATAAACTAGTTTTCCCTAGGCCAAACTAGTTTATCCTAACGCCCATACGATAAACTAGTCTTTCCTAGGCCAAACTAGTTTATCCTAACGCCCATAGGATAAACTAGTCTTTCCTAGGCCAAACTAGTTTATCCTAACGCCCATAGGATAAACTAGTTTTTCCTAGGCCAAACTAGTTTATCCTAACGCCCATAGGATAAACTAGTTTTTCCTAGGCCAAACTAATTTATCCTAACGCCCATACGATAAACTGGTTTTACCTAGGCCAAACTAGTTTATCCTAACGCCCATAGGATAAACTAGTTTTTCCTAGGCCAAACTAGTTTATCCTAACGCCCATACGATAAACTAGTTTTTCCTAGGCCAAACTAGTTTGGCCTAACACTCATAGGATAAACTAGTTAAGCCTGCTATTTATTAGTCCGAACTACGAGTAGTTTATCCTAGGTCGATCTATTTTATCCTAGGCCAATTCAATTTGGCGTGATTTTATTGATCCAAAGACCGCCCCGGAGCCAACCTTCTAGTTTATCCTAGGCCAGTGCAATTTGACGTGTTTTCATTGATCCCAACTACTGATCCGGCACCAACCTTGTGCAAAGTAGTATTGCCGTCACCCCTGTATAATATATTTTATTCGGTTGGGAGTGGGATACTGTCCCCCTATCTTTCTCATTTCACCGCCGATGGTAGTTACAAAATATGTTTCATATGACAAGTTGTGTGCTGGAGGACTAAAGAATGGGATGAGAGGTTGTCATAAAATTTAGGGGAGGAAGAATTTTTTTAATATTTTTTTTTCTGACCTAAATATCACTTGGCTTTGAATTAATTATGAATAAATGCGCCGTTAAGAATATCAGAAGTACATTTGATAGTCTTTCAGAAATCTGGAATTTTCAAAAATCCGGCGAAGTCCCGGTCCCAGTTTGGCCTAAAATACATATATTTTTAAGCTACCATTATTCCGCAATTAAAATTATCTTTAAAGAATAGTACATATATATTTATACAGATGGGGATACAATACTGTAAAATCTGTTAGAAGAATCTGTATGTGACGAAATTCTGTTTTAAACGGATTTTTTTTTTTTTTTAATCGGTGCAAATTGGATGTAATAACCCTTTTGAAAAAAAAAAAAAAAAAGATAATACATTTGCTAGAGACAACGGACCTGCTAAAATAGGAACTTAACTATAACGAAGTTTGTTCCTCTCCTATGTGGTTCTTTCTTAGAATTTTTTTCTATATAATTTTTTCAGATTTTCAAGTCTCCAAGCCGTATAAAAAAATTAATGGTATCAGTAATTATTCAGATATTTATATACAAATATAGCGATTCATTACAAAATCAATATAGTTTACAACAGAATCACTAATATCGTTAATCCACATTCTATGGTTTGGAGATTTAAAAAAATTAAAAATTCTATACAATAAAATCTTCGAACACGGAAATGCATAGAGAAGAAGAAAAATCTATTATAGGCAGGTTCCCTTATTAGGAGGTCATCGTCTGTTGTAAATACATTATATTGTTTTTACAAGTACTAATATATTCATTTTACATAGATCAACATTTTTTTTTATTAAACATGGCATTCCGTCATAGGCAGGTTATTTTTTCTCAGGTTTTACCGTACTTTGATTTTATTACATAAAAATGCATCTACTCAATTAAAAAAAAAATTTAAATAATAAATATATAAATTTTAATTGTGGAATAATAGCCATTTAAAAATACGTCCATTAAAAAAAAAAAAGTTACATTCTTATGGGGATATTTTTGCTGAACCTGCCGGTTCAAATGATTTTCATATGAGCTGGGTTGGAAATTGCACTGAAAATTTCTGCCTGTGAAGACATCAAGAAGAATGCAGTCCAGTCCCGCCTCAAACCGGAAAAAAATCGAGTCCCGGTCCATCTTGGTCCGAACATCTAGACAAAAGTAATTCTCAAATCAAGCCTGGACTGAGTGTCAGGAAGGAAAATTTGGGCGGACCGTAAAAACCCTTACATCGAATAATCAAAAGATTAGCTCACAAAACTTTGTAAATTTGGACACTAAACTTCTATTATATTAAATAATAATAATAATAATAATAAACGAGTTTTTAGTACTTCGGGAAACAGAATATATAATAAATATATTCTAAATGTGCTAAATTCCATATATGTGTTTGAGTTGAGCGGATTCGTTTGAAAATTTTTGAATTTGACTCATTTTTGAGAAATTGAATTTAAGTTTGAATTAGTTCGTTTTTTTTTTTTGTGAGCGTGCTCAACATTGGTTGGCATCAATAAAAGCACGTCAAATTGAACTGGCCTAGGATAAACTAGAAGGTTGGCTCCGGGGCGCTCTTTAGCATCAATAAAAATCACGCCAAATTGAATTTGCCTAGGATAAACTAGTTCAGACCAATGAATCGCAGGCTAAACTAGTTTATCTTATGAGCAATAGGCCAAACTACTTTGGCCTAGGAAAAACTAGTTTATCCTATGGGCATTAGGATAAACTAGTTTGGCCTAGGAAAAACTAGTTTATCCTAAGCGCGTTAGGATAAACTAGTTTGGCCTACGCCAATCCAGTTTGGCCTAAAATCGGGTTTGGCCGGTAACATATATATAAATCAAGTTCTAATTAATTGAGCGAAAAGTGAAAACACGCGGCCGCTTATACATTTCTTCAAAAATCCCGTCGGCAAGTTTAATGTTTTCACCTTTAAAAATGAGTCTGAAAATGTGTCCAGAAATTCTGAGTTGTTGAGCGGAGGAAAATATTTTTTTGAATACCCCCTTAACCCTCTAATTCCCACGGTAGAATACGTTCTAGAAATTCTTTAATGCCCAAAATTTGAATTCATACCAGAAAATTTGAGTAATAAATTTTGTTTTATTTAACTGCAGAATGTCTGTTATTAAGTAAAGCAAATATTGCTATTTTAAATGTCTGGGGTGAATTTGGAATATTTGAATTGAAAAACCTACTAAATTTGAAACAGTTGTAGTAGCATATTTGCTACCATGGGCTAGGGTAAACGTCATTCTGATAAAAGCAGCTCTTCTCGAAAAATGAAATTAAAAACTCGTCAAAAGCGGCAATATAAAAACGTTAAATTGATTTTAACTCTAATCTTGATTTAGTTTTAGTTGGTGAAATTAGTACTTAACTTCGAAATCTACCTTCGCCTGTAGGCCGAGCCGGAAGGGATTTTTTTTTTCCTAATTTTAAATACGGCCTGTCAAGACGGACTGGAAAAGATTCAATTTTAGGCAGGTTTACGACTTATCACGCAAAATTGCATGACATTCTTTACACGGGAGCCAAGAAACTTATCCGTCTAAGGCAGGCTTTCATTATAAAGTCTGGTTCCGTTTCGATAAGTTTTGCTGTATCTATTATTCATGATTCCTTTCCTATTTCCCCTTTACTAATTTTTTCGAAGTTTTGATTATCAGAAGTACACTGTAAAAAAAGACAATTTTTTCTTAATCTACAAAAATGTACTATAATCACAGACAAAAATGTAAAATAACCTCTTCCGAGTCAAACAAAAATCCGAAAAGTGCTCCTTTGTCTTTAGAAACCAAAGAATTTAATTTCGGAATTTAAAGAATAATTTATAACTAGAGAACAGGAATTCTGCTTTTTCAGAATTTAGTGTCGCCCCCGGCATTTCCATTACTTCATTTTCTTCTGATGGACTGGTGGCTTCTATTATTATGAAACAGCCATTATAAATGAAGCGTTAGGTGAAGATGAAAGAGCAGTCGTAAAAAGTTAGAGCTCTGATTTTCTGTTCAGAATGGAAAAAAAAATGGCCATAATTTAAAAAAAAAATTATGGCCATTTTTTTTTTCCATTCTGACCACAAAATCAGAGTTAAAAAAAATTATGGCCATTTTTTTTTTCCATTCTGACCAGAAAATCAGAGTTCTAACTTTTTACGGCTGCTCTTTCATCTTCACCTAACGCTTCATTTATAATTGCTGTTTCATAATAATAGAAGCCACCAGTCCACCAGAAGAAAATAACTCGGTTAAGCGGGACTCGGATAATCGGGACTCTACTGCAAAACATATTTCAATTTTAAGACTTAAAGCACACGCTTTTATTTTATGTGAAATGACGTCATTTGCATTAATATAGATAGTTAAAATTAAGTATAGTTTATAATAGCTCCATGTTTTATTATAAATCCTTCATTTATATTTTTCTCAAAATAGCACGTATTTTAATTAATTTTTTTTTTCAATTTTTATGAGAAAATGGCAACAAAAAGATAGAATTGCTATTTTTCAACAATTTTCTCTTTACTTTCTACAGAAACGGAGTACTTGAGTTGCCAAAACGAAACAAATGTCGCTAAAAACTACAAAAAAAAATTAATAGTTCAAAAACAAATGGAGATGCAGTTTTCAAACAAATTGCATTAAAAAGTACTTTTTCCCCCCAATACGACGGTATAAACATTGAAAAATGTGCGATGCTTAGAGGTTTTAAAAAATGCTGTAGAGTATTTAATCGCACAATGAAACATCGGCTTTTGTTTTACGGCTGGCGTATACAAGGTAACGTTATTTGTTGGAGACAAAATAAACTGGGAGAAAGAAATAGCATACCGGGGCTAAAAATAATTTTGTATTAGCTGCCTATGATTTTTGCAAACGTTTCCGAATAGCTTTTACAATGCATTAAACGGTTTCCTTTACTCGGAAAATTGGTTATTCGGATGCTATCTATTCGCAAGTGAACATTTTTAGCTGCATACCTGAATTTGCACATGGAGTATACTAACAAAATGATGATAATTTTAATGTTAATGCTGTTGATTGTGTATGTTTGTCCGTTAGATTTTTTTTTTTTTTTTTTTTTGCTGAACATTTAAATATTTACTTGAAAATGGAACGTATCCGAAAACCCGATTTTCCGGGTAGCGAGAACTGATTAATCCATTATAAAAGCTACTCGGAAACGTTCCTGAAATTTACGCGAAGCTAATAAAAAATTATTTTTTATAAATTCTTCTTTAAATTTCGAAAATAAATTGCTTTCTGAAGTTTCTAAAGATAAAAGAATTCTTTTCGGATTCTTGGGTGACACGGAAGAGGCTATGTATATTTTAGTTCGTGATTACAGTACATTTTCGTAGATTAAGCCTCTCGCTGCGTAATTGTTTTATCAAAATAGCTTCAAAAATTGCGTATTTAACCTCTTCGCGACGAGCGCCTTTTAGGAATTTTTATTCTTTTGTCACCGGTTTTTAAAAGGAATTTTTTTTGTCTAATTTAATCGGGAAAATGCTCAGATTAAGTAAGGCAAAATTTACAATTAAAAAAAAAATAGCCAGTGGGAATAATCAAGGAGGATTAATTAGGCGGAAAAAATACATCCCCGAGGAAATCTCGGGTTGCGCAAATTTTGCTACTTGTATGTTACCCGAGGAAATCTCGGGTTGCGCAGCGAGAGGGTTAAGAAACATTTGTCTTTTTTACAGTGTAGTCTGAATTCATATAATAATATCTACCTGCTGAATTCATATTAATTTCACGGTAAAAACTTAGTTTACGTAGAAAAAACAAATCAGTGAAATAATTTTAAAATGTTAAAAATGTTTATGTTTTAAATACAATGTTACATCAAGGAATGGATATACAGATAAACAGTCAAGAAATGGTAATATATTTCATTTCTTTCAAGACGTTAAAACCTGGCAAAATCCAAAGAATTTGGTGATATATTTCAGTAATTATTTTTATTTCTGAGTGTGCTTGTTTATACCATTTATGGCTGCTGTTCCATTATTCGCACGTAAGAGAACCTAATGCTTAAGGTGGTCAGCATGTATAAACGTACACGTATACTCAAGAAATATTTCCATTAATTTTTAAGACGTTAAAAGCTGGCAAAATCCAAAGAATTTAGTGATATCTTTCAGTAATTATTTTTATTTCTGAGTGTGCTTGTTTATACCATTTATGACTGGTGTTCCATTATTCGAACGTAAGTGAATTAGAGAATATTTATGTCCTAATGCTTAAGGTGGTCAGCATGTATAGACAGTCACTCAAGAAATATTTCCATTAATTTTCGTGGCGTTTAAAAGCTGGCAAAACCAGTAGCGCCAACTTTTGAAAAATACTGGGTGGGCTCAAAATTTTAAAAATAAAATAAGACATACAATTTCCACCCCCCCCCCCCCCCTTAGTACGTGTGTGTGGAGAGATGGGCGGAGGGGGAGCGAATGACAAAAGAGGACAATTCGATGTAAAATTTTGGTTCTTCTAAGTAAAATGTAAAATTATTATAATTTAATTAAATTATATTCTCATAAGTTCATCCTTATAAATACATTAATATTTATTATAAATAGCATTTAAAATTGCTAACTATTGAAAGTGCAAGAAACTAAATGTCAAGAAAACTAGTCGTTGGGGGCCACCGTAATACTTACCCATCATGGATATGCATAATGTAAAATATGTAAACAAAACATGTGTGTAAACTATTAATAAAATGCATTGCAATTCCAAAATAAAATTTAAACGCATATTTAAATATTTTTAACAAAACAGGACCCTGATTGTATTACAATGGGAGGCTATGGGAATTTGGCGAAATACCGAAGATAGCGCCAAGTTGATGTCACTTTTGACGAAATTTTTTATCGCCAAATTTGGCGATAAACTTGGCGGCATTTAGCGATGGTTTGACGATAATTGTTTGGTCGACGGAATAACCGAGTAGAACCGAATTGCGTAAAAGAAACATCCTTATAACACCAAAAATGATAATCATATTAACTAACAGTTTATTGCGTCGGATTAAGCGTCTGATTTCCAATTGAAATACATCTTTGAATTGAAATTTGAATGAAATACAGAGTCATGACAAATCGAAGAGTGTGAAAAATAGGATTACAAATATCTTGGCAACTAATTATCCTATCGACTTCATCTTTTATGCAAAATTTATGTTTTTTTATTGTCTTTTACATTCACTCCTTAAAATAAGCAATTTCGAAAATTTTTATATACCTTTTATCAGAACGAATATTTCGAGAGTCCGAAAAAAATAGTGCCGAACAATCGAGGTTACTGATATTCAATAGGCTTCTTCCCATTATTACATACTAAATACACACCAAATTTCAAGTCTCTATCTCAATCAATTTGTTCGGGAGATAGAGCGTTTACAGACACATACACACATATACACAGACAGACGGACGGCAATTTTTTTTTTTCTAAAAATATGTTTTTTGGTATCTCCAGTGTCTGAAACGTGTAAATCCGTCACAAAAAAATTTCGATTTTAAAAACGATTACAAGACTTGCCCTATACTACGTATGATGGGTAAGTAAAAACTACAATTTAGTCACCTTTGTTATTTTTCGATTCAAGATATTAAAACAGATGGGAAAATATGCAGAAAATCTGTTTTTGAGAGAAATTTAATGCATCTGCTAAAGCTGTGCTACTAAAGGTGTTTTGGGGCTGCTGTAAGCATAATTGCTGTCCTTACTATTTTCCAAACAGAATTATTTTGAGAACGCCAATAAAACCAATATTTAATTCAGTGATTAAATAAATAAAAAAAAATGAATAATGAATTAAATCAATTGAAATTGGGAGGGCGGAGTGATCAAGTTATTGGGTGGAATCGCGCCCCATGCGCCCATATAAGTTGGTGCCACTGGGCAAAACCCAAAGAACTTAGAAACGAAAACAGATTGATATTTGCTGTGTGCGGTCTGACAGACCGCTTTAGAGAAAAAAATTGCAAATAATTAAATAAAAGTAATTAGCTTAATTCGATGTGGAATAGGAATGAACCTGTGCAATCGTTTTAGGAAGGTAGAAAATAGTGCACTGATAATTATCCATTTTGAATATGGTAAAAGCGATTTATGGAAGCGAAAAATATCGAGCTGTCTCGAGCGCAAGATTACTTGTTTGACCTTTTTTAAATTCAGAAATATGTAAAAGGAGAATATTTACTTTGTGTAATCACGAAATATCTGTTATAAAATAAAGCAAAATTTTATGTTCTGAATTTCGGGAATTCGGATTTTCTAAATAAAACAAAAGGCCAAGACAACGAAATTACTCACAGATCGGTCGACATTTTTCAGTAATCGCTCCTGGATAATGATCCGTGCACTATTTTCTAACTTCCTAAAATTATTACACAAGTTCCTATTCTACATGGAATTGAGCTAATTTATTGTATAAATTATTAATTATTTGTGCAATTGTCTTCTCTAAAGCTGTTTATCAGACCACACATAGCAGATAAAGATTTAGTTTTGGCCTGGTCACATTTTTCGCGAGAGCGAGCCGTACTGGCCATGTTAAGCAATAGGATGTAAATATTGGGGTAAACAGACAGATCCTACCGGATGTGGTCTCTTTGTTCTGGTCAGGCGGTGCTTTACATGTTTTATTACCTTTGTAGGATCCGAAATCTGTCCGACGAATCCAACTCCACCTCTTTCCATAGTTGATACTCCCCTTCTTTTTGTTGATGACCACTCACTGATTGGAAAAGAATGGCCTGTTGACATTTTTATTTCTTTCATAAGAGAGGTTTGAAAAAAACTTCTGAATGGAGCTTTTTCCCTTCCTTTCCTTTATGTCTAGTGTAGTCTAGTCTAGTGTATGTCTGTCATTTATGTCCAGAATTCCATTAGTATAATTTTAGGAATTTGAATTCGTCTATTAATTGGGGCTAAATGCCTAGAGTTGATCATGCATATTACTTCTCTAGTAGCTATGCTATTGTGCCATCACAAGAAAATGTATACGTTTTATTCATACTATGTTGCAGATTCAAAATTTTGCATAATATTTTCTTTTTAATATCATGTAACTCAAAAATTGGGTGTGATAAAAAACATTGAATCAATTTCTCTCTAAAATTTTTCTTTTGAAAGTATTTAATCATGCACGAATCCCATTCCTGAATTCTAAAATGTCAGCCTCCGGAATAAACGGGTTGACCAATAAACTTATTTTGTCTTTCATTTCAGGTCATAGCCTCGAGTCCTCCCCATTCAAATAAAGACCAATTTTTAAGTCAAGTACGTTATCCCAAAGCCTAGTGTTTTCTGTCTTCAATATTTAATAAATCATCTCTGAAGAAACAACACTGTTGATAAAGAAGCTCTACAAGTGTTGATTACATTTCAAATGTGTAACTCTGCAGATCAAATGCTTCAGCATCAGTTCAACATTTTTATTTTGAACTCATTTAATTTAATATTTGAAACTTTGAACCCACAATTTTAGATGCGTTCGTAATTATGAAGATGACGCAACATCTATAGTCTGCGTCTGATATACCTATAGTCCGTCTGTCCGCATATAACAGCGTAAAAAGTACCCTACCGAATGATTTGAAATTTAATATGTATAATCATTGTAGAATTGTGTCGAGTCATTTCAAATTTTATTAAAATTGAATGAAAACTTAAAAAGATATTAATAAAAGTTTTCTTCATTCTATTAAATCCTATCACACGCAATTAATTCAATGATATCTCGTGATAAGTAATGATTCCAGGTTTCTATGGTGATTACGTATTATTTACGATGGAGACCTATTATTTCCGTCTTACTGAATTTAACATATATAATCGTTATAAATTTTGTATTCATTCATTTTTGCATAAGAGTGCAATAGATTTTGCACCAAGATCTGAATATCTATAAACCTAGTTACAATACAAACGCACCTCATTTGCCACGTTTGACGTACAATTTCTGACTTGTTATCTATTTCATAGTATTACTAAAGGAGACTTTTTAATCTTGAGTCTTGCATTGCACTGATACCCTCCCGTTGTCTCATTAATCTTTTAATCATAAATCTATAGAATTCACTATCTTAAATCATCTATCTAAAATAATTGTTTATTTAGGGATCAGGGCATTAATGCGTGAGTGATTATCTATTGTCATAAATATACTGGCCTCCAAAAGTTAAGGGACAATGACCGGATGTTTTCGATTGTACACGGTTTATCGAATATCGACTGAAATTCTTGACGAATTGTCCTTGAATTTCGAGGATATGAAGAACACGTTTGACTTCATCATTGTCAGCGAAGATTTAGTCATGGAGACAAATTAAGGGCCCAACAATAAATTTAATAATAAAATAATTTTCGCAATCACCCATGTAACAGAAAAGGCTCAAAATGGCCTGTCACTGTAGCAAATGACTATGTGGAATCTGTTTAACGTTTGCGTGCATTTGTGTAAGTATAGCACGCATATTCGTGAAAGTATTAGCGTTTCTGGTGAAAATTCAAATGGTTTTTAGGTAGATTTCGTATGAAATACTACCTATTGGCGTCGTTCCTATGTTGGAATTTCTGAAAAAATTTTGCAGATCTACACCGATCATGACCCCTAGAGCCCAAAACCACCCTCACTAAAAAACTTTATATATATATATATATATATAATTAATGGTTATATATATATATATATGTATGTATGTATGTATCTATATATATCACTTTCTTCTGGACACGATAACTTCCACAATTCTGCACCAATCTCTTCCAAACTGATACATAAAATCAAGGGTCATAAAATCTCGGTCAAGTTCGTTAATGGGCAAAATCGGACCAAGGGGATGGAAATAGGGAGGGGTTTTGTGAAAACAGAAAAAATCCCATAATTTCTTAAATTTTGTATATATCGAATCAGTTTAGAGTTTTTATTACTTCTAAAAATAGGCCAAAAACTTATGTATCACAGATTTTTGATAAGTTAAAAATGGGTTCAAGGGACGCAAAAAATAGGGTTTTTGGGAGAAAAAAATTCATAACTTCGTCAATTCTCAAGATATCAAATCCAATTAATTTTATCATGAATCTCCTTAACATTATCTACAACTTTTATATTCACAAATTTTTTAAAAGGACCAATTCGTACCGCAAAAAAAAATTAAAAACAAAAACAAAAGGGCGTTTGAAGAAGAAAAAAATCCGTAACTTCGTCAATTCAAAAGATATAAAATCCCCATGAATTTATCATATATCTTCTTAATATTATCTACAACATCTATATAGAAAAGTTTTGGATAGGACCAATTCTTACAGCAAAAACAAATTAAAAATACATAGCGGTTGAAGAAAAAAAATCATCGTAAGAGTGTATTCAAATCCAAACTGCTTATTTTCTGACTCATTTAACAATCCATTTTTACTCTCAAAGGCTTCCAATTGGTACCTTTTCTTACTCAGAAACTATATAATGTACTGTAATGGTCAATTTTTTGATAGAGGCAGAATATATTTTAAAACATGCTGCCAAAGTGGGCCTTTTGAATCGAATTTCCCGAAGCGGATTGTGTTGGAAAAATCATCGTATTAAGGGAGTATTCAAATCCAAACTGCTTATTTTCTGACTAATTTTTAAATTCATTTTTGGTCTCAAACGCATCCAATTGGTAGATTCGCTTATTCAGAAACTGTATAATGTATCGTAATGATCGATTTTTTGATAGAGGCAGAATATATTTCAAAAAATGATGTCAAAATGGGCAATTTGAACGGAATTTCTCGAAGAGATTGTGTTAGAAACGAAAAATATTGTCTTACTGAGAAAATAATTGTTTATATATCAAGTTTTAATTAATTGAACGAAAATTAAAAACACAGGTCGCTTATAAATCTCTTCAAAAATCACGTCAACAAGTTTCATGTTTTTCCTATTAAAAATGAATCTGGAGTTATTCCAGAAAATTTCGATTTGTTGAGCATGGAAAAGTATTTTTTTTAATACCGCCCTAACATGATTGTGATAAAACCAGTTATTATATAAAAATGGAATAAAAACTCGTCAAAAGCGGCCAGATAAAATTGTTAAAGTGGGTTTATCTCTAATCATGATTTGGTTTTTGTTTGTGAAATTAGTATACTTAACTTCGAAACCTACCTCCGCCTGTAGACCGGGCCGGCCGGGATTTTGTTTATAAAATACAGAGTTTTCAAAAAAATTTAACACCACTTTACGAAACCTTGAAAAAGAACAGCAGAAACAGTAAACTGTAATTAAAATATGACTATATCGAATATTTGATGCAATATAGGGGATTCGTATGAAATAATTTTTAACTGCGCATGCGTGAAAGGTTCCAAAAAATGTATTTCATAATTTGGTAGTCAGCTATTTAGAGCAACTTGTGTAAAAAGTCCAGTCAAATATCTCGAAAATTCAGAAAGATAGGGCAATAAAGCGAGTTGCTTTCTAAAAGTAGTTTTATTATAAAGGATTTTCCACAATTTGTCCAATGAGCTCGCTGCATCTTTCTGAGTTTTCGCAATATTTGACTGGATTTTTTGTATAAGTTGCCCTAAATAGCTGACTACTAAATTATGAAAAAAAAAAAAAAAGGGGGGGAGAATTTTTCACGCATGCGCAGTTAAAAATTATTTCTTACAAATGCCCATATCTTATTAAATATTCAATGTATATATATTTTAATTGCAATTTACTGTTTCTATTGTTCTTTTTCATATTTTCGGAAAATGGTGTTAAATTTGTTTAAAAATTCTGTACGCTATAAACAAAAAACTTGAATTTTTCACAGAAGCGTTAACATCTTCGCGAATATGCGTGGCATGCTATGCTTACACAAATGCACACAAACGCTAAACAGGACCCACACACTCATTTGCTACAGTTACAAACCATTATGAGGATTTTCTGTTACATGGGTGATCGCAAAAATTATTTTATTATTAAATGTATTGTTGGCCCCCTAACGGTCCTCGCGACTAAAACTTGACAGAAAAATATGAAGTCAAACATGTTCTTCACATCCTCGAAGTTCAAGGACTTCAAGAATTTCTGATACTCGAAAAACCGTGTACAATGGAGTTATGAATAAAGAGAGGAGGAGACATATAGTGTACTGACTACCAGCTGCGAGTGAAGTTACTGAGGAGGTTGTCACAAGATGGCGGCTGCTGTTTTTAAATCTGATCTTCAGTTGCTGAATACCGCTGGGCCAAAAATCCCACCAGTAAAATTGAATAGAAAATTTCGTCTTACTAAAGCATCTTATTCACGGAAATTTTTTCTCACAAATGTGGTAAAATTTTCTGCTTGTTTTTACTGGTGTCAGTTTGGCTTGTAAAACTGTTAGTTTGTTTCCCTGGTTGTCACAATATGGCGGAAAGGCAGGGCCTGACTACTGCCAAAGGAAACCTCTACCAGTACAAGGTTACTATATCTAAAGGTTGCGCCATTTCACCCCGTAGCCAATAGGGAGCGACTCGCTGCTTGACGTCACCCTGCGTGCTTAGATCGGTGTTCCAATTGACTTTGCATTAGAAACGGGCTATTTTTAATTGAAAAATAGCAGTAGAAATTTTCGTGTGAAAAGAATTTTAACGATTAAAAAATATTCTTTATACATTGGACAAACATCACATCTAAAATTTAAACTATTATCTCTTTTTAACTCTTTGAAATTTAATTGTTAAATCTGCTGTCTTTTTTCATTAAGTTTCGTTTACGGCTCAATTTAAAAATTTTAATTTACATTAAAAGAATGTAAAATAGTAATTTTTATAAGTAAAAAGACCTACAAAAGAAGCAAATTTGATTTTTATATGATTGCAGTTAATGTTTTATTAATACTTTTAAATATAGTTTATTTATAATATTTCATTGGTAATCAATTTGAAAACTAAGATAATTCTAATGTTATTGTTTCACTATGTTTTTAGTAAAAAGCTATTTCATAAAAAATGTTAAAAAAATAATAATAACTTAGGTTTCACCCTCCCTCACACCCCAGTTTGAGTTTTGCGTAATTAGATTACACAAGCAAATTAAATAGAAATTTTCGTAAGTAAATAGCTGAATATTTAACATTATTAAACTAAAATATTTATACTATATAATTATATCATTTGTTGAAAATAAAATTTGAAATTCAGAGTAATATATTTTATAAACACATTTCAAAAAGGTTATTTAGAATAATATTTAATGTTGCATAATAATAATTAATGTACATGTACATCCATAAGTGAGAGAAATTAAAGTAAATTTTTGCGCGAAAGAGAATTTAACATTTAAACAATATTTTTCACATCCAAATAAAGTGCCATATTTAAATTTTAAAATTATATATCTTTCCAGCTTTTTAGAATTTATTGTTTTTTCTTTCAGATTTCATTTATACGTTTGATGTCACTGAATATCACACTGAAATTTTTTATAGAAGAAAATTAAGGCAAGCGGTATTTATAAAAGAAATTTAAAATACAAATAAAAATTAAAACTTTAATTATTAAATTGCCGAATTCTTAAAACAAAGATTTATATGCTATACAAATTTGAATTTTAAATTCAGAAGAATATAAATACCTTCTGAAAAGGTTATTTAAAATTAATTATAGTTTAATGATGTATTATCATAAAATTATACAAAATATTTAATAATTAATGTATTTTAGGTTTTTGCCCTCAGAATATGCTTTAATTTCAAGCATATGATTTCATCATAAGATGCGTTTTGTATGTACTTCAGATGTGCGCTCCATTATTTGACATTTTATCATGCAATCACAGTTGATTTACTTCAGTTTTTTCCCTTTTTGGCAGAGTATCTCTTTTTTATTTCTGGTGAATATATTTCGGTAAGGAGCTACTTCACTCGCATGAAAACACCCGCTCGCTAATGTTAAACCTATGGGATAAATTTTTTTTAATATTTCGCTTGAATTCGAATGTTTTCATTTTTTTCTGCATTGGATATTCGATGTCGATCTGTACAAAGGCCGTTTTTTTACTTTTCGGTTTTCTTTGCAGTTTTTTTTTAATGGGGATACTTCATTTTTGAAACCGGTTCCGAAAGTAAAAATTTCATAATAAAAAACTGAAAACAAAATAAAAAAACAGCCTTTGTAGAGTTTGTCCTAAGCTGTCCAATGCAATATATATATATATATATATATATATATATATATATATTGAAATGTAAACGAGATATTCTTAAAAATTTCTCCCATACGATGCGATTTTTCGCGTGAGGGAGGTAGCCTCTTAATCTGTCTCAATCGAATGAAAGTTCTTATTTTCACAATTGATTTTATTATATTTCTGTGCCTGTTTGGAAAACCAATTTAACTTTTTTGCAAGCATTTTTAATAATTTCTTTCGAAAGTGAGCTGCCGTCAGTTTCATTAAGAATATGTTTTAACAGTTTCACATCTTCGATGCATTTATCACATTGAAAGTATATCGATTCGTCCGAAGGAATTGGTTGTAACATATTTAATTGATTCACCTAATGAATTGTTAAACTGTCATGCAATTTATAAAATTTTGTTTATCTGTATAACCAGCAATATACCTAATTTTTTTAAAAGAGCAATTTACGGAAGATATGATGAATGAAAATTCTTCGCCTTCAATGTTATTTTAATACTGCTTGAGATTTCCCGAACTTTTAGATGCATGGTAATTATTATTTTCACTACTGTTATATACATGTTATTATTTATTTTTAAATTATCTGCATCGCTACTATTTTCAATGACTTTATTTACAATATTCACTCGATTGAAAGTGATCAGAATAAATTCGGAAATTTTAGCATTGTGCACGTATACATGAAATAATCCATTAAAAAAAAAAAAAAAAAAAAAAAAAGATTTCTTCAATGATGTATGAGGCGGAACATTTTTTATTTTATCCGAACTATTAGTACATATTGAAATAGCATAAGTACTAGGCATTTTAAGCAAAGCACTAAAAATAATACGTTATTTTAAAACTTTTCCAACTGATGTTTCATTAACGAAATCAGAGAAATAGCTACCGCGTAATATTTAGGAAAAGTGATTGGAAATAGCTCTTTCGGAGAACCAGTTCAAGCTTCGTGTGTGGACAAACTGTCCTGAGTGCCAAAGGAAATCACAATACATGTTTATCCCCCCCCCCCACACACACACACACATCCAATTCCAATGATCGACTAAAGGTAACAAGCTATAAAAACTCCACCTTAGTACAATTATAATAATAATAATAACGCACAACTGTTTCATTTGAAGAGAAAAAATCCTCTATAATCACTTTATTCTTCGAAAAAAATATTTTCGCTAGTAAAAAATGATCTGTCTTGAAGAAATATACTCTCCTTTGACCAAAAACAAAAAGTTTTTTGAGCAGAATTTCAATTTTAAATGCACAAATAGTTTATTATTATTATTATTATTATTATTTCTGTTGCGGGAATTCTCCTTAGCACGCACAGTGACGTCATACGTACGGAAACCTTGATACCGAAACTAGAGGAAAATGGCACCCCCCTGTACCAGTAAAAATAAAAAGCTGTTTCTACCATTATTTATGATTGAAATTTTGCAATAATAAGGCGTTTAAATAAGGAGAAAATTTCTCTATAAATATATTGGTGGAAGTTTCCACTGGCGGTAAATAAGCTCTGCGATAGCGGTAGCGGTTACAGTTGAAGCTTCACTATTTTAAGGATGTGTCAGTTCCTCTTTATTAATAGTTCCATGCCGTGTATAATCGAAAGCATCGTGGTCACAGTCCCTTAACTTTTGGAGGCCAGTGTATTTTAATTATTACAGTTAATCCTAATCATCTAATTTATTTGAAAATCGTTACTCCCATTCTTTTTACTTTCTTCTATCTTTACAAGAAGAAAGTATTGGATTCGTAAAAATTTTCGACTTCCGGTTTTCGACGGATTTACACGTTTTAGAGGTCAGAGATTCCAAAAAACATGTTTTTACAAAATGTCTGTCTGTGTGTATGTGACACAAATTTTGTAGGCGCTCTATCTCAAGAACTAATGCACGGAATTTAATAAAAATTTATATTCAAGTAGTCCCTAATATAAATTTGTGCTGATTAGTTTTTGGTGTAAATCGCCCGACAGGTGCCGCTGCTATGCTGCATTTTTCGCGATTTCTGCACTAGCTCTATCTCAAGAACTAATACACGGATTTTCATCAAACTTCAGATTCAGTTAATCCTTGATATGAATTGTTGCTGGTAATTTTGTTGCAAATCGCCCAACATATGGAGCTGTTATGCTGCATTTTGCAGCATTTACACGATTTTCGTAATAGTTCTGTCTCAAGAAATAATGCACGGATTTTCATCAAACTTCAGATTCAGTTCGTGTTTGACATGAATTGACGTTTTGCACCTTGTGGTGTAAATCGCTCAACAGGTGGCGCTGCTATGCTGCATTTTTTGTGATTTCTGCAATAGATCTATCTCAAGAACTAATGCTTGGGTTTTCAACAAACTTCAGATTCAGGTATACCTGTATATGAATTAGTGCTGTTTATGTTTTGGTGTAAATCAACCAACAGGTGTCGCTGATTTGCAGCATTTTTCACGATTTCCACAATAGCTCAATGTCCAGAACTAATGCACAGATTTTCATCAAACTTCAGATTCAGTTAGTCCTTGACATGAATTGATGTTTTGTACCTTTTGGTGTAAATCGCTCAACAGGTGGCGCTGCTGTGCTGCATTTTTTGTGATTTCAACAGTGGCTCTAGCTCCAGAACTAATGCACGGATTTTCATCAAACTTCAGATTCCGGTATACCTTAACATGAATTAGTGCTGTTTGTGTTTTGGTGCAAATCGCTCAACAGGTGGCGCTGCTATGCTGCATTTTTTCAGAATTTCCCCTACAGCTCTATCTCAATAACTAGTGCACGAATTTTCATCAAACTTCAAATTCAGGTATACTTTGATATGAATTGGTTCTAAATTGATGTAATTTCTTTTACTATTTAAATGATTTAATTGACGTGATTTATATAGAAGAAAGTTTTGTGATGGCCACAACATACTAGTTTTAATTGCTGCACCGCTGCCTTTTATGAAAAGGAATTATTCAATTAGTTTCACTTAAATTACGGAGCCGGAAATAATTGATTGAAAAACTGAAATTGATTGAAACAATGTATCAAAAAGTTTCGAATCATTAAATAAATGATAAATATATTTTTTTTTATTATCTATATATAAATGTATAATCTTGATTTTTTTTTCAAAAAGGTGCATGTAACAAAAAATACATACATTAATCCTGTTTTGCTATTTTTATTACTTTTAGCGCGAGTACATGTCTATCATACTGCATATAAATTTTGATTCGCCGACATAATCAGATTACTTTCTACGTTTCTGAAGCCATAAAAAATATTGAATATGAAAAGAAGTAAACCTTTTTTATTCTATTTTTTCTTAACCTTCAAACAGAATTATGGAAATGTTAGGGGGGTTTTATTTCCGACTCAGATGTATTCTTATTTTCGTTCTTTTCTTTCAAATGAATGAATGAATGAATGTTTACATTTGTAAGGCTTCTTCGAAAAGAGGTATGCGTCAAAAGATATGTTATCTTTCTCTGGAACAGAGTAGTTTCTTTTTAAAGGATTATTTTGCATTTTTTTTTCTTCATTGATACTTATTAAAGCATTTGAAAAGTGTTAATGACTTACACTTCTTTACTTAGGTGTTCCAGTTTTCTATTTATGCATGATGGGCATTTTGAACTCTACATGTTTACTTTTGGGTAACCTCTGCATAAGTAAAGCCCATTTTTATTGCAGGACTTTCTAAGAAAATCTTGATTGGGTACATATAGTAACTGCCAGAACAATCATCTAAAACTCCGATAAAACATGTAATACGCTACATCAAATAGAACGAGGGCCAAATAACAGCCTTTTTTGGTTGCATATAACGAATATATTATAGAAAGCTATTGATCTATATTTTTTTTTCAATTATATATACAAGGAGAATCTAAATTCTTGAGCAAAGCTTTAAGGGTGAAAGTACACATCAAGACAAACAATATTAAATAGGAAACTAAGGGTCCCAAACGTTTTCCGAAGGAGATAGGTGCCATTAAAATTTAGGGTCCAAAATTTCAAAGGATTATAAAAAACGGAAAAATTGGTCGATTCATTTGCGGGTTTTGCTAAAACTATTCTTTATGTCAGTATTTTCTTGAAAATAAATTTTAAAGATAAAGTAAAAAAAAAAAAAATGCCGATAGAGGACACTTTATATTTTGGAGTAACAAATAACTATTTTTAAGTTAAGTGGTTAAGTAGCGCAAACTAAACTATGTTCGGGAGGGGAGGGGGGGGGGTTCAAATTTCAACTCCTAAACACAATTCAGTTTGCGCTACTTAACCACGATTCAGATTTTGAGCTCAAAATTTAAGTTTAAGTCTAACTTTTGAAAGCATTTAATGAGATTAAAAAAAAAAAAAAAAAATAGGTAAAAGACAGTTATTCGTTACCCCAAAGTCTAAAGCACCCTCTATCGGCACTTTTTGAAGTTTATCTTTAAATTTTATTTTCAAGAAAATAGTGATATAAAGAATAGTTTTAGCGAAAACCGCAAACGAATCGACCAATTTTTCAGTTTTTTATAATTAATCGAAATTCTAGACACTAAACTTTAATGGCGCCTATCTTCTTCGGGATGTGTACTATCACCCCTTAAAGTTTTGCCCAAGAGTTTAGATTCACCCTGTATATACAATACAGCGAAGACAGGTATTTGAGAACACACATTATAGGCGAAATACACCTTGTACATCATGTTTACAAATCCTTTTCTGTTACATGTAAACATGTCAGTGCCTAAACTAACTGAGGAAATGAAGAGACAAGAGACCATGTTATCATTGTCTCATTGACTGAAGAACACTCTAATTTAAAGACAGCTGATTTTTTAAACGCGTCCAGTCATTTGTCTAAGGAGCGAACTGAAGGTTTGATGTGGCAACCGTTTCATACAGGGAATGACATTGTTGGCGATGTACACTTATGTGAAATCATTATCCAATATCTGTTGCACCACAATGGCAAGAAATTAAACTTGGAAATTGCTGTTTTAAACTTAACCACTTGATCCTAACTTTATCGTAGGCAAATCTTATATAATATGACACTTGATTTAAAAAATTTAACTCTACAGTATGCGCTCAGTTTTTTACATCATAGTGTTTGTAAAATCTTTTTCACTGGCAAATATTAATGTAACTTCAATGTATTATTAGCTGCAGTTATAGAGATTGATCTAACATTTTTATATCCATGCTTTTTTTTTAAATTAAGAAATTAAATAAGGATATACCTCAATTCTTAAAGTTACTTGAAATATTTCTATTACATACACCGTCCTCAATTCTGTCAAGACGTGGATAGCAAGGGACTGTAAAAAAATTCCATTTTAGACAGGCTTCCATTTAAAGAAGTGTAATTTATACTTCTAGATACACTACCTCAATAAGATGTATTGTTCGTTTCGTCGGGATCCTGAAACTCTTCCGTTTGAGACAGGATTCCGTTACAGAAAGATTCCACTTTCACAGGTTTTATCTGAGTTTCACTAAAGCGCGGTGAAAATCCCCTTTCAGACAGATTTTCAGTAAATTTAATTTTTGTGGCAATTCATATTAAGACCATGTCATGCTTCCGTTTAAGGCAGGATTCTGTTGTAGATAATTACTATTTTGACAGATTTCACTATTCATGTAACATAAATAAGTATATTTATATAAATACACAAAACTTGTAAAAATGGAACCTGCCTATAGCGGAGTTCTGTCTTAAATGGAAATGTTCCATAGTGCTATTGAAAATAATACTATACAATTACACCTGCTAACACAAAAACCTGTGTAAAACGGAATTTTTTACCGACATTTGCGATTTTATCTTGACAGGTTTTACTACATATATAACCTGAAGGAAAAATTCTGGACCACTCCCGAAACGAAATTCTGGCTACGCCACTGCCTCAGAGCCGCAATACTGTTGCGTGGATGTTTTCCTCAGATGAGAAAAACTTTGCCCAGATTCAGAAAGCAGAAAGTGAACCGCAAAAAAGATCGGTGGTTGTATAAAATCTCCGAAGAGGTTCAGGCCGTCGTGCACAGAAAATAGAAAACTAATATCATATAATAGTAATCTTAATTAGTTACATGCTCATTAGCGTCAAAAACCTGACAAGGGGGACAAATTTAAAATTTAAAAAAATCACCATGTCTCATAAACCAATGGAAATAAAATCTTAAAACTTGACATGCCTGAAGTATAACTGAAACAAGTAAACATATGTTTCTGAATTTTTCAAAATTCGACCCCTAAGGGGGGAAAGGAGGTTTCCCCAATCACCCTCCGTTTCCGAAAGACATCGCAAAAACACTACTTAAAGGGGCTGGTCACTCAGCTTCGGAATTCTCCTCCGTAATGTTAAGTCTATGGACTTTTGATGCATTCGTATATTTAAAATATCTTTTTCGGAAATTCACATTTTTAAAATATTTTTTCTCTGTATTCTTCTTAAAGGATGTCTCTTTTTTTGCTAGTTTTCAAAATATTTCTAAAATCGATGCTGAATTTAATATTTTATGTCTTAAAAGCAGGCGAACTGTGAGTAAGATTTTAACACTTCCTATAAAATTAAGTCTATACTTTAGAAATATTTCGAGAACTAAGAAAAAAAGAGACATCTTTTAGGAAGTGTACACAAAAAATAGAAGTTAAAAATATTAATTTCCCGAGGAGATATTAAAATAGACGAATGCATCCAATGCCCATAGACTTTACATTAGTGAGGGGAGATCGGAAGCTGAGTGATCAAATATTAATGACAGGGTTACCACAATAGCGCCAAATTTTGGTCAACTCGGCCAGTTATTGCCAAATTTGGCGACAAAAATATGTTGCCGCATATGAAGCCAACTTCGCGATAGCTAAATAATGTTGGCGGAATTCCCATATAAATCAATTAAATCATATTTCTGACATTTTTGTGAGTGTTGATGAAAACATATTTTGTTTTTTAAATTACATTTATAATTATATTATTTTAATTATGTTTAAAAAACTACACACGTAGTGGCACGTATAATGTCTATTTGGGCTAATATTGATAGAAAGTTTGTAAACACCTTGTATATAGAACGCAAGATCGATTGTACGCTGTTATGAAAGCTAAAGGGGATGCTACAAAATATTAACTACCATTTACTTCATATTCATAAGATAATATTATTGCGTAAAATAAAATATTCTAATATTTTGAACCAATCTAAATTTTATTCTAATATTTTGATGTGTTTCAGAAAGCTGTATACCTAAGTTATTGTACTATGTCAGGGTTGGCGAACCTATGGCACGCGTGCCAAAGTTGGCACGTAAAAAAACTTCTCAGGCACGCGAAAAACTTAAATTTGATAATCAATATTACAGATAAAATTAATTTTTTATTTCTGTTTTAATTAATAAAATTTTCCTCCATACTGACAGACTATCACAAATAGTGCAATTATTTTTGTATGCGTTGACTCATCAAGAGAATTTTCTTTTCTTGTGCTATGCAGCGTTTGCGACATGTATTTTGCCTTTTTCTGACTTTAAAAAGGCTGTATTTTTCAAATGACTTTCATTAGAGAGCCACCCTAATAAAATGTCAAACGGACCCAATTAAGTTGTGTATATTTATAAAAAATAATAAAATATATACCAGGTATAAAACATTCGCCATCGAACGTAAAACAGCATTGAACGCACCGATACATTATAATTGTACTGTTTTGTATAATTAAGCATAATAATTGTACTGTTTTGTATAATTAAGCATAATAATTGTACTGTTTTGTATAATTAAGCATAATAATTGTACAGTTTTTAAACTTTCACAATTATACCTGAGATATTGTATTAATACTACAAGTCAAAAATTATTAAAATAGAGATTTGATTTTTTTTTTTTTTTTTTTGTCCTTATTAAAGCACCACATAAATAAATCTTATTTAGGAATTGAAATTTCATTAATTTAATTTCTAAATCCAATATACAGAGAAATTGCATTTTGATTTTTAATATTTTTTAACTATTAATTATTACTGCATGAAATCAACTGATTTTCTAACCAGTAGTTTGTATAAACATCGTGCGCTTCAAAAATTATTTTATGAAAAGTTTTGGCATTTGACATTGCTGATAGAAATTGTTTGTGAATTTTTGGCACACGCTCGTAAAAAGGTTCGCCATGCCTGTACTATATTTTATATTTTGTAAATGTTAAAATCTTATCTAAACATTCCAAATTTAATTTATGAGACATTTAATTACATTTACTTAGTATCAAAAATAAATAAATGAAAAATAATTTTTTTCTTATTACTTTTTCTCAATTATTCTAATATTTTGAATATGAGCTGTATATACAGGGTGCAATAAGTTATCTATCGCCGACCTTTAATTTCTCAACCGTTGGTCGTAGGCATACAGTTCAATTACAAAAACGTTTTAAATGCGGTAAATGTTCATATAGTGGCATTATTTAAAGTAAAAAATCAATTTTATAAAAATTACGAAATCTAACTTTTTATACAGTCCCCCAGTCCCTATAGTTATATTTAGTAAAAGTTTACACATATCATAACAGATATAACACAAAAAGTTTGACATCTGTATTGCAAAAATTGACGCAGTTATTAAATTTCAAAGTTTGAGATTTTTGCACATGATTTTGTCTTTCATTGAGGGATCAGTTAAAAGGTGAATTAAAGCAATTCGAGATCAAAATCAGGGTGCAAATTCTTTTTACAGCGAAACCACCTTTAGCCGGTATCGCCAAATCGGGGAATCTCCAAAGAGGGTTATTTCCTCTAAAAATTTGAGCTGACTTTGAGGGGTCGTATATAAATCGAAGAATGGAATATTGAAATTAAACAGAAAAATAAATATCAATTTATTATAATATCAGAAAAGGGTCTGAAATAAAAAATGAATAAATCAAACGCCGGAATCTACTAGATATACTGCTCAAAGTGTTCTCCATTGGTGGCAATGCACAATTGAATACCTGACAGTACTGAGTCCTGGACATGTTAGAGCATAGCAGGTGTGCAAACTGTGCGACAATCAAGGATGATGCGCTGATTCAGATAAACTAGAGAAGTTGTCTCAGTCACATAAACCTATGCCTTGATGTAACCCCAGAGGTAGAAATCCGTGGAAGTCGAGTCCGGCGAACGTGGTGGCCATTCTACCGGACCATCATATCCAAGGATCTGTTGACCGAATCCGGTGGCCAGATACGCCCGGACGTTTGACGTTTTATGCGGAGAGGGCCCCATCATGTTGAAACCACTCCCGGCATGCATGTCGGAGAGGCAGCTCTTCATACCAGTCACGTACCGTGTTTTGTAGCAGATGCAGGTAACAATTGCCCGTTAAGTTCTCGTCGTAGAAGATGTGTCCAACAATCTGGGTTCCCTATATACCGCACCACACATGTCGTACTGCGCGGGCGATTTGGAGGTTTTCCAGAGACCAGTAATGCACATTGTGCACGTTCATAAAGCCACCCCGTGTAAATACTGACTCATCTGTCCACAGAATGTCACAAACGAACGACTGATTTTCTTCTAAGGTGTTGAGCATGAAATTGTAATAATCAAATCGTCGTGTTTGGTCACCCAGCATCAGAGCTTGCACCAGTGTTGTATGTTATGGATGCGCACCATGTGCATGTAACAAATGCCAGACATGCTGGCCACATGCCTCACTTATTTCCGCCGTATTGTGCACTGCCACCAATAGAGAACACTTTGAGCAGTAAATCTAGTAGATTTCGGCGTTTGATTTATTCATTTTATATTTCAGGCCGTTTTCTGATATTATAATAAATTTATATTTATTTTTCTGTTTAATTTCAATATTCCATTCTTCGCTTTGTATACGACCCCTAAAAGTCAGTTCAAATTTTTAGATGAAATAACCCTCTTTGGTGATTCCCCGATTTGGCGATACCGGGTAAAGGTGGTTTCACCGTAAAAAGGACATTGCATCCTGATTTTGATCTCGATTACTTTAATTCATCGTTTAACTGATCCCTTAATGAAAGAGAAAATCATGTACAAAAATCTCAAACTTTGAAATTTAATAACTGTGTCAATTTTTGTAGTACAGATGTCAAACTTTTTGTGTTATATTTGTCATGATATGTGCAAACTTTTACTAAATATAACTATAGGGACTGGGGAACCGTAGAAAAAGTTAGATTTCGTAATTTTTATAAAATTGATTTTTTACTTTAAATAATGCCACAACAGGAATATTTACCTCATTTAAAACGTTTTTGTAATTGGAACTATATGTCTACGACCAAAGGTTGAGAAATTAAAGGTCGGCGATAGATAACATATTGCACCCTGTGCATAAATTTCAGTGTGTTTGAAATTGTGAAACACCATTAAAAACCACCGCAAATGATTTTTCCTCATAGGCTGCAATGTAACGAAATTCTGTTGAATGTCCCTGTAAAAGAACTATGAATTCTACATACTTTATTTTCAATACCGATAATGCCATAGTAAATCTCAATAACATAAGGTTAGTTGGGGTAACTGGGCCATGATTTTGCAATGTGATTCTGGAGCTTCTGACAATTCAGTTTCAAAAAGCTAATGTTCATTTGAATTAAAGTCTGAACTTCTGTAAATGTGTTCAGTTAGGTTCCCTCTATCAGACCGAAATGCTCAAAATTACATTTTAATATTTAAAAATATAAAAATATGCATATTTCAACTTTCTTTCCTCATGGGTCCAGTTGCCCCCAAAAATGGGGTAACTGGACCAGGGAGGTCTATGTTCCACACGCATTTATATTTTTTCATATCGGATATAGGGTCCTGTTTGAAAAAGTGTAAACAACTTAAAAAATTTAAACCAGGCAGATCATGTAAATTATATGTCAATAAACAGCGTTGTAACGGAAACCTTTGCTGTCAATATTTCTAAAAAAAAGCACTAAAAGTGAAAATATTAGATTTATTTATACCAAAAACATAAAACTTAAGTAAGTACTTATGTACTTTAGTATAGATAATAAGTATAAAAGTCATATGGGCATTTTAAGGGAAAAAATAGCAAGGTAAATCTATGAACAAACGGCTACTTAAGTACTTTATCTTTATCCAGGCGTCGCATTATATAGGGAAAATTTTATTTTTCCTATACCAGAACCCTTAAAGAAAGGTGCGATAAAGATATTATTTTCAAAATAGTGGTAAGAACGATAAAAGTTTCCCTATAGAATGCGACCCCTGGTTATAGTACAATTTCAAGGTCTGGCTATCTCACTTTCAGGGGTAAGGTACTTGCATTCGTAAAATGTTGAAATAATTTACTGACACCAATATTTACAAGAGAATCTATCTGAAAACAAGTAAAAGTATATTTTCGCGTACTTAATAAAGGTGAAATTTTCAATATGAAATTCAGATGCCAATGTGGCAATTAGGAATTTAAATTAAGTGATGCCATAACGGCATCACCGCCTCTCAAGGGGTCAAGAAATTTGGTTTGATACCACTCAATATGCTTTTCTACCCGACTGAAAAGAAGTGTTATGTGTTTCATGCGTATCTAGGTATGTGGATTTCTTTATACCCTCGAAACATCCCAACGGCTGGATGGATTTTAATGAATGAAGCCTCTATCAATTCGTCTTAATCGCCCGATAGTTATAGGATAGGTTTTGTTTTTATAAATGAAAAATGGCGGCCGTAAAATACAAAATGGTGGTAGAGACGAAAAAAAAAAAATTTACGCACCCTATTGAGTGGCATATCATTGGATAGGTCTTTCAAAATGAAGACGATGTTTCATTGACTATTTTACAGTCAGAAACTCCGTTTAAATATTACACAACCTGGAAGTTGTGTTGGTAGGATCTCTAACTTTACTGGAACACTAAACATAATAGACATCTATAGGCCTCATCAAAACAGTGTTTATAGATAGAAACTAACAATTAAACGCAACTTAAAACTCATCAGTACAAGTAAATAAAAAAAGTAGATATGTAATATAAAAAAAATAGTTTGACATTGATGAGAAATAATTAATTAGTTCGCTTTTTACGCTGTCGGGTTTTTTTATTTTTTAAATTTAATTAAGTTATTAAAATTTCATTACGTAATTTTAATAAGGTAGTCTATCATTTTCTTTATTGTGAGCAAAAAACAATGGAGAAATTTACTTCTCATAGTAAGAGAAACACAAAAAAAAAATATTTATAACTATTGATGTAACCAGTTACACCGGATACATGTCCCAGTTACCCCATTCTTGAAAAATTTATGGTGTAACTGGGACACCGGGCTTACATTTGAAACATGAAGTAAATATGTATAGATACATAATAATATTAATGTAGTTATATGTCTAATCTTTAAAAAAAAAAGATTGTTAATAAAAGTACTTACAGTATTTTAATAAAAAGCCGAGGAAGTTCAACCATATTGACGTTGTTTTTAAAAAAAGAAACGTAAATTTTTGACAACCTATCACAGCAAAGCGAGAGTTATGACTGAATAGATACACGTTGTTTTAGGAAGTAGAGATTAAGGGGCATTGTTCACAAAAGCTAAAACTTAAAAAACACCAACAGTTTTTTATAAAATAGCCTATGGCCCAGTTACCCCAACTAACCTTACATCGATTTCATGGCAATCCGACTATATTTACGCGAGTTACAGCACGGCCAGACGGACAGACAAACCCAATTCATAAACACTTTTCAACCACGTTGGAAAATGTTTGAAAAAGAAAAATGCATAAATGCAGTATAAAATGTAATTAAGGATTTTTTAATCTGGGGGGAAATTAAATTCGCATTTTCTTTTCCTTTTCTAGAAAAAATGTTAAAGTGTACGCTTATGAAGAATAAATTTTTATAGTAAGGATTATTGCTTAATATTTTTTAGAATTTGTTGAACTGGACACACGGTAGACAGACAGTCCGAGTTCATAAACATTTTTCAACTATGTTGGAAAGTATTAAAAATGATTTAAATCAAGACAAAAATGCGATTCTTGCGGTTAAAAAAGAAAATGCTAAAATTATAAAACCTTACTTCTTCAACAATTTTGAACTTTTTGAAACCTTTTTTAACACTTTTCCAACACAGTTGAAAAGTATTTATGAATACGGACTGTCTGTCTGTCCATCTGTCTGCCGTCTGTCCGTGCTCTTGAAAATTGCACACTGAACACTGAACAGACCAGTGGCGCACCCAGGATTTTATCTTGGAGGGGGCCGAACGTTGGCAGCGAAACAAAATAAAATTAGTGGGGGCAAAATTTCTCAAGTTTTGATTACAGAAGGAAATTACAAGGAGACACTAATTAATCATAAAATTACCGTAATTAATTCAGTATCAATTAATTGGTTATTTATTTTAATTAAAATTATTATACTTAAAGTTTAATTTTATTAATAATTTAAAAAAGTACAAATTTTTGAATGTGCATAAGTTAAACATTTAAAGGCCTCATAAATAAACATTTATAGAATTTCCCATTTATATCTATCTGATTGTCAGACATATTGTAGTTTAAGAAAAATATCCAAAATAGCTTTGACGAGATGAATTATTGGATGCAAATTTTTGGGCTAGTTCATTTAAATTTAACTCGTCACTCAGAATTGTATGGGAATTAATAAACTAATAGAGAATTTAATCTCTTGTGGTGTATGACAGTAAATTCTTGTAGAGGCATTGTCTCTAGTCGTGGAAAGGTTAGATGCCCCTATAGCCCCGTGGCTTAACCGACTATGGGGCCGAGTTAAATGGATAAAAAAAATTACTTCAAAAATTGAATTAAAAATATTGTTACACATAAAATCTATTTTTTTTTTTTTAACAAAGCTCTTGAATTACTTCAGTCGAAGTTACATTAATCTTTCTGTGTATATATAACAAAGCCAGCCCATTTAATCTTGATTCTGTCATTGTGGATCTTAAGTAAGTTTTTAAAATGTGTAATGTCAAAAATTACCTTTCGCTGAGACAGGTTGTAACGGGAAGTGTTGCAAAAATCTTTAGTTATTTGTAGGTGTTGGGGTACAACATTTTGTCCCATTTCGAAACTGCTTCAATGGCATTCTTGCATCGAGTTATTGAAAGCTATTTCTCAAATTTTCTGTCAAATTTTTGAATTCGGCATTCAGAATTTCTGAATTTGTAGAAAGTAAATCATGCATATGAAATTCACACAATTGACGAAAATCTTTTATTTCACTAGATGTTAGAGCACTTTTTCCATTATGCAGAAAAAAATCAAAATGTTGCGCTGTCGAGTGAAACGTCCATTAAGTTGAGTGAACGTTTGATCAACGAACGGGATAAAAATATTTTTCTATATTTATATAAATAAAGAAATTAGGAAACCAAATTCACATAACGAATTTTTAAAAAGTTTCGCCTTAGAAGACGAATCTCTGTTTTCCCAAGATGCTATTGTTTCAAAACGATCAATCACTGCATCATATACTTCTACCATGGTCATGATGGCTTTATGACGTCTTACCCACCTAGTTGGACAAACTTTTTGTAGTTTTTGGTTATTAATTTCCGGTGTATGTTTGTCAATGTTGTTGAAAAGGACGGCGTTTTGTCTATTTAGGAGTATTGAAATGTTGTGTGTCATTTCAATTATGCCAATGCAGTTTCTTATTTCTGTCCCAGATACAACATTTCACGTGCTAAATTTAAATTATGTGAGACACAATGAACATATAAAGCTTGCGGATATATACTTATACGTGAGACCTAAATCCGTTAAATTTTCCGCTCACTGATGGGGCACCATCATAACCTTGCCTTACATAACCTACATAAATAGGACAAATCGATATCATATGTCTTTAATCCTTCTAATATTTTGCCGGGCAAGGTTTTTCCTCCAGTTCTTGCTACAGGAATAAATTGTAAGAATTCTTCACAAATTTTGTTGCCATTCTCTTCATATATGTATCAGACACACGAGGAAAGATGTTCAGTAGTAGGAATGTCACAAGTTTCACCATCAAGAAATGAGAAACATTTTGCCGAATTAATTTTTTCTACCAAATGATTCAAGATGATATTGTTACTCGCATTTACACTTTGTTTTTGTATGTTCCAGCTGATAAAGGTAGCGTTTTTGGCAGAATGTTTAAAATGTTCAGTGAGATTTTCATTCCCCGCATCGACTCTTGTTCTTAGTAAAGTTCGAAAGTTGGCTACATTGGCGATTGCCACCTGCTCAGTCGCATAAAATTACAATTATTATAATCGGTTCTAATCGGTTCCGATTTACTGCAAATTGTGACGCCTGACCCACATTAATTTTTCTATCGACTGAAATGTATTTCCTCCTTGAATATTCTGTAGCTTTTCGTAAGTTGCAACAGCCCTGAAATGATATTATTTTTTGTTGATTATTAAATTTCTCAATGGCTTTCTTCCAATTATTATAACTTTGCGTGACCAACTACCCAGCTACTTCCGATTTAGATTTTCCACCGTTAAGAGGTGCAAAAAATACGCAATATTTACAACGTGCACTATTTTCAACTTGAGAATATACAAGCCAAGTATATTTTTTAAACCATGTGTATTGAAAACTTTGTTTGTGATTTGCAGCTGTAGCACAGGCTGCGGGAAAATTAAAATTTGTTTCTGGTTCCCACAACTTTTTCATAATATTTAAATTATCGTCAGTATTGAATGTTTGTTCTTTCAACAATACGATGTCTTACTAATTGCTATCATCTAAGGAAATACTATTCTTCATGGTTGTTTGATGGCTTTGGCTGATTTGCGACTAGGGAAACGGAATCCAAATCGGTATTTACAGTGTTAATAACGTCATTACTACTAGCATTTAAATCATCCATTTTTTTATATTTTGAAATAATTCAATTTCAAAATAATATTTTACAAATTTAATTTGCAAATGTCACTGAAGAGTTTCCATGCAGATTACCTTTAATAGCTGAAAAACTTGTTTGAAGATTAATACATGATTGTCAATAAAGTCACTGCAAAATAACCATGTAAAATACAAAATAAATTTTTGTGTAACTTTTGTGTACTCGCATATAACTCTGTATAGTATTCAAAGTCCAAGCAAAAGGAAAAGGAATGGGTAAGGATGCAACCGAGCCAAGTGAGGGTTTTGCACTATAATGATCCAAACCGAAGTTCACTATATTACATCTGGACCTTCTGAGTCTAGACGCTGGATCTCAATTGTTTGACTGGGAGAAACATGAAACAAACATGATTCAGCTTTAATCACCATAAGGATGTCATTTCTTTGGTGATGATAGCTTTCTTTGTAACTTTCTGTTTTCATTCTCGCAATTTAAAAATGTTTTCTAAAACTGCATGCAATAATGGGGAAAAAACTGTTGAAGTCTATTTTTTTAACTGCATGGTAGCATTGCAGTGTAGCCAGCCGTGTAATGAGAATTACCAATGATATATATAGAAATGTGGTCTTAAGCAAACGCGTTTCTCTGGTTGTGTATCTTTGAAATTGGCTGGGGAGACCCGGTATTTATAAGGCGTCAATTAACTTTTTACACAAACGCACACACATGAAAACGAACTTTGATCTCGTAAATATTTTAGATATTTTTCTAGTGTTTTCTCCCTTTTCTTTTGGAGGGGGCCAGGGCCCCCTGGCCCCCTCCCTGGGTGCGCCACTGGAACAGACAAGCGACAAAAAGCGTGAGACGGGAGACAAATTCTAGTGTTCAGACCGTTTTCTTCTTTGTTAAAACAGGGTGAAATGTCTCTTGACTCAAGCTTTTTTGTCGCTTGTCTGTTCACTGTGCGATCTGCCCTCGCGTAAATATAGTAAAATTCCCATGAAATTGATATATGTTATTGCAGTTTACTATATCATGTTCGGTATTAAAAATGAAGTGTGTTGCGTTTACGGATCATTTACAGGGATACTCAAAAGGATTCCGTTACATTCCGGCCTAAGAGAAAAATCTTTTGCGGTGTATTTTAATGATAGTACACTATTTTAAACATATTGAAATTTATATACAGGGTGTATCTAAACACTTGGGCAATACTTTAAGGGGTGATAGTACACATCAAGACAAACAATATTAAATAGGAAACTAAGGGTCGCAAACGTCTTCCGAAGGAGATAGGCGCTATTACAATTTAGGGTCCAAAATTTCAAAGGATTATAAAAAAACGGAAAAATTGGTTGATTCGTTTGCGATTTCCACTAAAATTATTCTTTATGTCAGTATTTTCTTGAAAATAAATTTTAAAGATAAAGTTCATAAAATGCCGATAGAGGACGTTTTAGATTTTGAAGTAACGAACAACTACTTTTTACCGTTATTTTTTGTATCTCATTAAATGCTTTCAAAAGCTTAGACTTAAATTTTGAGCTCAAAATCTGAATCGTTGGGAGGGGTTAAGTAGCGCAAACTGAGCTGTGTTCAGGAGGGGGTTCAAATTTTAACTTCTGAACATAGTTCAGTTTGCGCTACATAACCACTCCCAACGATTCAGAATTTGAGCTTAAAATTTAAGTTTAAGTCTAAGCTTTTGAAAGCATTTAATGAGATACAAAAAATAACGTTAAAAAATAGTTGTTCGTTACTCCAAAGTCTAAAGCGCTATCTATCGGTATTTTTTTAACTTTATCTTTAAGATTTATTTTCATGAAAATACTGACATAAAGAATAGTTTTAGTGAAAACCGCAAACGAATCGACCAATTTTTCCATGTTTTATAGTTATTTGAAACTTTGGACCCTAAACTTTAATGACGCCTATCTCTTTCGGAAGACGTTTGGGATCCTTAGTTTCCTATTTAATATTGTTTGTCTTGATGTGTACTATCACCCCTTAAAGTTTTACCCAAGAGTTTAGATACACCCTGTATATCACTGAGATAAACTACAAGCACTTAATGTAGAAACAGGTTTGCATATAAATTATCGTTCATTTACAGGACACACAAAAGTATGCGAGTACAGTGCTGCCTATGAAGAATAATTACTGGAAGTATGTTTTCCGTTGTGGTGCTCATGTTAAAAATAAGTAACTATTTGTTGGATATTACTTAGTGTGTATAAATTCTTTAGATCATATATAGGGCTACACAAAAGTTCTCAAGTACATTTCTGTTTATTGTCGGAAATTGCTGAATGGGAATTTTTTACTGTGCCATGCATTTATTTGAGCTAACTTTTAGCATACTATGTAGTATAACATACAAATCTGTAGATCATATACAGAGCACAAGAAAATTAAGAAGATTTTCCGACTACTGATGTTAATTGCAGAAATTGGGTTTCCAAATGCGTTATGGATTTCCTAAATTGTTTATTTAGACATCTTTCACTTAATAAATTGTAAAATGTTGTTACAGTATTCTGAATGTGTTGGAAAGTGTTTCACACAGGGGCGCCATTTGAGGGAGCCTGGGAAGGGGGGGGGGCTTCCCCAAGGAATTTGATATTTCAGCAAATTTATCTGTCATTAGGGATGCACTGAATAATGATTTTGGCCGAATACCGAATATTCGGCCTACAGGGAAACTGAATACCGAATATTCGGCCTACAGGTAAACTGAATACAGAATATTCGGCTTACAGGTAAACCGAATATCGAATATTCGGCTGGCCGAATTCAAAGTTTAAAGACATTAAAAAATTAAATTTTAAAACAATTTTTCATAATACTTAATACAGATACTTCCATTTTGATAAACAAGACCTTTTTACAAGTAAACTTTACACACACACCTAATTTCTGGCACTTCTTCTCATGATATCATATGTCACAGAAATCAAAGTAACTCTTTTGAAAATATAGTTACGATATCTTCATTATTGTTAAAGTAACAAATGAAAATCTAAGTTTGACCTGAAGTGAGATGAGATGCACTGTATTTTTTATTTTGACTGATTAATGTCAAAAATGGTCTGTCTTGATGTCTATTATCACATCTGAAAGTTTCTGCCATTTTCTTTAGAAACACTCTTTTTGCGAAAAAGCAAAAGACAGATTATTTACAAGACATTGTTCAGAAACTTCCATTTGTGCATCATTTATTTCTATGCAGGTCATCATTAATGGTTAATTTTTTTAAGTGACACTTATCAAACAGCAAATAAATAATGTAACATCATTCTCTTTGATTTAAATATGATTCTGTTTCCAATTATTCTGAATATCTTTATAAATTTACAGTTAAAAGTAGAAGTTGTGTAAGGATTTTAAAAATATTTTTCAAAAGATATTTTTAATTATTCGGTTTGGCCGAATAATTCGATATTTGGCAGACCGAATAGTTTGATATTCTGCCTTACCGAATATTCGGTAGCATGTCCGAATACCGAATAGATACAGAATATTCGATGCATCCCTATCTGTCATCACAGGTCAAACTCAACATTTTTTTTTCATAAATTTCTCAAAAGCTAAAGTAACTTGTCAGATTTTATTACAATAAAAACACATGCAATAAATAAGCAGTTTATGCACAGAAACTGATAATTATCAAAAATATTTTCTAAAGACTACTATTCCAACTCTCTCAAGGTGAGACATTTCTCATTGATGAGTATTTTGGCTAATTTTAAAAAGATATCTGAGAAAAAATTCTATTAATTGCTTCCCAGCCGTGTGCAAAATGATCAAACAAAACTCGTCCCCCTCAGGGCTAGAATTCTCGAGGTGAATTTCCCCTTTAGTCCGAGAGAGAGGATTTTTCTTTTTTTTTTTTAAAAGGGGGTTAATACACATTTTTAATTATTTGAATTTTTTATTTTGCATTATTAGTGTCACGTTATATTTACTGTAGTCATTACAACACTATCAAATCATTTGCTTTATTAAATCATATTATATATACAGTATGTTCTTAATAATCTCCTCAGCCTGATACTACAGTTCTGCCCGGATCGGGTTCTACCCTATCCGAGCCTGGCAAAAGCCGTTAACGCGAAACACAACTTTAGCCTGCCTGACAAACGGCAAAATAAACCCGAAATATTCATACCCAAACTCAAAGTGAAAGAAAAAGAATCTATGCTTAATTACATTTATGGAAAAGCAGTCTACAGTTTTATATCTTATATACAAAAATGAACAGATATGCACCCATTAATACTCCGTTATATAGATTTTTCATTTAAAAAATATTCAGATCTTCCTTTTGAAAAATCGGTTCATCCAAAGAGAGACAAAGCATAACCAGAAACGCTTAAAGTTAACCTTACACCTAGCGAAAAAATAGCATAAACCTGACTTGATCCGCAACTCGAGTTCGGGTAAAATCAGGTTACCCGACCCGATGCAAGACTGTCAACCTGACCCGAAACGAAAAAAAGAAACGCCAAACCGCCTCGATATGTGCTTTAGTTCGTGTCGGTTTTGAAAAAAATCTGGTTGCGCGACCCAATGCAAACTAGAGATGAGATGGGCTCAGCCCAAAAGACCCGGCCCGACACGGGTTCGGACTCATTCTTTCTTAAACCTGAAAATTTTATTTATTAAAAATAAAAGAACTTTTTATCCCTATAAAAATTACTTATTCCTTTTCAAATCATTGTATTGCTTTTTTGATCAGAATGAAGGGGAAACAGAAATTGTGTTTTTCTATTTTAGTTATTAGAACAGAATGCTATTTTAAAGAAAATGATTAGTCATATATACAGATTTATGTTTGGACGTCAACGATACGGCGCCACGAAAGAGGCGGGAATAATTAATTTGTTTTTAGTTTGATTTTCGTTTGTGGCAGAGGTTATTTTACAATTGGATTTTATTATTATTATTATTATTATTATTTAGCGATCTAGCACAAAGAGAATATTTTCTTCTGTTTATAGTTTGCGGTTTGCGAATAATTTAGTTTTCTATTGTACACAACGTACACAAGTCGTAATCGCTCTTCATATGGAAATAACTTTAGTGATTATTATATCTATTATGAGCTCTGCTGATGCTGAAGCTGTGCGCTGCAATTTACGAAGTCACTTTCAGTCGTAAGTAACTTTAATTAACGTATTATTCCGATAGAAAGCAATCGAGCAGTGTTTCCTCTTTTCCAATAAAAGCACCGGGACATTAAAATTTTTAATTTAAGATTACTTTCAGGGTCACTCCAATCCCGAAAGATTGTTATGAGGAAGGAATTGGTTATAGTTAAAAATGTGAACTTTTTTTAGAAAATTGATAAATGTTGTTCCATTATTCGCAAGATAAATAGTAATTTCTACAAATTTCATGCATCTATTCATGAAACACACTTCATTAACATGCCCATAAGATTTTCCTATTAAAAGGAAAAAAAATATGAGAATCCTTTTAAGTATGAAGTACATTTTTACTTGATACCAAACTTTTCTTTTGGTAATATTAAATTTAAATTTTCCTTTAATAGTAATTTCTATGTAAAAAGTAGTTTACAAATGATAATTACATTTGAAACAGTTTTTTAAATATTATGCACTTTTTTACTATTGCATATTTTCGGTATCGGACTCGGGCTCTGATGACACAAAATGTTTTGGGCTCGGGCGGCATCGGATTTAAAATCGCCGGGCTGGGGCGAGTCCGGGCTCTGAAAAAAGAGCCCGAACTCATCTCTAATACATACTCTTACCTGATACCAAATGTTTTGCAAATTTCTGAATTCTGTGGAATTTAGATCATAGTCTGAAAAGGAATGCAGAAAATGATTAAGGAAATTTTTTACTCACAGAAAATCATTGGCGAAAATTTCAAATCCCTATGAATCACAAAATTTGCAAACTTCTTGACGTGTTGACTATGTTTATGTGCTGATTATCTCGTGACCGATTGAATTTCACGATTTTTCCCCCGACGATTTGACGAAATTCGCGATTTTTTCCGTGATCGATTCACGAAATTCACAATTTTTTTTCCGTAACCATTTGTCAAAATTCACGATATTTTTTTGCGACGGTTAACAAAATTCGCTATTTCTATCCGAGATATTTTGAAGAAAGTCGCGATTCTTTTCTACGATCATTTGTTGAAATTCGTTTTCTTTTTCTCGCAGCCGACTCACAAAATTTGCGATTGCTTTGCGCGATCGTTTTACGAAATTTTTGAATTTTTTGCGCGATTCTTTGACTAAATTTGTGATTTTTATCCGAAACCTTTGACAAAATTCTCGTTTTTTTCCTTAATAGATATTCGAAATTCACAATTTTTTTTGCACGACTGGTGAGTAAATTTCCCGCAACCGATTGGCAATAATCGCTGTTTGTTTCCACGATCTTTGCAAATTTTTTTCACGGTCTTTTTAGGAAGGAATATTTTTTCCGCGACTAATTTAACAAATTGACTATTTTTTCCAAGTAAAATTGGCAAAACTTAAGATCGTGGATAAGATTTTTTTTCGTGGTCGATTGGCAAGTTCATTCCGCAAAAAAAAAAAAAAAAAAAAAAAAAAAAAAAAAATACTGCGGTTTTCCACCAAAATTAAAAAATGTTCCTGGAAGAATCCCATGATTTTTAAAGATGTTAAGAGGGCAAAATCCCATACGCTGTTTCAAGCCCTTCCCCTCAAAGAAAACTTTGTCCCCCCCCCCTTCCCCACCCCCCTCCAAGAACCTCTTGAAATGGCTCCCCACCTCTGCAGCAAAACCTGCAAAGAAGAAGTCGAAAGGTCTGGGGAAAAAACTCCATTTTAGACAGGTCTGCGTATTAGCAAGTGTAATTGTATGGTGCTTTTTTTTTTCAAAGAAACTTGATTTTTTTTTTCCGTTTCCGAAATAATTCTTTTTTTTTTTGACAGGTTTCATTTTCATAAGTTTTACAGTAAATGTACCTATGCTTTCAGAGGTTTACTATAGAAAGGATGTTTTAACAGCCTTAGATATACTTGTAAAATGGAAACTGTCTCTAACGGAATACTGTCTTAAACGGAAAACCTCAGTCAGAATCTTAAAAATATACCTGCTAAGATGAAAACCTGCTTAAAACGGAATCTTGAATGGGTTCTTTTTTGGAGGGAAGAGGATACCCCACCCCCGAATCTCACCCTTTGCTATGCCACTGTCCTCAAAGAAGACTTCCCCCCCCCCCCCCCCCCCCCAAGAAAGTTCTGAAATGGCGCCCCTGGTTGGTTTCACAATCTATGATGGACGCTTTCTTTCTTGTTTTGCATGCTTTGTTTACAAGTCTTGCGATAACGGTAGGGTAGGTATTTCGAAAAAGTTAGTTAGTTTACGATAAAATAAATTAAATGTCACGACATATGTAAAAATTCAGAAAAAAGGACTATTTACTTAGCATTTTATTTTTAAAAGTAGAAGACTCTGCGCTCTTCGTACACCACCCTGGATTTTAATTTGCATGTTTCTGTCTGTCTCTCTATATATATATCTCTTTTTGTCTAGCTCCTTGTCTGTCTGGTATATGTCCACCCACTGTCGGCTGTGTGTTTGTCTACTGCCTGTTTGCTATCTGCTGTCTGCTGTATTGTCTGACTCTTTACACTCTATCGCTGACTGTATGCTATACTACCTGTCTGCCTGCTGCCTGTTTGATGTCTGGCCGGTTATTCTATCTGCTGTCCGCCTGTTTCTTCACTGGCTGCTAAGTGTATGCCGTCCGTATGCCTCTCTCTGTCGGCTGCTTGTATACTGTCTGCCTGCCTGTTATCTGCAATCTGTCTACACACCGTCGGCTTTTTGTATGCTGTTTGTCTTATGTCTGTTATTTACTATCTATCTATCTGTCTGTCTACTCTCTATCTGCTGTATGTCTGTCTGCTGTATATCTGTCTGCTGTTTGTCCTCCTACTCTATTTCCTGTTTGCCTGTCTGTTATCCGCTGTCTGATTACACTCTGTCGATTGCCTGCCTGCTGTCTGTCAGTCTGTCCTGTGTTGGCCAGGTCTCCATGTTGTCTGTCTGCCTTCTAAATGTCTGCTGTCTGTCTGTTATATTCTGCCAGTATGTCTGCTATCTGCTGTCTATCTACCAACTGTCGGCTGTCTGTACACTGTTTGCTATCTGCTGTATGTCTACACTTTACCAACGGCAAATGCATCTTCATCATAGGAATTAATTATAGTTATAGAGAAGTTGATAATGCAAGTTGCAGCAAAAATACCAGAATTATTTTCAACTCCAAATTTTAATAAAACTTTTTAAATGCATGAATGCTTTTCAAAGCTATTTTACCTATCAAATTAGGAAAGAAAGTGTTTCATTATTTAGATACCATACAAAATACTTTGTCTACTGTCATCACTCGATTCGATGAATTTTGTACCCTTTTTATGCGGCTTTTTTTTTTCTTTTTCAATTATCAGTCAAAATTTTTGTAAGTCTGCTTCATCTGTAAAGTTTATTTACACACCAAATTGAGAAAAAAAAAAAAAAACTGAAATAAAATTTAAAAGTTAAACATGAAAAGACAGAATCGCAAGACCCAGGAAAATTTTCCGTTTTAGACAAGTTTCTGCCTTAGTAGGTACATTTTTATGGTATTTCTTCCGTTGGGACTATGAAACGTTTCCATTTAATATATGATTACGTTACAGAATAGTTCCCTTTTAACAGGTTTTGCTGTATTAGTCATACTTTACTTAAGCAACAGAGTGCCAAAATATATCTTTTAAATGAAATTTTATTAGTAGTATTATTTTATAATCCGAGCCCTTCTGCCGCGTAAATGAAATCTATCAATAAAGCATTTTATATACAGTAATATCTAACAAGACAGAATCGCAAGAACCGTAAAATATTCCGTTTTAGACAGCTTTCAATTTTAGCAAGTGAAATTCCATGTTGTTCTTTTCGCCAGGACAGTAGCCATTTTCCGTTTAAGGCAGGATTCTGTTATAGGCAGGTAATAGGTTTTATTGTATAAAGCTAGCGCACGTCTTTGAAATTTCATGAATATTAGATTCGATCTTCAAATCTCTTGCCCCGACATTGTCTGTCTCGTAATATCGATTTTTTCCTCTCTCTCCCTGCATAATGTGGTCATTTTGTAGACGGTCATCTGTCAAATGGCCTCCATCGATCGACTTTTGATCCATCTATATTTGCCATCCTCCTTTTTCACTCTTTCACTCTGCGGGATAGCTATTTGCCTCAGGGAATTAATCCCTAATCGCAGATATTGTCAGGTGAAAGATGTTTCTTTTAGCTAATGCCGTATTGCAGGTTGACAATCTTTGCCCTAGGAATCGGCTGGCCATCAATCACTTGCCAAAATGATGGATTGTCGATTCAGTTTTGCGATATGAAAGTTTTTCGTTTTCATTTTATGCTCTTCCTGAATAATAGGAAAATGTGACACCAAATGGCGAAACATTACATTAGGGCGAAACCAATTTTGCGTGAATTTTCAAGATGATTTTTGTCCTTTTTTTTAAAGATACATATTTTAATGAATAAATGTAATATTGTGTAAATATGTGTATAATCTCCATTAAAAAATTGCATCAGCATGAAAAATTTAAATTTTAGAATTAAAATGCAGCTTTTTAATATAGTATGACATCAAAAATCCGGCATCAAAGTCAATTTTTACCCTCCTCCTTTTTTTTTTACACCTAAAACTTAACAGGAGAAAGAAAAATAGCAATTGTTTACAGATTAAAAACTTCGAGTTTGAAAGTTAAAGTGCGAAAAATAAATAATTGACCAAGAAGTATAGGTGTTTTCTTCATATGTCAGACCCAATTAGTTCCTTGAACAACAGAAAGTACAGGAAAATTCGGAGCTAGGAATATATGGTTGCAAAAGAATCGCCAATAACGCTATTAGCGGCTCAGGGGTAGCATCGAGGAACCGACAGATGAAAACATTTCACTGGGAAAATGCATAAATTTGACAGAAGAATTAAAATCCCCTTTAGAGAAACAAGGCTGAATTTCCAGAATAGGTAATCTTTACTTGTATAAAATACAAGAAAAAATTGTTACAGAACGGCCAAAAAAATTGAAGAAAATAATATTAATGATTACACGAGAAGGAATTGGCTTTATTGTTTATTAGATTTTTTTAAATTATTATTTGTAACATAAGAAATATCAATTAAAGTAAGTATTTTTTTTTATTTATTTATTTTTCTCCTTTTTTTGTCACATAATTATCACTTGGTTATGTATAAAATTAGGAATGTCAGAAGTACTTTTGATATTCCTTCAGAAATCCGGAATTTTCAAAAATCTGGCTTAGCCTCCGTCTCTTTAAGGGTTAATACCTTGGCTAATTACCGACGATTTTTTTCGAAAATCAGTACCAACAATGTTTTTTATACTTCTGCTACGATAAGTACCTCCCGTGCTCCTCAACGCATTTGCTGAATGCCTGAAAATCGAAATTTGTGCGTAACAAAAAAATGCGCTTTTCACAAAAACTGTGTGACCTAAAAAAATCGCTATAATTTTCCTGAAAGGTTTAAATTAACGTCTACCACCTCTAACTTTTTCACAATTTTAGTTTCAGTAGATTCGGAAATAGATGGGGGAACATAGTTTTGCACTACATTTTCGCCGATATCTGTGAAAATATAATACCTAAAATTAAAAGAAATGTATTTTTGAGTTGAGGATTACGAAAGCTTTCACTCGATACCCACACGATATACAAGGAAAATATTTTTTTTTTTTTTCAAGTAACTTAATTACCCCCTCTCCATTTTTTTTAAAAATATATTTGTAAATGTTTAATAATATGTAAATATGTGGGTCAGTAGTCTTTATTACTTCCCCCAATTTGAATTTTCCACGTCCCATAGTTTACGAGTAAAATGGCTGTGACAGACAGACACAGGAGTGATCTTATAATGGTTCCGTTTTTACTTTTTAAGTACGGAACCCTAAAAATGCAATGACAAATATTTTTCTAGAACAAATTTACATTTATTGCATGGGGTTAAATATAAATATTTAATTTATCCGCGGTAGATTTATTAGACAACTGGATTTAACTAGGAGTCTATGGAAGGATTTGCCCCAGAATTAACAAAAAAAAAAAAAAAGTCTCAAGAACGAATCATCTGTTTTCTTGCATCATTTCATTGGGGGTAGGAGGAAGAGTGTTCTCTTTTCATCCTCATCTCATTCCGATGTAATAAAAGGATTTGTTTGTAAAATAAAGTATAACATTTGTAAAATAAAATATAACCTTTTCAGCAATGCGGAAGGACATCCCATGTAAAGGCTCATATTGCTTTGAAATGCAAGGTCAAATTCACCGATACATTTTGAATTTTAAGCATAAAACAAACACTTTGTGCAAATTTTAATACATAAGCTAAAATCTTAAACAACGGTTTAAGCACAAATACGTACAAACACAACACAAAAAATCACACGATCGTTTCGAGAATTCCCGGATCCCCTTCCTCAGTGCCAGGAGAAAAAAAAATTAAAATGGGTTCGAAGAACCCCTCGGTTATAGCCCCTAGTACTGGCTAATGGACCGATAGAAAAGACGAAAACAAGAGTTTATATATCTCAAAGAATTGACGTAATGGTCCAGAACCAACTGAAAAAAAGGAGTCACTGCGCAGGATCCCTCCACACTAGCGAGAAAAAAGGGGTGCTGGTCATATCATTCACTAAGGAAGAAGTACGTTTATGAATATAGTGAGCTTCGTAAAAGTCTAGATCCAAAACTGAATTACATCTTTGAATAATTTTAGCCTCTGGATTATTAAACCAGTGTTTGAAATTCCAACAATGTTTAGTTATGGTATATAATCTCACATTCCTGCTTTCTAACGTAATTCTTGTGTTCTTTCAGCCTAATTCTAAGAGCACGCTTCGTCTGCCCAATGTAAGAGAGGCCCCACTCACAAAAAATATATAAATACCCCAGGTACACTTTGGATTTGCTTCAACGCAATGTTGAAAATCCTTCGTACTGACATCTGTAATTTATAGATTCAATGGCAATAACCAATTTTCAATTTGGCAAAGAAAATAATGAACTAACAAAAGTAGTATTGATAGCTTTGCAGAATATTTTGGCTCAAAATCCCTATGCCTAAGCCTATCATACACCGCATCCAAAGCTATAATATCCTTATCGGTGGGAGAGGATTCGTCCACAACGTGCCAATGGATATAAGCTTATATATATTAAACCCATCGTTGAAGAATTTACGGGGAGTTTTTAGATCTGTTGATGTGTAATAAAAATACACGAATAAAAATTAGAATTAAATACAAGTTATTTTCTAATTTATCAATTCTTTGTTGTTGTTTTTTTTTTTTTTTTTTTTTTTTGAAAATTTGTATCTAAAGGAGAAAGCATGGTTTGAATGTTTGCTCCAGATTTATATGTCTTTTTTTATTAAAAGAAATTATACTTTTAGGAATAATTCAAAAATTACTATTTAAAACACAGTTTGACTAAACTTCATTATGACACTGCATTAGGCAGAAATGAGACTTAAATTAATAAAAACAACTAAAACTAAATAAATGATAATTTTAAAAATATTTCGAAACTTTTATGCTCACTTAATAAGCTCATTTCAGTAGTCATTTGAAGTTTTGAATTTTTTAGAAACCATCTCCTTACATCTTAAAATTAACCATCATGTTAAAGTCCAAGCTTCTTGTCTAAACGGTCTACCATCTCGTTCAACATAAAATGCTATGTTGAAATAGGGACTGTCATCATTAATTTGCCAACATTAATGTTGAAATCGGTTTGGTATTTCCTAATATTCCACAGAAACGTAATTTAGAAAGCTTTTAAAGGCTTTTTTTAGAACGTCTGTTGTCCCTGCCAACCCCAGGTGGTAGAGTCACCAGCATAAAATATAGCCTGTGTAGGATCAGAGACCGTCACCATTGATTCGCAACTATTACTTTTATAATCGGTTTATATTTCCCGAGATTGCATAGAAATCGTAATTTAGGACTTTTTTAGAACGCTTTTCGCTCCTCCTCTTCACGTCACCCCTTTTTAATTCGAATTTACTTACTGTTCTTAGGGGGCATTTATATGTTAGAAGTAACTACCATGCCATATTAAATGTATCTAGCCTTTTTAGTATCACAGAAATCGCAATTTAGAATGTGTTTTGCTCCTGAAACCCTCTGGTGGTAGTGGCACCAATGTAAAATATAGTGATATGTTTGAGTAGGTTCTATCCCACCAATTTGCAACCATTATTTTTAAAATTGGTCTGGTATTTGATAAGAATGCATAAAAATTGTAATTTAGAACGTTTTTAGAACGATTTTCGCTCACTTCATTTTTTTAAATTTGGAATTTTCTTTCGACGGTTCTTAAAAAGCATTTGCATCTTGTAAGTAATTACCATCAGAGGCGTCACGATGGGGGTTATGGGGTTGGGAGCCTCCCATTCCAATATATGTGAACTTGCGAAATTTGAGCTTAGAGTTAGGAAATTCTAGATTTTTGAAACACTTTCTTTTTTTAAAGTAAAAAGTAAAAAAAAAATAAGAAGAATTTTTTTATTGTTTTGCTGACTACCTTTCTGAGTTCTGTAACAGTAAACTAGTTAAATTTTCAAAAGAAATACAAAAAGCAGTCAGACTCAATTTATCATTCTGTTTTTCTGTGGTACGAAAATATCATACATCTACCAGACCTGAATTTCACTACTTTTGTACATCAACTGTGTCTCTAATCTATTTCCTCCAAAAATTTGTTCCTTTCTCAAAAATCTCAAAATATCATGTAGCTATTTGCATATGAAGTACGATTATGACTCTTATGGCTCGTACACAATAGAAGATAAAAACTTTCATTAAATGAACCAATAATTATATTTTTTATGTTTTTAGTTTCATTATTTTTCTTTGGAAAGAATTTTTTTTTTACGTATAAGTATCATTATTATTAAACACACATTGCACATATCATTTTAGTTGGAAAATAGAGCAATTTGTTTCAAGTTGGGAAATTTTTGGATTCTCTTCCCCCCTCCCCCCCCCCCGAAAAAATATTTGTAGCTACGCACCTGAATGGTTCTTTGTGAAAAGTAATCATAAAGTAAATTAATATTTTTACACAATTTAGAAAAATTACTGCGGCTAATTAGGTCGGTCATTACAATTTTTACTGAAGCCCAAATTACTCCTTATGCGTTGTTTTATGCGCCGCGTTGGACTTGGTGCAGAAGATGCAGCCCAACGGCTAGTTGTTTACCCATTTAATTTTTTAATTTTAATATTTTTAACTTATTAATTTATCTTTTTTTATATTTTTAAATTAATAAACCTTTTTAAATCTTTTTTTTTTCATATGAGCTCAGGAAATTTGTTTTTTGTCCCTCCTTCCCCCAGTATAATTAAGTTTCTCCTTCCCAATGCTGCCATGATTCAGTTCCTGCTGGTATTTCCACAGTATTACTCTCGGGGATGTGGGGCAGTTGGCCCCAGGCTCCTCGGCAAACTGTCAGAAGTCTCTCAGAAGACAAACAACTATGACATTTGGCTATGGTTGCTGGAAAGCTCTACTTTCGAAAGAAAACCCGCCAACTTTTTCCCCACCAAAAATCTGAATATAATGTTGCAATTTTTCAAAATCAAATTCGTGGGGTTTTGAAGGAATTTTTAAACTTTTTTCAATATTTTATACTTATTATTAACTACTTTTTATTTTTAAATGCTTTTCTTTAAAAAACTTCAATGTTAATAGTCCGATAAGTGGTCTAGAAAATTGCATTTTCAGAAAGTTTTGCTGCTGTAAAATCAAGAAATATTATTTTAACCGAAAAATTTTATCGATTCTTAAACTTCGTAATATAGGACTTTAAATAGGACCAGGTGTCAATGCTAGGTGCGAGCAGCACTAAAAGTGGTTCCCTTGTAGGTATACCCGGTACCTTGTAGGTATACCGTATTTGACGGTAAATAACTTGAATGTTTTATTAGAAAAATTCTTTTTCAATTAGTTGTTTTCAACCATTGAAATTGTAATAAATTTCTATATTGCATAGTTGACTCCTATTACTTTAAGACGATAGATGATGCTGTCAGCCAAACCTATTCAATGAAGTCAAAGAATTTTAAGTTTATAATTTACAACCAATTTCGCTTGCTTTTTATCAGAAATTAACTAAAAATATTGGGTAGAGCATTTATTTTTACACTCTAAAGTCTCATTTTTCGAACAAAAAAACAATATTTGTTATTTTTTTAACTACATGACCATTAAAAGCTGCCAAGAATTTTATTTTTATCAGTCTCATTCTTTAAAAACCTAAATTTGAAACTAGATGCAGCTAACAATGTATAATACATATTTTTTATTACTTGAATTTTATTTTACATTTTTATACATTTTTTAAATATTAAACCATGGATATCAAGGTAATTTCTTTTATAGTTCTTATATGAATATTTTCTTTCTTTCCCTTTTATTTTTTACGTAAAAGAAAGGAAAAGCTTTTCTTTTTGATACACATACATCTATATATTCTTGATAATGGGCAGAAAATATAACAAAAATTATAGATCAGCTCAATTTATTTAATTGATAATTACATGTAAAATATTTTAGCTTAAAAATTTTAAATATTAAATTATCATTATTATTTCTTTTAATATTGTTCAGTGTTAAATTTTATTAATTATAAAGCATTCTAATAATACTAATAATAAAATAAAAATCATATAACTTCTCTTCTTAATAAAACATGTCATTATTGAAATAAATTATCGCCAAAAATATCATAAAGTCCTTTTGCCGGGCGTTGGATCCGAACCTGCGTCCTCTACAAAAATTCAGAGCTTTAAACTGGTGCCTTAGACTTCTCCCCCACCAGGAACTCATTTTATTTTCCTATAAATTGAAAAAGTCCGAAAAAGAGTTTTGGCACATGCGCACATGCCGAAGAATCGATACTTACAGAAGTAGCTTTGTGTTTTAATATACATAATAATTACTTAATTTGAATTAAAAAATTAATTGGACGCAATTCGGCCGCATCTGCCTTTCCTTCAATCACCGCCGACAGTAATGAATAAGCTCGAAGCCGCCTCGTTCTTCCAATGTATTAAACGTCCTAGCACTATCAAACCCCTTCGTCGATATCTTTAATTTAACAAAAATCACTTTAAAGTTTTCCGTTGGTATCTTCCGTGGTCGGAGCACTTAGCCAATCCGTCCTCATGAGCTGCAGTAGAGATCTGCACGGTCCGGCCCTATTTTCAATCACGGCACTCGGGTCAGGTCGGGCCGGGCCTAACTTATTTTCTCTGTACAGAGCCGGGACTGGTTTCATTCCTAGTCTTCACGGCCCAAAATTTTCAGTCCTAGTTTTGACCTAGCCCGTAGGAAAATCATTGTCTCGGCGTGGCCTGTGCGTTCAAAGGTCAGTAAAATTAAGCCTGGCCCAAAGATTTTTGCAAAAAATGCATGCATTTTTAAATCGCTATTCTTCTACAATTAAATATTAACATTTATTCTTTTTAAAGAATAGTAAATTTCTACGCTAATTAAAATATAGCTAAATTAAAATATAGTAAAACGTGGGAAAAAAGTACCTGCCTATGACGGAATCCTGTTTTAAACTGAAAAACGTGTTGATCATGCAAAATTAATATACTAATATCAGTGGCGTGGCGTGAAAATTTTCGGTGGTCATCGCAATTATTTAAGTTTGTGGTGAAAAATTATTAACTCTAAAATTCAATGGTTGAATGTTCAAAAAAGAAACTTTAAATCTTACCTTCACTTATACATGAACTCCAAATGTTCTGCTAAAACTGGATCGTAGAGTTTTAAAAGCTTATTAAGAGTTTTAAAATATTGCTTGGTCATCGCCGCATCCAGCGATGACCGGACGCCACGCCACTGACTAATATGTAAGAATATATCATATAATACATTTACACTTGCTATAAGAAGGGAACTTTCTATAACGAATTTTTTTTTTCTTTTCTATGTAATTGAGTCTTAGATGATTTTACTATTTTTGCATTTTTCAGATTTTTAACACTTTAATACTACATGGAATATGGATTAACAATAGTAATGATAACTGAAACATTTACATACAAGAAATAGCGATTCTTTAAAAGAATAAGTATCGTAGCCTGCGACACTTCTATAAAAGTGAAGTTTAGAAACATGAAAAAAAGCTAAGCTAAATATTTTTGGCAAAAGCTCCTCGAACGAGACAAATTTTTAACTAAATTGACGTAAAAATCAATGTTTTGTAGAAATTCACACGGGCCGGGCTGGGCTCGGGCTGAGATTTTAACTTTTTTCAGGGCCGGGTGGGGTTCGGGCCGAACTTTTAGCTGTTATACCGGCCCGGGCCGAATTTTTTTTCTATAAGTCGGGCCGAGCACGGGCCTAGAAATTTTGGCCCGTGAAGATCTCTAAGCTGCAGTTCCGCCTGTTCTTAAAGCTCCTGCCCCTGCCGGCGAAAGCACTCACGAGCTAATGCTAATCCTATGGGAAGGGATTTTCTAATATCTCGTTTGCATTTCAACATTTTTAAATAATTTTTTCTGCATTGGATAGCCAAGATCCGTCTTTGCATCGCACCTTTTTTACTTTTTCGATTTTGGTTGCAGATAATTTTTAGAATGGCACTTTTATTTTCAGGACCGGTTTTGAAAATGAAAGTAACTTTATAAAAAATATCAGCGACCAAAATCCAAAAAGTAAAAAAGGTGCGATGTAGAGACGGACCTCGGCTATCCAATGCAAAAAAAAAAAAAAAATTATTTAAAAAATGCCGAACTTTAAACGAGATATTAGATAAATTCCTCCCCATAGAATTAGCATTAGCTCGTGAGTGTCTTCGCCGGCAGGGACAGGAGCCTTAACGGTTGGACAATGCGTCGTTATCCTGACCTGTACAATTGTGTAGGTGATCCTAAAGAAAAAGAAATAACATTTTCTTATTTTTGTGAGAATTAAGGTCAAACAGAATTGCATGGATCTTCCCTTGGTATCGCCTGACAATCGGATAAGTTTTTAAATATTTTTTTCAATCAAATATGATCAGGGGCGCCATTTGAGGGGGGCTGGGTGGGAAAAAATTTCCTATACGAACTTTCTGAAGGTGAGACATATATCGTACTTTGGTTAATTTTTAAAATGCATGAGAGACTTTTTCTTTTATCAGTTGCTTCTCAGCTGTATACAACTTAATTATAGGAATAGTCCGGGGGTTGCAGGGGCGAATATAATTCAAGTTCTTAATTATCCGACTTTTTTACTTTTTTGGATTATTAGTGTTACATTATATTTACTGCAATCATTGCAATGCTCCCAAATTACTTAATTATTTGCTTTATTAAATCGTATTATATATGGTACACTCTCTGAATTGTTCGACGCCTAGGAATGGAGTCTGCGCGCACCCGACAAAACAATTTCTTCAACCCAAAATCCGACAGACTTCCACAAAATCTCAAAGTAAAAGAAAATTACTCCATATTTTAACGCGTTTATAATAAAGTAGTCTATAGTTTTACCCCTTATCTACAGAAATGAACATTTGGGTTATTACTATGAGCCACCATTAATAGTCAAATCTATAGTTTTTCATTTGAAAAATATTCAGGACTTCCTTATTAAAAACCAGGTCATCCCGATTTCGACCGAAATACAGTATCGTACAATACGAAAAACTTAAAGTGTAATCTCACTCCCAACGAAGAAAATACGTCAACCTATTCTGACGCAGGAATGTAATGTCATGTAAATACGAAAACCGCTAAAAAGGTTTCATTGAAAGGCAACCCGACACGAAATGGAATAAAATTAATCCATATTTTAATACAATTATTGTAAAAGAAATCTACAATTATATCTTTAATATAAACTTTACCTTTTATGTAGAAAAATGAAGATATGTATATACTATTCATTAATGTTCAAATATGTATCTTTTTCATCTGAAAAATATTCAGGATTTCTTTGAAAAATAGTATTAACACGAACACATCTCAAAATAGTGAAAACGCAATCCGAATCAATTAACGCTTCACCGTACCTTTATTTGTAGAAAATCACTAATGAAAATTTTCTTATCACTATGATCACAAAAGTTGCAACTTTCGAGATCTATTTATGACGTTTGTGTGCTGATTATCTCATGACTGATTGGATTTCATGATTCTTTTTTCGTGATCATCTGACGAAATTTGTGATTTTTCCCTCGACCGTTTCACGAAATTCACGATTTTTTTCTGCAGCCGTTATCAAAATTGTTTTTTTTTTTTCGACCATTTGTCGAAATTCACAATCATTTTCTGTGACCAACTGACAAAATTCCATATTTGTTTCTGTGATCTTTTGACAAAATTCACGATTCTTTTTCACGATCATTTGTTGAAATTCGTAATTATTTTTCTCCACCATCGACGAATAATATTTGTAATTTTTTGCGCGATAGTTACACGAAATTTTGTTTCTTATTTCACGATCGTTTGACGTAATACACCTCGATTGTTTGCAATCTTTTGACGAAATTCGCGATTTTTTTCGCAATCCTTTTACAAAATTCGAAATTTTAGTTTGTACAATTATTTGATGAAATCTGCGTTTCTTTTCGCGATCTCTGATGAAATTAGCAATCATTTCCACGGTCGTTTGGAGAAATTAGCGATTCTTTCTGCGACGATTTCGGGATTTTTTTCCTTCAAAATTGGCAAAATTCGCGATTTTTTTCTGTGACCCACTGACGATTTGATTTTTCGGAATTCGAAAGGAAAAAAAAAATCGTGGACTTTCACGAAAATTAAAAGCATTCGGAGAATAATCACTTTTTATAGCGAGCTAAAAAGGTTTTCTTAAGGAGTTTTTTTTATTATGCAGGGTTTTACCATTTTCTGTGAAATTTGTGCAGTTTTGTACGTTCCCTGTTCTCAAAGAAAATTTTTCCTTGTCCTTCGCCAGGAAACTTTTGAAATGAAGCCCCTGTAGTAAAATCTGAAAAAAAGAAGTCGAAAGGGACTAGAAAAAAGTTCCATTTCAGACAGGTCTCTTTCTTAGCAAGTGTAATGGCATGATGTTTTTTCATCGGCATTTGATGTTTTACCCATTTGAGAAAGAATTCTGTTATAGACAGGCTTCGTTTTCACAAGTTTTACTGTAATACATCTCTTTTCAGAGCTATGCTATAGAGGGGATGGTTTAACAGTCTTTGAGGATACCTGTAAAAAGGGAGCCTATAATAGAACCCTGTCTAAAAAGAAAATGTTTCCTATTCATTATATTGACATTTTACCTGATAAGACGGAAACCTGTTTAAAACGAAATATTTTATTGGTTTTTTAGTTTCCATATTCAAAGTTTTTACTGTTTTTGTAAGCATGTTTAGTTTACGTTTCTCGTTCGGGGGGGGGGGGGGGGGGAGTCCTACCTTTAGCTATATAACTTCCTCAGAAAAATCTTTGCCGCCCCCCTCAAGAAAATTCTGAAATGGCGCCCCTGAATATAATCCTATTAATTAGAGGAAATCACTAAAACTTTTCCCTTCTACCAAAACCTCTTCCGATCTTAAAGGGTTAACAGGTGACTAGATCGTGAGATTTTTTTATTGTGGGACAAATACTTCAACAGACGCCTAGTATATATAGATTTTATTAAAACATATAAAGATTATGTTTCCCATGATCGTTAGAAATATAGTTAATTTATAAAGTTGCGCCTATAGCCATTTGGACAAATAATTTGACCTAATTCAGAAAAAAAAAAAAAAAAATGTAGAGAAAACGAATTTAAACTGAACTGTTATTTTTTTTTCTAAGAGAAGACGTAAAAAAAAAAAAAAAAAAAAAAAAAAAGTTACAACATAAAAGTAAAGTTGTGGATATAGGAAACTATAGTAAAATTTGTTTCACTTAGCAGCAGTGTGTAAATTTTTGGAAATTTAACTCACTTGCAGTTCATGGGCTTATCTAAAAGTTGAATTCTCTGTAAGAAGAAGGGAGTAATTGATTTTTTTTTTTCATTTAATACCTCGCATTAAAACCAAATCGTAAACACGGGAAATTTTTAGTATGATACTTAAGTTTACAATGAATTTTTTTCATTATTATTATTATTATTGAAGAAACATTGAGCAGTATTTTTACTTATTTATTTATTTCAACCCTCTTACCATTTGGGCTTTAAGGGTTAAAAGTTTACTTCTCAATTACCCCAAATATTTTTAATTATTAGTATTGTCAAAGATTTAGATTGTTATTTGACGAAGTATTATTATATTTCACGTAATGTTTTCTAACTCTAATTATCTAAAAGAAATTAATGGGGCCACGAATATTATTGAATAAAAAAGTGCTATAAATATTGATTACAGTTCTAACTAATAAATCTCCAGATAAGGAGCTTCAACGTCAGCTTTACAAGACAAATTTTTTTTAGCAATTCATTTTATTCAATATCTTGAAAACGTTCAACCTGTGGTATTCTTTCTTTCATACCAGTAAATAGTATATTTATTGCTAAAATAAGATTTTTAGTAGCTCCAAAAGATTTATTTCTTATTAATTGTAACGGGGAAACGTGATTACCTGCACTGATATTTTATGACTGTTTAAGTTCTGTGATATTTTTTTCTTTTGTAATATTAAGAGGGGGTCGGAGCCCCCCCCCCCTTAACTCTCCGTTGTCTCATAATTTTATTATCGCACCTCTCTGTCTCTACCAACTTTTAGCCTTTTAAATCTTCTATTTAAAATAATTAATACAATGATTTTATGGCAATGGCATCAATATTTATTTTGAATGATTAATTATTCTCATAGATAATTTAATAATTATTGATAATGCTATTTGTTCAAATTGTTCGAAATTGACAATTTAAGCCCTTTCCATAGTTTTTTAGCTCACAGGCTATCAAAGCCTGAGAGCTAATGTGTTCGTCGGGTCTGTCTGTCTGTATGTATGTACGTACGTACGTAACGCGATAACTCTTGATAGAAATATCCGATTTGCTTCAATTTTTTTTTCTCGGCTCATTCTGATAAGGCGCTTCCTGATTAGTTTTGGGGGTTCATTGGTTAAGTATAAAGGGGGGAGGGCTAGTCCCCTTAATTTAGATAAATGGGTTTTTCTATCCGATTTGTTTCAAATTTGGTATACCGGTTTATTCTGAGAAGGCGCTTATCTGATTAGATTTGGAAGTTCATTGGTTAAATATAAAGGGGGCAACGGTGGCTAATAACCCCCGTAAATGTGTTAAATAGGTTTTTCTATCCAATTTGCTTCAAATTTACATACCGGTTTATTTCGATAAGGCGCTTTCCTGATGACATTTGGAGGCTCATTGGTTAAGTATAAAGGGGGCGGGGGGTAACGGGCGGGGCTAATCCCCCTTAATTTTTTTTTTTTTTCGAGGAGCATTATTCTTTGAAATAAGAGCATAATATACAATTAGTGTGAATAGCCTGTGAGCTCAATGCCATCAGTTTAACTGTGCACTTTCCTTTTTATTTTTCCCCCAGCTACGCCAGTGGTTCTGAAACCGTGCGATGCTGCGAGAGCCTCTTCCACTTGCCCATTCGCGTTCATCCCCGCGTCATTTGAATCTGCTCCAGTGCGGACTTCAACAGCTCGACTCTTACTTATCGAATGTGTCCGCCGCTCCAGTGCCCAAGATGTTCCGCATTGCGTGCTGCTTTTCGGCTGGCGTCGGCTGAAAATGCTCCCCCCAACTCTCTACTCTCACACTCCATGCGGATGTGGAGGATGGACGGATGCAGGGAGAGAATAAAGCACGTGCATGGAACGATAGAGGGCGTTGTCATAGGGACAGTAGGACAACATATGCAGTGGCGTAAAGTATGCTAGGAAAGTAAGAACCCTAGAGTGTGTTTTCTCCAAGGAAATGAATGAATATTTAAAAAGAGTTGTAATAGAATGATGAATAAGAATGAATCCTACGCGTCAGCAAGAGATGTCAGGGGAGGGTCACTGCCCCTCTCTACATTTTGAGATTTAATTAACTCAACTTTCTTTACCTCTGAATATTTTGAAAAAAAAAAATTGTAAAATTTATTCCTCGCAAGTGACATACAATAAATAGTTAAACACTAAGAGAAAGAATAACTAAAATTTTTTTCTTCAAAGAAGCTATACACCCCTGAATCCCCTGCGAAGGACAATTTTGAGCTCTATTTTCTTTAACATTAAATTTCAAATTTATCTTGAATTGACGAAATCAAATTTATCTTGACGAAAAAAAAATAAAATAAAAATAAACGAATTTACTGTTTAAATTCTCTCTTTTTTTAAATGCTGGAAGAAATCGATTTTTGTCTATTTAATGTGTTTCAAATTTATCTTGAAGAAAAAAAACAAACAAAAGAAAACGAATTTACTGTTTAAATTCTCTCTTTTTTAAAATACTGGAAGAAATCGATTTTTGACTATTTAATGTTTTTCAATTAGTTAAAATGGGAGTAGGCTATGTTTAACATTTATTTTGCACAAGAAGTTCTGGCAAAAAATCCTTAGTTTAGCTTATTAGCCCCCAGTACGGTATGCTATTTCTTTCTCCCAGCTTATTTTGTGTCGCCTCCAAAAAATAACGTTACTTTACAGAAGCCAGCCGTGAAACAAAGCAGTACAATTAAATATTCTATAGCAATTTTTTTAAATTTCTAAGCATCGCACATTTTCAATTTTTATACCGTCGTATTGAAAAAAAGGTACTTTTAAATGTAATTTGTTTGAAAATTGCATCTCCATTTATTTTTTAAATATTAATTTTTTTGTAGTAAAAACTTGCTTAATATTGGCAACGGAAGAACTCCATTTCTATAGAAAGTAAAGGAAAAATAGTTGTAAAATATTAATTATATCTTTTCGTTGCCATTTTTTCATAACAACCGAAAGAAAATGTAATTAAAATACGTGGTATTTTGAAAAAATATAAACGAATGACTTCTGTTAAAACATGGAGCTATTATAAACTATAATTAATTTTAAGTAATCTACTTTCTTTAATGACGGCGTCTTTTTACTGCATTTGTGTATTATTTCGCGATAGTGACGTCCTATGCATACTTTACTATAGATGTTTAGGATCGTAAATGTGGAACTACTAAGCGGATGCGAATGACGTCATTTTAAATAAAATAAAAGCGTGTGCTGTACATCTTAAAATTGAAATATGTTTTATACTATTTATAGATACTTTTTTTTTTTCACCGGGGGTGACACTAAATTCTGAAAAAGCAGAATTCCTGTTTTCTAGTTCACCGCTTCGAATACAGGCACATCTATTCGGAAACCTTTCCCCTCACTAGATTTATTTCTACCGACAATTTTAAACCACTTCCAATTATCTGATTGAGCCGAAACTTTGCCTACATCTGTTTTTCCGATGATAATTCTATTAAATTATAATTTGACGAACGTAGAAATTATGCATTTTTTACAGGGACACACAAAAAATCGCGGACAGATTGCTGCTAAAAAGCAGAAATTTTAATTACATTTCTACAAAATTACAATGGGTTATTGAGATACACAGTAGCATTTTTTAAATTGAAAACAAAGTGCGTAGCAGTTGTATTTCTTTTACAGGGACACATAAAAAATTCGAATACATTACCGTCTATATGCAGAAATTTTATTTCAAATTGAATAAAATTTATATAGGTTATTTATTCACAAAACAGCATTTTTTCAACCGAAAATAATTTTGGTAGCATTTATTTGTTTTACAGGTTACCACAAAACATTAAAGTTTTTTTTTAATATGATTTTATTTTTAAAATTTTATTTTTCAGGATGACTACACGAATTTCTCGAGAAATTCTAAGTAGGCAAAAATACATAAAATAAATGAATGTTAACTTACGTGTGTGTATTAAATTGTTCTTTACTTAATTGTAAAATAACTATTTTTAACGCATTATTTATAATGCATTATACAGGGTGCCCACTAAAGTCCTTCCAACGCTCTTAATTGCCGAACGGTTGCAGCTATACTCATAAAAGTGGTGTCTAGGTACAGTAAAGTTGACACCTCTTCCAGCGTCACCTGGTGCAAAACAGCTGAGTTAGTATTCCTATCTCGAAAACGAGATTCATTTAGCATTCATGTTCACAAGGTGTCCTTTCGAACTAAATCGATGATATCTACAAATTTGTCATTCACTTTTATCCCATATTTCAAACCGTTTTCGCGATAGGAACTCTAATGCCGCCAATTTTGCACCAGGTGGCGCTGTAAGCGGTCTCATCTAGTAGCGCATAGCCTCTTTACTATACCTAGACACCACATTTATGAATATAGATGCAGTCGTTCGGCAGTTAAGAGGGTGGGAACAGACTTTAGTGGGCACCCTGTATTTTTATTTTAAGACATTGCTGTTAAATAACCAAATATTTATCATTTTTTGAGTTTTTTATTAGTGATGCATTAAAAAAAACAGCAAAAACTAATTAAACTTCAACGAAATAATTTTGTCCACCTAGATCGTCAAAACGTCCCACTGTGGGCCGGCGCAACCATCGGACAAATGGGGCGGGTGCCCAAGACCCCACGCACTCTCTATGTACAATTCGAAATAACGAATTGTACATAGTGTGATACGTTTCCTCTGTTTAAAATAATAATATTTTTGCTCTAGATTTGTTTTTAAATGTTTCTTCGTGACGAAAAAAGTAAGTATTTATTAGCCCCCGGGACGGTATGCTATTTCTTTCTCCCAGCTTATTTTGTCTCCAAAAAATAACGTTAGCTTACAGAAGGCAGCAATAAACAAAGCAGATGTATCATTGTGCGATTAAATGCTCTGTAGCAATTTTTTTAATTTCTAAGCATCGCACATTTTCAGTTTTTATACCGTCGTATTGAAAAAAAAAGGGTACTTTTAAATGCAATTTGTTTGAAAACTGTATCCTCATTTATTTTTGAAATATTAATTTTTTTGTAGTTTTTAGCACCATTTGTTTAATTTTGGCAACTCAAGTACTCCATTTATATAGAAAGTAAAAGGAAAATAGTTGAAAATTAGCAATTATATCTTTTTGTTGACATTTTCTCATAACAACCGAAAGAAAATGTAATTAAACTACGTGTTATTTTGGAAAAATATAAACGAATAATTTCGTTAAAACATGGAGCTATTATAAATTATATTTAAGTATCTGTAGACGCTTTCAGTGTGACCTTACTCATGACATTTTGGTTGGAAACTGACTCCAAACAAACGGTTACTATGCGTCATTTCTTTTTAAATATAAATTGTGGAAAATGTTACCAGTACATTATCAAGTATTAAAATACTTAGATGTGAGATATAGATATAAGATATAGCTGCAACACACAAACAATATAGAAAATACAACATAGCAACCGTTTGTTTGGAGTCCGTTTCCAACCAAAACGGCATGACTGACGTCACGACTGAAATCGTCTACATAATGTTACAAACAAATGAATGCCTATGAATCATTAGATAGCTGTTTTTATTGTCGAGTTTCTTTAATGACGGCATCTTTTTGCTGCATTTGTGTATTATTTTGCGATAGTGACATCCTTATGCATGCTTTACTGTAGATGTTTAAGAGTGGATCGTAAATGTGGAATTCTTAAGCGGATGCGAATGACGTCATTTTAGATAAAATAAAAGTGTGTGCTTTAAGTCTTAAAATGGAAATAGGTTTTGTAATATTTATATGTACATATATTTTTTCCATCGGGGGCGACACTAAATTCTGAAAAAGCAGAATTCCTGTTTTCTAGTTTATAGTTTATTTCTTACAGGAAAAGTTGATGTAATTATCGTTGACTGCATATATTTGAAGATCGTGAATGTAACTTTAAACGCAAAAAAAAAAACCATTTAAAATTTTGTAAAGGATGGAAGATTTTGAAAATAAAGGAAGATTTTTAAAAAATAATAAGGCGCATTAAATATGAAAGAATTGCTATTTTTCGTACATTTTATAATCTATGTTATACATTATTCTATAATACATACAATTTGAAAATAAATTTTATTAGTCCTGTATTGCACTATACGTTAGGCCCCGCTAACTACTTTCCCAAGGCTTCAGGTCACTGCTACGACGTTTCGCCGGCCCTGCTTTTTCGTTGTATGAAACATTCAACTACACTTCATAGATAAATGAGATTGATAAATCACATTTTTATAAGGTTAAAAGAACGTCATACTTAATTAACAATGCATTTTTCTTCCCATGTAAATTTTTTTATTTTTTCCTCGTGCACTCTAACACTAATCCCATGCTGCAAAAATCACAAATTAAATTAATTACTTTCAAAGTAAAATCGATTTAAAAAATTATAAGGCTAATAGTGATCCTGTTTTCCATATGAGGAAAAAAATAAATGTTTTGAAAAAATCATTTTAATTCCAATGCATAAATAAAATTGGATTCAAATAAAAAAAACATTATTTGGCAAAAACAGAGAAGTATTTACAGAAGAGACCAGATTTTATGATATTTTGCGTATTTATCGAGCCCTGATTGTAACCAAAAATAATATTTGTCGATTTATCACCTGCGCCCGACTGACGGGAAAATGCCTTAAAATGAATTTATTAATTTATAATTAAGTTATAAAATATTTAAATGCTGTATTGTCATTCGAAACACTCCTGTATATTAAATAAATTTTATAATTATAGCCTATTAGAAGTGGGTGAAAAATAGATTACAAAATTTCTTTACATGCACGAATCAACTTAAATAAAAAAAAATGTAAAAACAACACTAAAATTGTCCTCCACGGAGGAACTTCTACAGATTATTAAACATTCATAAATATAGTTAGGAAAAATGCAGAGGGGCTAATTAAGTGGCTTGAAAAAAAAAATCTTTTCTTTGTATATCGTGTGGGGTATCGTGTGAAAGATTTCGTAATGCTGAACTCAAAAATACATTTCTTTTAATTTTAGGTATTATATTTTCAGCGATATCGTCGAAAATGTAGTGCAAAAATATGTCCCCCTCCCCATCTATTTCCGAATTTGCTGAAACTAAAATTATGAAAAAATTAGAGGGAGTAGGCCGTGATTTAAACCTTGCAGGAAAATTATAGCGATTCACCCTGTCACATAGTTTTTGAGAAAAGCGCATTTTTCCGTTACAGACAAATTTCAACTTGCGAGCATTCAGCAAACGTGTTGAGGAGCGCTGGAGGTACCTATCGCAGCAGATGTATAAAAGCATTGGTGATAATGGTTTTTGAAAAAAAATCGTCGGAAATTAGCCGAGAACCCTTAAAGTTATACGGACGGTTTGGACATACATAATGACAGGGGCGGCGTGCTCTATGTGCCATCAGCTTTTAAAGCCTAAATATATTTGTATCTTTTAATGATATATTTGTATAATGCAATGCCCAGTAGCAGTTATAAAAGCAATAAACATCAGATTGTTAAAAACAGACTAATTTAATTAGAATTAATCACATAAATACTAAGGGATTCGCTACTACTTTCCATTGAGTGGATCTCTCAATACGCCTCATGTGTCTTTAAAAGTTAATTCGAAACCTATATGGAAAAACGCGGCACAGATCAAGACGGCGCTGCAACTTTGCGACTTCCTTTCGAAGCGCGCTTAGCATAATGCCAAGTTTAAACTTTGAACAAGGGTTTTGTTTTAGCTACACTGTAAAAAGAAAAAATTATTACCACGCTAAATTTAGTTTTATGAAATGCCAAAAGAAGTTTAAATATGCACTACTTTTATTGTCAGTACCAAATTCAGTTCATAAAAAAAAAAAAAAAAAAAAAAAAAAAAAAAAAATTAGGATAAGATTAAAAAAAGAGTTATCATGCATTAAACATGATAACTCTTTTCATGCAAAGAGTTATTATAGCAATATTTGATATTATTTAAGCTTCATATCTCTTTGAACTTTTATGGTATACCCATATTCATACTTTGGGGCTATTACATATATAAAGTTATGAACATTTTGCTAATTTTGCTAATTTTATCATTCGTCACCCCACCTCCCATCCGATGATATATCGTTGTCAATGTCTAAAAATTATTTTATTTTTAGATTATTTTTCTTTTTTTTTATACGCGTACAGTAAGATACACATATGATTATACATTTATTAGTTGCATACTTTCCGGATTCAAGAAGCCAATAAAATATCAATAAATGAAATAAATTTATATCAAATAACATCCAAAAGAGTTAGTTACTATTTAAAAGTATTTAATACCCCCTGCCCGGGGAGATTTAAAGCGGAACTTATCCGGGGAAGGGAAGGGAACTTAAGCGAAGGCTGCCGCAGGCGACTAACTTTTTAATTCTACCTCACACCACTTTCTCAAAAAAAAATTATTGACATATTGTTGGAGAAAATTTGCAGGAAAAATATACTATGCAAAATCTGTTTTTTTTTTTTTTTTTTTTTTTTTTTTGTTTTAGAGGTGCGAACATTATAGAAAAATAGTCGCTCGTGGCAGTCCTGTCAATAAAACAGTGGACAACATTAAAATAAATAATCATTGTTTAACGTCTGATATACTATTTAAAAATAAAAAATATATTACAATTCATCAGACATACAAGTAAAAATTACACAAATACATTTAATACAATTAAAAAGCAAACGTTTCGAGCTAAATTTTAGCCCCTCATCAGTGCAATAAATAACATTCAAATGACAGAAAACTATATATCATGTTTGCAGTTAAAAATTACTAGCAGTTAAAATTAAACAAAGTATAAAAATTTCAAAACAATGCTGAGTATTCAGGAGGAAGTGCACATGATTCATTTATCGGCGATGTTTGCTTACGAGTGAACACACCTTCCAGAAAAACTCTACTTTTAATATTATTGCAACCGGATCTGATAACTTTCATAGTGATAACTTTCATAGTCAACATTATTTGTCTTTCTTTACTGGTAAACGCAAGTATCATTTCCTACATATTATGTTCCTGATTTCTCTAATAACGAATTATATGCACATATGGCAGAAGAACAGGAATGCCAAACGTTCGCGTATTCCAAATTTTGGAATGAAATGATTTTATAAACATTTAATGGGTTTAATAATAGCTTTTTATTGTCATAAAAACATACAGAAAATAATAATAAAGTAACAGACTATTTAGATGCAAAGAAACAGTTTCTGAAAAAAGAAAAGTTTGGTTGGATCAAAAATGATAATGATATCAAAAAACAAACCCCTTCCCCCCAGAGATATCTCACGAAAACAAGTGCCAGACCCCCCCCCCCCCCCACTCCTCCCTCCTAAAGTGATAACGTTATATATGAACAGCCCTTTTCTAGTATATACAGCTATATTCTATACCCAATCCTACATAGTATAGTTTTTTATGAAATATTATTATTCTTTTAACAACGATTTTTTAATAATACAGTTAATAATTCATATACAGTAGAACCTCGATTATCCGAAGTAATTGGGACCGACCCCCTTTCGGAAAATCGAAATTTTCGGATCATCGGGAATGCTTCAATTTTGAGATTAAGAAGCAATATATGCAATATTTCTTATTATGGTAACAAGGGCTTAATACAAATAAAGCAATAACAAAATAGAAACAAGAATAAATTACCTGAATTTTAATTTTTAAATAAATACCTTTTATGTATATCACAAGGTTTGAAAGAAATGTTTTGCTTGTCGCAATTTCGATTGTTTTTGCTTTGAAGCTCTATCATGGACTTTTTTTTTAATATTATTAATTCACCAGCATCACAGTCTTTTTTGCTGCTCCAACCATTCCAAACTTTTTGCAAAACATTCAAAAGCTTCAGATTGCTAATTTGTTCGTTTTCTTCGTTCCACTCCGCAAGTTACGGGATTCAAAGGAACTCTAAGAAAGGAGATCGAAAATATGTATATGTACTCGTAGTTCGAAAAGGACCCCTTGCACACAAGGAATATGATAATTTAAAAAAAATAAAAACTTTCAAAACGGATTTTGCACACAAAGAACGTGATAGTAAAAAATAAATAAATAAATAAATAAATAAATAAATAAAAAAGGGTTTCGGTTAACCGAGAGTTTCGGTTAAAAGAGTTTCGGATAAAAGAGGTTCTACTGTATTTTTGTACGGAACCCTCTGGGCGCGAGTGACTCGCGAGTAGCCGTTTATTTTATTTATTAAACATTTAGAAAAATGGTTAATGTCCTCTGTCAGGGTAGGAAATCAAAAACATATCTGAAGCGTTTTATTAGTTGAATCCGCATTTTATTCGTTTTCTGAATGGTCTATACAGTAATCTGTATTTTCCCTTTACTTTCAACAGAGATGGATACTTCTGTTGCCACAATGACAAATAAGTAATAAAAACTACAAAAAAAATTAACTCAGAAACAAATTGAGATACAGTTTTCAAACAAATTGCATTTAAAAGTACATTTTTTTTCTCTATACGACGGTGTAAAAAGTAATATTGTGGGATGTTTAGAAGTTTAAGAATGAAATTTCTTTTAAAATTTGTCCAGGAATATTAATGTTTAATCCATGGCATACGTAATGTATGACCAGCTCCGTAGAAGTTTAAAAATTTACAGTACCGAAAATTGTAAAACTGAAATTTTTATGTCTTAAATTTTAGTCTTCGAAAAAATCATTTTCCAAATGGTCGTTGTAATTTGTTAAATTGCTTTTTTATTTATTTTTTTTTTTTTCAAAATTATCAGCGATAAAGAAAATTTAGTCATTCAAATTTCAAGATCAAGAGAGTGGCAATTGTCCTACTCTCCCCCCCCCCCCCGCCCTCTATCTCTCTTGCCTATGAAACAAGTTACGTAGCTATTTGCCTAAATGACGCATTGCGTTTTATAAAGCCCATCTTCTGTCGTTGCGGCTGTGATCGAAAGGCATTTGTGGACATAGGCTAAAAGAGGGATAGGTAACCATGGACACCGTGAGAAAAACAAGTAAGGCTCCCCAGGGGAGATTTGCCTGGCAAAGGCCCTTTAGTTATGCGAGACAGGCGTTTCAGAACTAGAATGAAAAATGGGGGCAGTTTTTAAATGTATTTCGTAAGAAGATAGTGTTGTGTTCATTAAATATTCATTATTGTCCATTAAAAATTTGAAAATAAACAACTTGCAAAGTGAGTAAAATAAAATAAATAGCACAAAAAATGTCCGTTATAAAATGGCCTGCTCTTTACATATGCAGTATGCAGTGTACGGAAAGTATTGTAATCAATGATAAAAACCCGATTATGAATATCCTGGTATTATATTTTTACATTTTGAGGTTCCCTGAATCTGATTTCTACTTTTTAAAACGTACTTCATATGTATGTGTGCACTGCATGCATACGCTTGTATATTGGAATTTCCTCGCGTTTTTAAGTCCCCCACAGCTCGTTTTTGGTGGTAACTAACCCAAACTATGCTTTCGATTGAGCTCCCATTTCGTGAATAGGTTAGAGGCCACGGTTTTAAGAACTGTATACATTTTCGAACAAATAGGCCAACGAGTTCAGTATATAAACCTTTTTTCAACCATTGTTTGGCGATAACTGATAAACCTTTTCTGTTACATCTCAATTAAATTATTTTTATGGATCACGTTCATCTTATATTAATACAACAAGTATGTTTCACCAGAACGTGACTTTAAGGGATTACATGGGTTTCGAAGGTTAAAAAAGCATATTTTCTATATAATAATATTTTTTAATATAATAAATAATTTTATTCAAAATTTTAAGCATATAAAAGAACATTTAAACAATATTTTATAAAATTTTCATTAAATAATTTGGAAAATTCAGCTGGTGGGACCTGGTTTCCGGAGACCCCTAAAAAAAAAAAAGTGCCTTCGTGGTGGTGAGGATAACTCAGGATAGCTTTATCTGAAATTAAAAAACCAAATTTCTTCTGTTAGTAGATAAGTATAGCGAAGGAGTTAAAAATAAATTGGAATCCGAATTTTTGGCAGAGTTGTATGCAAAACAGTACAATTTTTGGTACAATTTACACTACGTATAGCCTTGTAAAATTCATTGTAATCAAAAAGAAAAACAAACCTTCGTTCAATCACTAGTCAATTCTATTTTGGAGAAGTGTGCGAAATTTCAATAAGATCAGTGCATTGGTTTTTGAGAAATCGTGTCCACCGACATCAAAAATAGTGTTTTTATAGAAAAAAAACTATTAAAATTTTAAGTAGGAATAAAACGATTAAAAAAAAAAAACTTATAGAATCGTCGATTCTAGCTCCATAAAGTGAAGATCCTGCTGCAGCTGCAATATCCAGGGCATCTTTTTGCTTCTGCCTGAGACCAGGGACCGATTTACAAATTTGGGGGCCCAAGGCACAGATGCGTACGTGAACCCCCTTGCACCGATTCTTACAGAGAGATGGAGTAAAAAAATTTGAAAAAGGTACTTACAACTAAGATAACCACTATTGACTTTAATAATTACTTTAAAATATCCAATAAAAAATTTAAATCTGATAATCATTAATTTACTTTTAAATAATTATTTCACAATTATGAAATTTAAAGGAGTAGACGTTTTATAATAAATTGTGTAGTGCTGTTAATCTTTTCCTATGCAAGTCTATATATCTGGAATGATAATGTATGCAGCAACTAATAATAAATTTTCCGCAATATCAAGCTACAATTATTTAAAATATTAGGGAGCTCTGTCACCTATACAACCTATGCTCACCAACCCCTCAAATAAGCTGACGAGAACAGGAACAGGATTAAATAAGAATTAAAAATTTAATATATTTTTTAAAGTGATAAAGATAATATTCACTATAATACAGTAATTAAATATGGATGTTTCATACAAAATATAGGATGTTATAAAAATAGAATGCAAACACAATAGAATGTAAAATTAAATGTAAAATTACATTAGATGTTAAAACTACATCAGATTTGGGACAATAATTGAAAAACCTTCATCAGCATTTGGGGGCCCCGGGCCCGGGCCCGTGCCCCGAATGCCCTGCCGTAAATCAGGCACTGGCTGAGACGAATTCTTGCTTCTTGAGTCCCAGTCTCAGCTTTTTTCTCAGCTCTGAGTATGCAATGTTCATCCTCTTTCCGTGCGTACTCGTGACGATTTCGGCCATCCATGCCTTGCAAACAAATTAATAGATCCCTTCGTTGAAAGTACAAGTGGCAACTAATGCAGCAATTTCATCTATTTTGAAACCAGCAGGAAGTATCTTTGGAGTTGTTTTCTAAATTAACTGGTTCAGACTCTCATTATTATTTTGCGTAAGGGATCGTCCACAAATGATATCACGCTTGGAGGGGGAGAGGGGGGTTCGGGAAATTGTGATAGTTTGTGACAAGTGGGTGGTAGGGAGTAAGAAGAAATGTGACTTCACACAGTTTGGTTAAAATAAAAGCATTAAAAATCAGCAGATTAAATTTTTAAGTTATTTTGAAATTAAAGTATTTTGTGTTGATAAAGTAAAGATAAGATTTAAAACCAAATATATTAAATTCCATTTCAAATTCCAAAATACTACTGTTTTCAATTGCTCTTTCATATTAATATTTTATTACTATTGTATATTAATTGTGTTTTTTGTTGTAAACCTTAATCTTATTTCATACAAAATAAGTGAACGAATCCTTTTTATTTTTATGCTCACAAATGTCATTAAAACACATAGTTTAAAGTTTAAAAATAAAATTTGAAATATGATCTATAACGTAGTGCTTTGTTTCTGAACTGCAAGTGTATGTTTATGTAATATAGCGTGACATGTGACAAGAGGGGGAGGGGGCATGGTGAAATGTGACATTTTGTGACAAAGGTGGGAGGGGGGTCAAAAATATTGAAAAAAAAGTGTGACATCATTTATGGACCTCCCCTAAAGTCACCAACACACCGCTCTAGAAGCTTTGGTAAGCTCCTCATAAATAGTCTTGTTTGCTGACAAAACATAACTTGGCAATGGAGCATAATCGTGTTTTCTTTCCCCTTTATTTATTTTTTTATATTACTATTTTTTTTTCTACTCACAGCAAAATATTTTTATTTTGTTCTGTACGAAAAAAAAGATTTAGCGTATCGAAATATATGCATTAATTTTGCAGAACAAGAAAAAAAATCTACATTTAAAAAAATCAAACGAAATACTTTTGCAAAACATGCTAAAATAAACAAAAGTGGCCTCTTTTTGATGAAAAGGGGTTGTAATTCCCATGCACTTGAAACTAATTGTTGCCAGGATAGCTCATGTTGGATGCCAAATTTAGCTGTGAATCTGATTACGGAAGGTTAGCTCTATAATTAAGTATTTAAACTGAATAAATTTCATATGTTGCGTTTTTTTTTTTTTTTTTTTTTTTTTTTTTTTTTCAGTTTCTTTTGGCTTATTTGTTATCTTGAATGCAAAGTATTCTACAAAGTGTTGGGAAAATCGAGTGGAGGTCGCTTCAGATTTTTTTTTTTTTTTACTAGAAATTTTTTCAAAGATATTCTCTATTTTTATAATTTGAATTGTAATTAATTTAAACTAGGGATGCACAGATTATTCAGCATCTATTCGGTACTCGGCCTATTCGGCCATACTACCGAATATTCGGTTAGGCCGAATATCAAACTATTCGACCTACTGAATGTTCGGTTTGGCCGAATATCAAACTATTCAGCCAAATCGAGTACTTAAAAGAACCTCTTAAAAATATTTTTTTTAACCTTACACAACTTCTACTTTTAACTGTCAGTTAATAAAGATATTCAGAATAATTAGACAGAATCATCTTTAAATAAAAGAGAATGCTTTTATATTATTTATTTGCTGTTTTAAAGGTGTCACTTAAAAAAATTAACCATTAATGACGACCTTCATAGGAATTAATGATGTACAAATGCAAGTTTCTGAGCATTGTCTTGTAAATAATCCATATCTTGCTTTTTCACAAAAAGGGTATTTCTAGACAAAATGGTTAAAACTTTCGGGAGTAATAATAAGCATCAAAACAGGCAATGTTTTGTTCAGCAAAACAGGATCGCGATTCACTTATTCAATCAAAAATACAGTGTGCCTCACAGAGTTGAATTCAGGGTGTGGCCGGGGGGGACATTCCCCCCCAGAGCAATGAGTTGTCCCTCCGGAAGATTTCAGATTTCGTGTTTTCAATGGTCAAAAAGTGCAATTTTCCCCCCGGAACTCTATAATGTCCCCCCCCCCCCCGGAGCCACAGAAATCCCTCCCGGAGAAAAGTGTCTGAAATCAACACTGGTGCCTCATCCCAGGTCAAACTTTAATTTTCTTTTGTTACTTTAACAGTAATGAAGATATTGTAACTATATTGTCAACAGAGTTACTCTAATTTCTGTGAAATATGAAACATGACAAGAAGTGCTGGAAATTGCAGACATTCATATCTAAGACAGCACTAAGCTAGACATTCATTTATTAAGAATGCAGCTAACAGTACTTATACTATATCACTGGCCAAAATTCAGTCACTTCAAATGATATCGTCACATTTCATACAAACAAATTAATATGATGCAAATTTCGCTAAAATATATTCAGTTTTTTGTTAAAGTTGTGAACGAAAATTCAGTTATGGCTTGTATAGTGACTGACACACCTTGCATTTTTGATGGAATAAGTGGAATGATAAGTTGTTTCTTGTTCAATATAAGAAAATTCTGTTCATTTATTTGAAATCGCAGAAGAAGGCATGTAATAAAATTTTATTAATTAAAAAGTTTTAAACCGTCGTCTTCTTATATAATAACTCAAAACATAGATTTTTTTTAGTGAAAAGTTTACTTATAAAAAAATTTTGTTTATCAAAATGGAAGTAATCTGTGCTAAATATTAGGTAAAATTGTTTAAAATTTAACTTTTTTACACCATTAAACTCTGAGATATAAAAGTATTTGGCCCGTCGAATATTCGGTATTCGGCCTAACAGTTATTAATCGGTTAGCCGAATATTCGGTATTCTGTTTATCTGCAGGCCGAATATTCGGCATTCGGTATTCAGCCAAACTCACTATTCGGTGCATCCCTAATATAAACGCTATTGACACTAATTTGCCCATCACACTTTGAATGTTTTTTGTTTGAGATATGCATGATTCAGATAAAAAGACATTGGAAGCAAGGGAAAAATAAAATAACAATTTAAACTGCCGAAAAAAACAGCTTTAATTAAGCAATTAATGCACATCTTTGCCAATTCCTGTATTGACATGTATATCACATACCATTAAAACTGACAGACATCATTTGCATGTATGTATAATGCTTATAGGAAGGGAAAGAGAAGAGATCACGAAACTTTCTCACTGATAATAAATGACTTCATTAGCTTACTTGGTTTTCATGACATTCATAATTCCGCTATTATTTAAGAATGATTAACGGGTGCTCTTTTCACTGAATATTTAATTTCGTGACTTTGTTAAAATGTGCTTCAATTAAAGTAGAAGAAGATGCCTTTGTCATTGCCAAGCTTGGGTGATAAATTGCACAAATTTTATTTCGCATATATTACAATGGAAATCTAGCCCAATCGGCCAGTTAGCATTATTGTTTAAAATTCTCTGGTGGGAATGGTACTTACTATAGCGGAGGTCTCAACTTGTAAATCATTTATTTCGATAACATGTGTAGAAGGATGTCCCATGTTAAAGCATTTTGCTCGACGGCTTTTAATTCACGAGATAGCCGAGCTCAAAAATTAGTAATTTTTAATTGCCGAAGGGAAATCAGTATAAAGTCTTTTTTTAGCCATTTGGAAAAATGGTTATTGTTCTCGTCAGGATGGTAAATCAAAAGCATATCTGAAGGTTTTTATTGGTTTAATCCGCATTTTATTCGTATTCTGATTGGGCTATACAGTAATATGTATTTCCCTTTACTTTCAACAGAGATCTGTTGCCACTATGACAAAAAAGTAATAAAAATTACAAAAAAAAATTAATAAGTCAGAAACAAATTGAGATACAGCTTTCACAGAAATTGCATTTAAAAGTACATTTTTTTCTCTATACGACGGTGTAAAAAGTAATATTGTGGGATGTTTAGAAGTTTATTAATGAAATTTCATTTAAAATGGGTCGTCAGATTTCTTGGAAATCTGACGATGGAAAAACCTTTTCCCGAACAGCCTATGAAATGCTTGGATAATACATAAATTTCAGGTGGATAATACGTACGAGTCGCCGGCGATTTCCGTCGCTTGCAATTTTTACGTGCAATAACACTATTAATGTTTAATTCATCGCGTACGTAATGTATGATCAACTCCGTGCTATTTTTTATGTCTTAAATTTTAGTCTTTGAAAAAATCATTTTCCAAATGGTCGTTGTAATTTGTTAAATTGCATTTTTTATTTTTAATTTTTTAAATACTTTGTTGTAGATATTACAAAACTTTTTAAAAATAGTTTTTTTTTTAAACACTCTTTTATAAGCATTCATTAAATGATGTGATCATTAAATAATGATTCATTAATGATCTTGAAAAGCACGCCTAATTTTTTTTACTACAATTCACGTTTTCCCCCCAAAATTTTCGTTACAATATATGGGTCGCCCAGAGGCGTCGCAATGGGGGGTTATGGGGGGGGGGGGGAGAGACCCCCTCTCCAATATATGTGAACTTGGGAAATTTGAGATTAGAGTTGGGAAATTCTAGATTTTTGAAACACTTTTTCTTTTTTTTTTTTTTAAGTAATAGTAAAAAAAAAAAAAAAAATTGTTTTGCCGACTACCTTTCTGAGTTCTGTAACAGTAAACTAGTTAAATTATCAAAAGAAATACAAAAAGCAGCCAGACTCAATTTGTCATTGCGTTTCTCCGCGCTACGAAAATATCATACATCTACCAGACCTGAATTTCCCTAATGTTGTCCATCAACAATGTCTGTAATTTATTTCCTCCAAAACTTTGTTCCTTTCTCAGAAATCTCAAAATATCATGAGGCTATTTTCATATGAAGTACGATTATGACTCCTACACAACTGAAGACAAAATCTTTCATTAAATGAACCAATAATTATATTTTTTATGTTTTTAGTTTCAGTATTTTTCTTTGGAAAGAAATTTTTTTTAAGTATAAGTATCATTATCATTAAACACACATTGCACATATCATTTCAGTTGGAAAATAGAGCAATTTGTTTCAAGCTGGGAAATTTTTAAATTATAAGTTTTTTTAATTCTCCCCCTCGAAAAAATATATGTAGCTACGCCCCTGGGGTCGCCCAAATGAAAGTGACATTGCTGTAATAATTCCGCCATTTAAAGAGAAAGATGACTGTGCATTAGGGTATGGAGTGAAAAAACGAAAGTCGGAATTTTGATTTTGGATAGCAGCCACAAGTTGCCTTTTCGTACCTCTAATATAAGTGCAAAATTTCATGAATTTTGAAAAACTCCTTCAGGGCTCTACTAGGACATTTATATTTTCACTGTTTCACGCAATGGTATCTTATCATAAATTGTGCATTTACAGGTTTTTTTTGGTAATCTCGTTTGACATTTTTATATTTAAAACATTTAGTGTAATTTTCTTTATCATTTTTAAACTTTAAGTCTTTATTTTAAAATATTTCAAACTTTTTATTGAGTTTTAAAAATTGTTTGTTCTAATTTTTAGAGTTATTTTTAAATGAGTGCGTGTGGAAGCAAATCGAAGTTTACCATTACTAGAAGTGCAGTTGAATATCCCCTATTTGGGCCCCTTCAAAACTAAATAAAGCTGTTTTGCCAACAATGGCAAATGTTATAAAGTACTATTTTTATACAACACAATAATTAAAACGCAACAGGTATAGTAAAGATCCACCAAAATCAGAAATAATTAAAATCCTAAGAGAAAAGATCGAAGAAATTTGGAAGAAAGCATCAATTATTGCAGTTTCCCAGAGGCCTATAAATCAAATGATAGACAACATTTTTTTTTAATACCAGAAGCTTATTCGATTCCTCAAATTCAAAAGAAATGGTGGAAAATTTGAGATAGATTACATCAAAGAACTATAAGTGGAGAACACTTATCTCTGATCAAAGAGTCAAATTCATTGTATCTGGAACACATTACACCATCTTCTGGATCAGGAAAGAATATTGCAGAAAGCATTTTAAAATATTGCACTGAAAACAACTTAAATCTTGATAAACTTATGGCTATAGGTTGTGACGGTTGTGAAAAAGAATAGTGCTATTAGATTTTTTTAAACAAAGATTAGTCATCCCCAGGGCCGAAACTAGCCTTTTTGGCACCCGGGGCAAGCATGGATTTTGGCGCCCTCCCCCCCCCCCCTTCCTCTTCCGCAAAGTGTTTTACAAAGAGAATTTTACTAATATTCTAATAGCCGACTTATTTTAAAATTTAATTTAAAATATGTAATCATAAAATATGTAATACCGAACTACGTAATCTACAATGGCGGATCCAAGAGGAAGATCACGCGGGTCATGACTCCCCTCTGAACACCAACAAAAATATTCTAAAGATCATTTTTAAAATGAAATATACAGTAGAGTCCCGATTATCCGAGTCCTGCTTAACCGAGTTTCCGCTTTAACGGAGTTATTTTCTTCTGATGGACTGATGGCTACTATTATTATGAAACAGCCATTATAAATGAAGTGTTAGGTGAAGATGAAAGAGCAGCCGTAAAAAGTTAGAACTCTGATTTTCTGGTCAGAATGAGAAAAAAAATGGACCATTCTGACCAGAAAATCAGGGTTCTAATTTTTTACGGCTGCTCTTCCATCTTCACCTAACACTTCATTTATAATGGCTGTTTCATAATAATAGTAGCCATCAGTCCATCAGAAGAAAAGGATCAATTACAAAGGCATAATCCTTCATTTGGTGCCCCTTCGTTCTGGCGCCCGGGGCACATGCCCCCTCTGCCCCCCCCCTCTGAGTTTCGGCCCTGGTCATCCCTTGCAGTGATTAATATACCAGCTTCACACAAACGAATTGCCATTGTGTCATTAATTTTCTGAACTTGATGGAAAAACTACCGGCCCATGAGCCTTTTCTGTTCCTATTAGAAAATCGTTGGATCAATGTGAACAATAGACAGTTGTGAAATTTAAAAAAATCTGCTCTTGTCTCCCAGAAATGAACTGTGGAGAGTTAAGTGCAGACCAAAATTATTTTTACTATATGTGTCAAATATTTTCATCTGGCAAATGCTCCTTAAATCTGTTAAATCACAATCCATGTAAAATGTGTCACTCTAGATTGCTGACAACTGCCAATCGACTACTTAAATTGCACATTGGAAGTCAAAATCCTTCACAAAATCCGAAGATTATGGCTGAATTTGTAATGAAAGTATATTCACGTATGTTGATTCACATTAGGAAAGATTCTTCCTGCAAAAATGGAGCTCAAAATGTAAAAAAAAAAATTAAGTTGTTTCGTTATTTTAGGGAAGATTTAATGAAGATCGTCAATCCCGTTATTTAATCAAACGCACACGTCTGTTATTGAAAAAAAAAAGTAATAGGGATCATAACTGATGAAAGAAACCATGTTCGAAAACTTGGATTCCGAAGAATTTTGAAGGCAAGGGAAATGGAGTGTTCAACAAGAAGACAGTTTCATATTCCAATATTGAACTTCGGTGTTATAGACTATATTATCATTATTGACTGGCAAGAATGTGAAATCATATCACCCCGCATTCTTAATAGAGTATCAAGAGTGGAGTTGAAAGTTCTCATAAAAAGATCGGAAGTCCTATCTTTTCAATTCTAAAAGTTTCCGTGTCATATTCAATATATCGTATATATTGAAAGATGCGTGAAATTAGTTACTGAAGCATAATTAGCGGCTGTAGTAGTAGAAGCAAGGGATGGATATATGCGAGCAAAAATCAAATCACGAAAGGTAATTGCTAGTTTTGTTACCAAATGTCAGAGTGAAATGAAAGATCATTCTACAGTACATCGTATATATTCTTTTTATTATATTACTATATGTTCAGAGAAATACCTTTCCTATATATTTAGAGAACTATCTTTTATGTATATTCGAAAAATAAAAGAAAACTGTATGTCTAATTATTGTGCTTTTTCTTTACCTTCTTTGCGACAATGTAATTCATATTTTAAGGTTATCCTTACAATTTAAGGTGTTAAATCACGACGACACTTCGATTGTTCACAAGTAATATTTTAAACAATATAACATACTTATAACTACTTAAAAGATGGCTCAGACATATAAAAATATTATTTAATGCAACCCTGAGATCTTTCGAACACACACACGATTAAGATTAAAAGAGCACATTTCTGATATTAAGTTTAACAAACGAAGTACAGCTTTATCCAGATTGCATCAAAAAGAAAATATTAAGATAAATTTCGAAAAAGCTAAAATGATCATTTCAACGTCTAACCATTACTCTTCAATAATCCATGAATCCATCGAAATTTTACTTAAAAGTGATAATGCTTGTAACGATGTCCTTTCCTATAATATTCCCGCAATTTGGTACACTATCCTAAATATTTCAAGACCTCCTGATAATATGAACTGATCTTTTCACCCCTCTGTAGAGAAATGGTCTGAACTCCGCTTGCGCATGCGCATTATTTTTGTTTTTGGAATGTGTATTTCTATTCAGTCAGTCATCTTTTTCCCTTTGAAAATGAACGCGTGTGTGTAAGAAAGATCTCAGGGTTGCATTAAATAATATTTTTAAATGTCTGAGTCACCTTTTAAGTAGTTATAAGTATGTTATATTGTTTATTAATAACAAGGTGAAAATTTCCTTCACGACACTAGTGTTTAATACAGTGTTTTGACTCTATTGAGTAATACTTTAATCAATCATTTTTATGGGTTATTTTGTGGAAATTAGTAAAAAAACATTTTTTTTTTTGAAATAGTTCATACTACATAGTGAAATCTTTGTTTTTCACGTATAAAGGGCATAATCTTTATGAGCTGGTAGAGCCCTAAAGATGAATTCCAAATGAAATGAAAATTTAACCTCACATTCAGCTTGCCAAAAGGCAACTTTTTAGACCTATCCGAAGAAAAAATGCTCCCCAAAATTTTTTTCTGTCGTTTTCATCCCATCCTACTGCGCATGCTCTTATAGAGGGCGCAGAGTGCTGGGAATGTATGCGATACCTCAGATCTCGCCACTTATCATTTATCACCCGTGGCTGGCTAGCGGAAAAATGCCTTAAAATTAATGTATTAATGTATAATTAAGTTCTAAAAATAATAAAATGGTGTATTGTTGTCAGAAACACACCTGTGAACATAATTCTTATAATTGTAGCATATCAGAAAGTGGGTTAAAAATCGATTACTAAATTCCGTCTTTACATACAAAAAACAGATTCAATTAAATAAAAGAGTGTAAAAACGCTGAAACGCACTAACAATTACGAAGTAAAATGCATTTCTTTCAATTTAACTCAGAGTTACCATGGTTGTCGAATTAAAAACAAGTGGGTAAGTGTGATCACAGATCGCACAGAGGGTTTCGTTTAATTTTCCTTTCAAAACATTTCATCCTTTTGCAAAATCTATTAGTTCCACATTTCGCAACCAGGGGGCGCACTCTATTCTAAAGAAACCTCTATCGGAACGAAACTCCGTTTTACAACCTATCTGTTTCCGTAGATATATTAGTCGAGGGGATCGGGCCCATAGAACCCGAGATAGGTAGGAAAAAGTGGTAAAGCCCCCCTGGCAGTAAAAAGTGGAACTAAAATATGTAAGGCTATGGTGTGTAATATGAAAGAGTGGTCAAAGGGCTGTGCAATGATATATCACGTGAGGTGTGTCGGCAAAAGTTAGAAAAGTGCTCTCCCGGTGAAAAGAGGGAGGTTACAAAAATTGTTTAAAATACACAAGTTAGAGCCTGGAGGAGTAAGTAATATAACACTTTTTGAAAATTTTATGAATTTTCGTGTGATCGCAAGTGTTCTGCTATAAGTATGTAAAATTTCATGCCTCTAACTTAATTAGGGGGTGAGTTAGAACAATTTCTTAAAGTGCACAAGTTACAGACCGGAGGGGTAAATATAAGACTTTCTGAAATTTTTATGATTTGTCGTGTGAACGCAAGTGTTCAGCTATAAGTGTGCAAAATTTCAAGTCTCCAACTTAATTAGGGGCTCAATTAGAAAAAAAAATGCTTAAAATACGCAAGTTAGAGTCCAGAGGGATAAATATAAGAGTTTTTCCAAATTTTTTGATTTGTCGTTTGATGTGAGGTGTTCAGCTATAAATATGCAAAATTTCAAGTCTCCAACATGTATAGTTTCTGAGAACGGGCTCTGTGACAGACGGACAGACAGACAGACAAAGGAGTGAGACGAATAGGGTTTCGTCAGATGATTTTCGTCAGATGCGGTTTACATTTTACGACGTAGCAACGACCCGAATATGGATAGCATCTAGTGGAGTTGGTTCATTTTATGATCATCTAATAAATATTTGATGAATCTAAAGGCCGCAATTATTATTTACGGGAAACTACCAATGGACGTCGGCGTGATCTTCCACTCTTAACCATGATTTTACGACTGCAAAACTTTGATTTCTCGGTTGAGTTAGATAATGAATGTATGGCTGCTGCTTAAGATCTATATGTTTATATCATACTAGTGAAAACGTATCATGTATACCTAAAACATTTTTAATTAGATGAAATTCGTATAATTATAAAATCATTTAGTGTCGTTGATGAATTAATTACATTTTATTTTATATGGAAATAAAAAGTTTTGGTCAGAGGCACTGAGAGCCAACTTGGGCCAAACGTATAATTACACGTAAAATTAATTAATAATTATGTATATTTGTAATTATTAATAATTATAATTATTATTATTATTTATAATTAATCAATTAATATTATGTATGTATTAATTACTTTTTTTTTTTTACATTTTCGTTGTCGGCCGAAAATAGGAAGAATACCGAAATTTGGTTTCGGTCTTAAAAACCTGTTTCGGTCGATCCTTAGTTGACATATCAATTACAGTACGTGCTCAAATGTGCCACCACGAACATCGATACAGGTCTGGCAGCGTCTAGCAAATGGACATACCCTTTCGAAGATACCAGTATTTCACGAACAGCTGCAGCTGCGTCACAATGAGGTTCTCATCAGAGTAAATTGGTATCTCGTAGGTGAGACACCTGGAATCTTCCAAAGGGTACGCCAGTCGCTTGCCGCCAAGCCTGTATCCAGGGCTGAAACTAAGAGGGGGGGGTGCAGAGGGGGGGGAATGTGCCCCGGGCGCTAGAACGAAGGGACGCCAAATGAAGGATTATATCTTCGGAATAGATAATTTTCTTATGATGGACTGATGTCTTCCATTATTTTGAAACAGCCATTATAAATGAAGTGTTAGGTGAAGATGAAAGAGCAGCCGTAAAAAAAATATGGCCATTTTTTCCCATTCTGGCCAGAAAATCAGAGTTCTAACTTTTTATGGCTGAATGGCTGTTTCATAATAATGGAAGCAATCAGTCCATCAGAAGAAAATAACTCGGTTAAAGCGAAAACACGGTTATGCGGGACTCGGATAATCCGGACTCTACTGTATATTTCATTTTAAAAAGGATCTTTAGAATATTTTTGTTGGTGTTCAGAGGGTGGTCATGAACCCTGTGACCTCCTCCTTGGATCCGCCATTTTAGAGTACCTAGTTCAGTATTACATATTTTATGATTACATATTTTAAATTTTAAAATAAGTCGGCTATTAGAAAATTAGTAAAATTCTCTTTGCATATATACTTTGCGGAAGAGGAGGGGGGATGGCGCCAAAATCCCCTGGTGCAAAAAAGGCTAGTTTCGGCCCTGCATGGTACCGATGTTGGTGGTGTCACATTTGAGCACTTACTATAATTCTGATGTAAAGAAAACGCTTGTTTTCATTTCCTCCTCATTTCATGTTTTTCGCCAACACTTTTCGTTCCTGACACCACATTGCTTCTTTATGTGTAGTTTACCTTTCCTTACAGTTAGTCCCTTGAGTTCAGGGACACCCCGTAGAAGAAAGTAATAATAATGATGTGCTTCAAAAAATAAGAATGAGGTTTTGCATCCCTTATGACTATTTGGCTTCGCATTAAAGTTCAATCATTGTTCACTAGTTTTCTTATATGATTGAGTTGAAAGATATTTTTTTAAATAACTACATCAACGTTATCTATTGATCAGTAGTAATTGTAAATTGTTTAGTTTATCCAATCGTTACCTAAGCTCACAACGATGCAATTAGTTCTCATCTTCAACAACGGTTAAGCAATGAAGGCGACTCCAGTGGATTATCTGGTTTTCCCACGCAGAAAATGTGATAATACGTTCTGTCGCCGCAAAAAATGCGTGAGGTAACTTTTAGTGTAAAAAAAATGCGTGGGAGTCAAAAAACACCCGTAAGAAAATAATAAAAACAAAATGAATGTACTATCTTCAAATATTTAGAAACTTTTTATTTTATTTTTTGCAGATAAGAACAGGATGACGTATTCGCCCAGTTCTTAATCTAGACACATGACTTGTTTCGACTAAAATGTTCTTCATCGCTTGTTGTTTTCTTTCTTCACTTATTTTTTTAAATACTCTCTCTTTTTTATTTTCTTCTATAGAGCAATTCCATCGTAACTGACGTAACATTTGATCATCGAATTTTGTTTTCAAAACTATGTAAAAAATTTACTAATAAAGCTAGAACAAATTTTTACAATTTAAAATATTTCTTACCAAGGACTTAATACCCAAATACCTGCAGATTATTTCAATCTCTCTTTTAGTCCCAAAATTGCATTTCAAAATTCTGTAACTGACGTAACATAAAATATACAAAAAAAATTTCTGCCTTCATTGAAGTGTAAAAATGAGCAAAACTACGCCGTTAAAACAAGTGATTTAATGTTCTCAACAACACTAAGTAATGTCAAATTATAACAGTAACTTGTTTAATTAATTTCTGAATAATAAAAAAGAAAAAAAAATGGCATTTACACGTGTAACTGACGTAACATTATGACTTTACAAAGACAATAATGGTACTTAACTTACTTTGAAAACAGTAAATTACAATGCCTTTTTATTAGGATTTTATTATAGAATATATATAAAAATATCAAGTTTTCCAATCATACCCTTAAATTAAACATATAAATTTTATTTCCCCCCCCCCCCAAAAAATGATAATTTTCTGTGGAATTGCCCTATATTCATAAGAAGAAAGTATTGGATTCGTAAGAATTTTAAACTCCCGGTTTTTAATGGGTTTACACATTTTGAGATGACCTGAATACGACTTTACTATTATTGCACCCATGTCTGTATGTCTATTTATCTGTTAAACAAATTTTCAGCGGCTGGAGCTCGACGCCTATTATGCATGAAACATCGTATTTTATTGGATCTTGACATAAACACTGGTACTGAAACTGATTATATTTTGGTTTGTTATCACTCAACAGGTGACGCTGCTATTCCGTGCTTTTCACGATGTAGTACGTGACACCATCTATGAGTGGAATTGAACCAAACAATATGTAGTATGTTTATTATGAAAAACCATACTGTTTCAAGTGTTTAAGTTCGGTTTTGATCTTTCGACAGGTTGAACTACTATACTATGCTTTTTGCGACGAACATTATTGGTGTTTTTCTGTTTCTGTTGTGAATAATGCACTATTTTTTAGTGTTTTACTATTTGGAAAATACTGGTGCAGTTGCAAAATTAACAGATATAGGCATATGCGTTTTGGGAAAACCGCCTTATTTCACAAAAGTTTCATGTGAAAAAGCGTTTCCCAACTTATTTTCAAAGTTGAACTTAAAAATTTCGAAAGCAACCTATAATTCGTCCTATTCTTGAAGAAATAGATAAACCAATGCAGACATATAGATACAGTCAGATTTTAATAGTATAGGTCACGTATCGGAGAAACACACTCAAATAAGAAAGTAAACAAACTTAAAATATATGAGGCTTAAGAACCACAGTGAACCAACTTCGCCAGATGCGATTTCGCGAAAAATGCTTTCCAAAATTTGTACAAATTACTGTCGGACTCTTTTAGGCCAGTTAAGTTCTGCCAGTTCCAGAGGAGCCCATGCTTTTTCAGCAAGAATAGGGTGATTTAGTTGGCAGTGCCAAATAGAGATCTGCATGGTCCGGGATTTCCAGGCTCGGGCCCGGCCCGGTCCGTTGCAAAAATCAAAAGTTCAGCCCGGGCCCGGCCCGTGCAAGAGTCATTGAAGTCAGACCCGACTCAATTTTCAGAGAAAAAGCCGATTTTTCTTAACATACAATTAAGATATTTTTCTAGAATACTGCATACATATTTATGGGAAAATAACATTATAGATTACTATATGTTTTAGATTACTTTATGTTCGCAAGCTATAGATTGCAGAGTAGCATCAGTACCGGTAGAAAGAAAATATAAGCCTTATCCTGGCCCGACCCGAGTCTGCTGAAATAATTAAGCCCTGGTTGAGAACATGATGCAACTGCCAATGTCGATCTGTACGCTGGACATGTTATATTTTTGTACTGATTATATTTCAGGTTATATTTCAGGACCAAGGCACTTGATCTGCTCTTGCACTGGCAACTTGATATCCAAGTTACGTTGGACTATCTGTTAAGCTCACAGTCACAGACTTCTCATATATATCTCGTATCTTTTCTCTGAGGTTATACTGGCTCTATCACTTGAATAGTGTCGAAAATTGATTATGCAGCTGCAGCCAATAGATGACATGGCATACACTGCTTTGACACTTCAAACTCATTTTTCACAAAAGTGTGGGATAGTCCACTCTGGTTCTCAACGTTTCATATAACGGTGCCCGAGTTACACTCGGACAAGTCAGTTCCAGTAAGAACAATCTATCTGTGTTTGACACGGACAAGTAAAAGAAATGATTAATTATTTACTTAATAAATTCATAGAAAGATCATTATTTTATTCAACTATGAGATTCCGACTCACTACTACGGCTTACGAGCTGCGCTCGCCAACCCCCGTTCAGAACTTGCAGGTTTTTACAACACGCTAATTAGTTTAATCTGTTTTAATAATCAATTTATTAATCTGTTAATATCTGTTTTAAATCCTATAATATAATATCTATTAATCTGTTTTTAAAAGGTTACCCAATTATGGAAGATTGAAATATATTTTCACGACCAGTGGCGATCTTCCGTGATCGTGTTGTCATTCATTTTTGTCTGCCTGGGGAATTTTTCGGCCCTCGAGATCACATAAGTGTTGAATTCAGGTTGTGGACCAGAGGGGGGTGACGACATCCCCCCCCCCCGGAAGTCACAAAAATCCCTCCTGGAGAAAAGTGTTTCAATTCAATACCACATCCATCGCTGTCGCTACAACCGAAGGTTGTTTTCGTGATTGATTAAATAATATCAATTACATATTTGAAAATCACCTCGTCTAAAAAGGTTTAAGTAATAAATGTCGTTTCCCCTCGAACTATTATAACATCGGAATGAAATGTTTTCTTTCAGAAGATATAAGAATAAATAGCTATTTTAGATTTTAAATATGGCATTTTATATATATCGTTTTAAATATGCCGTAGTTTTCACCATTGAACGCTTTTCGCACGTAATAATTATTTTTTTTTTTTTGTTTTAAGTTTTCTTTCTTTTTCAATATTTAGGTGTAAATATATATTTCAGTTCAAAATACAGTGATTAGAAATATTATTATTGGGGCTTTTTAAAATCTGGCAACAATAGATAAAAACGACTGTTTCAAAATTTGAATTAAATCCCTATCCAGAAAATGATACTTTGCATAAAAATTTGGAAAAAGAACTCAAAAAATTTAACAGATTTAAAAAATAATTGGACACTGCACACCAAAATCTAGTAAAGTATTTTCCTGCAAAAGATGGTTAAACATTGCAATTGTTTTAAATCCTATAAAACGTAATGTAACTATCTTGTCAGTATCAAATAACACTTTAAAAAATTCTGTTTTTAAACGGTCTTCTTTTTTTTTTCTTTCTTTTTTTTTTCATACATATTTTTCTTATCTGTAAAACTATCAGTTTTAATGTTTTATATGCAACAGTTTTTGTAGGAAAAGCGGAGAAAGCTGAAAAGGTCATAAACAACTCAATTAGGGCAACAACAGCGACAGCGTTGGGAAACTTTTTTAGAATAGAGCAGTGGTTCCCAACGTGGGACGTACGCCCCACAAGGGGGCAATTTCAAATTTTAACTCATCCATTCGCTTTTGTTTTTTGAAAAGTAATGTTTTAGACTAAAAAATAAAAGTAATAAATTTAAAATTAAAAAAATAAATAAGTCTTGTTGAATTTTTAAAAAGTTCCAAACGAGATGTTTCAAATAGATTCTAAGCCAGAATAATTATATCAATAATCTTTAACAGTATTTTTCCAGCCCTTTTTATATTTAAATTTTCTATAATTTTTCTGGTTATTAAAGTATTTTACAATTTTCCTCAATTATTTATTGTATGAGTTTTTTTTTTAAACGATTCGCTCTGCTGCATGTAAAATGAAGAAACTTTTACGTGTAAAATTTCTTGAGTATACCTAAATCTTATTGTCTTTTAAATATTTTTTTAGGTTAAATTTGTTAAATATCTAACCCATGATACTACCAACTTCATTCAATTTATAAATCTTTAATAGCATTAAAAATGAAATGAATAAATTATAGCATATATATACTGCTGTAGTGCAGGCATCCTATACGGTAAATAAATATATAACATATACAATTTAACTTAGAAAATGGGATAATACAGGGTAATTATTTAACGGTAATCAGGAAGAAAAAATTATGGATGTGTTTTGATGGGGAATAATGGCTACTTAAAATTGATAAAGGTCCGAATCTTGTAATGCTTGTGTATTTTGTTATCCAGAGAAAGAAAATTCTATGTCCAAAGTTTTTCCACCAACTCTTAAAAAGCTACTAAAATGAATTGTAAAATTTGTGAATATTGTTAGTTTTAATGCTAAACTCGAGAGTACCTTCAAGCATTTTGTGAAGTTAAAAATTTGGACCATACATATTTTTGGTAAACATTGAAATAAGTTGAGAATTCACAACAAGACTATTTTGGCATAAAAAGGAAGATTTTTAGTCTCAGTGCATTTATAAAATGATGTTAAAAACATATTGCAGAAGATTCGCATTCACCTCTATGACAAGTTTAATAAAAATGAAATGAACAGTTATTGTTAAAACTCTGTTAGGCTTTCTTCAGGTGAATAGAGTTCATTTTTGAATTAAAAAATTGATATATATTACGGAATGGGTATATGAGAAGGGGGGGGGGGGCGGGGGACATCGTGATTTTACAGACGCTTCGGTGGGGCGTGGCCAATAAAAGGTTGGGAACCACTGGAATAGAGCAATATAATTATATATCGATACTGTATTTCAAGAAATTCTTACTTCTTATTGCTTTAATACACTGTTTCATAAATTAAAATCGTTAATTTTAAAAGATTATTTTAAAAATAAAATTAATCTTTATATTTCGTTTACTTTTTTTTCAATTCCTACTATTAGCTCACACTCTCCCTATATTTATTTATATATTTATATATTTATCTTGTTCAAATTTTCAATCGTTAATAAAATACTCATTATTCATCCTATCAAGTTGAAATAAATTTTTTTAAACTTGTACTGGATGACAATTGATGTTAATACAGTTTTTTCAAATATTAATTAATTAATTAAATTTTAATTAATTAATTTTAGTTTTGCATGGGAAACAAAATGGCGGCCATTGGTTATTGAAGGTCAAGGAAAGTATTTTCAACAAGGGGTTACCATAGGGGGACCCTGTTCTGTCGCCAAATACCGCCAAGTTTGTCGCCAACTTGGTGATATCTGTAATATTTCGCCAAATTCCCATAGAGTTCCATTGTAAACCTACTTGCTTATAGAAAATCAACAAATTGAGATATTTTAATGCAACAAAAACTAATATTAGCTTGATTATATTAAATTTTTCTTTGATAGCCTAAGTAGGAATTGACTTTAAAAACAAAATTTTTATATTACTTGTTTATAATAATTAAATACCTTACAATCGATTTTGCTAAAAAGGAATTATTTGCTTGACGAAAAGAAAAAATAACTATTACTGGAAATGCATGTTTACTGGATATAATACCTTCCTTTAAGCGTATATGTCCAAGATAAGAATCTTAACTTAATCTGTTACTGTAAGCAACATAAGTCTGTTCATTCTTTTATGGAGAAACACGCTATCATAAAAAAAAAAAAAAAAAAAAAAAAAAAAAATCCTTTTAAACAGAATTACCTTTTTTTATTTACTCTTAATGAATAAAAACTTAATTTATCTTGATCAAGTATTTACATTAATATTTAATCAATAGTGACTTTTACTTTAGTCTATATTTTTTACTGTCTTCTATATTTACAAGAAAGTACTGGAATCGAGAAAATTTCCGATATCCGGTTTATGGTGGATCCACTCGCTTTGCGATGAAATGCCCTGAATTCGAGATGATATATATATTTTTTTAATTGTGAGTTTATCTGTGTCTTACATAAATATTTTGAATGCTGTAACTCAAGAACTAATGCATGGTAACGTCACGCGGGGCCCAACGTCTCGGAATGCAATATTGGACTAAAAATCTGTAATTTTTACAGAAAAGAATTGTATTTTTTACAGAAAAAAAAAATTATTTTGAAGAAAAACAATTTTTTTCTGTAAAAGAAACTGAATTTCGTAATTTTTTACAGAAAAACTCTGTTTTAATGAACTGTTACAGCTTTTTCCTGTGAATTAAACGGTGTTCCACAGGCGCCAAAATTGACAGTTTTTTCCTGTCACTTTGACAGATTTTTAGCCCCCGGTACGGAATGCTATTTCTTTCTCCCAGCTTATTTTGTACCATCTTCAAAAAATAACGTTACCTTACAGAAGCCAGCCGTAAAACAAAGCAGTACGATTAAATACTCTATAGCAATTTTTTAAACTTTTAATCATCGCAACATTTTTAATTTTTATACTGTCGTATTGGGGAAAAAAAAAAAAAGTACTTTTAAATGCAATTTGTTTGAAAACTGCATCTCCAATTATTTTTGAAATATTAATTTTTTTGTAGTTTTTGGAGCCATTTGCTTAATATTGGCAACGGGAGTACCCCATTTCTGTAGAAAGTAAAGGAAAAATAGTTGTAAAATATTAATTATATATTTTTGTTGCCATTTTTTCATAACAGCCGAAAGAAAATGTAATTAAAATACAAATTTTTAAAACATTTTGAAAAATATAAACGAATGATTTCTGTTAAAAGATGGAGCTATTATAAACTATATTTAATTTTAAGTATCCATATTAATGTTACAAACAAATGAAGGCCTATGAATCACTAGACAGCCGTTTTTTCCGGCCGATTTTCTTTAACCCCTTGGGGACGAGTGACACGTATACGTGCCGCATGAAGCGCTCAGAATCCTTGTTTTTCCTCACCAGTAAAATTTTACTGTAAAATTTGTCTTATTTAATCAGCGCATTTTCTCGATTCAAAAAGACACAAATTTCTGTTTTTAAAAAACGGTGACAAAAGATTAAAAATTTCGTAAAAGGTTCCCGTCCCGAAGGGGTTAATGCATATTTTTGCTGCATTTGTGTATTATTTCGCGATAGTGAGGTCCTATGCCTACTTTACTGTAGATCAGTGGTTCCCAACCTTTTATTGGCCACGCCCCACCAAAGTATCTGTAAAGTCACTATGCCCCCTCCCTCCTCCTTCCTCCCTAATCCTTAAATTATGTATCATTATTTAAAAAATGTACTTTTTTTCACACGGTGGAAATGTAATAGATCCTTAACAAAAACAATTCATTTCACATTTTTTAACTTATCTAAGAGGTGAATTTTCTACCACAAATGTGTTTTTAACACAATTTTATAAATTCAATGAGATTATGCATCTTTCCATATATGCCAAAACGAATTTTGTTGTACTTTTCCAACTTAACGTATAAAAATGTTGTACGGTCTGCATTTTTATCTTCACAAAATATCTTAAATAGACACTTACATTTAACGTTAAAATTGATAAATTCATACATTTTATAATCCATTCTTGTAACTTATTAAGAGTTGGTGGAAAAGCTTTGGACACTGACTTTTCTTTCTATGGATAACACAATACGCAAGAAGTATTTCAATATTCCCATCTTTATCAAATTAAGTAGCCATTATTCCGCATAACACATTCTCTCTGTTTTCTCTTTCCCAATATCGTTAATTGTCTTCGCTAGTAGAAGTAGAAAACTTATTCAGTGAATAATGGAAAGCGTTACGAAAAGTTTTTTTTTTAATTCACCACCAGAAAAATTATACCGTGTTTTAATACTTTAACAGATATCAAACTTTTTAAAAAGACTATTCGCATAATTATTCTGGTGTGAAATGTATTTTTAAATTTCGATAGGGAACATTTAAAAAGTTCAATAAAAAACTGATTTCTTAAATTTTGCTTGTATTCCATTTATTTTTAGCCTATACCACTACTTTTCCCCAAAAAGGACAAAGGAAATTGATAGTGAATGAGTGAGTCAGAAATTTGGAATTGACCCCCTAGAAGGTCAAATTGCCCCCCCGGTGGGGCGTACACACCACGTTGGGTACCACTGCAGTAGATGTTTAAGAGTGGATCGTAAATGTGGAATTCTTAAGCGGATGCGAATGACGTCATTTTACATAAAATAAAACTGTGTGTTGTAAGTCTTAAAATTGAAATATGTTTTGTACTATTTATGTATACATATTTTTTTTTTTCATCGGGGTCGACACTAAATTCTGAAAAAACAGAATTCCTGTTTTCTAGTTTTTTTATTTTTTTTCTAGTGTAAAAATTATTTTAAAATTGTATATGTCATAGAATAATTTATAACGTAGATTATACAATGTATGATAAATAACGTGCAACTTCTTTCACATCAAATGAGCATAATTATTTTTAATTGTTTTAAATCTATTTATATACAATCCAAGTCTCTGTGTGTCCCTCACAATTCCGGTTGGACCACCTCATTGATCGCGACCATGTTAGGCTTCCTATGGAGATATTGGTATCAGCTTCAACAGTGAGTAATTGTTGAAAAATAGTAATGGTAGGGTTGCCACGATAGCGCCAAATTCTGACCAACTTGGCAAAATACATCCAAATTTGGCGAAATACCGTCAAATTCGGTGACAAAAATAAGTTGCCATATATTAAGTTAACTTGGCAATACCTGGCTAACTTGGCGAAATTCCGATTGAAACCCCATTAACCGTTCATAATCGAGCTCAACGCAATTTAATTTAAACTCCGCGCATTTAAAAGTTCTTTTTTTTTCAGAATATATGGGTCAGAGTTTAAAATGTACTATACGAAAATGTACGTCTTTACATCTTCATCCCGATGCTACTTATAACATAACCGCCGTTAGAAGGCGTTGTACAATCTGAGCTCCTAACTGCCCAATTTTAATGTGATTTATTTAGCCGGATACAGAAATTAAATTCTCGGTATTTTTCCAGCATAGGGGCCTTGGCGAAATAGAGAAAACTGCCTTGGCGAAATAGGGAAAACTCCCTCGGCGAAGAAGGAAATTTGGCAAGATATTTCCACATTTTAAAATGTGTTATTTTCATCTAATTACTGCGGAACAAGCGAGAAAAACTACTCACATTCTTGCACATGTGTTGTATATGTCTTTATATCTCATTTACCGTCATTTCTGATGGGCTATCTTTCTAGTCTTCTATATTGTGTAATATTTTTAATATTTATTTTTTGCGTTCACGGTTATTTTCAGGATCCTCAAAACTATACTGTACATTCCCAGACAATCATATAGACTTTGGCTGTTAGAAATAAAGTTAAACTCTTTTTTTTTTTTTTTTTACAAAAAACCCTTTAAAATTTTTGAGGAAAGCCGTCGTTATTTATCCCAGAGACCATCGAATTGTATGGACCTCTCGGGAGACTCGGGACCTCCAACAAGACCCCCAAATGGTGCAGGACAATGGACAGCCGAGCCGCCCCTGTTTACCCGATGGTTGTGCCGGCTCTGTGCGTGGAATCCCATGTAATATTTACGTGGACCTTGATATAAATTATTTTGGTGTATATCATCCATCAGTTAGCGCTACCGTGCAGTGTTTTTCATTATTTGCGTAATAGCTACTATATTTCGGCTTCTATAGGGATGGAATGTAGAACTGCAACAAGCATGTAAAATTATTATTATGAAGACTTAACTAGTATGATTTGGACCTTAATCACTAAATAGGGGACACGGTAAACTACGGTAATTGACAGGAACATTATAATTGTATCTCAGATTCTAATGAGTAGATATGCACCATATTTCACATTTGAGATTACTATATGTGTTATTTCAATTTTGGATTTAAATGATCAATAAGTGGCTGTTGTGTTTTGCTTTTTATTTTATTCACTGATTGATGTAACTTGAAGTTAAATGTGAAGAAATGCACTATATTTCATAATTGTTGATATATAACTGCATTACTTAAATTAATATATTAGAATAATATAGAAGGAAGTTTTGCCATGGTCACAAGCTAGGGACTGCGCGGGGATATTTTAATAAAGATCTTGCTACTCACAAGACTTTAAAGTTAATCGAGTTATTGGTGTCTTATGGTATAAGCTTCGACCGTTACAAATTTCTCCCGTTCTCATAAATTTATTACGATACCACCTAATAAAAATAAAATATGAATTGCCTAGTAATATCTATTGTTGCACAAAATCTAAATTACTATTACTTTTCATCAACTGTATCATTGACGAATTCATTCGAATTCTTTTGTGTGGCTTTTGTAAATATTTGAACCATATATTTTATATACATAATACTAAAATTTAGTTCAGCTGGATAATGCTCAACGCAACTAGGAAAACGCTTCCTAAATTATCGCTCAAAGATGGTAATGTATCCAAACATTCTTTTGCAGTACCGTAAAAAATCGAGAGGTCAGGGGAGCTTTAAAGGGGGACGAGGGAGGGCGCAAAAAAATATAGTGCGAAAATATTCGTAATAATTTTTTTAGAAGCGGAATCTGTATAGTGTCTCAGAAAGAAATTATCATCCAAGCAGATGCACAGAGAGGCAACTTGGGCTTCGGAGATAAAGTTTCGTAAGTGTTCCAAAAATGATAAAAAAATACCCGGAATGCTTCATTTAAAATACATCTATAATAGATGTCAGCAAACTTTTATCAAACATTTTAACGACTTCTATAAACATCTAGCAACAGTCGGGGATTTATTTCGGCACAGATGTCATATACGCCCCTATTGGCGCGATTTATTTCTGACGCCAATTTGGCGAAAACCTCGTTACCATATCCGGGTTACCACATCAAGCAAAATAACGACACTTTAGCGCCAGTTAAGTACCCGGTGCGTATATGACATTGGCGTCAAAAAAAAAAATCGCGCTAATATGGAGAAAGATATAGCAGAAAGATATAGTGAGTTGATTGAAAAGTTGTGGAAAAACCCTTATAATAAAGCTACTTTTAGAAAGCAACTCACTATATCGCCCCTATCTTTCTGAAATTTCTCGATATTTGACTGGACATTTTAGATAAGTTGCCCTAAATAGCTGACTACCAAATTATGAAATAAAAATTTTGAAATCTTCCACGCATGCGCAGTTAAAAATTATTTCATCCAAGTACCCATATCTCATCAAATATTCAATATATTCATGTTTTAATTGAAGTGTACTGTTGCTACTGTTCTTTGTCAGGTTTTCGGAAAGTTGTGTTAAATTTGGTTGAAAACTCTGTATGCTATAAACAAAAAACTTTTGAATTTTTCGCAAATACATTAACATCTTTACGAATATGAGTGCTATGTTTACACAAATGCACACAAACGTTGAACAGGACCCAAATAGTCATTTAACGCAGTGACAAACCATTTCCAGCATTTTCTGTTGCATAGCTAATCGCAAATATTATCTTATTATTAAATTTATTATTAGCCCCCTAATTGTTGGCCCGACTAAATCTTCATCAAGAAATGTGAAATCAAACATGTTCTTTACAACCCAGAAGTTCAAGAACAATTCGTCAATAATGTTGGTAGATATTCGACAAACCGTGTGCAATCGAAAGCATCCAGTCCCTGTACCTTAACTTTTGGAGGCCAGTGTAGATAAGGTTAAGAATTGGCGCTTAGCTTGGTGATCGCTGTTTAACAATAAGAGACATTATTGAACAAATTCCTATATCATTTGGTTCCTGTCAAGGAATTTTATAAGGTCATTTAGGGTTGCAACGCGTCGCTTCTCGAGTTGTTCCAAGAATTTTGAATTTCAAAATTTGCAAAAGCAACGACGTATTCAAGTGGCCCGAAAGATGCTTTCTGAAGGCAATTCCTTTTTAAAACGCATTATTACCTGTGATGAAACTTAGATATATGCTTTTTATACAGAAACAGATCAACAATCAAGTGAATGGCGCTTGAAAGGTGAAGCAAGACCGAAAAGACTATGTCAAAGTGGCTCAAAAATCAAGGGTAATGTTGGCTGTTTGAATTGATTGCCATGGAGTTGTGCATTATGAATTCCCATCAACTGGCCAGAGAGTCAATAAAAATTATTATTTGAGTGTTTTGCGCCGTTTCCGTGAAGCATTTCGTCGAAAACGGCTGAAATGTGGCGAGAAAACGCATGGGTTTTGCACTACGATAATGCGCCTTCTCACACTGCAATTATTATTCGTGAGTACAAATAATGGCATACAATGTGACTTTTTCTTATTTCCACGGTTAAAATTGCCCCTTCGCGGTCACCGTTTTGAGTCCATTAATTCGATAAAAGAAAATTGCCTTCTCACAGTGCAATTATTGTTCGTGAGTTTTTAACCAAACATTCAACAAATACGGCTACACGAGCTCCGTACTCGCCTAATACGGCACACAGTGTGACTTTTTCTTATTTCCACGATTAAAATTGCCTCTTCGTGGTCACCGTTTTGAGTTCATTAATTCGATAAAAGAAAATTGCCTTCTCACAGTGGAATTATTGTTCGTGAGTTTTTAACCAAACATTCAACAAATACGGCTACACGAGCTCCGTACTCGCCTAATATGGCACACAGTGTGACTTTGTCTTATTTCCACGATTAAAATTGCCTCTTCGTGGTCACCGTTTTGAGTCCATTAATTCGATAAAAGAAAATTGCCTTCTCACAGTGGAATTATTGTTCGTGAGTTTTTAACCAAACATTCAACAAATACGGCTACACGAGCTCCGTACTCGCCTAATATGGCACACAGTGTGACTTTTTCTTATTTCCACGATTAAAATTGCCTCTTCGTGATCACCGTTTTGAGTCCATTAATTCGATAAAAGAAAATTGCCTTCTCACAGTGGAATTATTGTTCGTGAGTTTTTAACCAAACATTCAACAAATACGGCTACACGAGCTCCGTACTCGCCTAATATGGCACACAGTGTGACTTTTTCTTATTTCCACGATTAAAATTGCCTCTTCGTGATCACCGTTTTGAGTCCATTAATTCGATAAAAGAAAATTGCCTTCTCACAGTGGAATTATTGTTCGTGAGTTTTTAACCAAACATTCAACAAATACGGCTACACGAGCTCCGTACTCGCCTAATATGGCACACAGTGTGACTTTTTCTTATTTCCACGATTAAAATTGCCTCTTCGTGGTCACCGTTTTGAGTCCATTAATTCGATAAAAGAAAATTCTCTATACGAACGATGAAAGGATTGCACAAAAGCGGCGTTAAGGCATGTTTTTATGATTGGAAAAAACGTTGGCAGAAGTGCATTGCAATCGGAGGAGATTACTTTGAAGGAGATGCAATAAATTGATACCTTTTGCTTTATCCCACCATTCCGGGTACTTTATGATCACAGTAGCATGTATTCACATAAAAAGGAGAAAATTGAAAAGCTATTAATGCTTATTAAATTCCTTATTTTTAAATCGAATTAATGTTTCATTAATTTATAGGTTTATGAAAACTTAACTTTTAATTCAATAACTTCAATTAATATGTGTTATTAAATTCATTTTTAAAATAAATTAACGTTTAAATAATAATTATGTATTATTTGTGATTTCTATGAAAAATGCTATTTAAATAATAACATGCGCACGTGTAACTGTGTATTCGAATGTTGCACGTTTTTATATTTATAATATTAATTATATATAGTATATATATACATACAATACGAAAATTAAATCTCTGCACTTCATTAAATTCATTCCATAAAAATTTCCTTCTAACATGATTCTGTAATCCAAGTTTATTAAAGTATTTTATATCGTAAAAAATATCCCAATCATACAGTTTACTTAAATTCATTTCTATTTAAAATGCATATTTTAATATTTTATTTCTTTTCAAAATCTATTTTTAAAAACATTTTCCGTAATTATTATTTGTTTCAAGATCTTTCATTTTTCAAACTTAAATGCCGATATGAATTCTATTAAAATTATCTGTTTTGTATCATTTTCTTTTTAAATTATTCCAAAAGTCGTTTGGGGCGCTTTTCCGGGAAGACCGGCTAGCTTCATTTTTTATCCGCACTTAAAATATAGTTCTGCATGCATTCGGGCTGTTATTGACTGATCTATATATGTGCAGTGCAGTGAAAAGCCCTCCGCTTAGAGGTTTAAAACGCGAAAACGTGAGTGAGGAAAGCAGATTTTCGTTTTCCCAGCTGCCTTCAAAACATGTGCTTGACGTCTGGAAGAGATTCTTTATTTAAGTATATACTTATTTATTTCCAGTGTCACTTCATGTTAATTTAACATAGAAAAGCCTATGCAGATCATAACTTTTTGATTTTTTCTTCCCACCTTTTGTCCCTGATGCCACTCATTTTTTATTCTTTGTTAATTTTAATCTATACTAATCTATACTCCTATTATAAAGAGGAAAAAATTGTTTATTTGTCGGAGATAAGCTCTGGAACTACCGAACCGATTCCAAAAGTAATGGTATCAAAATGATGGTGTTAGTCCAACTTAGAACATAGGCTATATCTTATGTCGGTGCCACTACCCCAAAGGGGGTGTAGGAGCAAAAAACGTTCTAAAAATGCGATTTTAGCGTTACTGAAGGGCTTAGAAATATGAAATTTTGAACATTAGTTACTTATAAGATATAAATGATCTCTAAGAACAGTTCTTAAACAATTCGAAATTTAAAAGGGTTGAAAATGCACAAAAAGTGTTCTAAAAAACGTTCTAAATGGTAGTTTCTACACAATCTCAGGAAATACCAAACCGATTTAAAAAGTATTGGTGTCAAAATGACGGTGACAACGCTTGCTCCAAGATAGGCTATGTTTTATGTCGGTGCCACTAACCCAAAGGGGGTGTAGGAGCAAAAAACGCTCTAAAAATGCGATTTTAGCGTTACTGAAGGGCCTAGAAATATGAAATTGTGAATATTAGTTACTTATAAGATATAAATGATATCTAAGAACAGTTCTTAAACAATTCGAAATTTAAAAGGGGTGAAAATGCACAAAAAGCGTTCTAAAAAACGCTCTAAATGGTAGTTTCTACACAATCTCAGGAAATATAAACCGATTTAAAAAATATTGATGTCAAAATGATGGTGACAACGCTTGCTCCAAGATAGGCTATGTTTTATGTCGGTGTCACTACCCCAAAGGGGGTGCAGCAGCAAAAAACGTTCTAAAAATGCGATTTATGTGTTACTGACGGACCTAGAAATATGAATTTGAAATATTAGCTACTTATTAGATATAAAGGATTTCTAAGAACAGTTCTTAAGCAATTCGAAATTTGAAAGGGTCGTGAAAATGCGCGAAACTCGTTCTAAAAAACGTTCTAAACGGTGGTTTCTACACAATCTCAGGAAATACCAAACCGATTTAAAAAATAATGGTGTCAAAATAAGGGTGCCAAAATGACGGTGACAACACTTGCTCCAACATAGGCTATGTTTTATGTCGGTGCCACTACCCCAAAGGGGGTGTAGGAGCAAAAAATGTTCTGAAAATTTCATTTTTGCGTTACCGAAGGGCCTAGAAATATGAAATTTGAAATATTAGCTACTTATTAGATATAAAGGATTTCTGAGAACAGTTCTTAAACAATTCGAAATTTAAAAGGAGTGAAAATGCGCGAAAAGCGTTCTAAAAAACGTTCTAATGGTGGTTTCTACACAATCTCAGGAAATATTAAACCGATCTAAAAAATAATGGCGTCAAAATGATGGTGAAAATCCTTGCTCCAACATAGGCGACGTTTTATGTCGGTGACACTACCCCAAAGGGGGTGCAGGAGCAAAAAACGTTCTAAATTGCGGCTTTTGCGTTACGGAAGGGCCTAGAATCGTGAAATTTGGAATGGTAGTTAGTTATAAGATATCAATGATCTCTAAGGACATTTCCTAAAAAAATCGAAATTTAAAAGGGGGTCAAAATGCGCAAAAAGCGCTATAAAAAACTTTCTAAATTGCGATTTCTATGCAATCTCAGGAAGTACTGAACCGATTTCAAGTATAATGGTGTAAAAATTATGGTGACAGATCTTGTTCCAAGATAGGCTATATTTTATATCTGTTTCCACTACCCCAGAGGAGATGCAGGAGCAAAATGCGCGAAAAGCGTTCTAAAAACATTCTAGATGCCGATTTGTCGGCAATATCTCAGGAAGAATAAATCTGATTTCAAACGTAATGGTAGGAAATTGATGCTGACAGCCTCTGCTCTAACATAGACGCTATTTTATGTCGGCATCACTATCACCAAGACGTTGCAGGAGCAAAAAAGCGTTCTAAATTTATATTTTTGTGATCGGTAGGGTCTAGCAACTTAAAATTAGGCAAGGTACATATTTATTAGCTATAAATGATCTTTAAGAACAGTTTTGAAAAAATTGGAAATTTAAAAAGCGGTGAAAATGCGCGAAAAGCGTCCTAAAAACGTTCTAAATTGCGATTTCTACTCAATCTAAGGAAATACCAAAGCTATTTCAAATGTAATGGTTGCAAATCAATGGTGACAGTCCCTGCTATAACATAGGTTATATTTTATGTTGCTGTCACTACCATCTGAGGGTTGCAAAAGCAAAACATGTTCTAATTTGCATTTTTTGTACAACTGAGGGGTCTAACACTTTGAAGTATGGCATGGTATTTACTTACAAGATGCAACTGCTTTCTAAGAACAGTCTAAAGAAAATTCCAAATTTAAAAAAAATGAAGTGAGTGAAAAGCGTTATAAATTACAATTTTTAAGCAAACTTATAAATTACCAAACCGATTAAAAAAATAATGATGACAAATTTTGGTGATAGAACCTGCTCAAACATAAGCTATATTTTATGTCTGTGCCACTACCACCAGAGGGTTGCAGGAGCTAAAAACTTTCTAAATTGCGATTTCTGTGATACTGAAAAGGCTAGAAACTTTAAATATGACATGGTACTTACTTATAAAATATAAATGCCCTCGAAGGAACGTCGAAAATAAATTCGAATTAAAAAGGGGTGAAGCGAAGGGGAGGTGCGAAAAGCATTCTAAAAAAGTTCTAAATTACGATTCTATGCAATTTCTGGGAATATAAACCGATTATAAAAGTAATAGTTGCGAATCAGTGGTAACAGTCTCTGATCCTACACAGGCTATATTTTATGCCGGTGATTCTACCACCTGGGGTTCACGGGAACAACAAACGTTCTAAAAAAGGGCTTTAAAAGCTTTTTAAATTACGTTTCTGTGGAATATTAGGAAATAACAAACCGATTTCAAAATTAATGTTGGCAAATTAATGGTGACAGTTCCTGTTTCAACATACCCCTTTATGTTGAGAGAGGTGGTAGGACTTGGAATTCGACATGATGGTTAATTTTAAGATGTAAGAAGATGGTTTCTAAAAAATTCAAAACTTCAAATGAATACTGAAATGAGCGTATTAATTGAGCATAAAAGTTTCAAAATATTTTCTTAATTATGTTTTATTTAATTTTATTTAATTTTATTAATTTAAGTCTCATTTCTGCCTAATACAGTGTAATAATGATGTTTAGTCAAACTGTGTTTTAAATAGTAATTTTTGAATTATTCCTAAAAGTAATAAGTACCTTTTAATAAAATAAAATATTACCTTTTAATAAAATAAAAATTTAGTTAGTACCTTTTGATAAAAATTAGACATATAAATATCACTTGGCACATTTCAAATATTACGCGAGCAAAGCCGCGGGGTTTGCTAGTCATCATACTCCTATTATAAAGAGGTAAAAATTGTTTATTTGTCGGAGATAAGCTCAGGAACTACCGAACCGATTCCAAAAGTAATGGTATCAAAATGATGGTGTTCGCCCAACTTAGAACATAGGCTATATCTTATGTCGGTGCCACTACCCCAAAGGGGGTGCAGGAGCAAAAAACGTTCTAAAAATGCGATTTTAGCGTTACTGAAGGGCCTAGAAATATGAAATTTTGAATATTAGTTACTTATAAGATATAAATGATGTCTAAGAACAGTTCTTAAACAATTCGAAATTTAAAAGGGGTGAAAATGCACAAAAAGCGTTCTAAAAAACGTTCTAAATGGTAGTTTCTACATAATCTCAGGAAATACCAAACCGATTCCAAAAATAATGGTATCAAAATGATGGTGTTCGCCCAACTTAGAACATAGGCTATATCTTATGTCGGTGCCACTACCCCAAAGGGGGTGCAGGAGCAAAAAACGTTCTAAAAATGTGATTTTAGCGTTACTGAAGGGCCTAGAAATATGAAATTTTGAATATTAGTTACTTATAAGATATAAATGATGTCTAAGAACAGTTCTTAAACAATTCGAAATTTAAAAGGGGTGAAAATGCACAAAAAGCGTTCTAAAAAACGTTCTAAATGGTAGTTTCTACATAATCTCAGGAAATACCAAACCGATTCCAAAAATAATGGTATCAAAATGATGGTGTTCGCCCAACTTAGAACATAGGCTATATCTTATGTCGGTGCCACTACCCCAAAGGGGGTGCAGGAGCAAAAAACGTTCTAAAAATGTGATTTTTGCGTTACTGAAGGGCCTAGAAATATGAAATTTGGAATATTAGTTACTTATAAGGTATAAATGATGTCTAAGAACAGTTCTTAAACAATTCGAAATTTAAAAGGGGTGAAAATGCACAAAAAGCGTTCTAAAAAACGTTCTAAATGGTAGTTTCTACATAATCTCAGGAAATACCAAACCGATTCCAAAAGTAATGGTATCAAAATGATGGTGTTCGCCCAACTTAGAACATAGGCTATATCTTATGTCGGTGCCACTACCCCAAAGGGGGTGCAGGAGCAAAAAACGTTCTAAAAATGCGATTTTTGCGTTACTGAAGGGCCTAGAAATATGAAATTTGGAATATTAGTTACTTATAAGGTATAAATGATGTCTAAGAACAGTTCTTAAACAATTCGAAATTTAAAAGGGGTGAAAATGCACAAAAAGCGTTCTAAAAAACGTTCTAAATGGTAGTTTCTACATAATCTCAGGATATACCAAACCGATTTCAAAAGTAATGGTGTCAAAATGATAGTGATAACGTTTGCTCCAAGATAGGCTATGTTTTATGTCGGTGCCACTACCCCAAAGGGGGTGTAGCAGCAAAAAAGTTCTAAAAATGCGATTTATGTGTTGCTGAAGGGCCTAGAAATATGAAAGTTGAAGTATCAGCTATTTATTAGATATAAAGGATTTCTAAGAACAGTTCTTAAAAAATTCGAAATTTAAAAGGGGTGAAAATGCGCGAAAAACGTTCAAAATGGTAGTTTCTACATAATCTCAGGAAATACCTAACTGATTTCAAAAGTAATGGCATCAAATTGATGGTGTTAGTCCAACTTAGAACATAGGCTATATTTTATGTGTGTGCCACTACCCCAAAAGGGGTGCAGGAGCAAAAAAACGTTCTAAAAATGCGATTTTTGCGTTACTGAAAGCCTAGAAATATGAAATTTGAAATATTGGTTACTTATAAGATATAAATGATGCCTAAGAGCTGTTCTTAAACAATTCGAAATTAAAAAGGGGTGAAAATGCACAAAAAGCGTTCTAGAAAACGTTCTAAATGGTAGTTTCTACATAATCTCAGGAAATACCAAACCGATTTAAAAAATATTGGTGTCAAAATGATAGTGACAACGTTTACTCCAAGATAGGCTATGTTTTATGTCGGTGCCACTACCCCGAAGGGGGTGTAGGAGCAAAAAACGTTCCAAAAAGGCGATTTATGTGTTACTGAAGGGCCTAGAAATATGAAATTTGCAGTATCAGCTACTTATTAGATATAAAGGATTTTTAAGAACAGTTCTTAAAAAATTCGAAATTTAAAAGGGGTGAAAATGCGCGAAAAGCGTTCTAAAAAACGTTCTAAATGGTGATTTCTTCACAATCTCAGGAAATACCAAACCGATTTAAAAAATAATGGCGTCAAAATGATGGTGAAAATCCTTGCTCCAACATAGGCTATGTTTTATGTTTTGTGCCACTACCCAAAAGGGGGTGCAGGAGAAAAACGTTCTAAATTGCGGTTTTTGCATGACGGAAGGGCCTTGAATCGTGAAATTTAGAATGGTAGTTAGTTATAAGATATCAATGATCTCTAAGGACATTTCCTAAAAAAAATCGAAATTTAAAAGGGGGTCAAAATGTGCAAAAAGCGTTGCAAAAAACGTTCTAAATTGCAATTTCTATGAAATCTCAGGAAATACTGAACCGATTTCAAATATAATGGTGTTAAAATGATAGTGACAGATTTTGCTCAAGATAGGCTATATTTTATATCTGTTTCCACTACCCCAGAGGAGATGAAGGAGCAAAATGAGCGAAATGCGTTCTAAAAACGTTCTAAATGCCGATTTGTCACCAATATCTCAGGAAGAATCAAACTGATTTCAATAGTAATGGTAAGAAATTGATGCTGCCAGCCTCTGCTCTAACATAGACGCTATTTTATGTCGGTATCACTATCACCTATACGTTGCAGGAGCAAAAAAGCGTTCCAAATTTCGATTTTTGTGATCGGTAGGGGCTAGCAACTTAAAATTAGGCAAGGTACATATTTATTACATATAAATGATCTTTAAGAACAGTTTCGAAAGAATTGGAAATTTAAAATAGGGTGAAAATGTGCGAAAAGCGTTCTAAAAACGTTCTAAATTGCGATTTCTACTCAATCTCAGGAAATTCCAAAGCTATTTCAAAAGTAATGATTGCAAATCAATGGTGACAGTCCCTGCTATAAGATATATTAAGATATATAAGATATATAAGATATATAAGATAGGTTATATTTTATATTGCTGTCACTACCATCTGAGAGTTGCAAAAGCAAAACATGTTCTAATTTTCGTTTTTTGCATAACTGAAGGGTCTAAAACTTTGAAGTATGGCATGTTATTTACTTACAAGATGCAACTGCTTTCTATGAACTGTCGAAAGAAAATTTCACATTTAAAAAGATAAAGTGAGGGAATAGCGTTATAAATTACAATTTTTATGTAATCTTATCAAGTACCAAACCGATTAAAAAATAATGATAACAAATTGTTGGTGATAGAACCTGCTCAAACATAAGCTATATTTTATCTCTGTGCCACTACCACCAGAGGGTTGCAGTAGCTAAAACTCTCTAAATTGCTAATTCTGTGATACTGAAAAGGCTAGAAACTTTAAATATGGCATGGTAGTTACTTATAAAATATAAATGCCCTCGAAGGACTGTCGAAAATAAATTCGAATTAAAAAGGGATGAAGTGAAGGGGAGGTGCGAAAAGCATTCTAAAAAAGTCCTAAATTACGATTTCTATGCAATTTCAAGGAATATAAACCGATTATAAAAGTAATACTTGCGAATCAATGGTAACAGTTTCTGATCCTACACAGGCTATATTTCCTGCCGATGATTCTACCACCTGGGGTTCACAGGAACAACAAACCTTCTAAAAAAGGCCTTATAAGTTTTCTAAAATACGTTTCTGTGGAATATTAAGAAATAACAAACCGATTTCGAAATTAATGTTGACAAATTAATGATGACAATTCCTATTTCTACATAGCCCTTTATGTTGAGAGAGGTGGTAGGACTTGGAATTTGACATGATGGTTAATTTTAAGATGTAAGAAGATGGTTTCTAAAAAATTCAAAACTTCAAATGAATACTGAAATCAGCGTATTAATTGAGCATAAAAGTTTTAAAATATTTTCTAAATTATCATTTATATAGTTTTATTTCGTTTTATTATCTTAAGTCTGATTTCTGCCTAATGCAGTGTAATAATGATGTTTAATCAAACTGTGTTTTAAATAGTAATTTTCGAATTATTCCTAAAAGTAATAAGTACCTTTTAATAAAAAAAAACCTTTTAATAAAATAAAATACTACCTTTTAATAAAATAAAAATTTAGTTAGTACTTTTTAATAAAAATTAGACATATAAATATCACTTGGCATATTTCAAATATTACGCGAGCAAAGCCGCGGGGTTTGCTAGTAATATTATAAAGAGGTAAAAATTGTTTATTTGTAGGAAGTAAGCTCTGGAACTACTGAACCGATTTCAAAAGTAATGGTATCAAAATGATAGTGTTAGTCCAGCTTAGAACATAGGCGATATCTTTTGTCCATGCCACTGGCCAAAAGGGGGTGTAGGAGCAAAAAACGTTCTAAAAACGCGATTATTGTGTTACTGAAGGGCCTAGAAACATGAAATTTGGAATAGTAGTTACTTATAAGATACTAATGATCTCTAAGGACATTTCTTTAAAAAATCGAAATTAAAAAGGGGTGAAAATGCGCGAAAAGCGTTCTAAAAAACGTTCTAAATGGCGATTTTGGGGCAATTTCAGGAAGTACCAAACCGATTTAAAAAATAATGGTGTCAAAATGATGGTGACAACCCTTGCTCTAACATAGGCTAAATTTTATGTCGGTGCCTCTACCCCTGATGGGGTTGCAGGAGCAAAAAACGTTCGAAATTGCGATTTTTGTGTTACTGAAGGGTCCAGATACATGGAATTTGGCACGATAGTTACTTATGAATGATCTCTAAGAACATTTCTTAAAAAATTCGAAATTTAAAAGGGTGAAAAGGAACAAAAAGCGTTCTAAAAAACGTTCTAAATCGCGATTTTTACGCAATATCAAGAAGTACCAAACCGATTTAAAAAATACTGGTGTCAAAATGATGGTGACAACCCTTGCTCCAATATAGGCTACTTTTTTATGTCGGTGCCACTACCCCTAAAGGGAGTGGCAGGAGCAAAAAAAAAAAACGTTCGAAATTGCGATTTTTGTGTTACTGAAGGGCCCAAATAAAGGAAATTTAAAATAGTAGTTATTTATAAGATATAAATGATCTCTAATAACATTTCTTAAAAAATTCGAAATTTAAAAGGGGTAAAAATGCGCGAAAAGAGTTCTAAAAAACGTTCTAAATGGCGATTTCTACGCAATCTCAGAAAGTACCAATATTTCAAAAGTAATGGTTGGAAATTGATTATGACAACCCTTGCACCAACATAAGCCCTATTTCATGTCGGTGTCACTACCACCTAGGGGTTGCGGAAGCAAAAAACGTTCTAAATTGCGATTTTTGTGTTACTGAAGGGCCTATAATCCTGAAATTAGGCAGGGCAGTTATTTATAAGATACAAATTATCTCTAAGAACATTTTCCAAAAAATCGAAATTTAAAAGGGTGAAAATGAGCGAAAACTGTTCTAAAAAACTTTCTAAATTGCGATTTCTAAGGAATCTCAGGAAGTACCGAACCGATTTAAAAGATAATGGTGTGAATACGATGGTGACAGCCCTCGCTCCAATATAGGCTGTATTTCATGTCGGTGCCACTACCCCGAAGGGAGTGAAGGAGCAAAAAACGATCTAAATTGCGTTTTTTGTAATACTGCAGGGGCTAGCGACTTGAAACTAGGCATGGTAGTTACTTATAATATATAAATGAACACTAAGACATTTCCTAAATAATTCGAAATTTAAAAGGGGTGAAAATGGACGAAAAACGTTCTAAATTGCGATTTCTACGCAATCTCCGAAAATACCCAACCGATTTCAAAAGTAATGGTTGGAAATTGATGACGACAGCCCTTGCTCCAATATAGGATCTATTTCACTGCCACCTTGTGGTTGCATTTTAAAAAACTTTCTAAATTGTGGTTTTGTGATATTGAAGGGACTAGCAACTTGAAATTTGGTATGGTACTTACTTATGCGATATAAATTATCTCTGAGCAGAGTTCCTTAAAAATTTGAAACTTAAAAGGGGTGAAAATGAACGAAAAGCGTTCTAAAAACGTTCTAAATAGCAATTTCTACGCAATCTCAGGAAATATAAACCGATTTCAGAAGTAATGGTTTCAAATTGACGGTGACAGCCCACGCTCCAACATCTTATATTTTACGTTGTTGTCACTATCACCTGGGAATTACAGGAGCAAAAAATTTTTAAATTGCGTTTTTTGTGTTACTGAGGGGGTTTAACATTTTAAATTTGGAATGGTAATTACTTCAAATGTGCAAATGCCTTCTAAGAATTGTCGAAAGAAAATTATTAATTTAAAAGGATGAAATGAGCGAAAAGCGTTCTATAAGCGTTCTAAATAACGATTTTTATGCAATCGTATGAAATACGAAACCGATTTTAAACATAATGGTTGCAAATTGATGGAGATAGAACCTACACAAATATAAGCTATATTTTATGTCGGTGCCACAACCCCTAGAGGGCTGCAGGAGCTAAAAACGTTCTAAATTGCGATTTCTGCGGTACTGAAGAGGCTAGAAACTTTAAATATAGCACGGTAGTTACTTATAAAATATAAATTTCCTCTAAGAACAGTCGAAAATAAATTTGAAATTAAAAAGGGGTGAAGTAAAGGGAAGGAGCGAAAAACATTCTAAAAGGGTCCTAAATTACGATTTCTATGGAATCTCAGGAAATAATAAACCGTTTACAGAAGTTATTGGTTGCGAATCAGGAGTGATAGTCCCTCACAGGGTCCTGGGGGGAGGACATTCGCAAATATTATTACACTTGGCAAATTTACAAACTTCGTTGGCAAATTTGTTTGAAACTTTACTAAAAACTATAATATATTTTCTATTGCTGATAGACTTGGCAGAAATTACAAAACTAATTGGGAATATTATTAAACTTTTAACAAATAACTACATTACATTTTCTTACTATGGTAAGTTGGCAAAATTATAAAACGAGTTGGCAAATACTGAAATTTGACTTGGCAATTTAAGGTTCTCTCCCTCACCAATAAAAAGTCTTAGCGATGGCGCTGAGTCCCTGATCCTATACGGGCTATATTTTATGCCGGTGTCACTACCACCTGGTTGGCAGGAACAACAAGAAAGCCTTTAAAAACATCTAAATTCCGTTTTCTAAGGAATATTTGGAAATACCAACCGATTTCAAGGTTAATGTTGGCAAATTAATGTTGGCAGTCTCTGTTTCAACATTTTTCGAGACATTCTATTTCACTAATACCAGAGAGGTGGTAGACTGTTAGACAAGAAGTTTGGAATTTGACATGATGATTAATTTTAAGATGTAAATGTGTTAAGATGGTTTCTAAAAAATTCAAAACTTCAAATGAATACTGGAATGAGCGTATGAAATGAGCATAAAAGTCTCAAAATACTTTCTAAATTATCATTATTTGGAATTAGTTTTAGTTCTTTTTATTAATTAAAATCTTATTTCTGCCTATTGCACTTTTATAATGAAGTTTAGTCAAACTGTGGTTTAATTTGTAATTTTTGAATTATTCTAAAAAGTGTACTTCTAATAAAAAATAGTCATGCAAATATCACTTGGCATATTTCAACTATTACGCGAGCAAAGCCGCGGGGTTTGCTAGTAATATTATAAATTTAAAGTGTAAAAATATTTGCCTGATATCAGACAGCAAACGGATGATAAAATGCGTTTACATATGGGTGGATTATAACCAGTGGTGGGATTCAGCCGGTTCGCACCGATTCGGTAGAACCGGTTGTTAATTTGTGTTCAGTTCGGCCAACCGGTTGTTAAAATGATACTTCAAATGCGAAAATCGCATTTACGTTCATTTACTTTTTTTTAATGTTTATCTACACAACAGTGTTTTCTAACCACAACACTGTGACATGTTCTAATTTGTTTCATTTACTAAATTATTTTTTTTCATTTGCAAAAAATATATTTTTTTCATCAGTTCTGTAAGGAGCAAATTTAACTTAAAAAGTTATATATGAAATTTTGAATATTTGAAGAATTTTGGGATACAAATCGGCAGCATATAGGCTAATTCTAGTAATATGGCATGCTTATTGAACATTAAAGTAACTACTTATATTCGAATAAAAGGCTACTTTGCTTCGACTGCTTCTTTTGAAAATATACGGAATGTTCCCTGCGTTACCACTGATCAATAGCTAATGGCTAAATCAGAGTTTCCCCCAGGCAGTTTCAGGTGGGCGCTGCGCCCCGCCTGCCCTTTGGTTTACAAAATAACAACCCTCTTGCCCCTCATCCAAAGAATTAGCACCCTTCTTGCCTTTCCATTAAAAAAGTGCCTTTATTTCTTTTTTGCATTAAAAAATTTGCTTACATAGTAGAATCTGACTGAATGTTGTTGTGAAAACAGATATCTAAGTTTTAAATATTAAAAGTGACTTTAAAAATCAAAAAGTGCTCAAGAATCCAAAACATGCCCTTAAGAATAAAAAAAGTGCCCTTTTCTCGCCGGCAGCACCCTGCCCTTTTTTAAACCAAGGGAAAACTCTGGCTAAATCGTTAGATTTAGTAATATACTTCCAACTGCGTATATATACAGTAAATTCTGTCTAAGGCGGACTCTGTGCAAGCATGAAATTTGTCTACCGCGGAAAATTTTTCAAATCCCGGCGAAACCATAGAAAATAACATTAATTCTTGTTGCATACGCCGGAATCTGTCTGACGCGGAAACGGAAATGTTCTTAAGGTCCCACCGAAACCAAAATTTTGCGTAAGCCGGAAAAAAAAAGATACTTTAAAAATGAAAAGCATTTCTTTTATGAAGCTTTAGTACATACGTCATTTATTCAATGCAGAGAGTTTTAATTAAATTCAGTAATATTTTTAAAAAGTTGATTTAAGGAACTAGAAACTGTTTGAATTTTAAGGAAATCTTGCATTTAAAAAATGAAATAATCTTTTTTTTCCAATATAAATTTGCATGTAAAAATTATTATTACTAGAAGGATGCACATTTATGAAAATATGTATTTTCTAAAGTACAATATATTATGGTTTAATGTTGCACTCAAATTCAAATTGAAACCTTACTGTCTCATTCCCGAATATTATTATTATTTTTTTTTTTTTTTTTTGGGTGTGTATTCCAGTTTGGGTGTAAATTTGCAGGTATAACAGCAGTAGTCAGAAATGGAACAGCATTTCTCATTTATCTGTAAAGACTTTCAGAATTTATGTTTTCAACTGATTTTCGAGCCAGGACAATTAATGAGAGATTGCCATCTGCAAGCAATTTACTAGAACTCAAGATACAACCTTTTTATCAAAAACATATAAAATGCTATTCGATTGACGTATGCTTCATTCCAATGAATCACGTGTTTAGAAAACTCATTGCACGGGTTATTTGTTCTTCGTCGTTTTATCTTGTCTAAGGAATCCTTGACAAGAAGATAACTAAGCGCATCGTAAAAATTGCTTCAAAATCGAAACTCAATACTCCATCCCTGCAGGATAAAGTCGATGTTACCAAATTAAAAGAAAAATAATTATTCTGTAGAAGATCATTGTATTAAGTTTAATTATGGTAAAACTCAAATTTATGACGCTATAAAAAGAAAGAGTTGAAAACATCTAATAGAAAGAGGAAACGTGCTGTGAAAAATTATGACTGGTGCATTAAGGCTGTTCTCAAATCCAAAAGGGCAACTTTCTGACATAAGTTTTCATTTATTTTTGTTCGAAAATGCATGAAACTAGCTGGTGTTGTTGTTCAGAAACTATGTCATTGAGCTGTTTTTTCCCTTTTTTTTTTTTTTTTTTGCAAATGCAATAGATCTTTCAGAAAATAGTGTCAAAAAGAGAGTTTTGAACCGAATTTCCGCGCGAAGGAAGAAAAAGCACGCAAGAGCAGGCAAAAAACGTGTTTGTCACGTGATCAAATTCGCTTATAACTCAATAGGTAATTGATTGATCCAAAAATGGAAAAAACAGTTCAATTCCAAATCGCCTCCATGGCCAGGCTTTCCAATTTTATATCTTTCCGTTAAAAAATGAATTTGTAAATGTGTCAAAACGTTTTGCGCTTGTTGAGCAGAGCAGTTAAGAACAGCCTTAACTTTTGGATGTTTTTCGATTGCTAGAGTGAAAATTTTGCTCGCACATGGACTTTTTTGCGAAAAAATAGGTAAAATGCATTTTAAAGCTTTCAGTGAACGGTTAATGAGTTTCCTTAATCTACACAACATTACCATGAAGCATGCTTGTTTGCACACGAAAAACGTCCCATAGCATGAAATTCGGGAATGGAAAGGAAAATTTCATCTACCGATTGAAAGATGTCAAAAAAAGGACATATATAATTGCAATGAGAGTGGAGTATTTTATCGTGTGTGCCAAGTAAGTCACTTGTTAAAAGAAGTAGCTAATGGCGCTGAGGTAAAACCCCCAACGAGCGTGTGACTGTTGTGCTTTTTGCGAATTTGGAGGGCAGTTTATAAAAAAAGTTAGTGATTGGGAAATCGAAAACGACGTTATGTTTCAAGAATGTAAATATTGTTAAACTGCATTGTGACTTGGAGGTCTCAGAAAAAATACTGGATGTCGATTGTCTTAACACGTTGAATGCCACGTCAGTCACCGGTGATAGACACTGAACTCTCCGTTTAGACCGCGTCAGTCATCGGTGACTGACACTTATAGATTGTAACGGGAATCTTTTTTCGTGGCCCAAACATAAAGTCAGACAAAATAGACTTGGCATTCAACGTGTTAATGGAGGGGTGGCTGAAGGAGTTCAATAGATGAATGATTGAAGGGAAAAAAAGTGTTCTTCGATAATGCACATTGTCATGCCGACGTCAAAGTGTCGAATATAAATTTACAATTTCTTCCGGTGGATACTACTGCGGCAACACAATCAATGGATCAATGAGTTATTAAAATGCTGAAACCCACTGCAAAAGGTATCTCCTGTGGTCGATTATTGCGTCTTTGGATGATTGTTCTTCAGCCACCGATCTGACGAAAAACATCAGTGTTTACGATGCTGTTAAATGGATTCCCAAACTTTGCTCAGAAATGTCGCCTGAAAAAACTGATCATTGTCTTAGGAAAGCAAATGCGGATGACCACGCTTCTGAAAATGTTGAAGACAGCGCTGGAATTCAAACATATCAGGACGGCTTGAGAAGAATTAGGTGCCTCGAAATTATTTTTCTTCTTAAGAGAAATGAAAAAAATAATACCGAGAATAACAGACTTACGCGTTAGTGCAGAATACAAGGTAAACCGAAAGAAAAAACAAGCATCGATAAAAAGCTTATTCTTTGATTCTTTGAACTACTATGCGAAAGATGAAGCATGTAATTTTTTTGGTTAAATTAAATGATTTTCATAAAATTTCAGAATTGGAGCAATTTTGCATTGGTAATATTTATTTTTGTGTTCAAATAATGTCTTTCGAAATTATTAAAAACAATAGATTTAATATCAATCCAATTTCATTAAAAACTTCATTTTAAAGAACACAACTAAAAGTTACAAACGTAAAAAAAAAAAAAAAAAAAAAAAAAAAAAAAATGGATTTGTGCAATTTTTTTTTTTTTTTGGTGGGGGGAGGGGGGGGGGAGGTGCTTTTTGCATAAGCGGGAATATTGTCTACCACGGAAAATTTTCTCAGTCCCGACCGATTCCGCCTTAGACAGAGTTTACTGTATTTTTACTTTCTTCTATCTTTACAAGAAGAAAGTATTGGATTCATGAAAATTTTCGAATTCCGGTTTTCGACGGATTTACACGTTTTAGGGGTCAGAGATTCCAAAAACATGTTTTTACAAAATGTCTGTCTGTGACTCTGTGAGTCTGTCTGTCTGTCTGTGTGTATGTGACACAAATTTGTGGGCGCTCTATCTCAAGAACTAATGCACGGAATTTAATAAAAATTGATATTCAGTTAGTCCCTAATACAAATTGATGCTGATTAGTTTTTGGTGTAAATCGCTCAACAGGTGGCGCTGCTATGCTGCATTTTTCACGATTTTCGCAATAGCTCTATCTCAAGAACTAATGCACGGATTTCGATCAAACTTCAGATTTAGTTAGTCCTTGATATGAATTGATGATGATTACGTTTTGGTGTAAATCGCCCAACAGGTGGCGCTGTTATGATGAATTTTGCAGGATTTACACGATTTCCCCAATAGCTCTATCTTAAGAACTAACGCACGGATTTTCATCAAACTTCAGATTCAGTTAGTCCTTGATATGACTTGCTACTGATTATGTGTTGGTGTAAATCGCCCAACAGATGGCGCTTCTCTGCTGCCTTTTTCACGATTGCCTCAATAGCTCTATCAATAGAACTAATGGACGAATTTTCATCTAACTTCAGATTTAGTTGTATGTTGACACAAGTTGTTGTTAATTAGGTTTTGGTGTTAATCACCCAATAGGTGGCGCTGCTATGCAGGAATTTTCACGATTTTCGTTATTGCTCTATCTCAAAAACTAATGTACGGATTTTCTCCAAACTTCAGATTCAGTCAGACGTTGACATAAATTGTTGCTGATTAGGATTTGGTATAAATCACCCAATAGGTGGCGCTGCTAGGTAGCATTTTTCTGAATTTAGACGATTTCAGCGATAGTCATATCTCAAGAACTAACGCACGGAATTTCATATCGTTAGAATCCTCATGAGATGCATAGATTGCCATTTAATTTTGGCAGTGTGATAGCGGATTTTGAAGTATTAACATGTATGAGATAGAAGAAAGTTTTGGGATTGGTACATCCGACTAGTTAAATATTGTTCTTAATATCTTAGAAGTCATTTAAATCAACGTAGTTATTTTCGTAAATGTAACAAATTAAAATTTTTATAAGATCCCTGAGTTCTATAAGATCTATTTAGAAAAAGATTTTCCACGCTCTAACAGATGAAAAAACATTGTATGGACTAAACTTGCCGAGTCCTTATGTCTTATGAATTTCCAACGTTGTCTGTCCCCACTTTTTATTACTTTCTTCTATCTTTACAAGAAGAAAGTATTGGATTCGTGAAAATTTTCGACTTCCGGTTTTCGACAGATTTATACGTTTTAGAATGCCCAGAACACGATTTGATGGTTTTTAGAAAATGTCTGTCTGTGAGTCTGTCTGTCACTCTGTCACTCTGTCACTCTGTGAGTCTGTATGTGATAAAAATCTTGTGGGCGCTCTATCTCAAGAACTAATGCACGGAATTTCACAAAACTTCATATTTAGTTAGACCTTGTTATAAACCGGACCTGATTAGTTTTTGGTGTAAATCGCCCAACAGGTGGCGCTTCTATGCGGCATTTTTCACGATTTCTGCAATAGCTATATCTCAAGAACTACTGCACGGATTTTCATAAAACTTCAGATTCAGTTAGTCCAGGATATAGTTTGGTGCTGATTACTTTTTTGTGAAAATCGCCCAACAGGTGGTGCTGTTGTGCGCATTATTCATGATTATCGCAATAGCTCTAACTCAAGAAAAAATAGACGGATTTTCATCAAACTTCAGATTTAGTTAGTCCCTGATATAATTAGTGCTGTTTAATTTTTGGTGTAAATCGCCCAACAGGTGGCGCTGCTGTGCTGCATTTTCACGATTTCCGCAAGAGCTGTATCTCAAGAACTATTGCACGAATTTTCATCAAACTTCAGATTTAGTTAGTCCTTGACATGAATTGACGTATAAATTTGTGCTGTTTAATTTTTGGTGTAAATCGTTCAACAGGTGGCGCTGCTATGCTGTATATTTTGCGATTTCCGCAATAGCTTTATCTCAAGAACTAACGCTTAGATTTTCAACAAACTTCAGATTCAGGTATACCTTGATATCATTTAGTGCTGTTTATTTTTTGTGTAAATCGCTCAACAGGTGGCGCTGCTATGCTACATTTTTCAGAATTTCCGCTATAGCTCTAACTCAAGAACTAATGCACGAATTTTCATCCAACTTCAAATTCAGATATACTTTGATATGAATTGGTGCTAAATTGATGTAATTTCTTGTACTATTTAAATGATTTAATTGACGTGATTTATATAGAAGAAAGTTTTGTGATGGCCACAACATACTAGTTTTGCTAAGAAATGGTAAAAATTTCTGAAATTCTAAATATCGTAACTCGAGAAGTTTTGGTCGTGCAAAAATTTGTCTCACTTGTTATAGCATGGATAATGTTTTTTCTAAATGTGTTATAAGACACAAAGGACCCCATAAAAATTTAAATTTTGTAAATTTTTCTAAAGTAAAAACGTTTTCTAAGATGATGAACAACATTTGAAATATTTTTGAAATGAGAAGTATTCTAAATTTAACAATTTAGGAATTAGCTCTCGGTCAGCGATAAGAAAGGACGCTCTAACACATAACTGATGGTATTGCCTTTATGATTGCATATTTTAAACGAAATTGCTCGTGTATCAAAAACACTGTGAACAAGAAGTATAAGCATCATAAAGAACGAAAAGGAATGAGGAAATGTTTGAAATGCTTCGGAAGGAAAAGCACATTCGACGATGAGGGTTTTATTATTTCAGAAACTTGAAAAAATATCAAATTTGTAGAAGATCATTTAAATGCTTTAGTGTGCTCAGGAACACGTTTTTAAAAACAACGTAACGAGTTAAAAAAATAGTAGACTACTGAATTCTGAACATTTGAATGGAAGTTATAGTCAATTTGAATATAGGAATAAGCTACAGTTTTTTCTCTGTCACATTACGGGAATATTGGAGACGTAAACTTCCATGGAAAACAGCTGAAGAACTATTATTTATATTTAATGTCACTTATAATTAACATTAATGATTATCGAAGTTTTAAAAAATATATTTTAAATATTTTTCTAAAGCTATGGAGTTTTTTAAAAGTATTCAAAAGGCTAAAAATATTGTCTGAACAAGTGCTATACAAGTTCAGCCGAAATGGAAAAGGGGTTTCCAAAGATAAACATAATATGGTCAGAGAAGAGAAGTCGACTAATTATTTCTGATGTATCAAACATAATGACGATTAGCCTAATTGCCCTAAAAACCTCTAAAAGAATGGGTTCCTACTTTTATAGTGAATGTATGTTAAGAAAGAAACACAGATCCGATAATGTTCGAGTAAAGACAAAGAAAATTGAAAGTGAGGACGCTTATCAAGAAGATATATCTCAAATAACCCAAATTATTTAATATTTTAAAACTCTTTTCTAAACTATAATGTAGTTTTTTATTCCTCCTTCATTGTTTTATTTAAGTATCAATTATATGAAATAATAAACTACCTTTTTGAATACGCTTTTTAAACTTTTCAACATCATAAAGTTATTTTCCGTACATGATACCCAAAATAATTCGAATTTATTTTTGCTAGTTTCAATATGAACATGTATAGTGTGCTGATCCATTTCGTCGGCAACTGTTATTCATGGGCAGTTATTGCATGAAAGGTTTCTAAAAAGATGTTGCATGCTTTGAACTGAACAAAATTTTATTATTGATAGAAAATTCTTTTTCGCGTGCACAGTTTTGTTACTACAAAAATAATTTTAGACTCATTTGGAACTAATTATAAAAGACGGCATTGACAAATATCTCGGTGAAATTTGAGGCTTTGATGAAAAAACCCAATATAAAACATGCATTCAAAAAATCCAGAAATCAAACATCTACCACTCACAAGAGCCGATTTATCGAGATTAACTTTGAAGAAATTACAAGCATTTATCACCAAAGCAAGGGTGTCAATAGGAATGCTTGACAATCAATAAGTTGGTAATCTCACGAGAATAAACTTCGGCAATATCTCGAGCTCTTCCTACAGTTAGCGTTTTTAATATCTAGCTGATTGCAACTTTAGATCATAGACATGGGTTAATTCTTAAGCTTAAATTTTTGCTATTTTTGTGTTATCCTTATTGCATTGTATTGCAGATTACTGATGGCAGTTTCTGATAAAAAAATTCTAATCAGGGTTTCATGATTGCCCAATATTTATTAAATAAATTATGTCCTTTAATAGGGAACCACGTTTCTGGATTTTTTTTTTCACTGTACGAAGAGATCAGAGTTTTTTAACAATGCTCTTATAATATTGGAAAGTTTTTCATAATCTATGTGTGGTGCGTCATTTTCCTTTCTTGTTTATGCATCAAAAATCATTCGAGCAGCGAACCGGTTATTAAATTATTTGAAACCCACCACTGATTATAACCCAGAAAGTAGCACAGGCTATGTTTTACTTAAATTATTCAAATATTTTTCTAAATAATTACAAATTTCGCTCTTTTCATTGAGAATCAATGGACATTTTACAATAAAATTTAACATTATTTCTTATTGTTGCAAAAAATTCAAAAGCCGTGATAAATTTTTGCCTCCAGCAATTAATTTTCAGTTGAAAGATTTCCACGTGAAAAATGGAATTAAAATAATTTTCGTCTTTAAGAATTAAAAATAAGATGAATATGGCGTCATAGCGGAAATAAAAGTAATACAAGAAACATTAATATGAGTAAATACAGAAAGTAGGTAAATATGACGTCAAAAAATTAAAATAAAGTTTACCAATACTGATTTTTAAGCGTCACTATAAGTTACATATAGATGAGCGCGTAGTTCGAATAAAAAGGTGTTAACTTTGTGATTTATTTATGTTTTCTTTTATTTATTTATAGATGAAGTTTTAATTTCGTCAAGGAATATTAGGTGGAAACCAATTCTGTACTGTTTCTGTTGTTTTAAGACGGCGTAAAAATTGAATTTTCCCGACGTTTGGAAGTTAATAAATTTTGAAATAAGGGAAATTTATTTTGCCGGTTACATCGTCAATATGACATCAGTGTTACACAGGGTCATTTTCGCTGCTTGATATATGTATTTTTTATAGGCAATTTCTTTTTTATCAACAAGAAATAAAAAATAATGGACCCCATCAGTGTGACGTCGCAGGCAACTCACCTCCGCGTATGAACTGCAAATTGGATCCAAACAAACCCAGAAAATTTAGAGAGTGTATAAGAGATGCACTATGCGTCAAAACAGCTTTCAATATGAAGCCAGATATCGCTCAAAACATTCGGCCCAAACAAGACGAGCACGTGGAACCAGGGTTGAATTATTTGAAATGGGAGAGGTTTTTAAAGCTACTCGCAATTGTTTGGACCGAATTGTGACAGGTTTTAATTGATTTCAAGGTTACATTTTTACCTTTATGCCGAAACATCACGTTTCCTCCCTATCTGTCTCTGAACTCTGTGGTTTATTTGGATCCAATTTATGGTTGGTACACGGAATTGAGTTGCCTTTGACGTCGTTACCGCTGATTGGGTCCATTATTTGTAAATTTTAAAAAGATGGGGACTTTTAAAGTTATGTCTATGGCATTTTTTATTTAAAATTTTCCCTCAAGGTCTTTTGTCGTATTTTTGCCTGGCACAGAAACAACTGGTGTTGCCGAAAATAAATACCCGAAGTTTAACTTAGGTAGCGATTTCCTTTTATATTTACATCGTTCCCTGCGAGGGTAAATTTAAAAAAAAAGTAAAACTGGCGTTTTTTTTATGTCTTACTGTATAACAGCTATATTGTTGTTAAATATTAGCATTAAAGATATAACACTATTTTTGCATTCATAGCGTTCCCAAGTGGAAAATGGGGGTAACTAAATTTAAGTAAATTTTGATTTTTTATGCTCAGATTGGAAGTTTTTGTCCAAACAACGGCAACCTGTATTATTGCTTTCATGAACCATTTTGGATTAATCATGGTAAATTACACCACAAATTGTGATGCGATAATCAAACCTTAATGATGGTACATTCCGTTAATTTTCAAATGAGTTCATCTGAGAGTTTGTCTGAATGCAGTAGTTATTAAAAAACTTGACATATTAAACAAAAACATAATTTGCAGAACAAATTAAAAAAGAAAACAATTTATTTCCTACATTGTTTAAGATCGAGAAGGGACAGATATTAAGATGAAGGTATATATAAATATTATACAGACATACAAACGATAAATACAATAAACCCAACTGGAGTGAAAAATTAGCCAGAGCCAGGAATCGAACCCGGGACCACAGTATACAAGACTGCTGCTCTAACCACGTGTTCGATTCCTGTTCCAAGAATCTGTTATATCTCGACAAGTTATTATCATTTATCAAATATGGAAAACCCTGTTCGATTCCAAATCCCTTCAATAGGCTTGTCAATTTTATGCCTTTACAGTTAAAAAAAATCCCTGCCGGCTCGGGCCTACAGGCGGAGGTAGATTTCGAAGTTAAGTACTAAATTCTCCAACAAAACTTAAATCAAGATTAGAGATAAACCCAGTTTCTTCACAAAGAGTGAGCTGTATGGAGCTAAACTTTTTGTGAAAATTATAATATACACGAATACACACACACATGTATATGAAATAGGTTTAAAAAATGGCTACAAAAAATTCAGAGAACCTTAAAGTGTTAAAATATGTTAATATTTCCATAGTCGGGTTTTTATCATGTTTTAATACGTTTCTTCAAACTCACATGGCGTTAAATATTTACCTGCTGAGGTCCATTATATTTCCAATATGACGCAATATACATATTTTTTTAATTCGTCAAACTATTTATTTTATTTTGAGTTTTCATGCTGAAATCTTGCTCTAAAAAACTTATGACGTAATATTCAATTTGTTTTCAATTTGTCAAACTATTTAATTTTACACGTGAAAATTTTGCATTAGAAAAGTAATTGTTGTGGTGAGAATTTTATTTATTTTTTTTAATTGTTGGCAACTGCTATAACGAAAAAAACTTTTATTTTTTTCTGCCATTGTTGTGTAAGAGCTGGTTTTATCAGAATCTTGTTAAGACAGTATTCAAAATTTTGAACCCTTCCCATTTCCACCCTCTTGGACCGATTTCGCCCATTTTCAATCCCCGCCGAGATATTAGCCATATCATAGTTGTTGGCGAGTTTGAGGACAATCCGTGCATAATTGCGACTTTTATCGTGCGGACAAAATTTAGTACATACATACATACATATATATATAACTTTTTAGGTGGGGGTGGTTTTGGGATCCTGAGGTCCTATAATGAAAAGTTATGAAGGAATTTTTCAAAAGTCGCACCATAGTAACGACTGCAATAGGTAGTATTTCTTACGAAACCTACCTAATTTGTTAGAAAATGGGTCAAAGTTTCGCGTTGTTGAGTAGTGAATTTGAGAATCATCTTAAGGTATATTTCCAAAGAGTACGTTAACAGAAGTTCATTATCGCTATTGATGCTTTTATAAGCCATATTGCCTGCCCTACTCATCCTAAGAACAATTATGTCCAGTTCCGGTCCGGCTCGACTATATAGAAAAAAATGCAAACCTGATCTCGGCCCGGCAACGAGTCTGCTGAAAAAAATTAAGCCCGAGTTCAGACACCACGTAACTGTCCAATGCCGGTCTCTACGCAGGACATGTTACATTCCTATATTGATGTTGTCAAACTAGCATCGGCTCGTGATGCACATTTATTACGCGAAAGTTATATTAATTGAAAATAGCTCATATTTTACCGTCTTCGCTTACATCTTTATATCGGGCCGGTAGGCCCGCTAAATTTTTTTTTTTCGACTCGGCCCAGCCCTGCTTGCCCGTTGCTGGAACACTATTCAATAGTCAGTTCCCTCATCGTTTCGTTTAGAAACAGAACATTTTGCGTATTTCTATGATATTAATTTACAAATATATTTTTTATAAAATATAACTATGAAATTACAATTGTAATAATTATATATATTGGTAATATAGGAATAGAGATTTCTAAAAAAATTATTGATTTAATTATAAATATTAAATATATATTTTTTAAATTGTTTTATATGTAAATACATGTAAGGTTTCGCGTATGTGAGTTTGGATCCCAAAAGATAACAAAAGAGAAGTCATAGCTAGACGGTCTGACGTCGTAACATGACTACGAGAAGAAAAGACGATTTATTACAGGGTATCGTAAAAATATAAAAGTGTCAACATGATTTTATGACTAAGGACCACCTAAGTTTTATGGGTCTGCACCTTTGACACAAGGGGATACATAATTAAAATAAGCTTATGCGTGGGACAGTTGCTGACTCGAATTTTATAGATCGAGCGAAGCACCCTACAAGATTATCCTACAGCCAATAAGGAGTGGATCTTAAAAGTGATCCACCTACCAACAAGGTATGATTTTTGGAAGAGAAATTTTTGCAAGAAATCAGTCTATTAAAAATATTTATAGATGTAACAGCCAAATAGCCGTAGTGGAGCCACGAATAAAGACGCATGATGGATCCAATGTTGATGAGATAACTCCTAAGCGCCGACCTATGCGAGGATGAATGCCGCCCCAACCCCTTCTGGAGATGCTGCGTAAAGTCATTCCTGTTGCCGCTAATTTGAGTAGACGTCTCGTCAAATTTCGGTATCTAATGCCGTACGCATCGACTGCTCTGGTATCCAGATGTTTGAATGCAACTGAATCATCTAAAACAAGGTAGGGGAAGACGGGGTACAATGTAACAAGGGGTACAATGAAACATTACTTGTAAAATCAATCAAATTTGTCATACAGAGTTGCAGTTTATATATATATGTTATACAACTATATGTTCCAATTACTGATGTGATTTGGATACATTCACACTTCTACAACAGTAGCAATAGAAGATTATTGCTTTTGCACCATTGAAAGTAACTTTCTTTACTAAAAGTAATTTTGTTTCTTTTTCCTTGTTTTTATATGTAATAATTATTTTTTCTATACATTGTTATCTTTGGGTTGTTGTCTTCATACCTCCAAAACCAAACTAAAAAAATTAAATATTAGAAGTTTGAAAATAAATTTTTATTTAGTAACCTCAGTGCGGGGTACAATGAAACACTTGCAGACGGGGTACAATGAAACATGTTTTATTACAGTAATAAAAATAGTAAATAGAATATATTAGAAGTAAGAGTAGGAAAACAGAAAAAAAAAAAGAGTTTTGTTCTAACCAGGTCAGTAAAAAATGCTCTTGTTAAGCAATTAAAAAATAGAAAGAGAAAAAAAGCTAAGAAGGGAATGTTTTAAAAAACAAACTCTGCCTGCTACAGACTCCGATGATGATCCAGATTTTTTTTCCAGTCCCAGCTGGTCATCGAGGTACTAAGAATGAGATATCCCCACACAACATGTATGGTACAAGCAGTATCCGTATAAATGGAAACATAAGGAAATATATACCGTTGGAGAAATCATACATAAATGAAGTCAAATGTGAAGTACTTGATATAAAAAAAACTCCAACCAAGTTTTATTTTATTTTATTTTATTTTTTTAGAAACTTACATTTAAAAAAAAAAAACTCATTGTGTTGAAACTACCATCCCATATTCCTTCAGGAGCAACTGAAATATAAGCAGAAATGCTATTTTTTGAAACTGACTTGAGCCAATTTAATATAAAATGAAAGGTATTTCTTAAACTAATAGAATTTTCTTATTTTTTATCTTAGACTATAATATTTTTATCAAGTTTCTTATTAATCAAGTTTTGCTTCTGTATTTATCTCATTTTTCATAAAATAAACTATACTGGGTGAAAATTGCTTCCATCATTTAGAGTGTTTCATTGTACCCCAGTATGTGTTTCATTGTACCCCGGCATACGGGGTACAATGAAACACTGTAAGACATTTATTTTTTGTTATTTTTCAAGCATAAAGATATTGTTTAGAACCTAATAAAAATTTATTTAGATGGGGAAAATACAAGGTTAAAAATATGCATTAATTATATTTTTGTGCATGCAAAATTGTGGATAGGAAAAAATAATTAGTAAATTTTGTTTCATTGTACCCCGTCTTCCCCTACTCTTCTAATTTTCCGTAACCACAATTTTATTACCCATTATCTATATTTTTAAATATTGATATAATAACGGTATTGTGGTGACATGGGATCCAAACGAATAAAATGAGGTTTATAAATAATGTAATTAAAATGAGTAATATTATTTATTATGATTTGAAATGAGAAAATTAGATAAGTTAATTTGCTAGAGTTTGAAATTCATGTATAAACTAAAACTATGAAAAGCAGTCTCAATTTCTGCTTATATTCTTTTAGTAAAATCTATGTGTTTGTACATATTTTTATGTTTAATTCAATGTAAATAAAATTATTTAGTCAAGAGTTAAATCTGTGATTATTTCAGTGTTAAAATTTAATGCGTGTCATTTTCTCTTTAGATATGTTTGAGCATAATTCATAGATGGAAGAGCCCTCGTAAAAATTCACAACGCAAGCTTTTTCTTTTATATTTGTTGTTAAATAATTAGTTAATTAAACTGCAGTACCCGAATGTTTCTTTAATTTTGGGTAATGATTCGCGATGCTCTTTCACTAGAATTAAGGATTTTTTTACGATCACTTGTTTATGACATTTATTCGGTATATTTTATTTATACCAAGTTTTATGTGGTAGCGCGGTTGGATAGGTTTGGACGATGAAATTATTGTGTAATTTAGTCAGGTAATAATTAGGTGTAGATATCTGTCCAGCACCCGTTCAATTTTTTTTGCCGACCCGGCCCGTTGAAAAAATTGTCCTAATTCTGCTGGCCCGGCCCATTTGAAAATTCGCCTTCATTTCACCGGCCCGGGTCCGTGCAGACCTCTAGCTTGTGTTTTATTATTACAAGGTGATTCACAATGACTGATCGCGTAAAATAAACAAGAGTTTTGAAGTATTAAAGATTTTTTAATTCGTCTTCTTTTTGACCTAAATCACAATTTTCGTACTTCATATGCTAAAATTTCTGATTCAGTAAAATACTAATCTGGAAACTTTGACTACCCACAACCGTCTCCGATTTAACTTCATAGTTGACATTTTAACTCTTCTATTCAAATAAACGTTCTTCTCAGACAAATTTTTAAAACAGAGCAATTAAATTCCTCTTTCTTGAGATTTTATCTTGCACCGATTATTAATGATGATTTTCCACGGAGTGTATTTTTCAAACTTCCTCCTTTTTTAAAAATCGGAAGATGACATCGTCTGCGTTTGAAAGCAACCTGAAAACCCGGAAAGAAAGAATAAATATAAATCGGAAAAGGGGAGTTCTCCAGCTGTCATATTGTCAGCTAGTTTACTTTCAGAGACATTTTCGGAAGGCTGAATTAATCTCACTTTATCTCTCGGTGCTCCTTCCGCTTGCCATTTTTGTACTCTTCTCCGGGACACTTTTCTAAACATATTTTTCCATTACCTACCAGTTGCGCGATTTAGCGAATTTTTATCTTCGTTCACTCACACAAAAACACCCGCTCGCAAATGTTAATCCTATGGGAGAATTTTTTTAAATACCTCGTTTGCATTTCCATATTTTTAAATGATTTTTTTTTTCATTGGATAGCTTAGGTCGATCTCTACAAAGGCCGTTTTTTACTTTTTCGCTTATGTTTGCAGGTTTTATTTTTTTTTTTTTATATGGGGATACTTTCACTTTCGAAACCGTTTCTGAAAGTGCAAGTATCCGAATTAAAAAAAATATATCTATATGTAAACAAAATTTAAAAAAAAAATGAAAAATGGCCTTTGTAGCGATCGACCTCAGCTATCCAAGGCAAAAAACATTTAAAAATATTGAAACGAGATATTTAAAAGAAAAAAATTCTCCGTTCGGATTAACATTAGTGAGCGGGTTGGTTTCGCGTGAGTGAAGTAGCCTCTTAAGGGGGAACACCCACCGTATATATATACAGTATTATACCTTTGAAAATAAAAAATATATTTCACAAAATGTAAGTTTCAATTTTCTTTTTGTCATATTTTTACATTCTGTTTGTGAATTTTTCCTCCTAAATATTTTATTCTTTCATTTTGTGAATTACAGAATATCGGATATGCAATTTTATAGTATGATAACTGTTTTATTTATTATTGGTCGATTTTTCATTTCTTTCATTGTTAAAAATTATAAAAAGTTGTATTATGTATGTATATATATCATATATATACATACATAATACAACTTTATATATGTATAACAGGAATCTTAAAAAATAATTGAGACAAGAGCTTTAAAAAGACATTACATTTAACGTTAATAAAGTAATAAAAATGCTTTAAATTCTTAAAGTATGTTAAAACCAGAACGAAAAATAAGGTGTCCAGCATATAGATTATGTAACACTTTCCAACACATTCAGAATACCGTAAGACAATTTCATTGTTTATGAAGGTAAAATATGATGTCTAAATAAATAATTTGAAATCTCATAATACATTTGAAAACCCAATTTCTGCCATTACAATTAATAGTCGGAAAAGTATCAGTTTTTTTTTTTTTTTATGTGTGTGTGTGTGTGTGTGTGTGTGCAGCCTTGTATATGATCTATGAATTTGTATGTATACTTACTTAGTATGTTAAAAGTTAGTTCATTGAAACGAATAGCACAGTTGAAAATTTCCATATAGCAAATACCGTGAATAAACGAAAGTGTACTTGAGAAATTTTGTGCTGCAGCCCTGTATATGGTTTATGTAATTTATCCATACCAATATTTAAAAAATAGTTCAATATAAAAACACGTACCACAACTGAAAAAACACGTCCAGCAATTATTGTTCATAAGCTTCAATTTCTTCTGTAGCCAAATTCTTTTGTGTCCCCCTGTAAGTGAACGATATAGTCTGTGCACACCTTATTCTACAGTAAGCGCCGTGTAGTTCACCTCAATGATATATATAAATTTCAGTATGTTTAAAATAGTGTAATATTATCAAAATACACCGCAAATGATTTTCCTCCATATACTGTCATGTAACGGAATTATTTTGAATGTCTCTGCAAATGCTGTAGACTTCATCTTCAATACCGAACATAACATAGTGATACCCAATAACATCTATCAATTTCATGGACTATACTATGTTTACGCGAGTTAGCGCACGGACGCAATCCCTGATTACGGACGAAAGCACGAAAAGCACGAAAATATAAGCACGAAAAGCATGCGATTTCCTTAGAAAATTTTGAAAGGGAGCAAAATTAAGAAAACAGGTGGCCCCAAATTTTATATTGAATTTCTTCCATTCTAAAATTCTATCCAATTTCTTTTGAAATTATTAACTAATTCTAAATTCAACCTTTTTATCCAACTTAGATTTTTATGCTAAAACTATGCAAAATCATTTTTGCATATTTTTTTATTGCATCCAATTTTTGTGTACGTATATAGGAGAACATAAAAAAAAGATGTTTAATGGAATATACATTATGTGAGTGTCTGAGCCACGGTTTGGAATAATATTTGTAGCATTGGTGAGTTTCCAGATATGTCATATTTAGAAAACTCTTCTTAATTAAAAGGGGGCCCCGAAATGACGCTGTGCTTACCATAGCTTCAGAGATTAATCGGGCCCTGCACGGACGGACAGACAGAGAGACAAACCGAATTCATAAACACTTTTCAAGTTTGTTGGAAAAAGATTCAATACCGTTATTGGATTTCAAAAAGCGACAATAACATGAAGCAACAAAGTTGAGACGTCAGTTCATTTATATGAAACACTCTTTCTATAGTTAACTAACTGCGTTAAAATGAAGCTTGCTCTCAATGACTTAGCAGAAATAGATATTCTTCGCGCAACTGGTGGATAATGGAAAGTTCTGATTGGAAAAATATTCTATTCCAGAGGAGTGAACATAAAAATGACAAGCCGAAGGAGCACCAAGAGATAATGTGAGATTAATTCCGACTTCCGAAAATGACTATGAATGTAAACTAGTCTGATAGAAAGTTATTTTCCGGATTTTTCTCTGTATTATTTTGAAAAATACAGTAGAGCGCCTATTATCCAGACGCCGATTAACCTGATTGTCCAATTAACCGGATCGATCAAGAATCATACGTTTTTTCCCGTCTTCTCCAAAATTTTTGAAGTGAAACTTCTTTAGGCGCGGTAGGTAATTTCGGCTGGATATGGGAACATCCACTGTTACTCTTGTGACCATTCGAGCGGTTTTTTACAAATACTTCCAATTATTTTATTGTAAAATATAATTAAGATAAAAAGTGATATAACCAGTGAAAGACTACTGTGCTCCACTCATTTAATATATATCTAATTTGAAATAAAAAGCATTTTGCTTGTCTATATAATAAATCAAAATTTTGTTACTCTTGTGACCAGAATGTCACAAGAGTAACAAAATTTTGATTTAATATATAATCAAATAAAATGCATTTTGTTGCCAATTAGATATATATTACGAGAGTGGAACACAGGGATATTTAATTGGTTATATCAATTTTTATCTTAATTATATTTTATAATGAAATAATTGCAAGTATTTATGAAAAATAGCTCTAATTGTCAGAAGAGTAACGAATGGACGTTCCCATATCACGAAAGTTAGCCGTTAACCCTTTGAGGGGCAAGCAATAATGTCTCTGTAATATTGAATTCTCACCGGAATAATCGAAAAATTTTATTTTAACCCTTAAAAGCCGGGTGTTGCCTATCGGCAGCATACCCAATTTAGGCTTATAAATACCATTAGAATAATATTGAAGCTATACTGCCTAATGTTGCCACGAAAATACATTCTGAAAATCTTATTAAATCGATTTTCAACATTTAGATGGCAACAGTTGTGCTGTTTAAGAATAAAGATAGATTTATTTTTTCAATTGTTGATAAATGTTCTTTTTGTTTTGTTTGGAAGCTTGCGAAATACCCTATTTTGTTTTGCAGTGAACAAGTAAAATTTATTTCTTATCATAGTTCATAAAATTCTTGTGTGTTTAATATTATAGAATTTTATCAAGGAAAATTATTTTTTCAATTAAACTATAGTATTGCCGATTAGTAACAAACAGTTTTTTAGCCGTAAACCATACTTAAAACAAAATATGATTTTTTTAAGTATTTTTCCCATGATTTATTTAAAAAAAGAAAGCCGGAAAACATTTTTTAAATGATTTTTGAAAACTCCGGCATTTAAGGGTTAAAATAAGGAAAAGCAATTTTTGAACATTTCGCCCCCAAAGTTAAAAATATAAAATTTAGTTAAAAGTTTCTAATGCAAATCTTGCTTAAATTAGGTGGGATATAATATAACACACCGCCCCTCACGGTGTTAAATAACCATTTCCTAATCCTGAAATAATAAAATTACCAACAAATGCAAAGAGAGCATCGCATAAAATCAACTATGTTTCTAGCACCTAAAAAGTTTCACTTCTAACGTGCGAGAGTCTCATGCATATTTTTTACCCCACAAAAATCCTTCCTTATCTTCAGATTCTCTGAAGGGTGTCTAAAAATTGCTTCTTTTGTCTCTTGGTATCTTCGGAGAGGGGGTCCCCCTCCCCCTTTCTCCGCTCTCGTTTGTTCTCACAATGTATGTATACAGTCGGACCTCTATTTAACGAAGTAGCTAAATCCCGAAAAAAAGTTCGTTATATGGAAAATTCGTTAAATAGAGAGTCACCTTTTAAAGTACTTTAAACTACATAAAACATATTTTAAGTCTATAAACACTGAATATAATTAAAAAATAATAATTAGTCACACTTTTATATAAATTATATCTATTTCTTTTATTTATTTTACCCATCAAAAAGAAATCTGCAAGGGAAATAAGATTGAAACAAAACATTGTCTGGAAATACATTGTATTTTCAGTTTTAAAAAATTATTTTACATTAAAATCACGATTTTTTAAAGATTTTTTTGATAAACTGTTCGGAGGAATACCAAATTTTAAAGCAGTATTATTTTTCTTCACGCCCTTATCCACCTCATCAAGAATTTTTTTTTTTTTTCTTTGATGCTCAAACACTTCCGCTTTGACAGTTTTGAGCTACAAGAACCGAAATTACCAACACGATTGATCATAACCAACAATCTAGAAAACGGGAAACTATAGTTTAAGGACACGGGGCAGCTCCATTGAGGGTTAGAAGGGGATATTGAAAGTTTGCACTTCTTGGATGGAAAGCAAAGAATCACAGCGATTTTACTACTCTCGGTGAGTTAGTTGCCTGGTAAGACCTGTTCATGGCTTGATCATCATACAATGTGTTAAAAGAAAGAATAAGTTTTAAATGTTCAGTAATATTTTAAGAAATAGGGAGAAAAAAAATTTAGATCCCAAGGAAAAGTTCGTTAAATAGAGAATGCACTTCGCTGTTTGGAGGTTATTTTACGAAGAAATTTGAAAAATGTTCTTGGTTCCAAGTAAAAGTTCGAAAAATAGAGAAATTCGTAAAATAGAGGTTCGTTAAATAGAGGTCCGACTGTATATACATGTAATAATATCTATGTGTACTTCTATGTATAACTTTGTACCAATTTTGTAGAAAGTAAAATTTAAAAAATGTTAAAAAAATAACTTCACCATTTGTAATATGCTAAAATGTGAACTATTACAATTGCCAGTCCAAAGCCTGGAAAAAGTGTGAAGGGAAGTAACCTAAAAACCTTGCCATAGCCGTTTTTTTAAAGTTGTCCAATTATCCGGATTTTTTATTTACCGGATCGGCCTCGGTCCCGACCGGTCCGGATAATCGGCGCTCTACTGTAATAGTAAAATCTCTCTGCAAATGACTTAAAATAATTAGCCATTAAGCGGTATGGGAAAAAATGAAATAAGATATTAGTTAGTAATTACAGTAAAACTGCATACATTTTCATTATAGTAGTATATAATAATGATATATATATTAATAGATTTTGTGATAATTATCTAAAACTATATTAAATACTATTGATATTTACAGTTATTAAAATTATTAATAACTGTATTTAATATTAAATTGTTAACATTGCTTAAAATTAATAATTATGAAACACTTAAATCTCTAGTATTAGGAAAATAATACACATTTTTATGTTTTAATTATTAAAATGTTAATTAATATTTTAATAATCATTCTAGAAAGAAAAAGAGGCAAGGTGCTAGTTCCACCAAAAAAGCTCTAGTTCAGTAAAAAAAAAGGGCAATATTTTATAAGTAAATATATTAGTAATAAATTTACTAGTGATATAAGAAAAAAGTATATAATTTCTTAATATGATAAATAAAATGACATTAATTTTTAAGGCTCTTATGAATTACAGATTGAAAAATACAATTAAATAACGACATGATTTAATAATATCCTGTTTACTTCCAGAAATTTAATATATTTTCTATGCTTATTGCACATAAAAGAATGAATAATTTGATTAGTTGAAAGAAATTACGACACTGCAAATAATATTAGATTTAAATAATCATTTTGAAATGAAATACTCTTTATGGTAGATAAAAACTTGCTCTACTTATTTTTTTTTACAGTCTAAGGAATAGTCTATAAGCTTAGAAACAATTATTTAAAGCTTTTTTTTTGTTTATTGGTAAGACAAAATACGTATAGAACCCATTCCAAATTTTGTTCATCATAAATTATACTTTTTTTATGTAATTTTAAACATTTAGAAAATTTATAATTTTAATCAGTGATTTGAAAAAAAAATCAGTTGATTAAAATCATTGACAGCCAAATCCCCGAGAAATTTTTTTAATCTTTTTTCTTAGTTCAAGTGTTTAAATATCTCTTAAGTAGGAGAAGTACGTCATTTCGGGAGTTTCTTAGTAGGGGGAGGGGGGGGGGGGACTTTCTGTGAGGGGCAGGGGATAAAATAGTGCGAGGATTTCGGAAATCACGCACAAAATTTAAAAAATCACGGATAATAAAAAATGTTACGTGGTACCTTTCCCCTTTAACTTCTTTCACAGGCACGTGATTCATATGTGAATATATTTTTTTTAAATTTTAATGTAAACCGAAATTTCTGTCTTTCATTCATGCTTTTTTCTTTTTCTTTTTTTTCTTGAATTTCTCAAAATTAATGCATCAATCTGTTACAGAAAAAATCGCGAATTTCAACAATCGGCCGTGGAACAAAAATTGCAAATTTCGTCTAACGATCGCACAAAAAGAGAAACGAAAATTTCATCAAACGATCGCGCAAAATATTAAAAATTTCGTTTGTCGATTTCGAAAAAAAAAAAAAAATCACAAATTTCGACAGATGACCATGGAAAAGAATTTTGAATTTCGTCAAAAGATAGTGGAAACAAATTGCGGATTTCAACAATCAGTCGCGGAAAAATATGTATCGCGAATTTTAACAAATGGTCGCGGAAAAAAAACTGTCAATCAGTCACAGAAAAAAAATCAAATTTTGCCAATTGTTCGTGGAAAAAATCGCGATTTTCATCAAAGATTGCAGAAAGAAATAGGGATTTTCGACGATTGCAATCGGGGAGAAAAATCGCGAATTTTGTCACTCGCTCACCGGAAAAAAATGACAATTTTCGTCAATCGGGTGCGGAAAAAAATCGGAAATTTCGTCAATCGAATGCGCAAAAAAATGCCAATTTCGTCTAACGATCGGGGTGAAAAAATGTCGTCAAATGCTCGCGCACAAAAAAAATCACGAATTTAGACAAACAATCGCACAAAAATAATTCGAGAATTTCGTCAAAAGATCGTGAAAAAAAATTCCTAATTTCGTCAAAAGATCGAGGAAACAAATGGCGAATTTCATCAATTGGACGCGAAAAAATATACATCGATAATTTCGACAAATGGTAGGTATATTCTCTTTTAAAAAAGATTACCTGATTATAGAAGTTTAAATTATATTATCCCGACCAGTAGCGATCTTCTGTAATCATGTAGTCATTTATTGCCCTTTGACTGGGGGGAATTTTTGGGTTCCCAAGACCACATCCACCGTTGTTGCGACAGTTTGAAGGTTGTTTCCTTGATTGATAAAGATCAGGCCTTGAATACAAAAGATTGAAATATATTATCACGACCAGTGGCGATCTTCCGTAATAGTGTTGCAATTCATTTCTGTTTGACTGGGGAATTTTTTCGGCTCCCGAGGCCGCAACCGTCGCTGTCGCGATAGCTGATCGTGATTGATTATCAACTACATATTTGAAAATCACCTTGTATAAAATGGTTAAGTAAAACATTTCGCTGACTTCCGGACGTTTACAACATTTATAGAAGAAAGTTTTCTTTTAGATGTTACAAGAAAATCGTTTTAAATATGACATTTTAAATATATCGTTTTAAGTATAACGTAGTTTTCACCATAAATGATTTTCACACGCAAAAATTTAATTATTTTAAAGTTTTTTTTCCTTTCTAAAATTCCCGTGGTATATTTTTTTCAATTGAAAGTGTTTTTAAATATATTATTTGGGCTTTTTAAAATCTGACAACAGTAGATAAAAAATGACTATTTCAAATTATGAATTAAATCGCTATTCAGATAATGAAAATTTGAATAAAAAATTGAAAAAAAAAAAAACTTACAAAATTAGACAAATTTGGACACTGCACACCACAATATTAGTCAAACTTACGAAATATGAAAAGATTAAATTTCTATGAATAAATTTTTATCCTGTAAAACTTTTTAACTGAACAATTTTGACGGATTTTAACATTAAATAGCTCTTAAAATAATGCTTCGATTTAAAAACTGTCTGCTTCAGATTATTTATCATACATTTCTCAATAAAACTACCAGTTTCATCTTTTTATATGCAACAGTTATTTTTTAATTATTATTGTGAGCCGAGAAAGTCAAAAGGTCACAGTAAATTCAATTACGGTATCAGCATTAATTACTCTTTTTTTTTTTAAAGAATAGATAGAAACTTTTCTTAAACAAAATACATATCAGGATATATTTTTTCGTATTTTCTTTCTATGAATTTGAGATTTAGAAAAAATAAATCTTGATAAAAAGACGTTTTTTATCGTGTTGCCGATTTTCCTTGATTAAATATAACAATGAAAAAAATGTTATTAAGAAAAATACATATGGGATAAGCTTTTATATCACGATTGACCGAAACCAGCTGTAAAAAAGGAAATGCCGAGAATGACGTCATTCTGCGAGAGCGGAAGGTCAAGTTGTGCAGTCGCGGTTGTGTCGATGTGTGTATAAAAGTCTCGAAAATCTACCGCTACATAAAATATGGCAAGAGAAATTATTAAACCTTGTTTCATTCTTGTACGACAAACTATTTATGTTTGTGGAATGTCTTTGGTGTAATATTTCGATGAACAATAGAACATGGAGATTGACGACGGGAAAATATCCATCATTGTTTCATAAAGTGGGCAACTGCAGAGTTACTGCAGAGAATACTTTCAGAAAATTATAAAAAGAGAAATAACACAAGGCTCCATGTTCTTGAGTGAAAAATTAATTTTTAACATATGTATTTTTTTATTATTATCATCAACTAAAAAGAAAAGTTCTCCCTTTTCTGAATAAAGTTACTAACGCTGTTGCGACTGTAATTGAATCTATAGTGACCGTTTCACTTTCTCGGCTTATCCTCACGGCTGACGGAGCGTCGCGCGCAGAGGCGTCGTGATGGGGGGTTATGGGGGAGAGCAGTGTTGATTTCAGGGGGTGGCCCGGGGGGGACATTCCCCCCCGGAGCAATGAGATGTCCCCCCCGGAAGATTTGAGATTTTGGGTTTTCAATGGTCAAAAAGTGCAATTTCCCCCCCGGAACTCTATAATGTCCCCCCCGAAGCCATAGAAATCCCTCCCGGAGAAAAGTGTCTGAATTCAATACTGGGGGAGAGCCTCCCCTCCCCAATATATGAGAACTTGGGAAATTATAGATTTTTGAAACACTTTTTCTTTTCTTTTTTTTTTTTAATAAAAAGTAAAATAATAATAATAATAATAATAATATTTTATTGTTTTGCTGACTACCTTTCTGCGTTCTGTAATAGTAAAATAGTTAAACTTTCAAAAGAAATAAAAAAAAGCAGCTAGACTCAATTTCTCATTACGTTTCTCTGTGCTACGAAAATATCTCGGAAATATCATATACATCTACCAGACCTGAATTTCTCTACTGTTGTCCATCAACAGTGTCTCTAATACATTTCCTCCAAAACTTTGTTCCTTTCTCAAAAATCTAAAAATATCATGAGGCTATTTTCATATGAAGTACGATTATGGCTCGTACACAATTGAAGACAAAAACTTTCATTAAATGAACCAATAATTATAATTTTTATGTTTTTAGTTTCAACTTTTTTCTTTGGAAATATATATATATATATATATATATATATATATATATATATATATTTATTTATTTTTATTTATTTATTTATTTATTTATTTATTTATTTTGGTGTATAAGTATCATTATTGTTACACACACATTGAACATATCATTTTAGGTGGAAAATAGAGCAATTTGTTTCACGTTGGGAAATTTTTGATTTATAAGTTGGGAAAATTTTGAACTTCCCCCCTCCCCCCCCCACCCCCCGAAAAATATTTTGTAGCTACACCCCTGGTCGCGCGTGGCCCTGGCGAAATATATAGCAAGACCCAACGTGTCTGACTGGAATACTGGACTAATAAAATTTATTTTTATATTGTATATATCATACCCTAATATGCGTAAAAATACCAGAGAGCTTCTATCACATTTAATGTGCAATTTTTTTTTTAATTTCTCAAAATCTTTTATTCTTTACAATATTTCAAATGTTTATTTTTTGCGTTCACGTTTACTTTCACGATAATAAAATTTATACATTCCCGGACAATTATATCAATTTTAGTAGTAAGAAATAAAGTTAGTAATAACTTTTTTTTTCCCGCAAAGAAACATTTAACAAAAAATCTAGATTAAAAATATTATTTTACACAAAGAAAATGTTATTTCGAATTCCATAAGACACTTGTGTCACCTAACAAGACCCCTTTCTGCCGTGGAGTCCTGGGCAGCCGTTTGCCTGATAGTTGCGCCGGCCCTGCTTATCCTTCAAAAACTATTGCATATAAAAGCATGAAAACTGCTAATTTTAATAGAGAAGTGTATGATAAACATGCTACATTAAACAATTTTTACATCGAAGAATTTTTTTTATTATTATTTAGTCTTGAAATCGGTCAAGCTAGTTCAGTTACACAAGTTTTTTAGGGATCATATAACTAAGCATATCAATTTAACCTTCTTTTGGAGGCAAGTACCTGGCCAGATAATATGAACTTTGTTAGATAAAATTGTCCGGGTTTTGTTCTTCTAATTCATTAATGCTTTGAATCTCACAATACATGTTTTTGATTTTTAAACTTATCAGCCTGTAAGATATTTGCCTAAATTCCAATTATGCGTACGTTTGTTTTTCCTTTAAAAGTGGGACCATTGTTAACATTGCCTGCAAGGCCGGTTTTTATACAGGTTGGACTTACATAATACTAATTATTGTTTTTAGATAATAATAAAGGAAAAAACTTCTTAATATCATAAAAATACGAAATGTGCGAGGCCTTTCGACAAAAAACTTTGTCTTTCCTTCATCAGGCGCAAAAAAGACATGCTATACTTTGAAGGTAAGAGCAAGACTGAAATGAAATTGAAGAGAAAGAGACAGGTCAAAGAAAACACAATAGGACAATACAAGGCATCAGCCAATTGCCTTTATCATTTCCTTTCAGTTCTTATTTTGACAATGTTATGAAACAGTTTTTTACAGCAGTGTTTTTTCTCAAGCAACGGGTGTTAAACGAAATTTGGGGTACTTATGTCAAAAACCTGTTCAAAAAATTGTCGTATGATACCTCATTCATAGTTGTACGTTTTGTATATGCATAGAAAAACGGAAGTTGACATCGGAAATGAAATATATATCAGTGGGCCGGTGAGAGAGCTTCGCATTTCAGTCTGATATTTTTTTTTAGCAATATCTAATATTTTTTAGATTCAGGTTTAAACTTTTAAAGAAAAATTAAGGATAAAAATATCTGCAAACAACATTAGTGAAGCCAGAATATCATCTCATTTGTTCAATCAAAGCTACAGTAAACAAGTGGGTAAGTGTGATCACAGATCGCACAGAGGGTTTCGTTTAATATTCCTTTCAAAACACTTTATCCTTTTGCGAAATCTGTTAGTTCCGCATTTCGCAACCAGGGGGCGCAGTCTATTTTACACAAACATGTATCCGAATGAAACTTCTTTTTACAACTATCCGTAGGTATATTAGTCGAGGGGATCGGGTCTATAGCACCCGAGATGGGTAGGCGCCCCTTTTGGTAGAAAGTGGAACTGAAATATGTAAGGCTTTGTGCATAGTATGAAAGAGTGGTCAAAGTGGTGTCGGCAAAAGTTAGAAAAGTACCCACCGGTTGCAATGGGGGGGGAGGTTAGAAAAATTGCTTAAAATATACAAGTTAGAGCACGGTGGGTAAATAATGTAAGACTTTACAAGAGGTGAGAGAAAAGACAACAGAGAAAATTTTATGATTTTTCGTGTGATCACAAGTGTTTTGCTATACGTATGCAAAATTTCAAGTCTTAAACTTAAATAGGGGCTCAGTTAGAAAGAAAAGCTTAAAATACAATACACAAGTTAGATCCCAGAGGGTTAAATATAAGACCTTTTCAAAATTTTAGGATTTGTCGTTTGATGTGAGGTGTTCAGCTATAAGTATGCAAAATTTCAAGTCTTAAACTAAATTAGGGGTTCAATTAGAACAAAAAGATTAAAATATACAAGTTAGAGCCCAGAGGGTTAAATATAAGACTTTTTCAAAATTTTATGATTTGTCGTTTGATGTGATGTATTCAGCTATAAGTATGCAAAATTTTAAGTCTTGAACTTAATTAGGGGCTTAGTTAGAACAACAAGTGGGTAAGTGTGCCCACAAATCGCACAGAGGGTTTCGTTTAATATTCCTTTCAAAACACTTTATCCTTTTGAAAAATCGCCCCACCAGTGGCCGAGAGGTTCTGCTCTCGAAGCTGGTAGACGGGAGGTGCTGGGTTCGATCCCAATCGCGCCCGTCGGCCTAATCGTTCGGAGTTTTCGTGGTTTTCTTCGAGCCGTGGATCTTCCATGCGTTAATACGGATTAGGTTCCCTTAGAAAGACCCCACGGAGGGCACTCCGCCCGGGCCTATATCCCTCGTGTAGATAATGGCCGTCAAAAATCAACCCAACCCAACCCTTTTGAAAAATCTGTTAGTTCCACATTTAGCAACCAGGGGCGCGGTCTATTCTAAACAAACCTCTATCCGAACGAAACTCCGTTTTACATACTATCCGTAGATATATTAGTCGAGGGGATTGGGCCATAGCACCCGAGATAAGTAGGCGCTCCTGGTGGTAAAAAGTGGAACTAAAATATGTAAGGCTATGGTGCATAATATGAAAGAATGGTCAAAGGGGTGTCGGCAAAAGTTGGGAAAGTGCTCCCCGGGTGAAAAGGACGGAGGTTAGAAAAATTGCTTAAAATACACAAGTTAGAGCCCGGAGGAGTAAATAATATAAGACTTTTTGAAAATTTTGTGATTTGTCGTGTAGTCTGAGGTATTCAGTCAAGAAGTCTGAGGTCGTATGCAAAAATTCATGTCTCCAACTTAATTAAAGGCTCTCTTAGAAAGAATTCCTTAAAATACATAAATTGGTAGCTCAAAGGGTTAAACGTAACACTTTTTCAAGATTTTATGATTTGTCGCCTGGCCTTGGGTGTTCTGCTATAAGTATGTAAAATTTCAAATCTCCGGTTTAATAAGGGGCTCAGTTAGAAAGAATTGCTTAAAATACACATGTGGGAGCCCAAAGGGTTAAATGTACGACTTTTTCGAAATTTTATGATTTGTCGTTTGATTTGAGGTATTCAGCTATAAGTATGCAAAATTTCACTCCTCCAACCTAATTAGGGTTCACGTAGAAAGAATTGTTTAAAATACACATGTGGGAGCCCAAAGGGTTAAATGTACGACTTTTTCAAAATTTTATGATTTGTCGTTTGATGTGAGGTGTTCAGCTATACGTATGCAAAATTTCACGCCTCCAACCTAATTAGGAACTCACTTTGAAAGAACTGTTTAAAATACACATGGGGGAGCCCAAAGGGGTAAATGTACAACTTTTTCAAAATTTCATGATTAGTCGTTTGATGTGAGGTGTTCAGCTATAAGTATGCAAAATTTCACTCCTCCAACCTAATTAGAGGCTCACTTAGAAAGAATTGTTTAAAATACATATGTGGGAGCCCAAAGAGTTAAATGTACGGCTTTTTCAAAATTTTATGATCTGTCGTTTGATGTGAGGTGTTCAGCTATAAGTATGCAAAATTTCACTCCTCCAACCTAATTAGGGGATCACTTAGAAAGAATTGTTTAAAATACACATGTGGGACGCCAAGGGGTTAAATGCACGACATTTTCAAAATTTTATAGTTTGTCGCTTGATGTGAGGTGTTCAGCTATAAGTATGTAAAATTTCACGCCTCCAACCTAATTAGGGGCTCACTTAGAAAGGATTGTTTAAAATACACATGTAAGACCCCACAGGGTTAAATTTACAACTTTTTCAAAATTTCATCATTTGTCGTTTGATGTGAGGTGTCCAGCTATAAGTACGCAAAATTTCACGCCTTCAACCTAATTAGGGGCTCACTTAGAAAAAATTGTTTGAAATACACATTTGGGAGCCCAAAGGGTTAAATGTACGACTTTTTCAAAATTTTATGATTTGTCGTATGATGTGTGGTGTTCAGCTATAAGTATGCAAAATTTCAAGTCTCCAACATGTATAGTTTTTGAGAACGGGCTCTGTGACGGACAGACAGACGGACGGACAGACAGACAGACAGAGGAGCGAGACGAATAGGGTTTCGTCAGATGAACGAAACCCTAAAAAGATTAAAATACACAAGTTGGAGCCCAGAGGGTTAAATATAAGACTTTTTCAAAATTTTATGATTTGTCGTTTGATGTGATGTATTCAGCTATAAGTATGCAAAATTTTAAGTCTTGAACTTAATTAGGGGCTTAGTTAGAACAACAAGTGGGTAAGTGTGCCCACAAATCGCACAGAGGGTTTCGTTTAATATTCCTTTCAAAACACTTTATCCTTTTGAAAAATCGCCCCACCAGTGGCCGAGAGGTTCTGCTCTCGAAGCTGGTAGACGGGAGGTGCTGGGTTCGATCCCAATCGCGCCCGTCGGCCTAATCGTTCGGAGTTTTCGTGGTTTTCTTCGAGCCGTGGATCTTCCATGCGTTAATACGGATTAGGTTCCCTTAGAAAGACCCCACGGAGGGCACTCCGCCCGGGCCTATATCCCTCGTGTAGATAATGGCCGTCAAAAATCAACCCAACCCAACCCTTTTGAAAAATCTGTTAGTTCCACATTTAGCAACCAGGGGCGCGGTCTATTCTAAACAAACCTCTATCCGAACGAAACTCCGTTTTACATACTATCCGTAGATATATTAGTCGAGGGGATTGGGCCATAGCACCCGAGATAAGTAGGCGCTCCTGGTGGTAAAAAGTGGAACTAAAATATGTAAGGCTATGGTGCATAATATGAAAGAATGGTCAAAGGGGTGTCGGCAAAAGTTGGGAAAGTGCTCCCCGGGTGAAAAGGACGGAGGTTAGAAAAATTGCTTAAAATACACAAGTTAGAGCCCGGAGGAGTAAATAATATAAGACTTTTTGAAAATTTTGTGATTTGTCGTGTAGTCTGAGGTATTCAGTCAAGAAGTCTGAGGTCGTATGCAAAAATTCATGTCTCCAACTTAATTAAAGGCTCTCTTAGAAAGAATTCCTTAAAATACATAAATTGGTAGCTCAAAGGGTTAAACGTAACACTTTTTCAAGATTTTATGATTTGTCGCCTGGCCTTAGGTGTTCTGCTATAAGTATGTAAAATTTCAAATCTCCGGTTTAATAAGGGGCTCAGTTAGAAAGAATTGCTTAAAATACACATGTGGGAGCCCAAAGGGTTAAATGTACGACTTTTTCGAAATTTTATGATTTGTCGTTTGATTTGAGGTATTCAGCTATAAGTATGCAAAATTTCACTCCTCCAACCTAATTAGGGTTCACGTAGAAAGAATTGTTTAAAATACACATGTGGGAGCCCAAAGGGTTAAATGTACGACTTTTTCAAAATTTTATGATTTGTCGTTTGATGTGAGGTGTTCAGCTATACGTATGCAAAATTTCACGCCTCCAACCTAATTAGGAACTCACTTTGAAAGAACTGTTTAAAATACACATGGGGGAGCCCAAAGGGGTAAATGTACAACTTTTTCAAAATTTCATGATTAGTCGTTTGATGTGAGGTGTTCAGCTATAAGTATGCAAAATTTCACTCCTCCAACCTAATTAGAGGCTCACTTAGAAAGAATTGTTTAAAATACATATGTGGGAGCCCAAAGAGTTAAATGTACGGCTTTTTCAAAATTTTATGATCTGTCGTTTGATGTGAGGTGTTCAGCTATAAGTATGCAAAATTTCACTCCTCCAACCTAATTAGGGGATCACTTAGAAAGAATTGTTTAAAATACACATGTGGGACGCCAAGGGGTTAAATGCACGACATTTTCAAAATTTTATAGTTTGTCGCTTGATGTGAGGTGTTCAGCTATAAGTATGTAAAATTTCACGCCTCCAACCTAATTAGGGGCTCACTTAGAAAGGATTGTTTAAAATACACATGTAAGACCCCACAGGGTTAAATTTACAACTTTTTCAAAATTTCATCATTTGTCGTTTGATGTGAGGTGTCCAGCTATAAGTACGCAAAATTTCACGCCTTCAACCTAATTAGGGGCTCACTTAGAAAAAATTGTTTGAAATACACATTTGGGAGCCCAAAGGGTTAAATGTACGACTTTTTCAAAATTTTATGATTTGTCGTATGATGTGTGGTGTTCAGCTATAAGTATGCAAAATTTCAAGTCTCCAACATGTATAGTTTTTGAGAACGGGCTCTGTGACGGACAGACAGACGGACGGACAGACAGACAGACAGAGGAGCGAGACGAATAGGGTTTCGTCAGATGAACGAAACCCTAAAAAGATTAAAATACACAAGTTGGAGCCCAGAGGGTTAAATATAAGACTTTTTCAAAATTTTATGATTTGTCGTTTGATGTGATGTATTCAGCTATAAGTATGCAAAATTTTAAGTCTTGAACTTAATTAGGGGCTTAGTTAGAACAACAAGTGGGTAAGTGTGCCCACAAATCGCACAGAGGGTTTCGTTTAATATTCCTTTCAAAACACTTTATCCTTTTGAAAAATCGCCCTACCAGTGGCCGAGAGGTTCTGCTCTCGAAGCTGGTAGACGGGAGGTGCTGGGTTCGATCCCAATCGCGCCCGTCGGCCTAATCGTTCGGAGTTTTCGTGGTTTTCTTCGAGCCGTGGATCTTCCATGCCTTAATACGGATTAGGTTCCCTTAGAAAGACCCCCACGGAGGGCACTCCCCCCGGGCCTATATCCCTCGTGTAGATAATTGGCCGTCAAAAATCAACCCAACCCAACCCTTTTGAAAAATCTGTTAGTTCCACATTTAGCAACCAGGGGCGCGGTCTATTCTAAACAAACCTCTATCCGAACGAAACTCCGTTTTACATACTATCCGTAGATATATTAGTCGAGGGGATTGGGCCATAGCACCCGAGATAAGTAGGCGCCCCTGGTGGTAAAAAGTGGAACTAAAATATGTAAGGCTATGGTGCATAATATGAAAGAATGGTCAAAGGGGTGTCGGCAAAAGTTGGAAAAGTGCTCCCCGGGTGAAAAGGACGGAGGTTAGAAAAATTGCTTAAAATACACAAGTTAGAGCCCGGAGGAGTAAATAATATAAGACTTTTTGAAAATTTTGTGATTTGTCGTGCAGGGGTGTAGTCGTAAAAAAAACAGAGGGCATACGTTCTAAGAAGAGGGTATACGCTCAAGGCAGAGGGTATACCCTAGCGTACATATACTATAGCTTTCTTGAGAAACAGAGGGTATACGGTGTTCCTTAAAAAAATCCAGAGGGTATACGGCGTATACCCCCGTATACCCTCCACTACATCCCTGTTGTCGTGTAGTCTGAGGTATTCAGTCAAGAAGTCTGAGGTCGTATGCAAAAATGCATGTCTCCAACTTAATTAAAGGCTCTCTTAGAAAGAATTCCTTAAAATACATAAATTGGTAGCTCAAAGGGTTAAACGTAAGACTTTTTCAAGATTTTATGATTTGTCGCCTGGCCTTAGGTGTTCTGCTATAAGTATGTAAAATTTCAAATCTCCGGTTTAATAAGGGGCTCAGTTAGAAAGAATTGCTTAAAATACACATGTGGGAGCCCAAAGGGTTAAATGTACGACTTTTTCGAAATTTTATGATTTGTCGTTTGATTTGAGGTGTTCAGCTATAAGTATGCAAAATTTCACTCCTCCAACCTAATTAGGGGATCACTTAGAAAGAATTGTTTAAAATACACATGTGGGACGCCAAGGGGTTAAATGCACGACATTTTCAAAATTTTATAGTTTGTCGCTTGATGTGAGGTGTTCAGCTATAAGTATGGAAAATTTCACGCTTCCAACCTAATTAGAGGCTCACTTAGAAAGAATTGTTTAAAATACATATGTGGGAGCCCAAACAGTTAAATGTACGGTTTTTTCAAAATTTTATGATTTGTCGTTTGATGTGAGGTGTTCAGCTATAAGTATGCAAAATTTCACTCCTCCAACCTAATTAGGGGATCACTTAGAAAGAATTGTTTAAAATACACATGTGGGACCCCAAGGGGTTAAATGCACGACTTTTTCAAAATTTTATAGTTTGTCGCTTGATGTGAGGTGTTCAGCTATAAGTATGTAACATTTCACGCCTCCAACCTAATTAGGGGCTCACTTAGAAAGGATTGTTTAAAATACACATGTAAGACCCCACAGGGTTAAATTTACAACTTTTTCAAAATTTCATCATTTGTCGTTTGATGTGAGGTGCCCAGCTATAAGTACGCAAAATTTCACGCCTTCAACCTAATTAGGGGCTCACTTAGAAAAAATTGTTTGAAATACACATTTGGGAGCCCAAAGGGTTAAATGTACGACTTTTTCAAAATTTTATGATTTGTCGTATGATGTGTGGTGTTCAGCTATAAGTATGCAAAATTTCAAGTCTCCAACATGTATAGTTTTTGAGAACGGTCTCTGTGACGGACAGACAGACGGACGGACAGACAGACAGACAGAGGAGCGAGACGAATAGGGTTTCGTCAGATGAACGAAACCCTAAAAAGATTAAAATACACAAGTTGGAGCGCAGAGGGTTAAATATAAGACTTTTTCAAAATTTTAGGATTTGTTGTTTGATGTGATGTGTTCAGCTATAAGTATGCAAAATTTCAAGTCTCCAACATATATAGTTTCTGAGAACGGGCTCTGTGACGGACAGACAGACAGACAGACTGAGGAGCGAGACGAATAGGATTTCGTCAGATGAACGAAACCCTAAAAAGATCGAAAATAGCAAAGGCACGCGCGAAAAAAAAACAATCATATTTTAACTGCATTAAAGATAATCTCATCGCTTCGGGAAAAACACGAGGGAAAGAAAACAAAATTTAATACATATAAAATACGATTTAATATAACAAAGCATAGCTTTTTGGCTACACGTGAAACACTATTATTTCGATCGATCAACAATAGCGCCAACTTTTGAAAATTATTTGATGAGTTCCAATTTTTTTGAGTGAAATAAATAACACGAACATTTTTTTTTTCTTAGTGTGTGTGTGTAGATGGGTTGATTGTTGACGGCCAATTATCTACACGAGGGATATGGGAACCGGGGGGAGTGCCTTCCGTGGAGGTCTTTCTAAGGGAACCTAATCCGTATTAACGCATGGAAATCCACGGTTCGAAGAAAACCACGAAAACTCCGAACGATTAGGCCGACGGGCGCGATTGGGTTCGAACCCAGCACCTCCCGTCTACCAGTTTCGAGAGCAGAACCTCTCAGCCACTGGTGAGGCTATGTGTGTGTGTAGAGAGAGAGGCGGGGTAGAGGAGTGGATTACTAAAGAGGATAACTCGAATAAAAAAAAAAAAAATTCTAAGTAAAATATAAAAATATTATAATTTAATAAATAATTTTATAAAATTATATTCTCATAAGATCCTCCTTATAAATACGTCAATATTTATTATAAATCGCATAAAAATTTCTAACCATTGAAAGTGCAAAACATTAAATTGAAGAAAAACATACATTTTAGTTAAAGTACCTTATCGATTAACGGCGTTAAAACAGATGGCAAAATATGCAGGTTTTTTTTTTTTTTTTTTGAGAAAAAGAGAAATTAATTATACATCAGCTGAAGGGGCTTTCAGTTTTCCTGTAAGTCTAATTGGTGTCCTTACTATTTTTCAAACAAAGAGATAGAAAAAGGGATGTTGACAACAGCCATATTATATACGATTGCACTTTTTCCCAACAACTGCTGTTTAGCAACATCAAATTAATATTTGAATAAATAGTTTTCCTTTTTACAACTACTATAACATCTCATAGAATTCTGAAAAATTTATAAATACGTTAGTTATATAAAAATTATTGATATTCCAAAAGCTCCGAAATTCTACTTTAAAACTTTCAAAGGAGAAAAACAGACCAGTGTTAAGAACAACCACAACAACAAAAAATTATAAATTTCATAAAAAAATAATTACTTTCATTCGTATGTGGATATTTGAGCAGACGATTTTTGATTAAAAACTTATAAAACTTTCTGATAGTGCCATCTATTGTAAAGACACGCAACTAGGAAAAAAATAAATGTTTTTAAGAATATTTTTTAAAGCATTTTTAATATAGAAATTGTTTAACAAAAAAAAAGTTTATTTACAATTTTGAGGAGTAATTTAAATTAATTAATAATCTAAAAGCAAAACTTTTTCTTGTGATCCGCTTATAACTATTTCAGAACATAAAAATAATCTGCAACCATTGGTGAGTTACGGAAAAAGAGATAGATTTATAGAAAATAGCGAAGGCCTACTAGGATATAAAGTTAGACATGTACATAAAGTTTCTAAAATTAACCTTTCATTTAAACTTCATAACCCCTTTTCTTCATACCCCCCCCCCCCCCCCCCCCCCCCCGCTTGCGCAGACTCAAGCACAATTATTTTAAAAAATCGAAATCTACAAAAGAAAAAAAGAAGTGAAAACAGAGTTTAATTAGTTTAGCAAATTAGCTTAGTTCAGAAAACTAACAGTCTAAGTTTTGAAATGTCATAAAAAAAGAAACCAACGTTCTTTTTTTCTTTCTTTCTTTTTTACAGAAAATTGTGTTGTTTATCTTTTTTAAAACTAGAATATTTACAAGAATCTGTATTAGTTTGGTAAGTCAAAAAGGTGGCTTTATAATCCCACTTTGACGTCCTTTGTTTGGGGGAGATTTTTTGTTCTTTCTATTTCATGTTTCTGCAAAAGGCTGTTCACAACTGCTCTGCTCAACAAGCGCAAAACGTTCTGACACATTTACAAATTCATTTTTTAACGAAAAGATATAACATTGGAAAGTCTGACCAGAAAAGCGATTTGAAATTGAACTGTGTTTTCCATTTTTTTGATCAATCAATTATGTATTGAGTTAGAAGCGATTTGAATCACGTGACAAGCACGTTTATAGCCCTTTCTTGATTGCTTTTTCTTCTTTCGCGCGGAAATTCAGTTCAAAAACGCCCACTTTGACACTATTTTCTGAAAGATATATTGCGTTTGCAAAAAAAACGAAAAAAAAAACAGCTCGATGACATAGTTTCTGAACAATAACACCAGCTAGATTCATGCATTTCCGAACAAAAATAAATTAAAATTTATGTCACAAAGTTGCCCTTATGGATTTGAGAACAGCCTTAACGCAAGTTCTTAACGAGGATAGAAACTATTTGTCTCTTTGCTTTCATAGTTTAAAATCTAGAAAGAAGCAAAAAAAATTTGAAAGGAAATGCAGGTGTGAAACAATATTTTAAAATGCGATTAGCCGGGAGAAATAGGAAGGAGTGTACAGACCCTGCCTCCTTTGAAAATGAAAAATAATGGCACAGAAAATTCAAATTAATCTGGAGGTTGGTTGGTTGGTTCAATTTCGTGTTTCGCGGCCATTTTTTGATATTCGTAAAAGGATATGATTGCAGCCTTTAAAGTCAATATAGTAACTTTTTTCCTCTGAAAATTTTATACGATTTTTAAAGATTCTTCTCGTTTCGCGGCGTTCTTTTGAAAGTAAGAAAAGGGAACCCGGTTTCAATCTGTTAACCCAGTGTAGTAAATTTTGACCAAATTCGCGATTTTATTCTGCGATTATTTCATGATATTTACAAATTTTTCCCAAAATCGTTTGACGAAATTCACTTCTTTCTACGCGATTTTTTGTCGAAATCCGCACCTTTCACCACTAACTTTCGACAAAATTCGTATTTTTTACCGCGATCATTTGACGGAGTTCGCATTTTTTACCGCGATATTTTGACGAAATTGGCATTTCTTTAGCACGATCCTTTGATGAAATTCGCGTTCTCTTTCTACGATCTTTTGACGAAATTCGTTTTTTTCTTTCTGCGATCCTTTGACTAAATTCTCGCTTTTACCGTGATCCTTTGATGAAATTTATTTTCTGTTGCGGCCGATTGACGAAACTGATTTTTTTAAAGGGGTCATTTGTCGAAATTCGCGATAGTTTTGCTCGACCGATCGGGAAAATTCTTGATATCTTTCCGTACCAATTAAGAAAATTCTCTACTCTTTTCTGCGACATTTTGACGAAATTTGCAAAAAAAAATTTTCAACCGTTTATCGAAATTCGTAATTTTTTGCGGAATCTTTTGACGAAATTCGCGATTATTTTCTGCACTCTTTTATCGAAATTCCCGATATTTTTCCAACGATCGTTTGAAGAAATTCTCAAACTTTTTCCGGACGATTCACAAATTGACTTTGAAAAATTCCATAAAAGAAATAAAAATCGCGGATTTAAAAAAATAAATAAAATAAAAATAAAATAAAATACTCACTGAAAAATCACTGGTTTGTGAAAGAATATAGGGGGGGGGGGGGGGGGAATACTGCACAGCATTTTTTATTATTGCTGGAATTTCCTTTTTCTGTGCGCAAATCGCTTGATCTCGCTCGTTATTTCAAACCCTATCCCACAAAGAAAAGTTCATGACTAGTGAAGTTTCGTTGTTTTTTTGGTTTTTTTTTAACCATTTGGAAAAATAGTTATTGTCCTCTTCAGGGTAGAAATCAAAAGCATATCTGAAAGCTTTTTATTGGTTTAATCCGCATTTTATTCGTTTTCTAATTGGTCTAGTCACTAACCTTTACTTTCAACAGAGATAAACACTTCTGTTGCCACTATGACAAAAAAGTAATAAAAACTACAAAAAAAAAATTAATAACTCAGAAACAAATTGAGATACAGCTTTCAAACAAATTGCATTTAAAAAGTACATTTTTCTCTCTATACGACGGTGTAAAAAGTAATATTGTGGGATGTCTAGAAGTTTAAGAATGAAATTTCATTTAAAATGGGTCGTCAGATTTCTTGGAAATCTGACGATGGAAAAGCCTTTTCCCGAACAGCCAATGAAATGCTTGGATAATATGTAAGTTTCAGGTAGATAATACGTAACTTTCATGAAATCTGACGGGTAGCAGGCGATTTTTGTCGCTCGCAATTTTTACGTGTAACAACACTATTAATGTTTACGGCGTATGTAATGTATGATCAACTCCGTGCGATTTTTTATGTCTTAAATTTTAGTCTTTGAAAAAATCATTTTCCAAATGGTCGTTGTAATTTGTTAAATTGCTTTTTTTTTTCCTTTTAACGAACGTAGAATTAAACAATTCTATGTTTGAGGTGCGGACTGCCTTCGGCAACGTACTCCCGAGCAAGCTACGACCTCTTCTGTCTCGAAAGAAGCGAATCTTGAAAGCGTTTTTATTTCGAGCCAAATTAAATTTTTAGCTTCGTTATAAGAACTGATCTGACATTCTCCTAATTTGAATTTAATCACAGCAATTGCAAAATTTACCGGAGAATTTTTCTGTTCCAAAAAAAGTAAAAATAATCGCCTCAAAGCACGAAAACCACCGCTAAAAATCGCATTAAAAATTCGGAAAAGATTAAAAAACTACAGGGAACGAAATTAACTAATTGGGTAAAAAATTTAAACCGGATTCCTTTTAGGAATGTAAAAAAAATCACCACGAAATGCAAAAAAAAAAAAAAAAAAAAAAAAAAAAAAAACCCTCTAAAAATAACATTAAAAAATTATTAAAAATTGAAAAAATTGCTGCAAGGATCTCGAAAACACTTTATTGAAAAGAAGACAAAGTTTATACTGGATAAAATATTGAAATCGGATTCTGTTTTGCTACTTTGAAAATAAAAATGCCGCAAAATGCGAGAAAATTCGCATAAAACATTAATTGAAAAATTTCAGAAATTGTCTTCGATATGCATGACTTCAGTCATACAGGTCCTGTCAAATCTTACGGCTGTACGGGCTGCATTGTTTTTACAGAGTTCAGCGCTCGCGCATACACACACATAGACAGACAAGCACCTATCTTTATTATTACAGTCGCATCATGATAGCATAATTTTTATCTTGATAAAATTTAGTGTATATTATCATGGCCTACTTAATATATTCGACACATTTTGTGGTGAAAACATGAATTACCGTAATTCCCGGTCTATAATCCGCGGGTCAAACTATTCCGTTCGAACCCAGAAATCTTGTTCCATAAAACGTAACTTGTTAAATCGTAATAAATATTTAACTTCAATAATGACATAAAATTTTTGGATCGAAACATGATTGTTTGATCCACGGATTATAAGCAGGAAATTACGATATTAATGAATATTATAATTATTTATAATAATAAAATAGTTATTTGCATAGACTTTCCTCCAAAATTTCTTGGATCCCTCCGGTGATCCCTCAGAACTGATGGAGTCACATTCTGAAAAACTTTCTCGCATATGTACTGGTATACCGCATGTATTATCTGAGATTTATCATCCCGCAAAATTTCCTCTAAGACTTTGACTGAGATAATTTTAGATATTTCAGCAGTGTTCCCCTGTGCCTATAAAAGTTTCCAGCATGATTAAAGCCCTTTTGTAATCTTTATAAGAAGTTAGGTTGCCAAAAGATTTTACACTTGTGACCACTCTTAGTCAGTGTCTTATGTCACTGCTGCAAGGAGATTTACATATTCTTTTTTACCAATAGATCTAGTTTTGATGCTTTGAATCCCTTCTCATCCCTCCTCACGCAAACAAAATCGCGTTTGAGCCCTTTTTAAAAGAAATACCACACAACTGTTCCTTCTATGATGAAAACCTGTCTAAAACAAAAATTCGACCGGTTTTATGAGGTACCGTTTCAGCAAGTTTTATCATATAAGATATTGTTTGTATCCAACATATTCAGGTTAAGAAGTCTGGGCAACCACCCCCCCCCCCACCCCCCGTTAAGAAGGCTGGTTACGCGTATGAAAAGTTAATATAAATCATCATAACATATACTCATTTAAGCAACTTGGAGGCGTCGAATAACCGATGAAGCACCTATCCGACTTGCAGGTTTCAAGGCACTGCTCGAGTGCTCGCACCACCTGTCCTGGAGCTTACGCGCGCGCACGCACGCGCGTGCGTGTGTGCCCAGGGTTCAGGTTACAAGGGAGTTGCGGCGGGTACAATGCACACAGAGCCCTTGCTTAAAGAGGAGTCCAATGAGACAAGAAGAAACTTATTTTAACCTCTGAAACAAAAGAGTATAGTCCCAAAAACTTTTGCAACCGGGCGCTAACGGCAATAGGAGCTTCTAATGGTGATAAAATACTTCTATTTACCTTAGAAAATAATTTAGAGCCCAGAAATTATTCTTTTTCAATCAGAAGCCCGGTCGTGTTGGAGCCCCTGACCAAGGCCTCTGGGGCAAGTATCATTCTGTGTTGCCCTCTCCTATTTATATCTATAGAAATTGCTCATGAATTATGCTTTTGTGTCTAGTAATAAATTTCATATATATTGTATATATACATAAATTTTGTACCGGGTACTAGTCACATCTGTATACAGGGTATCACAAGAAAGATGATTACAATTTTAAGAAAAATACAAATAGGAAAATCAGTAGGAAACTAAAGGAAACAATGATGGATTGGTTGACGGGAGTATGTTTGCAAACTGTCCCTTTATTTATCCTATGTCATAAGATATCTAAAAGAAAAATTTGCCCAACTGGTCATCATAAATGGTTTTAACTTCCTTTGTGAAAAGGAAGACGTCAGTAATGAATTTCTCTTTAAAACAATGGACTACTAAGTTGTTATAGTAGAAATTTAAGTTAGTTAAAAAACTAAAATTTAAGTTAGTTTTCTGGTGATGTAGCCTTTTTTGGGAAGGGGGAGGCAGACTCCCTTCCTAAATCGTTGAAAATGTTTTTGATCACTTTTATCCAATTTTAACCATTTGGCCCCTCTTAATCAAAATCCTGATTACCCCCTGGGGCAGCTGTCCCACATGCCCCTGCATTAGTCAAGCCCTGCCCCTGACTTTGAACAAGGATTGAAAAATTTATTTTATTTATTACAATTTATTTTTATTTTATTTACTTATTTGAAAACGGATGACACTTAGACAAGTTTGATCCCATTGTAAACGCATTAAAAATAAAAATAAAAATAAATAAATAAAATAAATATAGGTTCTAGAACATTTTCTAAATATAGGATAAGTGAACCTAATCCACATGCTGAGTATAGAAGTATAAGATGCGTGTATCCCGCGTCGAATTTTCTGTTATCAGGCTTAATTGTATCGGAACTGTTAGCAGGAAACACGTATTGGTGTTCGATATCAATACAAAATAAAATAAAATTGGCTATCAATGTTTCAATTTCCATTCATGATAAAAATGCAGGATTTCTTAATCTTATCAATGAAAAGTTGTCAAATGCATTCAAATAAAATGTCAGTTATGTGAAAATAATTCAAGAATTTATATCATGTTTAGAAATTTTTTTATTGTTTTATTTAATTAAAGAAATATATGAATTGTCTGTTTGCAAATCACTTTGACAAGTTCTTAGCGGAATAATCAAAATATCTTATTTTCGTTTGTTAATGGAAAATAAAGCTAAGTAGAATTTAAAATAATAATAATAGACTGTAGGAAAAATATTTAAAATGTTTATAATTTTATCTATAGAAAATGACATAGCTAAAAAGTTTTAAATGGTAAAAAAAAAGGGCAATTTGACTTTTTATTACTATAATTTTAAGTTTTCGGAAAATAAAATTACATGCATCACAATAAATAATAATTCAAATAGTTTTAAGTACTTTAAAAATGTATTTATTAATTTTTTTTAATTCTTTTGATTAGGTTTTTCATAGTAATTAAAATCTATTAGTCTTTAAACTAAATTTGATAATAAAAAAGATGCAAACCATGATTTGAAAACCTATATATAAAAAAGGTAAATTTATTTTCATGCCTTTGCAATAATTTGATTTTTGATTATAGCTACTTGTACATAATTAATACTTTCTCCAGAATGCAAGATTATTTAAACTTTACCAACAACAAAACACAGTTTATTTACTTTTTAGTTACATAACCATTTGAAAAAATATATATATATATTAAAGTGCTGCACTTCACATAATAAATTACAGCTGTGGGTGGTTTCCATATAGTTTTGAAGACAGATATGATTACTTGCCTCTATCATTCCATTAAAAAATTTTCTAAAAAGTATTTTTTAATAAAACAAAGCAATTGTTAACCCTTATCGGTCCTAAGTCACTGCCCACGTGACATCAGGACCAGCATCTCTTACATGAATTTTATTTGGTTGGCGCACCCCCCTTTTTTTTTAGTTAAGAAACACTTTTCCTTGTATTTTGACAACACGTGCATGAGAAATGTACTACAAAATTTATTTAAAAAATATAGTGGTGCGAATAGAATATAAAAATAGAATCATGTTTAAAAAACAAGCGTCCGATAAGAGCTAATACATCAGTAAAATAGCTTTCTAAAGATTCTGTTAAAGAAATGCACAATGTCACATATTTTAAACTATTATTTTTATATTTAAGAGAAACTGCCAGTTTGACAAGGCTATTTTTTTTTTTATCCCTTGAAAAAATTAAGTCTAGCCCTGCTCCAAGTCTGTAGACAAAAATATAAGCAAGGGCCCGACCCAGCCCTGCATAAGCCCAATGAAATAAAATCAGGCCAGGAAACCCCAGACAAATTCGGGAAAACAAAATAGAGTTGCAAAAAATTGTGCGCCGAAAACGGATTACTTAAAAAAGTTCACAGTGATCTCTGTAAAAAAAAAGATAAATGTTTCTTAACCTAGAAAAATATAATCTAACAACAAATAAAAATATAAAGTAGCTTTTCCCGAGTTACCTTACGATTCTGATAAGAGTTCTTTATGGTTAGAAACCTTGGAAACTAAAATATTTTTGGTTTATAAAAAGAAAATTTCTTTTGGTGCCACTGATTTTTGATGGTGTTGGTGTTATTTATGACAGCCGATTATCTGCACGAGGGATATAGGCCATAGGGGGAGTGCCCTCCGTGGGAGTCTTTCTAAGGGAACCTAACCCGTATTTACGCAAGTTTTCCCAACCACTGATTTTTGGAAATGTTTCCGAGTAGTTTTTATAGTGTACGAGTATTAACTCATTAAAGCCGGTTGGCAAGAAAACTTGCCATGCAAGGTGAGCAAAAATTTTAAATTTCAATACCAGTATTTTAGTTTGAAAATTTTCACATTATTTATAATCTCAAATTTTGAGCGATTAAATAATTCAAGATTACAAAGTCGCAAAAACTGGCGTCGAAGAATTAAAAAAGTGTAAAGGAGACTCGTCGTTAATGGTTTAATCAGTTTCCTGAACTCGGAAAGTAGGTTTTTCGGATGTTATCATTTCACAGGTAACGTGTGCGAACACATTGTGCGAAAACATTGAAAAAAAATCAATTTTAAAATTTTAGCTATGCAATTTCCCTCCAGGGACGCAACCAGCGTAAAAAAATTGTAATGTGAAATTTTTTTTATCAATACACAAGTTTAACAACGGCGGAAGTTTATTCTGAAGGTCATAAAAAATAGCTCTTCCAACAGTAATTAATGCAACTGTATTATTTTGTGTTGTCCTGTAAAAGAACTATAAATGTTAGATCCCATATTTTTAATGGACAACACAAAGCAGGCTGGCTGCAGTAAACTTTAGAAACATATGCAAATTTCAGAGTTTCAAATAATATAATGGCACTAAAATGCATTTTAAATAATGGCCAGCCACAGTCGAATTATTTTGAGCAGCCCTGTAAAATAATTATAAATGCTATATGCACCCTCTTCAAAGAAAAGACTGTAGCAACATATTAAAAATTACTTTGCCGGACAGTGTTCTATAAATCCTGCATTAGAGCGTTTAAAAAAAAATCATTACATAAATTAGTTTAAAAAAATCGTTACATTAGGATTTTTATTTTATATAGAGAGATTAGATATCGCAGTGCATTAATTACAGGATAAAAAGAAATAATTCGGATAGACGTTTTAGCTTTTAATTATTTTAATAGCCACAGAAATTAGTTAATATATTTATAGCTATATTCTATGATATATGCACCCTCTTCAAAGAAAACATGCTTAGGTGACTGTAAAAACATACTAAAATTACATTACCAGGCAGTGTTCTATAAATCCTGCATTAGAGTGTATCAAAAAATGTTTCATAAATTCGTTTCATAAAATCATTACGTAAATTAGTTTCATAAAATCGTTGCATAAATTAGTTTCATAAAATCGTTACATTAGGATTTTTATTTATATAGCGAGATTAGATATAAGACGCAGTTTATTAATTGCGGGATAAAAAGAAATAATTCGGATAGACGTTTTAGCTTTTAATTATTTTAATAACACAAAAATTAGTTAATATATTCATTGTTACCTATATTTAATTATTGAATATACGTTACTTTTCCATCGTCCTTAATGCTTAACTATAATCTGACAACTGATTTTCTTTTTTCTTTATTTTCTTTTTAAAACTTTCCAACATAGTTTTGAAAAGTGTTTATGACTTCGGTTTGTTGTCTATGGCTTTGTTCGCACTCCAACTCTATTTATATTTCTTCGATATGAATATATATATATACTATTGAGGTTCACTACAGCACGTTCTCTACAGAAGATGAAGTATGTAGCTGTGCTGTAATAATTCGTTTACAGGGTCTCATAAAAGAATTCCGTTACATTAAGGTATATCGGGAGAAATTGTTTGTGATGCATTTTAATGATACTACGCTACTTCAAACGTATTGAAATTGATATGCATCACTCAAGTGGACTACAGCTACAATATGATTTCTATTATATACATAGTGAGTAGCAGTCATAGTTCATTTACAGGGACACAAAATAATTCCGATACACTATGATAAATTGAGAAAAATTGTTTGTAGTGTATTTAAATGATGTTACATTACATCAAACATAATGAAATTAATTTGCGTTACTAAAGTGCTTTACGACATGCTTTCTATAGCTTGTGCAGTGTGCAGCATTTATCTTTCATTTTACAGAGTTACTAGCAGAAACCGCGTGTTTGCTCGCGTACTAGTTGAAATATGCTAAGTGATATTTGTATGTCTAATTTTTATTAGAAGATGTTATATTTTTAGGAATAATTCAAAAATTACTAATTAAGACACAGTTTGACTAAACTTCATTATTATTACACTACATTAGGCAGAAATCAGGCTTAAATTAATAAAAAGAACTAAAACTAATTCAAAAGGAATGATAATTTATAAAGTATTTTGAAGCTTTTATGCTCATTTAAGTATTCATTTGAAGTTTTGAATTTTTTAGAAACCGTTCTTAGTACGCATTTACATCTTAAAATTAACTACCATGTCAAATTCCAAGCTTCTTGTCTAGCGGTATACCACCTCTCTGGTTGCAGTGGCACTAAAATAAAATGCCTATGTTGTAACAGGTACTATCACCATTAATTTTCCAAAATTAATTTTGAAATCGGTTTGGTATTTCCTAATATTCCATAGAAAACGTAATTTAGAAAGTTTTTAAGGGCTTTTTTAGAACGTTTGTTGTTCTGCCAACGCAGCCAACGCTGCTAGCCCCAGGTGGTAGTGGCACTGGCATAAAGTATAGCCCGTGTAGGATCAAGGACTTTCACCATTGATTTGCAACCATTACTTTTGTAATCGGTTTGTTATTTCACTGAGATTGCATAGAAATCGTAATTTAGAACTTTTTTCGAACGCTTTTCGCTCCTTCCCTTCGCTTCACCCCTTTTACATTTCGAATTTATTTTCGACTGTTCTTAGGCGGCATTTATATTTTATAAGTAACCGCCATGCCATATTTAAAGTTTCTAGCCTCTTCAGTATCACAGAAATCGCAATTTAGAATGTTTTTTGCTCTTGCAACCCTCTGGTGGTAGTGGCACGACATAAAATATAGCTTATGTTTCAGCAAGTTCTATCACCAACAATTTGCAACCATTTTTTTTTTTTTTTACATCTGTTTGGTATTTCATAAGATTGCATAAAAATCTTAATTTAGAACGTTTTTCGCTCACTTCATTCTTTTAAATTTAGAATTTTCTTCCGACGGTTCTTAGAAAGCATTTGCATCTTTAAGTAATTGCCATGCCAAATTTCAAAATGTTAGATCCCTCAGTATGACAAAAACGCAATTTAGAACATTTTTTGCTCCTGCAACCCCCAGGTGGCATGAAAACAACATAAAATATACCCAATGTTGCACAGGTACTTTCACCATCAATTTGCAACCATTACATTTGATATCGATTTGATATTTCCTGAGATTGCGTAGGAATCGTTATTTAGAACGCGCATTTTCACTTTTAAATTTCGAATTTTTTAGGAAATGATCTTAGATATAATTTATGTCTAATAAGTAACTACCATGGCAAATTTAATGTATCTAGGTCCTTTAGTAACACAAAAATCGCATTTTTAGAACGTTTTTTGCTCCTGCACCCCCTTTGGGGTAATGACACCGATATAAAATATTGCCTATCTTGGAGCAAGGGCTGTCATCATCAATTTCCAACCATTATTTTTTAAATCGGTTTGATACTTCCTGAGATTGCGCAGAAATCTCAATTTAGAACGTTTTTCGCGCATTTTCACACCTTTTAAATTTCGAATTTTTTAGGAAATGTTTTTAGAGATCATTTGTATGTTATAAGTTACTATCATTCCAAATATCATGTTTCTAGGCCCTTCAGTATCATAAAAAGCGCAATTTAGAACTTTGCACCTGCAACCCCAAGGTGGTACTGACACCGACATAAAATAGAGCTTATGTTAGAGCAAGGGCTATCACCATCAATTTCCAATCATTACTTTTGAAATCGGTCTAATACTTCCTGATATTGCATATCGCCATTTAGAACGTTTTTTAGAACACTTTTCGTGCATTTTCACCCCTTTTAAATTTCGAATGTTTTAAGAAATGCTCTTAGAGATAATTTATTTCTTATAAGTAACTACCATGCCAAATGTCATGTTTCTACGCCCTTCAATAACACAAAAATCGCCTTTCCCCTTTGGGTTAGTGACCTGGACATGAGATATAGCCTATGTTCGAACGGGGACTAACAGTGGCGCAGCCAGGATTTCGTTTCGGAGGGGGGGGGGGGGGGGGTCCAGAATTTTTCCTTCAGGTTATATATATACTAAAACCTGTCAAGATGAAATCGTAAATATTGATCAAGAATTCCGTTTTACACAGGTTTTCGTGTTATCAGGTGTATTTGTATAGTATTCTTTTCCGTAGCACTATGGAACATTACTGTTTAAGACAGAATTCCTTTACAGGCAGGCTCCATTTTTACAAGTTTTGTGTACTTATATAAATATACTTATTTATGTCATATGAATAGAATAAAACTTCCCAAATAGTAATTGTCTATAACAGAATCCTGTCTTTAACGGAAGCGTTACATGGTCTTAATATGAATTGGGATACAATTAAATTTGCTGAAAACCTGTCTGAAAGGGGATTTTCATCGTTCTTTAGTGAAACATAGTGAAGCCTATGAAAGCGGAATCTTTCTATAACGGAATCCTGTCTCAAACGGAAGAGTTTCAGAATCCCTGCGAAACGAACAATAGATCTTATTGAGGTAGTGTACCTTATAGAAGCATAATTAATTACACTTCTTTCTATGGAAGCCTGTCTAAAATGGAGCTTTTTACCAGTCCCTTGCAATCTTGTCTTGACTGTGTATGTATAATAGACAGGGCCCGACTATCAAGTTTTTGTGCCCAGGGCACTTTCAAATTTTCGTGCCCCCTTAGATTGATTGATTTACTGATACTACTTTTTTCTTTACATATTACACACTTATTCGAAAAGTATCAACTCAAAAAATTAAGCTTTCCGGAAAATTGAAAAAAACGGTTCCAGGAATAAAAGTAAAATATTTTTTCTATTATTAACTGAAATGTGCTTTTAACCATGTATTGAGATATATTTTTGTCATTTCATCGTATCATTATCTCAAATATCACATCTTTTTCACAATTATAATTTTTTTAATGGAAATTTGGATGAAATTATGAAAAATTCTGTGCCCCTCAGATATTTCGTGCCCAGGGCACGGGCCCCGGGTGCCCGTGCGATAGTCAGGGCCTGATAATAGAAGTATTTCGAGTAACTTTAAGAATTTAGGTATATCCTTTTTAATTTCTTAATTTAACAAAAAGCATAGATAAAAAATGTAAGGCCAATCTCTATAACTGCAACTAATAATACATTGAAGTTACATTAATATTTACCAATGAAAAAGATTCACTGTGATGTAAAAAGATGAGCGCATACTGAAGAGTTAAATTTAATTAACCCATTCGCTGTCATCCACGAGTATACTCGTGGCTTTAATTTATTAATTACTTTGCCACCACTATTTTAGAATTTAAAAAAATGACTCATTTATTGGCAGAAACTTCGCTGTATTAGTAAAGCGAAATTTACCTTTCTGAATTTGTGGTAGCAAACGACTTTTAACAAAAAAAATTGAAAATTATTACTTTATAGTTTTGGCAGCAAATGGATTAAATCAAGTTTCATATTACATAACATTTGCCTACAATAAAGTTAGGATCAAGTGGTTAAGTTTAAAACAGCAATTTCCATGTTTAATTTCTTGCCATTGAATTAAGAACTTGTGCTGTAATAGATATTGGATAATGATTTCACATCAGTGTCAATTGCATGAGCCGTTCATGCGATCCGCCGCGCTCCCCATGGGAGTTTTTGAGATAAGGTTTTAACTTTTAAAAAAAAATCTTGCATTTTCAGCTACAGAAACTAGTAATGTAAGAAGCAAACACATCAAATATAGTTCATGCTGGAAAAAGCAGTTTTGTTACAATTGTCTTATTCAGCCATAATTCTTTTGGGTTTCCATGTTTCATGTCTCGCCACTTTTGATACCATATTCGATCTAATAGTTGCTTCCGATATCTGGTCGTCTTTAAGGAAGTTAAATTTTTGTAATAAGTTTATTTGTGATGGATTAGCACTTTTTTGGAAGTATTAGAAAGTGTAAAAATGGTTCATGGTGGTTTCAGTTTTTGTACTTCCCAGCCAATTTATTTTAGATGGTTCGAAACAGTTTTAGAACATTCCCAAGTTCAGAAGTAAGCTTCGGACGAGTCAGATTTATGCAGCTCTGGAAGGGACATTTAGGAGTTCCGTGGAAGGGGGTAACGCCCTTCTAGACCATTAATAATCATAAAATTCCGAATCTTCTGATTGCACCCTTAAACAACTTGACAGGAGGATCAAGAACCTCATCTCTGTATATTTCAGCATTCACAGTTGCACTGGTAAAAATGTGTCGGTCATTGCGGCCATTCAAAATTATGTCCGTTCATACCATGAGTCCACGACCTTTGTATCGATGCCTTTCACGGATGTTTCCAGCCTTATTGCGTGTGATTTTCTCCCTCCATATGGTAACACGTCTGCAGTAACTCTCTCAACAAAATCGGGATTCATCGGTAAAGAGAACTCGGCTCCAGTCCGTGGTACTCCAATGATGATGATCTCTGCACCACTTTACCCGGGCGCATTTCGCTACCGGAGTTAGTGGAACACAAATCATGGGTTTCCTTGCATGCAGCCTGTCACTCACAGTAAACCAGGATAGTCGAGTTCTTGCTGCTGCAGCAAACTCCCTGCAATCTGAACTGACGTCAATTGCCTATTTCTTTTAGCAATCGTTGGCAAATTATAGTCCTGAGAGCCTATTGTGGTGCGTTTTCTACCTTGACTTGGTTGTTTGTGGACATTATACCAGTGTCTTTAAACCGTTTCCAGATTCTTCACATGACGCTTTTGGCTATTTTTAAGTCTTTACAGACCCCTAAGAGTGTCTGTCCTGCTTCCTCCCTACCCCACGCAATTTCTCAAAATCGGTCAAATGTCTTCTGGACAACATATTCCACCTACTAGAAGTGAAAGCTTTACCTAATTACATGTACAATCCTTAAAATTAGACTTCAAATTACCCACGTGCGCTCCTTTTCACACGTGACCCGAAAGAACGGGCTGAGGTTGAAAAATTTGCATATATTTCTGTAGCGAATGTTAATCCCATCGGACTACGTGATAACGTTGGCATTCAAACGTTAGCAAGCACAAATATATAGTGTTGTTTTCGTCGAACCTTGAATTGTTTTCCTTTGAGATAGGTCATCTTCACAGATTTTCCTGTAATAGATTTATGCTCTTCAGAGGTGGTGTTATAGCAGCGGTTTCCAACCTGGGGTAGCGTACCCCTGGGGGTACGTGGCGGGTCTGCTGGAGGTATGTGAAAATAATATCGGCAATGGCGGAAGTCACAAAAATATTAGGAATATCAATGTAATTTACATCGATTTATTATATGGTTGTGATAAGAAGATTACTAATGAAAAAAAACATGTTTACGTTATTTTCTTGAGTGGAGGGGGGAAGAGGGGCGTGTTTATGAGAAATGGGGGTACTCCGAAATGAAAAACCTAAGAAAGGGGTACGTGAAAGAAAAAAGTTTGGAAAGTGAGTACGTTTTAGCAGTTTTAAGGGATACTATGAAAACGGAAAGTATTTATAACGGAAACCTGCCTAAAACGGAAAAGCTCATAGTCCCGAAGAAAGACATACCTTTGAATTATACCTTCTAAGACGAACACCTCTCTAAAGCGGAATTTCTTATAGATCCTTTGTGATTCTGTCTTAGCAGTTTTTACTGTTGTATTTGTATCCATGATTCAGTGAACCAGGTCTACTTTCGGGGGGAGGGGGTCCGGACCCCCTGGACCCCCCCCCCCCCTTGGCTACGCCATTGGGGACTAACACAATCATTTTAATACAATTACTTTTGAAATCGGTTCGGTAGTTCCAGAGATTACCTTCTACAAGCAAACAAACAAACAAACTTTACTTCTTTATAATATTAGATAGATAGATTAAAGTGCTATTAAACATGAAAATTTGAAGCAACAAACATTGCCTGCATTGCGTCAGTTTTCCCGGAGATAACGTAACGCTTTTTAGTTTTCCAAACATTTCATTGGTTGTTCCGGGCAACATAGCTAGCTCATCAAAGACATCGCAGGCGACAAAATTCCTCCGACAATAGAAAGTTGCTTGCTTTTCGAGCAACTCTTTCAAAAGCATAGGTTAACACTGATGTCGCCCGAAAGTAGCGGCAACTTTGACGTCCCGTGTAACAGCACTTTTAAACTTAGCATATTAAATATTATGCGTTATACATCAATTTTAAAGATCATAAAAAGGAACAGGGCTGCACAAAAGAATTCGTAAGCATTACCGTCTGTGGGCGAGGGCGTGGACAGCTTAAAGTATGCTTTGAGTCACGTTATGTGTTTTCTAGCTTTCACTATGCTAAAAGATGATAGTAGAATATAAATAAATTCACACACAACACAGGACTGCGCAAAAGAAATTGAATACTGTGCCGTCTATGGATGAGGGATGAAAGTGCGTTTTTGTCGTGTTAAGCGTTTTCCAGCTGAATTAAATTTTAGTTATGTATGTGTTATAAAATTGGTAAGATGCTCTATAAACTTTTTCAATTAGTATACTTTCTCCTTAGTTGCTAACTCAATTTCTATATCTGCCCCAAGTAGCACTTAAAATCGTTAGAACCTCAGAAGAGCCTATCAAGTATAGCCTAATTTCGATAATCATCAGTGTAGACATATGTTCGGTGTCTTGACACTTCCCAAACATCATAATTTCCTTTCCATAACAAATCCCAATTAAATTCAGAAGGAACTCGCAACACATGGCCCAATAATCAAGTATTTATAAGTTTTAAATTTCGGAGAACATGAACATGTAACTTACACTAAATTGAAAGCCAATTATCCAAGATTACTTGGGAGTATCTAATATAAAATAGTCTAAGGCTATCAATTGTAAGAAATTAGTTTCGCCAAGTGGTGATCTCTCTTGGAACTTTAAATTCAGGCAGATTGCTACGATCCACCCTTTCGAGCAGACGGGATTGGGGCTGCTCGAATGGACCCCGGCGGGCGCCGCACAGTGGATCAAAGTATAGGCGATGCCGAACATAGGATTGTCACGATAGTATAAGCCTACATATATGATGTTTTTTGTTATTTTTAGGTTTAAATGAGTAAAATAAATGGTACTGAAAGTATCTCCATGGCTTTTTCGAACAATTTCGCGCTTTTTTGCCGCAAATAGAAAGTTTAGGGAGATGATGAATAACTAAAATAAACTGTAAAAACAAAGCATGCAGTTTTTACTTATATCCAAATGACATTTGTGGAATATTTAAAGCATTTGTTTAATTTTTAATTGGCAACATATACATAACTCTTTAAAATTGTTCTACAAAACTTCAACATTCTAATGCAGCATTTTAGAACTTATTTCAGTGCATATTTGTTATTATTGGGTTTGAGTTTTTTTTTAATTATCTTGTAGTAATATTAATTTTAGCATATTTCTTTTTTATTTGAAACAAGATTATTTCATTTTGTCTATTTTTTATAATGTTTTGACATATGATAACAAACAGAGATATGATTTTGTTTCTGAAAAATTTAAATAATGGTTTTAGTTATGAAAAATCAATGCTTAGTTTTGTAAGTGAACAGTGTGGACTAATTGCCTCAGAAATTGATGGAGAAAATTTAAAGGGGCATTTTGTGTAAATGCAAAAGCTAGCTGGCTGAAATCTGCACGAAAATTAGATCGTTTTAATAATAAAAACTATTCTGCACTTCAGTGTTCCTTTACAGACGGTAATGAGCTTTGCAGATGAAAATTTGCAGAAATCATCACGAAAATCTTTTTCAGACGTAACCGAAACTCATGAAAGAAGACTAACTTAAAGTTTCAGAGAGGATACTTCTGGAGAACCTAAATTAAGAAGAATCAAAGGGTACATTTTAATACGAATTCAGAAAAGAATTAGGTTTGCTAATAGATGTCGTTAAACGGGGAAGTGGTTTGACACACGATGGAAACACTGCAAAAAGACTTTAGTTGAGTTTGAAAAAACAGCTGAGATTATTGGATTGGATAAAGAACTTATTAAGCGTTTTGCAATTTTAATGGTGATTGCCTGTGGCGAAGTAAGTAATGCCGGAAAATTTGGCAATTTTGCACTGGCAACAGCTAAACAATGTGCCTCAAAGTACGGTTGGTATTATGTGCCAAGCTTCTGTACATAATTACTAACTCTTGAAAAGGATATGATTACAAATTTTGCTGTTCCAATTGAATAATTATAGGAAGAAGGTAGCGAAGCTCGAAATAAAGAGTTTCGAAGGTACCGTGAGTCTCATAAGCGAAAAATAAGTCGAAGAGCATCTAAGGAAGACATATTGCATCATTTGCTAATAACATGTGACGGTTTGATTTCCAGTATTAGGCACAAAATAAAAAACATTCAAAGGAACAGAAAATTTCTAGAAGCATTGGGACTTTTAATTTAAAATATAACACTTTATCACTGACATAGCACCGCATCCATTTATTAGAGTACATTTAACCCTCTGTGAGCCTTTGCACTTTTCAGCATTTTCATGTAAACGTTTATATAACCCGAGCTACAAATATATTAAATTAAATTTCACAGTTTAATATTAAATTAGTTTTTTACATCATTTCATCCTAGAAATTTCTTACACTATAATCTTCTTTAAAAAATATTTTTGTGTACAGCAAATTTAACATGTTTTCTGGAAACTGAAAATTACGTAATAGTAGCTTCAAGTCCATTTATTTCGAAAACGCGCAGGTTTGCGCAAAAAATCCTCTATACCACATTAAAATATAGGCTTTCAGGAATACCAGCATGTGCTTGAAATTTCAAACAACTTTAAACAATTTAAGTTACGTAATTTTGAAAATTATGAATCCTTTAATTCTATACATGTTGTTCATAATGTAGAATGAGACATAAAATTCAATCAAAATGTAGCCACTAGTGGTTTAAAATGTGTTTCAAGAAATTAATAATGATATTTGAAATGAGTTATTAGTAGAGGTTACTTAGGTTTTATTTCTGAGCACAGCAAAAAGTCACTAAATTTCGCAGAAAAATTCCTCTGCTGAAAGGTGTATATTCCGAGCTATACAAATACGATATAATTTTGTATAATTTAAAAAATAAACGTATATTCGTATTTTGTAGATATTCTTTTAAAATATCATTGCAAAAAATTAGTTTTTTAATGATTATTTTTTGGCTCCATGTTCGCATTTTCTTAAGGATTGATCCACTGTGCGCCGCCTTGGATGACTGCGACTTCAGTTAAGATGCCTCTACGCCCAATAAAGAAATGTATGAGCATTGAACAAACTGTGTTTTCTTTAAGTACAAATGCCACCAGCCACGACACCAAGTTTTATATCACATGTATTAATGTGGTGTATTAGATTTTTATACATAAAGGGCTCCTCAAAAAAATTCTTTTTATTTTTATAGACGGGATTTCCAGAAAGTGCATTTTCAACCGTGTTGCACGTTATTCTGCTCAAACAAATTTTACAACATTACGAGGTTCTAATATAATACAATATAATTAAATTTATATACATGGCTACAAAAAAGGATATGGATAAATTGTCATATATAGATGGCAGTTTATGCGTAAGTAATGGTAATATCTTTATTATAATGTAGATATGGTAGGTTAATTGTAAATATGGTACCATAGGTAATATATTTTTACAACGGTAATTATTTCAAAGAAAGGTATTTTCTAGATTAATTAAATTTTAGTTTTACTTTGTGGTATGTATAAAAATTTGGATACACATACAAGGCTGCATAAAAAGATTCGCATACGTTGTCATCTATAGACAGTAATTCCAGATAATAGATATTTAACGGTGTTCTTTGTTTTATAAATTTCTTATTTAGATATCTCAATTTATTGTGTGAAAAAATTAAATTTCGTAACAATGTTCTCTTAGACCTGGAAAGTATTTTGTAATCTATACTTTATGCGTGATTTTTCGTTATTGTTTCAATTCTACATACAAAATATATTACTAGTCGGATGTACCAATCCCAAAACTTTCTTCTATCTCATACATGTTCATACATTGAAAATTCGCTATCACACTGCCAAAATGAAACGGCAATCTATGCCCATCATGAGGATTCTAAAGATATGAAATTCTCGAGATATGGCTATCTCTGAAATCGTGTAAATCCAGCAAAATTCAGCCTAGCAGCGCCACCTATTGGGTGCTTTATACCAAAACCTATGTTACACCAAAACCACCAAGCAACCACTTATGTCAAAGTCTAACTGAATCTGAAGTTTGGGGAAAACCCGTGCATTAGTTTTTGAGATATAGTTATTGCGAAAATCATGAAAATTCCAGCATAGCAGCGCCACCTATTGGACGATTAACACCAAAACCTGATCAGCAACAACTTGTGTTAACATCTAACTAAATCTGAAGTTAGATGAAAATTCGTGCATTAGTTTTTTGTGACAGAACTATTGCGGGAATCGTGCAAAATGCAGCACAGCAGCGCCACCTGTTGGGCGATTTACACCAACACGTAATCAGCATCAAGTCATATCAAGGACTAACTGAATATGAAGTTTGATGAAAATCCCTACATTAGTTCTTGAAGTTAGTTCTTAGCCATTGCGGAAATCGTAAAGAATGCAGCATAGCAGCGCCTCCTGTTGAGCGATTTGCAGCAACACATAATCAGCATCAAGGCATATCAAGGACTAACTGAATCTGAAGTTTCATGAAAATCCGTGCATTAGTTTTTGAGATAGAGCCACTGCGGAAATCGTAAAGAATGCAGCATAGCAGCGCACCTGTTGAGCGATTTGCACCAACACGTAATCAGCATCAAGTCATATCAAGGACTAACTGAATCTGAAGTTTCATGAAAATCCGTGCATTAGTTCTTGAAATAGAGCCATTGCGGAAAGCGTAAAAAATGCAGCATAGCAGCGCCACCTGTTGAGCGATTCGCACCAAAAACTAATCAGCATCAATTTGTATCAGGGACTAATTGAATATAAATTTTTATTAAATTCCGTGCATTAGTTCTTGAGATAGAGCGCCCACAAAATTTGTGTCACACAGACAGACAGACATTTTGTAAAAACATGTTTTTCGGGTTCTCTGACCCCTAAAACGTGTAAATCCGTCGAAAACCGGAATTCTAAAGTTTTCATGAATCCAATACTTTATTTTGTAAAGATAGACGAAAGTAACTAGTTACAAATTTCAAGAAATCATTGAAAAGATTAGAAGTAAAAAAACTGAATAAGCTAGAAATAAGTAGCTTATTTTATGTTCATAATTAACTTTTGGAGAATTAAAAAATAATAATAAAATGCGAATTTCATTTGTTCGAAATAAAGGGTAATTATTATTTATTGTATTAATACTGTTATTAGTGATATTTTCTTAAAATTATAACAATCCCTAAATAAAATCTATTGCTTCCGGAGAGAATAAAATAACAGTTTTCTTGCAGAAAAAAATGTCAGCATTTATGACGCACCGATACAAAATAAAGTATAAATGAAAACAAATATTACAGTATTTTGAATACTGTTGGATAAAAAATGGAGAAAACACTGCACCTATCTTTTCTTCATGGTAAAAATTAAGAAAAAAAATTCAAAAACATACTTAAAAGTATGCTCGATCGTTTAATATTCTCTTCAGAAAAGTACGTAAATCCGAATTATGATTTTGCAGAAACGCGCCGCATGCATCTAGGACGCATGCGTAGAGCCTTCGGAAAGTTCAGTATTCAGTTCGCAACTATGTTTTCATTTGTCATTCTGATTCGCAATGACCAGCTTTATCCCCTTGCACGCATTACCTTCGGAAGGTGTATGTTATGTAAGGATAGGGAAACCCTTTGTTTATTTTTCGCACTTACTGCGCAAAAGGAGAGTTTCTCGTCTGCAGGAGGCGCAGTGCAGCAGCCACCGCACTGCACATCGTCTGGTGGTCTCGTCACACACACGTATTAGATGTTAGCAATTGGAAAGTACGGTTCGCTAGAACCAATCACGGTGAACCAGCGGAGACCACTAAAAGGAACGCATCGAAAAGCAAAAATTCTGCTCCTAGCTTGGAGCTCTTTCCGTTGTCTGAGAGCGCACTAAGATTTTTTTTATTTACCAGTATCGCCCGTGCAAGATAAATTTTTAAGCACCATCAACTTAAAAAAATAAAGAGATTAAACAATTAAAAAATATTAAATACTAAGAAAAAAGAAAGTTTCCTGAACCTCCTTTTAAGATATATTTTAAACACATGAGAGTGAAAAGAAAAACGAAAGTAAAAATTTATCACCAATAATTATCATGGGAGGTTCAGCGAAACAAGAACTTCCTGATGAAAAATTCTCAGTTCCTCTTTTTTATACATTTTAATTATTTTAAGTTCCTTTGTGAATAATAAATGACTTTTTTTTTTTCATGCTTATCAGAAAAAAAAGAAAAATTACTTAATTAAATGTCAAAATCATCATTTGTAAAAATATAAATCAAATAATTATTTGTAAATATATAAAATACTAAAACTTAAACCTCAAGCCTTTTTTCCCTATGTACTATTTTACGTATATACAACGTTGGCGAAACTTTGGCAAAGCTTTACCGTTAGCAGACTCTCATTGATTGCCCGCGAGCAGAGATTCCTAGCTGCTAAGCTCTAGTTCACACACAGAAAGAGATCCGAATCTTTTAGGGATGTTTCTATGGGTACGGGAATCTACAAGAGGGGATACAAGCATGTTTGAGCTCTAATATGCAAGGAAATGAATTTTTCATGTTATAATAAATAAATAATTGATTGTTTCTTGCATATTTTAACTCTTAAATAATTTATTTTCATCGTATCCTGTGTTTAAATCGCAGAACGAAAATATTATAAATTATCTATAGATGATAGAATTCGTTAAATGCAAATAAATAAAAGCTATGCTTTTATTAGTGTACTGAAAGTAGAAACTATTTTTTTTCTATAAGAAAATCTTGAGGTTGAAGCAAAAATCCTATATGCGGAAGGTGCCGATAGCAACTTTAGCTAAATTGCAATTTTAATCTCTCTTCTCACTCTCTCTCCCTCCCTTACTCACATTGTCACATTCACTCCCTCACACGAAAACTCATTCATTCATTTATGATTATATTTTAACTTTTAATTGAACGTTTACGAATTTTATGTCTTGATATTCATTGTGGCTTAGTTTCCTTATCTTGTTACTTTTCAGTGCCTAATGCTTTCATGACGTGTGTGTTACTCCACACTGTAAAAAAGGACTAAAAAAAGGAAATTCTACTGGCAATCGAGACGCCAGTACTATTTCCGTATTTTAACGGAAAATTTCCCCCATAAATTCAAGAAAAACGGAAAATTTTCTGTAATTTATGGAGAAAAATTTCCGTAAAAATACGGATTTCTGGAATTTATGGGGGGAAATTTCCGTTAAAATACGGAAATAGTACTGGCGTCTCGATCGCCAGTAGAATCTCCGTTTTTTAGTCCGTTTTTTTTTACAGTGCAGATGTTTGATATAAAAAAAAATAATTTCTAGTTTTTAGTATGTTCATAAAAGTATACGTTTTAAATAATTATAAGCTGAATCCTGTTGAATTTCGACGAAAGAAATTGTTTAAAAAGGAATTGTTACATTGAATTTATAATAAACCTATGAAAGTAAATTCATCATACCATTGGTTAGTTTAACTCTTAAAAAAATATTACTTTTCATCTAATGTTAACAAAATGCTATATTCCACAAACTTCGACCGTTCAAATTATTGAAAAATTAAACTGAATTAGTATATATTTAATCAGAATAAGTAATTATGATGAAGTTATCAATTGAGACTCTTATATTTAGTATTGTCGAATGAAAGTCAGTAAAAACTATTTCACTTTGACACAATCACAAAATTATTTTTTGCATGACATTTAAAACTAACGTCACTTTCAGTGTCTCAAAATTTACGTACGCACCACTTATATTTATGTTCATCATTTCAAAAATAATGCAATGCGCAATAGGTTATTAATACATATTCAGTATACATACTCTAAATCGGCACGACTTTTAGAAAAAAAATACTATTCCTTGTTTTATCACTTGTGATGTTTACATTAATCTGGTGAAATTTCAGAATGACGTATGAAACAGGAAACTTTGAAAAAGTCATAATGAAGTAATGGACGAAAATGTTGAAGTTGCTGAAAGCAATACAGTTAACGATTGAACTAAAAGATTTTTTAGGTTGTTTGCCTTTAGAGAAAGAACCCCATGTCACAACTGAATCGAGAAGAAACAGAGCGAGTTGAAACAGATTTTGATGAGCCGACAGAGGAAATTTTGACAGGTGAGGCCGTCATTCAGAGTGTTATCAACAGTGGTGTAGTCCTGGAAAATAAAGTGGGGGGACGCTTAGTCCTGAACATAAGGTCTGTGTCATATGGGTCAAACCTCTTTTTAAATCTTGTCTTCCACCATCTTGAATTGCCGAGAAAAATAATTAAAAAATTAAACATAGTTTAAATTAAATTTAAACTTCCAAAAATCACATTTTATAAGGTTTTTTCTAGAAATATTTAGGTTTGAAACCCTAGTAAGTACATTACTTCTAACATGTAAGTGCAATATGCGAATGTTTTTTAAAGATTCGAATTCTAAAGAGGTGAAATACAAAAGAAAAGTTCTAAAATCATGGTTTCATCATGATTTTAGTTGAATTATCCTAGCAAAGAACTCAACGAATTCAAGTAACGAATCTCAATATCACACGTCATTTTCGATATATTTAACACGTTATAATATATTAAAATTTTCAATTTTGTTGGAAGATATAAAAATTCAATGTTTTTATTCTTAAAATCGTTAGTTTATTAGAGAGCTTGTTCTTTAAAAATAATAATAGGTTTGGGAAATCTGCGTACTCCAATTTCCTAGCGCCCCCCTTGAAAATAAAAAAGTAAGGGGACGTTTGAGGTAAAATAAAAAAGTGAGGGGACGCCATCCGCCCGCGTCCCCCTCGACTACACCACTGGTTATCAACCCAACAGCCCCCAAAGACTTAGATGAAAATGATGTGGACGAGACGAATAACATCAGTCGGAATCAAGCAGCTGATGCCTTGAACACATTTATCGAGTTTTCTAAGCGCCACAGTTCGTTCAACGATGCGGAAATTATGAAACTGCACATAATACAAAATGACCTCGTAAAAACAGAAGAGAGAAGACTACTACAAAACCAACTGATATTCGAGATTTGTTTAAGATGGCTTCTTCGAGCAGGCTAGTAGGTCATGTACATATAATTTACTTTATTGAGTATTTTTTTTTTATTCTATTCAAGCTGTTTAAAGAATAAAAAACATGCTTCCGCCAAAAATATTTTTATAAACATATATATCCACATGAGAAGAACACTCTGTATTTTTTTCAGATTTTTCTGAATATGCTCGTATGGAGACCTTCCATGTCAGTACTGGCGAGTAAAAATTCCAGAAGTTTATATCTTTTAGAGGCATTCGTAATAAAACATCTAGTTTTATCAAAGAAAATGATTGTTTTCTTTTAAATATGGCGTAATTTTGCCTCACTGAATCATTTCAGCGTCTCAAACTCATTAATCAGCGGAAAGAAAAATCATTAAATTGCAACAGCTTTTAGAGAAAAAATGCATGTTTTTTAAAGCGTGGCGTCATTTTCTGTTGAATTTTTTTTAAAGTTTTTTTTAAATTTTTATGAGAAATGGCATCAATAAAGATAAACAAACCACATTATTTCCCTTTTCTTTGCAACAATGGAAGTAATCTGATTGCCACCATTTGAAGAAATTTCATAGAAAACTTTTAAAATTTAAATATAAAAATGGAAATATTTTACAAAATATTACTGCGGGCACATCCGCAAAGAAACGGCTTTCATTAAAAAAAAATATTTATTAAAATTGGTTCGGCAGAAAGCTCAGGGCAGATAACTAAAAAAAACAGCCTTGTCTTTTAAATACCGTGTTTACTCGCGTAATAGTCGCACTTTTTTTTGCCAATTTTTCATTGTGAAAGTCTAGGTGCGACTATTATGCGGGGAAATCTGCTACATAATATTGTGCCCTCTAATGCTAAAACATTACTGGTATATATATATATAAATTAAAAAAAAAAAAAAAAAAAAAAAAAAAAAAAAAAAAACACACATTATAATAAAATTAGTAACTTACCTAATGTTTCCAGATTATGTGCTGTTTATTAAATACCATTTTTCTTTTTATGGTAATATTTTTATATGCATAAAATTTACAAACAATCTTTGTGAAAATGTTGACAAAAAATTCTCATAATAAATCACTTTCACTAAAGGTATCAGTATCACTATTGTAACGTGAATCGGTGTCTGAAGAATCTCTGTCATTCCATAAAATATCATCTTCATTTCCGTCCAAAGCATTGAAGATACCTGCATGTCTTCTTAAAATAAATTTTAAAAAAATTGACGGTTTTATCCACTTCGAAAAGGGGGTGCGACTATTAATGACGATTTTTTCTGCTTCAAAACGTGGGTGCGACTATTACGCGAGGGCGACTATTATGCGAGTAAACACGATATATAGATTTAAAAATATCTTTGACTATATGGGACGCCTGTATTTAAATAATTAATAATCAAAGTTTTTTTTTTTTTTTTTTTTTAATTTTGTGAGACTTGAACTCGTGATCAAAGAAATCTTATGAACAAGACTCCCTTATCATATTATATGATAATATGATAAGGGAGTCTTGCTTATGAAAATACTTTTGCTAGAAATCGGGGCTGTCCTACTCGCCGCCTGCGAACCATATGTGACACAGTACTGTACTAAATATGCCCCTTCAGAGAATCAAAGCTTTGTTTAAAATCTCGAGATTTTAATGTATTTTTTGTTTGTGAGTTTCATAATACATTTATTGTAAATATTGCTAAAGTTGATGCGAGTATAAATCTTTTGTTGAAAAAATGTGTTCAATGCATTTCCTATATTACACTGATCGGTTAAACCGTTATAACAACTCGTGCGCTACTGCCTGAAGTATAATTCTGCTTGACACGCTGGAAAGGCACATAAGGAAAAGGCATCATGTTTACAAAATCACAATGGCGGGGTAGACGTAAAAATTTGTCATACCCGAATCGACTGCCAAGAAACAAAACTCTAATCTGAGGAGCCCGAAAATGTAAACACTTATCAATCAGATTCATAACCAAAAATTTAGAGCGAATGGTCAATACGTTTGGGTAAAATATGGTTATCTGATCCAACGCAGAACTTTAGTTGTTGCTATTACACCTTTCAACATTTTACAATAAAGTATGTATGTATATAATTATCTCATTTTTATTTTTCATTTCTCTTCAATATATTAAATAGAGATTAATATCCATATTATTATAAAATGAGACTTGACAGCATATTGAAATTAATGAACAAAGAAGTTATTTTTTAGTTTGATACTAAGTTAATTTGAATAAATATATAAAAAACTATTTTATTTATTCATTCATTTATAAAAAATACTCACCCTACGTTTCCTAATAAGATCGAAGTGAGCAGATGGAATTTTACATCCTGTCTCTTCTCCTACAAGAAACAGGAGCTTTAAAGATTGTGGTCAATCGAATAAGCATTCATTGATAGGAGTGCACATGAGTTGTACACAAAACATAAGGTTTTCGGTAACATCTGGCCATTGTGACGACATACTAGGACCGACACATATAGGTGCAGATTTACGGTCGCCAGTCGCCACGTGGCGACTAAATTTTTTGCTGTGGCGAGTAACTTCCAGTGTCTTAGTCGCCAGAGATCAATTTCCAGTGTTCCCAATCCCCGTCGCGGAATTTTGATTTTTTTTTTTTCTTTTGCAAATAGAAAAGCACCTGCTCTTTTCACTGGCCGAGATTTTATAAAGGTCAAGTATGACCTTGATAAAAAGTCGGGGAATTTTTGCGATCTCAGTTACCGTCGTGAACGTTGCCCCTGTGATGTACTGCTTTCTTGCCAAACATTATGTTCGAATATAATTCTGAGCATGTCCACTCCACTACAAAGCTTAGCAGTAGTGAAAAATAATCTTACACATTCCTAAATTTTTTTATATGTGTACTTTTATATGACAAAATGAAAATAAGAAAAAAGTTTTCCTAATATTTCCCATTATCATGACTGCTTAGCTTATACATGTTTTGTTATTCAATTGTGTCTTGTCCAACTTTATCTTCTGACTTTTCCAGATTTATATTATACTTTTTTTAATAACAAAGTTTCAAGAATTTTAGGATTAAATTAAGTATACACATTTATTGTAATGAGTCTGTGTTTTGTTGTACATGTGTATTTATTAATTAAATTATTTTTCAATTTGAATTCCTGAGTTTTTTTTGTTAAGTCTTTTCCATATAAACACTATTGTTTTATGAGTTTGTTTCACAATGTGGGCACTAGATTCATTAGAATTTCGTTAGGAGCCAAAGTGGCGACTGGATTTTTGGGGTTTAGGAGCCGCTGGCTCCTTAAAAATTTTGGGAATCTGCATCTATACCGACATGTAGTTGAACTTTCTTGTCACAGAGTAAGGAATGAAATTTTAATTTAGATTAAACTCATAAAAATTTTATGTAATTTGGCTTGGGTATGGTGAAAAAGCATTCAACGTCCTGCGTAAGGGTTACATGAGACGAGTCTTGGGGACCCCTGAAATTTGGGACACCTGGCAACACTACTCCTAAAGCCTATGTAAACATTGGCCTACTACAAGGTAGCATCCTCTCGCCATTCCTTTTCATGCTGTACATTTAAGATCTTTTTCAACTTTTAGAACCAGATGTCAAAATCCTTATTTATGTTGATGACATTGTCATTTATGTGGATGGAGGCAGTGCAGGTTGTACAATAAAACAATTATTCCAAGAAATATCAAAAGAATAACCATGTGGTTGAATTTTTGGAAATTAAGTCTCACTCCTAACAAATGCTCCTCCATAAATTTTTTTAGACAATGTCAAGAGATTGAACCTATCAAAATTCAGGGTTTTGAGCTCAACTGGCTAATGATATTAAATTTCTTGGCATCTACTTCACTAAATCATTGTTCCTCAATATGGAAAGGGCAGCTGATGTCACTGAGGGGAAGCAAGAAATACCTGTCCATCTTTAAAACTGTTCAGGCGATCTGATTGGTCTACGATTAACATGTCTGTGATATGATTGGTCATTGTCAACATGGCGATTTTTACAATGATTGCTAGGGCACAAATATAGATTAGTTGAGAGAAGTGTTTGTAAACATGTCCTTTCCTTATAAGCAGATTATCTGTTTCAAGCACAAAGCATTTAAATGTCTCAATCTTATTAAAGCACTATAGCTAAATATCAATATCTTAGCTCAAAAATTATTCACAGGTTTTGGATGACAAGAAATGTATATATTTAAACTTTGAATCCCCTCCCTCTCCCGCTGCAGTTATTTCGAGCATTTTTACTGCTCAATTTTATATAACATATGCAAATCTTTAAGCATTTGGACAATTATAGGCTGTTAAATTTATTATATTTTTGAGAAAAATAACATTTTGTAATGGAAGGTGAAATTCTGTTACTCAAATGAAAAAAATCTTATGAGAACTTTTACCACTGAAAATTTTGCAATTTTTTTTATTTAAAAATATAAATTTAGAGAAAAGCGATTTAAAGATATAAAATCATACAAATTTGATGCTTATTTATGGTTATTATCATGGGCATGGGCAATGCCAGACATCAGTTAGTTTTTAATAAGTATATCACAAATTTAGTGAAATTTAATTATTCCATAGATGCTAATACAGTAGAACCCTGGTAATCCGAACAAATTTTATTTTCGAAAATTATACTTGAACAGATTAACTGAAAAGATTAACTTAGAAAAATTTTCCAGATTACAGAATGAATGTCAGGAAAAACGTGTAGAAGTTAGAATTAAGCGAAAAATGGCAGTAAAGCATATTTTTTATTCTTTAAACAGCTTGAATACAATAAGAAAAGATACTGAATAATATATATATATATACAGGAATATAAAATGAAAATGTGCACTATAGGCCTATTCATAGAAGCGATCTTTAAAAAAAAATCTCGAATATCAGTTTGGCAGTCACCATAAAATTCTTTTCTAAAATCCAAAAAGTATTTAATTCTGATGATAAAAATTTATTTTTCTTTCAACAGTTTGATTTCGCAAATAACCTACAGAAATGCTTTTTTTTCTTTCTCGCTCATCGTCGACGTGACTGAGATGTTTATAGATTCGCGATTTTGAACTGTTTGTAATGGGCTGTTATGTAATTCCTCATTCCATTCCATTGGATTCTGATAAACATCAGGAGTGAAACAAAGAGTACTATTTTTTCCAAAAGTCGTGCCGGATTATCCAGCATGCCAGAGCTTAGGATGCCAGATTAGAGGATGTTTACTGCACTACTCAGTACTTATAACTTATGCTATTTTTGCACGCATCTTTTTCTTTTCTATTTTTATAGGAATTTTGGGTAATCCAAACAGGCATCGGCCCCAATTAGTTTGGATTAGCGGGGTTCTACTGTATATAGCTATTATAGAAATCATGGAAAGAATACTCCAGAAGAGTCACTTGTTAGAAAGATGCACCCAAACTTAATCAGTAACAATTTATAGCACAGTCTAACTGTGTTTGATAAAAATTTATATTTTGATAAAATTTTGATAATTAATTTGATAATTAATTTCAAATTTGATAAAATTTCATCCAATACAGATACCGATATAGCTATCATGGAAGTTGGGAATAACAGCAACACTTCTGTTGTGTTACATACACCAAAATTTTATCAACTCCTATATGTTCCAAAGCCTAACTGAATATAACGTTTGATGAAATTTCATTCCACAGATGCCGAAATATAGCTATCACGGAAATTGTGAAAAATACAGCATACCACCTGTTGACAAATCATACCCAAACATAATCACCACTAATTTTTATCAAAGTCTAACAAAATATGAAGTTTAATAAAATCCTGTGGATTTGCTCTTGAGATAAGAGTGCCCACAAAATTTTTGTCACATACAGAGAGACAATTTCCAAAATTTAGTCAAATAGTGATCAGGATATCTCAAAATGTGTAAATTCATCAAAAAACAGAAGTTAGAAATTTTCATGATTCCAGTACTTTCTTCTCATATATATAGAAGAAAGTAAAAATAGAAAATCCTTTTTAAAACATCAGATTAGGAAGTTTTTAAATAAATGTAACTAAAATAAAATAAACACAAATTAGAATTCTAAACAATAAAATATAGTATTTATTAAAACAACAACTATGTACACATATATATCTATATAAAGGTGTAACAAAACATCATTCTTTTGACATCAACTTGACAAAAATAAGCTCCAATTATTATTAAGTAATTGCAGTTTTAGGCCTAAAAACACCTCATTCTGAATTAATGTAACTACTGTGGATGGAACATATTTTCAAAGAATTAAAATTGCAAATGTAAAAAAACTATTGTGGTATGTTAATAGAAAATTCCATAAAAATCAATATAGGCCAAAGCCTGGGCATAAGCAGTACTTTTCATTAGTTCTATTTATTTTACAATCAGCAAATAAATTTTGAAGCCTCAATCACATAATTTACCTTAAAATTTTTTAGAAACAGGAACTTACTGATATTAAAATAAAAGTTCTGAAAATCACATTATTGATAAATGTCGGTGTTCATTTAATTTTGTATTTCTATTTAATATTTGCCTCTGTTTATTTCATTCTTTTTTAAATTTTTGTTAAAATTTTCTTATGGAGTTAAAATTGTAGAAGACTAACATACATCATAGCTAGCTAAAATATAAACAGCCATTTAATGGTTAAATTAAATCACACCTCCAACAAAGAAACAAAAACTGATGGTACCTTTTGATCAGGTAAAAATAGAATGAAATCTTCATAATTGTAGCCTCAATATGTACAGTACACGTTTAAAGAAATAAAAATTTTTTAAATGCATAATATGTATTTAGAACTTTATTTAAAAATAACTATAAAATTAAAAGCAACAACATACATTACAGATCAAGTCATTCATAACGTTCATAAAAACATGAGACATTGATTAGCATAACATGCAATATGATGTATCATGTTAATTATGGCCACACTTTAGTAAAAAAAAAAAAAATGTTTTTTGTTTTCTTTAATCCAAAATGTGATTTTAAAAATATTTTATTTAAGATGTCCTAAGCAAAGTTTAAGGTACCGTAATTTTTGGCCTATAATCTGCGGATTGTCTGTTTAAAAACCTCAAAATTTTTAAGTGCGGATTATCTGCTGAAAATTTTTAAGCAGAAGTTCATGTCAGATATCCAGTTTCTACTGACAGTCATAAAATAAAAATGTAAACAGCTATCGCAGGATTGTCTGCTATTGATTATTCGTGGAGTTGCTCGTGATTCGTTCACACATGACATAAACGTGCTAGTGGGAGTGGCTTCCAATTTTTATGTTATTTTTTTTTTAGATTTTTGGCAACATGCTTTTATGAAGAACAAAGCGTTTCTCAACTCATCTCTTTCAAAAATTGCAGTATAATAATGTCTAATAGAAAACGAGTTATTTAATATTACAGAATTTAAATAGAATGTTATTATAAAAGCGGAAGATGATTTATAAACATCAATTATTATAGAATTATCTGTATTCACAAGACAGTCTATGTTTTGGGTGTAAGAGTCAATGAAAAAAAGTATTAGTATTTTGTAACTTGTAATTATTTTATAATTATTTTATTACAATTATCATTTAAATAGAGCAACTAAATAAATAGGGAGGTGTTTTATTAGTAGTACTTTGGAATGTTGAAAACAATGAGTAATCCTCGTATAGTCTGGAGCAGTGGTGTAGTCGTAAAAAAAACAGAGGGTATACGTTCTAAGCAGAGGGTATACGCTCAAGGCAGAGGGTATACCCTAGTATATATATACTATAGCTTTCTTGAGAAACAGAGGGTATACGGTGTTCCTTAAAAAAATCCAGAGGGTATACGGCGTATACCCCCGTATACCCTGCACTACATCCCTGGTCTGGAGTATAATCTACGGATTATCTGCTGAAATTTTTTATAAGGGCGAGAAATTGCGGCTACGGATTATAGGCCAAAAATTATGCTACTTAATCAATATAAGTTTTCTTGATGCTTAACTTACATACTTATATGACAGAAACTTTTTTTATTAGCAACTTTGTTAAACAGCAAGTAAGGTCTACATTCCACATTTGAAGTAACTGAACACATGTGGCTGATAATTAAAATTTTAAAATTAGTGCAGTCATTTTTTTTAAAACACTTCTGGGGGTTATCTCCATACATTTTTAGTAGTAGACATTCAGCATTACTAAGAATTCACACTCAAAATAATGCATTCATTCAGTGGAAATCATTTCAAGACGAATCAATAAAAATTAATTTAAACTATTTTTGTGAAATGTTTATACTAAATTATAATTTTTGAAAACTTTTAAACAAGAATTTCAGTTTATGATCATGCATATGCACAAGTAACATATTGAAAAACTGATATTAATAGATTTATGAAAGTATCTTACATACCACAATAGTCAGTGACAAAATTATTTGCATAGATAGGAGAGTATTACATACTCTCCTAGGAGGAGGAGAGTATTACATATATATCTTTTTTAACTATACAAATAAATGAACAATTTATTTAATGTTTATAATACTTTGCACAAACTACATGAATCATTAACAAATACAAATACATCATAGAATTACACAATAGTACTTACATTTAGAAAATACTTCGCTTTTCGTTATGCAAGACAAGAAGGAATGACATAGTTAACACTAAAAAAATGTACATCATCAGACAAATTACTAATATCAGCTATATTTTGAATTTCTAAATTATTTCACATTGTTTTAAAAGCTTACCATAACATAAAGATATAGATATGATCTTAGTAAAGAAAAATATTAGTAAGAATAGGAATAATTTAGAAAAAAAAATTCTTAGGTCTAAGCCACATCAAATATATAATTTTTAAAAGCAAATCTTTACAAACATTTTTATGGGACCTGGAAAGAATATTCTTTCACATTTAGCAAAACAAATGTGTATAAATCTAGTTTACATCTGCAATTATACTTTTTTTTTTTTTTTTTTTTTTTTTTTTGGGGGGGGGGGGGGTAGTAATCTTTGTGGTGTACACTAAAAAAAAACTGAAAAGTCAAATCTTGGTAATAATGAATATATGGGAATGTCCATTCGTTACTCTTGTGATAATTAGAGCAAATTTTCATATATAATTCCAATTATTTTATTACAAAATTTAAGTAAGATAAAAATTGATATAACCAGCTAAATACCATTGTGTTCCACACACAAACATATATCTAATTTATAATTAATTAAAAAAAAAAAAATTACTTATGCATATATTTAATGACTCTTGTGACACTCTGGTCACAAGAGTAACAAAATTTTGATTGATTATATAGACAAGGGAAATGCTTTTTGTTACAAATTAGATATATATTAAATGAGTGGAGCACAATAGTATTTTACTGGTTATATCACTTTTTATCTTAATTATATTTTATAGTAAAATAATTGCAAGTATTTGTAAAAAACCGCACGAATGGTCACAAGAGTAACAGTGGACATTCCCATATCCTCCTGAGACCTGAGCAAAATAAAATACATTATAAAATATCCATTTTAATGGATGTCAGGTCTCAGGAGGATATAACAGCGTATATTTGATGAAAATGTTTTAAATGTGTTTTTTCATATTTCTTGTTTTCCATCAAGAAAGGTAAATTTGACCGTTTGTTGAAAAAATATGCAGATGTGCACTAAGTTAGATAAAGAGCATTTTTCACAGTATTGGCAAGCCTTAACTTTTGCAGACTCAACTGGAACTATCCACTTTTTCTGGAAATAGATTTTTCCTATTTTGGTATAAATGCTTAGTTACACAGTTGAACAAATTTTAATGAACTTTCTGTCTCTCAAAATACACTGCATGTTTCTTATAAATTTTAGGGTGCTAAAAAAAGGAAAATGTTAAAAATTTTCTATCCCATCTAATATTAAGAAATTTTACTTTCAATATTTGTACCTTGTATAGCAATTATGATAACATTTCATTATCATTTTAATTGTGTTTAATCTACAAACACATATTTTGAATTGCTATAGTTTATAAGACCTTCATAAATTTTCATACTAACTTTCATTTATGTTAATAAAATTTCTGTTTAATTTTTCTAAAAAATATTTTAATGAACTTTACGCACTAACTTTTAGCACTATAACTTTTCAATATTGCAATCTTACTTTTCAGTCATGTAAGTGTTCATTTAATCATTTATTTCATTACTAAATTTAAATGACAAAATTCATGTTATTCAATAAAAAAATGTATTAATTAGCACTTTTTTTTAAAAAACATCTGTGAACATTGGTAAAGTTTCAGTGCTGTATTCTTTTTCAGCCCCTAAAATATAAAAATTATCATTTACTTCCTTTTATTTTCTTACCTTAAGATGTATGCACTCATCAAAAGCAAAACTTTTGTTTTATTTATATAGCATCAGGATGATAATTTAATTGAACATGTTACATTTTGCACTAAAACTACAATAATGTAAATTTATGAGTTATCATTAGTAAATCATATAATTTCAGCCAAAATGAAATACAAATTAATTGCTGAATGCACACTTAATTCTTTTGAAAATATTTTGGTATAGAAAATATTCAAAAGTTACTAGTATCTAAAACTTGTTCGAATAAAGAAAGTTTAACTTTTTTATGAAATAACACAATCAAGCAGCTTTGATAAGAATAATATTGTTATTTTTATTTTTAATTTGAACGAATAACAAGAAGAAATGGGAGAATAACAAACAAAATACATTACAAAGTACAATAACTTAATATAATATTTGTTTAATAAATTTGGCAAATTTTTTTAGATATACCAGAAATTAAATTAAGAAACATAAGGCTTAATTTCAAATATTATGTTGTTGAAACAGAAGGCTTAATTTTAAATATTATGTTGTTAATTAACATAAAAATATTTGGAATTTGGAATAAGAACAGGCACGTCATCAGGCACATTAAAAACAGCCTGAATTATTTAGATTTTTTAAATATCAATACAAAATTACAATGCTTTGTAGAAAATCATGCACATATTATGAATAGAAAAATATTTCAGATAGCAAAACATTCAAATACACAGCAACATACATTGCTAGCCCTTTTAACAATTTTTTTTTTATATTAATAGTAAATTTAAGAGATATTTAAGAGCTTGATAACAAAAAACTTAGCAACAACAAATTTTTTAACAATAGGAATTACTGCTGTCAAGCAAATACATATATAATAAAGTATAATATACTGTTACAGTATACTTTTTACAGCATTATTACCGAATTTTTAGCTTGCAGGTGTATAATTAACATAGTTTAAAGTTAGTAGAAAGTATTTTTCAACTATCTAAATAATTCAACATAGATTATTTTTTGAGATATGTGCACAGCTGCCAACATTCCATTTTATTTTTTTTTTCTGAAGTCAAAAACATACAGGGAACCATAAAATTTATCTTATGAAATTATTAAATACATTGATTTGTTTCTTTGTGAGATTTGTTTTGTTTCATTTCTTAAGAAAAATTTTTCAAAGCATGTTTATTTGACTTAACCAAAAAAAAAAAAAAAAAAAAAAAAAAAAAAACCCAGGAGGTTGGCAGCAATGTATGACATTGTTTTGTTTATGGGGACTCTTAAGTCACATGAAAATACATACAGGCTAATGTTAAACCTATGAGAGCATTCTTTTCAAATTTCTCACTTGAATTTGAATATTATGAAATGATTGATTTATTATTATTATTGCATAGGATATCTGAGGTCAATTTCTAATAGGGCCCTTTATTACTTTTGGTTCAAGATTTCTTTAAAGTAGCTTTATTAAAAAACTCTGCAACCAATATTGAAAAAGTAAAAAGATGTCTTAGTAGAAATTGAGCTATGCAATATATATATATATATATATATATTATTTCAAAATATTCAAATTCAAACAAGAAATTTGAAAGTAACTGTTTCACAGTATTGAAAGTAACTCTCACATATGTTTAAATTAGCTTGTGAGTGTCTTCGCATGATTGTAGAGTTTCTTTAAAGAGTGATATATATAGAATACAATCTAAAAAACTTATAATAATGTAATTTTTTATGTAAACTTAATATTTCTGAAACTTTTAAAAACAAATAACTATTTACATATTAATCAAACTTATAACAAAAAAAAAAAGATAAATGATTTTTAAAACTTTAAGCACAAAATCAATTTATAATGCATAACAAAAAAATGAAGCATTATGAGGTTTAAACTTGCACATTTTAGAAAAAAGAAGAAGCAAGATTAACATCCTGTTCTTATAATAGTCTAAAATGTACTTTAGCCCCCTCTTCGTCCCCCAAAAGAGGGGGGGGGAGAAAGAAAGAAAGAAAAGAAGGAGTACCTTTTTAGCTTTTATGGTATTTCTCTAGTTGTGTATTTTTTAAAAAATTTTCCTTACTTTTTAACCTCAAAGCACTCAAGAACAAAGAACTTTAGAACGTTTTAATTTAACTGTTCTAATGCAGACAAATGACACATGCCTTTATGCCACAACAGATATGCTTTTTTTATAGCTATTTAAAAAAACTAGTTGGATGTGCCAATCCCAAAACTTTCTTCTATCTTATACATCTTAATACTTCAAAACCTAGTTACACATGTTAATACTTCAATATTATTAGTTCAATACTATACCAACTTTGATTTTCATCTTAAATTTCTGCTCAAGTCAATTAAACGGACTAAAAACGAGTTAATCTATATCATGATATTTGTTAAAATTATTAATTATTCCTTATTCTGTCGTTATCAGCTGTTTGCGAATAGCCGGCATAGCAGGAAGCGAGTTCCCGCCGCTGCATGAGCCGCCGATGTACAATAGAACTACGAAAAATCAAGAAAAGTATACAAAAATCGCTAGCACGGAGCCCCTTTACCGCGCAATATTTCCAAATTCAAGGAGAACCTGTTGGCCAAAGCCAAAAACAAGCACAAACATTTTGGTTCAATTGTATGCATAATTTTATACGCTGTTCGATGGTACAATAATGAAAACGGCACAGAGATCGGAATTATAGCGCCCCCTTCTTTCGGAATTTTTTCAAGTTCAGGGAGGACTTGTTTGCCATAGCCAGAAACATGCACAAAAAATTTGGTTCAATTATATGGATAACTTCGTACAATTTTCAATGGTACAATATTGAAAATGGTACAGACATCGCAATTATAGTGCCCCCTTCCGGCAGAACTTTTCCAAATTCAGGGAGAACCTTCGTGACATGACCAAAAATAAACACATAAAAGTTGGTTCAATTCTATGCATAACTTCATACACTTTTCGGCGGTACAATATTCAAAATGGCACAAAAATTGTACAAAAATCGCTATTACAGCGCCCTCTACGAGCGATTTTTTTACAAATTAAGGGAGGACCTCCTTGCCATAGCCAAGAACTTAAAATGTTTTTTGGGTTCAATTCTATGCATAACTTCATACACTTTTCGATGGTGCAATATTCAAAATCGCACAAAAATCGCTATTACAGCGCCCCCTACCGGCGAATTTTTTCCAAATTCAGGGAGGACCTGCTTGCTATAGCCAAAAACTTAAAATAAAAATTTGGTTCAATTCTATGCATAACTTCATACACTTTTCGATGGTACAATATTCAAAATCGCACAAAAAACGCATTTACAGCGCCACCTACCGGCGAATTTTTTCCAAATTCAGGGAGGACCTGCTTTTCATATCCAAAAACTTAAACTAAAAATTTGGTTCAATTATATGCATAACTCCATACACTTTTGGATGGTACAATATTCAAAATCGCACAAAAATTGTTATATCAGCGCCCCCTACCGGCGAATTTTTTCCAAATTCCGAGAGGACCTGCTTGCCATAGCCAAAAACTTATAATAAAATTTTGGTTTAATTCTATACATAACTTCATACACTTTTTGATGGTACAATGGCGACAGACAGACGGACAGACGGACAGACGGACGGACGGACAGACGGACAGACGGACGGACGGACGGACGGACAGACGGACACACAGACAGACAGACATTTTCTATAAACATGTTTTTTGGAATCTCTGACCCCTAAAACATGCAAATCCGTCGAAAACCGAAAGTCGAAAAAAATTTCGATTACAATACTTTCTTCTATTGAAGATAGAAGAAAGTAAAAATCGTAATATCATTCTCAAAGACAGTACCAATAACAAGCATTCAGAAAAGGAGAAGAAGTTAATGATTAAAAAGTTCTTAATAATTAAAAATTTTACTGATGCTATGATTTTTTTTTTTTTTTAAAGAAGGGTATAACTATTAAAAAAGATGTAATGTGAAAGTCAATTTTTAAAAGGAGGGGGGGGGGGAGGCCATTGAATACATGCTACACACAAAGATCAGCTAATTTTTGCAATGGTAGAAAGAAAGAAACAAAACAAAAATACACCACCAAAAATAAATTATTGATACATATATCACCAATTCTTCCACCTCCCACTCCCTCAAAAGTTTGTTTATTAATGGGATATATACATACATGTACATAATTAGTTTTTCAATTATAATTTTTATAGAAAAAGGTATAATTTTGAAACATTCAAAAAATATATAGAAGCCTATTTAGACATTAAAGATATGAAATTGATCCACAGACCTCAAACAAATTCAAACATCAAGCTCACTAAAATATTTTTTTTTTTACTGCACAGCATGTGGAAACAACAATCAAGTACATATTCAAAAGGATGAGAAAATATCACCAACAAAAATGTTTTAATTTATATATTTATCTCTTTGCTTCCAGATGGGATAACTCTACAGAACATGCATCCACGAATGAATACACTATGAACAAAACGGTTAAAGATAACTAAAAACTGTAAAAACAGAATTAACCTTTTTATTTATTTATTTTACAGAAAAATAAATAAATGACGAACATTAAAAAAAAAAAAAAACATGAATGGGTGAAGAATTAATGAGCACACATCAGAGGTATTAACTTATTACCATAAACAAATTTGGAAATTTGTTCTTGATGAGAGGTGAAATACATATATATTTTAGATAAGAAAATTTTAGCTGCAATATTTAAATAAATAAATACTTGATTTTTTAAGAATGGGAACAATATAAAAGCAATAAAATTACAATTCATAAAAACTTTAATGACCTTTAATGATAAATGCCCTTTAAGGATTCTTAATGACACCGATTTTTAACACACAAGATCTGGAGAAAGATACTGCAAAGTTTGCATGCATAAGTTAAGTTGAAAATCAGAAGCCTCTTGTGAAAAGCAAAACATTCATTTCAGGATTGTAACAAACACAGTTCTACTATACTTGCAGATAGGTTGTCAACGATTTTAATCAGATGATATCATGGTTTAACCAGATGATTTAAAAATAAATCATCGATTAAAATCAAATTCTTTTAATTTTTTTAAAAAGATGTGAAAAGTATTCAAAACTAAAATGAACATAATTTGCAATGTTTCTGAAGATATTTTCCCTATTAAATAAATGAAATAAGCTTTAAAAAAAGTTTTAAGCTTGCATACAAATACAATACAGCTTCTAAATAGTAATTTTTTATCAGGCATAAAAAGCATTTCATTGAAAAGTGATAATTAATTAAATCTATTATAATTCACATTGTCATAACTTTCTTTGAGTAATCAAATTATTGACTCTTTTATAAAGATAAGCAAAACAGCATAATAAATTTCTGAAGATAAAAGAACGATTCTTTGATTTTTTTTTTTTTCATACTACTCGTACAAATAAAAATATAACAAATTGAAGCTAATGAAGAATGAAAGAATTATAGCATCTGCTTGACAGCTATTGTTAAATAATGTATAGAAAAAGAAAAAAAAATATTAGTATCAAAATGTTAAGAATAGCTATAGCTACTTCAGTAGAAATTATAGGACTCATACACAGCACATGAAGTAAACAATATGGGATGGGAAATGGAACAAAGCTGTTTTTTTATTTTATTTTTTCAGTTCAAAGCACTAAATGCCAACCATTGTGTGGGTTCAAATGCTAATATTAACTATTTTTAAAAGTTAATGTGGATTTCAGATATGATTGATCATTCTTGTGATTATATACACTCTATGCATGAATGAATGAATGCATAATTAAATTTTATAATTTTTTTTTGGTTAACATAAACATACATGTGTGTAAGTTTAGATATATGAGATTGCAGTTATTTTACAAGGCAGAAGTACAAGAAGAACTCCTGTGATATTTGTTTTATTTGTTATTTGCGCTATTAACTAATGAAATTACTTATTTGCAGTTTTTATTATTTCTAAAATGACTAATTATAATAGTATTAATTAAAGCATAAAAATATAAATTATGCTCCTTAATATCATCTAATTAGAGGTTCAATTGTTGGGAAAACCATAATTTTTGGTAGCCATTCAATACCTTAAAATTGGAAAAAATATCATAAAAATCTAATTTAAATTTTAAAAACGATGGTTTTTATTTTTACATCCAACTTATAGAGATATTTTCCCAAATACACTTATGAATTCAAAGAGCTAAAACAACTTACCTTAAATAAATATATATTGTTGAAAATAATTTAATAATAATAACAATATACAGAAAAGCATAATTTTTGATGTGACATATAATAACAAACATACTTTTGGAATATTTTCTATTACAGGTTTCTTTAAACATACAACTCTGTAACTATAAGCCTAAAAATGTGTTATCTACTTCAAGTGCAAATAGGATATATAATATTAAGAAAAATATTTAAACGTAAATACTAAATGCATTGAAATCTTTTGATACTCTATATTGCTGATGATTAATGATATTAAATGGTAATTTGTTTGCTTCTTTTGTAACATATAATTAAAAATTGATGGTTTATGAATTATCTTTTTAACAAGATCAAACCAACAACATTTTGAAATCTAAAGCAGAAAATGGTGGATTTAAATTTTGGGTTTTAAAATCACTACTATGCAATAGTAATGTTTTTAATTTTCAATATGCAAGCAGATTAAACTTGATTAATTAGATTTACTCTTCAGCCAGTTTTCCTAAATAGATATTCAACACTTATAAAGGATTTTTCATCTTGTTTATTAGAATTATTGTTATAATTTAGCAATCCAAATAAAATTATCAATGTTAAACATTTTTATTTGCAACTAATTAAAAAATACGGCAACTGAATAAGTAAAGTTTCAAATGAAATATCATGAGACATAATATAAAGTAGTTACAAACATATGAGTTTTAAATAGTGATAAAAATCATAAATTGATAAAGATACAATATTTGATAAACTTTGAACAGTGTCATACAAAGTCAATGATGAGAATATTTTCTATTATCCGATTACTTTAAAAAAACAAGTCTATTTTCAACATCTAAGCAATCTGAAGCACACATATAGAAGTAGATCTTTATTCTTTTTTTTATCCAGATGATGGCAATGAATAAAGAAGCAATAATAAGTAAATTAAAGTTCAATTGTTAAGTAAAATCAAAATAATAAAGGAAATATTTAATATTAAAATTATGTTCAGTACATAATAACAATATTATATTAGCAGAAAAAAAAGAATGATAAAGGACAATATAAATAAATAAACAAATAAGCACATGAAAGATAAATGAAAGACTTTAATACATTATTTACATTTACATATATCAAAGTAAAAAAAAAAAAAAAAAAAAAAAAAAAAAACATGAATCAAATAAAAACAATTAAGTCAACTTAATATACAAATAATTAATAAAATAAATAACAAAAATAGAGTGAATATCAAAAGTCTAGTAATAACGTTTATTTTCAATCATTTGAAACATAGATGAAATTTCTAAATTTCATAAATTACGTTTTCCACTGAGTCAATAAAGCTAAAATTTTAGATTAATGCATCAATAACACCAGAGAAAATACTATATAGTAAATACTAGAGAATTAAAATAATACATCTAGCACTATAATATCGCTCCCCCACAAATAAAGTGATATATCTTGACAAAAGTAAATGTCACAGGAGAGGCAAAAGAAAATCTGAATGATTTTACTGTGACATGAAATTATAGCACTCTGGTCTGCATGCAACAGTAAAAATGGGCATAAAAGCATAAAACCCTTAAGAATGAATGTATGATGAAGTTTGTAGGGTTGGGTAATTTTCCCTCCCCACACAATTAATTCACCCCTTCTTCTGTGGTCACAAATGAACATATAGCGTAATAAAGTGATTTTCTGTATAACTACACTTATGAAACTTTTTTCAGTGTTGATTTCAGGGGGTGGCCCGGGGGGGACATTCCCCCCCGGAGCAATGAGATGTCCCCCCCGGAAGATTTGAGATTTTGTGTTTTCAATGGTCAAAAAGTGCAATTTCCCCCCCGGAACTCTGTAATGTCCCCCCCGGAGCCACAGAAATCCCTCCCGGAGAAAAGTGTCTGAATTCAACACTGGTGTTGCAAGACAGTGTCAACAATGAATGAATGATCAAAATGACAGACCTATTAGTGGAATAAAACACAAAATGAATTTTTACCAGACGTGTCACTTTTCTTGCAGGTGAGCGATATAACTTAAGAAACAATAAATGTTGGTTTCAAAATTTAGAATTAAAACAACTGAAAGAACTTTCGAAGACACTGGTACAACAGATACCATTGAGGAAAGGCATACTGAATACAGATATAGTAAAATCTTTGAATACCTACAGACTTGAGAAATTTAATTATTGTTTCAATTTAGAGTAAAATAAATCCTTTTTAATCACATTCCATACATTTGAGGTACATTTACAGGTACCTTTAAGGGATAACATGCAAACTAATTACTATTACTTTGTTAATGAGACATTAATAGTTAAAAAAAATTGTGAAATTAATTGCAGTTAAAAACCTAAAACTTGTAATTTTCACACATTGATTGCATTATTTCTTTACAACTTTTCATTTTTTTCCTCCTCTGAAAATGCACTGAATTCAGTTAAAAACATAATAGTAAAACTACTCAAATTGAAAAAGAAAATTTTACTTATGTCAAGATAAATTTAAGTGCTTTTAATTTTCTTTAAAGATAATATTTATATAACCCACATTAAGGTACTGCCTCCAAGTGTTCATTTAATCATAAGCAAAAGATAATCTCAGAAAAAAAAAATTCATTGCTCATTTTATAATTATCCTTTTTATGAATTAACTTCACAAATCTTGGTTATTTTAAAAGCTCATGCCTCTTCCAGGTAACATCAAATAACTCTCAGCAGACATAAAAAAATAAAAATAATAATATTAAAAGAAATTAGTCTAAAAGCACAATCACACAGCTCTTTAATAAAATCCACATTCATATCCATTTATATTATGGAAAATTCAAAGCAATTTATGTGTAAAATTATTTTTAATAATAATTAACTGATAAGAATAAACTTACAATAATCTAAATTGCTTCTGAAGGAAAAAAAAAGTGCAGTCTCATTGAAGTTCCTCTGAGATACATTTTAAAATATTAAAAAACATCAACAGATATTCTTTAGATTATATCAGTGTTCTTTCACCATTTTTAATTAAGTCCTATAACAAATTCTAAACAGCACACTTTTACAATATATTTTATGCACGTGTTCCACTATATTATACAACATAGTGCATATTCAACATCATATACAGAACAAAAGAAATCCAAGATATTTTACTCTAAGGTTCTTGGAATGTTACTAAATGGAAGAATGGGACAAGTGGCCTCTAGTTCAATGGCTGTAGCAATACATTCACTGGATGTAACAGTGTCTCCCATATCTTGTAGCACCTTACCCATATTGTACCTATTTCAGAAATATAAAAATGTGTTTCATTATCTATATTTTCTTAAAAATGTAACAGAAACTCAAGCAATTATTCAAATAAAGCAGGCCCAGGGAAAGCAATACAAGCGTCGCCCAGGGAAAGCAATACAAGTGTCCTTCAAATTAATTTTGGAGAAAACTTCTACTCAAATTTAATAATCAGTACAATTATTAAATAATTAATTTTTATAAGCTAGTTTTTGTTGATAGAAAAGTTTTATCCCATAAATAAAAACAGCCTAATACATTGCATTTCAGTAACATACTCTATTAAATGGCTTCAGTATATATATAATTAAAATGAAAAAATAAATTGGAAAGCTAATTTAAAAGATGAATACATATTTTAAGAGACTTTTTCCCAACTTTTAATCTCTCATATATGAAAGGATAAAACATTAAAACTCAGTTAAAATTTAAAATTATATTTAAAATTAAAATCCCTATTCCTCTTTTACTGGGCTTAAATCTTGTAATCAAAAACCCTTTTTACCCTTTGTAAGTTTGTTTCTTAACACAGTAGTTATTATGCTATGAGTTAGAGCTTCTTGCAAGCATTTGCAGTTAATTGCACCCAGGTCTTAGCTAAGCCTTGTTTTGCCATAAAGAGCTAGACATCAATCAAAAGCTAATCAATGAATTCGATTAAATTACTTTCCTTGTAACATCTTCGTCCCCAGCTGAAAAATATTATAAGCAACAATTTATACAATAAGCTTTATTGTCCAAAAATTATTAGAATTTGCAGATTTGATATGCTTGATTAGCCTAAGAGCATGTAGCTCTCACAAATTAATATGAATGGAGCCTCCGGTCGAGCTTCCGAGGATGTCTGTAAAACGAAATGTTCAGCTCACAAAATGGTTTCTGAGCCAAGTTATTTACCCATAATTTATCTAATACAAAGTCGTTATATTTAAACAGTTATTTTTTAATTTTAATTTATTATTCATGATTAACGATTACAATGAAAACTTTTTAAATTATAAGTGAGCAAAAGAAATTAAAAATTATATCAACCATTAATTTCCTTAATAATTAAAAAAAAACTCTGAATTTTTTTTTTAAACATGTAAAATGTGTAACAGAAAATTTTTATATTAAGAATTATTTTAATAACATTTCTAAAACTTTATAATACATTTTAAAAGTTTAAAAAAATGAAAATAAATGAATGCATACTTGAAAATAAAACTAGAATTAATCTTAAAATAATAATAATAATAAATATATATTACCAGGACTGATGTGACATTGGATCAATACTAACAGCATCCCTAAGAACTTTTTCTGCTAGTCTACTATTACCCAAATAATGATGAACCATGCTCTAAAAAACAAAATTATAAAAATCATCTTATATATAAATTACTAAATATTATAGTTTGGAACTATGCATGAAACAATAACTAAAGGATACTTAAAAGTTCAAACATATATAAGTTTCACTAATACAACAAAATCAATGTTTTACATTTTTGTGGGGGCCAAAACAGAAAAAAAAAATTAATATAAAAGCCAGGGCTCCGGAGTCGGTGGGAAAAATGGCCAACTCCGACTCTGGGATATTTTAACGACTCTGACTCTTATTCCAACTCCGGGCTGGCTAATGTACTACTGTTGCTTGTTGGTCAAAATAGAAATGAAAAATAAGAAATATAGAGCTAAAAACTCACTATTTCTGCATTAATTTTCTTTTTGGGGCTTAAAAAAAAAATTATATTTTCCGCTTTATTAATTTTACAATTTCATGTTTGCAAACCCAAAAAATCCAACTATCCAAGTCTAAAGAACGCAAAATGGAAATTTCACTATTTTGGATCTGCGGACTGAGAAGAAAAAGCGAAATCTTAACAATTTAGTTGTTATTTTGCTGTGTCCTCCAGACTCGAAATATTTCTATGGAAAGGAGAAAAAATAAAGATGATTTTGGATTGGAAAAAATATTTTGGAAATAATTCAGATTTTGTGGATTCTAATGACAAAATTTTAAAAATTACATTTTTTGAATTAATTTTACAATTTTGTCTTTATTTCAGGTTCTGCAGCCCTGCAAAATCCAAAATTCAAAAGGTGGAAGATAACCAAAATTTCACTATTTTGGTATTATTTTGGGGTACTGCCGATTAAAAAAAAAATAAGAATTACAATTTCATCTTATTTTGACTGCCATGCACAAAAATAAATAAATAAAGGAAGGGTATTTTAGAATTTTGACTTTTGGTCATACAGACTGGAAAAATTGTGGGGGAAAAAAGGGGAAAAGGCTTCTATTACAATGCTATACCGGGTTCTTAGTTCTTTTACAATTCAACAAATTTACAATTTTCGCATTACTTCCAGTAAGAGATCTATCTGCATGAGCCAAGATCATAAGGTCTGTCCCCCAAAAAGTTTGTTACATTTATTCTGTTGTATTTAAAAGTTCCCTTGTATTTATTCTCAACTCAATCATGCCCGTTCTAAATTGTTCCTATTTTATCGGCATAGTTTGATTCTTTCAAATTTGTTATATTAGGCTTGACAGCCTGCTCAATTTTTTTTATTCGTCTGATCCGACCCATTAATATAAATTGTCTTAATTCTACTTACATGGCCTGTTTGAAAAATGGCCTTCATTTTCCGGGCCTTTTGTCCTTACAGACCTTTGTACACTAGGTTCTATCCATAACCCCCCAAAATATGAGGGGAAGTACTTATATACTAAATGTAAAATACCTACTACAGTTATGAATTAAAACAGTTTTCATCTACTATGTATACAGGTACCCTATACTTATTCTGTACCTACCCCTGAATCTAATTTGTACACTGCAGTAAATCGGTCATCTTTAACTTGAGTAGCCTGATATAGGCCATAAATAACAATAATAATTCATTTTATACATTTAAAATTACATATCATTAGTTTAATTTCACTTTAAAATGTCTAACAAAAAATCTGGAGTTTGAGTCGGCATGTTTTTTAGCGACTCTGACTCTTTTGCTCAAAAATGGGTCTGACTCAGACTTTGCAGCCCTGATAAAACAACATATTGCATATTCTGGCATATAAACAAACTTTTGATAAATGACAATTCATCAAAATTTATAAGTGCACGCTATATGCCAGGTAGAGTCCTGCATCGGGTCGGGTTACCCACTTTTACCTGCACCCGACCTGCAGTTTGGTTCGGGTTGGGCTATATTTTTTCGTTGCGGTTCGGGTCAGGTTGACTTCTACTTTTTTGCAGTGGATCAGGTTGACTTTTCATTGTTTCGGGTTCGGGTTGGGTTTTGGCATTTGCGGGTCGGGTTTATAAGATTTTTCAAAAGAATGTTCAAAATATTTTTTCTGGTTGAAAATCTCTATACAATAAGACCTCCATAATGTACACTCTCGAAAAGCGGATACCTCTATTTAGCGAAAACTTTTTCACTTTCTAATACTTATATATTTATACGCTTTTACCACTGAATAGTGTGCACCTCCCAATCTATATAACATGCAGTTGCGTGGCGTGAAAATTTTCGGTGGTCATCGCAATTATTTAAGTTTGTGGTGAAAAATTATTAACTCTAAAATTCAATGGTTGAATGTTCAAAAAAGAAACTTTAAATCTTACCTTCACTTATACATGAACTCCAAATGTTCTGCTAAAACTGGATCGTAGAGTTTTAAAAGCTTATTAAGAGTTTTAAAATATTGCTTGGTCATCGCTGCATCCAGCGATGACCGGACGCCACGCCACTGGTAACATGTGTGTGAGCATAAACTATCACAAATACGATACATGTGTTTTTGCATATATCAAAAAAGAAATGTTGGTAATATTTTTCATATTCCAAGAGAAGAAAAAATGGTTCTTAACTGTGCCGTACAGAAAAAATAATATCACATTTCTTATATACATTTTATTTCTCACACAGTAAATTGAATATTAGTTCTGTTCAAACATTTTGTGAAAATCGAAACAACCTGACTTGCAAACCCGATTGACCAAAATATGACCCACAAGAATTTTCTAGTGTCAATTCGACCTCAACCCGAAAAAATAAAATTAGGGACAACACGACCCTGATGAAGGATTCTATTAAACAATCCTGAGGTGTCCGCTATTCAGAGGCTTTACTATATATTACTTCAGGCTATTTGCTGAAGCATGTAGTCAAACAGAAATTGGGGTAGACTCTTTGCAAACTGAATTAATTTTATTAAATATCTAGGTTAAATAAAATGCTATATACAATAAAAATACAGAATTACTATATCGTTGCGGTCAGACACATCATTTTAGGCAGTGCTTCACTGTAAAGTCAAACTGAATTTACATTTTAATTACATTCAGAGATAAAGTGCTGAATTTTTACTTTCTCATGCAAAGAGAGAGATGCCATTTAGGTGTGTCACATGAATCATGCTGAGGATAGCTTTTTACTACGGTCCACGAATACCCACATATATTTGAAATAAAAAATACAGATTTAAGCATTTTTCTATATAAAACATAAAAATGGTATTAAAGATATAATTGTAGATTACTTTTCATAATTGCAATAAAACATGATGTACCTTTCTTTTATTCTGGGTTCGGATTGAAATATGCCGAAAATTATGTTGGTGGGTTCGTGTCGGGTTGCGAGTTGAGGAATATTTTTTTCGGGTCAGGCTGACTTCAAATGGAATTTTTGGGTTAGGGCCCGGTACAACATGACCCATGCAGGACTCTAATACGAGGTATAAAAATGAAAGATAAAAAATTAAGAAAAGATGAGCATATGAATTGAGATTTCTGCAGATTGAATACTTCACATACACACATATTTTTCTTTATACTTTTACTAGTTATTATACTTTTCAGGGTTTTTTTTGGTATTTTCAAGCAGTGTACTTCATATAGGTTTCTTTGCAAAGAAACGGGTGTACATAACATGCAGAATACAGCTAAAAGTAGGAAAAAATAGTCTCAAATTTTAGGTGAGTATAACATGCTGGAGTACTTTATATGCCGAAACATGTGATATTTATAAAATATGCTGATATTTAAAATACATGGGATAAATAATAAACTTATTAATTGAAAAATAATTTATACACTTTAATGGGAAAAACACGGAAAAAATTGTAACGTGTGCAACTTCAATTGTCCGTCACTTTTTTACCAGCCAGTATCTATTATCCATCAGTCGCTAGAAATAGTTACATGAATAAAAACAATTATAAATTGTTTCACCATTATTTGTTGTTTTTTCACAATTTTCATTAATTCGAAAATTACTCTGTAAACATATCGAAGGAAACAGTTCATTCAATGTGAACAATAGACTAGACTATCACCGCGATATAAGACAAATCTACAAAATAATGGCAAATACGTATAAAAGTAAAATAGTTTTTTTTTAAACCACTCTTTTATAAGCATTCAATCTATTCATTTGATGTTTCAATGTATTCATTTTCATGATGTATTCATGTTTTCATATAACATTTTAAGGTGAATTTGACATTCTTTTACATATAGATTTTCTACATATTTAAAGCATTCAATGTGTATATTAAAAATTACATTTAACTTCATAACTGCAATTTATGTTGGTCCAAAAAATTCCTATTAGAATACATTAATTTGGTGTGGACCCTGGTTATGGAAAATTCACTGCTTTGACTTATGCTAGGCAGACAGCATAAATTAGTGAATTTATTATACATTTAATTTTTGCTCTGATTCTTTTTTAAGATATGGCAACAAGAAATAAAGTATTATTTAAATTATCTATTCAGAATTTCTAAATTGTTTTCTAAAAGTATAACCATAATTTTATTAATACTGAACTACTAATTGATAAAAGCACATTTTTGAAAAAATTACTATGCTCTATTTTATTTTGTACTTTTTAGTGTTAAAACATTTTTATTGTTGCAGTTTCACAGCCATTTGGTATATTTCAGAGAGTGTGGTTTAGCACATACTTAACACACCACTGTTGTTCTACCTATATACAGTTGAAACCATAAAGAATATTTGCTAATTTATCACCAGCACCCAGGTAATAGAAAAATATCTCAAGTCCAAAAGAACTACTTTCTGACACATTTCTGAATTCGTTTTTATTCGGAGACACATGAAATTGGCAGGTGTTCTTATTCAGAAACTATTTTATCGAGTGATGTTTTCCATTTTGTGGTAACTGCAGAAGATTGTTTTGAAAATACTGTCAAGGTGGATATTTTGAACTGAATTCTCGATGCAGCAAGGGAAAACTTGTTGTGATGTAACAAGTAAATTATTTATAAAAAATGGTAAAACGCTATTTGTTTCCAAATTGCTTCAGTAGTCAGCCTAACAAGTTTATGCGTTTATGTTTAAAAATGAGACAGAAAAGTGTCAGAAAATTTCATGTTGTTGAGCAGGGAATATGAGAACCTGCCAGAAAAAACTAATTCAATTTTAATATATATATATATTTGGCTTTAATAATCACTATTAAAGACAATCAATTTAAGGGTATTTTTATATGAAACATTATTCTCTCATTTATGCAATGGACCATATCTTTAGCACGGATTAATACCTCTGTAAACTTGCTTAAAACATTTGTGAGCAACAGCATCTGAAATTCAACAGTTATGCAAGGATTTTCAGGGGTACATATTCAATATGAGTGCAAACCAGCCAATATGGTTTCTTGAGGACTGGATGTGAAAACCCTTGTGACAAACAAACTTTGGTGTCAAGGGACACACTTTTCAACTCTGAGTGTAACACCTCCAGATACTATATAAAATTCTAATAATTTGACTGACATAGATGAGCGGAAATCTTCTATGTCAATAACTTTACATAATAATTCTAATATTTTGGATATTTATTTGATCTTACTAATAATAAGTTTCATAAGTTAATTAGAATTTTAGCATTTATTTTTAGATTTATTAGAAATTGTAAAAGTTGGGAGAAACAAACAGGCTTTCTGTCTCCTGATGAGTATAAAAGAGCATAATTTTGTTCTATTTTCCATGTCTTGGTAAAGTATTTCCTGCCTTAAATTTCTGCTTTAAAAGGGGGATTTTCAGTTCCTAACTCAAATAAGTTGAAATTTCTTAATCCTTTTTTGGATAACAATGGTTTAATTAGAGTGGGCAGTACACTGAGCCATGCTAACTTAAATTCCGATCAGAAATACCTACTAGTTTTTCTAGCATGCAACTAATTAACAAAACTTATATTTCACTATTATCACCTATAGGATTTTCATGTGTGACTACAGGCCCTACTAAATACTGTTCATCTAAAATATTTGCCATTTAGTGGCAGAAATATTGCATGAAAGGTTGCCCAAGAATATGCATAATGCTCCAAAAATAAACTTATTGTCAAACAGTTGATTGGGGATCTTTCTCCTGAAAGAGTTAACCCTAGATCTTTTTTGAATATCATAATGGTTTAGATACACACTCTAAGGGGCAATTTTAGGAGACTAAAATCCAAAATTAGTGTATTGAGTTTTGTAGATGATTGTATTAACTTATGCAAGTTAATTGTGTGCTATATCTTATTATATCCCTTAATTGTGATTGTTTTTTGCTTATAATTTGTATTATATATATTTTTTGATAATATTTGAAATATGTGCAATATCTTAAAGCCAGGCAGGCTGATCCATGTTTGCCCGGTAGCAGAAAGTTCCAGATGGGAGACGACCGTCACAGATTTTCTTTTCTCTTTTGCCGATTCTTTTTCATCGAACCTTTATTTTGCTTCATATTATGTTTAGCTCTTTATTACTTAATTCAAAAAGTTAAGATTATTATTAATAACAATTTGTAAAATGTTTAAAAATGCTACAGGTAAGTGATTGTTTGATTAATTAACGCTTCAGTTGTAAAAATATTTTACCAGCAGATTATTTTTTGCCCCTGAAGTATCTGTTGCAGACACTTAGAGAAATTTCTGCTACTGGGCATGTTTGCAATTTTGCAAAACTGGCCCCTTTTGGGCTACATGGCTTTCAGGAAAATACTTAGAGAAGGACTTTTCAGGTAAATGAGATTCAACATTTGGCTGTTGTGAAAGGAAAATCCTAACAATTACCCTACTTGGGACAGCAAAACAACTAATCTACAGACTTGGAGTTTAAGGTTCTCATATTTACTGAAAACAAGGATAGTGATGACTGAACTAAGTATATCTCCCCTTGAGCATTCAAATATAAATACAATACAAAACTCACCAAATGTTGCAGGGCTTTTATGTGAGAAGGATTAACAGCTACAGCATTCTGGAAACACAATCTTGCCTCATTATATTCTTGTCTAGCTTCATGCACTCTTCCTTTCTAAAACATATGTATGAATAGGATGATTTAATATTAATTTTAGAATTAAGAGCGAAAAATCATGCGCTCAGCATGTATTGTGTAACACTTTCCAACACATTCAGTATACTATAACAAAACTTCACAGTTTATTAAGGTGAAATATAATGTCTAAATAAACAATATGAAAACCAAATTTCTGCTATTACAATCAAATTTCTTTCTTTCTTTTTTTTTTTTTTTGTATGTATACTACATAGTATGCTAAAAGTTAGTTCAGTGAAATGAATAGAACAGTTGAAAATTTTCATTCAGCCATTTCTGTGAATAAACAGAAATGTACTTGAGAACTTTTGTGCAGCCCAGTATATGATCTATAGAATTTATCTACACCAAGTAATATTTAATAAAAAAGTATTATGCGAACCCAAACTGAAAATGCACTTTCAGCAATTATTGTTCATAGACAAAATAGTTAAGTTTCTTCTGAAGCCAAATTCTTTTGTGTGTCCCTGTAAATGAACGACATATTCTATGCAACCATATTCTACAGTAAGTGCCATAGTACATCTCAGTGATATATATAAATTTCAGTATGTTTAAAATAGTGTGATAGCATTTAAATACCCCACAAACGATTTTTCCTCATAGACCTTAATGTAAAAGAATTCTTTTGAGTGCCTCTGTAAATGAACCATAAATGCTATACACTTCATTTAGAATATCAAACATGCCATAGTCATACCCAATAAAAATCTAAGAATTTCATGGCAATCAGGCTATATTTACGTGAGTTAGAGCATGGATAGACAGACAAATTCATAAACACTTTTCAACTTTGTTGGAAAGTGTTAAAAACAATAACAAATAAATATAAGTTTAACTTAAAGATAGATTATACATATGATCATCTAGATCAGGCCTGTTGAACCTTTCAAAAAGCAGGGAAACACCTTAACTGATGGGAAAAATTAAGGATGTGATAATTCACATGATTGGAAACTTCAAACAATATTATCTCATTATAGTAGTAGTAGGAATACAAAAGCGTGTGTATATTATACAGTTATATCTGAAAGTTGTGGCCACAAGGCCTCTACAAAATAAAGGACTTGTAAAAAGAAAAAAAAATGCAGAAAAAAAAGATAAATTATATTAAATTTAGCATTACAGTTGCTTGATTTGGAAGAGTTCAAAATATTTTGCAGGAGAAAAAGCCAAAACTAATGACGCGTACAATAAAAATAAACATTCATACATTAATGATTTTAAAACAAAGTAACTTTATAAAATTGATTTTAATTTTATCAAAATCAAGTAACAGAAAACATTTGAAGAGTGCCAAGAAAAGCTTCAAAGGGTGCCATTTTGGACAGCCCTAATGTAGATAATATTGAAGATAATTACATCATTGAAATATTGCTAATAGAACAGCAGCATTATTTTGAAAAAAAAATATATATATATAAGTTAAGAACACAAAACATTTATTTTAGGTCAAAATGTTAAGTTAATATATCTAAAAAATAGATTTTGAAATACACACCTTATGCATAGTAATACATAATGACTTAAAAAAAAAAAAAAAAAAAAAAAAAAAAAAAGCACCAACAAAACAGTTGCTAAACCTCCCACTATCAAGAAAGTCCATTTCTTACAGTTTTACAATGTGTAACTATTCATGTAAAAGCACATAAATGTGTGCATCCTTTTACTGAAACAATTTTCATTGATATGGTAATTTTAAGATCTAAAATATTCCATTAAATTACAATTAAAATAAAAGAAAAATAGACAGTGTGAACCATTCTAAGATCTATACTCATAGAACATTCAAAATTATTCAGACAAAGAAGTTGTCACTACTTCTATTCTAGACTTTATTATCATTTATGAAGGTTCTATTCAAGACTACTTCTATTTAGCATTTTTCCCTAGTTCTGACATTTTTTTTCAAACAATATATATATATATATATATATATATTATCATATTTGTTAATGCACTGTAGTAGATAAATTAAAGTGTTTCTAAAAAGAAAAATCATCTGTAAAACCAGATAATTTATTTAATGTAATTATTTAATAATGTGTCTTGTTTCTATGTGGCATTATTTGTTTTCCTTTGTTAAGGAAAATTTCCGGTAAAAAGTACATTTATATGACTTTAAAAAGCTGGAAGGTTGGCAGTTACGTTTGTTTAATGTTAACACTATTGTATGATTGTTACTGCAATTGCAATTCAAAATATTTCATGCACCATTTTACTTATTTATTTTTTAATATTAATACAATTTTTTCAGAAAGAAAATCATTGATTTATTGTAAAGCTTATAAATACCCGAAGATATTTTTTTAAAAGTCCAATAAAAGTATTGCAGATATTTAAAAATATCAATGCATTACTATAACATATACTAATACAGTATATTCCAAGGGTGGCAAACCTATGGCACGTGTAACAATTTCTCTGGAATGCAAAAAAAAAAAAAAAAAAAAAAAAAAAAAAAAAATCATTACATATATATAGCTTATTTTAATTTTTGTTATAGTAATTAAAATTTTGTTTAACATTCATAGACTTTCTCAAATAATGCAGTTATTTTTGCATGAATTAACATATTAGAAATTTTCTTTTTCTGTGATGTTTAGCAAATGCAGCAACATATTATTGATAAAAATATAATTGTTGATATAATTAATGCCCCTGTTTTTTTCCCATCCGTGTCATTTTATTTTTTCATTTGATCCATACTTTTTTCTCCTGTCTGTTCTACTCCCTTTTCTTCTAGACTAAACACTATTACAGAGTTTGAGAATTTATCGTATCACAGCTTAAAGTAGCTTTTGAGTATACCAAGTTCAAAAGTAAATAATAATAATAAAAAAAAAAAGATTTAGAAAAATACGCTACATTTAAAATTCATTGCTAAATTATTCCTCTCATTGTGAATAATCAGTGACATCTATATACACAGTGTCTAGCCTGATTACTGAAGGCTGTTGGGAATGTACATGAAATCTATAAATCATGCAACCATTTTTCAGAGTGAATCTCTTTGAAATGATTTCATATCTCTTCACCTTTTCTAAAAAAATGCAGCATCTACTCCTCTTTTAATTTTTAAAGCCAGGTTGCCACTGAAAAAATGTTTACTGACAAAATTTAAAGACATTTTCATCCGATTACAATAAAGAAATTAAATAAATAAATAAATAGAAAAATTGATGACCAATGGTAATGAATCATTTCCAAAAATTCTATCTCTAGATTTCATTTCATTTTGTCAAGTAATTTTGAAGTTTAAAAAAAGTACTTACACTGCAGATTGTTTTGCAATGATTAAAAATGAATTTAATATTAAGAGTTCAAAACTATATATCTACACAATTCCTAGTATATTGTTACATCATCAAATTTTGAACTCATTGCCATTTATCCACATATTGTTTTGACATGAATTATTGGGCTAAAATATGCTAACAGAAATCGCACATGGGATTTACATTAGAACTTAACCTTTAATTATTCAAGGCCACAAATCGAATTTCGAAAAGTAATTCTTAAAGGCGTAAATTATTACCTCTAACTTGCTGTGATCTATATTTTTTCATAAACTACACTGTAATTGATAAAGCCATTGCCAAGAAATCTTGTCCATTTTATTGTCAAATTAGAGTGGATATGTAGAAAGCTTCGCCTATACCTGGATCTCTGCACTTCAACAAATTCTTTTTGGGGCAACCCATAATTAAGTCAGTTATGCATGCACACCTAGAAATATATACACACTTTTACAAGTCCACAGTCAGGTTTGTATGTAGGTGCTGCAGGAATTGCAGAATTATCATATTCTTCTTGATTCATAAAAAACATGTTATTTATTTATATTTGTACATAATATTTAATTTTATCATTGAAATTCCATACAGTCACTCATTTAGTAGTAGTAATGCATAAAAATAATCTGACCAGCTACCAGTAGCACTCATAGAGAAAAGACACTAGTTGTTATAGAACCATGTACAGCATACAAATATATATGGCATGTCATCGAGAACATTAGCATGGAGCGGTACAGAACCATGTTGATACATGAAACAGCATAGAAATACATATGCCATCGGGAACATTAGCATGGAGCGGTACAGAACCATGTTGATACATGAAACAGCATAGAAATATATATGCCATCGGGGACATTAGCATGGAGTGGTATTGTCTTGTCATTGAGTTTCCACTTTCTATACAGAATTCACTTCCCTGGTACAAGTGTTAATACAGAAGAAAAATTTTGTGTGCTGAGTGGCTTTCATGCTTTCTTCATAATTTTTTAGCTAAAAAAGAAATTTGTCCTAATAAGGTACTTTGAAATTCTTTTGTTTCTGAGTACTTTAAATGACATGACAACTTGCAGGACACAGGTTGAAGATCCCTAGATTAAACAGGCTGATTCTATTAACTAGTATTTTATATAAGTAGCTCGTGAAGCAATAGCTTTTTATGTGAACATTTGACACATTAGAACAATGATAGATATTGTTTGTGAATTTTTGGATTGTGTAGAGAGAAAGATTCACTATCTCTGATACATTCTACATAACGTGCATGTCTAATTACATTAAAGGTTCCAGAAAATATTACGAACCAAAAATTTATTTTACTAACTAGCAAGATACAATGTACAGTTAAAAATTGTTATGGCAAAATTTTTGCAACTGCAAAAATAATTCCTTAATAAAATAAATTTTTCTAACAACATTTTCATTTTCTTTTCCTTAATAAGATTAAGAAATATATACAACAGAGGAAAGTTTAGTAAACTTACTGCTATGATTAAATCACAGCAACTGGGAGAGTTTCAAAATATGAATAACAAATAAAAATGGTAAAAAAAAAAAAAAAAAAAAAAAAAAAGGTATATTTTTTATAGCCTGTAGATTTTAAGAAACTCGGCCTGTTAGAAAATCTACTTGCCATTGATGAGTAATTATATTAATTTAAAAAATTGTAATGATCCATCTTTTACTTAAATGCATGCATAAAAAATAAACAGTAGAAACATACCATAACCATTAGTTGATGTGACAGTGGAAACAATGTATTGGCTTCATTAATGGAAGCTTCTGCTTCTTTTAATTGTCCCAGTTTTAAGTACAATTCTACTATAAGCAACCAAATATGCAGTTGCAGCAACCAAACAAATTTTGGGCCAGGTTTAGGTTGAAACCCGCTAATAGAGGATGCAACTTCAGATAAGGCTTGTTCAACGCGTGCAGCAGCATTACCAGAGTTTCCAGCAGGAGAACCTAGCAAAAGTTTTTAAAAAGCAGAAAGTATGCACACAATATATCAAGAAAAGCCATTCAATAGTTATTTATTTTGACACTGTTAAATAATGGTCATTTCCAATACAAAATTTATATTAGTCTTGTACACTAATTGAAATCACTCTACGATATTTTCAGTTTTTAAAAAATGTGTCAAAAATTCTAAGATTTAACTATTATGCAATCTTATTATATAAGAAATTTTGCTTCTTCAAAACTTTTTTCTTAATAGATTAATTTATTATTAATTAATCATTGGTTAATTAATTATTATTGTTATTATCTACATAATCATATCTGCAAATTCCATATCTTGTAGATTAATTTACAAGTTTTAAAATTTCTACAAGATTGCACCTCCTACATATGCTGTAAAAAAAGCATGAATTTAAAAAATATAAATTGGCTCAATCAACTTTGTATGAATAAACATGAAATTTACTGCACTTCTAATTCTAATGCAGAATTAAATTGTTACTTACAGAACTTTAAAAAAAAAATAAAGGAAAAAAGAACCTTAATAAAATGTATAAATGTAAGAAAATTGTCCAAATTTTATTTATGCTATTTATGCACCAGAGTAGCAAAAATAATGAAAACTTTCAATTATTTTAATCGATATGTAATTTTTTAAAAGATATATTTTGCCATTGATGCAACAATAAAATGTTGATTTTTAAAGTTTTCAATCGGCATTATTTCTGTACTGTTTTTCATTCCCTTTTATAATTGGGAGGCTTATTCTTTTTAGCCTGATTAAATTTTCCTAGCTGTCCTATTGAGTAGCACACAAAATAAACCTTTTAAAATTAAAAACCATTAAAACGTAGTTACAAGATAAGTAGGATATTTTAAATGAAATTAAACATTTTTATTCAAGATTTTAATTATAAGCTTGTTGATTTGTTTACATTAAAAGAAAAACACATTTAAATTGAATTTTCTACAACCACAGTGCCCACCAATTTTTGGTATGATGCTTTTACAAGAAATGAAAATAATATAACTACTCAGTAAATAATAAATTCTTTAACTTTTGAATTATTTTATTTTTTGCACCATAATATAACTATTAATTTCATTTAGACCAGCGTTTCTTAAACTGTGGTCCGCGAGCTTACAGACGGGGGTCCTCAAGCCCAGTATTGAATTCAGACCTTTTTTCTTTCGGCAGGAATTTCTATAGCTGTAGTTGTGGATAAATGCAGGACTTAGAACTTTTAATCTAGAACTATTATTGAATTCTAAACTTTTTAAAATTCTGTGGGTGTCAACACAAACAGTTACTTTTGCATACAGACATTAGGTGGCTGTCACGAGAAAAATTTTTAAATCGCTATTTTGCACTTCGTGATGAAGGAAGGTTATTTTTAAAGGATTCCAAATGCCATGCTCCATCCAATGAATTCTCCTGGCTTGTCAAGGCGGCATATTTGATAGATATTTTTAGTTTTCTAAATGAGCTGAATTTAAGCTTACAAGGAACATCGGTACATATTTTCCAGGACAGGACAAGGTAGATGCAACAATAAAAAATTTGATTTATAGACAAATCGACTTGAAAATAATAATTTGGAATCATTCCCAACATTATTCGATTTCTTACAAACCTCTGGCGGTACAATTTTCCCTGATATTGTTCAAAATTTCGTTGTACACCTGAAGAACTTGAAAGAAGCTTTCCGACATTATTTTCCTCCCTCACAGTCAGAAAATGATTGGATGAGGGATCCATTTCATTTACAAGATATTAGTGAAATGCAATCCTTAGAAATCTTAGAGCAGAAAGAACTTGCGGAATTATCATGCGTTGGTTCCATGAAAATTGCTTTCCAGTAAATAGCCTTCCTAATTTTTGATTGTGTGTAAGAAATACGTATGCAGAACTAGCAGCATTACTATCCAGCATTTACTTCCCTTCTGTACAACATAATTGTGTGAAAAGACTTTCTCCAGCCTTGTGCTCATGAAAAGCAAATATAGAAACAATTGAATGTCAAAACAGACTTGCGAACATATGTTTTGAACATTGAACTGGACATTGCACATCTCCTAGAAAAAAAAAAACAGCAGCATAATTCTCATGGGAAATAGTAGTGTATATTTTAGCTGTCTTAAAATATGTGCCATTTTTCTTATTAACCCTTACCGGCGCGGAGTAATTCTGTTCATAAACTGATGAAATAATGGACTGACACCGCAATTTATAAACGAATCTAACAGAAAATACGAACTTTCTTATTTTCATGTACATTATAATAGGAAAATTTTAGTTAAATATTCTTGGCGCCGTTTGTCTGTTATGGAATTAAAATTAGGTGTCCTTTTTTAAGTACACCGTGCCAAAAAGGGTTATTGCAACTGATTTTTTCAACCACTAAACACGGAATATCTGTAATGAAAAATAAATATGCTCTATACTATAAAAAAATATATTTTTTTAATCGTACATTAACAAAACTTTTCTTGGGGGTCCCCGGAAAGCATATCATATTAAAGAGGGTTTGCAAGATGCCAGAGTTTAAGAAACGCTGATTTAGATCATTTTTGAAACAGATAATCTATGCATGCCAAAGCAATTGAAGAATTAAAAATCATTAAAGATTTAACATTTGTAAACAAGTATTTGTAAATACAAATTCAGCAAATTATAAACCATATGCAACAGAAATAAACACACAAAAAAAGAAAAAAATTAAATAGAAAATTGTTTAAACTAATTTTCCACAAATACAATACAGGGCTTGAAATTAAAATTTTCTCCGGAGGGAAGTCTCCTTCCCAACATTTATAAATGGAGATGAATTGGTTTCTTTTAAGAGGGAGAAAAAAGCATCCTTAAACCCCGATATTTTTTACTTTTACGTGCCACTTAAAGAATTAAATTAATACAGTCATGACAAAATACTATTGAAGTAATTTAAAGCAACAACTCAGAATAATTATCCAAAATATTTATTTTTATTAAAATGAAAGAAGAAAATCTAGCTTTATATATATAGATTTTATTTGATTTTGGGTTCTGAAGCCTCTTTCACAAGGTACACTTGTGACAGACAGCCCAGAGCAACTATTATAACTTTAGAAATATCGGAAGCGCATAGTTATGCTCCCTTAAAATTTTTTTTAGAAAACTTAGCAAAATCTGATGTGCCTTCATTTTTTGCTGGGAAACATATAACAATAATATGTTCCCGCAACATTTTGCTTAAGTCAAAGTACAGTTGCGTAATTTGTTATTTTTGTTTGTACAAATATTTTTTATAAAATATAATTATGAGTTTAAAATTGTAATAATTATATGTTTGAGTAAAATAGGAGTGTAAGTTCATACAAAAATTATTAATTTTATTTTAAATATCAAATAGATATTTTTAAAAATTGATTTATAGTAAAATTAATGTATAATGTCGAGTGTATAGTTCGGATCTCAGATAACAACAATAGCCAGATGCGATGGCATCGTTTTAGGACAAGCATGAGGAAAGTTATTTATAACAAGACATCGTAAAATAATAAAAATGTCAGAATAAATATAGGGCTTTAGACCACCCAAACTTTATGGCATGTAATAAAATTAAGTATATGTGAGGGGCTTTGGAGGACCGGCAGCTAAGTGGTCTAGCCAAACATACTATAAAGTTTTCTCACAACCAATAAGGTAGGGCTACAACAAAACTGTTACGCCCACTACCAAGGGATGGTGCGAGAGAAACAGTTTGAAGAAAACAGACTAAGAAAATATTCAAAAGATGCAAGAGCGATCCTGACTGCCCTGGTAATGTCTAAGCAAGCCTGACAGACCTGATAATGCCTAAGCAAGCCTGACAGTCCTGGGGATTTCTACTTGGTCCTGTGAGCCCTGGTAATTCCTGAGCGATCCTGACAGCCATGGTAAAGAGAGGGAAAGGCCAGAGATATATGCTAAATGATCAAGTCTGATTAAAAGCGAATGCCAAAGATGAAATGGAGCCTGCCTACAGCGTCCCAGAACTATGCTTCCAGTCATGCCGATTCTGCCGCCCGTGTGATGAGATCAATTTGCATGATTAACGGAAACTATCCTTAGCACCGCGACGACTCTGAAAGCTGTTGAACGAAGGCCTCCGACCCGTACAAAATTCAAGGTATTCCTTCAATCTTTCTTTAACCACATAAATTATATAAGAAATTGAAAATATCCCTTTTATGATATTTTATGGTAAAATGGTTATCTGAGATCCAACAAACCAATAATTAAATATAAATAAGGTATTTTTAAATAAAAGAAAAATTATTTCTCTTGATAAAAAAAAAATATAATAATAAAAGTAATGGAAATCATTTTGGTTAGAGATTAAATATTCATGTAACAATGATCAGCAAACAAAAGTTTTGCTTCTTTTTAAATTGAATCATTTAATGTGTATATGTATATAATCTTGTTTAATGCAAATAAAAATATTTTAATCAAGAGTTAAAAATCTCTGTGAATATTTTAGTGATAAAATTTTAAGGTGTGTCATTTTATTTTACAGCTTAAATTGAATTTAATTCATAAGTGGAAGAGATCACATAAATAATTCACAATGCAAACTTTTAATTTTTATTTGTAATTAATTTAATAATTACAATTTTTACGTGAATTTTAATTTAACTTTAAGATAATTATTCGCGTTGCTCTTCTACTAGAATTTATGTTAATTACGATCACTTATTTTAGTTGGATATATTTTTAAGGTATATAAAATTATATACCAATTACTATGAGGTTGCTTGGATGATTTGGATTAATTAACAATTTTGGGTGAAAATTAAATAGGAGATAAACAAGTGTAATTATCTGTCCAGCAAACTACTTGCATGTACAATAAATATCAGTGATGGTACTGGCAATATGAACACTTTTGAACAAAATTATTTCATTATATCCTTAATGAAATTACAGCCAAAACTGAAATCCCTGGTATTTTCATTGATTGAACTATGTTCTCTGCATTGAAATTTTAAACTCATGTCCAAAATTTGTAAAGGAAACTGTCAATTTATTTCTTCTATTACATGAGAAATGGTCGACTTAAAAAAATCAAGTCCTAATTTCTGTGAATTGCAAGGTTCAACTAGTTTGTTGTTTCTAAATATGTTTCCTTGGAGTTCACAATTTGTTTTTTCTTCATGTGTACCACAAAATCTAATCTCATTTTTGTTTATTGCTGACTGTAAGACAATTTGATAGGTCGCAGTGTCTAGTGGCCGTTACTGCCCTTTTCATTATTTCCTTTTTTGGTAACAGGCAAAAAACTCATGATATATGTAAATCAGTGGTAGAAAAAATATCGTGGATTTCATCAATCATTCGAGGAGCAAAATATCATGAAATTTATCAATCAATCACAGGAAAGTATTGCAAAATTCGTCAGTTGGTCATGAAAAAAATTGCAAAATTCGTCAACCTGACTCGGGAAAATTCATGAAATTCATCAATCGGTTGTGGGAAAATATGCGAAATTCGTCAATCAGTTGCAGGAAAATATCACAAAATTCATCATATCACACAATTTGTTAATCAGTCGTAAGAAAATATCACGAAATTCATCAGACGGTCACAGAGAAAATTTTTTAAAAATTTCAGCCGGAAGCAAGGAACAGAATCGTGAATTTCGTCAATATGTCACAAGAACAAACAGGAAAATTTGCCAATCAGTTGCAGGATAAAATCGTGAAATTCATTGATAGGTTTGGGGGAAAAAATCAGTCATTCATTCATCTGTTGTGGGGAAAAAATCGGGAAATTCGTCAATCGGTTATGGGAAAATAGCATAAAATTCGTCAATCAATCACGGAAAAATATTGCGAAATTTGTCAGTTGGCCACAGAAAAAAATTGCAAAATTCATCAATCAATTGCGGAAAAATATCACAAATTTGTCAATTGGTCACGGGAAAATATCGCGAAATTCGTCAGTCGGTCACAAAAAAAACACACAAAATTTTTCAGTTGGAAGCAGAGAAACAATCGTTAATTTCGCCAGTCTGTCATAAGAAGAAACAGTGAAATTCACCAATTGTTACAGTTGGTTGGTTGGTTTTTGATGGCCGATTATCTACACTAGGGATATAGGCCCGAGGGGGGGGGTGGGGTGCCCTTCGTGGGGGTCTTTCTAAGAGAACCTAACCCATATTTACGCATGGAACTCCATGGCTCAAAGAAAATCACGAAAACTCCGAACGATTAGAACGGCCGGCACGATTGGGTTAGAACCCAGCACCTCCCGTCTACCAGCTTCGAGAGCAGAACCTCTCAGCCAGTGGTGGGGCCCCAATTGTTATAGGAAAAATTGTGAAATTTGACAATTGGTCATGAGAGAAAATTTGTAAAATTCGCCGATTGGTCTCAGAAAAAAAAAAATTGTGAATTTTGTTGATCTGTCAAGGGGAGGGGGGCGGGGAAGCGAAATTCGTCAATCGGTCACGGAGAAAAATAGCAAAATTTTTCAGTCAGACAAAAGAAAAACAATCACGAATTTCGTCATTCTGCCGTCAAAAGAAATTACGGAATTTGCCAATTGATCACGGTAAATAATGCGAAATTTGTCAGTCGGTCGCGAGACTTGATCGTCATTTCAAAAAAGAAAATTCTCAGAGAATGATGATTTTTTGGGGGGCGGAAGATGTGCTTTTGGGCGGGATTTAAAATATTTGGGTGCGAATCCCGCCCTGAAATTCATGCCTTGCAATATGACCCTTGTATACTGCCCATATGTTTTTCAGACACTATTTTTGTAGGTTGGTTTGAGTTAAATGAAAATTTTTGTCATAAAACATACGCACCTGTATGAATTTTACCTTTTCTATAAAATATCTTATATTTTCAGATAAGAGACTTATAAACAGAATACACTAACATCTTTTTTTTTTTTTTTTTTTTTTTTTTTTTTTTTTTATATGTGTACATCTGGAAAATAATTCATATATTTTTATATCTTTTTATCAATTTTTTTTCAGAAAATAACATAAGTGTTTACATAAAAGTAAAAAAGAACAATATCTTTATTTGAAATAAATTCCCATAAATTCATTGATAACTGAGAATAAATGAAATTGCAACTAAGATTGAATTGTAAAAGTTCTCTCCAAACTGTAAGATTAGAATTTAATGCTATGGCAAACTTTTTGTTATACATTGCACAATTTTAAAACCTTTATTTTTATAGCATTATTTGCAATTTTTCTTTGATAAAAATAGCATTTGAATGAAATGTGGTTCAAAACTACATTTAAAAAAGAAAAATTAGATTTTTAACAATATGTATTGTTTTACATTTGATATACAACATTTACCTGAGTCTACATCTGAAAATTCTGAAGAATACAGTTGGAACATACTACGACTGTCACTACCAACATGAACCATTCCACGATTAGCAGATTCACTAAAAGAGAAAATTTTATGCTTTAATACAGATTTTGTTCAATTTAACTAATAATTTATTTAAAAAAAAAATGTGCACATAATACATACTCTGTTAATTTATTTTCATAGATATTTTTCCATAGTTGTAGCATTTTTTTACTTGTAAGTAAAGCAACTTCTGCTCCAAGACAATATTCTTCTAAATGAGCTTTTGTACACAACAAACTGTAAGGTATTTAATAAGGATAAAGAATTAAAAAAGTCCGGTATTTTAATAAATATTTCAAAAGTGTAATAAAAATATTTTTGCACACATCAATCTGATTAACTTTTAGAATAAAAATACCAATTTCTTTTTAAATAAATAAATAAAAGTACCAACTAAAAAAATCATAGTACAGCATAACTCATGAAAATGAAACCTGTATAAAATGGAATTCTATAGTAAACATAAAGATTTTATGCTCTTGATGGAAAGAATATAGGTACCATATAATTTTTCCTACTAAGATGAAAACCAGTCTAAAATGGAATTTTTCCTTATCTCTTGCAATTCTGTTTCCACAGATTTTACTGTAATTAAAAGTAATTATTAAATACCTGCACATTTTTCTATTAATTATTTTGTCACATGTACATGTAATGGTGTGTTGGAAGGTGGGTATAAAAAATAATCAAATATATATTTACCTTGTGTTAGATATGAAAGAATATTATTATCCTGTAAACATTTACTCTAAATATATTCACTTAGAATATACCCATGTTCCAACATTCTATAAAGAGTGTAAAATTGGGGTAAAGGGTCAAAAATTAGAACAACTGTGTCTCGAAAAATAAATATAATGCTTTATTAAAAAAATTAAATTAGTTTCCCCAATTTAACCAATTTATTTAAATGAGCCAAAGATTAAAATTAATAATTAATGTTTTAATTTGATGAACAGGAAAAAAGATTTATAAAACAAATAATTACTTATGTAACTTTATCATAATGCAAATAATCATAATTATATTAAACTCACCCCAGGAATGTCCGTTTATTCTCTTTATTTGTAAAGAAACTTAATAATGCTTAATAACACAAATAGTCAAACTTTTTCATTTTCTAAGCCACATGTTGAAGCAACAACAGAAAAAAAAAAAAAAAAAAAAAAAAAAAAAGTAGACATTGAGAATTGATTCCAATCACTAAATTTTTAAGGCAGTTCGCAAATTATGCAATATGTGGAGCAGCACGCATTGAACCATTTGTCAAACTGCAGGTCGTGAAAAATGTGGAGAATATCTTATTGAGCTACACTACTCTGTAATGAGCTGTAATGAATTAAAAACAGAAGCAGCTGGAAAATGTAGATATTGGGAATGGACAACAATCATTAAAATTTTCATTGCTTAGAAATTATTACCATTAATGCAGGAAATGTTCATATAATGCAGATAGGGCCGATAAAAACCACTTCAAACTTTTTACTATCACAAGAAAACATGATTTCAAATATTTTATAGGGGTTATTTAAAGCAGGACAAAAGCCAAAAAAATTTCTGGTTAAAAGCAATTTTCAATTTTCAATTAAAAAATGATCAGAGAACACGCTGGGGGCCTTTTTATATTGAGGCTTCCCAGCTGTCTCTTTCTATACATCTACCTCTGTCTCTCTCTAGTTACAACCTTAATAACTTTTCCAGATAATCCTGGGCAAGGGATTTAACAATTTTGAGCTCCACCAATCAGAGAACAGCATGGATGTTGTCAGATCCATATCTTTACATTAAAATAAGTGAAATAGCTAGATAATATTGTCTGAGGTCATTAAAAGTTTGGCTGAACATCCGTTACAGGAATGTTAAAGATATTTTAGTAGCAGCTTTTATATCTAAATTGGCAATGGTGGCTGAACATCCAGGAATGTAAGGTTGGTTGTATTTATGACGGCCAATTATCTGCACGAGGGATATAGGCCCAGGGGGGAATGCCCTTTGTGGGGGTCTTTCTAAGGGAACCTAACCCGTATTAACGCTTGGAAATCCAAAGTTCGTAGAAAACCACGAAAACTCCGAACGATTAGGCCGACGGGCACGATTGAGATCGAACCCAGCACCTCCCGTCTACCAGCTTCGAGAGCAGAACCTCTCAGCCACTGGTGGGGCCCAGGAATGTAAGAAATCTTGTTTACGAATTTATTGGAAAGAGGTGCCAATAAAGATATTGGAAATTACAAGATAATAGCGAAAGTTGTTATTCTTATTATTGGCTGAAAATCAAACATTGCTGCTCCTAAAGAAACTATGTAGAAAACATTAAAATCAAAATGGTTGTGGGAAACTTTTAAAGTAGTAAATAGATCGTTTTTTTTTTTTTATTTGTGGGGAATTATAAGTCATATTTTGAATGAGAAGATGTCAAATTAATCAGAAAAATAAAGATAATTTCAGTAAGATCACAAACTAAAATAAAAGCAATTTAAATGATTACCATTAATGATTTCGATTTGAAATTATTTATTGAATAAGCTGGTTAGGATATCACTATTCCCGAATAGTAATTATTGTTTTATTTAATTACTGAAATTCTGTGGTTAAATAACGTGAGAATTAATATTAAATTGAGAAATTGTGGTATCCTGAGACCTTTTACACACACACTGGGCATGTAATTAGTTGTTCAACACTCTTTTTACTGGGACTACAGTTTTCTGCTTAACCACTTCACCTTTTGCCCTGAGATAACTCGGGGGTAAAAGCACTGTTTTCCCATACCCTTCGCCGGTGAAGTGTTTAAAGCAGGATTCCATTAGATTCTTTTCCACTTATTTTATTGTACCTGTTTTCACTCCTGCATTTAAAAAACGATCTCAGAGGATATGTATAAACTATTTAACATTCCAAAGCAATCAATCATAAATTCAAAAGTATTCAATTATAGACCGATGTTATAAAATGTATTGATTAAAACTGCCTAAAACAAATTCTAAAAATCAAATTTAACTACATACTTATTTTAAAACTACTTAAGATTTATAAATTTTTTAGCAATAAAATTTAACTTAAAAAAAATAAAGGTACAGTAGAACCTCGATTATCCTAAGTAACTGAGACCGAACATCTTTCGGAAGATCGAAATTTTCGGATAATCGAGAATACTTCAATTTTAAGATTAAAGAGAAATATATACAGTATTTCTTATTATGGTAAAAAGTGCTTAATAAAAATAAAGCAAAAGCAAAATAGAAACAAGAATAAATTACTTGAATTTTAATTTTGAAATTAAGCACCTTTTACATATATCACAAGGGTTTGAAAAAATGTTTTGTTTGTCGCAGTTTCGATTGCCTTTGCTTTGCAGGGAGTTTTTTAAAATTATTAACTCTTCAGTGGCACAGTATTTCTGCTGCTCCAGCTATGCCAAACCTTTTGCAAAACTTTCAAAAGCTTCAGAATTGCTAATTTGTTCGTTTTCTTCGTTCCACTCCGCAGGTTATGGGAGCTCAAGTTAAATTCAAAGGAACTCTAAGAAAGGGGATCGAAAATATTTATATGTACTCTTAGTTTGGAAAGGGCCGCTTGCACACCAGGAATATGATAGTTAAAAGAAAAAGCTTTCAAAATGGATTTTGCACACAAGGAATGTAATAGTAAAGAAAAAAAGAGCTTTAAAAATAAATTTCGGTTAACCGAGAGTTTTGGTTAAAAGAGTTTCGGATAAAAGAGGTTCTACTGTATATTAGTATTTCCACTGAGGCGAACTCTTGGGACTATATTGTAAAGATGCATTAAAAAAAATTGGTTGCAAATAATCAAAAATTTGTATTAAAAGACATGTTCAGTGTTATTGGAAAGAAAAAGTTAAATATCATTAGTTAAAAACATAATAATAAAAGAAAGATAACTAACTTTAAATTATCTGGATATTCTTCTAAAGCAGCCTCAATCAACTGCAAAGCTTCATTATGCTGTTTTTGAGCAGATAACAAAAGCACTAAGAGATGGAGTGAATGAATATGTTCTGCTCGTAAATGAAGAGCCATTTTAGCATGCAGTACAGCTTCAGAAAGCTATTAAAAAAATACATATTTTATTGTAGTCATTTTCAAAAAAATATTGTTTATTGCCTATTGGATAAAATATTGTTTACCTGTCTAGCTTGGGCATAATGCAAAGCCATATAAAACTCTGGAAGATGATCATTTGGATCAGCTGCTGCAGACCTAAAACATTTAAAATATTATAAACACAAAGTGGAACCCATCAAAATTTTACGAGAAAAAAAATGTTTAGAAAGGAACTGTTAGATTGAATTTATAATAAACCTACAAAAATAATTATAATAAGAAATCAATCCTACATTGGTTGGTCTAACTCTTAAAACAAATAGCTGTCTAACAACTTAAAAATAATTAAAGTTGAAAAAAAAAAAACCTAAACAAGATTTAAAAAAAAACATAGGTAATGTTTTTAAAATTTTTTAATAAAAACTGAAAGGCTATTTGCTTTAAAACCATTATTATAAAAGGTCTTGCTTCACACAAGATAAAAAATACAATTTAAAATTACGGCTAATTAATAAAATATTTGAACAAATGAATGCACAATAATAAATCTGTGGCCAAATATCTCATCTAAAAAAAGATTGGTGCAGTAGTTTCTTCTCACGGACTGTTGAAAGAAAATGTTTAGCATTTTAAATATATACCTAGATATTTCCAAATATATGTCATGTTTTATTAGATGTAAATTTCCAACTGGGCGAAAAATGTCCGGACCAGGATTCAAACCCGGGACCTCCCTGGCTGAAGCCGCCAGTGCTCTGCCATCTGGGCTATCCCGGACGATTCTGGTCGAACTTTTTCACCCAGCTAACCTTGATGATTACAGCATCTGGTCTGAAACCTGGTTCAGCTCAACAGAATAAATCTCAGGTAATGGAACTCCAGAAATCGCTGGATACGAAATTACACTAGATTAAATATTAACACAATTATCCTAATTGGTAAACAAATCATATTAGATATAAATTTCCAACTGGGCGAAAAATGTCCGGACCATGATTTGTTTACCAATTAGGATAATTGTGTTAATATTTAATCTAGTGATATGTCATGTTTGCCAGCTACAACTTTGCATGTGACCATTAACACTCGACTTGAGGTTCTAATCTCAGTATCAGCAAATAAAAAGTCCAGAAATTTATGTCTTTTAGAGGCATTCATAGTAAAATATGGTACTTTTCAGTTAGCCGGGTGCCAGTGCTATATATACATATACGTATATATACATACATATGTAAATATATATACCAGGTGTCCCAAAAATGACTGATGGATTTTAAAATTCAATAACTTGCAAACGGTGACAGATATTAAAAAAATTCTTGCAGGAGTGTTATGTAAGATGTCAGGAGATTTTAAGCTGCGATTCTCAGTTTTAATTACAAACAGCATCGATAGATGGCATTGCAAGCAATAACCGCTAAATCCAAGCTCCATCTTTTGGCTTCTCTCTTCTTCCATTTGAAAAAAAGAGATTAAATTGTATTGAATGGATCCTGAAGTACTAAAAATCGGGTCTGGACTGAGCACCTATTGCTCTCAGCACCATCTACTGCTTGAAATTCAAACTAAAATCAAGAATCACAGTAAAAAAACTCCTGACATCATACATAACCCTACTGCAAGAATTTTTTAAATATCTGTCACCGTTTGCAAGTTACTGAATTTTAAAATCCATCAGACATTTTTGGGATACCCGGTATATATGTATGTATATATACACATATATGCTTTTATAAATATATATGTATGTACATATGCATTATATATATGTATATATAACACTGGCACCCGGCTAACCGAAAAGTACCTAAAATATTTACTTTTATCAAAGAAAAATTTTGTTTCCTTTAAAGTATGATGCATACTCATTGAAGCATTTCGACCCTGACATAGCAATTATCAATGTCTGGCTGGCATTGATTGTAGCCAAAGCATCCCAAAATCTGTTAATTTGCATATGATTTTTTTTTACTTGTTTTCTTTTTTATTTTTGAATAAACTATAGACATTATTATAAAAGTCCGGGAAGCAGTGGCATTTTTTACTTAATTATTTTATACAAGCTGATTTTCAAATGTGTAATTAATCATACTTAATCAATCACAAAAGCAGTCACCAGCTGTCTTGACAGCGGTGGATGCAGCCTTGAGAAAAGAAAAATTTCTCAGTCAAAGGAAAATGAATAGCAACACAATAAAAGAAGATTGTCACTGGTTATGATAATATTATGTAATCTTTCGTTATCGGGAATATGTTTTATATAAAGCAAACTTGTGTGTTTTCAGAGCCTTGGGGGGTCTGGATGAGGGTTGGCGAGCATAGATCGTAGAGGGCAGGGCTAACATAAAATATAATAACGATTCTAATATAATTCATCCATATTCAAATAAAAATTTTAAATATTGAGTAAATAAAACTGCAAATGAAATGCTTTTCTAATATAAAAATATATACCATACTTCAAATAAAATTATTTTATATTTTAAATATACAATAAATAAAACTGCAAATGAAATGCATTGAACAGACAGTATAAAACATTTAACTACACTTTCGAAATTTGATCTTGTACCATTAAAATACATGATGGATACCAGATAATCTAGATTTGCATATTTAAAAATAAGAATTATTTTTAGAAAATAATCAGAAATTTAAAAATTAATTTTTTTCCAAAGAAACATGTATAAAATTGATATAAATAGTGAAAATTGTGATTTACCGATAAATGAATGCTCTCTCAGAATAACTAAATTCCAGTTTTGAATCAGAAGAAAGTACTGGAATTCCAATGTATAACAAGAATACAATCACTGTTGTATGAATGTACCATATATTTCCGTGTATAAGCCGAGTATACGACTTTTCAGTGAAAAATCATCCAAAATTGGAAATCCGTATATAAGCCAATGTTAAACAAATGTGATGAAAAATTCAACAAACGAAAACTTAGCATTTTTTTTAATAGCTAGTAGAAAAAAATGCACTGTCTGAAATTATTAATATCTCCTAGAGATCTTCGGCAGATCCCCAATAGCCTTTTTCAACACTCTGGCGTTTTTCTAAATGAGTCATTTAAAGACAGGCGCTGCTTGTTGAATATGACTGAATGGATGTCATCTGGGTATGCAGCTGTGACAAATGGCAGTAATTTTTAAAAAGTTCACATTGTACCTATCTCTGAATTGGTGAAAGAAGCTTGTCTTGAATTACCACAAGAAACGATCGTTCATTCTTTTAAAAAAAAGTTGCATCCGTAATGCGATGGATGGAACTGAGGATGATGCCATTTTTGAAGAAGATGTTAATGATGATGAACTAGATACTGACGATATTCATCCTGATGTACCAATGAGAGAAAGCAATTTTAAAGAGTTGCTTGAAAATTCTGATAATGACTTGGATAGTAAAAGATGATTGGTGACACTTGTTTCATTAAAAAAGAATGGAGTATTAAAGTATTTTTAGAAATTTGTAGGTAATTTTTATGTTTTTTACATTTACCATAATTTTTATTTTAGAATATCAAATTTGGAAATTTTCTTAGACTCCAGTATAAGACTTGTAGTATTCCAGTCTTCCTTAGACTCCAGTATAGACTATAAGTAGAGGCTTATACATGGAAATATACGGTAATCATTATTTGAGTGTGTGCATGAATGAGTGAATATGATAATTCTCAAATGGCACTTCCGAGTTCCCATTTAAAGAAGATGTTTATAGACCTCTGTCCTGACGCAAGAACTGCATAGATATCCATAAAAATTGGCTGACAGATTAGGTTTTTAATTCATTTTCAAAACATTTTGCAACTAATTCTATAGGGAAAATCAAAAAGGAAATGTGACAGAAAGTTATAATATTGTGGTGATGTAATCAAGCATTAGTAGTGTGTTATGTTGTAAAAACTTTACATAACATTCACCCTTCTTAAATTTACATAAACTTAATTTTGTATATTCTGTTAATTTTAATAATCTACTTTCTTTTACCATCTTTCAATTTTGACAGCAAAATTTTATTAAATTTTAAATATTAAATCCTAAATCTTTATTTTTAATTATTTCATTTAAAAGTACATTTATTATATTCTATTATCTTTTTCCATTTCTCTGGTAAATTTTCATAAAATTACTGAAATCGTTTGCCAGAGAAACGAAATTCTAACTTCTATAGTTTCCCTTAATTTTATTGCTTTCCATTCACCTCGCATCCCAAAAGATGCAACTTTTAAGAAGGTTTTGTTCCTTATCTCAAAACAGACAGGAAATTCCTTTCGACGTCATAGGAACTCCCACATAGCAAACATTCCTTTCTCCCCGCTTCTTAAGTGCGTTGCCATTCCATGGTCATAATCCTACTACAAAATCTTTTTCGCCAGAAGTGCTAGCGACAGGCCATCTTTAGAAATATTCTGATTGGCTGACGTTGCCGAGATCGTTTCCAGATTTCGGCAGGCATTTCAAATAAGAGTCAGTTTTAGAATTTTATCGGAAGATACAAGACTGATCTTTGGATCAGCGTTTCTTATTTTCTTTGCCGCTGGGTCTTTGACCCAGCGGGCATCTACAGTCAGCAATAGCCATCTTCCAATTAATAACATCATATTTGAAGGAAATTCAGTTATAAGGATTAGTCGAAAGTATTCCAGGATGGCTTTTCATTCCGAAATCTCGGAGATTATTCCACACAGCAAAAGATCAGCAAGAAGTTTAAATAGCTTATAATCATCGCATTACTTCACTCAACTTTTGATTGCATCCTTTAAGAGATAATTGCCTTCAGATGTTCATTGAAGATTGATATATTCTCTGAAAAAGGGAAATCTCAATTCAGATACTACTACTGTGAATTTCAGATCATATGAATCATTAATATATTTACCCTATGTTTCAAGTTTTATAATAACCCTTCGTAGATATTGCAAGCTTCAAATATTCAACAGCATATATTTGTTCATTACAAACTCTCATCTATCGCCTGCCATCACGATAATAGTGCATACCACTCCTGACTTTACTTTAAATACTTTGTTTTAAAAGAATGACTATCTCACTTAAAAGGAATGTTAGCCAACACGTTTAAATATAGACTTGCTAAAAATAATACTTAAATCAGTGGAAGAAGATAAAATACAAATTTTCTTTAATATAATTGATACTTCATTCTGCTGTAATATAACATTTTATGATTTTAATTAAAAATATATTTATTGATTCCCGGATCCGGAGTTGATATAATAATAGTGTTAAATAAATGTGTTGATGTGAATTATGGTTTGTTCATTTTGCTTATTCTTATTTTCTGTGTCATTATCAGCTACAAGGGGTGAGTTATTATTCATTTTTCTTTTTCAGATTTATTTAAATTTGTTTACATCGCTTTTGCATTTGCCACTATACGATCAAAGCCATAGTGTGATTTCGGGAATGTGAATTGAATTTTTTTCGATCAGATTTTCTTTTCGAATTTTCGTTTCAATTTACATATCCCGGAATCTCACTTAACATAGTGAAGAGATAATGTCTCCAGTTTCAAAATGGAAGGTCATGCGTTTGAATCCAACCAATGTTGTTGCATCAGGAATTTATAAAAAATTTGCCTTCCCTTATTTTTTTCTGAAGACACACACCAGCATTCAAAAAGTCAAGTGGAGTCATTTCAGATTTTTAAAATTAATTCTTGAATGCAATAAATGAATAATAATAAAAAAGAAATTTTACCATTGCTTCATTCTTCAACAGGAATAAAAACAAAGCTCTCTTTTTAATCATTAACCTTTTAAAAATGAAATTCTACATAAAAAAATCACACTCATAATGATAAAAGTATCAACTACAAAGTCTTCTTAAACTGTAAACCCTTTTTTCTAAGACAAAAGAATATGAAAACTTTAGCTATGATAAGAAGGAATGCCTTTGGAGAGTTTGTTGCAAAGGCAAATAAAAGTAGCTAATGTGACTAAAACTAATGTTATAGGGTCTACAACATAATGTGGACCAATGTTACCCTATTGAAAAAGACAGGAGAGAGAGGGTAAGAAGTATAAACATGCATAAAAGCAGTAAATTAGGATATATTTTAATAAAAAAAATTATTACAAAACTCATAAATATTGCTTAACATGGACTGTCCAGGTCTGGGACTGATTCCTGGTTTCTCTTAGACAGGAGTTTAGGTGGACTAATTTTTGGAACAATATCGTTCCATTCATACACCATCCAGTCCAGTCACTATGGCCAATGCTAACACTTTAACTTCTTTTCCATGCAGTCAACAATACAATGCTCCTTTAATTTCAAAAGAATCCTTCCAAGATAGATATTGACATCAAACAGCACAAACACAAAATTTCCAACGTTACAGTCAACTTTGTCAATAGCTTTCTTGTTTAATTCAGTTGGAACCAATACTCTGGATGAATTTTCAGCAAAATTATTGTTTGTATAAGCACAAATGTCTTTTTTCATAAGTATACCAAAAATAAACAAAAACATTAATGTTTAAATTCAACAAAATAAGAAAAATGCTCTCCTTCACATATAATATTTTTTACGCATTGACAGGAAGTATATACAAAAATTTAAATAATAATTGGTTGGGCCAATGTTACCCCAAATGTTGGGCCAAAGTTACCCCAACTTAGGAAAACACTTTTCTTTTTTATTTCAGGAAAGACAAGGCATACTCCTACATTAGGCCTTGATCTACACTAATGAGGTTATAATAAACTTACCAAGGCTCAAATAAATTAATTTAGAGCTTGGCAGGCAAAAGTTGTAAGATCTAAATTCTTACCATCTTCACACGTTTTTGTTTGACTGGTGCTGCCATGGTGGAAACTTGATGAATTACTTACAATCAGCAGCCAGTTTCAAGCTAATACTATTACCTATATTTTAAGACCAAAACTTTGTTGATAACTCAAGCAATGTAGAAATATAGCAGATTTAATCTTTTTTCTCTCTTGGGCCAAAGTTACTCTTAATGGGCCAAACTTGCCCTAGTTGACGGAACTGAAATGACACAAATTGTTTCGAGCACAGATTTAAAATCGCCGGGCTCCAAAAAGTGAGCCCAAATTCATCTCTAATTCAGACCTATCTTTGTCTGTGTGAAACTTGAAAATGTGTGTGTGAGATAGATGTTCTTAGCCATCATCAACAGACACACACAGAGTAAAAAACTTTCTTTTAATAATAAAGGCAATAAGAATGATGTAGAAAATGCTAAAATATAATAATAATAATTTACTCACTTTGAAAATGCCTCAAAAGCTTTTCTCCTCAGATTCTGACGTCGAGTTTGAGTTTTGGCAATTCCAGACATCAATTCAAAGCCTAAACCAACAGCTAATTGGCAACGTGCAACTAAATTCTGAGGATGTGCAACTTCTCTTTCTAAGGCCTTTTCAGCCATTTTCAAGCCTTTTTCAGGAAGATCCAAATTTTCAAAGCATACTTTTGCAGCTAACAAGCATGGAAAGGAGTTATTAGGTTGCAAACGAGCTACTTCGTGAAGTACCAGATATGCCCTATTATACTATAAATAAAAGATATACCGTTTTTCAGTAAATAAATACAGCAAAACAAACATGATAGATAAACATAAAAGTGACAAATGAACATATATGCAAATTGTAGGCAATATAAAAGAAAAAATAAATATTTCATTCTTATATTTTAAAACAGTATCAATTAAAAAATGTTTGGCTAATTTCGACTTTGGTATAAATTTTTCATTTAAATTATTTTTATTTACAAACACAAATAAATAATACCATGAATTAGGGCCAGAATTTAATTTGAGTCCAGATAAGCTAGAAAACAATTATATGTTAATGCATAATATTGTCTTAACATGTGGTAAATATAGGAAAAGAAAATGTATTTACTATTTAAAAATAAAAATATCAAAATCAACATTTAAATAAAATTTAATATGTTTCAATTTTTACAACTAAGAAATTTATATGAAAAGGAATTATAAAATTCAATATCTCACTCTTTTTTGATGCCAAATTAAACAAATTTTGGTTTATACTTCTAAATAATAATTCTTTTAGGCTTATTTTCATTCTTTAAGAACTGGGACCATTAAGACTCATAACAAAGATTTTTATGGTTAATATCCTTCCTCCCCCTTCTGAAAATTATTTCAAATCATGCTTTTAAATTTATTTATCTTTCTACTTTGAAACACCATTGATTTTACTCTGTTACATGCAAGCTTACGGTTAGTGTGATATTTACTAGTCTAGAGATACCAGGTTTAGTTACCACAGTTCAGACGAATGTTTGTAGCTAGACAGATTACATGTCCTGAACAGTCAGCCCTCTTGTGTGACAGATAGATGACTGTGGCACTTTAAAATCGACCAACCAATCAACCATTTACACACAAGGAAAACCTCCCTAAAAATATTTATAGTCTCACCATTTAAACTAATGCATGATACCAAACTGACAAATTTTACCATTTGAACCCCCACATTTTTAAAAAATAACTAAAAAAAAAAAAAAAAAAGATAAAAACTGGAGAATGTTATTATACTTTAAAGTATGATCCTAGATGGTCATTGTTTTGCAAGGAACAATAAATTCAAGAACGGCCAAATGTTTAGGATATTTTTCAATGATCATTATAATGAAAGAGTTCCTTTAATGGGCTATAATATCAGCTGTCTTTACACAATATTTTTACACAAAGTTATAAAATTAAGGTTTCAGAACAAATAAAATTTACAGAAACAAAAAGGAAATTTACTAAAGATTTTTTTAATAAAAGCAAAAAATACTAAGACAATAATTGACAAAATAATCTTTATAAAATAACTTCATCCAATATATATACTGAGCAGCTTATCCAATATTGTTAAAATATTTTATCAGTACTGGGAAGTTTTTATTTACAATTCAAATATTTAATACTAAAAGTGAAATCACAATTTTCAATTGGAGAATCACCAATGAAACCTTTGATATATTTCAATCTAACCAAGGATATTTAAAATACTCAATACTGCAAACACATTAAATTAACAATAATCACATAAGTTCAAAATATCAGATTGAAAAAAAAAAAAATCCTTAATTCCTAAAACAATTATGCACAAACGCAAGGAAAGACTACAATATAGTAGTCTAATTTATTTTAATGAATGCATATTAGACAAAAGAAATTTTCATCAATTCACTTACAAGTAAAATAATAAAAATGTTTTACTATTATTGAATAATATTTAGTAGGTGTCTAAATAAAGAGTATTTTAAATAACTAATATTTGCCTTTATTACATGTTTATAATCCTGTACTACATTAAAATTCATTAAGTATCCTGCAATTTTGTATTCACTAAAAATGGTTTGTTGGTTGGTTATGTGGGGTTTAATGGTGCAAAATCCTTTTAGGTACATGCTACGCCAATATTCACGCACACAAAAAAAATATTACATCAATATGAAATTAAATTCCATAAATGCACAATGTAACAGAATTATAAACATAATGCCCAATTAATTAAATTTCAAACTGAAATCCTTTTTTAATTAGTATGAAACTTACTTTACCAGCCGCTACTAAAGATAAAGCAAATTGGGACCATACATGTTTCTCTTCAAAGACAAACTTCATAGCTCTTTCGAAAGACTAAAAAAAAAAAAAAAAAAGTGGAACCTAACACTTTAGTTTGCATGAAACGTTACAGAAAATAACCAATACAATAGAATAAAAAACATCAAACTGATTTTGCAAAAAATCAAGCTAGTTACCTCTACTAACAAACTAAATTGAGATCGTCTGCATAAAGATACTGCCAGGAGATCATACACTGCAGTAACATTGTTATAGGAATGAATACGAGCTTCTCGAAATTCAGGTGATATGTCTAATACAGCATTTCTAACTGCCTATTACAAAGAGACAACAAACAGAAAAAAATAAATGTTGGAATAACCAGATATTTATTTTTTAAGAAACAATCAGTATATTTAAAAAATAATTAAAACAGCACTATTTTTTACTCTGATTTAATATCTAAAGCTTTTTATATACAGCTACACATAAAAAATGCTATTAATATTTTAACAATCTAAATTTGAGGTTTAAATTTCAAATTAACAGTACAGTATTATCTGAACTTGTCAGAACCAGGCCCATTTCAGATAACTGGATAAATATAAACCCACTACACACCGATAGTACCATTAAAAGAAAAGGGGATTGCACCACTGCTGTGAAACATTCAAGTTGCAACAGTAGTTTTAACTGTTCACAAAGTCACGTAGGTCATAAACACCTTATAAGATAAGAAAATTTTCGCTTTACTGTCACAAGAAAAGGGTTCTTTTTGTTTAGCTATTTATTTTTATTGAAGCAATATTTTCAGTGAACTCTTTTATTTCAGTATTATACTATTGCTAGAGATGTAAAATTTCTGGAAATTTTGTAAAGAACAATTTCTTACAATTATTTTTCTTAAAAAACATAAAATAAACATTTTTCAGGCTTTTGCACACTAAAAAAATTGTTATCACTTTAAATGAATATATTACAAAATAAATGAATAAATAAAATAACTGATTTTTACTATTAAAAATTTAGTCAAAGTTTTCACAGAAGTTTTTTTTTTTTGCTTAATTTTTTAATATATAATTGATTGATTTATCAAAATAATCATTTCAGTTGTATTTTCTAGTTTAAATTAGAGGTCTGCACGGGCCCGGGCTTGGCCCGAGGCCCGTACCCGGCCCGGCGGAATGAAGACGAATTTTCAAACGGGCCGGGCCGGCAGAATTAGGACAATTTTTTCAACGGGCCGGGCCGGGCCGGCAAAAAAATTAATCGGGCCTATCGGCCCGATATAAGAATTCAAGCGAAGCAGATAAAATACGAGCCATTTTCAATGAATATGATTTTCTCGAGAAGTATAAATGTGCGTCAGGAGCCGATGCGAGTTTAACAACATCAATACAGAAATGTAACATGTCCATCGTAGAGACCGGCATCGTACAGTTACAAGATGTCTGATTCCGAGTTTAATTTTTTTCAGCAGACTCGTGCCAGGACGGAACTGGTCTCAATCGATCTCAGGATGTGTAGGACAGTCATTGTGTTTTGTGGTATTAATAGTAATAATGAACTTCTCTTAACAGTATCTTCGGAAATATACCTTAAGGTGGTTCTCATATTCACTGCTCAAGAATGCGAAACTTTCAGACACATTTTCTGACTCATTTTTAACTATAAAGGCATAAAATTGACAGGCCTGCCTATTGAAGGCATTTGTAAACGAATAGCTTTTTCCATATTTGATAAATTACTGAAAGAGATAACAGAGATTCTTGTCACGTGACTGTACGTTTTTCTCCTTTCCTGTGCTATCCCTTCCTGAAATTCAATTCAAAACGCTAATTTTGACAGTATTTTCAGAAAGATATATTGCTTTTATCTATGAAAAAAACGACATTTACATAACTTCTGAATAAGAATACCGACAAATCTTACGCGTTTCCGAAAAGAAATGAATTCATAAATGTGTCGAAATGTAGCTCCTTTGGATTTGAGAAAAGCCTTAAAAATGAGAGAAATATTTTCACAAATCTACTTTTTATTATACAGCTTCAAAAGTTATCATGTTTTTAATCCTTTATTCTGAACTACATTAATCTTTTAATGAATCCTTATTTCCACTTTGAAATGTCTGTAGACACGATGGCTAAAACACTGTAAGTAATCGTTAATGTTTACTATTGTGTGTTTTCTGTTTTGCAAACATCATAGTAATGTAAAATATATTGTAAAATGTTCCCATAAATATGTATGTATAGTATTCATTAAAAGAATCTTAATTGTGCGTTGAGAAAAAACTATTTTTTTTTTTTTTTTTTTTTTGTAGAAATTGTGTCGGGCCGGGCCTGTTTTCACTGATTTTTGTACGGGCCGGGCCGAGAACTGTAAAAATGAAACGGGCCGGGCCGGGCCGGGCTCGGGCCGAACTTCCAATTTTTACACCGGGCCGGGCCAAGATAGCTTTCGTTCGGACCGGGCCGGGCCCGGGCCTGGAAATTCCGGCCCGTGCAGACCTCTAGTTTAAATTGTAACTAAATTTAAAAGAGAGAAAAGTTTTATAACTTTCATCTGCTATCACTAGTTTGAAATGAAATTTTAATTGCACTGTACAGTAAAATCTCCATAATAGCACCTGTATGTACACTGTAATAAACACTCCTGAATAGCAGACACCTCCATTAACCAAATACTTTTTACTGAATACCATACAAATTTTATGGTCCCAAGATGTTTAGTTTTAAGAGGTTTTATTGTATTTCCTTTTAATTAATGTATGGATGCAGTTCAGAAACCTCTACTTGATACTGATTTATTTACATGCATTTATATTTAAAACAATAAGTTACGATCTATACAAAAATAAAAGCAGGCAAAAATAGTAAATAATTCTAGCTGCATTTTATTTAAAAAGAAACAGAAGAGTATTTCATTTTTCCCAGGAATTCTAGGTTATAATTTTTAAATATTTCGGGTGATTACTATCTAATTATCTCTTTAAGATCCCCAAAAAGTTTTTGATTAATTAATATGTAACCAAAACAAAAGTTATTAGAAACTACCGGGTGTCCCAAAAAGGACTAACTGATTTTAAAATTCAATAACTTGCAAACGGTGACAGATATTTAAAAAATTCTTGCAGGAGGGTTATGCATAAGATCAAAAGTTTTATTACAGTGATTTTCGAATTTAGTTCGAATTGCAAACAATAGATGGCGCTGTAAGCAATAGTCGCTAAATACAGGCTCGATTTCTGGTCCTTTCTCTTGTTCCATGCTGAAAAAGGAGATGGAAATGTATTATCCGGGCCACGAAGTACCAAAAATCGATCCTGAATTCAGCGTCTATTGATTGCAGCGCCATCTATTGTTTGTAATTCGAACTAAAATTGAAAATCACTGTAAAAAAACTTTTGACCTTATGCATAACCCTCCTTCAAGAATTTTTTAAATATCTGTCACCGTTTGCAAGTTATTGAATTTTAAAATCAGTCAGTCCTTTTTGGGACACCCGGTAGAAATATGTACAAGGGTGATATTTATCAGAAAAATGTTAAACTATGAAGCTAGAAGGCACTGTTACAATAATTACTGGTGAGTTGTGACAGCTGAAACTTTAAGGGACATGAAAAATATCATACAGAACAGTAAAAAATTTTCAAATGATACAGTGTTATATTAAGTTATCAATCTTGCCATTTTCACTAATTGGTATTTATAAAATTTTTCATATGAATTTTATTTTTATAGAGAGAAGTAGTATTTAATGATCTTACAGATTATATTTTCCAAGTTCATGAGTGAAATGGGATGTTTTCATGAAGATGAAAGAATATGAAGGGGAAAACACCAGAATGTAGCTGAATTTAAATGTAATATTTCAAAAATGAAATACTTTGTAAAAATTTGAAAAAAAAAAAACATTTTTTCCCCTTCTGAAACGCAAAAGAGAAATAGAGGAAAAAAATTCCAGCATGGATTTGCTAAACAACACTCTTTATCGCCATTACCATGATGATGTAGATAACATTGTGATCAAGAGATTTTTTTTTCAATTCCTACTATTAGTTCACACTCTCCCTTTATTTATTTATTTATATATCTTGTTCAAATTTTCAATCCTTAATAAAATACTTATTATTCATCCTATCAAGTTGAAATAATTTTTTTTTAACTTGTACTGGATGAAAATTGATGTTAATACAGTTTTTTTCAAATATTAATTCATTAATTAAATTTTAATTAATTAATTTTAGTTTTACATGGGAGACAGAATGGCGGCCATTGGTTATTGAAGCATTTAATGCATCTTCATATCTATAAGGGGGTTACCATAAGGGGGACCCTGTTCTGTCACCAAATACCGCCAAGTTTGTCGCCAATTTGGCGATATATCGCCAAAAGTGATGCCAATGTGGTGATATCTCTAATATTTCGCCAAATTCCCATAGACTTCCATTGTAAATCTACTTGCTTATAGAAAATCAACAAAATGAGATATTTTAATGCAAAAAAAAACTAATATTAGCTTAATAACCCAGTGGTAGGGATGCAAAAAAAGGCTGAATTCGGAATTAATTAGGGGAAAGCTGGAAATTGTTTTAATCCCTTCTGTTTAGGTCTAGAATGAATATGCTATGTTTTCCTCCTCGTACTAGGTGAGCATTAGGAAATATGTATAGAATTATAGTAAAAAAACACGTTTTTTTGCATACCATAACAATATCTCAAAACAGCTAACTCTGTCAAAAACATTGTAAATGCAAATGTTGTAGAGCTTAAAATTCTGAGTAAAATGAGTACCTACACTCAATACTTATGCTGAATATTAAGGTCACAATTCTACTTCAAAGTTTTAGACCCATCATCAGGGGGATGATCTGAGAATTAATTAGGAGAAAACTGGAAATTGTTTTAATCCCTTCAGTTTAGGTCTAAAATGAACGTACTATGTTTTCTTCCTCGTACTTGGGTGAATGTTAGAAAATATGTACATATTTATTTTCGAAAAACACTTTTTTTTTTAGTTTCCTTAACAATATCTCAAAACAGCTAACTCTATAAAAAACATTGTCAATACAAATGTTATAGAGCTTAAAATTCTGAATAAAATGAGTACCATCATTATTATTTTTGTTCAACATTAAGGGATTTCAAAATTTTGCCTTAATCGCTAATCAATAGCTTGAAGCCAGGAGAGACCAAGTTAACTTAACAATATCTCAAAATAGCTAACTCTATCAAAAACATTGTTAGTACAAAAGTTATAGAGCCTAAAATTCTGAGTAAAATGAGTACCTACACTTAATATTTTTGTTCAATATTAAGACTGCAATTTTGAGATATTGTTAAGTTAACTTGGTCTCTCCTGGCTTCAAGCTCTTGATTTGAAAAATTTTGAAATAGAATTGCGACCTTAATGTTGAACAAAAATAATAATGATGGTACTCATTTTATTCAGAATTTTAAGCTCTACAACATTTGTACTGACAATGTTTTTTATAGAGTTAGCTGTTTTGAGATATTGTTAAGGAAACTAAAAAAAAACGTGTTTTTCGAAAATAAATATGTACATATTTTCTAACATTCGCCCAAGTACGAGGAAGAAAACATAGTACATTCATTTTAGACCTAAACTGAAGGGATTAAAACAATTTCCAGTTTTCTCCTAATTAATTCTGAGATCATCCCCCTGATGATGGGTCTAAAACTTTGAAGTAGAATTGTGACCTTAATATTCAACATAAGTATTGAGTGAAGGTACTCATTTTACTCAGAATTTTAAGCTCTACAACATTTGTATTGCCAATGTTTTTGACAGAGTTAGCTGTTTTGAGATATTGTTATGGTATGCAAAAAAATGTGTTTTTTGACTATAATCCTATACATATTTCCTAACGCTCATCTAGTATGAGGGTGAAAACATAGCATATTCATTCTAGACCTAAACAGAAGGGATTAAAACAATTTCCAGCTTTCCCCTAATTAATTCCGAAATCAACCCCCTAACCACTGGGCTATAAGGGATTATATTAAATTTTTCTTTGATGACCTAAGTAGGAATTGACTTTAAGAACAAAATTTTTATATTACTTGTTTTTTTACATTATTATTTGTGCATGTGAGATACATTTAAAGCAGTGATTCTCAACCAGTGTGCTGTGGTGCAATGTTGTGCCATGAGAGGACTTGATTGTCGCAAAAATTTTAAGTTGAGTTGTATCAAGATTTTAATAATTAATAGAAATATTGATACTTTAATATCCAAAATTTCATATTATGCAATTTACTTCGAAATGAGATTTAGTGTAAAAGTTTTAAGGTTATTATCTCGAGGCCTTGGACAATAGCAGGTGGATCTGCTAGTTTGCATATAAAATAAAAGGCCACTATTCCAGTATATACAGTTTTAAAGAAGCGGCTGAATTCTGGAAATTGCAGTTAAAAGTTAATCTTTGCTTATTCATATCAATAATTCAAATAAAGCTAAAGTATTTGCTTTTTAATGAGAGTTTATTTTGATCATTTTTATGTTATGAAAAAAAAAATCCAAAGAAACTGCCATGTTACATAATTTTAAAATAATGATTTAAAAAAAGAATAAATTGCACTCATGAAATTAGCACTATAAAAAATCAAATATATCAAACCTCAATCAATATTATTAAATACTTTTTATTACCATATTCAATATGATATTAATTAAAGCTAAGGGCATCTCTATTTTTAAACTTCAAACAATTTCTCACAAGAAAAAAAAAAAAAAAAAAAAAAAAAAAAGCACTCAAAATCATAATTACTTAAAAAATTGTTTAATCTAATGAATAAATGAAGGTAAAAATTTTTACAATCATAAAAAAGGATGATTTCAAAAAAAAAATTTGCAAAAGTGATTGTTTTTTGCATTTTTACTTTTGAACAAAAGTAATTTTAAAAGTGAAAATTCTATTGGTTGAATCATACAGAGTGCTTAACACCAACTTAGTAGAGAAAAAAAATCAATAATAAAGAAACTAATACAAACTTATGAAAACAATATAAAAATATTAACATCCATACAGATATGCTTCAAAAATCAGAGCAAAATGAAACAAAGTTTGCAATTATTTAACAATACATAAGAAAGAGAACATAAACATATTTACCATTGCTTCACTTATAAAAAGTAGTAAAAGAATTTCTTCATTTTCATCTTTGGGACAAAATAAACTATAAAAAAAAATTTTCTGGTTCATAATTACATTTTTTTTTTAAAGTTTCCAGATAATATATATGTATGAAAGAATAAGATAAGAAATTGCCCACCATAAACATTTTTAACATAGATTAATGTTTATGAAGTTAATTTCAGAAAATATAAGTTGATTGATGTGTCCACATTATATGATCACTCAAAGTCAATTATTAGGGTATTAAAGTTCTTGCTCTATTTCATAGACAGCAGAAACTTGCAATGTTGTCTGTACTGAGGTTTCTTTTATAACCATATTATTAACTGACAGTTATCTACATGTATCAGGAGTGAACATAACGTTAAAAAAAAGTTTTTCAAATTAATTTGTGTGCAAGGTTAACATTCAAAATGGAAAATGAAAAGTTACATTTTTGTCATGTTATGTCAGCTTAAAAAAGGAGTGAGTGTTGGACGTGCTACAAAAACATTCAAGACATTTATTTGGACTGTGCTCCTGCTCTTAGGACAGTAAAAGTGGTTTTGTCGATTTCGAAATGGTGACTTCAATATAAACAATAAAATTCACTCTGAGCGACCTTTTGGCATTGATAATGACTTAATGCATGATTTAGTGAATAATAATCTATGGATTACTACTGAAGAGATTGCTGAGAGACTAAATGTTGACAATTCGGCTGCATTTCGTCATTTAAAACAATTTGGGTACATTTCGAAACTTGATGCATCGGAAATCGGGCACAAACTTTTGCAATCACCAAATAATAAGAAATCCCAATTAACTTTCCTCTGTATGACAGTTATGAGGTTCAGATCATAAATTTGATTTAACTGATTATGTTTAAGCTATAAATTCAAATTAAAGTCTAAAGAAGAAATTGAGGATTACACTTCCTAATGGAAATCAGGGATGAATTAAAGAAAAGTAATGTTGTACACTATATCATTTTATGTACGACAATACCAAATTTTCTTACTTATTTTGTAGGTAGCTTCCATAACTAAAGGTAAGAAAATATGTATCTATTGCAGTCATCCAGGAAAAAACAATTGCAGAACATTTTGGTACATTTTCTGTGATCATGACCCCCAGAACTCAAAAACAACACTCATTCCATCCAACTCAGTTCAGATGTTGATTTACATATACAGTAAAACCACTGAATAACAGACACCTACAGCTCAGAAGTGCAGAATTTACCCACTGCTCAGAGGTAAAAGTGTACAAACATCGAGGTGTTGGGAATCAAAAAAGTGTCCGCTATTCAGAAGTGTCCATTAGGAGGTTTTACTGCATATACATATACAGTCGAACCCCGCTATAGTGAACCGTCTGCAGACCCAGCAATATGTCCACTATAACCGATGGTTCACTATATCCAAATTCTTTGAAAAAAATATTTTTTAGCATATGATATAGTATTGTTAAAATAGTGATTGCAATAATACGTAATTTGCTTACAAATTATTAACTAATTAAATAGATAATAAATCAAATATTAAAAAGAAAAATAGTTGCTTGCTAAAACTTGATTTTATTTTTACATTTCTATGGAAGAAATTAGTTAATTGATTGAAAGCAATTCAATTTTATGTAGAGTTCATCAATTTTCTTATGAAAAATTAGTAAAGAATCCAAGATTTCTGATCCACATTTTCTGTAGAAAAAAAATGTTCAGGATATTCGCTGATGATTTCACTTCCAAGATAGAAGGAGTCGAAATTTCAAGTTCTTCTCCAACAACGTCTTCTAAGTCTTCTTCAGCATCGTTCTTTTGTTTAACTTCAGATACAATGCCATAATCTGTAGGGGTACCAGAAGTATACACTTCATCATCGCAAGATTCGAAGTGCTCAGTAACGTCCCTTGGGAAAATGCTCACACTATGCTTTTCCAGCCACAGAGCTATTGGTAAGTCGTCTTCGTTTTCCACGTTGACATTTTATCCTTCCAACAACCCAACAACACATCCTTCGAAAGGCCTGAGCTTCAGAAACAGTTGCAGATTGTTGCTGATGTCACTTGTCTCCATGACTTTAACAACAGAAGGATTCCTTCTAAAAGAGAGATGTTGCATTCCATGTTGTTCTCTTCGTAGTCCTCTAAAACACGCATCACTAGTCGTTTCCTATAGTGGGACTTCAGGTTGCGAACAACGCCCTGGTCCATGGGCTGCAGCACAGAAGTCGTATTTGAAGGAGGGGTGGGAATCGAGTTTAATGCACTTAAATTTTCTAAGTGGGAATGAGCTGTGCAATTATCGACAAGGAGAACAATTTTACATTTTTTTCTAAGAAATCACTGTCTCATTGTCGAAGTTCTTCAAAAAAATTGGAAGTCATTCAAAATTTTTGATTGGCTTTGTAGTTGACAGGCAGTTTTTTAACAATTTAAAAACAACCTGGCTTTTGGGATTTACCTATGACACTTAATTTTCTCTTTTCTGAGCCATTCATATTTGTACATACAAGAACAGTTATTCTCACTTTCGAGAGATTCCTGTTAGTGCACTTTACTCCTTTAAATTTTAACATCTGATCGAGATCAAGAGTCATTTTGTAAAACAATCCAGCTTCGTTACCCTTAAAGATATCCATAATCCTAGATTGCATCCACCCACATTTGAGCAGTCCACTTTTCCACATCCGATGCACAAACACTTGCTGCTTCCAGTGGTGTAGTCATAAAAAAAACAGAGGGTATACGCTCAAAGCAGAGGGTATGCGCTCCAGGCACAGCGTATACCCTAGAGTGTATATACTATAGCTTTCTTGAGAAACAGAGGGTATACGGTGTTCCTTAAAAAAATCCAGAAGGTATACGGCGTATACCCCCGTATACCCTCCACTACACCCCTGGCTGCTTCACACAAAATCTTTCCACAAGAAATATTGTTCCCCTTTTTTAACCTATCCAGCCATTCGTCTCAGGACACACAAAACCATTTTCTCTGAATCTTTCGGCAAACTCATTCACTGTAATTTGAAGTATGAGTCTGGTCAAAGGAAGATTCTATCCCGCTAAATGGTGAACAATTTTAACAGAGCTTCTTCCACGTTTTCCCTTTCTGCCCCTGTAGTTTCTTCGAGGAATCCAAAATTTTTTCATGTGCAGCAAGAGTCGCACTGCGATTTTTCCATATGTTTGAAACTGTAGATTTTGATAAGGAAAATTCCTTGCACAGTGCCAATTCATTGGTTCCATCTTCAATACGTTTAATGATTTTAATCTTATCGTCAATTGAAAATGATTCCTTTTTACAAAATTCGCCATTTTCACGAAATTTTAGCTGCTCTTGAAAAAATGTCATTTCAAATCAACCATAAGATTAATGAAGAAAATCACTGTAAAACAGGGGACATTATTGGAACATTCCGATTATACTGATGGGCAGGTGAAAGACTTAGCAAGTAAACGCCAGATGCTTATACCTAGAATTAGTGAGGGGTGAAAAAGGGAGGTTTGTTCCTGGAACGGGAAAGAAGAGGCGTTTGCTGTTTAACAATTTGTTCGCCCTAGTTTAAGGAGATGAGCGTGAACGAGTGAAATTTGACACAATGTAAAGGAATGTCATCATTTACAGTCGCAATTAGTGCAAGTTTAAAGTTGAAGAACTGAAAAAAAAAAAAAAAAAAATTCTGGGGAAATAAAATTTGAGTCCACTATAAACGAACTACCAAATTTTCAGCTGTCCACTATAAGCATATAAAATAACATTAGTTAAATGGGAGTTCGGAGGGGACCACTAAAAAAGTTCACTATATCCGAGTGTTCACTATATCCCGGGTTCACTATAGCGAGGTTCGATTGTATCTGATTTTTGACATGTGTTAGCACTCATATTTGAAGAGAAATTTAGATGTGACTGAGCATATGTAGAGGGCTTACCAAGATTTTGACTGAGATTGTTGGCCTGCTTGATCTGTCAACTTGTTTCAAAATAGCGGCAACTTATAGAAGAAGTGAAATAAGATTTAAAACAACAAAATATGCACAAAAACTAAAAACTTCCTTTTCTTTATGTGTTAGACCTTGATACTAGGATTCATGAGCATTTTTTATTTCACCTCTATAATAAAAAATGGCTGACCATTCAAGTTCTAGGAGTAGCTGACGTTTTGAAATAAGACAGTAGATTAAAAATAAGGGATTTTTCCGTAATCAGGTTCACTGCTAATTTATATTTTATGAAACATAGTTTCTTGAAAATTTAATTTGATTATTTTAACTATTGTTACAACTCTCATATATTTAAAAACCATGAAGTCATTTTATAAAATGCCACATTTAAAAGAAAAAAAAAACTTGTGCTCATAAAATATTCACACATATGTATGTAACAGAGTCTAACAGCACCTGCAACCGTCAACTTTTCGTCAAACATGACAATACTTGCCAAATTATCGATAAATAAATCGCCATGTCATAAATGAAGCCAATTTCCCATTGAAGCAAATTTCTCAAAATTACCATTCAAATTTAGTATTAACGAAAACTAGGAATCTTCTATAATAGGGCTCCATGCATTTTAGCTATTGAGTATTCCCATAAAATTAGCTGAATTCTCAAAACCTAGAAGTAGGAAACTACCTTTTCCTCCCAGTAAAGACCGGAAGGACTCTTTTACTAGGTTGAATCAAGTATTTATAACTGAAGTACAGCAGGATAGCTTGTGTCTATGAACTTCACAGGACTTATTGTACCACAGCTAAAAGTAGCTCCTAAAAGATTACCAAATCCAAAGAAAATATTTCAAAAAAATAAAATGAAGAAAACTAAGTATTACAATGAAATTTCATTGCTAAATTATTTATCTCATTGCAAATGACCGATGCCTATATATGTTACAGCAATGCTAGATCGACTACATAAAAGTCTGCTGGAAAATTTTTAAAGTGATTATCTTGAAGTAAAAAGCCATCAACAGCCAAGGTGATTTTGAGCATATTCATTGCTTATGGCAGTGATATGGGGAGGGATGACTGACATTTATATACATTGGGACAATGCCTAGCCTAATTACAGAAGGTTGCTCCACATAGGGTTTGGATTAGAACTTTGGCCTATATTTGACCCAAACCACAGATCGAAAATCAAGCCACTCTGTCTTACAAAGATCTATGTTTGTGGTAAGTTACATTGTAATTGATTGAGCCATTGCCGAGAAATCATATTCATTTCCTTGTTAGATTGAAGTGGATACATACAAAGCTTTGCTTCCCTTTGGCTTCCTTAAAATTTACATAAAAATACTTACTTGGGTCCCATATATTTTTTAGGCTTCCATGGGCTTTCAGGATTTTTTCCTTCTTGCTTTATTGTATAGTTACTATAATTTTTCTCACAAACACCTCTTAAAAGCACTTCAGCAAGTTGACGTGACATAGTCTAAATGAAACATAAAAATAAATAAATAAAAAATAGTCTTAAAATAAGCTTAGAAAACAATGTTCAAACTGTTACTGCATTTTAGGAGAAAGTTAGAAATCACATTTCTCAGAAATAAAAAAACATTTCCTCCTTGAAAGCAACAACAATATTTTTTTAGAGATGTTATCTAAATTATGATATTAATAGATAAATACTAAAGCCTTAATTATAACAAAAATTTAGTATATTGCTTAGAAATTAAATTAAAATGAATTCACAGGGTAAAACAGGGTTTTTTGAAAACTCTACATAAAAAAGCACAGAAATCTCTAGCAATGGAAAACAAAAGTAATTATTCTTGAACATCTTATGATATTTAATTCTGACAATCTAAAAAAAAAAGGACCAGACAAATAGGACATAAAAAGCAAACTAGTATCAGATATACAAAGAATAAGGTATATTTAAAAAATATATATATTACATGATTTTTTATTTATATTTTATACCGTACTTTTTAGTGTGTAAAATATTTTATTGTTGCAGTTTCACAGCCAGTTGGTATATTTTAGCGAGTGTGGTTTGGCACATAACTGTTGTTGTAACTCATATACAACTGTAACGTAACCATAAAGAATATTTGGCGATCTATCACCTGTGCCTGGCTAATGAAAAAATATTCTAAAATTAATTTATTATAAATATCTATATATTTAAAAGACAAGGCTGTTTTTTTAGTCATCTGCACTGAGCTTTCTACTGAACCAATTTTGCTAATTATTTTTTTAAATGAAAGCTGTTAATTTGTCGATGCACCTCCACTAGCTGTTTTTTAAAATATTGCCATTTTTCTATTTTAATTTTTATTTAAAAAGTTTTTTATAAAATTTCTTCAAAACGGTGTCAGTTGGATTACTTCCATTGCGGTTGTTGAAGAGAAAAGAGAAATAATGGAAAATGTTTTCTCTCCTTGATTACGGTACTGTAAACAAGTAAGATATTTTTGAGGGTCTATACTTAAAAAGTAAAAACAGAAACATTATAAGATTGTGTGTTTGTCTGCCAGTCACAGTCGTTTTTCCCAAAGCTATGGAATGTGGAAAGTTCAAACCTGGCAGAATTATAAAGGCTATTGACCCACATATTTATAGATTATTAGCCATTTACAAATATTTTTAGGAAAAATTTAGGGAGGCTAATTAAGTTAATTGAAAAAAAAATTGTATATTATTGAGTGGGGGTATCGTTTGAAAGATCTTGTGACACAGAAATGAAAAATATATTTGTTTTAATTTTAGGTATAATACTTTCAGAGATATCATCGAAATTGAACAGCAAAAATAAGCCCCTATTTCCGAATCTACTGAAACTAAAATTAGGAAAAAATTAGAGGTAGTTGGGAGTTTATTTAAACCTTGAAGGAAAACTATAGCAATTATCCTAGGTCAGATAGTTTTTGAGAAAGTCATATTTTTCCATTACACATAAATTTTACTTTTGCAAGCGCTGCGCAAGGGAGTTGAGGGCCATTCAAGGTACCTATCAACGTAGAATCATTAAAGGATTGTTAATGATGATTTGTGGAAAAAATCATTGGTAATTAGCAGATATAAAACCTATCTAGGACATGCGACATCACAACTTTACAACCTCCTTTAAAAGCACGCTTGGCACAATGCCAAGTTTAAACTTTGCACATGTCTTTGATTTAGGTAAGATGAATCCTATAGATAAATACAGCACCGTGCGAAGAGGAAACTGCGCCCGGGGCAAAGTTTCAATTTAGTGCCCCCCACCCCAACAAATACACACTTTTTCTTTGTGACATGTGTCACAAAATTGAAAAGTGCAGAAACAGAAATAAATTGTATTGAATACATAATTCGCATTTATTTTGGAACTTTATGTTTAATTTTAATTCGGAAATTCCAAACAACTAAATAACATAAGAGAATTTGCACTTAGATTTTGGCAAAGAGAATCTGGGAAATGAGTGTAGAAAAATGTATCTAACAGTACAGTATAGCAGTTTACAACCCTTTTGTATTCCCAGAAGTAAACCCCATGCTAGTTTGAGAGCATATGTTTTTGTCACAAGCACTGAATGAAAATTACAGACTCAGAAAAGAGAAGGTTAACGAAAGAGACTGAAACAAAAACTTAAAACAAGTTTTGAACAGAAAGAAGTCCTTATTCATAAATTTGTATTTGGGTGCAGGGTAAGGGACCATACTATGCACATATACCTTTGAAACGAAAAAAGAACGTACTTTTATTGGGGAAAAAACTTCCACTATGTAATTTTTTTACAAAAAAAGAAGAAACGGGGTTTGTAGTATAAATTCGACGTCCCCTCAATTGCCGCGCCCTGGGCAGCTGCCCTCTTCACCCCCCGCTTCGCACGGCCCTGGATAAATAGCCAATGTTTTTCATTCCAATTGAATTCAATTATTGAAAAATAATTCCAAGTTTTTTACAAAGTCTTAGTATTTCTTTAGGAATGATTTTTTGTAATATTGCAGGTAGTAATTAATAAATTTATTGTATGGAACCCTTTGTGCATGAGTAAAACTTGCACTTGATCGAATATTTAAACTTTTGTACTTCTATTGATTTAGTTATGCACTTACATAGTTTGCTTTTGTATTCCTTTTATTATACAAAAAGTTACAAACTACACAAAATTTACAGTCAGTTATGCACAATTATCAATATGATTAATCATAAGAAGCTCCTGTAAAATTGAAGAATTGTAAAAATTAAGAAAAATATGCGATAAAAGAATCACAGTTCAAATCATATAGTATCAAACATTTACTAATTCTAGGTACGAAAAAATTAAGAGATTTTGATAGTGCAAAATGCATGACAACAATAGCAAAAAAATATAAAAGAAATATGCAGAGACAATAAGAAAACCCCCTATAAAAAAACTGATATATGGGTAATTAAAAACTATATCTATTTATGTTCATTTTCCAAATCTATTAGATCACTTTCATAAACAAATAATGATATTTATAAGGGCTGATCGATATATTTTGGAAAAGCAGAACACTACAACGTTTATTGGGTTAATTAATGCTTAAATTGATTTTGTTTATTTGAAATAATTCTAATTGACAACTAACATTGTAACCTTTCTATGGTGAAGAATCAGTGGGGGAAGAATCAGTGGTGAAGAGTCGAGGGGGGATGCGGGGGGGGCGGCATCCCCTCAATTTTTTATTTTATCTAGAGCATCCCCTTACTTTTTATTTTCAGGGGGCATGCAGATTTTTCAATGTCATTAATTTTTTTAAAGGATGAGCAAGCACACCAATAAGTTGGCAATTTTAAGAAATAAGGGATTGATTTTTAATGTTTCCAACAAAAATGAAAAGTGTTTATGTTTTCAGATCGCTTGTCTGTCTCCATCTATTCGTATTTTAACTTCCTAAAATTTGTTTAAATCGCGACAAAATGTTATGCATATTTTTTAAGTTCACTGTAGAACTATCAATATTGTAAAGGATCTGTAGATCATCAATATTTCATTTACGAGAGAACAACAACAAAAAAAAGGTTCTTTTATATTACGGTTTATGAGTGGAACTTGTTTGAAATACACATTAAAGAAGTTATAATATACAGTAGAACCTCGATTATCTGAAGTAATTGGGACCTACCGCTTTTTGGAAAATCAAAATTTTCGGATAATCGAGAAGGCTTCAATTTTAAGATTAAGGACAAATATATCCACTATTTTTTATCATGGTAACAAGTGCTTAATAAAAAAAGCAATAACAAAATAGAAAAAAGAATAAATTACCTGAATTTTAATTTTGAAATTTAAGTACATTGTATATATTTCACGAGGTTTTGAAACAAAGTTTTGTTTCTCACAGTTTCGATAACTTTTGCTTTGCAGCTTGATTACGAAGTTTTCTTAATACTATTCATTCATCAGTGTCTCAGCCTTTCTTCTGCTCCAGACATACCAAAGCTTTTTCAATACATTCAAAAGCTTCAGAATTGCTAATTTGTTCATTTTCTTTGCCAACATCGTTGTCCTCTTCTTCGCTTTGATCAACACATTTTCTTTGGATATCATAAATGATTTCTTCATCGCTCAATATATAATATCCGGGATCATTTGAGTCTCCATTTAATCAATCGTTTATTCCTGCTATATCACAGCCATCACAACCAGATATTTTATTAAATGCTGATTCTGAATTGGCAGCATCATTCTCTTTTAATCCAAAAGCTTTCGTTCAATTCAATAGCTAAACTTGGAACAAGTTTTCTCAAACTTCGAATGAACGCATGCTGCTGTAACAATTCCCAAGCTTCACTTATCATGTATATACAGTCTTTTATAACCAAAAAAAAAAAAAAGCTTTAAAAATGGATTTTGGTTAAGTGAGAGTTTTGGTTAAAAAAGTTTTGGATAAAAGAGGTTCTACTGTACTTTAAATACAAAGAGAATGACAAGTATGGTATTGAAATTCGTTACAAAATGTTCCCTATTGAAAATAGCATTTATCGTTCATTTCCACAACATTAAAAAATATTTGATAACCAATGATCTATTAATGGTAATTGTTTGAAATACATTTTAATGACTTTACATTTTTTCAAACTGAAAATAATTCATGTGTTCACTAAGGACCACAGCTGCATGCTGCATATTTGCTGTGGATAACGGCATGTGAAACATTTATTCAAGACCACGGAAAAAGAATACGCACACATTATCATCTATGGTTTCAGTAGGTTTTTTAATCAATAACTAATTTAATTTTAATAAAAAATCTGTTTAATATTCTAATGCATATTATTAAACTGTGACAGAATTGAATAAATTGCCCTTGTTTTAAGCTCATTTTCCCTTTAATTTAAATCTATACCAAAAAAAGAATGTTTCGCTCTGTGTGTATGTCAGCAATGGCTAGTGAAATCTAGCACAGGTAACAGTCTGAAAATTTGGGTGCGGGTAGTCGAAGATAGGTCCTGATGCACCTGAGGTTCAGATTTTTATTTTTTTTTATAATTTACCGAGGTATTAATTTAAAATCACAATGAACTCTCGTCAAAAACTCGTCTCTTTCATTCCAAGATTTGTTCCACCCAGAACCTGATTTGCACAGCAGAAAGAAATGAAGAACCAAATGCAGAGATTTTTGGGGATTTGTCATCGTTTTTTAACTTCCATCAGCCAAAGCATTTAGTATAGAAAAGTGGAAGACATGTTCTGAAAGATCATACTTTTGCGTCGAAAACTCTATCAGTTTGAAAAAGTATCGTTATTAACTCTTTGAAAAACAAAGGCTCGTTTTTGCAGTTCTCTCTTTCGTACGGCACGCTTCCTTAGGGCCCAATTTCAGAGATAGCAGTTAAGAAAAAATACATATGCTGAGACCTTGTCTTCGACGATGCATTTGGCTTTAAAAAATTACTCTTTAAAAAAGTTTGCGACTGCAGGTCACTTTGTGCCTTACAGAGACATTCTTTTTTAATATGGTAAAAGTAACTGAACGTTCGCATTTCGACACAATTTTTGAGCATCTCTGCAGGCCAGACTTACATCACCTACAAAAGTTTGAAACATTCGGATGACTAGAAGTGCTTTTAGAAAACAAAATGTGTGAAAATTTCGATGAAAATGCTTAAAACCGGGATGTTTTGCTCGCCTTCAGTTCAAGTTTTCCCTACTAAATATACATATTCTATCACGAAATTTTAAAGAAGGCTCGGATATAGTTATATTTATAATCTATTAAAATTTCAGAGAATTCGGATGATAAGAACTTTTTTTTTGTTATATTAACGGAATCGAAGCGAAAACAAGAAAAATAGTAAGAAGAAAACTTATTTTTTTTCCATCTAGATGGAAAGTCATGCATAGAAAGTTGTCGTAAAAATAGGAAAGCCGATTCAGTGGACCTCAAAAATTAAAGATATGCCAAAATTTCACATTGTATTTTACTGACGTGATTTCAATACTTTCCATAAGCCATACATGTCTGTAAAGTAAAAATGCAATAATTTTCAATGCTCTCAGGGACAAACAATTATTCTACGGCTATTTTCAAAATAAATAATTCAAAACAAAATCTAACGAAAATCTCGCTGCATAAATTAGTGTTATTGAATAACGATTTCTATTCCAGAAATTTTCAGACACAAAATAAGGTTTTTATTTTTTTAATTCTGTGACAAGTTATTTAATTACCAAGATAGAAGAAACTTTAATTAAATTAATTTTAATTAAATTTTAATTTTTTAAGTTTTAAATTAATTTTTCAATTACTGCTCTCAGGAATACAAAATAAAATCAAGATTCAAAATCAAGTTTACCTTATGGCCGATATAGATCCTAATGTTTAAGACTATGAGCGTCCCCCCACTTTTTTTCCCAGGACTACACTACTGTGAAGAACAGGCATGTGCATTAACATATTTCTGAAGTCATACTCTATATCAAAAAATACTCACTAGTTTTACACATATACAACTGAGCATATGAATAACATAAGACTATATAAAAAGCTAAATTAAAAAGTAAATTTTCTATGAATTAAGAATATATTTTGCATTCTATTAATTGAAAATTTCACAAAAAATGAAATTGCCATTATGTAATTTCACAAAATAAAGATTCCTCATTATAATATATGTACAGTGAAAATTCCTACAACAGTCACTCTGAACAACGGTAACCTCCAAATACCAATCATGTTTTAGTGTTACTGAATCTATTCTATAAAAATAACAGTACACAAAACCTCCAAACAACAGCCATTCCACAGCATTTTTTTTATATGTTATGTTTTAACTACAACTGTGATTGCGATAAATGTGGAGGTGGATTTTCTTATTAGATGTCCTTACAATTTCTCTACTGATATCTAGTGTTTTCTTAGCAAAACCCCGTTCATAAATAAGTGAAGCGAGAGTGGGGGGGGGGGGGCGACCAGTAGTCATTTGTACTCTTTAAGAATCGTGTGATGATATTTTTGATCTATGTGTAGCATGTGTTTTTCACTAAAAGAATGAGTTCAAAGTGAAAAATTTTAACTTTAAGTTATAAGTTGAAAGTTATCCACGACAGTAAAAAAAAGTTGTAAGTGCAGGAAAATTAGCTTAAATGTACAAGGACACAAATAGATGACATTCTGAAAAAAAGTGACTTTAATTTAGAAGAAACGTTGCAAGGTGTAAATTTGGAATCTAAAACTATGCAGGAAATTTTGCAGGAAAGTGCCCCAGAAATTGCAGAGAAAATGGGAAATTAAAAATTTTGCACTTATTCAAAACGATAACGAATTCTACAACAAATCTGTGGAAATGATTATGCATTTAGAGAAAAAGGTATGCTTAAAAAAAAAACTATGAATATGTGATTTCTTTAGTGTAAAAAAATAGTATGTATAATGGCATGTATTTCTTAACTATAAAAATAAAATAATTTTGGTCAGTTATTTTGATTTTAATGTAACTGTGAGTCTTTAAAATGTGGAACCTCTGAATAACGGCAACCTCTGAAATATGGTCACTTCATTGTGCTCCCCCGCTATTCAGAGGTTTTACTGTATTACAAGCTATATACAAAACATCTAACATGTACAGTCGGCCAAAAATGTTTTTTTCGGCAAATTTTACCCAAGGATATTAAACAGGTAAACATTCTGTCAAATAATTTAAGAATTATAAAAATATAGAGCTTGGAGCCCATAAAGTTAAATTTCTTTTCAATCGAGGCAAAACAGATTGCAATGCAGGTAGTTTTTAAAGCATAACTAAAAAACTACTTGGTAAAATGAGCTGTAATTTTGGATTCACATATTTAAGGCTTTTAGATATTTATTTCTGTTTAAATATTCATAGGTCATAATTAATAATTTTTTCAAAAATATATCTATTTTGAAACTGATTTAAAAGAAATATATAAATTGTTACCTATAAAATTTTTAACAGAAATTAATTTGAAAAAGCTTCAAATATGCTTTGGATTTTGAGTATTTGGTAAAATTACAGTATATTCCCTAAGCTTATTTATTTACATAAATTGAAACAAGACGTAATTTCCAGTCCAATGGCTATCTCTGTTTTTTTTTTTTTTTTTCTATGATAATTTTCAGATTAAAATGTATAGGGTTCTTTTTTTTTTCCTTTTGTACTGACTGTACCAGCCTTAATGGCGATAATATTTTTCAGTCTAATTAGTGTTATAGAATTCAAAATGATTTTATTAAATAATTCATATAAAAATTTTAAAAAGCTTAATTATATTTGTAAAACATTAATAATGAAAAAGAAAATTACCTGTCGTAAAGATTGTGTTGAACTAGTTTCTACAGCACTTAAAACCTTTCTATATTGTTCTATGGCACTTTTAAGATTTCTGGGAAAAAAATATATAAAAGTATTAATTAACTAATAACATAATTTTTCAAGCACCCAAGTATATACACATAAAAATATATATGACAGGTATTAAAATAGTAAAATACCGCTTTAAAATCTAAAATTTAAATTAATTTCTAATTCAATACGCTTTAACTTTTAATTTCCGACTCTGAATCCGCTCCTCTAAAGTTGTTTTCCTGCCTTAACAAGTATTATTTTCAGAAATTCAATTGTAACTAAGTCTTAAGATTAAAAGTGCAAGCTAAGTGCAACTTGAAGTATATGTGGTTAAAGCCTGGAGAAATCTCAGCCTGGAAATTGTACAGGTCTTGACCACACATCAATCAAAAGCTAATTACTCAATTAAAGATTTGTATCCTTCCAAATTCACACCCTTGCGTCTTGCTGGAAAATATTATAAGCTCTAATAAAAGACCATGAAAAATTCAGTTCTTAGAGATTTGATACTGCTCTCCAGACCTGCTAACAAGGTAAGCATTAAATTAATATAGATCTCTTCTCGGGGCCTCAATTGAACTTCCAGTCTATGGCTATATCTTAGAAATGTGAATAAAAGTAGTTTGTTCAATTAGTGAGGACCCGAGTCAAGTTATTTCAATACATCAATCTTCCAAGACCTGTGTTCTTCTAGCCACCTGTCAAGACATTACACACATATATTTTATATATATATTAAATTTAATTAACAAATTAATTTGATGCAAATATGCATTTATTAATGGATAGTATTAATTTTATTTCAGTATCCAGTTGTTACACTTTATCATCTATATCTAGCACATATTTTGGTAAATTAAGTTAATCTAATTTAAAATACACAATTTCATTGTTGCATATGCACATTTAGTTATGTATTTATATTTTTCTTAATATTTATATTAATTCAGTTATTTTTTAGTGTACAATTGCTGCTTTTTTTCACTTTTACTTTTTGTAATGTGATTTTGTATTGAATCCAACATTTGAAATTTCGTAATTTTGGCTATTGCTTTACATCGTTATATATTTTATGCATCTGAGATTCTCATGTAATTTGTTTATTCTGTTTTTGGATATTTTCTCCTCACATATATATATATTTAATCTGTGCACTTTGCAGTCTCAGATACAAATTTTCCTATTGTATTATAATTATTGGTTAATTTATATTTTGTCGATTTTCCTGTAATTTAATAGTTATGTTAATTACAAAAAGTTTTGTTATATATATATATATATATAAATAATGGTTGCATAGCTAAATTGTTAAATATATGGTTATAATTATTTTTTATGGCTATTATTTGTTTATTTTGAAGCTTTTGAGAGCACAGTTTTGAAGTCATTTTCAAAAGAACAGACTGACTACAAAGGCATAATAATAAATAGTACATTAAACAAATTGGAAAAAGAAGCTCAAATTTTTGTAATTTCTATAGTGAATCTATAAATTTAACTTTCGATGTATTGTCGTCATAAAACATTTTGAATTATAGCTCTTCAGTACTGTCTAAAAGCTTAGTCTATGAAAGATTTTGAACTATACTTGAGTTAGTCTCTCTCTCTCTCTCTCTCTTTCTCTTTTACATTTTTTTTTTCTTTTAATGATCTCTTTGTAAGATCAGGGTTCTGTTCAGGTTTATTTTATGTGGCCCTATTTTTATGAATTTACATATTACCTTTTAACATTAATTTCTTATATTTTTGTAAAATACTTTTATTTTTGAGAAAAAAAGCAATTCCACAAAAAAAGCAGTTAAATTTGATAAATGCATTTCAGACATAATCAGCCAAAAAGAAATTATTAGCTAAAACTGTTCTGTAGTTCTATAACTTGTAATGCAATGAGGTGGCATTTTAAAAGGATAGAAAATTAACACCAAAAGTTTTTAATATGACATACATATTTAAAATTGAATCACATTTATACTAAAAATTAAAAATCTTGAACGTACTCAAATTCATTTGTATAAGAAGGCTTAAATTAAAAACACATCTATCGAAAATTTCATGCAGGCTGAGCTTCACAAATTAAGTTATAATACAGTACAGGACCCATTATCCGGAGTTCCAAAATCCGGAAGGACCCGAAATCCGGAAAAACATTATTTGAAAATTTTCTAAATTTGTAAATTTTTACTAAATTTTTGGAATTTCTGAAATTTTAGATTTTTATTTTTTTCCCCCAGTCCATTGTGTTTCAATGTGTAACCACTAAAATATGTTACTTCAGTGGTGGGGAACACAGATTTTGTCAAAGAATCGCAGTAATAACTCAAATTTCGTCAAATGATTGTGAATAAACGCAAATTTCATCGAAGGATCGTGAAAAAAAAACAAAACTCGCTAATTTCGTCAAAAGATTGCAGAAAAAACGCGAACTTTGAAAGGACCCGAAATCTGGAAAGCCTTTGGTCCCAAGGATTCCGGATAATAGATCCTGTACTGTATCTTACATATGAGGATTAAATAATATTTTACCCATTTTTTATATACAAAATAGGAGCTCTTTGTAAGGCTGTTTCAAGAATAGGTCCTATTCGATATTCAGTATTTGGAGGTAAAGGAGAACCAGATGTTGGCGGGTTTGCTCCAGACATTAACTGCGGCACGGTACCTCCTGTATTACCTTGCGTCCTCTCCATCTCTTGTAAATATCTCAAAGTTAAATCACCTGACCTAACTAAAGATTGTAAAACTTGATCTTCTCTTTCAGCAGTTCTGAATTTACTAGTAGAAGTTAAGGGAATTTTTTCAAGACATAAGCCTACAAAAATTAATAATAGGAAAATTTAATGAAATATGAAAAACAAATATTATAATTTTATACTTTTATGTTTGCTTAAAATAAACTAAATACTATAATTTTACATTTTTGTTTGTTTATAATAAACTCAATATTCTAAACAAACATACAAACAACAGAATTTAAAATTAAACAATAAATCTATTCTTAGATTAATCGAAATTTTTAAACTACACTGCTTAAGTTTTTTTATTCTTTCGAATAAATTTCCAAAATTTCATAACTAAATTTAATGACCAACTTCAGAGAGGGAAAAATTGAGTTTTTTTTTCAATTTAACCAACATACACAAAATTAAGGCTATTTCATGTGTAACCTTAACATTCTCACACAATTTTTTTTAAATTATCGTTATTTAAAATATATTTCCACATAATACAATATAAAATTTATAAAGATTTGTTGATGGTCAGCTTATCTTTTTAACTAATTAACTATGCTCTAAAATCTTTTTATTACTCACCCTTAAATGCCATGTGTTGCCTTTTGGCAACATACCCAATTTAGGCTTCTAAAATACTATTAGAATAATATTGAGCTATAATGCCTAATGTTACCAATAAAATACATTCTGAAAATATTATTAAATTGATTTTCAACATGTAGATGGCAACACTTGTGCTGTTTAAGAATAAAGAAAGATTTACTTTTTCAATTGTTGCTACGTGTTCTTTTTGTTTTGTTTGGAAGCTTGTGAAATACCCTGTTTTGTTCTGCAATGAGCAAGTAAAATTTATTTCTTATCATAGTTCCTAAAATTCTTGTGTGTTTAATATTACAGGATTTTATCAAGGAAAATTATTTTTTAAATTAAAGACCAGTATTGCCGATTAGTAACAAACTGTTTTTTAGCCGTCATAAACCATAATTAAAACAAAATATGATTTTTAAAAGTATTTTCCCGTGATTTATTTAAAAAATGAAAGCCGAGAAACATCATTAAAATGATTTTTGAAAAATCAGACATTTAAGGGTTAAAGAGTGCTATGTAAGAATCCATAAAATTTGAATGTATTCTTGAGGTAATGAGGTATGGTGCAATCTCAGTTAACTTACAAAGTATGACTGGAAGTCTTCAGACACTTTTTCCACAAATAAAAAAGCAAATTATTAACATCATTTTTTGACTGACATTTCCAAAGTTCAGCAACAATGGAATTCTGGACAAATAATAATTATTATTAGCATTAGAGAAATCCTGGCATGTTTTCCTAGCAATTTCACTCAAAGCTGGTTAGTATGATTTGACTGCTTGGAAAGTAACACTTATTTTTAAGAGTTTTAAATTGCCATTATGGAAGACAACTGTAAAATCCATTACTTCATACTACTATTACTATTATCCATATTTTTACGAAAATGAAGCATAAAATCTAAAAAACCACGCAACAAAACCACAAAACAAAAGCAAACAAGTTGGAACATAAATACATCTTACAAACATATCATTTCCAACATTAAGCTTTCTCTGTGAGCAACAGCTTGCTAAAAGAAGAAAATTTGTGCAAGTTGAGGTGCATGTTTCTTAAAAACATATGTGATCCATTTTCTTCAAAGATTCACGTCAATTTCAGATTCACCAGGAAAACATAACACGGATCTATTCTATGTATTCCATCTATTGAGATTGAAAAGAATGATTTTCTTTTTGCAGGTGTATACATTTATACATTTTTAAAACCACATAAAAATTGAGATTTTTTTTTTTTCCCCCATAAAAATTGAGAGTACTTTTCAGTTAGCCGGGCACCAGTGATATATATACATACATATATATATGTATATATACATGTATGTATACATATAGTGTATATACACACATATATACAAATATATCCACATATATGTATATGTATACATATGTGATACATGTATACAGACATATACATGTATACATAATACTGGCGCGCGGCTAACCGAAAAGTACCAAATTGAGAAAATGGGCTAAAAAAACAGATCTGGAAATTGTATGTTTGTTAGAAACTATAAAATTTAAGGATTATAATTAAATTTTTTTAATTTTCAAGGTTTCGAAACATTTGAAAATGGACTTTTTCCAAGCACTTTTCAAGAATTTAAAATATATATATGAACCATTCTAATATAAACAATTATACCTCTTAAAAAAAATTAAATGTTTAAATAGGATGCTCATTTGAAAAAAAAAAAAAAAGAAGTATCCAGTTACATCCTAAGTTTACAATTTTATGAAGAAGTATGAAGTCTTATGGGTTACCCATCCTCCAATTTCAGACTTTTCATGGCTAACATAATAAACGCAGAAGATATAAATATGTTAAAAATAGCCACTTCTTTAAAATCAAGGTTGGCAAAGTGGACCCACCCACAAAAAACCACCCGGGTTTTTCTGGGCTGGTCCACCAAAAAAAAACCTGCCTGGGTTTTTGCTAAAAACATTTCTGAGTCTGCAAATCTTCCCTATAGTATTTAGAAATACAAAATACAAGTTAGCTTTTAAGCCCAAAAACCTAGGTGGTTTCTTTTATTAAAATTACATAAAAATAAATAAATAAAAATCAGTCGTATTTGTGGTAATTAAGTGGTAGTTTATTTCAGAATATTTATTTTTTAAATATATTTCAAATAATTTACAAAATGTAATATATTTAAAATAATTATAATTGATCTTTTTATAGTTTACCAATAATCAAAATCACATTCACTTTGATTTTTATTATAAATCTTTACTAGTTTTTCACACTGAGCCTAGTCTGTTCCGCAATTTAGACCATGTGAATCCAAATGTAGAGAAAATCCTCTCGATGGAAGCAAAACTAGATGGAACAGAATGCAGAGATTGGAAAAAACTACAAAAATTACAATCTAACTTCTTGTTTTTCTTTTTCTGTACTTTTTCTTTCAGAATTTCCTACCATTTTGAAGCTGAAAATTTTTGACACAATATTTTCTGAGAAAAGTGATTTAGGAAAATAGTCTATGTCTTTAATTTTAAATGCCAATATTGCAGGTAACCACTCTGAATGATACTGCATTACCATGATTCAGCTGCTTCCTGTTCCATTGAGTTAAGTCTTTCACTTCTAAACTTTGCATCCATTATATTAGCTAAAAAATGCTCAGGCCCGATAACCTGTTTGTAGCGTTTCAGTATAACTTCCTTGTGTCTTTGCTATACAGTGCCGTAGGCAGCGGGGACCTGGTTCGAGGTTTGTTCGCTTCGCAATTTCATATTATTAGAGCCCCCGATAAAAGGAGGGGAATGCTAGCAGGCGAAACCAGCTAGTTTAATTATTATAGTTACTAATTATTATAGAAACTTTCATTATCATAGTTATTACAAAAATAAAAATTAATCCACAAAGATAGGGTCGATATAGTGAGTTGCTTCCTATAAATAGCTTTATTATAAGGGATTTTCCACAACTTTTCATTCAGCTCACTATATCTTTCTAAGTCTTCACAACATTTGACTGGGCTTTTTACAGAAGTTGCCCCAAAATACTGACTACCAAATTATGAAATAAAAATTTTGAAATCTTCTGCGCATGCACAGTTAAAAATTCTCATAAAAATGCCCATATCTCATCAAATATTCAATATATTCATGTTTTAATTGCAGTATACTGTTGCTACTATTCTTTGGGAAGTTTTCGGAAAGTTTTGTTAAATTTGGTTGAAAACTCTGTATGCTATAAGCAAAAAACTTTTGAATTTTTCACAGACACAATTAACATCTTCACGAATATGAGTGCTATGCTTACACAAATGCACACAAACGTTGAACAGGACCCAAATAGTCATTTAACGCAGTGACAAACCATTTCCAGAATTTTCTGTTGCATAACTGATCGCAAATATTATTTTATTATTAAATTTATTATTAGCCCCCTAATTGTCGGCCCGACTAAATCTTCATTAAGAAATATGAAATCAAACATGTTCTTTTCATCCCAGAAGTTCAAGAACAATTCGCCAATAATTTGTGTAGATAATCCCCAAAACATGTGCAATCGAAAGCATCCAGTACCTGTACCTTAACTTTTGGAGGCCAGTGTAAATAGATCAAATGTAATTAAAAAAATGCAACTTAATAAATATATTTTTTAATGAGTATACACATATATTATATAAATATACAGAAAAATAACTAAAACCCACAAAAACCCAGAAAAGCCCACAAAAACCCAGAAAAGCCCACAAAAACCCAGAAAAGCCCACAAAAACCCAGAAAAGCTCACAAAAACCCACAAAATCCCGGGTGGGTTGGGTTTTTGACAACCTTGTTTAAAATAGATTTTCAAAGGAAGAAAAAAAAAGGCTTTCTGATATATTTTCCCCCACATCTTTTAGCAATGAAAAATAAGAAGAAGCATTCATCAATAAAAGTACACATAAGCCACAAAAGATACTTTAATTAAAGCTTTTGGGGGAAATAGCAGAGTGCAACTTAATTGAAAGATGTATGCTTTGTTTTTTGCAGAAAAAATAAGGTAGCAACATAACCTTCAATGAAAACTTTTAATGAATGCTTTGGTAAGAAGTAATGTCAAGCCTTTCAAATCCTGCATTGGATCTTCTCTATCATAAATTTTCTGTACAACTCCAATGTTGGAGTACGTATTATTACTAATTATCACAAATGCTAATTAATTTTCTTAAACATCAGGTTGTAATGAAAGTTTTCTACCAAAAAAAGTTTTTAATAAAGTTAGAAAAAAAAAAACCCCATCATGAAAGCAGTACCTTTAGTGCAGGTAGTAATCACCACTCAAATCTATGATTTTCTGCCAATGTTTTGGTAGTTTCTCAAAGCCTTTGGCCCAGAAACTTGGAGGCTGCGAGTCCAAAAACAGATCAACTTCATTCCGGACGTCCTGTGCAGAATTAAAGATAGCACCAGCAAGATGTAGCTGCAGGTGTGAAAAAAAGTAGAAGTCCGAAGGAGCGATGTCAGGGCTACATGGTGGATGTGGCAAAAGAGTCCATACAGAGTCCAGCCAGTGAATGCAGACACATGTGGTCTAGCATTATCTTGATGAAACATTACCTTCTTCTGCCATAACTCAATTTGACGTTTTGCCTTGATAGCAGCATCAACACGGACTAGCATCTCGCTGTACAGGTACACCTTACTGTCCATGGTTTTACCTTTTTCCAGATACTCTTTGTGGATAATACCATGGAAATACCACCAGATACAAAGCATTATCTTTTTGTTAGTCAAATTGTACTTTGTGATGCTGCCGACAGGCTCACCAGGCACAGACCAACACCCTTTTTGGCTTATGTTTTTGAAGTAAATACACTTTTCATCACAAGTGATGATCCGGTCTAGAATTTTGCCCTAGCGTTGATGTTCAAGCGGATTAGTGCAGACCTGAACATGTCTGTCCTTATCTGCTTGAGTCAGCTCATGTGCACCCAGTGATTGAACTTGTACGTCAAGTTTATGCGATGCATAGCACGACTAATGGACATGGCACTTACTGTCTAACTCCTTAGCTTGCTCGCTTGCTCTTGAGTGGTTGAGTACTGATCTTCAACAAGTTCTCGCAGGCAGGCCTCATCAACATTAGTAGGCCAGCAAGAATGCTCTGCTTCTTGAATGTCATAGTCCTTGTTTTTGAACTTTCAGTACCAAACCTTGATAATGTCATATGATACAAGAATAGTACCTAAAGCTGTACACATGATTCGGTGACATCCTGCAGCTAACTTTTTGCAACAAAACTGGAAGTAAATGATGGTTCAAATCTGGTAGCGTGATAGTTCCATTTCAGACACCTTGTACTTAATGATATTTTTTTACAAATTTCACAACACAGTATATATAAAGCAAGTCTCTGTCAAATGCCAAAAAACGTTTGACAAAATATGAGCAAACACGTCAACACAAACTGTTTGTGCAGACGATATTAGCTGTGACGGGGAACTTTCATTACAACCTGATATTTCAGTAATTGTTAAGTACTGGAAAATACCATAAGAAGGACATTAAAATGTTGAACTGGTGAAAAATCTGCTGTGAATGAAGTTCGATTGGAAACAGTAATGATTAAAAAAAAAACTGATGCTAAATTGGGATAATTAACAAAGTTTTAAATTCTAAAGAATTACATTATAAATAAATTACAATATAAAATATATAGTGTGCTTGCAAACATTTAATTTCACCCAAGAACTATTGAACAATTAACATACAAAAGGAAACAATCTTTAAAGTAATATATATCATAGATTACTAGAAATTAAAATTATTCTTCACCTTTTACTGCAAATGATTCTGCAACTACTTTCATTATTCTATTGCTCAGCTGCTTCTCCGTTAGACTATCTAAACCACCTTTGTTAAGATGAGATAAAGCTTCTTGATACTGACCCTGAGAATACAGCAATTTCGCAAGAAGTAGATGAGCATCTCGCATAACACCTAACTGAAAAAATTACATATAAAGAAAAAATTATTCTTCAATATAAAGATTTGAGCATTATTTTGGTAAAACTGCACTTTATAAATTTGGGTTTGAACAAAATATCAAAGCAATTCCCTGATTTTTTTTCTCAACAAAGTAAACAATGTCTTCCTATAGGAAATACATTTTTCTTTACAGTCAAAGATAAAAATAGCTTCAGAAAGAAAATGTCCTGAAAATGAAAAAAAAAAAAATTAAAGATATAGGAAAAGCATGGAAAAATCTGGATCCATGGAAGATTTTTAGCTTTGTACAATGCTATCATAAATGCTTTATAACATTAAAGACATCAATTTAAGTATTTTATCAAGTGTATTAGAATGTAAATAAAGAAAGTAATACATTCTGAAGGAAGTTCTATTTTTATTTTGCCTGTTTTTAACTTGCTCATGTCTACATAGATTGTTGTACATACATAACATACCTACCAACATATCATTGTTAAACATCAAAAATTAAAAATACCTATGTAATAAAAGATGCATGAAATATGGTTTCTTATATGAAAGATATTGATAAAAATAAATACAAATAATACACTGAGCATGCCATAATTAAAAGACTTTCTAAACTTAAAAGTATCACTTAATAATATAACTTGGATAAGCAACGTCAAATTCAAATTTATAAAGATGGAGCAAGATAAGGGGGAAGGAGCCATGCATGAAAACTTTTTATCAAACAAATAGGTAATAAAAAAAAAAAAACCATGTAAAAATGTTTACAAATTTTGTCAACCCTACAGAATATTTTCAAGTTGTTCATAGATAGTAATAAAGTCTGAGAGTAATAAACACAAAATAATAAGCACAGAGAATTATAGACACAAATAAATACAATGTGAATCATATTTGATATATTTCTTTACTGGATGAATAAAATTAAGACTCAATACTAAATTTTACACAAAAGCATACACTTTTACTTTTCACTTTAAACATAGGAGTAATTTGAAAAATACAGTTTCCATACAACTCCAGAAGAATGAAAGTTAGGATAATCTTGGGGGGGAAAAAAGGCAATTCGTGACAAACACATTGGAAATTGCACATCAAACGTGGCAAATGAGATGCGTTCATACTATAAATAGTTTTATAAATATTTTTTGTTCCAAATATTGTACTGAATGTATATTTTAGCGCACTTCATAAGTGCATATCAATTTCATTCTGTTCGAAAGGCTGTGACATCATTAAAATGCACTTGAAATAATTTTTTCCCATTGGCCGCAATGTAATGGAAAACTTTTGACTGTCCCTGTAATTAAACTATACATCCAATTTTCATAAAATTTGAAATGACTCGACAAAATTTTGCAACAATTATATATTTAAAATTTCAGACCATTCGGTTGGGTAGTTATGCTTTGCTATATGCAGACAGACCGAACATCGACTATAGGTGCTATGTATTTATATAATTACGAATGCACCTAAAAATGGAAAAGTATAAGCTAAATGATTTTATATGGCACTAAGTATGGCAGATAATTTTTTTTATGATAGGACTAAGTAAAATATAGACCTTTAATAACCTTCATAAGCAGGACTTGACAAATGAGGTTTGCCAGGTTGTCACTGGCAACAATTTTTTTATCTGGAGATTTTTCGTTTGTTTGTTTGAGAATAGTTATAATTTTTTTAAAAACAAAAATTGAACTTATAGAAATGAGCAAAAATGGCATTTTTTCTCTTTCCTATCCCTACTAATGTGCAGCAAGCAGTGATATTCCCTTCTCTAATAATTTTAATGTAAGAACCAAGCTTAACCCTTTGTGCCCCGGCAGTATTTTAAAATACCATAAAAATAACTTGTTATAAAATTAATTTAATACATCCATTAGTTTAGAATGAATTGTAGGCACTTTCTTTTATCTTGTTCCAAAAGCATTATTGATTGCACAAGACAAAATTATGTTTAAGAAGATGATTTCTTTTTCAATTTCATTTATTCAGCTTTCTTGATGTCGAAAGATTGTGGGTGAAAAGTTTCAATTCGGAAATATTTCTATTGTAATTCATTTATTTGTACATTTCCTAATTCTATAAAATACTAAAAAAAATATTTTAATTAAAAGAATTGAGTGGAGTTATAAATATGGCACAAAATCCCTATGAATTCAGATTTAATTAATTAATTTTAATTGGCGAAATCCTATTAAAATCTATTAAATGATAGTGTAAGTAAATCTCTAATGTATTTTTAACAATTCACGAAAAGTGCTTTAGAAGATGAAATTTTCATGAATTCATAATTTGGGACATAAAGGGTTAAAAGGCATTTTCCATCTCAAGCACAAATGACAGGGGGGCAATTCTTTGAGAAACAGGACATGGATAGCAAAAACTTAAATAACTCAGAATTTTATCAAAACTTGGGGTTTTGTAGTAAAAAGTATGCACTTTTCATTTATTAGCAAATTCTTTACATTTATGGTCTTAAATAAATCCAGAAAGACAAGTTTAAATAGGTATCCAGAATAGTATAATTTAGATAAATACCCATACAAAAGTATAAGATCATAAATACTACATAAAATATGTTATATTTCTATTTGTTTTTGGTCTGCTGATTTCTAAAGAGAATATTTTAGCAAGGAATATTGTTAAAATAAATATATATGAAGTTCTAATTATATTAATTAATAAATTTTAATGAAGGGAATATATGATGTAATTCCGTTACTACAATGATGTGAAAATTTTATTTATTTTAAGAATAATACTACTAAAAATTAGATATTCAGTTTTTTCTTAGTGGTTCACTGAAAGAATAAAGTAATACAAAAAATTTTGTAATATGTTTTTTAATTAGTGGTATACTTAGTGGTAACGGAATTACATAATGAGTAACGGAATTACATTGTAATTTTTTATGTTGTTATTAAATTCTAGGTAATGGGAAAAGCATATTTAAACAAATTTATATAATGTTTTGTTGTATTCAAGTATTTTTAATTTAAAATAAATATTCAGTGTTATTATGTTTCAGTTCTGTTTATCTAAAAGGAAAAAAAAAGCAGCTGTATTATGACTGATACAATGTAAACAATAGGTTTAGTTGTGTACAGTTTTTGTGAAGTAAAATGAACAATTAAACTTTTAAAAGTTTAGTTGTTTAAAAAAGATTAGTTATGAAACAACTAAACTTTGTAATACAACTAAACTTGTTTGCAAACACACATGTTTTCCAGGTAAACATTGACTGAAAATGGCTTTAACTGCTAAAGAAAAGATGAAGAGATACAGGAAAAAAATAAAAAGTAATCCTGAAAGAATGGAAAAAATAAAAGCACAAGACAGAAACAGAAAAAAAATGGTAAAGTTGAATATGAGTAAGAAGAAATTAGCAAGTGAAAGAGTGAAAAACAGAAAGCGTGTTCAAGAGCATAGAATGAGAAACAAAAAATCTTCAGAAGACCACACGAATAATCAAAGTTCAATGAAAATGCTTGTGACAAGTCTGATACCTCAGACACTAGGAAAAGCAAAACAACGTGTTAGTAAACATTTACCAAGATCATCAAGGAAAAAAAAGATTGTATTAGAGGAACTAGCCTATGATGTTGGATTGCTTTCAAAACAAAAAGAAGCCCAAAAAACAAATACTCTTGCATTAAGTTCTGAAATCAAAAGTAAAGTAGAAATGTTTTTTTCTGGAAACATCATGGGTTTGTCCAGGAAAAAAAGACTATATGACTATACAAAGAAAATTAAAATTCAAAAGCAGTTCATGCTTTCAACTCTAAAAGAAGCACATAGTATGTTTTTGCAGCAAAATAATGATGTGAAAATAAGTTTTTCAAAATTTGCAGCACTGCGTCCAAGGCAAGTTTTGCTACAACAAGATATCCCACACACTACTTGCTTATGCAAGTACCACGAAAATGTAAGGCTGCTGCTAATTGCTTTAGAAAAAGTTTTACCACAAATCCCAATATCTTTCAGAGAATTTTGTTCTGTTATCACTTGTAATCAGGATAATGTAAGATGTATGTTCTCTGAATGCAACAACTGCCCTCAACTTGCTTCTCTTAAAGCTTGTGATGATTTTGAGGAAGTCAAAGATTTGGAAATAGAATGGTATCAGTGGAAAACAGATAATACCAAAGTGCTTAAAACTGTTAAAAATGGGACTGTAGAGAGATGCTTTGCTGAATTAGAAGAACAAATTCCAAATTTTCTGCTTCACACATACAAGAGAAGACAAAGTGAATCTTTCCAATTTCAAAAATTAGATGTCCAACAGAATAGTTCTAAAGTAGTAATCCAAGTAGATTTCGCAGAGAACTATACGACGATGAACCAAAACGAAATTAAATCATCTTATTGGTCATACAACCAAATTACTCTGTTTACTGTCTGTGCTTGGGAAGGAGAAAACATACACTCCATGGTTATTGTATCTGATTATATGTCACACGATAAATACGCAGTAATAACATTTTTGAAATTAATAATTCAGGAACTAGAAACTAAACATAAACAATATGATAAGATAGTATTTTTTTCTGATGGAGCATCTAGCCAGTTTAAACAAAAGTATTTGTTGTGCGCTCTCACTCATCTAAAAAGACATATCACATGGGAGTTTTTCGCCACAAGCCATGGTAAGGGTGCCGTAGATGGGATTGGTGGGGTGGTGAAAAGAATTGTGTCGACAGCAGTGTTATCCAAGGAAGAGCAAATACAAAATGCTGCAGATTTTTTCCATGTGGCGAAATCAAGATGTGAAAAAATTATGGTGTTATACTGTGGAACAAAAGAAATAGAAAGTAATATGCAAGAGTATAATAAAATTTGGGAAAACATTTTACCCATTCCTAATGTACGTAGTCTACATTTTGCTAAAGTTGTCGGTGAATATATGCTGGAACTAAAAAAAATGTCTTTTTCAAGTGTTTCTGCATGTCACAACTTTAATCCCGAGCCTTTCTGTGAGCAGCTTAGAGATGAACTTAATCTGCCAGTTTGTAGTGGACAGTGGGTTTTAGTAAAATATGTGCCTGCTTCTTCAAGCAAGAAAATAGAAATTGCACACCATTATATAGGACAAGTACTTTCCAAAGAATCATCTCGGTTATATGTAAAGTTTTTAAAACGAAATGGGGACACCTTTATCTGGCCCTCTCAAGATGACTTTGATTATGTTGAACAGAAAGATGTTTTGATGACCCTTTCTGAACCCCAAATGGATCGGCGGGGTCATTTAGTCTTTAAAGATGACCAATTTGTAAAAAAAATATAATGTAAAGTAAAATCATAGCAACATTTGTGTTGTATCTTAGTGCTAGAAATAAAATTATGAATTTAAAAAGCCTAATTTTTAGAAGATGTAATTCCGTTACCATTGATGTAATTCCGTTACTTCTATTTAAATTGAAATTAAAAATATTCACTAATGAGTATATTCTGAGCAACAAGTGTTTCTTAGAGTATAACATCTAGTTAATAGAACCACATAAAACAAACAATGATAGCATGGTTAGATTCATAGGAATTTAAATTTGACCAAACAACACTTTTGTCTTTGTCTTTTTTCTGTAATTCCGTTACCAAGTATTTAAAAATTTCTCAAAAATTTCTATATTATTTGAGAAATTTTTCAGATGCACGTACTTTTAGTTCTGTGTCTGTAGTTATTATTTCTGCAAAAAATTAGAACTTTATAAAATAATAAACAGTCTTAATTCTAATAAAAACTTGTAAATTTGTTCTGATCTGTAATTCCGTTACCAAAGAATTACCCAGGGATGGGGGGGGGGGGAGGGGGAAGAGACAGGTTTCAATAAAACATAAGAAATAGTGTTAATCCAGCCTTTGTGGCACCTACAATTAAATACAATGAGAAAAAAAGAACATCATCAAATATAGATTTTTTGTAAACACTCAACTACTCAGGCCACAAACATGCTGTAGCCTTTACTGTATTTCTTTATTTCCCCCTCCCATGAATATACACTCATGTTTGTGAAACTTGCAACACCATGAAGGAATCATCAGAATCAAATGAAATTTAATACATAAATGACTGGCATTGGTACAAACAAATGATTACATTTTCAAAGCAAAAAAACAACAACAATATTAAGTGCCTGAAATCAGTATCTAGTATAGCCACCACGCGCTACGATAAGTGCTGTTATACGAACGTGGCATGGAGTCAAACAGATTTTGAATGTCTGCCTAGGGAAGAGCATTCCATATTCTTTGTATGCATACCCAAAATTCATCTGTAGAAGCTATAAGAAAGAGGATAATGAGTGAGACGGCAGTCAACGAAATCCCCCATATGTTCAATGGGCAACATATCCAGCGAATACGCAGGCCAGGGAAGAAGCTGTATGTGTTCTGCTGACAAGAAGTCTTAAACATGTCTTGCAACATATGGGCGGCAATATCCTGTCAGGGTTGCTACTCACATAGGAGAATGAAATTCCCTGACTTTTCCAGGTGCATTTTATGAAAATTTCAGTCTAGCGGTGTAATTTGAACTGGACAAGCCGAGAGTAAAATAAATATTGTACCACATGAAAATATAAAAATTTTCAACTATATATATAACATTAATTAAAAATTTCACATATGCAACCCCCCCTCCCCCCCCCCACACACGCACACAAAAAAAAAAAAAAATGCTCTTAGGACTGCAATAGAAATTGCTTTCCTTAATAATTTCTGAGTATTTCAAAGTAAGTGGAAAAAAATATATATGCATATACAATATTTTTGCGTTGAATGATAATTCACTTCACCACCTATCACAATTTCACAATCTCACTTAAGTTCAACTTTAGGCAAAGGGGGTTGAGGAGAGAAGCAAACATTTCAGGGTGGAAGTTAAGCAGATTTGAAATGATTTATTAGTTACATTAAATGTCAATAAAAAAATATTGCAGAAAAATTTCAAAAAGTTATATTAAACAGTTAAAAATTTTCAAATATGTGTGGAGATGACAGTTGGAAAAAAGAAAACAGGAAATTTCAGGAGGCGATTAAATAAAACTTCTAAAAATTGGATTTTGCAAAAAGTAGAAGATTTTTCTCATTTGCCATGGGACAAAGATTGTACTTATTTGGTGATCTCCATGAAATTTTATTAAATTCCCTGACCTTTCCAGGATTTTGGATAAAATATAGAAATTACCTGACTTTCCCATGACTGATTAGACAAATTTCTGAATTCCCTGACTTTTCCAGGTAGCGTAGCAATCCTGTCCTGTTGAAAGACAGCTCCAGGAATGCCTTGAAGGAAAGGAACGAATTTGGACTCCAGCACTTCACTGATGTACCTGTTGCTGTTGCTATTCAGATTACCCACAATTTGTAGCAGCTGCGATCGTCCGTGATGCACAATTGCATCCCAGACTACAGCTCCCGGTGTTCATCCACTATGACGTTCGATAATGGACACTGCTCAGCCCATGCATGCATGGTGACTCTGAAATTTGAATCATTTGCATAACACACTATACTTTGCAGTCTCTGAAATTTTCAGCTCAATCGCGTCATTCCTTCATGGTGTTGCAATTTTCACAAACATGAGTATATAATTTTGTGAATTTTCTATACCAAAGTTAGTTACACATCTTTCTAAATTGTGTGCTATTCTAAACTATCTAACTAATAATTCTGAACTATGCTTGTTATTAATTTTTTTTTCTCAATTAATTCATAAAAATACTTTTGCTTTTTGAAAATCAATGACGGTGGAGAGGACGGGGGGGGGGGGGGGATTTTTTACTGCCAACTACAATTTTTTTGCTGGCTACCAAATTTTATCAAATTTGTAAAGCCATTTCATAAGAAAAAATACAGCAGAAAAAATAAGTCCTAACCTGTATCAGGGGGAAAAGACAGTTTCCCTATCCCTTGGTTTTAAGAACTCAGCTAATTTTACTCAAAAACATAATACTAAAATACGTGCAACCTAGTTACAGTACATTATCAGTTTTTGTCAATACTGAATTTGAATGAGTATTTTGAAAAATTAGATCATTATCGGCAAGTTGGCATCATATGTGGCATGCTATTTTTGCTGCCAAATCTGGAGAGGTTTCGATACTGGACTGGTACGCAAGACATTACGTATGCAGACATTGGTATGCAAGCCAGTATTTTAAGGATGAAAGTAATTTTTTCCTTTAAATGTTATGTCAATTTATGATATGACTATGTAGTTTTAAACGTATGAGAGTAGCAACAATGGTTAAAACAATAAAGGTAATTTTAAAGAAATCACGACTTCTAAAACTCATAAATTAAACCTCATTATTGAAAAAACTCTTATTTTTAATCTGCTGTCTTGTTTTAAAATAGCAGCCACTCTAGAATTTCAAACTGCTAAATCTCAGTGCCATTTTTTAAGGTAGAAAGGAAACAAAAGATACTCTGGAATCCTTGTATCAAGTCCTAACACCTATGCAAAAATAAATATTAAATTTTAAGTTATTATTATTATTTTTTTTTTTTTTGTGTCTGTTAGAAACATTTAAATGGTCACCAAGATCAAGTTGGCTAATGAATAGGGATGCACCGGATATTGATTTTGCCGGATATCGGATACCGGATATCCGAAGCTCCTTTGGCTGCCGGATTCGGATATCCGGCACTAGATATGTTTTTAGTTATATGGAGAATTATTTCTTTATATAACGCCATCTCATAACAATAAATTACAAACATGTTTCATACATCATTAAAACATTTTAAATGTATTGAAATATAATTTACAAAAACTATATCTCTTTGAATATCAGGGCTTGAAATTCAAGTTTTCCCCAGAAGGGGAGTTTCCCAGCCAACATTTAAAAATACAGGGGAGTTGAACTGTTAAAAAGGAAAAAAAAAAATCTTTAAACCACGTTATTTTTTATGTGCCACTTAAAGAATTACATTTATACAGACATGACAAAATACCATTGAAATAATTTAAATTAACAACTCAAGATAATTATCCAAAATGTTTATTTTTATTAAAACAATGGAACAGAATTAAGTTTTATATATACCATGTCTATTTTTCAACTTTCACCTAATGTTATGAATAATTAACAATTGGGTTGCTAAATAAATTTCTTAACTTAGAATTTATTCCATTTTGCGTGATTTAGCCTCTTTCACAAGTTACACTTTTGACACACAGCACAGATCAACTTTTATAACTTTAGAAATTATCGGAAACGCATGGTTATGCTCTGTTAAAAAATTTTCGAAAACTTTGCAAAATTTGATGTGCATTAATTTTTAACTTATACTTGCATGAATAATGCATATCAGTGATTCTATTGTCAATATCCTACGGTGATTGTATGTCACTTCTGAACAAACTTGTTTTATTATATCCTTAATGGAATTATTGTCAAAACTGTAATCCCTGGTGTTTTTGTTAATTGAACTATGTTCTATGCATTGGAATTTTAAATCCATATCCAAAGTTTGAAAAAAAAATAGTCAATTGATTTCTTCTATTACACGATAAAAGGTTGATTTCAAAAAGTCATGTTCTAATTTCTGTGAATTGCAAGAATCAACTAGTTTGTTATTTCTAAACATGTTTTTTTAAGTTCACCAAATTTGTTTTTCTTCATGTGCACCACAAGTGTAATCGCATTTTGTTGAGTGAACTATGTTCTATGCATTGGAATTTTAAATCCATATCCAAAGTTTGAAAAGAAAATAGTCAATTGATTTCTTCTATTACACGATAAAAGGTTGATTTCAAAAAGTCATGTTCTAATTTCTGTGAATTGCAAGAATCAACTAGTTTGTTATTTCTAAACATGTTTTTTTAAGTTCACCAAATTTGTTTTTCTTTTTGTGCACCACAAGTGTAATCGCATTTTGTTGAGTGCTGACTATTGGCTAATTTGGTAAGCCTCAGTGTCCGGTGGCATTACTGCCCTTTTAGTTATTTGCTATTTTGGGCACAGGGAAAAAACATCGCAAAATACATAAATCGGTCATAAAAAAAAATCGCTGATTTCGTCAATCATGGTGAAAATAAATAAAAAAAATTGTCGACCAGTCGCAAGAAGAAAACTGAAGTTCATGGGAAATCGGCAGCGGGAAAATGTCGCAAAATTCGTCAATCGATCATGGAAAAATATCGTGAAATTTGCCAGTCTGCCACGAGCAAATATCGTGAAATTCCTCAGCCGATTGCAGAGAAAAAACGCGAAATTTTTCAATCGGATGCAAAAAAAAACAATCGTTATTTTCATCAGTATGTCGCAAGAACAAACAGAGAAATTTGCCAATCGGTCACAGAATAAAATTGCTATATTTGTCAATTGATCTCGAGAAAAAAAAATTATGAAATTCACCGATCGGTCTCTAGAAAAAATCGTGAAATTCGTCAGTCGGTCGTGGAGAAAAAGCGCAAAATTTTTGCGTCAGATGCAGAGAAACAACCATGAATTTTGTCAATCTGTGGTAAGAAGAAACTGTGAAATCTGCTAATCGATAGTAAAAAATATCACGAAATTTGTCGATCGGTCCTGAGACTTGATAGCCGTTTTACAAAGAAACATTTTCGGAAAGTGATTTTTTGGAAACAGGAGCCGCCCACCCACAGGGCATAATAAATAGGACACAATAATAATCTTTAGGGCACGAATACTGTCATCCCGTCTCGAAATTCAAGCCCTGTATCTGCCATTCAAGCCCTGTATTGTATATTAATAATATTACATAAAAAAATTAATTTAAACATTAAAATATTCTGTTTATTTGTACAATGAAATGCTGATAATTGCTACTGGATTTGGATATGGGATTGACTATATTGATAATTGCTAATAATTAATTAATTGATACAATGAAATCCTGATAATTTTTACAACAAATTTTAACCAATTAATAAGCGTATAATTGTAGAGTATTTTCACAAAGAAATACTACATACTTCCTTTTTTATAATTTAAACATAAAATATCTACTAATATACCCATGATTAAAGAGTTATTTTCTCCAAACATAGGCTTAATTGATGCCCTTTTTCTGTTTTAATTATTTAATATTGTTTTTGCTCTAAGTCGCGTTTAGTTTTATTTTAAGTTAAATTATTTTGATATTTATTAGTAAAATGAAAATTACTTTTAAATATTTATAATGAAGTTACAAAAATAACCAGTTGGATTTGCCAATCCCAAAACTTTCTTCTATCACATACATCTTAATATTTCAAAAAGTAGTTCCAAATGTTAATACTTCAATATTATTAGTTCAATATTATACCAACTTTGATTTTGATCTAAAATTTCTGCTGCAGTCAATTAATCAGAATAGGTTAATCTCGATCATGATATTTATTAAAATTAATAATTTTTTCGTTATTCTGTTGTACATCAGCTGTTTGTGAATAGCCAGCTTAGCAGGATGCGAAGTTCCCTTCGCTTCATGAGCCGCCAATATACAGCACAAAAGAAAACTGCGAAAAATCGAGAAAATTTTACAAAAAATGTCTGTTACAGTGACACCTTTTGGCGGAATATTTCCAAATGCAAGGAGAAACTGTTGGCCATAGCCAAAAATATACACACAAAATTGGTTCAATTTTATACTTAGCTTCATACACTTTTCAATGGTAAAATAATGAAAATAACACAAAAATCCGTATTATAGCGCCCCCCTTCCAGCAGAATATTTTCAAATTGAAGGAGGACCTGCTAGCCATAGCCAAAAACATACCCTCACCCCCCCAAAAAATTGATTCAATTCTATGCATAACTTCATACACTTTTTCGATGGTACAAGAATGAAAGTGGCACAAAAATCGCTATTACAGCGCCCCCCCCCCCCCCCTGCCTTCCAGTGGAATGTTTCTATATTGAAGGAGAGCCGCCTGGCTACAGCCAAAAACATTCAACAAAAAATTTGGCTTAATTCTATATATAATTTCATTCACTTTTTGATGGTACGATGGCGACACACGGTCAGACAGACATTTTTTATAAACATGTTTTGGGATATCTGACCCTTAAAACATCTAAATCCGTCGAAAACCGGAAATCGAAAAAATTTCTATTACAATACTTTTTTCTAAAAATAGGCTTGTTTAATTGTTAAACTTAAAAGAAAGAAAGAAAATTAATAAAGTCATACTTTAATAAACAACTTCAAATTCTGTTTTACATTCTGAAAGTAAAGGTACAATTTTGTGAAAGAAGTAAACATAAATCCTTAACTTTATTATAAAGAGTTCAAATATCAATGTTAGGAAAGCTGGCAATTCTTTAAACTTTTGAGATTACCTTTTACTCATGTATAGTGAACTTACTTTCATATTTTGCATTATAAACAAAATTTTCGGCATTGTTTGGGGTCAAAATATTTCTGTTATCCTTATATATTTGCTTCGCTGCGCTCTGCCGGATATCCGGTGATTGTGATTCGGATATCCGACGGTATTTCGGATATTGAAAAATCAGCCGGATATGCCGGATATCGGATATTTGCCGGATATCCGTTGCATCCCTACTAATGAATTTGATCCACATCTTGATAAGCCATGTACACATGCTTAGCTAGAGTGATGGGCGAGTCTCGAAAATTCAACTATCAATAAAAATCACCATTGCATAAACAATCAATAAAGATGATAATCAATTCTAAAATTCTATTGTCAAGATGCTCTATAACTGATTGTCACACCGATAAGCTAAAGACAGTAACTGTAAAACTTAGCAATGAATATGGCAAGAAATTTTATCGTAGTGGCAGGGGTAAAACGATAATTCCACTATCGATTGCAATGATTTGTTTCTGGCGATTTGGCGGGAGAGAAAAAAATAAAGATAGATTGAGATCATAGACAAAAGTTAAAAATAAGTTATGGTAGGGCCACCACAAGTGCAAATTCCATTGTTCCTCACTGCAAGGAGCAAAACGGATAAAGAGCGAAAAAATAAAACTAGACACTGTGGTTTGTGCCACATTAGGCTTTCTGTTTTAGCTAACAGCTAAGGCATGTAAATACCTGTGAGAGCTTTTATAAGGCCTTTTTTACAGCTCTTCCATCTCCTCTTACTTTGGGTCACTTTCTTGAGCTACTCTGGAAGTTCTCTCCGTCCCCTTCCTAAATTTTTGTCTAGGTGTCATCAGCTGGAAGATCAGCTAAATTACACATTAGACAGTATTTTAGTACTGTTATATTTTTTCGATTTCACAATCTCCACCCACTCCCCTCATAAATCAAGAATGTCAGCTGATCCATCTGGGTTTTCTTGCCCCTCCTCTGCTTGGTTTGGTCTCTAGGGCCATTTTTGTTGAAAAAGGAAACATCTGGCAGCCGTTATAACTTTTCGCAATAGCTTAGCATATATTAACGAATTCATTGATTTATTTTTTAGATCCCTTGAAATTTTTTTTCCATTGACTTCGATTCATTTAAGGTAATTTTTTTTTAATTTCATCTAAATTTTCGCTGCCAGAGGGTATTTTGAATTTCAATTTATTTTCCAAATTAGGGTTATTTTCAACCATTTCTCATAAAACTAAGTATATATTTGACATTCATGTTCAGCCTCCTCCTTAGTACAAAATTTTAGTCCACTACCACCAGGGAGTGCCCATTATTGGCTAAAACCATCTTTTATGCTTTTTACCTTATATTCCTAGGCTCATCTAGATCCACATCATGTATTCATGTCCATCTGGTATGTCTCCACCTCTCCCCAGTTTCGCAACTAGGGAGCCGTATTATCCATATCGTAGACGGTTCTTGATAAAATCGGATTGAATAGAGGATAAGAATAGCAATTAACTGACTGGAGACATTGATAAAAATATTTATATTATCCATAAAATCGAGTTGTTCATACTATTGATAAAATATATCGTTATCACCCATCACTATGCTTAGCCACATCTAAATTGGTTCATAAATACAAATGTTATCGTATGACAAAAATCAGAACATGTATATATGGCAGTATATAAAAAAAATCTTTTTTAATTAAAAATTCTCAGCTCCTTTTTCTAACTTTAAATCTAATGCTTAAAACTAATTTACCCATCATAAACATCTTTGACACTGATTAGTGAAAAATTACTCAGAAAAAAAAAATCATAATAAACTTTTATTATTGTGACATTTCTTGGGTTCATAAAATGAATTTAGTGTTTAAAAAACATTAATTGATCATTCAAAATTATAAATCATAACCAACTTTCATCATTCTGAAAGCTATTCAGCTTATCTCATAAATCAAACTAGATAATTATCCTAGATTAATATTAACACAATTATTCTAATTGGTAAACAAATCATATATTAGATGTAAATTTCCAACTGGGCGAAAAATGTCCGGACCAGGATTCGAACCCGGGGCCTCCTGGCTGAAGCCGCCAGTGCTCTGCCATCTGAGCTATCCCGGACGATTCTGGTCGAACCTTACACAGCATGATTACAGCATCTGGCTGTACCCAGATGCTGTAATCATCAAGGTTAGCTGGGTGAAAAAGGTTCGACCAGAATCGTCCGAGATAGCTCAGATGGCAGAGCACTGGCGGCTTCAGCCAGGAGGTCCCGGGTTCGAATCCTGGTCCGGACATTTTTCGCCCAGTTGGAAATTTACATCTAATATAGATAATTATCTTCAGAAAATGAAATTTTTACTTAGCCATTTTATAGAAACTTAATTTTAAATGTTTAATCGATCATTTAATCAATCACAAAAACAGCCATTAGCTGATGTGAAGCAGTTGATTCGGTCTTAAAATTCCCTGATTAAAGGTAAATGAATGGAAACCCGATTACAGAAGATCACCACTGGTCATTTAATTATCATTCTACCTTCTGTGATCTTTTTAAAACAAAACAAATTATTGTATTTTTAGAGCCTGTGGCACCTGGACATTGGTTGGTGAGTGTATCTTGTAGAGGGTAGAGCTCCCGATGATAAAAACAATTTTCAAATGATACAGTTTCTTAAGCTAGTAGTGCCCCTGGTGGAAAATTGCATGACTATGCAAACTCACTTCCTATGAACGAATTTTGCTCAGAAGTTTTTAAAAAAAAGCAATTTCCGTACACTGCCCTACTTAAATTTTGCCTCTGCTGATTCTAATTCAATAAATTTTTATGTTTTCAACTGGAAGTTTACAAAAATAATGAAATTTTTTTACCCTTTTTAATCACTAATATTTCAGCAGGCGAAACACATACACATATAATTTAAAATATGTGTGATGTAAATAAATATTACCTGATATATACAGGGTGATTATAATTAAAGTCCCACTTTCAAAATACTGTAAAAAAAAGAACCACTGGTCAGAACGACTTCAAATGTCAAAAGAAGGGGGAAACGGTATGGCATAAGAAAAAATAAGTTTCAAAGTGCATCAAAAGATAGCGCTGTAAGTGGCATACAATCCAAATTAAAAGACACTCACGTGCACGACACATTGCATGTGGTATAAAAATGCATGTGGGGTATGTGACATTCCTCTCATATTGCATCTAAGCAGCTTGTCATGAGTCTCCTGAATGAAGGATTGCGCTCTGCTGGTGAAGCTCTTTTCAAGAACGGCGATTGTGTGCTAGAAGCTTTAAAGAAATTCTGGTCATTAAAGGGTATGAAAAAAAGCTGTGGTCCGATGTCTGCCAAGGGTCTGAAGAATATGATTCAGAAATTCAAAGAGACGGGTAGTTTTGAAGTGATGTGGCCACAGAATTAGAGGAAGGGACAAGCAGTGGTGTGCAAATGTGCAGTGCATGGGGGAATTGCCTGATCTTTAGACATGTCTATGAACAAGGTGCATAAAATTTTATGCAATATCCTGCATTGCTATCCTTACAAAATTACCCATGTTCAGGAGTTGCTTCCTGCTGACCCGCCATGAAGACGGGACGTTTTCTCTGGAATTTCTTGCTTGCATGGAAGTGGACAATGAATGGCCATGGAACAGTTTGTGAACAAACAAAGCCCATTTCCATCTTCAAGAGTTTGTCAACACACAAAATTGCGGGATATGGGCAAAAGAAAATCCCTTCGAAACTCAACCAGTACCGATGCATTCACCAAAGGTAACTTATGTGGTGCAGATTGACGGCATCCTGTATGGTAGGGCCATTTTTTCCCAGGAGATGAGTCCTGCGGGTCCCATTACCTGTACCGTGAATGGTAAACGGTATAAGAGTCTTGTGCAGCGAGGTCATTCCAACACTTCAACTGTGTGCATGTCTGGATAAAATCCTTTCCATGCAAGATGGCGACCCTCCACAGATTGCAAAGCCAGTCATACAACTGCCCAAGAGGCATTTCGGAAATGATCGAGTTATCAGCCATCATTATCCAACAGCCTGGCCTCTAAGATCACCAGACCTCAATCCTTGTCACTTCTGGCTGTGAGGTTATCTTAAAAATGTTGTGTACAGTGGCCCGATTGTAAATTTAGCTGAATTGAAGGCACCGGATTATGCAATACATTCACAATTTCACCCCTGAGACACTCCGGTCTGTTGTGGAATATGCTGTTTATCGGTTTCAACTTGTGGCACACAATGGTGAACAGTATATGGAATCTGTCTGTCGCATGTTCAACGATAATTAAAAACCGAATCATTATGTGTTTTTTATGTGATTTTTGGCCCAAGGACAATTAAAAACTGAATCATTATGTGCTTTTTGGCCCAATGACAGTTAAAAACCAAATAATTATGTACTGTTTATGCAGTTTTTGGCCCAAGAATAATTAAAAATCGATTTTTTCTATCCAATGTGGCATGACCTTGCTGTGGTGGACGGGCTTTCCACTAACAGTACCACAAATATTGACTGATTTGGAAGACATTTTTTTCCGTCAAACAACTGAAACACTCATGCACATTGAACAGTATGGTTAATTTACTGTGCACAACTCATGCCAAGACCATCGTATTTCGATTAAAAATGTCACTTGAAGCCGAATCCACTTTTGTTATGCTGCTTACAGTGCCATCTATCGATACACTTTGGAACTTTTTCTTTCTTATGCCACACCGTTTCCCCCTTCTTCCAGTATATTCAGTTCAAATTTGAAGTCATTCTGACCAATGGTTCCTTTTTTACAGCATTTTGAAATTGGGACTTTAATTATAATCACCCTGTAAAATGAGATTTGTTATATATATATATATATATTTTTTTTTTAAACAAACATAACATTCTTAGTTTTAGCAATTAATAGTTATTAATAAATTTTTAAAAATTAATTTAAAAAAATTACTATTATTTTTTCAAAAAGAAGATAAATTAAGTAAAAATATTTAAACACAATCTTAATGCATCTTGATAGAAATCGTCTGCATTTTTTTGGAGACAGATTTCCATGCTTTTTTAACATTAAATTTCTTGACACAAGAGCTTACTTGGCATTGGCATGTTTTCATTTCTTTTCAAAATATATCTGTGGCGAGGGATAATTACTAAATAGTAAACCTATATGCTAGATCTAACTCTTAATCTGATTGGATATTTCTATAAAATCTGACAGATTATTGTTTAATTAAAACTTTATAAATAAATTGTTATTTTACTAAAGCATAAACAAAAATACTTTATAATTTATATGAAAATAAATGTAATAGTAAGTAATTGTTAACACTTTATTATACTTAAAAAGTTTAAATTAAAGTTAATAGAAAAATACCTCTTCATCTGAACATTGGAAAATCACCTGAACAATGGCGCTGACATCGGTTTCCATGTTAGATAACTAATTTTCCAAGATAAAAATTAATGGCAATTTGATAGTTTCACTTAAATTAAAGATTAAAAAATTACTAAATCAAAACTTAGAAAACGTATTTGATCTAAAATACTTTGATGAGTATGTGGAAGTTTCAAAAAGTGCTTTAGTACAAATATCTTAACAAAAAGGATTCTTAAACATCAATGCATTAAGAAAAAAAGGTTAGAGAAAATTTGTTGTAAAATTAATTTATAAGAATTTAAATGATATAAGATTAATTTATAAGAATTTAAATGATATATGATAAATTTCCATTTGTAAACATAAAAAAAAAATATATGCTGATAATTTTTATTTTTAAATTGAGAAATTGTTTATTTAAAGTTGTTCACTAATTTTAACAACTTCTAAGTTAGACGATATAGGGTTTTATGTAAATGTCAAATGCAGGACATTTGACGGTCTGTTTTTCATGGAATGGAAAAAATTGTAATCGTATAATTATAAATTTTTATTACATAACTTTAAAATAAAATCACTAACACAAAAATTGAAATTTATCAATGTTCCCTGCTTTCCACAATTGACAAATCTGATCTCACAGAAAATTAAGAGATCAACAAATAAAATCAGTACACCTGTGCGAGACTTTCACACCGAGCCCCAATAATAGCAAAGACTTATAACTCAGATCCAAATTGTCACAGCCTATGCATATTTCGTATGGTAAACGTAATTATTTTAAGGAGAGGGAAGGGGCGCTCTGTCGATTTTTTAAAGAAGTGATGCATATTTTAGTGAATCATAAATATATAACCTGATAAATTAAAAAACTTATAACTCAAGCTGTATGTATCATAAAAATCTAATATCTTGTATGGTGAGTAGCATAGGAACCAGCCACCACCCATGAATGTCTAGGGTTGGACCCACTACAAGGTTCGCCAACAAGTATAGATCGCACTCGTAGCCCATGACAATCACAGCCAACGCTCCTGCTACAAAGCAGAAACTGCCTTAAAGGAGGACTACTCTGAGAAAGTGACCCAAATTCTCGTCACCCCGTCAAAAGCAAACCTTGACAGTGGCCTCAGACTATTCGTGCAGCAGCCAATGAGACACAGCAGCACCTCCCTAAAAGAAAATCCCTAGACTAACAAAGTCCCTAGAGAAACTCTGCTCATGGTCTTCTTCCACATTTAAGTGGCCGAGTCAGGAACACAGAATACGACGGGCACTTCTCCTCACTGACCACATAGTGAGTAAACGTTTCAGTTTTTGGCACTGTCCTAATCCCACTTAGCTAGACTTTGCCTGGAATTCCTGCATAGGTACAAAAGCACCTGCCCTTGGCACGCCAGCTCCCCATCATGTTCCCTAGGAGGAGGACCGAGGACCACTGCCCAGAGATGTTACTCTCAGTCTCTTCCACACAGCAGACGGCATGAGGAAGCGACACCCTAACCAGGCTCCCTGTCATCTACCCCACTAAAGGGGCCGAGTGAGGACCACATAAAGGGATGCCAAGCCTCAAGCACCTACCACCGATGGCCAATTCAAGAACATGGCACTCATTGAGCAAGTATCAACTTTGACCCCAAAAGGGGTCCGATTGGAGAACACAAGAGCACGAGGGAGAGAAGCAGTGGGAATACCTTGCAACAGGCTACTAATATCGAAGAAAAGGAGCCCAACATTGACTCCATTAACCAAGGGGACCTACATGGGGGACTTACATTTTTATATAGGAAGAGACATTGTTAAGTTTTTTAACTGAATCACCCCAAATTTGAGTATAGAGTGAATATAAAGGCCTGATGACTGCAAACACAACTACGATAATTACAACTTGGATTTAAATTGTCACAGCCCATGCAAATTTCGCATGGTAAACGTAATAGTTTAAAGGAACGTGGGCTCTGTTATTTTTTTTATAGAATCCATTCATCCATCCGTATGGTAAATGTATTCGTTTTCGGGAGGGGGGGGGGGGGGGGGGAGATTTTTTTAGCAGCTTCCCATCCGGGACGATTCTGAGTAAAACACAACATTCTAAAATTCAGCAAATTTTCTGAAGGGCTACAGCAGAGGGGGGCAGGGAGGGGGGAATGCCCTCCCGGCGCTAATTATTTTTGTTGCAGGTTGGGGTAACTCTGTTTTCGGTTCAGGTCAATTTCAGGCTGAGTGTGGGTTCCTGCAAGTTGGGGGATTTTTCAAAAATTAGTATATTATTTCAGATTAAAAACTATACCTATAATAATAAACATAGGTATTTGTGTGTGTGCCATTTTCTAAATAGACCGCTTTTTCCACGACTCTGACAAAATTAGTGTTTTTTCCGCGGTCCTTCGACGAAATTCACGTTTTTTTTTTTTTTTTTTCGCGATTCTTTGACGAAATTCGCGTTTTTTTTCGCGATTCTTTGACGAAATTCGCGTTTCTTCCGCAATCCTTTGATGAAACTCGCTTTTTTCCCGTGGCCCTTTGAAGAAATTTGCGTTTCTTATGCGATCCTCTGACGAAATTCGGAGTTTTTCGCGATTACAAAATTCGCGTTTTTCCGAGATTTTTTACGAAACTCGCGCTTTTCCCACGATCCTTTTACGAAATTCTTTTTTTTTTTTTTTATCCTTTTGCAAAATTCGCGTTTTTCGCAATCCATTGACGAAATTAGAGTTTTTTTCTGCGGACGATTGACAATTTTTTGTTTTGTTTTTTTTAATTGAAAATTTTCAAAATTGACGATTATTTTTTATGTCCGAATTAGCGGACTGATAACCCATTTTTTAAAATTTTCGGATAATTCGGAACAGAATCGCCCCCTGCTTCCCATATTTTAGTGTATTATAAATATCCTGCTTAATAAACATAAGGTGTTTGCTGTCCGGTCCCTTATATTCGTGCTACATTAAAATTTAGTGGGCTTCGGTTTAAAAAAACGACCATGTCCCCCTTTTAGAAAGGTACGTTTAACATACAAAGTATGACTGTTCTACGATAATTACAACTGGATTTATAAGTGTTTTAATTTGTCAGCATCTTACATTTATGATACACTAAAATATAGGGGTGGGTGGTGGGGGCAAGGTTTCTATAAAATATAGCTCTCTGCCACTTAAAACGACTAAGTTTACCATACAAAATTTGTGTAGGCTGCAACAATTTGAATCCGAGTTACAAGTATTTGTGGTTATCGACCCTTATATTTGCGCTATTATAAAATTACAGGGCTACTGTTTAAAAAAAAATCGTCAATGTATCCCCTTTATAAAGATTGCGTTTACCTTATAAAATATGAGTGTTTTACGATAATTATAGTTAGAGTTATAAGTGTTTTAAGTTGTCAGGACCTTATATTTTTGATACACTAAATATGAGAGACTTCTATAAAAAATAATCCACAGACCCTCATTTAGACGATTACGTTTACATACGAAATTTGTGTGGGCTGCGGTAATTTGGATTCAATGTTTATGGTTATCGGGTCTTTATATTCGCACTATACTAAAATGTAGTGGGCTTCGGGTAAAAAAAAAAAAACAAAAAAAAAAACGAATAATTCCCCCCCACCCCCCTTTATAAAGATTGGGTTTACCAAACAAAATATAACTGTTCTACGATTATTACAGCTCGAGTTATAATTGTTTTAAGTTGTTACGCCTTATACTTACGCCACACTAAACTAGGTGGGTAGGCTACAAAAAAAATTGACAAAGCCTTCCCCTTAAAATGATTACGTTTACCAAACGAAATTTGTGTGTAGGCTGTAACAATTTGGATCCGAATTATAAGTGTTTGTTGTTATCCGGATCTTATATTCGCGTTACACTAAAATTTAGAGGTCTTCGGTTAAGGCTCCGCTGCACTGAAATCCCCCGATTGCAAAATCCCATGTTAGCCTATGGGAAAACTTTCAAGCGCGATGACTCATTACCTAATATAATTATTAAAATACCGTTTTCACCATCAGAAAGTAGACGTCAGATGCCGATGATGTACGTTTTAAAAAATTATCTCCGTAAATTTTAAGTGCATAAAAAATCCCAATAGACTTTGAAATTTCCATTTGATTAAACTTTATTATCTTCTTAAACATACTTAAAATTTACGCAGACAATTTTTAAAAACGCACATCATCGGCATCTGACGTTTACTTTCTGATGGTGTAAACGGTATTTTAATAATTATATTAGGTAATGAGTAATCGCGCTTGAAAGTTTTCCCATAGGTTAACATGGGATTTTGAGTTCTGGGAGTTTCAGTGCAGCGGTCCCTTAATAAACCAGGCAATGCCCACCCCTTTATAAATATTACGTCTATCATACAAAATATGAGTTTTCTACGATAATTACAGCTCGAGTTATAAGTGTTTTAAGTTGTCAGTATACTTTATATTTAACATACACTCAGTGGCGTCGCGATGGGGGGTTATGGGGGGGAGCCTCCCCCTCCAATATACATGAACTTGGGAAATTTGAGTTTATTAGAGTTGGGAAATTCTAGACTTTTGAAACACTTTTTCTTTTTTTAAAATAAAAAGCGAAAAATTAAAAAAAATATATATATTGTTTTGCTGACTACTTTTCTGAGTTCTATAAGAGTAAAAACTAGTTAAATTTTCAAAAGAAATACAAAAAGCAGCCAGACTCAATTTCTCATTGTGTTTTTCTGTGCAACGAAAACATCATGCATCTACCAGACCTGCATCTCCCTATTTTTGTACATCAACAGTGTCTCTAATCTATTTCCTCCAAAAATTTGTTCCTTTCTCAAAAATCTCAAAATATCACGAGGCTTCATATGAAGTACGATTATGACTCGTACACAATAGAAGACAAAACTTTCATTAAATGAACCAATGATTATATTTTTTATGTTTTTAGTTTCAGTATTTTTCTCTGGAAAGAATTTTTTTTTTTATGTATAAGGTATAAGTATCATTATCATTAAAAACAAATTGCACATATCATTTTAGTTGGAAAATAGAGCAATTTATTTCAAGTTGGGAAATTTTTGAATTCCCCCCCCCCCCCCCCCGAAAAAATATTTGTAGCTACATCCCTGATACACTAAAATGTGGGGGGGCTTCTATAAAAAAAAATCGTCAGAGAACCCCCCCCCCCCCCCTCCTCTTAAAACGACCCTGTTTACCATACGAAATTTGCGTGGACTGTGAGAATTTGGATCCGAATTATAAGTGTTTCGGTTAATAAAAACGACAAAGTCTCCTCCTTTATAAAGATTACTTTTACCAAACAAAATATAACTGTTCTATGATAATTATAGCTCGAGTTACAAATGTTTTAGGTTGTCAGGACGTTATATTTGTAATACATTAAAATATGAGGTGCTTCTACAAAAAATTCCATCCCCAAGGGGTTGTACATATATAACGTTATCAACTTCTTGGTAATTTTCGACCCATTCTCCCGTTTGCGATATCATTATGTTAGCATCCTTCGAAACCCTCTCCCTCCCCTAATGATATCGTTACTATAAAATTCATTTGATTTTTGAATTTTTTTTCATTTGTTTGCCGCGATATGCATATATGGTTATACATTTATTATTTGCATACTTTACTAATTCACATGAAGAGACGACAATAAAATACATAACACTATTATATTTTAAATAACTTTATATGAAGTAACACTTAACATAAATAGTTACTATTTTAATCATATTGATTGATGTTGATTATATTGATGTTGATTTTAATAATAGCTTTTTGTTACATAAAGTATTCAACAATATTAATGTCTTCTTCCGCCTGTTCCCGCACGAGGGGTGAGATGAGGGGCGGACAGGCACAACTTCTTATCAACAAAACATTTTGACAACAATCTTGCTTTTTTCTTAACTAGTAAACACAATAAGTATCGTATTTCCAACATATTTCATACCAGGTTTCTCGAACAACGGATTATATACACATACACATATGACAGAAGAATAGGAATGCCGAACGTTGGAGTATTCAATATTTTTGAATTAAATAATTTTATAATACTTTAATGATTTTAATAACTTTGTATTTTTATATGAATAGATAAGAGACTATTTTGAAGTAAAGAACAAGTTACAAATAAAAAGGAAAAATTTGGTTCAATCAATAATGATAACGATATCAAAAGACAAATTCTCCCTTCCCCTACAGATATCTTATGACATCATGTGCGAGACTCTCACCTCCCCCCTAAATTGATAACGCTATATATATGCACAGCACCCAACCTTTTAAAACGATTAAGTTTACCATACAAAATATGTATAAGCTGCAACAATTTGGATCAGAATTAAAAATGTTTGCGGTTATCAGCTCCTTATATTCCGCTATCCTAAAATTTAGGGGGCTTTGGTTAAAAAATCTGACAATGTACCCTGTAAAATTATGTCACGTTGTTCACTCTCACAAAATTTCAGCGCGCTGTGACAATTTGATAACGAGTTATAAGAGATTAAATTTCTTGGGCTCATATATTCAGCTTTTTATATAACTAGGGGGCTCTGCCCCCTACGAGCTACGCTCGCCAACCCCCGTTCAGACACTGCAGACTCTAACAGCACGCTAATCTGATCGCCTTTAAAAAGATTTCGGAAGATTGAATTATAATTTGAATCTGACAATTATAATCTGACGTAATTTTCACCAAACTATTCTTTCTCTTTTTAATATTCACGTCAAAATACTTTTGTTAGAAATGAAATATTATGATCATCTTAAAATGTCAAGTAAATGTCTCGCTCAATTTTTAAATTAAAACTGTTTTGCAATATTATTTTTTGTTCATTTTACATAATAAGTGTAATATGACGTAAATTCTCCTATTTAGGACTTCTAACGCATGCTACTGAATTTATTATTTTACAATATTCTTTCTCATTTAAAATTCACGTGTAACTATAGTTTTTATGACGTAATTTTCAATGAGTTCCTGCTTTTTATATTTTTTGTTTATAATAGTCACGTGTAAAATAAATTTTTAATTTGAAGCAAATATTACTGTGTGCGCTGTTTATACAGTTGGAAACAGTTTAAATTAATGCAATTTTCTAAATTTTGTAAAAAAAATATCTCTCGAAATGCTAAAAATTTGAATTTAAAATAGAAATAAAACCTCGAAAAATTATTCAAATTAAAAAACTAACTGCAATCTGCACACCGGGAAATTCTGACGCATAAAATGATCTAAAAATGATTAAATTCCTATGTACAGTTTTTGCTCCTATAAAACTTTTTTAATGGAACGATTTTGTCCAACTTTGGCATTAAATATCTCTTTAAATAATTCTTCGATTTGAAAACTGTTTACATCAGCGTGTTTATCAAACATTTTTCTATAATACTACCGATTTTCATATTTTTGTATGCAACAGTTTTTTTAATATTAACGAAGAAAGACCTCCGGTCACAAAAAAATCAAAACCGGCGGCGGCGGCGGCGGCGGTGACAGCGGTAGTTACTTTTTTTTAGAATAGAGAGATTTAGGGGGATTGATAAAAAATGATAATGGCTCCTCATGATCTTGAATCATACAACGTTTGGTGGATCTACGACAATTAGGGTCCGAGTTATAGGGTAAGTGGAGGACCGAAATGGAAAGGGACCCCGAACATCCCGAAATGTCTGTACCCGTTTGCCTATTATTTTTTAATTAACTGGAATTTTTAATAAAACAATATGTTTTAACGAAATGTGAGTGTTCTATGTCAGAAGCTGGTTCAAAAACCTTTCGAATGATACCTCACAGATTATTGTGCGTTTTATGCGTGTATAGTAAAAGTAATGTTGACAACAGAAGTAATATATGATTATTTTCTGATACGTTTGTCCATTAATTTTTAATTAACTGCAACTTTTAACCACGCAACATATTTTAACAAAATGGGAGTAGGCTACGTCGAAGCTTGATCAAAAAAATCTCGAATTATACGCATTGATCCTCATGCGCTTTGTATGTGCACACAGACACATAGCCAGGGAGGGGGCTAAGGGGGCTGAAGCCCCTTCCGAAAGTTTAAAACACTTTGCAAAGTTATCTCTAATTATAATAAAAATTGAGAGAGTTTTTCTTGTTTTTATCTTTTATTACATTGGCATTGGCATTAACATACATTTTTAGTCATAAAAATATAAATTTATTCAATTACAGGTACAGAAATCTCTTGTTATACCGTTCATTCGGATATATTATTCTTTTTCGCATCTACCACTAAAAATATAAGTTCTTCTTATAACGCAATTTTCACTATCTTTATGCACAGTAAAATTCGAATCTTATTGTATATCGAAGTATAATTCCGTATCATTAATTTGACTAAAAAGAAGTAAGTGTCATATGCGCATGGTATATAAGTTATCTCTAAGGATCAAATATAAAACATTTACATGCATCTTATGCTATTCAATGGAAACTTTAAGTGGTCAATGTTAAAATGGTTTGTGGGGAAAGGAGAAAAAATTTTAATAGCCGCCTATAAGGAATTTTTCGAGCCGTGGATTATATGCCAGAAAATACAGTATTGTATTTTGTCATTTAGCCAGTTAAAATGGGAACAAAAGTGTTAATGATTGTTAATGAGAGCTTTCAAATTAACTGGAAAATATCATGACATGAAATAACAAAAATAGTTTTTCAGTATTATTTTTTAATTTGCAGAGTCACGAAACAGCACCATGGGTGCACTAAATGTTGAAGTGACTTTCGTAGAACCAGTTCCAATAATATTAACTTTCTCTGGAAGCAAGTCCCGATTAGAAATTGAAATTGAGGATTGTTTTGATGTTAGCATTCCAAAACAAATTGGTGGAACTAGAGATGACTTGGATGATGTCACGAAGCGAAACATTCTTGATTCCGATTTACAACCTACTCTAAACAGCACCTAAAAAACCGTACAATTTTGACTGAAGGGGAGAAACAAAAGAAAAGTTTTCGAGAGAAAAGAATAAAAGATCCAGAAATACGATTTCCCTTTCCTCCTTATTCCTGAAAGCAAGATGGTGTTCATTGTAAACCTTGCTTTTTGTTTTTCCACGAGGGGGTAGGTAAAGGAAGTCGTAAAAAAACAGGAAGACTACTTTATACATATTCTAGAAATTGGAAAAGACTAAGTATGTTTTCTTAAAACATATGCAATTAGATTATCACAAACCGTGTGTTATGTTAGCAAACAAATTTCTTGAGATTTCTTTATGAAAGCAGAAAGACATTATCTCACTGTTCTGAGCAGTTCTTAGACCAATGATTGAACAGTCTTATTTTGTGCAGAGTAAGAAATACCACATAAAGGTGATCATGATAGCTTTCCTATAATGTTAGAGAAACCGATAAAAAAATGATGGTAAGCTTAGAGCTCTTTTAAGATTTAGAGCAAAGTCTCGAGATGATGAATTGGAACTACATATTATAAACAGTCATAGAAATGCTATTTACTTCAGACCAGACATTGAGAATGAAATCATTCAAATATGCTCGGACATCGACACTCAAGAACTAATTACCAAAATAACCAGGAACTGACAAAAGTTGAAAATTCTTTGGCGTCAGGAAAAATTCTTAGGAGACAGCTTGAAGAATCATTTCTCTGACAGTAATGCATTCACTGCAAAATGAAACACTCGCTACTCATAATCGTATTCGGCTATTTTTGAGTGATCTATCTGTCATGTTGTAGTGAACAAGTTAACTATTCAATAAAAAACTCGAATTGAGCAAAAAATTTTAAGATAATACCACTTTTATATTGTAAAAATTAAATAGAAACAAACTATGATATTAAACATTAAAACAGTAGACAAATTAATATCATTACCTTTAATTCCCAACAAGAAATTATATACATAAATTAACAATACCTTTGAGATTTTGATTTGAAATACCATTTGCCCATTTGTCATTTTTGTGAGGTATATCTGACACACATTTTGGTACATTCCACTTAATGAAACATCATTTGATTTTTTTTTTTCATTTTCTGCTGGAGCATTTTTAAGGTTTTCTAATCTAAGCAGTGCTCTTTCAACATGCACTTTAGTTTAGCTTAGAAAAAACTCTGATTTCTGAAAAATTAGGGAGAGTCGTTGCGCCGGTATGGTGTATTTTCTTCCACTGCAAATAATCGCGCTATTAAAAATAAATATTTTCACACATAAAGTTTTTTTGGTTAAAGGAAAAGAATTAAAATTAATAAATAGGTAAAAAAGTTAGTCTCCAAGTGGAATTTTGTAGTCGCGCGGGCATTTGTCTGGCATTACCTGGCGCCCGGCATTTGTCGACCCTGTAAATAACCCTATCTGTGTTTTAACTTGATTGCTGATGAAACTATGGACATTTCAAGCACAGCCTTTGAGCTTTCCTCTTGCCCTTTGTGTTAGATATGTAGACTATTTAAAAAATTCACGAACTCCAAAAGTTTGGTAAGATTAATTAGGTTTCATCCTAGTAAATGACTTCTCCACCAGAAATTTAACAAAAGTAATATTACAACATCGTGATGAATTACGTCTTGACATATCTAAATGCGTTGCACAAGCATATGACAGAACGGCCAATATGGGTGATCATGTTAGTGGGGTGTAGAATTTGTCTAAGGTATCCAAAAATTAGATAGTCCAGTTATGCAAGCCGCCGGCTTAATCTTGCATTGTCCAGAGGCATACTGATTCTTGCCATCCGAAATTGTCTTGGAACTGTTAATGAAGAGTGAAATTTCTTTAGAAATCAATCCAAGGCAAATTTAGAACTTCAAGAAGCAATTTCATCATATGCCCAGAAAACAGAAGAAAACTACTTCTCTGCCTTTGAGGCACAAGATTTATCGAAAGATACGAAAACATATTAACTTTTCTGAGCTATTTAAATGCATTTGCATTAGTTTAGAAATTATTTTGGAAAACACATGGAAGATTTCTTCAACAGTTAGAACTTTCTTGGCAGTCATGGAAAAGAATGGCTTCTCATAAACCTGATTGCAACAAACTTTTCGAAAAGCTATTGTCAGTTTTTCTTCAAGAAAAACTCGTGACATGATATAAGCTAACTCATGCTAAGATGCCATAATTATTTTACAGAAACGTAGAGAAAATGCAATGGAAATCTTTCGTGAGATATTTAATTCTGCATCAAAACTTAGTGCAAACTGAAATAAATTTCTCAAGTCTAACATTTAGACAGAAAATACGTGCAAACCCTCAAATTACAACCCGCTGAAGAGTATTATAAGGTCACAGTCTTTATTCCCTATATAGAAAGCCTTATTCAAAATTTGAATTACAGGTTCATTTCGAAGGAAGACATTCTAACAGGTTTCCAAGAGGATTTGCTTCTCCGAAAAAATCAAGCAAATTATACATGAGGATCATCTCAAACACTGTTGCTCTATTGTTTTCATAGCAGTTATTTTTTCCTAAAAAAACTGCCGGTATCCGAGCCGGTTTGGAAACTGGAAGTGCTCTTAAAAACCAAAAATTTTAACAGAAATCGAAAAAATACGAAATAACAATTTTTGAGACTGACATCAAGTATCCTACATAGGAATATACATTAGGTTAAGTCATATTTCCCTCTCCCCCTTTAAATTATGCAAATTACTGTTGTCAGATCTGAAAAAACTTCCAAGATTGAGCCCCTGCCGAAGGGAAATCCTGGCTACGGGCCTGTGTGCACAGAAATGGTATGTTGACAACAGAAATAATACATTATATTATGATATAAATAAAGTTATTCCACAAAAGAAAAAGAAATTGTTATTCGTAGTTCATAGACATCAGTGGACCTGTGCGAGGCTTTCACACGATACGTTTGTCCATTAGTTTTTAATTAATTGCAATTTTTAATCAAACATGTTTTAACGAAATGTGAGTGTTCTATGTCGGAAACTGGTTCAAAAACCTTTCGAATGATATCTGGCTGATTATTGTGCATTTTATGCGTGTATAGTAAAAGTTGATAACAGAAATAATATAAGATTATTTTTTGATATGTTTGTCCATTTTATTTTAATTAACTGCAACTTTAATCACGCAACATATTTTAACGAAATGGGAGTAGGCTATGTCGAAGCTTGTTCAAAAAAATTTCGAATTATACGCATTGATCATCGTACGCTTTGTATGTGCACAGAAAAGGTATGTTGACAACAGAAATAATATATTATATGACGATATAAATAAAGTTATTCCACAAAAGAAAAAGAAATTGTTATTTGTAGTTCATAGACATCAATGGACCTGTGCGAGGCTTTCACACGATACGTTTGTCCATTAGTTTTTAACCCTTAAATGCCTGACTTTTCAAAAATCATTGTAATAATGTTTTTCGGCTTTCATTTTTTAAATAAATCTTGGGAAAAATACTTTAAAAAATCATATTTTGTTTTAAGTATGCTTTACGGCTAAAAAACAGTTTGTTACTAATCAGCAATACTGATCTTTAATTGAAAAAATAATTTTCCTTGATAAAATTCTATAATATTAAACACACAAGAATTTTAGGAAGTATAATAAAATATAAATTTTACTTGTGTATTGCGGAACAAAATAGAGTATTTTGCAAGCTTCCAAACAAAACAAAAAGAACAAGTAGCAACAATTGAGAAAATAAATCTATCTTTATTCTTAAACAGCACAAGTGTTGCCATCTACATGTTGAAAATCGATTTAATAATATTTTCAGAACGTATTTTATTAACAACATTAGGCATTATAGCTTCAATAATATTCTAATAGTATTTTAGAAGCCTAAATTGGGTATGTTGCCGAAAAGCATCACCTGGCATTTAAGGGTTGATTAAATGCAATTTTTAATCAAACATGTTTTAATGAAATATCAGTATGCTATTCCAGAAGCCAGTTCAAAAACCTTTCGAATGATACCTCATTGATCATCGTGTGTTTTGTACGTGTATAGTAAAATGGGTGTTAACAACAGAAATAATATGAGGATGTGAGTTTCAAAACTCGCCTTATCCAAAATTTTAAAAATCGAGTTTTTTCTATCAATCTGTTCCATTGCTGAACCTGCATAAAAAAAAAACCACTACAATCTGCAAAAAAATTAATTTTATCGTGTATTTTCGGCAAAGTAAAATATCGGTTTACAATTAAAACCAATGGACACACCCAGAAGCAGAATTTTCTGCATCAGTCTGCAGCAAACAAGAATTTATCTGCGACCCAATAAGCCTACTATCATAAGAAATAACAGAAACATTTAAAGTAAGCAAAATTTCCATTTATAAAGAATATATATAATATAAGGATAAAACAAATACCATAAATCTAGAGACTTAAAGCAAATTTCAGCTATTATTTAAGCCCAGCATTTATCTTTAAGTTGGTGGATTAATCTGCAGCGCCCGCTTCCGTGCTGCACTGTTTCTGCTACTGGGTGGACACATAGTCAGAGGTGCTTCGCGATTTCCCAAAAATTGATTTGTTGGATAAGGCGAGTTTTGAAACTCACGTCTCATATATATGATGTAAAATAAAAATCTTTTAAAAATTATAATAATGTAAACATACAAAGCAGGTCACGAAAAACCAGCCGAAATGAAAAAAAGCCCTTGCTACCAACATTTCTAATAATAATGCTCACTTTTTTTAATCACAGAAATTTATGATTATAAAAGGCAAAGATTACTAATTAAAAAAATACTAATGACAAAAAAATCTTAGAAGTTGGTAGTTCTGAGTACATAGGTTACAACAGCTTATTTCATCAGCGTCAGTTTTTGGTGGCCCACCCTGTATAATATGTATCTCTGATAGAATTTATTAGTTAAATTATTATAAAATTTTAAAGATTTACCTTAGCACCTTGTTCACTAATGCATGTCTGCAAAAATCGCTTTGCTTCAGTCAAACCAGTTTTTGCTTTAGAAATATTGCTTTCTATTGGTAGGTTTTCTTCTAAAAACTGCTCCAACTTGCACTCACCAATAAGAAAGTTCACAAGAACGTCTAAGAAATGCAAATAAATAAATAAATATATATATATATATATATATAAATGTAGATCAAAATATTAAAATTCCTTATTTCTATTCAGATAGGTCTTTTAGTAAAAAAAAAATATTTCTATATAATTTCTCTTTAGAATAATGAATAACCCAAAACCCTTTAGGTTACATCATCTCAAACAGACTGACAAACAGCTGAGGAGCATAAAGTGAACTTGACCACACAACCATAGCAAGTTTTGTACAGGCAGTGCCTCAGCATCACAGGCACTAAACCAGGTACATCATCAAATAATATTAATTAGCAAAGCCTGTGTCTTTACTCGTGTGTCTGTATTGTTAATTAGTATTACTAATGCACCAATGGCAGGAATAAAAACAAACAAAATCTTATATACTTTGTGGCATTTTAGTAAAGGGCAAAACAAGTGATGGCAACAGGCCACAGAGCTACTAAATGAAAATAGTAGTTATTTTTCTGTCTCTTGTTGAATAGTGCCAAAAAGCCAGTGAAGTATGATTTTTGCTGACCTTTTACCTTGATACTGCTTACAAAAGAAAAAGAGTAAAAATTTACTCCATGACATCATTGATTCCACTCTTGCTGATTGCAATATGTTAATATAACATATTTACTTGGGTTACGCAACTTTAGATTAATACTAATAATTTTTTTTTTTTTTTTTAATTTATCGCTTAACACACGCTAAACGAAAAAAAACAAAGGGCCACTAATGAAATCGTTACTTCTGTTCCTTGGCTACTAATGAAACCCCTTCTACCCTTTACATTTTTGCTCCTAAAATCAGTAAAAAATACCATATCATTTTAATGAGTAACAAATAAAATAGGCAATTTTTAACATCATGATAATTCAATCATGACATCGTCCTAGGATGTAGTATAAAAATTTATTTCTTAAGAATATGAATCTTTACATGCTTACCAGGACCTCTTATTTGGGTGCATTTTGTTAAAATTCGCAAATATAGTAAAATAATAATAATAATTAATTTTTCTCACTTAAGTTTATCGTAAATGTTTTATAGAAAATCCTTTAAATTTAAAGCATAGATACATAATAACAATAATAAAAATTAAATAAAATTAGAGTTTTGCGTTAGATTCGAAACTCAAGATTATCATGAAAAACATCTTGTATCAGAGTCCGATTAAATATTTGTATATATTTCGACCCGATTCAAATTCCTGCGCTTGTCCGTATGCATACGGCATTTTTTATACATTGTTTATTCAGACCAGAGGATCAGGAAAAACTACATTTTTACTGTAGCGAACCACAAATACTTTATGAAAAATGCAGTTACTACAACTAGTTGTTTTTAAAAAGTAGCGACTACAAAGAACTTTTCATATTTGGCCAAATGATTCACGTCTTCATTTTACACACGAAATTGAAGACGCGGGTTAAAGAATACAGTGACCCCTCGTAATATCGTGTCTGCCAAGAACCAATTAAATAAGTCCAATATAACCGAGGCCATTAAAGAAAAAGTGGGTAAGTGTGATCACAGATCGCACAGAGGGTTTCCTTTAATATTCTTTTGAAAACACTTTATCCTTTCGCAAAATCTGTTAGTTCCACAGCTCCCAACCAGGAGGCGCACTCTATTCTAAACAAACCTCTATACGAACGAAACTCGAGATAGGTAGGCGCTCCTGACGGTAAAAAGTGGAACTAAAATATGGAAGGCTATGGTGCATAATATGAAAGAGTGGTCAAAGGGGTGTCGCAAAAGTTAGAAAAGTGTCCCCCCGGGTGAAAAGGGGGAGGTTAGAAAAATTGTTTAAAATACACAAGTTAGAGACCGGAGGGGTACATACTATAAGACTTTTTGAAAATTTTATGATTTTTCGTGTGATCGCAAGTGTTCAACTATAAGTATGCAAAATTTCAAGCCTACAACTTAATTAGGGGCTGAGTTAGAAAAATTGCTTAAAATACACAAGTTAGAGATCGGACGGGTATTATAAGACTTTTTGAATTTTTCACGATTTGTTGTGTGCAGGGCTGCGGAGTCGGTGGGAAAAATGGACGACTCCAACTGAGGGAATTTTAACAGATCCGACTCCGACTCTTTCGCTCAAAAATGGGCCTGACTCTGGCTCCGCAGCCCTGCTTGTAAAATGGACGATTCAGACTCCGGGAATTTTAACAGATCCGACTCTGACTCTTTCCCTCAAAAATGGGCCTGACTCCGACTCCGCAGCCCTGATTGTGTGATCGCAAGTGTTCAGCTATAAGTATACAAAATTTTAAGCCTCCAAATTAATTAATGGCTGAGTTAGAAAAATTGCTTAAAATACACAAGTTAGAGACCGGAGTTGTAAATATAAGACTTTTTGAAATTTTTATGATTTGTCGTGTGATCGCAAGTGTTCAGCTATAAGTATGCAAAATTTCAAGCCTTCAACTTAATTAGGGACTCAGTTAAGAAAAAAAAGCTTAAAATACATAAGTTAGAGCCCGGATGGGTAAATATAAGACTTTTTCAAAATTTTATGATTTGTCGTTTGATGTGAGGTGTTCAGCTATAAGTATGCAAAATTTCAAATCTCCAACATATATATACTATATAGTTTCTGCGAACGTGCTCTGTGACTGACAGACAGACAGATTAGTGAGACGAATAGGGTTTCGTCAGATGAACGAAACCCTAATTAAGAAAGATGACATACAAGAAAATGTTTTTTGTTTGTCTCCAAAATGTAAGTTTATACACATTAGGCCTGGGCCTTAAATCGAACAACCTTTAAAGCTAACATCGGAAAACACGATTTAGCCATAATGTTTTAAATCGTGTTTTAACCATTGTCTTAAATCGCGTTTTAGTCATTGTTTTAAATCGCGATTTAAAGCTAACATCGAAAATCCAATTTAATCATTGGTCTTAAATCGATTTAAGACAAAAAATAGATTTAAAGCTAAGATCAGAAAAAACGATTTGTCTACTGGCTTTAAATAGATCTAAAACAAAATACCGATTCAAAGCTAATATAGGAAAACTGATTTATCTACATTGATGTATCTGTCGTAGGCTAATTGAGAAATCAAGCTCTTTGCAAAGAGCCGGCGTAATTGGAGAACCATCTCCCTTTTTCCAACCAGCCTATTTTTCAGCCTTATTGCAAAGAGCCTAGAGCACTGGTTCCCAACCTTTTTTAGGCCGCACCCCACCTAAGCATCTCTAAAATCACAATGCCCCCCCCCCCCCATCTCCCTTCTATATTATATAACTCTTATTACATAAAAAATAAAACTTTTATTTTCCCCAGGAGGGTCCAGAAATAGCATTAACTCTGATAAATTATTTCACATTGTTTAATTCATCAAAATTATATTTTTTTTATTACAAGTATGCTTTTAACATAACTCTATGAATACAATGAGACCATGGATCTTTACATCTACAAAATATATATTACAAATTTTATTTTTTATTTTCTTTTGCAACTTATTCCAAATTTAAAAGTGATAAATAGTATACATTTTCACCTTCACAAATTTCTTGAAATCTCCCTCATATTTTGTATTACATCTGATAGAATTGATACATTTTATAATTGTTTTTATTACTTCATTAAGAACAAGGATATTTGTTCACCAAGTATGTATGGATAACGTAATTTAGAAGTAACATTTCCGTACTCCCGTTTTTATCCAATTTAAATAACCAATTTTCTTTCCCCTCATAACATACTTGTTTGATAGAGACCTTTCTTTTGCCCAATATTATTATTTGGCCATCATGTTTTCTCCAATTTTAAATTTAAAAATGCATATGTCATGAAATATGTTTATATATTTGTATGTGCTCTGCAGAAGAACCATAAAAAATTTACTTAACACCCATTTCCTTCCGTGATGTGCTCGGTATTTATTAATGTCATAAAAGTAGTAGGGGAGAGTGGTAATGAATGGGCCAATTTTTGGTTTTTAATTTTTGTAATTTTTTCTAATAATTTTTTTTGGCTCAGAATTGACTCTTCAGTTGCTTTACTTATTTGGTTATATAAAAAAGTCATAAAAATTGGATTAGAAAATGTCTATAATGAATGATAATAGAAAATAAAAATATGCAAATTTGGCCCATTCATCCCCACCCATGGGGCTGAATGGGCCATTGAAAGTAATGAATGGGCCACTAAATGAATTCAATGAAAAAATGTGGGGCCATTGAAAGTAATGAATGGGCCACTAAATGAATTCAATGAAAAAATGTGGAATTAATCTTTTATTTACCAAATATGACAAAATAAATGGCACTTGACATGATATGATCGAAGCATACTGAAATTGTAAGTAATACAATGATAAATACACAATGCTTATCAAAATTTATAATCAAAAAGTGATATTATTAAATCACATTATTGTAGCATAAAAATGACAAAATAATAAGATTATAAGAAAGAACATAAAATATGCATAAAAATAATAGATAATACACATTATGATTTAACGAAATTTATATTTTTCAAAATTAATATTAAACGACATGGTTGTAACAGGGTTTAACTGCCTATTAATTAACTATTTAGTGTAAATTTCTGGTATTATTTAGTCTACCCATCAGATTCAGAATATAAACAATTATTCTAGTTTTATATGAAACGGAAAAATACTGGTAGGTGTGGTCAACAACTAGACAGTTCACCTTAATCATTTATATAATTTAACTGACGTTTCTAATTAATAACTAATATTTCTTAGGGTGAAAATGTACAAATTATTTTGTAGACATCACTATAAACCTATTCTAACTAGACAGTAATTTAATCTAAATCCATGACAGCCAGTTATGTTTCATAAATAGGAGAAGATCATAAAAAAGGAAGAAAAACCACATTTTCATGATCCAAAGGTGGCCCATTCATGACCATGATATAGTGGCCCATTCAACCCTACTTTACTTCTGGAATATATTCAGGTTTTTTTAGTACATTAAATTCAAATAACATCTAAATACATCCTAAAATTAGTTTACAGATATACAAAGACTCGCTAATACCCATATCTGTAATGAAATAATAGATACTTTTCACTTTATTTATTTTATTGAAAAGTGAAAAAATTTACTTTTCAATCAGATTCTTGACCACCTTACTCTAGTGGGAAAATGGCTTCTCCCAACCAATGGAAAATTGGATGAGTTTGGTAGAACAAATAGCTTCATCTAAAATAATTTTATGCAAATACTTTTTCATATTTTGTTAATGGCCCATTCATTTCCATGGCTCATTCATTACCACTTTCCCCTACCTCATTTAGATAATTCAAAACATTTTTTAGATTAAACAAGCCCAAATAGTCAATTTTAGATATACCCTACAAAATTTCCTTCATGAAGCATATTGCACTATGAATATGTACAAGTTTTCTTTTTTATATAAATAGAAAAAAAAAAAAGAGGTATGTTTTTCAAAAATGATGTTCAGACTAGAAAAATTTAAAGGATTTGTAATATATGAATGATGTCAAAATATCTCAAAACAAGTATACATAATTATTCCGGTGTCAGTGTATTTAGGACTTTTAAATGAGAACGTTTGGAAAATTAATTTTTATTCAGTTATGTTTACATCTATTATTTCTATTTTTAGACTACGACACTAATTTCATTAGAAATAAATGACCAAAAATTTGTTAATATCAAATCTGAAATTGCCCCCCTGTGGGGCATACGCCCCACGTTGGGAACCACTGGCCTAGAGAGTGTTAGGCTGCATACAGACGCGAGTTTTGCCTTCCTTCTCTAGTTTTCCTGGAAAACATTTCATTCTGGATGGTTCTGCGGTTTATTTACAATAGAATGAGGGGAATCAACAATGGGTCAGGAGATAAGGAGCTCGACTCTACTTGAAGGAAAGGTTCTTCTTTTGCAGGACATCAGTCCCTTTCCCTTTAAAGTCATTAAGGGGTCTCAGGACTCTTAAAATTGGAAATATGAAAAAAAAAAAGGACAATTTTCAAAATTTAATATCTTAAAATGTATATGATTTTAAAACACAATTTTTATTGGGATGAAAGACATAAGTATGTTCTTTCATTTCATGTACTTAAAATATTGGAAGACGCAGAATTACTATTTATAGGGGTTCCAAACTGTCAGATATTTGACGAGCAGAAAATTGGTATAACAGCTTACGCGCAGTTGGCTACTACTTATAGTTCAGGTTGTAATGATTACCCTGAACCTAAATAAATTTGTATTTAAAGCATTTTTATATTTTTAATACAAGGTTGTATTTAAATAATACAAAATTTTGAAATTTTCAACAGTATAATCACCTAAAAAAATACTTTTTTGAACAATAAAAAGGAAATTTTAGGTTCAGTTTATACAGACTCACATGAAACATTTGTTTTGAAAATTTCATGAAAAAACATTCAGAAGTTTTAGAGATATCGTGCGCGTTATGCCCAAAGACGTCATTTGGAGAAAAATTACTTCAAAGTTTAGAAAACGCCGCTTCAGCTATTGAGCGGGTATAATTTTAACCTTCTGTTCTAAAAAGGAATTTCAAGGAAACAATTATATCAAAGCTTTTAGTACAGATAGGAGTTTAACATCTAAAAAAATTAAAATTTCGAAAATTTTGAAGCTTTAAGAGTCCTGAGACCCCTTAAAAATCAAAGACACCGCGTGGCCACAACAATCGATGCCGACACCGATAACAGCTAGATGGACGGTGCGTTCGCAACCTTAGGCTAATTGGAATATGGCCATTTACTTCTCAAGCATCGTGAATTTTTTTCAGGCTTATTGCAAAGAGCCTTGATAGGGTTAGGCTAATTGATAAGTGATCACTTGTTTCTCAATCAACCTGATTTTTTTTCCAAGTTTATTTACTTAGATTTTTTTTTTTTTTTTTTTTTAACCATACTAGGGGGCTCTGCCTAGAGATCTGCACCGGCCGGGCTCGGGCCTATTTTCATTCACTGCACTCGGGCCGGGCTCGGGCCTTACTTTTTTCATGAAGGTTCGGGACGGGCCTAACTCATTTTTTCTGCACAGACCCGGGTACTGGATTCATTCCTAATTTTCACGGCCCAAAATTTTCATTCTAGTTTTGACCCAGCCCGCATGAAAATCATTATCTCGGCGTGGCCTCGTCCGTTCAAAGGTCAGTAAAATTAGGCTTGGCACAATTTTTTTTTTCAAAAAATGCATACATTTTTAAATCGCCACTATTCTACCATTAAACATAACATTCAAATTCATTATTTTTAAAGAATAGTAGATTTCTACATTTATTAAAATATAGTTAAATTAAAATATAGTAAAACGTGTAAAAAAGGACCTGTCTATGACGGAATCTTGTTTTAGACTGAAAAACGTGTTGATCTATGCAAAATTAAGATATTACTACATAAGAAAAGAATATATAATACATTTACACTTGCTAAGAAGGGAACTTGTTTATAACGCATTTTTTTTTTTCTTTTCTATGCAATTCAGTCTTAGATTTTACTGTACAGCATTTTTCAGATTTTTAACACTCAATACATGGAATATGGATTAACAATATTAATGATAACTGAAACACTTACAGACAAGAAATAGAGATTCATTAAAAAAATAAATATTGCACCCTGCGGCACTTCTATAAAAATGAAGATTATAAACATGAAAAGAAAAGTTAAGATAAATATTTTTGGCTTGAACTCCTCGTACGAGACAAACTTTTTACCAAATCGACGTAAAAATCAATGTTAGAAAATTCACTCGGGCCGGGCCTTAAAAATACTTTTGTTGCTAGAAAGGGGCTGTGCATATATAACGTTATCATTATAGGGGGGAGGGGGGGTCTGGCAAATGATATCGTCAGATATCTCTAGGGGGAGGGGGGGGGGTCGTCTTTTGATATCGTTATCATTTTTTATCCCAACAAAATTTTCTCTTTTTATTTATAACTTGGCGTTTACATCAAAATAGAATGTTATATTTTTTTTAGTCTGTCATCTATTTTTATGAAAATACAAGGTTGTTATTAAAATCATTAAATGATTATAAAATTATTTAATTCCAAATTTCCTATTTCTTCTGTCATATGTGTATGCATATATAATTCCCTGTGTTTACTAGTAAATAAAAGAGAAAGAATGTTGTCTACCTGTTTTGGTGATAAGAAGGTCCCCCCCCCCCCCCGCGCGGGGGAAAGTGCAAGAAAACATTATTACTGTTGAATGTACTATATAACAAAAAGCTATTTTAAAATACTTTTAAATAGTAACTTATTCTTTTAAGTGTTATTTGATAAAAAGTTATTTCATACATAAAGTGATATTTAGAGTTCTCTTCATTTGATTCAATGAAGTATGCGAAAAATACATGTATCCATATATTTGTATATCACTCCAAGCAAAAGAAAAAAAATTAAAAAATGAAAAGAATTTTTAGACATTGATAACGATATCATTACGGGGGGGGGGGGGGGGGAGTTCGAGGGGTGATAACGTATGATATCGTAAGGGGGGGGAGTTCGAGGGGTGATAACGTATGATATCGTAAGGGGGGGGGAGGGGTCCAAAATTGCCAAAAAAGTGATAACGTTATATATGCACAGCCCCAAAGGAAATATTTTTATTTGCGCTGCCTTAGAATTGGCAACAATAGTTTAAAAGATCATTTAGAAATGTGAAATAAATGTGTCGTGTAAATATATTTTTTAATTTAAACCAGGGTTGTAGTGGGTAGCTGCCCGGGTATCCGCCCAGCTGCCCGCCCGAACTGGATTTTTTATAAAAAACACATTTAAAAAGCCCGGGTTTTTTAAAAATATTTCTGGAAAGAAACAAATGATATATTTGTTGTTTATGGTTATTCTGTTTTATTTACGATTCTTAGAAAATATATTTGTACTAATTTACTTGCACTTTTAGATTGGGAACCCTATAATTTTAAAACGTTTTAGCTTTTAATTTAAAACGTAAATTTAAGCTTTTCAGTTAGCTTCAAGAGTATTATATTTACTAAACCTATTATATTTATTAAATTATTTTATGTACTTTTTACTGCTGAATCCGAAAATGACCTTCATTTTTAACCATCACGTCAGGAAAATTAAATAAAAAAAGTTTTACATCTGTTTTATAGTATCAGATTTTTGCTATATTTTAACTTTGACATTTACAATTTGCAAAAAAAATTATAACGTGATGGTTAAAAATGAAAGTCTTTTTCAGATTATTCAGTGCTAAAAAGTACATAAAAATCAATTATCAAAAGTTAAAAAACTCAGCCATCTCTTCTATTTTAATAGTATTTGATTTTTGTTATTTTTTAACTTTGACAATTTATGATTTGCAACACATCCTAAGATGATGGTTAAAAATTAAGGTAATTCTCGGATTCAGTGCTAAAAAAAATACAAAGTTAAAAAAACACAACCATAGCAGTCTTGTGTTATCTAATCTAAAACTTTTTCTTAAACTTCTTGGCAGTAATCTATCCGAATTTTTTTGTAAGTATGAATGGTAACCATTGAAAATAATAATAATATTAGATTGTTATCGGATTTACGTCAGTATACATGTAAAATTTAATCTCGATCAGATATTTGAAAGTGAGTTAAATTTCGAGTACAAATTTTGAACTAGGAAAACATACATACGATCGTTGAAGTTAAATAAAATAACATAATATTTGTTAAAAGAAATCATGAAAAGAAAATCTCAAATCCTTACAAAATAAAACATATGTTAAAATACATTAATTTTAGCCAATCTGAAACTTAATAAAAGTTAACTCAATCGTAACACTTGTACTATTTTTTTCAAAGTGCAGATACACCTGAAAAGTTCTTTGAATACTTTAAGCGCTTAGGATATGACCCCTCAAAGCATGGCCAAACTCATTTGTGTTCAGATGCAGAAAAGTGGTATAAGTCATGTATTTTTAAAGTTTCATAACTCAGTCAATTTTAATGTTATATGAACGGGACTTTTTTTGTGTGTCTTGTCAGTGTAATAGGAAAATTTTACTAAATATAACTTATAGGACTGGAGGCCGTATAAAAACTTAAATTTCGTATTTTTTTAAGAAATGTTTTTATTGACCTAAATCGCTTTTAAAATATTTCTTTGCCTCAAATGAAAACATTTTTGTAATTTGAACTATGTCTATAACTAACGGTTTAGGAATTAGCCATTGGACACCGATGAGAGTGGACACCCTGTATATACATATAAGAAAAATTTTTATTGTAAGATATTTTTTATCAACATTTGCTAATCTTATGATAATTTCAAAGGAGCAAGTTTTTTTTTAAGTTATATTTATATTTTATTATTAAATAACACACAACTGATAGCTTTGCAATTTAAAATTTGTTTGTTATTTAAATTAAAGGGATCATATATATATATATATGAAACGATAAAAGCTAAGCCCCTTTTTAAAATTCCCTTTTTTTGTCCCTTTTAAAATTTAAATTTAGAAATTAAAATTAAAACTTTTAAAATGCTTTTGTAATTGTGTCTCAGTTGATTGAATGAAGTTGCCCCTGTTAAGTCAGTTTTGCCGCATGGCATTTTATAACTTTCAAAGATCGTTTTGGCACATCTCATACGAATACTTTTGCTGAATAAGTGCAATTTGTAAGTCTTTCTGCATTCGATCGGCCAAACTCAAACCACAGCCTTTATACCGGGCAGTCAATCATCCAGCTAACGACCAATTATAGTTTAAAGACGCCTCCTTTGACTTCAACGGCCCCTAGCAGGAATAATGCGAAATACAACATATTTATACCGATGCACGGGTCCCCGAACAGAGCTTTTTACCATCAAAAGAATGCACTAACTCCACGTCACTCGGCTCTCTTAAATATCGCTTGGCGGTACACAATTCCCAAGCCCGATGTCCATAAAGTAAATTAGCAGCTCTCAAGCCAAAAGGGGCCTGATTTCTCAAAAGGATGTAACAAAGAAACAATAAATCAGGTCCCCGGAAAAACTGTGTCTTTATTGGAACAACTACTCTCTTAATCTGTCTTTGATTTCCCGGATACCACTCGCGGCCTGTGACTACCTATATATGCTAGAAGTTCCGAGGGTTCGCTCAGAAATCGGCACGCACGCGTTCGCGGTTCGCGCCCATGCCCCCATCGGTCGGGCACTGACCGACGCCACGACAGAAGATCCATAACTGGAGTAGCGGCTAATTCGTTACATATATATACACATATTTTAAGAACAGAGAAAAATATTGAGATCCTTATTAAGACTACGAAGTCATTCCCATCTATTAGACTATGGAGTGTTCACAAAGATTGTATTTGAGATCAGGATTGCCACTTATTTCGGCAATCAAATTCCTTGCGTTTTCCTAAGCAAAAAATTAAATTTTCCCGGAGTAATTCCCCGGAGTAAAATTTTCAATGGATAAATTTTGCAAAGTACCAAAATTTAGTAACATTTCTTGTTTTTAATATTCATTTTTAAATTCCCTCACTTTTCCAGTTTTTCCTATACAGTGGCAACCCTGAAGATTATTATTCGGGAGGAAGATGGAATCATATTCCACATTTTGGCATTTTAACTAAATTTACCCGGGGAAAATTGCCCATTTAACCCGGGTTTTTTAATAAAACCCGCCTGGACTGGGTTTTTAACAAAAACCCCGGGTTTTTTACAACCCTGATTTAAACTGTTTGGCAATATTATTATTTGGCCATTTTAAATATGTCGTAATTTCCTCTATTTACGGCTTTTAACACATATTAATGTATTTATTATTTTAAAATTTTCTTTCTCTTTTAAAATTCACGTGCAAATACTTTTGATGCTAGAAAGGAATTACAGTCGAACAGGGGCGGCGCCAGAACTTGCCCGACGGGGGGCCAACCTGAAAATTACATTTGAAGTCAATGCACAACCCGACTCGAACCTGCCAAAAAATTTCATCGACCCGAACTCGACATCTTTCAATCTGCACCCGATCCGAGCGCGAAATATTTTAACACGACCCGAACCCGAAAGGAAAGTAAATACGGTTTTAATGCAATTATGAAAAGTAATCTACAATTATTTCTCTAATACCAGTTTTATGTTTCATACAGATAAATGGACAAATCTGTATTCTGTAATTCGAATATTGAATAGCAGACAAGTCGTTGAAGAGCATCGGGTCGCGTTGTCCTAAATTTTCTTTTTTCGGGTCGGGATGACTCTCTTTCTGTTGGTCGTGTTCACCCTAGAATATTTCTTGCTGGTGATATTTAAGTTTTTTGCAAGTCTGGTCGTTGGGATTTTCAAAAAAAAGTATGAGCAGAACTATGTTTCAAATTAAAATAAATATGTATTTAAATATGAATGAATATATATTTTATTTACTGCATGAGATATAAAATGTATATAAGAAATGTGGTCATAGATTATTCTTTCTTTAAGGTTGTTCTCAACTGCTCTGCTCAACAAGCGCAAAACGTTTTGACACATTTACAAATTCGTTTTTTAACGGAAAGATATAGAATTGGAAAGCCTGACCATGGAAGCGATTTGGAATCGAACTGTGTTTCCATTTTTTGTTCCATAAATTAGCCATTGAGTTATAAGCGTTTTTGATCACGTGACAAACACGTTTATCGCCCGCTCTTGATTGCTTATTCTCCGTTCGCGCGGAAACTCGGTTCAAAACGTCCACTTTGACACTATTTTCTGAAAGATCTATTGCGTTTGCAAAAAAATGGAAAAACAGCTCGATGACATAGTTTCTGAGCAACAACACCAGCTAGTTTCATACATTTTCGAACAAAAATAAATTAAAACTTATGTCAGGAAGTTGCCCCTTTGGATTTGAGAACACCCTTAAGAAACATTTTTTTCGTGTCTCAGAATGTGAAAAATATTACCAACATTTATTTCTGATAAACAGAAATATACGTGTGTCGTATTTGTGATAGTTTATGCACACATACACATGTTACATGTGTGTAGATTGGGAGGTGACCTGGCATGTTTGCTTTTATAACGGGAAATGCACGGGTTGTTTAGCTCTTAACTGGCCAACTTTATAACTGGCCATGCGAACAACAGTTTTTAGCTTCATACTATGCTAATTTGAACAATAATATAAAAAACACTCTTTGTTTTCCCATTCCTTTATAAAAATGCTCACCAAATACTTTTTAATGAAAAGGTTGAAGTGAGCAACTGGATTTTCGCATGCCTTATCTCTTCTTGAACCGTATAGAGAAGCCTAAAGATTCCGGTCAATCGAATAAACATTGAACAGAAGTGCACACGAGTTCTAGACAAAATATAAGGTATTCGGTAACATCCGGCCGTTGTGACTATTTACTGTAGGCCGAGTTGTGATTCAATTCTCTCATCTCAGACTAAGGAGTAAAATTTTAATTTAGAGTAAACTCGTAAAAATTTTATGTAATTTGGGTATAGTATGTTGAAAAAGCGGAAGATTTGGCGTAAATTGGAACACTAATTTCACACTACAATAATTTATGCAGTTCGTAGGATTTTTACAATTCGGGTTGCTGGGTTTTCACAAAAAGTTTGACCACAAGTATGTATCAGATGAAAATAAATACGTATTTGAATATATATATTCAATTTACTGCATGAGAAATGAAATGGTAAAAAGTGTGATAATAGATTATCATTTCTTTAAGAACCATTTTTTCTTCTTTCGAAATATGGAAAATATTACCAACTTTTCGTTTTTAATACACACTATCCCACTATTCAAAGATGTATAAGCGTACAAATACATTTAAGTGTTAGGAATTGAAAAAGTGTTCACTAAATAGAGATGTCCGTTTTTCAGGAGTATCCACTATGGAGGTCCTATTGTACATTATTTTGAATTATCGGGTCAACCAGAACTCAACCCGCAAGAGTTAAGACTCAACTCGAACCCGAAACAATGAAAGTGAACCCGACCCGCAGGGAAAAAGTATAAGTCATCCCGACCCCCAATAAAAATATATCGCCAAGCCGACCCTCGGTTCGGGTGGAGTCGGGTGCGGATAAAAGCGTATAACCCGATCCGATGCAGGACTCTAGTAGAGGTCTGCATGGGCCGAAATTTACAGGCCCGAGCCCGGCTCGAGGATGCCTGAATATCCCAGTGATTTGAAGAGATTTTTCTCTTAAGAAATTTCTGTCCTTTGACCGAAGAATTTTAGGAAATTTTGGGCTTATGCTCGTGATTTTTACTTATTTTTTAGATAAGAGGGATTTATAAATTCCTTTCTAATACGAAAAAGTGGGAAAATCAAAGCGCAAATTTTCATGATTTAATGAAATATAATCAAGGGAAAAAAATGTTCAATACACAGATTATTTTGAGAGCGTAGAGTCCCGTGCAGTTTGGGTTATACTCGACCTGAACCCGGAAAATCTACATTTATTCAACCTGAGCCAGGTTAAAAAAATTAGTTGACCCGAACCCGACAAACTTCGACACAAAATCGACAGGCTTCAATCCGAACCCGATACTACCCCGAAATGAAATAATTTAAAAAATCCATATTATAACGGAACAACGGGAAAGTAGCCTATAATTATATCTCTAGTATCAATTATATTTTTTATGTAGAAAAAACAATATATCTGTATATGTAATCGTTGACACTCAAATAATATAGTTTTTCATTTAAAAATTTACTTTGGAGAATCTTTGAAGAAATCGGGCAGAATCAAATCCATCCTCCAGAAACAATTAAAGTTAACTCAACTCGAAAAATAGAGGTCAATCCGAACCTCTCTGAAAAAATATTCATTTTAGCTGATCCGACTCAAACCACCAGTCGGGTTGGGTTTAGTTTGCCCAATCCGATGCAGGACTCAACTCGAAACGCGATCTGAGTCCGTCAAAAAATTTTTATCCTCGACATTTCGACCTGAACCCGAAATACTACAACCTCAACCAAACCCCATCCCTAAATGATAAAAAAAATATGCATGTATATCGATATTATAATGCAACTATGCAAAAGTCGTCTACAATTATACCTCAAGCATCAATTTTATTGTTTAAGTAAAAAATTCAATTTCATACTCGTTAATATTCAAATACATAGTTTTTTTCTTAAAATAAATTTTGCAAATTCTTTTGAGAAATCAAGAGCCGTATGTGTAAACACCCAACCCGAACCTGAAACAATTAAATTTAACCCGACTCGCAACGACAAAAAATTAGATCCAACCCGATCTGGTCCAGACCGCGAACCGGGTCAGGTTCAATTTGCCCCACCCAAAGGAGCACTCTACTTGCCATCCAACCAGACCACGACAAAATAATTTTCGTCCTCCATATTCTTAACCGAACCTGAAATACTTCAAGCCGACCGTCGTAAATCCACAATCAGTGAAAATTGATCCAAAATTCAATGTTAGTCATAAAAAAAGTAGCACATGATCATAACTTCAGTATAAATTTTATTTTTTATATTGGAAAAATAAACATGTAAACAGCCATTCATGTATCAAATATGTAGATTTTTATCGGAAGGAGTTTGGGCATTTTTTTCGAAAAATCGTGTCCACTCTAACTCAACCTGCACGAATTAAAATTCAATCGGAAACCGACTCATACCCGGAAGAATTAGTTTAGTCAATCCGACTTGCAAAGAAAAAAAAATGATCTCCAACTCGAGCCAACCCGACCGGGCCGAAATTCAAAAGTCAAAATATTTTCCCCGACGAGATTGAATTTTGAACCCGCCGGGGAGTGCCCCCCCCCGGACCCCGCTCTAGCGCCGCCCTTGCAGTTGAACCTCGTTAACGCGAACACTCAAGGCGGGGAAACTTATACAATTGGATCACATACAATAAGATGGGGCAATCGAAAACAGTTCGTGCTAAAAGTAATTCGCGTTAAACGTGTTCGTGCTAACGATGTTTGACTGTATTTTTATTTGCGCTGCCTTAGAATTGGCAATAATAGTTTAAAAGATCATCTAGAAATGTGAAATAAATGTGTCGTGTAAATATATTTTTAAATTTAAACTGCTTGGCAATATTATTATTTGGCCATTTTAAATATGACGTAATTTCTTCCATTTACGGCTTTTAACGCATATTAATGTATTAATTACTTTATTTTTTTTTTCTCTTTTAAAATTCACGTGTAAACATAGTTTTTATGACGTAATTTTCAATATTATCCTGCTTTTAATACGTAATCATTTAATTCAATTTTAAAGTTTTTTTTCTGTTTATAATAGTCACGTGTAAATAAATTTTTAATTTGAGGCAAATATTATTCAGCAACAATTTAAAATAATAACCTTTTCTAAAAGATGTAACAAATATCTCTCCTGAAAATTTGAATTTAAAATGGAAATAAACCCTCAAAAAATTAGTCAAATTAAAAAAATAAATGCAGCCTGCACACCGGGATCTAATGTATGACCTTTAGAAAAAATGATTAAATTCCTATGTATAGTTTTTGCTCCTATATAAAACTTTTTTAAATGGAACGAATTTGACCAACTGTAACATTAAATATCCCTTAAAATAATTATTCGATTCAAAAATTGTCTGCATCAGCGTGTTTATCAAACATTTCTCTATAATACTACTCATTTTCATATTTTTGTATGAAGTAGTTTTCTTAATATAACGAAGAAAGACCCCCGGTCACAAAAAAAAAAAAAAAATCATTTACAGCGGCGGCGACAGAGTTAGTTACTTTTTTTAGAATAGATAAGCAGCAAAGTTTCGATAAAGAATTCTGGAAATGTTTGAAGTTTCATAATCTAAGCTTGATGCATGATTTTTCTTGCTTGTTTTGTTTTGTTTCGTTTCGTTGTAGTCAGGTAATAAATAAATATTAAATTAAGGGGATTTGTTAAGCATCGGCTAGTTTCGGTCAAGTAGCTAAAAGGAGATGCTTCTAGGAGGACTTTTGAAGAGAAAGTTATCAGAATTATCATTTTCGTACAAGGAAAATTCTGAAAACCCTGCACGGCCCCAGGCCGCGTTGATTTCGAACCCGCGAACATCGGGCCAAGCTCCTCATTTTGTGGTCAGTATGCTAACCATTGAGCTGAGTGGACCGCTATATAACTTAAAATACCAAACGATGGAAAAAATAAAAGGAAAGTAATGATTAAAACAAGTAAAAAATAAAACGTGATTTTTTTTATGTATATTCTCTATTTTAAAACCCATAAATTCATTTTACCAGTTCTATCAACGGAGTAAACGAGGTCAATTGCGTCAAAACAACGATTAAAACGTATCCGTCTAACTGATCTCTTTATGCTAAAGAGGAAAAGCGAATTGCTGAAATGGGGAAAAACGAAGATTACTTGTATCTATTCAATATTTCTTCAGAAGGAAAAATCTCGTGAAAAAATACACACGAACAATCGAACAATGCGCTTTTAATTTAGGGTTTAGGGCAACGATACAAGGCACACAAACGAAAGGTCGAATCACACATTAATTGGAATTTTCCTTTTCAGTCCATTCAACAATCGATTTAATTAACCACAAAAACAGTCTGATAGTCTTTTCTAAAGGTTTGTGGCACAAATCACAGACAATTTAAATTTTGTTTACGATTTAAACTGCAGTTCTTGACCATTGCGATTTTATTTACGCCACAGCACTAAACATATAAACTTTTGTTGTAAAATATCTCCTTCAGTCGCATTATTTTATAAGTTAATTCAACAACTGATTATTTTGTAACTACTAGCACGAATTCTACCATTCTCTTAATACAGTAGAACCCCGATTATCCGCGGAATTGGGTGGCAAGGGCACCGAGGATAACAAGAATCGCGGATAATCCCGAAAAAACTGAAAATGAGGTGCAAACTCGAAAAAAATATATTTCAACATAAAAATTATGTTTTAGTGTACAAAAAACATGATAAAACGTTTAAATCACATATATATGCACAGTAGAGCAGAAACATTTGCTTTACGTCTAAAGCACTAAAATAAAAACAGTAAACAAGAAACAATGCCATACATATTGTACAAAAAGTGTTGTGTTAAACCTTTTTAAAAAAATCAGTCACTTGTTTTTGCTTCTTGCTTTGAAAAACACCTTTTCTTTATTCTAAATTGTACTTTCCTTAACATAAGTTTTTCTGCGGGTTAATTCGAATTTTTTATAATCCGAACACGCACCGGTCCCAATTAGTTCAGATTAGCGGGGTTCTACTGTATTTTAAAAGTGGCAACCGAAACTAGAAATATTCTTCTATTACTTTCGAATACACGAATTAATCTGTTTATATTTATTAGTAGGGCTTATTGTATTTTCCTTGTTGTTGGCTTGAAATTAAAAAAAAAAAAAGAAAAGAAAGAAAAAGAAAAATCGCTTCGCGGATAATCGGGGCTCTACTGTAATTGTAAATAGTCCTTTTTTAGGTGCGTTCGTAATTATATAAATACGTAGCACCTATAGTCGTCGTTCAGTCCGTCTGTCCGCATATAATAGAGCAAAAACTACCCAACCGAATGGTCTGAAATTTTAAATATATGATTGTTGTAAAATTTTGTCGAGCCATTTCAAATTTTATGAAAATCGGATGTATAGTTAAATTACAGGGGCAGTCAAAGTTTTTCTTTACATTACGGCCAATGGGAAAAATTACTGCACGTGCATTTTAATGATGTTAAAGCTTTCCGAATGGTCTCAAATTTTAAACATATAATTATTGCGACATTTTGTCGAGCCATTTCAAATTTTATGAAAATCGGATGTATAGTTTAATTACAGGGACAGTCAAAAGTTTTTCTTTACATTAAAGCCAATGGGAAAAATTACTGCAAGTGCATTTTAATGATGTTACAGCTTTCCGAATGGGCTGAAATTTTAAATATATAATTGCTGCAAAATTTTGTCAAGCCATTTCAAATTTCATGAAAATCGGATGTATAGCATAATTACAGGGACAGTCAAAAGTTTTCCGTTACATTAAGGGGAATGGGAAAAAATTATTGCAAGTGCATTTTAAGGATGTTACAGACTATGCACTTATGAATTGCAAATAAATACACATTCAGTACAATATGGGGTGCAAAAAATAATTATAAAACTAGTTATAGTACGAACGCACCTCATTTGCCACGTTTGACGAGCAATTTCCAACTTGTTTAAATATTCCGTCAGAACTAATTTTTTGTATTTCCCTGAAAGACATCTCTTTCCAAATTTTCTTGATCAAGAAGGGGGCTCTCTCGGTCAACAATCGAGCACCGAATTTCAATTTGGATACAGCCCCTAAAATACGCTCATTTTAAAATAATTTCTCGGAAATTTATCATACAAATTGCATAAAAATTTGTTTTCAGGCTAATTAAAGGGTGTAGAGTTCATTTATGCTGTCAAAATTGTGTACTACTGCTATTGAAAAAAACAAAGTTATGGTTCGTTTTAATATGTAGATGGGCGTAAGCAAATTTTATATACATCATTTAAAAGTAGACTTTATTACCAATCGTGTGGTACCAATAACTTTCTTCTACAATAATTTTTTTACAGAGTTAGTAAGGGGTGTTTACTTTTTTTTTCCATGACTGTACTTGGATTAGTTGAATTGCACGGTTCGTGTTGTACCACCCTAACCTGTCAAAATAATTTTCATCGACGCATACGAACCCCCAATACTTAACTCGAACCTAAAGAAAATTGTCTTGAGAATTTATGGAGAAGAAAATTTAATGTTAATTTTTAGCATTAATTGAATCTATAGTTCTATACTAATAAAAGACAGTTTCGCAATGTGTATGTGCAACGGCTAGAAAAATCTACCACATGTACCAGGCTGAAAATTTCTGTGATGTTAGTCCAAGGCGAAAGCCTCTCCTGGTGCACCTGTGACTCAGAATTTTAAATTTCTAATAATTAGCCGAGTTATTAATTAAAAATTACAATGAACTAGAACTCTCATTAAAAATTCATTTCTGCCCTTTCGAGAGAAAAAAAAGCGCTTGCACATGAGCAGATATCTTATTTACGTATCGGGAGAAAATGAAGTTCGAAAAGAAGGAATTTGGGGGGGGGGGGTGGTATTTTGTCATTAATTATTAATTTCCAACGGCCAAACCGCTTAGTAAAGTTAAAAACGGAAGACATATTGTGAAAGATAGTACTCTTACGTTTCAAGTGTCATCTTCAATTAAAAAATATACAACAGTTAATACTTTGAAAAAAGAAATTCAAAAACGGTTGTCCCCCCCCCCCCCCCCTTATTGCAACGCTTCTCCAGAGCGCAATTTTAGAGGTATTGACAAACCAAAAATATGTTCTTAAAGCTAAAACCATGTTCTAATCGATGGTGCAATTAATTGGTTTTAAAAAATACGAATTTTAAGCCTTTCAAATACACCGGTGAACGCAGGTCACTTCGCGCTAACGGAGACGATATTTCTTCTACGCTAAAAGTAACTAAACGTCCGTATTTTAAGAAATCTTTTTAGAGCACCTTAATATCCCAGATTTACAGCACCTACAAAAATTTGGAAACGTTCGGACACGTAGAAATATTTTTTACAAAATAAAATGTGTGAAAATTTCGACATAATCAGTAAAAACCTGAGTGTTTCGTCGCGGTTTCGCCCCTCCGGGGTGCTATTTTAGAGGTACTGATAAATCAAAAATATGTCCTTAAAACTGAAACCTTTTTCTCAATGATAGTGCAATCGGTTTTTAAAAATATGAATTTTAACCCCTTCAAATTACACCAGCAGGTCACTTCGCGCTCACGGGAACGATATTTTTTCTTCGCTAAAAGTAACTAAACGTCCGTATTTTAACGCAATCTTTTTAGACCATCTCAATAGACCAGATTTACATCACTTACCCCCCCCCCCCCCCAAAAAAAAAAAAATGCAATTTAACAAATTACGATTCTTTCGAAAATAATTTTTTCAAAGACTAAAATTTAAGACATAAAAAATAGCACGGAGTTGATCATACATTACGTACGCCATGAATTAAACATTAATAGCGTTATTTATTACACGTAAAAATTGCAAGCGATAGAAATCGCCTGCGACTCGTACGTATTATATCCACCTGAAACTTTACGTAATATCCAAGCATTTCATTGGTTGTTCGGAAAAAGGCTTTTCCATCGTCAGATTTCCAAGAAATCTGATGGCCAATTTTAAATGAAATTTATATCTTAAACTTCTAAACATCCCACAATATTACCTTTTACACCGTCGTATAGAGAAAAAAATGCACTTTTAAACAGGGTTGGAAAAAAACTGGGTTTTTTTGTAAAAAATCAAAAAAACCGGTTTATTTGGTTTAAACCAGGTTTTTTTGGTTTAAACCGGGTTTTTTTTAACTATAATTTCCTATTGCATACAGATGCATATATGTTGATAAAATAAACATTTTTGGATATTATATAAGTAATATAACTTTTGAAAATATTTAAATTAAATAATTAGTCAATTATATAGAAAATTGAAATCATTTCTAATTTAAACATTATTAGTAACAGCTATGTCTTATGTTCAAAGTAAACTGCTCTACACAATGAAAGATTGATACCTTGAAAATCGTATGAAGAAATATAATAATCAATCAATAAACATTTGATGCAGTTTCATGAATATAATATATTATTCTATGGTTGTTATTAATATTTTTTTAATATCCAAGTATTTCTGGTTATTTTGTTTTCTGAGTGATAACTCCAAGTGTCCAAGTCAACATTTTTGGCCATGAGATTCAGCAACTAACAGAAAAGATTGATTGGTATTATTGAAATGCTATAACTAAACTGGCACTCAATTTTTGCAAGCTGTGTTATTCAATTTGATATCTTAAGTTACTCTTTTAAATTCTTTAAGGATAATCTATCTCAATCCAGAAAATTTTCTTTTACAACTTAACCAAAATCTTAAAAATCATTGTATTTTGTTATTAAATGCTATAAATAATCTGCATTTTTTAAATGAAAATATTTTATGCTAAATATTGAATATTATTTATCTATTTTATCATTTCTAATTTCACATGTTTTATGAAAAATCTTTAGGGTACCAGATATGTTCATCAGCACGTGCTAATTTTCATTCTACATGCATAGAAACATGATTTAGGCTCATTGCCGAAACGTCAGTGAAGGCTTACTGTGGAGACACGAAAAGTTTTGGTTTCTGTTAGTCTGTCTGTCTGTTCCGCGATAACTGCCGCAAAAAGCATCCGATCGGCTTGAAATTCACCGGGCATGTTGATGAGGTACCCGGACTTAGCTGTATAGTTTTTGGTTAAATTTGGTTCATTCGTTCGGGAAATATGGAACATTTTATTTTGCTCTATAATGCTTTTCAATGGCAAGTCAGACGATTTTTAGATTTTCGTTTGTTGAAAGAAATGACTCATATGAAAAATGGATTTAAATGGTAAATTTTTGATGCTGAAATTTTTAAATAACATTATTAAATTATTCCAATAAATTATGTCAATATATTTGCGAGATTTTTTTAATTAGGTTTATAATATTGGGGGGAATTTTATGCATGTTTTCCAATAATATATAGGATTTTGTTTTATCAAATTGACATAATGCATATTTCGTTTTTTTCCTTTTCTTTCTCTGTTGCCTAGCAACGTATTTGGTCCTAATAATATTAGTATAATTGCGTGTATAATGCTTGAGTAAAGCCAACGTCAAAACAGATGAATTAATACGTTTGTATCTTTGCATATAGAAGGATTTTAGCCCAGAAATAAAAATAGGCAATATTTCATTTATTTTATTGAAATATTTTGCTTAAAAATACAAAATTTCATTATTTTCATAGAGAATAACGTAACATTTTCCCATAACATTTACCAATATTTCTTTAATTGTTGCCAAGAAAATCAAAACCCGGAATAATATTTTCTTTTAAACAATTTTCAATTGAAATGTTTTGTCGTGAAACAGGAAAATGAAAAATAGAATTAAGAATAGAAAAATTAATATGGCGGCATATTAAAAATAAAAAGAAAACTCTCGAGTATTTCTTAATATAACAAGATGAAAAATTTTGAGTAAGTACGCATAGCAGGTAAATTAGACGTCATTTATCGAAAACAAAGATGCTGGAATAAAAAGATCTTGGGTAAAATAAAATTAACTATTATTCACGGAGGAAAGAGATAGATGGAGATGCAGTATGCCGTAAAAACAGTTTGCAATACGATGTCCGTTATCGCTCAGATTTAAATGCCCTCATTCGGCCCAAACAAAACAAGCACGTGGATCAACGAGCCGTTAATTCCCAAATTGGCTCATCCGACCTCAGCAATCTGATCCTTTGTTAATATTAATATTTTGGATTACTTTACTGTGATTTTGATCAAATTTAACAAAATAAATCAATTTAAGTCATTATAATTGCATTCTATTTTACATTACACTACTTCATACGAAAATAAATATAATTATCTACTATATAAATATCAGTTTTAGCCAATCAGATTGCTGGGATCGGTTGAGCCAATTTGGGAATTAACGGCTCGTCGTGGATCAGGGACCAAATTCTTTAGACTTCATCCGTTTTTTTTTTTTTTTTTTTTTTTTTTTGAAGCACGTCGTTGTGTTGTGCCGAATGTAGCGGATTTTAGGGTTACATTTTTGGCGTCACTTCAAGATTTATTGTCTGTGTACGGTTAACAATGATATTTTATTTTAAATTTAAATTTTATTAATTTATAAAAAAAAACTTATGCTAATCCTTATAAATCACAGCGTAAAAAAATTCTAACATATACTATAACCATCCGCACAATCAATAAAAAATTACGCATGTAAATTTAAATAGACTACGGGGGTTCAGGGGGCCAGAGCCCCCCTGAAGAAATGCAATTTTTGATTTAAAAAGTTACCAGAATAAGTAGCTCATCAGAATTTCAGAACATCAATGTACAACCACTTGTTTAACACTTTTAATTTCTGAAACTTTACGAAGTATCTTGTATGCTCATAAATATTTATGTAATTTGAAAACTTTAAAAAGCGATTTGTAGGAAGTTGAATATTATGCAATGAGTGTTAAAAAACAATGACTTGCAAAGATGACGTTGAGGCTCCTGATCTGCAGATTTACTAGTTATGTCTCATGTTGACTGCTGAGATGAAGTGTTAAAAGTAGAAATTACTTCTATCTATAATTTAAAACAATCAAATTACAAAAAAGAGAAAATATTATATTGGATTTTTTCTAAAAAAACCAAATGGTTTTTTTGACAAAAAAACCAATTGGTTTAAACCGCGGTTTAAACCATGGTTAAAACCACTTGGTTTAAACCGTGCCAACCCTGCTTTTAAATGCTATTTGTTTGAAAGCTGAATCTCAATTTATTTCTGAGTTATTAATTTTTTTTTGTAGTTTTTATTACTTTTTCATCATAGTGGCAACATTCTGTAGTCCATCTTTGTTGAAAGTAAACGGAAATACAGATTACTGTATGGTATGATCCATGTCAATTCAGGCAGCCAAAGAAAAAATCTTACCTTCATAGTCTCAGAAGTTTTTGAATTGAACATATGTTAAATTTCAATAAAAAATAAGATACTTGTATATTTTGGTTTTGCCCAAAAAATTCCTGACCCGAGATACAGGCCACCAAAGATGGCATCCGGGCACATTTCTAATTCGCCATTTTCGATAAAAATTTTAAAGTGCTCTATCTCTAGAACGGTGCAAGATATTTTGTTGCGGTTTATTTTTATTTTAAAGATAATATTCTTCTGTTTAAAATGATATACCCAATTTTGAAAAATGTATTCAACTTTTCTTGTGGCAACCTTTTGAAAAAAAAATTTTTTTTTTCAAAAAAAAAATTTTTTTTTGAAAATGCCAATTCTAAAAATTTTGATTTTTTTGCTGTTGATCAATACCATTGGGAACTATCTTCACTGTAAAGGAGAACTTCCACTTTTGAGTTTAACAAATTTTAGAAACATTTAAAAAATTCAGAGAATTTTACAGGAACTGTATATATACAGTTCCAGTAAAAGTCACTGAATTTTTGCTTATTTGTATCATATTTGTAAGGATAAGCCTACTATATATCCTAAACAAGTTAGAAATTGCAATATCAAATGTGGCAAATGAGGTGCGTGCATAGTATTAACTAGTTTTATAAATATTCAGATCTTGGTGCAATAAGTGTTACACTCTTGGGCAAAAAGGCATGAATACAAAATTTACTGTAATTCCATATATTAAATTCAGTAATACGGAAGTAATATGAATCCATCTTAAAAGGACTTAATCGCCATGGCAGCCTAGAATCATTACCTATCATGGTATATCATTGAATCAATTATGTATTATAGGATTTTTAAATAGAATGAAGAAAACTTTTATTAATGTCTTTTATGTTTTAATTTGATTTTTATAGCATTTGAAGTGATGACATGCTTTATTGCAGAGGTTTACAAAAGATTACTTCCTGTGTCATAGAAAGTGCATAGTGTTTACAGGGATACACAAAAGATTTCGGATACTTTACCTTATTGGAAATACTGTACATTAGCAATGATTGCCAGAGGTGCATTTTTAGTTGTGATATGAGTTTTTAAGTTTAATTAAATATTTCCATATTATGTTGTGTGTAGGCTGTAGATCATATACAGGGCTACACAAAAGAAATTGTAAGGGTATTGCTGAAAGTGCATTTTTAGTTGTGTTTGAGTTTTTAAGTTTAACTAAATTTTTCCATATTACGTTGTGTGCATAAATGCTGTAAATCATATACAGGGCTACACAAAAGAAATCTTAAGGGTTTACTGAGTATGAATGAAAGTAGCTTAAAGGTGATTTTAAATGAGTTATGCATTTTTACACTGAACTACATTTAGTATACTAAGATATGTTTGGAGAATATAGATAAAATGATATACAGGTCCACGCAAAGAATTAGATACATGGCCGTCTATGGATTATAATCTCTGGAAGTGTGATTTCACTGGTTTTAAGGATGTTTTAATCTTAGTTAAATATTAGCTAAATAGTGGCATGTACATAAAGATAGTAGGTAAAATACAGGGTTGTATGAAAGTATTCAAGTATGCTTCCGTCTATTGACATAAATTTCTAAAAGTCAAATTCCGACCTATTTATGTGCTTTTAACAATTTCCAACATAGTTGAAAGTCTTTATGGATTCGATTTGTCTGCCCATCTGTCTGAACTCTAACTTGTATTAATATAATTTGTATTGCTGTGTAATTGATATATGTTATTGAGATTGTTTTACTATGGTCGGTATTGAAAATAAAGTATGTATGTTTCAAATGCTATGAAAATCAAATTAAAACATAAAAGACATTAATAAAAGATTTCTTCATTCTATTTAAAAATCCTATAATACATAATTGATTCAATGATATACCATGATAGGTAATGATTCTAGGTTGCCATGGCGATTAAGTCCTTTTAAGATGAATTCATATTACTTCCGTATTACTGAATTTAATATGTAGAATCATAATAAATTTTGTATTCATGCCCTTTTTGCCCAAGAGTGTAACTTATTGCACCAAGATCTGAATATTTATAAAACTAGTTATAGTATGCACGCACCTCATTTGCCACATTTGATATTGCAATTTCTAACTTGTTTAGGATATATAGTAGGCTTATCCTTACAAATATGATACAAATAAGTAAAAATTCAGTGACTTTTACTGGAACTGTATATATACAGTTCCTGTAAACTTTTCTGAATTTTTTAAACGTTTCTAAAATTTGTTAAACTCAAAAGTGGAAGTTCTCCTTTACAGTGAAGGTAGTTCCCAATAGTATTGATCAACAGCAAAAAAATCAAAATTTTTGAGATTGGCATTTCCAAAAAAAATATTTTTTTTGAAAAACAATTTTTTTTTTCAAAAGGCTGAAACAAGAAAAGTTGAATACATTTTTCAAAATTGGGTATATCATTTTAAACAGAAGAATATTATCTTTAAAATAAAATAAACCGCAACAAAATATCTTGCACCGTTCTAGAGATAGGACACTTTAAAATTTTTATCAAAAATCGCGAATGAGAAAGGATGCCGGGGATGTCATCTTTGGCGGCCTGTATCTCGGGCCAGGAATTTTTTTGGGCAAAATGAAAATATACAAGTATCTTACTTTTTCTTAAATTTTAACATATGTTCAATTCAAAAACTTCTGAGACTATGAAGGTAACCCCCCTGCCTGAGTTGATATGGATTCAGCCGTATAGACCAATCAGAAAACGAATAAAATGATGATTAAACCAATAAAAACCTTCAGATATGCTTTTGATTTCCTACCCTGACGAGGACAATAACCATTTTTCCAAATGGTTAAAAAAAAAAAGCTTTTTGTATATGAATTAAAAACTTATTTTTAATAAATAAATAATGCTTGCCTTTTAAATAAACGACGGAGGATACATAAAGTTTATGAAAATTTCTAATCCAGTGAGAATACTTCAAAATTAATAATAAACGACTATGTGCACATTCACAGCTAACAACTGAAATTAAAAAGTCCTTCCGGTCTGTATCGGGAGGAAAAGGTACCTTCCCTACTCTTTGGTTTTATGATTTTGGCTAATTTTAGTAGAAAACTCGAATCTAAAATGCGTATAACCCGATTATTGAAGATCCATTTCTAGTTCTCGCAATACTGAATTTGAATGAGAATTTCGCGAAATTAGTCAGCTTTAGCCAAGTTAGCAACATTTATGAAAAACTATTTCTGTCACCAAATCTGGAGATATTTCGGCAAGTGTCGCCAAGCTTGACGAGAATTTGATGCTGGTGAATATGGATATATAGTTTTAAACATATGAGAGTTAAAACAACGAAAGAAAATTTGCCAGAAACCCTCTTCACTAAAACTGATAAATTAAACCCGTTTTTGGAATCCTGCTGTCTTGTTTCAAAATGTCAGCCACCCTAAAATTTCAAACCACCATATCTCAGCCATTTTTTGATAGATGCGAAACAAAAAATGCTCCGGAATCCTTGTATCGAGGCACAATACTTAAAGGAAAACACTTTTAGAATTTCAATATATATATATATTTTGGTACTTTTTTAAAATGTGAAATCTTTAAGTGGCCGCCATTTCGAAACAAGATGGCGGTTGAAGCTGGCCAACGAACTCGGTCGAGACCTTGGTGAGTCTCAAACACATGCTAAGTCACATCCAAAACGGTTCATAAACACGAGTGACAACTAAAATTTTTAAGCCTTTCAAATACACCGGCGAACGCAGGTCACATAACGCTAACGGAGACGATATTTTTTCTACGCTAAAAGTAACTAAAATTCCTATTTTAACAAATCTTTTTATAGCACCTTAATAGCCCAGATTTACAACACCTATAAAAATTTGGAAACGTTCGGACACGTAGAAATCTTTTTGACAAAATAAAATGTGTGAAAATTTCGAAATAATCAGTAAAAATCTGAGTGTTTCGTGGTGGTTTCGCCCCCCCCCCCCCCACCTAGGGCGCAATTTTAGAGGTACTGATAACTCAAAAATATGTCCTTAAAGCTGAAACCTTTTTCTAAATGATGGTGCAATCGGTTTTTAAAAATATGAATTTTAACCCTTTCAAATACGCCAGCGAACGCAGGTCACTTCGCGCTCACGGGGACGATATTTTTTCTTCGCTAAAAGTAACTAAACGTCCGTATTTTAACGCAATCTTTTTAGACCATCTCAATAGACCAGATTTACACCACCTACCAAAAAAAAAAAAAAAGCTTTTTGTATATGAATTAAAATCTTATTTTTATTAAATAAATAATGCTTGCCTTTTAAATAAATAACGGAGGATACATAAAGTTTATGAAAATTTCTAATCCAGTGAGAATACTTCAAAATTAATGATAAACGACTATGTGCACATTGACAGCTAACAACTGAAATTAAAAAGTCCTTCCGGTCTGTACCGGGAGGAAAGGGTGCCTTCCCTATTCTTTGGTTTTAAGATTTTGGCTAATTTTAGTAGAAAACACGAATCTAAAATGCGTATAACTCGATTATTGAAGATTCATTTCTAGTTCTCGTCGATACTGAATTTGAATGAGAATTTCGTGAAATTAGTCAGCTTTAGCCAAGTCAGCAACATTTATGGAAAACTATTTCTGTCCCCAAATCCGGAGATATTTCGGCAAGTGTCGCCAAGCTTGACGAGAATTTGATGCTGGTGAATATGGATATATAGTTTTAAACATATGAGAGTTAAAACAACGGCTACAACAATGAAAGAAAATTTGCCACAAACTCTCTTCACTATAACTGATAAATTAAACCCGTTTTTGGAATCCTGCTGTCTTGTTTCAAAATGTCAGCCACCCTAAAATTTTAAACCGCTATATCTCAGCCATTTTTTGATAGATGCGAAACAAAAAATGCTCCGGAATCCTTGTATCGAGGCCCAATACTTAAAGGAAAACACTTTTAGAATTTCAATATATGGGGCATTCTCACAATCTTTTAACTTTCATGTCCCTGAATAATATTTTATTTAATACACTTTTTTGTGTTTTTTTTTTATTTCATATACTTGGGAACATCCCAATGCATGATTGCACAACAATATTAACGAGATAAATAAGTTTTGGACGATGTTGGGGGTCCAAACACATGGAAAACTCATCTACCGTCCCGTGTCCCTGATGCTGATTTTGAAGTTTGGAGCTGTCTGGATAAAATTGTTTCAATAAAAATAATTCGATGTAATTTTTTTCTGAAACTGGAACTATTGTTTTATATAAATATGTAGCTAAAAATTAACCTGCACACATTTTTAGGGTTGATATTTTTTGAACTCTGTCCCTGGGTTTTAGATTTTTTACCATCCCTCTTCTAAAATGATACAGAAAATCACTTCAGATGCAGCGACGGAATTTTTTTCAAGTTTTTGCTCATGCAGAAGTATGCTAGAAGAAAGAATATCTAAAATTCTTTGACAGGAAATTTACTGCAGAATATAAATAAGCATTTAAATATAAATTTCAAGCACCGTGGCTTAGTGTCCGCGAGGTTTAATCCTGCAATTTTCGAGGTAAATTAATTTTTTTTTTTTTTTTAATTGAATCCAATGTAAATAACTGTTTCTAAAAGTCAATGAACATTTTCACTACCACTTATAGTCTTAACATGATCTGCCTAAAATAAGTGGTAAGTTTCCTTGCTGTTCCATCCTTACCGTCCATTTTTCCCCCATTTTGTCCCTTTTTTCCTATACCATCCCCTTTTTTTTACATTACCGTCCCTTCTTTAACACCCTTTTTAAGACAATATTATACCAAAATTTTGCACTAAAAATACTACATTGTCATTATTTCTTATTTGAATGTCCTGTGGGTACTATGCAAATTCATTATAAGTAAAAAATTAGAAGAAAATAAAAAGTTATAGTGGTAAAATGGTAAGGAAAATTAAACTCGCAGGTTTAACTTAAACCTCAGTTGAATAAATTTTTTTTTCGCTGCTGACCATTTTTTCTTTATTTTGAGTCATTATAGCATTCGTCTATCAGATTAAAATGTTATTTCAGCAAGTTTAATTTCGCCAGATTTTTTTTCTCAAAAGTCAAAAGATTGTGAGAATGCCCCATATATATTTTTTGGTACTTTTTTAAACTGTGAAATCTTTAAGTAGCCGCCATTTTGAAAAAGATGGCGGTTGAAGCTGGCCAATGAACTCGATCGAGACTTTGGTCAGTCTCAAACACATGCTAAGTCACATCCAAAACGGTTCATAAACACGAGTGACAACTAAAATTTTTTATTCTAAAAACCTATACATAAATTCAATTAATTAAAATTAAATAAAACAATGAGACTAACGTTTATGTTTCTGTAATAATTAGCTGAGTTATTAATTAAAAATTACAATGAACTCTCATTAAAAATTCATTTCTGCCCTTTCGAGAGGAAAAAAGCGCTCGCACATGAGCAGATGTCTTATTTACGTATCGGGAGAAAATGAAGATCGAAAAGAAGGAATTTTGGGAAGAGGGTGGTATTTTGACATTATTTATTAATTTCCAACGGCCAAACCGCTTAGTAAAGTTAAAAACGGAAGACATTTTCTGAAAGATCTAAACTCTTACGTTTCAAATGTCGCCACCAATTAAAAAATTTATAGCAGTTAACCCTTTGAAAAAAGAAATAAAAAAGCGGTAGTATTTCCCCTTATTGCAACGCCCCTTCAGAGAGCAATTTTAGAGGTATCGACAAACCAAAAATATGTTCTTAAAGCTGAAACCTTCTTCTAATCGATGGTGCAATTAACTGGTTTTAAAAAATACGAATTTTAAGCCTTTCAAATACACCGGCGAACGCAGGTCACTTCGCGTTAACGGAGACGATATTTTTTCTACGCTAAAAGTAACTAAAATTCCTATTTTAACAAATCTTTTTAGAGCACCTTAATAGCTCAGATTTACAACACCTACAAAAATTTGGAAACGTTCGGACACTTAGAAATATTTTTTACAAAATAAAGTGTGTGAAAATTTCGAAATAATCAGTAAAAACCTGAGTGTTTCGTGCCGGTTTCGCCCCCCCCCCCCCCCAGGGAGCAATTTTAGAGGTACTGATAAATCAAAAATATGTCCTTAAACCTGAAACTTTTTTCTAAATGATGGTGCAATCGGTTTTTAAAAATATGAATTTTAACCCTTTCAAATACACCAGCGAACGCAGGTCACTTCGCGCTCACTGGGACGTTATTTTTTCTTCGCTAAAAGTAACTAAACGTCCGTATTTTAACGCAATCTTTTTAGACCATCTCAATAGACCAGATTTACACCACCTACCCCCCCCCCCAAAAAAAAAAGCTTTTTATATATGAATTAAAATCTTATTTTTATTAAATAAATAATGCTTGCCTTTTAAATAAATAACGGAGGATACATAAAGTTTATGAAAATTTCTAATCCAGTGAGAATACTTCAAAATTAATGATATACGACTATGTGCACATTGACAGCTAACAACTGAAATTAAAAAGTCCTTCCGGTCTGTAAAGGAGGAAAAGGTACCTTCACTATTCTTTGGTTTTAAGATTTTGGCTAATTTTTGTAGAAAACCCGAATCTAAAATGAGTATAACCTGATTATTGAAGATTCATTTCTAGTTCTCGTCAATACTGAATTTGAATGAGAATTTCGCGAAATTAGTCAGCTTTAGCCAAAAGTTAGCAAAATTTATGGCAAACTATTTCTGTCGCCAAATCGGGAGATATTTCGGCAAGTGTCGCCAAGCTTGACGAGAATTTGAAGCATGTTGAATATGGATATATAGTTTTAAACATATGAGAGTTAAAACAACGATTACAACAATGAAAGAAAATTTGCCAGAAACCCTCTTCACTAAAACTGATAAATTAAACCCGTTTTTGGAATCCCGCTGTCTTGTTTCAAAATGTCTGCCACCCTAAAATTTTAAACTGCTATATCTCAGCCATTTTTTGATAGATGTGAAACAAAAAATGCTCCGCAATCCTTGTATCGAGGCCCAATACTTAACGGAAAATACTTTTAGAATTTCAATACACATATTTTTTTGGTACTTTTTTAAAAATGTGAAATCTTTAAGTGCCCGCCATTTTGAAACAAGATGGCGGATGAAGCTGGCCAAAGAACTGGGTCGAGACCTTGGTTAGTCTCAAACACAGTCACATCCAAATTGGTTCATAAACAAGAGTGACAACTAAATTTTTTTAGTTTCTATTTGCAGTTTATGTTTCTGTAATAATCAGTGCGTTTCAAATTTAATCTTCAGGACAGGGGAAAATAAATGATTTTATTAATTATGAAAAAATATTTGACGACTTTATAAAAGATCATAAAACTATTGGATTGTAAAAGCCGGCTTTATATCACCTTTAATGTTAAATATCTGGGACGATCATCATAAAGGTCTGCACGGGCCGAAACGTCCACGCCCAGACCCGGCCCGTTCAAAAATCAGTGAAATCAGGCCCGGCCCGTGAAAAAATCAATGAAACAGTAAAAAAAATTTCAAACTTTTCTTAAAATACAATTGAGATTTTTTTTTAACGAATACTGAACAAATGTTTATGGGAAAATTCTACAGGATATTTTAGATTACTTACTTTCGCAAGCCATAGAATTCAGAGTAGTAACATATGATCACTTAGGCATTTCGGTTATTACATTAAGGCTGTTCTCAACTGTTTTGCTGAACAAGCGCAAAACTTTTTGACACATTTACAAATTCATTTTTTAACGGAAAGATATAAAATTGAAAATCCTGACCATGGAAGCGATTTGGAATCGAACTGTGTTTTCTATTTTTGGATCAATCAATTACCTATTGAGTTACAGGGGATTTGGATCACGTGAGAAACATGTTTTTCATCCTATCTTGAGTAGATTTTCTCCTTTGGCGCAGAAATTCGGTTCAAAACGCCACTTTGACACTATTTTCTGAAAGATCTATTGCGTTTGCAAAAGAACTAGAAAAATAGCTCGATGACATAGTTTCTGAACAACAACAACTGCTAGCTTCATGCATTTCCGAACAAAAATAAATTAAAACTTATGTCAGAAAGTTGCCCTTTTGGATTTGAGAACAGCCTTAAAACAAGAAGAAAAATAACGCGTTGAGCATAGATTATGAAACACCTTCCAACAATTCCAGAATACTTTAAGAAAACTTCATTAATTAGGGAAATAAGGTAAATAAGATACTTAAGTAAACATTTTAGAAAACGGATAAAACACTTGAAAAACCGATTTCAACAATTACCGGAGATAGCCAAATAGGTATTTCAATTCTTTTGTACTGTTCTGTGTTTGATCTGTAGATTGGAATATTTACTATATAATGCAAAAATTTAGTTTAGCAAGAAAAGGCATAATAGGGGGAAATTTCACTTTCAGCAATTTATACCAATAGACGTAAACATACGTGAATACTTCTGTACAGCCCTGTATTTTACTTACTACCTTTCTATGCATAAAATTTAATTCAGACTAAATAACGTGCAAACCTCTAGATCATCACTTTTTGTGACTCAACAACTCCGATTCGAAAAATATTTACTCAGTTGTTATAACATCATTTTAAGAATGAAAAAAAAAAAAAAAAATAAGAATTAAAAAAAAAAAAATGCAGTTTAACAAATTACAACGATCATTTGGAAAATGATTTTTTCAAAGACTAAAATTTAAGACATAAAAAATCGCACGGAGTTGATCATACATGACGTACGCCATGAATTAAACATTAATAGTGTTACACGTAAAAATTGCAAGCGACAAAAATCGCCTGCGACTAGTCAGATTTCGTGAAACTTACGTATTATCCACCTGAAACTTACGTATTATCCAAGCATTTCATTGGCTGTTCGTGAAAAGTCTTTTCCATCGTCAGGTTTCCAAGAAATTTGACGACCCATTTTAAATGAACTTTCATTCTTAAACTTCTAAACATCCTACAATATTATTTTTTACACCGTCGTATAGGGAAAAAAATGTACTTTTAAATGCAATTTGTTTGAAAGCTGTATCTCAATTTGTTTCTGAGTTATTAATTTTTTTTTTTTGTACTTTTTATTACTTTTTGTCATAGTGGCAACATAAGTATCCATCTCTGTTGAAAGTAAAGGTTAGTGTATAGACCAATCAGAAAACGAATAAAATGCGGATTAAACCAATAAAACATTTCAGATATGCTTTTGATTTCCTACCCTGACGAGGACAATAACCATTTTTCCAAATGGTTAAAAAAAAAAAAAATGAAGAACATAACGGTAAAACGATACAGTAAAACCTCCTTAAAGTGACCACCTTCCGTTCCAATTAAAAAATGGTCTCTTCGAGAGGTGATCTCTTAATGGAGGTCATGTATAAATCTAGATTTTAATTGTTGAAAAAAGGTAACAATGTTACTAAAATTTATTTTCACATTAGGCAAAAATATAAAAATTTAAGTATCAAAACAAAAGTTAATTTCTGCAGAGTTTAAAAAATGAATATATTGACGTTTGCTTTGATTTCAACGGTTTTAACTTTCGTAACTTTTATTTCCAAGTCCTTTCGTAGTTCAGTAAATAAATGCAATTTTTTTTTTTTTTTTTTTTTTTTTTTTTTCGGACGGGAACAAATTATGACTATTTCTTTAATTTATCTATTTCTGTGAGAGTTTCCTAACAGAATAGGGCAGGGGAGTTTATTGACCGTCATTCTTAATTCGTCATCAGAGTTAAATTCATTGCCTAAAAAGGCACAAAAGAGTTTAAACATTTAAAAAGTTATCGGAATTAAAAAAAAAAAAATTCTAAACTTAGTTTAGAAGTTGCATGAATAATGCGCCCTCCGGAATTATTTTTCTAATAAAACCTTCTTCAAGCGAACAGGAAAAAGCGTAATTTGTTTAATTTTCTTCAAAGAAATTGGTCGCTCATGGAGGGAGTTCAACTGGAATGATCTCTGAATGGAGGTAAAATTAGTATTGAGCCTATGGAAATAAATTTCGTTCCATGAAAAAATGATCGTTCAGGGAGGTTTCATATATATATATATTGACTAAAAGGTACTTTTTTCGTACCTGCTATAAACAGAAAATGACATACTTCTCATAAATATTGTCAATTTTCTAATACAAAATTGTAAAGTATACGAACTTAACTTTGTAAAAAATCTATTTGAAACTTTTCTAGTCTTTTTAATTTTCTAAAATTTAAGAAGTTCATTTTAGCAATGACGATGCGAAACTGCTCAAATGATAAATAAAACTTTGGCATAAAAAAATAACTCTGTACTGCCGTCTGTTGAGAATTTTATGAACAATTTATATTATCTGCTATGTCGGGAGATAGAAGCAATCAATAAAATCGTTTTTTAAAGCCCACTGTATATAAGCAACATTGACTTTTGGATATGTTGCAGATATGCAACGCGGTGATACAACAGATTAAAATGAAACTAAGGTTGATACTGATAAAAAACAGAATTCGTTCATACATACCACCAAAAACTTTCTGCGATAATCTCTGAGATGAAATGTTCATGTGAGCCATGATTTTCAAGGTATGTTTCGAGATTAAACAAGCGGGAGCTTACAGGAGTAATCATCAACTGAAAGATTCAATGCCAAGCTGTGTGGATGCCAAGAAAGAGAAGGCGGAGCTAGCCAAATTTTTAAATAGACAAACAACGCAGCAGAATGAAACCAAACTCTTTTTAATGTACTTTAATATGCAGTACATAGATATAAGCATGAATTACATAAGGATACAATTAAATAATTTTTTTAAATAAAGTTTCGTGAACACTGCAGGCAGATTTAAAAGAAAATTCCGTTCAAGATAATGACGAAACTGTGGCTTTGAAAGGTTCATGTTGACAATATCATGAAAATAACATAACTTCAACATTAACTCGAATTAGTCTCTAGGTGCATGTTTGTCACAAATGGCAAAAATCAGAAAACTTATCTTACGGCAGTTCTCAAATCCAAAGAAGTTAATTTCTGACACATTTTAAAATTCATTTTTATTCGAAAACGCATGAAATTGGCAGGTGTTTTTATTCAAAAACTGCGTAATCGAAAGACGTTTTCCTTTTTCTTTTCTTTCTTTCTTTTTTTTTTTGGTAAAGGCAGAAGATCTTTCAGAAAATACTGTCAAAGTGGGCGTTTTGAACCGAATTTCCGGACGCGATATCGCGAGAAAGGTGAAAAACCGGTTGTCTGTCGGTGACCACAATTGTTTATAACTCGAAAAGCAATTAACTTATCAAAAAATAGAAAACTGATTTTGATACTAAATCTCTTTAATAGTCAGACCTGATTGACTAAGAGGAGCAGAATCACTAGATCACTGCCGATTTTATGCCTTTACGTTTAAAAATGAGTCAGAAAGTTTCACGTTGTTAAGTAGGAGATTTGAGAATTGCCTTATGAGTCCGGTCTACGTCCAGAGATAAAAATCGTGGAAATAGAAACTTGTGAATAAGTAGACCCTCTACTTCAAGCAGGGGAAAAAAAAAAAAAAAAACTCGCGAAACAACAATTATTTTCTTCTTCATATAAACGCTGTTATAACATCAAAATAAAAATTTATGCATTGATTTTTAAAAGAAAACCAATATACTGTGTCAATCATAAAACTTTCTTCTATACCATTCTGATATATTAATTTATAATATAATCAACAATTATGAAGCATAGTCATGGTCCGACTTAGGCTATCTAGGGCCCCAGAGCAAGAATCATTCTGTGGGATCCCCTGCTTCCATCTATCCATAGAAATTGTTCGCAAATAACGTCTAGTACTAAAATTCATATTACATGTTGTATGGTATGCATAAATACGTACTAGATACTATTCACATCTGTATATACAGGATATCACAAAAAAATGGTTACAACTTAAAAAAAAAATAGAGTACGATAATAGGGGGGGGGGGGGCACCCTGCATTAGTCAATCCCTGAGCAAGCATAGTGCATTCCTTCGAATTTAACACGGACGTACAGTGATCAGTGAATTAAAAGAAGAACAGAACAGCGCCCCTGTTGGGTATTAAAATTTAAAGTTAGATCAACATATATTTTTAATCATTAAACTCAAATATAAAATTTGATGCATTTTCACACAACCGAAAATAAGATACAGCTACTATGTTCATAGCAACAGGGCCTCCTGACTAATGCAGGGGCATGCGTGGCAGCTGCCCCAGGCCTCCCATTTGAGGGGAAGGGGGGCTATGGGCTTAATCGGAATTTTTGTTAAGAGTGCCAAATTGTCAAAATTGGGCCAAGTTACACAATCCTTACACTTTCAAAGGTTTAGGAAAGGGGTGTGGTTCTCAACTTCCAGTAACCCATGCTTCACCGCCCCCCCCCCCCTTTTACCTCCCCAAAAAAAAACGAACTTAAAATTTTATATAAAAGTACTTTAGTGCATGAGGAATGCAGAAAAAAATAACAATTTTGAAATTTGTTTCTATTAGCATAAGTGCATGCGTTCACTTGTGATTCCCTATCATAGAATCACCCAAATGCATGTTGATGCAATACAAAGATTACATTTTAAAATGTGGTAGAAAATTTTATGTTATGAAAAATAGCGAAGAGTGACTGAAATACCTGTATTTATACTTCAAAGGCTCACGTGAACCTTTATCTTCCTATACAAATGCATTCTATCATTTATTAAAATTGTGACCATCTTTCTTGTGATAAGGTATAAGTATATAAATGTGAATAGTACCTGTTTCGAAATTTATGGACAAATACAATAGAGATGAAGTTTAGTACTAGTCACTTCAGCATAATTCACTAATAATTTCTATACACAGATTACAGTGATAGAAATTGGGAAATAAAAGGTAGGCGTCAAGTGACGACTACTGTAAAAATCTTAGGCGTTAAATTAAAATTTTTAGTTGCAATTTCTAAAATTCATTTTTTACTTTATGCTACATTTTTGAAAAGCACCAATACTTGTTTTTATTTAAAATTACTGAAGTTCTTACTTTCCAAGATTATAATAATTAATAATTGAAGAAACTTAAAAGTGATGAAAAGCTTTTTTAATTATTGCTATATTTAGAAATTAATAGAAAAGTGCACTTAATCATGTTAAATAAATTTAAAACTTGATAACTTCTTAGCAAAACAAAAACAAATTTTATACAGTGTTGATAGTTACAACTGAATCTAGTAAAAATAAAAAAAAAAACGTGTAATGCATCTACATTTAAATCTCATAACATGAAATCAAAAGGTACAGTCGTGGAAAAAAAAATTAAGTAAACACCCCCTACTAACTCCTCAACAAATTATCGTAGAAGAAAGTTACTGGTACCGAATGATTGGAAATAAAGTCTACTTTTAGATGATGCATATAAAATTTGCTTAGGAGGCCATCTACTTATTAAAACGAACCATAACTTTGTTTTTTTTTTTTTCAATAGAAGTACACAATTCTTACTGCATAAATGAACTCAGCACCCTTCAATTAGCCTAAAAACAAATTTTTATGCAATTCGTACCATAAGTTTCCGAGAAATTATTTATTTTAAAATGAGAGTATTTTAAGGGCTGTATCCAAATTGAAGTTCCGTACTTGATTGTTAACTGAGAGAGCCCCCTTCTTGATCAAGGCACCTGAAGCGACACTCAAGGAGTCAATGAAGCCTGTTAGATTACAGGATGGCAGAATAAATTTCAAAATATCTACTCACTTCTATCATAGACGGCCCCTTAAACCACCATTTTACCGTTTTTTAAGCATAATTTGAAAACTACTTGGAAGAAAAATGTGAAATTTTGGATTTTCATAAAGCAGGACTTAATAAATCTGAATCCATCAAAAGAATTGTAGGTTGCAATTCATAATTCCTTTCGAATATTAATTTCATAATTCATATCATAAAATTATGAAAATTGCAAATTCAGCATATTTATGTTTGGGTATATTAGTATTATTGCTACAAAAAAAAAAAATTAGCACATTAGGAGCATAATTCCAGGAGATATAAATAAAAATATGAAAATGAAATTTAACATTACAAGCACTAAATTTTGAATGTTTATAATTAAAAAACTTATCATTCAAATGACTTGAAATTTGGTGTCTAGGCATAGTTTGAACAGAAGATTTGAAATATCGCATTAAAATTGGGCATACCATTGAAAAAAATGAAGTTTGGATTCGTTTTAATATGTAGATGGTCCCCTAAGAAAATTTTATATACATCATTTAAAAGTAGACTTTATTTCCAATCGTTCGGTACCGGTAACTTTCGTCTACGATAATTTGTTGAGGAGTTAGTAGGGGGTGTTTACTTTTTTTTCCCCACGACTGTACACTAATTATTTTCATGTGTTTTAACCGTAAAAATAATACAATATTTTTTTAGAAAGCTAGGCGTCAAATTTGACGACCGAGAATATTTTTGTAGTCGTCAAATGCAATAATTTGGTTGCATTTGACGACTAACGACCGCTAATTTCGAACACTAGAAGGGGACCCCACAGAACAATGTTTGCTCCGGGAACCCAGATAGTCTAAGTCGGGTCCTGCATAGCAAAAAGCATAGGCACCGCATAATCGGGTGTACAGCCAAAAATGCGAGATTCTGGCAACAATGTGGATGTGGTTTAAAAGTGTACCAGAGTTACAAGAATGGAGTTAATACTACTGTAAACCAGACTTCCTAAATTGCACCAATTGGTTATGGACCAGATTAGGAATCTTTCTCAAAAAATGGTACAGCAGCGGCCCCCTGTTGAGTAATCAACGTCAAACTTGAATCAGCATCTACTTTCGACAAGGTCTAACATAATATACAGTTTGACGGAATTCCATGTATTAGTACTTGAAATTAGATATCGACCGAAAATTCGGTTTCGTTTTTGGCCAAAAATCTGAGTTTCACCGAAAATATGCTGTCGAAAATTCGGTCGGACCCAAACTATCTGTATTCCAAAATTCTCGTTTGTTCCTTCGGGAATTTTCAACATTATACTCATTGATTTGAGTTTTTTCAACTCAAATGAGACACAATTTATTGCTGTGAACTTCACTGTTTATAATTAACAGTCATGGTTGACTATACCGACTCAAGACGTGAGTGCAAATTATGAAGCAAGCAATGCCTATATGACTAAACTTTGAAGACGCTTTTCATGCGCTCATTAAAAGCTGCAGACTTAACAGTAATAGAAAATTTTTAGTTTGAAACTGCAGAAGTGTTCGAATACTCTTCGAGAAAGTTCTGATATAACAGATGATCATGTACAAAAATCATTAGGATAAAAGATAAATCGAGGTATGTATACCTAAAACATTTTTTTAAAAAATTAGATGAAATTCGTATACTTAGAAAATCATTTTGTGTCATTGATGAATTAATTACATTTTATTTTATATGAAAATAAAAAGTTTTGGTCAGAGGCACAGAGAGCCAACTTGGGTCACACGTAGGGGTCACTTGATCCCTAGGTCTAAAATCAGAGAAAAAATGGAATTAAGTCTATGAAACTCGAAACACTAATAAAGTGATTCCTTATCAATAGATCTAGTAACAGAATTTCATTCAGACATTTTAATTTTTGTTGTAAGAAAGGAATATCTGTTTTCTTACATTCAAACTTCTTTTTGAGTAGGTAGTTTGTGTTTCATATTTTTTGTTAAATATAACTAAATTACTTAATTTTATTGACATAATATACTAACATTCCTTACTGCTTAAATGTTGTTATTTAAATCCAATACAGTTTCTTTACTTTTGTTTAAGCAATTCTTTTTCCCACACATGCACATTAGGGACGCATGATCCCTGTTGTATGGGGAGACGACTTGATCCTGGGGATCAAGTGTTCCCAAAGTTGAACTAAATTAATGTTAAATTTTATTAACCCTTTACTCATCATTGTGACATTTAGATAATATCAGTATTAGTTAGAATATGGTTACATTGATTTTAGATGGTTGACAAAGATAGAAAGTTAATAAATGGCTGCATATGATGGTTAGCAAGCACACGGTGGATGAATGCACAGCCTAACTTTGTAAAATTTTTACAGCACTTTGTAAAGAATGTAAGATATAATCAAAATAGGGTTGGCTTTTTCTCGTCTAAAACTTGTTTTTCCCATCCCACCGGGAAAAAGTGGTAAATACCGGGAAAAACTTCCGACAATATGTAAGGAATATTCCGGTTTTCTGAATCTGATGTGTAAAGTTAAAGATAGAAATACATAGTTATTACAAATTCCCCTTAGGTTTAAAATTATTTTGTAGGAAAAGAATATAAATACATAAGAATTATTGCATAAAGCAGAAATTCAAGAATCTGCTGTAGAGAAAATAGCTGGGAGTACTGTTACTCTCATGCAAGTTGGATGGAGTAATGTCCATAATGACCCTTTTATAGCCAATTCCATATTTTGTAATGGAAAAAGTATGCTTCTTTCTGCAATAGATTTCGGGAAAAATAAGAAAACGAGAGAGTATAGTACAAATCTTGCTTGTGGGGCAAAAATTGCAGCAGCAGCTACATTAGGGTGGTCACAAGCAACATGGGGAAAATTTTTTTTAACGTTTTCTTCGGGGGGACCCTCCTAAAAGTTGCCAATTAGTTAGAAAATGAGATTGGCAAAGTTTCAGCTCAAATAAATAATATTAACCCGTGCCTCATCGAGGTTGAATTCCGGAAAATTTGCAATTTTTGGCAAAAAATTGTCGTTTTTCTTTCCTTACGTGAAAAATATTTGTCTTAGAAACCTGATTCTTGTTTTATTTCATAAAAACTGTTGTTGCCTTGAACTTTTACTCCCATGAAAACTTATATTTAATGAACATTTAGTATTTTTCAGGACATCTAGTGAACCATACCCTCAAACTCTGCATTTTTGAAACATAGGTAAAAAATGACAAATTAAAAATTTTATTTCTTTTGATAATTTTTCTGTATCATTTTTATTAATAGGCAAAAATAGGTGAACAATTTTTGTAACTTTAAAAATATTTCACGAATTATAATTGATTATTAGTTATCTAGTTCTGTGTCTAGTAAAAAAGAGCTTCTCGATTTGTGTTGCAGTTGAACCTCTGAATTTCTCTTTTTATTACAAGGCTGTTTTTGTTATCTGTTATGGTTATCTATTCTTAGAATTGACGAACCATTCCGTAAAACCCCTTCCCCCTCTTGATATGATGGCAGAAATGTAAGATTTTTTAAATTGGCCACATGTCTCATCAAATCATCGACAGTAAGCAGCTAAGTAATTGTCAAGTTTTATGTATTTTATTTTATAATATTCGCAAAATGAACTGAACGCCAGAGAAGCTGCTAGATTTAGAATACATCCACTAGCTAACAACAGACATCGACTCTGCAAATAACTGTTTCGTAAACAAAAAACTGAGCTTATCAAAAACAGATTTTAAAATTCCCATTTAGAGAGAATTGTTGTTCACTGGGGTGGAAAACTGCTTCACCATTTTTTGAATAAAGAAAATGTAGAGTGGATAAAAGTTTTAATTAGTTGTGAGGATGAAGAACAGTTACTACGAGTTCCTCAACTTGAAAATAGTATCGGAACAATTCAGGCGAAAGCTGTATTTTCAGCAGTTGAAGAGTGGGAGGAAGTTGGTAAAATCCAGGCAATATTTTTTGATACAACTGCAGTAAACACAAGTCGCCTCAGAGTTAACCTGTATTTTTCTATAGCAATTGTTAAAGGAAAAGTCCTCTGTATTTACCATGCCGCCAGCATAATTTAGAAAGCTGTTCTTGATTGTAAAATGGACATAATCACTGCCCCTCGGCCAGATATTTTAAAAAAAAAACAATTCTGATTGGGAGGTCTAAATTAAACCAGAGTAAGTATACAAACGTTACTGAAGATGAAATACTAGGTATAAATAGTTAATTCAGAAGAAATTTCAAATTTTCTTACAGGAACTCTTAAAAATTTACAGCTCAGGGATGATTATAAAGAGTTTATCCAACTTTGTTTAATTTTCATAGAACTCCTTCCTGCAAAAGACTTTTTTTCAAAGCACCTGGTACTTTTAATCATGTCAGATGGATGGAGGCACAGGCCATTCATTCTCTTAAAATATATTGTTTCAGGGATCATCTTTCAATAACAAATTTAGAAAAAGAGATCAGAGATCTTTTCTTATTTTTAATCAATATTTATGCAAAAGCGTGCTTCAATACTTCCACTGCCACTTTAGCCCCCAATTCAAGACCTGCAAATAATAAAATCACTTGTTCACTACAGAAAATTTGATAAATAGGTTACAGACAAAGCACTTGCTAAAATGACAAACCGCCTTTGGTATCTTAACTCGGATCAAGTTGCATTTTCATTTTTAGATAATACTTTGGTGAAAAAAGTCAACATAAGCCACTTTATCTAAACCATCACCACTTCAATCCTTTCCGGCGCAGTGTCCCACGCCGGGACCATCTAATTTTAATTCCAAACTTACAAACGGCACGAAGAATATTTTAATAAAATTTTGCTTTTACAATGAAAGGTTAAAGTAATGTGATTTTAATTTCTAAAAATGTCGTTTGTAAATTCCGGGGTAGACCATCATTTCATCCTTTTACGAACAGAATTTTTCTGTGCCGGAAAGGGTTAACGTGACAGTTGTAAGGGAAAATAATTTATTTTCTTTATTATGCCTCCTTTCTTGTAACACAACTTTAATAATAAAATGCAATTGAGCATTATTTGCTCTCATTTCTATACTTCCTTTGCCCTCCCCTTTTTAAAAAAAATCTTTCTGTTTAAAATTCGATTTTTTTCCTTTTCTTTGGAATTTTTTTTAATCAAACACTTTATTGGACTTCACAAAATGAAAAAAAGAAAAACAAAAGGTGGAAAGCAGATGAAATGCAATGTTACAATTTTTTTTTCGCGTTTTCATAAAAAGTCAATTTTTAGGATTCAGGTGAAGTCTGGTACTGAAAAATGCGCATATTTTTAAATCTATACATTTAAAAAAAAAAGGTGTGTGGTTCTTCAAAGCAAAACTTTTTTTTATAAAATGAGACCTGCATTATGTTCCTAGGTTTAATTGTATTCATTTCACGAAGGAAAAACAGCATTTTTTTGCGAAAAATCACGTTTTTTCAAACTTAAACCTCAATGAGGCACGGGTTAATATTATCCAAATGAGCTGAAACTTAGCCAATCTCATTTTCTAGTCAATTGGCAACTTTTTGGGGGGTCCCCCCGAAAAAATTCGAAAATTGATTTCTTGTGACCACCCTAAGCTACATATGGATGCACTGTAAAAAGTTTCGTTTCGGATAATGAACAGAAAATGCTTACAATGTGGCAGAATCTTGAAACGGAAGATATTATACCAGTTAGAGTTACATATGGATCTGCATCACATTATTTAAATATTCTTGGCAAGAATGTAACTACTGATTCTGTTATGGCTAATATTGTCAAAATTCGGAATTATTTTAGAAATTACCACATCCTGTGAGTTTATTAAAAGAGTATACCAATTCAGTTAAATCATAAATTCCAGGTGAAACCAGGTGGAACTCACAAATAGCTTGTTTGAGTGTTTTATCTTCAAATTGTGGAAAATCACGAAAATGAAATTGATAAAAACATTAAGTGTTTAGTAAATAATCTCCATCTGTTTAAAGAAAGAAAAAATATGTACAACCAAATGGAACCAGTTTTAAAAGCCCTTACGAAGTAGGGCTTTATTTAGAAGTTACAACTCGATAATAATGCCAATATTGCTGATGCTTATGAATCAATTTAACTAGAGCTTCTTCAAAATAAAGAACCCAATCCAGATTTCAGCAAAGTGAAATCTAGCTTTGATCTAGAAATGACCGCTGTCCATTTTTTGGCACACCTGATGAATCCAAAATATAAAGGTTAAAAGCTATCACAGGATCAGGAGGAATCTGCTCGTGAATATTTGCAGACTTTAAATCCAAAATACTTACAATACACAATACAATTCAAGTCAGAAGATGCACCTTTTCCGAAGACATTACAAACACTATCTCACCTTCACTGTGGTGGAAGAATTTAAGCAAAATTGGAATAGATGCAAAATTTCTCCAATTAATGAAACATCTTCAGGGATGTCCTGCATCATCAGAATCTCTGGAGTGTATTTTTTTAAATTTTTCTTTCATCCAAAACAAGATTAGAAATAGACTCGGTTTACAAAAAAGACTCTAAATTAGTATTTTGTTATATGATGCTAAAATCCAATGTGGAAGTGGCAAACGAAAAATATGAATACGATTATGATTGGTAAATGTTTGGGAATATGTGTGGTGTATAAATATTTAAATAAATGCACTCTATTGTCTGTTTTTGCAGATCTTACTTTTTTTTTTTACCTTCCAAGCTATTTACTTAGAACTCAATTTTGACATTTTTAAAGGTTGTTTTGAATTTATATTTATGCTTTTAATAACCAGTTTTTCCCATGTGGGAAAAACATAGTATTTCCCAGGACGGTAAATACCAGTTTTTACCATGGTATTTACCGGGGGTGGGAAAAACCTTGCCAACCCTGATCCTGAATCAAAACAGTAAAATGTTAATCATAATGGATAATCATGATAGCCATATAAGCATTGAGAGTTTGAATTATGCCAAAGAAAATGGAATAATTTTGTTAACAATACCACCGCGTACTTCTCACAAATTGCGGCTTCTCGATCGTACCGTATATGGACCACTTTAAAAGATATTTAATGTGGCTACTCAAGGCTGGATGACTAATCATCCTGCTCAAAGAATAACAATTTATCAAATTGCTGAATTGATCGGAAATGCCTATCCTACCACCATGGTGCTACCTAACATAATAAATGGATTTAAAATCACTGGCATATATCCCTTAAACAGGAATATTTTTTTCGGAGATGATTTTTTATTATCTTTCATCACAGATCAATCATTAAATCCAACAAGCAGTAATGCAATTACAGTTAAACGTAACATAATGACACCAGAAGACATACAAGTCTTCCCTATAGTTTCATTTCCCAAAACGGGAAAATCTAAAGAAAAAAAAAAGGATTTTCAAAAATTTTGACAAGCACATCAACTAAAAGAAGAGATCGAAGAAGAAATACAAGATCGCCAACTGAATAAAAAACAGGAATCAAGAAAAACTCATTTTAATCTCAAAGTAAAAACACTAAAAGTGAAAGCCCGAAATCTTCAGAAAGTGAGAGCAGTTACAATGTTCATGATTGAACCGAGCCAGATTCACTTGATGAATATTCTGATGAAATCATTGAAGATCCACAAAATTTGCCAATTAGTCAAAATGACTTTCTCATTGTGCAATTTCTAGGAAAGAAGAAAATTAGTCATTTCGTAGAAAAAATTGAAAAGAAGATTTCATCATCTGAATGCAAAATCAATTTTCTAAGAAAAAGAGGGCTTAATTCTGACCAATTTATCCAGAAAATGCTGACATTAGTTTTGTGGACAATGATGACATTGTCAAAAAACTACTTAAACCAGCCATGCTTGGTTGAATTATTCGAACTGCAAAAGTTTTAACATTCACATTTGATTTTTCAATCTTTGAAAATGATTTTTGATCATTATTTTCACCAATAATAACAATCATTCATATGGGAAACAGTGATTTTCACTACTCCAATTTGAATCGTTTCAATGCATCTTTTCAAGGATCAAGTCTCCCTGCAATTGTGGAAACTTGATCCCTTTTTTATTTTTTGGAAAACAATTTATTTTTATTTTAAAAATGGTTTTTCAAAAATAAAAAAAATACTACAACAAGAAAGACACATGAACCTTTAATAACTGGAAATATTTTTAAAAATTTTTGTTTTTTTCCAAAATAAAAATTAAAAACTGAAAAAGGGGATAAGGTCTCCCCTATAATTACATATATAATTAATTAACAATTATGCATGTATTAATTACTTTAAAAAAAATTTTGGACATTTTCGGTTTTGTTTGAATAGGAGGAAGATTACTGAAATTCGGTTTCAGTCGATCTTTTCTTGAAATATATTGCGGAAATCGTGAAAAATGAAGCATAACACTGCCACCTGTTGTGCGTCATACACACAAACCTAATCAGCATCTATTTATACCAAGGTCTAACAGATTATAAAGTTTGATGGAATTCTGTGTATTAGTTCTTGCAATATAACTATCACAGAAATCGTGAAAAATGAAGCATAGCACTGCTACCTGGTAAGCGATATATGCGTCCAAACCTAATCAGCACCAATTTATGCCACAGTCTAACTGAATCGAAAGCTTGATTAAATTCTGTGCATTAGTTCTTGCGATAGAGTGACAACAAACTTTGTGTCATAAACAAACAGACATTTTCCGAAAATAGTCAAATCGTGTTCAGACATCCAAAACATGCAAATCCATCAAAAAACGGTAATCGAAAATTTTCATGATTTCAATACGTTCTTCTTATGTACAGAAAACTCAGCAAAAGTCGGAATCGATCAGGACCGAGAAACTTTTCCGTCGTAGACAGTGTTCTGCCTTAGATAGAGACTAACTACTCAATGGAAAATTGTTCTATGGGACTTTAAAATCTTTCCGTCTTACATCGAGTATGACAAAAGTTTACTATATATAGCAGAAAGTAAAAATAATAATCTTTCCAAAAAGATTTAATCCCTATGCGAAGAGCATCACCAAAGTGCTTAGAATCATTGATTATCCCCTACAAGCAGGGTTGCAAAAAAGCCGGCTAAAATTAAACTAGTATGTTGTGGCCATCACAAAACTTTCTTCTATATAAATCACGTCAATTAAATCATTTAAATAGTACAAGAAATTACAAGAATTTAGCACCAATTCATATCAAAGTATATCTGAATTTGAAGTTTGATGAAAATTCGTGCATTAGTTCTTGAGATAGAGCTACAGCGGGAATTCTGAAAAATGTAGCATAGCAGCGCCACCTGTTGAGCGATTTACACTAAAAATAAACAGCACTAAATGATATCAAGGTATACCTGAATCTGAAGTTTGTTGAAAATCTAAGCGTTAGTTCTTGAGATAAAGCTATTGCTGAAATCGCAAAAATACAGCATAGCAGCGCCACCTGTTGAGCGATTTACACCAAAAATTAAACAGCACTAATTTACACGTCAATTCATGTCAAGGACTAACTAAATCTGAAGTTTGATGAAAATCCGTGCAATAGTTCTTGAGATACAGCTCTTGCGAAAATCGTGAAAATGCAGCACAGCAGCGCCACCTGTTGGGCGATTTACACCAAAAATTAAACAGCACTAATTTATATCAAGGACTAACGAAATCTGAAGTTTGGTGAAAATTCGTGCATTTTTTCTTGAGTTAGAGCTATTGCGATAATCATGAATAATGCAGCATAGCAGCGCCACCTGTTGGGCGATTTTCACAAAAAAGTAATCAGCCCCAAACTATATCCTGGACTAACTGAATCTGAAGTTTTATAAAAATCCGTGCAGTAGTTCTTGAGATATAGCTATTGCAGAAATCGTGAAAAATGCCGCATAGCAGCGCCACCTGTTGGGCGATTTTCACCCAAAACTAATCAGGTCTAGTTTATATCAAGGTATAACTAAATAATAAGTTTTGTGAAATTCTGTGCATTAGTTCTTGAGATAGAGCGCCCACAAAATTTTTGTCACATACAGACTCACAGACAGAGTGAGTGACGGAGTGACAGACAGACTCACAGACAGACATTTTCTAAAAACCATCAAATCGTGTTCTGGGCATTCTAAAACGTGTAAATCCGTCGAAAACCGGGAGTCGAAAATTTTCACGAATCCAATACTTTCTTCTTGTAAAGATTAGGGATGCACCGGATATTGATTTTGCCGGATATCGGATACCGGATATCCGAAGCTCCTTCGTCTGCCGGATTCGGATATCCGGCCGGATATCCGATCGGATATCCGGCCCTAGATATGTTTTTAGTTATATATTGAATTATTTCTCTATATAATGTCATTTCAAAACAATAAATTACAAACATGTTTCACACATCATTGAAACATTTTAAATGTATTGAAATATAATTTACAAAAACTATATCTCTTTGAATATCATGGCTTGAATTCAAGTTTTCCCAAGAGGGGAGTTTCGTACACAAAATTTATAAATGCAGGGGAGTTGAACTGTTAGAAAGGGAAAAAAAATCTTTACACCCCGTTATTTTTTATGTGCTACTTAAAGAATTACATTTATACAGACATGAAAAAATACCATTGAAACAATTTAAATTAACAACTCAAGATAATTATTCAAAATTTTTATTTTATTAAAACAAAGGAACAGAATCAAGCTTTATATATACCATGTCTATTTTTCAATTTTCACCCAATGTTATGGGCAATTAACAATCGGGTTGCTAAATGAATTTCTTAATTTAGATTTTATTCCATTTTGCATACTTTAGCCTCTTTCAGAAGTTACACTTTTGACAAACAGTACAGAGCGATTTTATAACTTTAGAAATTATCGGAAACACATGGTTATGCTCTCTTGAAAAGTTTTAGAAAACTTTGTAAAATCTGATGTGCATTAATTTTTAACTTACATGAATAATGCACATCTGTGATGGTATGTCACTTCTGAACAATTTTTTTTATTATATCCTTAATGGAATTATAGTCAAAACAGTAATCACTGGTATTTTCGTTAATGGAACTATGTTCTACGCATTGGAATCTACGCTATGAAATCCATAACCAAATTTTGAAAAGGGAATAGTCAATTGATTTCTTCTATTACACGAGAAAAGGTTGATTTCAAAAAGTCATGTCCTAATTTCTGTTAATTGCGAGAAACAACTAGTTTGTTGTTTCTAATTATGTTTTTTTTTTTAAGTTCATCAAAGTTATTTTTTTTTCATGTGCATCACAAGTGTAATCTCATTTTGTTTAGTGCTGACTATTGGACAATTTGATAGAGCTTAGTCTCCAGTGGCCGTTGCTGCCCTTTTAGTTATTTCCTATTTTGGGCAGACAGGTAAAACATCGCAAAATACGTAAAACGGTCATAGAAAAAAACATTGCTGATTTCGTCAATCATGGTGAAAATAAATAAAATAATTTGTCGATTGGTTGCGAGAAAAAAACTGAAGTTCATGGGAAATCGACAGTGGGAAAATATCACAAAATTCGTCAATTGATCATGGAAAACTATCGTGAAATTTACCAGTCCGTCACGAGCAAATACTGTGAAATTCCTCAGCTGGTCGCAGAAAAAAAATGCAAAATTTTTCAATCGGATGCAGAAAAACAATCGTTACTTTCATCAGTATGTCACAAGAACAAACAGGGAAATTTGCCAATCGGTCACAGAATAAAATTTCTAAATTTGTCAATTGATTGCGAAAAAAAATTTACGAAATTCACCAATCTGTCTCCAGAAATCAAGAAAAATCAAGAAATTTGTACAGTCGGTCGTGGAGAAAAACCGCAAAATTTTGTCAGATGCAGAAAAACAAACATGAATTTTGTCATTTTGTTGTAAGAAGAAACTGTGAAATCTGCCAATTGATAGTGGAAAATATCACGAAGTTTGTCAGCCGGTCCTGAAACTTCATCGTCGTTTTACAAAGAAACATTTTCGGAAAATGATTTTTTTGGAAACAGGAGTCTCCCGCCCCCAATATTCTTTAGGGCACGAATCCTACCATCCCATCTCGAAATTAAAGACATGTATCTGCCATTCAAGCCATGTAATGTATATTAATAATGTTGTATAAAAAATGTTATTTAAACATTTAAACATTCTGTTTATTTGTACAATGAAATGCTGATAATTGCTACTGGATTTGGATATGGGATTGAGTATATTGATAATTGCTAATAATTAATTTGTACAATGAAATGCTGATAATTTGTGTAACAAATTTTAACCAATTAAATATGCCTATAAGTGTAGAGTATTTTCACAAAGAAATACATACATTTTTATAATTTAAACATAAAATATCTACTAATATACCCATGATTAAAGAGTGATTTTCTCCAAATAAAGGTTTAGTTGATGCCTTTTTTCTGTTTTAATTATTTAATAGTGTTTTGCTTTGAATCACATTTAGTTTTATTTTAAGTTAAATTACTGTGATATTTATAAGTAAAAAGAAAATTACTTTTAATTTTAAATATTTTATTTATAATGAAGTTACAAACAGACTCGCATAAAACCAAAAACTTTCTGCGCACATAAATATTGGGTCAAAAACTTTCCGCAAATTTAATGTTTAATAAAATGACGCGTTATATTACTTTGACTGTATGAATTTTAAATAGTACTTTTAAAATAATTACCGTTTAATTTAAAAATTAATATTTATTACAGAATAATTATGTTGGCTAAAAAAATAAAACTAAAAATCCATGATATGAAGGGGTGAATTCTTATCTATTTTGTCAATGCATTTAGAAACAGCCCAATCCTTAATATTGTGACCTCTTCTCATAAAATGCAATAATGGACATTGCTTCTGAAACAACGGAATCACATTTTGTAAGGAGAGGTCCATTCTTAGGTATCATCATTAAAGAGACCGATGAGCTTTTATTGCAGCCCTTTGACGAAATTCTCATTTTTTCCGCGATCATTTGGCAAAATTTCCGTTTTTCCGCGATATTTTGAGGACATTTGCATTTTTTTGACAAAATTCGCGTTTTTTTAGAGATCCTTTGACAAAATGAGCTTTTTTTCTCCTATCCTTAGACGAAATTTGCATTTTTTCGCGATCTTTTGACAAAATTCAAGCTTTTTTCACGGCGTTGACGAAATTCGCAATCCTTTGATGAAATTAGTTTTTTCCGCGGTTCTTTGCCGAAATTTTCATTTTTTTTCATGATCTTTTGACAAATTCATGCTTTTTCCGCTATGCTTTTACAAAATTAGTTTTCCTGCGCTTTTACACAAAATTTGCTTTTTTCTGCGATTCTTTGATGAAATTCGCTTTTTTTTTCGCAATCCTTTGACGATATTAGTGTTTTTTCTGTGGCCTTTTGAGAAAATTCATTTTTTTTCGCGATCCTTTGACTAAATGCGTGCTTTTTCCGCGGCCCTTTTACCAAATTTGTGTTTCTTTCGCGATCCTTTAACGAAATTAGTTTTTTTCCGCGATTCTTTTATGAAATTTGCGGGATTTTTTTCACGATCCTTTGACAAAATTCGCGCTTTTTCCGCTATGTTTTACGAAATTAATTTTTTTCCTGCACTTCTTTGATGTAATTTGCGCTTTTTTCTGCTATTCTTTGACAAGAAATTTTTTTTTGTCCACGATTATTCTTTAAAGAAATTAGCGTTTTTCTGCGGTCCTTTAACGAAATTTTCATTTTTTCCGTGATGCTTTGACAAAATTGGGTATTTTTTCTGCGAAAGATTGACGGAATTGGTTTATTTTCGGCGATCATTTGTTGAAATCCGTAATATATTTCAGTGATTTTTTTTGTGTCTGAATTTTCGGACTGATGGGCGATTTTTTTTTTTAATTTTCTGAACCGAATGCCTTAAATTTTCGGAAAATTCGGAACAGAATCACCCCTATCAAACAATAAATAAATCGTACATAAAATTGGAGAACATTTTTAATTTTTCGGTATTTAAAAAAAAATACAAGAACAAAAACTACTTTTCTTTTCTAAGAAATTTTCCGCAAAGTTGCGAATTTTGCGGAAAATTTTCTGCGCACGGCATGCGGGAGTGCGTCTATATTATACAACTCTGGTTACAAATATAACTAATTGGATGTGCTAATCCCAAAACTTTCTTCTATCTCATACGTCTTAATATTTCTAAAAGTAATTTTAAATGTTAATACTTCGATATTATTAGTTCAATATTATACCAACTTTGATTTTGATCTAAGATTTCTGCTCGTCAATTAATCAAAATAAGAATAAGTTAATCTCAATCATGATATTTATTAAAATCAATAATTTTTTTCGTTATTCTGTTGTACATCAGCTGATTGTGAATAGACAGCTTAGCAGGATGCGAAGTTCCTATGACTTCACGAGCCACCAATATACAATACAAAAACTGCAAAAAATTCAGAAAATTTTACAAAAAACGCTGTCACAGTGACACCTTCTGGCGGAATATTTCCAAATTCAAGGAAAAACTGATGGCCATAGCCAAAAATATACACAAAAAATTGGTTCAATTCTATGCTTAGTTTCATACACTTTTTGATGGTAAAATAATGGAAATAACACAAAAATCATTATTATAGCGCACTCTTCCAGCAGACTATTTTCAAATTCAAGGAGGACCAGTTGGCCATAGACAAAAACATACCCCTAAAAATTGGTTCAATTATATGCATAACTTCATACAATTTTCGATGGTACATACAAGAATGAAAATGGCACAAAAATCACTGTTACAGCGCACCCTTCTGGTGGAATATTTCTAATTTAAAGGAGAACCTGCTGGACATAGCCAAAAACATACACAAAAAATTTTGTTCGATTATATGGATAACTTATTACATATTTAACAGACACTTTTCGACAGTACAATAATGAAAATGGCACAAAAATCGCAATTACAGCAGCACTCCTTTCTGACAGAATGCTTCCATATTGAAGAAGGACCTGCTGGCCACAGCCAAAAACATACACAAAAATTTGGTTCAATTCTATGCATAACTTCATACACTTTTTGATGGCAGAAAAATCACGATTACAGCGTCCCCTTCCAGTGGAATGTTCCAATATTGAAGAAGGGCCAGCTGACTACAGCCAAAAATAGTCACAAAAAATTTGGTTCAATTCTATGCATAACTTCATACACTTTTTGATGGTATGATGACAGACAAACAGACATTTTGTATAAGCATGTTTTGGGATCTCTGACCCCTAAAACGTCTAAGCCCACCGAAAACCAGAAATCGAAAAAAATCTCAGTTAGAAGAAAGTAAAAATAGGCCTGTTTAATTGTTAAACTTAAAAGAGAGAAAGAAAATTAAAGTCATACTTTAATAAACAACTTCAGATTTTGTCTCACATTCTGAAAGTAAAGGTACAATTTTCTAAAAGATGTAAACATAAATTCTTAAATTTGTTATAGAGAGTTCAAATAGCAATGTTAGGAAAGCTGGTAATTCTTTAAACTTTTGGGAATTACCTTTTACTCATAAATAGTGGACTTACTTTCATATTTTGCATTATAAACAAAAGTCGTTCGGCATTGTTTGGGTCAAACGATTTCTCTTATCCTTATATATTTGCTTTGTTAAGCATTGCCGGATATCCGGCAGAGAAGTCGGATATCCGGTGATTGTGATTCGGATATCCGACGGTATTTCGGATATTGAAAAATCAGCCGGATGTGCCGGATATCGGATATTTGCCGGATATCCGTTGCATCCCTAGTAAAGATAGGAGAAAGTAAAAAAGCCACGCCGGTGGCTTTTATTGGCCAAAATTGGCTTCTATACAATGAAGCATTTTAATTATATATGACACATTTTTATGTGTTTTTTAATTTGTTTTAAAGACATTTAGTTGAGGTAGAAATCAATATAACCCAATATTTATCAATAATGAAGACATTAATATTGGAATAAAAGGTCATACCAATTGCTTTGTCTGGTTTACAGGATTACACTGACCTTAACAATCTTTTTTTAAAATTTTTATTGCTTTATATAATTAAAAGGGACAAAGGTTGCTTAGTTATATATTTTATTAACTAATTTTAAGGGATATTAATAATACAAGTATTATTTTATTTCTCATAAACATTTATTTAAAATTGCACATAAAGTCATTTAATAAAAACATCATTTTTCTCTATTAAAGCAGTATTATGAATAACATATGCATTAATTTATATGCACTATTTTAAATAGTAAGTAACTTTTCAAAATTCTAATTCAACAAGTTTAATTTGGAGAATTTTTAATTGTTCTCTTTATTTTATGCACTTACATGTACTAAAATTTCCTCAAATGTTATATCCTTTCTAATTTCTCTTTCAACATTGTTCATTCTACGATTTTAATCTGTCCATATGGACATATCTGGAATAAGTTACATAACAGCTTAGTAGCAGAAAGACTTTTTACATATATCATTTTTATAAGTATCTTTTATATAATGATTGCTTATTTACTTATTATTGCTCAAGTATTATATAAGATAATTTCAGCTATTAAATACATATAAGCTATTTAGCTTTAATCAATTTTAAAAGTAAATATCAGATGTAAGAATGTTTCTATTTTAATGTGTGACATTTTGTTATTCTTTCATATAAACTTTAAAATGTGTGGTATGTGTAGAGCTATGATAAAGAATTCCAAACCAATACTTTAGAGTCTTAATTTAATGTATTCTTCTGAATATTCATAATTTTTTTTCAGACATAATGCTTTCACAGTTGCATTCTAGCAGTTATAAGGTCTTATTTATTTGACAAAATTTAATAGAAGTTAATATTTTTTTCATAGAAAATATTTATAAGTGTATTAAAAGTAAATTAATCCAAAGTTTATATGAATTATCTATAAACCACCTTTTTGAAAAATAAAAGCCGGCTTTTTTCAATTAAAGCCGGCTTTTTTTAAGCGGCTAAAACCAAAAAAAGCCGGCCGGCAACCCTGCCTACAAGTAATTTTTAATTGAAAATTTTGCCTCTTCTATTCAAAGCTTTTTCTGTGATTAAACTTAGGCAACAATTTCTACTTTGAAAAATTGGTGATAAATATTAAAAATTCTATAAAAGACTACTGCCATGAAGGGGTCATTCTCAGAAAAGGGGAAATTTTGATCATTAAAAAAAATTTCAAGGCGTTTTCTTTTTCTTTATCGTTTTCGAAGAAGTGTTTCTTTCAGTGGTAATTTTTTTTTTTTGTTTTGCCCATTTTGGATGTAACAAATAACGGCTAAATTTGTTAATAAACTGAAAGGGGTGGGTGGGGGAGACTCTATTAACACTTTTCTTATTATAGTTTGACCTTAAATGAGTTAAACGAAAATTAAGAAAATCTTCAAATTTGTTATTTCTATGGTATACTGGCATTACAGTAGAAGCTCTTTCATCCGGCATTCTATGGTCCGACACATTCTATAATCCGGCACGCTAGCCCACGTTTCTATTTTTCCGATATCTCTTGACTGGGATCACTAGGTTGCGAGCAGTTCACTCAAGATTCAGACATCTCTTGAATTTGACCATTAAGTCGCTATACTGTGTACTTAGTTTAGTTCGCTCAGTGTTTATCATGACTCAAAATTGTGGCCTAATAGCGAAGATGATGATCAAGATTCAAATGTTTGAAGTGATGACCAAAATATAGTACTAGATTTGGTAGAAGCCGTGCCAAACAACCCTTTCTGAGATATACCCCATGAGGAAGTTATAGACTGGATTGAAATCGACAACAGTGTGCCAGTGGTAGAAGAAATCAGTGACACACTGATTATATAAAGTGTTTTGAACCCACAGGAAGACCAGCTTCAGGAGGTGGAAGTGGAATTGGATGATGAAGGAGTCATGGCAGATAAATCTAAAGTCTCGTGGAAAAGGAAACAGGCTTCTGATGCATTGATACATTCACAAAATTTGCCGAATTGAACAAAAGCTACAACTCTGCAGAAATCATAGATCTGTGTATAATCTGTAATGATTTTTTGAAGAAGAAATACGAATCGCGGAAGCAATGTGATATCAGAGACTTTTTTTAAATGTAATGTTCATATTAATTTTTACTACATGTACAATGTAATGTACATATAAAGTATAGGGGAGACCAGGGTACAGTGGTCCACTTTTGCAGTTAATATTTTTTTTCTCTTTAATGGAGAGACCAATCTACCTGAAAATATTTTTGAATATTCTTTAAACCTTTTTACGCGTCTCATAATTTTCACAGAACATAATTTCCAATACATTTTTCAAAAAATTTTTTTTTACATACATTCATGAAGTGGACCAGTGTACCCCGGAAGCGGGGTACACTGGTCCACCCACTGGGGCACAGTGGTCCACTATTAGTTATTGTCTAAAATACAATATAAATCTATTTATAATTAATCTAATTCTTTTTTATTTCCCCTTTACCTCCAAAATAATATAATAATACAAATTTGCAAGCAGCATTTTGAAACAAAAAATATATAAAACTAAAGAATTATCAAAAAATTTATTATATTTTGAAAATAACAATATAAGATAGAGAAAGGAGTGATGACAAACAAGTTATTAATTAAGTACAAAAAAATCAGCAAACATTAAGACAAATATGATGATGAAAAATTTATTAGAAGCTTAAAATAGTCAGGATAAAATAGTTTATTATGAGCTAACCATGTGCTCTGAAGTTATAAATAACCAATCCAGCGACGTCATCTATTACTTATTAGGCTACAGTTATATTTTTCAAAGGCAGTAAATACAAAACAAAATATTTTATTACTTAAATTTTTACTTATTTTATTGAAAACTTATTTTAAAAATCACATGTGAACTGTTATCCATAATTTAGGAGAAAACTAAAGTGTCAGATGGCTACATTATAATCTGAACAACATAATAACATGAAATTTAAAGTGTGCCAAATGGCTAATCTATGCATTTTAGGGTTAAAAAAATTGTCATTTTTCTTTGTTTACTTTATTTTATAGTTAAATAACTATTTTAAAACAATATTTCTTTATAGAGAATAAGTAATTATTAAATATTTTGAAAATTCTTCATTACAGGAGCAATATTCATTGTGGACCACTGTACCCCAGCAGTGGCCGGTCCACTGTGCCCCATGTTAAAGTCCAATACATACTGATAAAAATATTATTTAAAGTTTTCTTTTAAGCATATAAGCTTTTAAATTTAATAAAGACCAGTGTTTTAACCTTTTCAGAAAAGTTGTTTTATCTTATTTATTCATAACCTTTAATTACTCAATAAAGAAACCTATGATGATGAAAAATTTTACTTTTAGGAGCTCAAAACAACCAGTCAGGATAAAAGGGTTCATTCTGAGCTAACGATGTGTTCTGAAGACTATATGTAATCAATCCAGTGCTCTTATCAACTAGCCTAAAAGAAAAGCTTTAAAAATTTAAAAATAAGTAAAATATAAGGGGTGGTCCACTGTGTACTTAGGTCCACTGTACCCTGGTCTCCCCTATATTAAATAATTTGAATTTAATTTTGTATTCTGTTTTTCTTTAATTCTCACAGTTATTAGAATGGTGAAATACAGAACAGTATTTGTCAGATATTTATACAACTTGCACAGGTTCATAATGTAGGTTAACACAAAAAATGCATTGACGTTCGATAATCCGGCAAAATCGCTAATTCGGCAGGGCTGTGGTCCCGAACGTGCCGGATTAAAGTACTTCTACTGCACCATGTTTTCAAAAAGACATGGCAATGTCATTTTTAAAGTATATTAAGTTCGATATTAGGCCTAATTATAGCGATTGGAAGTTTATAGTATATTTTTACTTTGAAAATAGTCCCAGAGATCTTTATAATTCAATCAATAAATTATTAATATTTATTGTTATATCAAAATGAAACAGTACTACCTGTTTCATGAAAGGAAAGCACTCGCTGCTTGTCAAGGCATGAGTTACTCTACATCGCCATGTACGCTAATGGCGCCTGGTGCATGTAAAATCCGTCGTGGGTGCAAAGTCCTCCAAGTTACCTGTGAATTATACCTCTGGAAGTGCCTTGCCAGGTGAAGGTCTCGTCATCTGATCAAGGTTCTAAATTATGAGACCACCATGAGTAGCAATGTGCAGGTGCCAAACAACAGGATATAACGTTAAGTAACCGGCAAAACATAGTATACACAAACGAGCAGTAGGCACTGCAGATAGGATGACGATCGAGGCAATGATGTCAGGTTTATTGCCGCCTCACGGCGGTTAGGCGGTCTTTCGCCCCGATGCCAGGTACTAAACCCGTTAAGCTGGGACATCCCGGCAGGTAGGGGCCTGGTCATCGGTTAGAAAGAAAGAGTTACTCTACATCTACAATGTAGCAACATAGAGTATTTTAGAACGTTATAAAATAGTGATGAGCTAAGAGAGCAAACACCACGGCAATGATGATTAATTCCAGAGGCAAAGTTTTAACTAAATATAATTAATTAAAATATTTTTTGCATTGAAGTTAAAATGCTATTATATTATAAGTAAAGAGATGAAATTTTATTATATTGGTTTTGTTTTTTCTATAAGATTTTCCAACACTCCAAACCAGCCATATGCAATCTTTTTTTTCTTGCGGGCCGCAAACATACCTTTACCGTGTTAGGCGGGAAGCAACATATGATGATGTAAAAAAAAAGGTTAATTTAAAATAGTAAATTAACAAAATTATTATTTCATAACTGTATAAGAATTTTAATATAATCAGTAGAATTGAACATTTATCGCAGAAGAAATGTAACACCACTATTTCCATACAATATACTTTGTAGTAGATTTCTGTTGCAAATGATGTAGAAACATGCCAGGAAGTTTGTTTGGAAATAGTGGTATAGAGCATTTTTGCTGCAAATGTCTAATTCTAATAACCATTATTAGCTACATGATAAATACAAAAATGTAATCATATAACAATGCAGCATTTCCAAGTTCTAAAGAAATAAAAATCAAGATTTTCTATAATAAATCAGTCGTTTTCGCAATGGAAAAACTTTTTTTTTTTATGTATAAAGTAAAAAAATTAATTTGGAGTAACGTTTGTTTAGCGTTGAAAATTAAGAAATGACCACTATAGCACAAATAGAAATACATATAAAAAGAGCTTTTGACTAAATAAATGGCATTTAAGATATAAAATAATTTTAAATTAGCAATTTTAAAAAACAAGGCAGATTTTGTTTTCCCATGAAAATATATATTATAAAGAACAGTGAAGGTCTTAAAAACTTTTTATGCACAACTCAAATTTATAAATAGGGAGTAATCATGGGCGTACCCAAGGGGGGGGGGGCTGATGGGGCTACCCCCCCCCTCCGAAATTTTCGAAAGTGATGTGAAAAAAGGCCGATTTTTTTTCTTTCTTTTTTGGAATTTTTTTTTTTTTTTCAAATCATACAGCGGACTACAAATTCTCATTACTCCCATATTAGTCCACATTGACACCAAAGAAGAGAAAGGGGGCTGATGGGGTTACAACCCCCCCTCCCCCTCCTCCCAAAATAGTTGAAAAATTAAATGAAAAAAATTGTTTTTCCTTACTTTTTTTAGATAAATCTGTAATTTTTTTCTACTGTCATACAGCAAAATAGCCATTCTCGTTAACACCATATTAGTCCACATTGACATCACAGAATAACTAAAGATGGGGAGGGGGCTGATGGAATTGCAGCCCCCTCCTCTCGAAATAGTAGAAAATGAATTTAAAAAATAGTGCTGATTTTTTTCTTTCTGTTTGAAATAAATTTGCAATTTTTTCCTTATCATTCAACACACTAGCTGCTCCCTTCGCTTTAGTTCCATATTAGTGCACATTGACACCAAAGAAGAGAAAGGGGCTGATGGAGTTACAGCTCCTCCCCCTCTTCCCAAAATAGTCGAAAAATTGAATGATAAAACTGTTTATCCCTTACTTTTTTAGATAAATCTGTAATTTTCTCTTTTGTCATACAGCAAAATAGCCATTCTCGTTAACCCCATGTTAGTCCACATTGACATCACAGCATACCCAAAGATGGGGAGGGGGCTGATGGAATTAAAGCCTCTCCTCTCGAAACAGTCGAAAGTGCAATGAAAAAGTGCTGATTTTTTTCTTTTTATTTGAGATAAATTTATATTTTCCCCCTATAATTCAAGACACTAGCCGCTCTCTTCTCTTTAGTTCCTTACTAGGGCACAGTGACACCACATTATACCCAAAGATGTGAAAGGGGCTAATAGGGTGCCTCCTCCCAAAATAGTCGAAAATGAAATGAAAAAAAAAGCTGATTTTTTTTCTTCTTGTTTGAGCTAAATTCGTAATTTTGTTTTCTGAAATCCTTATTTTTTTAGATAAATCTCGCATTAGCATCACAGCATACCCAAAGAAGGGGGGCGGCGGCAAATGAGGTTACAGCCCCCTCCTCACGAAATAGTCGAAAATGAAATGCAAAATATTATTTTTTTTTTCTTTATCTTTCAAATAAATTTGTATTTTTTTCTCTTATCATTCAACAGACTAGCCGCTCTCTTCTCTTTAGTTCCATATTGATCCACAGTGACACCACATTATACCCAAAGAAGTGGAAAGGGGGTAATGGGGTTACAGCCCTATTGCCCCCCAAAATTGCTGATTTTTTTCCTTTTTGTTTGAGATAAATTTGTAACTTTGTTTTCTGCAATACAACGAACTAGCCATTCTGGTTAGTCTCATATCAGCGAACAGTTACAACACCGCAGTATACCCAATGAGGGGGAGGGGGCTCATAGGGTTACAAGTCCCATTTCGAAATAATCAAAAATGAAATGGAAAAAATTGCTGATTTTTTTCCTTTCTTTTAAGATAAATTTGTATTTTTTTTCTACCATGCAGCTATTCTCGTTAGCTCCATATATTAGTGTGCAGTGATGCCCCAGCATACAATACCCAAAGAAGTTGATGGAGACGGGGGTTTTGAGGTTACAGCTCCATTTCGCCTCCGAAAGGATCGCAGTGAAAGGGAAAAGGCTTTCTTTTTGAGATAAATTTCTTTTATTTTCTGGCATGCCACGAATTTGTCTTTTTTGTTAATCCAATATCCTCCTCAGTCCTGCGACCAAATTTACTTGGAAACACAAAAGCTATTTTCAAAATGAAAAAAATTTGAAAAAAACCCATATTTTTTTGTTTTTGTAACATTGTTTTTTAAATTCCAAAAAATTGAAAATATTCCCCAATTTTATGTACGATTTATTTATTGCTCGCGCACAATTAAAAGTAGGGGTGATTCTGATTCAAATTTTCCGAAAATTTAAGGCATTCGGTTCCGAAAATTCTGCTACAAAAAAGTCGCGAATATTGACAAATGGTCGTCGTAAAAAATCCATTTCATCACTCGTTCGCAGAAAAAAATCTCCAATTTTGCCAAAGTATTGCAGGAAAAATGTCGATTTGGTCAAAGGATTGCGGAAAAAACACGAATTTCGTCGAAGGGCCATGAAAAAAAAAGCGAATTTTGTCAAAGGGCCACGGAAAAACATTAATTTTGTCAAAGGCTAGCTGAAAAAACGCCAATTTTTTTAAAGGATCGCGGAAAAACACAAATTTCTTCAAAGGATCGCGGAAAAAATGCGAATTTCGCCAAAATGCCGCGAAAAACGCATATTTTGTAAAACAAAAACTGCGAATTTCGTCAAATAATCGCGGACAAAACGTGAATTTCGTCAAAGGATCGTGAAAAAAGCGCAAATTCCGTTAAAGGGTTGCGAAAAAAACGAGAATTTCAACAAAAGGTAGCGAAAAAGACGAGAATGGGGGGGGGGACAAGAATCATCAAAGGGCTTCGAAAAAACACAAATTTCGTCAAATAATCGCGAATTTTGTCAAGTGATCGCGGATAAAATGTGAATTTCGTCAAAGGACCGTGAAAAATTCCCTCCTCCCACTTATCTTCCTTTTCCGTCCTAACTTTCCAGCCAGTATTTTTCATTTGGAACGGTTTAAAGTCATTATTATTACTTGTGCACAAATAATAAACAGTCGTTATTTTATATATGTGTATAAAAATTTTTGTGTATACAAAAAATATTTTGTGTTTGTTACAATATTAATTTATTGTAAAACAAGAACCGTAGCCAGAATTTAGTTTCGGGGATGGGAAGAACAATTTTATAGATTTTAAGCTACAATGACTTTTTTTTAAATGAAAGTATATAAAAAAAAAATACAGAAACACTTTTCAACTTATTTCGACGTGGGACGGCCTCAGGATCGGACCCGTACCTCCCCGCCCCCGTGGTTGATTTTGAGTAAAAAAAAAAATAGTCTGTAATTCACAGCAAATTTTCAGAAAGATTACAGTAGAGGGGGAGGGAAATTCCTTCCCGGCACTAATTATTTTTGTTGCAGGTTGGGTTAACTCTGTTTTCATTTCAGGTCAATATCAGGCTAAGTGTAGATTCCTGCAAGTTGGGTTCGGGTTAACCAGATTTTTAAAAAGTTTGTTTAGCATATTATTTCAGTTTAAAAACTATACTATACCTATAATAATAAACATAGATGTTTGTATGAGTTTTGTCCACGACCCTTTGATGAAATTTGGGTTTTTATCAAGACGCTTTGACGAAATTCGCATTTTCCCCGTGATCTTTTGATGAAATTTGCTTTTTTACACGGCCTTTTGACGAAATTCGTGTTTTTTCCGCGGATCTTTGATGAAATTTGTGTTTTTTCTGAGGCTCTTTAACGAAATTCGCATTTTCTCTGAGGCCCTTTGACGAAATTTGCGTTTTTTGTGATCCTTTGACGAAATTCACTTTTTCCGCGGCCCTTTGACGGGATAAGCGTTTTTCTTTTGCTAGCCTTTGTCGAAATTTGAGTTTTATTGCGGCTTCATGACGAAATTTGCATTTTTTTCTGTGGCTCTTTGACGAAATTCACGTTTTTTCTGAGGGCCTTTGACGAAATTCGTGTTTTTTCCGTAGATCTTTGACGAAATTCGCATTTTTTCTGCGGGCCTTTGACGAAATTTGCATTTTTTCGCGGATCTTTGACGAAATTTGCGTTTTTCTGAGGCCCTTTGACGGAATTCGCGTTTTTTCTGAGGCCCTTTGACGGAATTCGCGTTTTTTCTGAGGCCTTTTTGTGAATTTTGCTTTTTTGTGATCCTTTGACGAAATTCGCGTTTTTACGCGGCCCTTTGAATACGCATTTTTTTTTTACTATTCTTTGTCAAAATTTGATTGTTGCGGCTTTTTGACAAAATCGCGCTTTTTTCTCATATTTTTGACGTAATTCGTGTTTTTTCTGCGGCTTTTAAAAAGTTTTTTTCTGTTTCCCTTTCACGAAATTACCGTTTTTTTGCGATCCTTTATCACAATTCGTGTTTCCCGCCGTCCTTTGACGGAGTCCGCGTTTTTCGAAATTCGTGTTTTTCCGCGACTTTAGATGAAATTCGCATTTTTTGACGAAACTTACGTTTCCTCCATGATCATTTGCCGTAATTCGCGCTTTCTCCGCAATCATTTGACGAAATTTGACTTTTTTTCACGCTCCTTTGACAAAATTCGTATTTTATCCTCGGGCCTTTTTTAAAAAATTCGGTTTTTTTCCTCGATCCTTGAACGAAAATGATTTTTTTCAGCGATCATGGTCAAAAATCTCGATATTTTTTTAAGTCCAAATTTTCGGACTGATGATCGAATTTGTTTAATTTTCAGAACCTCATGCCTTAAATTTTCGTAAAAGACGGAACAAAATCACCCCCCCCTCCCCCTTTCCCCTCTGGCTGCAGCATAATTGTAAAAAATGATTTCTGTTTACAACACAATTCAACGTGTTTCGTAAGATTTAGAACATTATGGAAATTTAAGTCACCCCCCCCCCCCCCCCCCCCACAAAATAAAATCCTGGGTACGCCACTGGGAGTAATGAATATGTGTGTTGGGCCTCGGGCTACACATAGATCACCGAGTCACATGTGGTCTGCAGGTTGAGTATGGCTGTTCCAAACTATAACTTTGAACTACTAAATTTTAAGTTAGGGACATGCCATGGAAATGACATTTGCAACTTTTTAATTTTTTTAAATATTCAAATTATTATTTCTCCCATGTCGGCACTATTGCACAATGCAATTCATTACGACACTTCTTAAAATAAAATTAAGACATTCATGTTAGACTCATTAAATTTCTTTCTTTTTTCAGGTTTCTTTTTTTCTGAGAATGACCCTAATGTGTATTTTGTGAAATCACTTTCATTGCAGTTTACAGTAATGCATGGTCTTATATATTATATATACAGTAGACTCCCTCAAATCCACAACCTTAAAATCCACAAATGCCTAAAATCCACACATTATCACAGATGTAAACAATGAAACTTTCAGATCAGATGTAAAGGCAAAATTACAGAATTTTTTTAGTTTTATATGATTTCATGTGTTTTAATATGTAATTCTCGATAATATGACAAAAACTTGTAGTTTTTCATGAACAAAGTATAAATTTATTTGTGAAATAAATTAAGAAATTGCTGATATCACTGGTAATCAATCTTTTTACCAAATATATTTATGTATTAATCAAGCTTTTTTGGTTGTTAGGACTGGCTAAACCTGAAATAAAACTTCCTTACTTTATGATTTTGATGTGAATTAATAGGATACCTTTATGGGGAAAATTTCATTGAATAATTCAAGGAAAATGTATCTCATCTTTATTATTATGCATATTTAATTATGCATTAATTATTTACTTGACCTTTACTTTTAATAATTACTTTTTATCATTTTAGTTTATTACTTAATTATTTTAATATTTTACTATATTGTAAGCATTTCGATTGCATTATTAGATCCAAATTACTGTTTAAAAAATGTAAACAAAGCAATGACCAGAAATCCACAAAATTCTAAAATCCACACAACCTCTGGTCCCAAGCTTTGCGGATTTGAGGGAGCCTACTGTAATTTCGTTTCTGATGCAACATTTTTTTTTTTTTTTTTTTTGATGATCTTGGTACAGAGGTTCCATGCGTATTTCACCCATCACGCAATAAATATAAATAATTGGGTAGGCTTCGTTAAATTTCTACTTTTGGTTTTAGAAGCCTTGACAAGCTTAAAGTGTGTGACCCAGTTGGCCTAGTATTTTCAGATACTGCATTTTAACAGTTTAAAGAGGGAAGTTAAACCTCAGGAATTACAGCAAGAAACATAATGTTTGATTTTCTTTTTTTTTCCCTACGATGAGTAGCAAATGAGTCTCACAACAAAAGCTAAGGTTCTTTTAAAAATTGCACGCTGTTTTTAGTTCCAGATATATTTTCGCCAACCCTTAGCCGCAGTTGCATTCATCCAAGCTTTTTGTGGGTAGGAATGATACCACGTTGTTGGAATTCAGCATTTTTCGGAAGAATATTTCACCAAAAAATTGTGTTCTATATCAATATCGTTCCTATATTGTATGTAATATGATAACATTAGTGTTCTTAAACATATTTTTTTTTTATATATTTCGACTGGTTGCATTGAAACAAATAAGTATTCCAAATTTGGGATTAAGTAAGTAAATTAAATTATGAATAAAAGTAATATGTTGCAATTGCAATGCTTAGCATATATTTAAGAGAGACCAAACTATTGCCAGAAACAGTTCGAGATACTTGGGTTACATTACAATTAACTGAAATATTGTTTAAAATTAATCATAGAAATATACATTTAATTAATCCATTTTAGTTTTTGAATCTGAACGGAATTTTATAATAGTTATAAAATATTAAAAAAAATGGCTTCTCTGCATGAGTATTATAATTTCTGAAAAAGTAGCTTTATGGGCATGAATAACGAGTGTAATGTAAAGATTTGGCAAAGAAATTCAGATACATGATATTTTTTCTTGTTTAAATGAATTGAGGGTAAAAATACTCATGAGCTTGAATATGAAAATTAACTCACTTAAAAGAAATCAATTAAAAATATATTTTCATAAAATAAATAATAAAACAAAAAAAATTATACATCTAAATGAAATATTCAAAGAAAAATGCATTTATATTGATTGCACAAGACATACATATATTTGAGTTTAAAATCCTGAGAATGGAAAACTTTTCAAACTATTACGATATGGAACCATTTATCTGGAAATCAGTTAACCGGAAAACCAGTTATCCGGAATGGTATTTCTAATAGACTGATTTCAGAATCTTTGCAGAAAAAGGTGTCATATACTGCCAGTTTGACATAGACTTTGCTTGAAACAATTGTATAATTTGATGACAACATCTAGTATTTGAAAAGAAAGCATATTTAGTTCTATTTTAGATGTTTTAATTTTTATGCAGAGGAAACAGAAGAATTTTTGTTCCTAAGGGATTCCCATAAATTACCTTCTTTTAAACTCTGGTTAACTTTTGGTCTTTCTTTTTCTTGCATTGATTTTTAATCCAAGTAATCTAATAATTTAAAATGAGAAATAATGCCACAACCACACATATTCCACAAAACTTATCAAATGGATGATGCTTTAATGCATAACCAGTTAACCGGAAAAACCAGTTATCCGGAATACATCTGACCCCAAGCATTCCGGATAAATGGTTCTGTACTGTATATGTTTATACATTAACAATTGTTTAAAATATTTCAAGATCGAATTTACTAAATTCAAATGTTACTTGTAAGATTGCATTTATTTAAGATCAAACTATGCAGTTTCATTTGAATCTCTTGTTTCAAGGGCCAAATTAAGGCATGGACACACAAGATATCGGCCTAGCGCTCCCTACGTTTGTGGGCTCCTCATCTGTAGACAAAGTTTCAATTGACCTTCAACTTCATAATTTACACTGTTTTATATTGTAATAAAATATTAAAATGTTATGTATATGTCGTAGGCTAATTGAGAAATCCGGCTCTTTGCAAAGAGCCGGGCTAATTGGAGATCCATCTCCCTTTTTCCAATTAGCCTGATATTTTTCAGGCTTATTGCAAAGAGCCTAGAAAGCGTTAGGCTAATTGAAAAATGACCACTTATTATCCGATCAGGGTGATATTTATAGCTCACAGGCTATCAAAGCTTGAGAGCTTATGTGCCCGCCGATTCTGTATGTACGTGTGTACGTACGTATGTAGTCGTAGGCTAATTGAGAAATCCGGCTCTTTGCAAAGAGCCGGGCTAATTGGAGATCCATCTCCCTTTTCCCAATTAGCTTGATATTTTTCAGGCTTATTGCAAAGAGCCTAGAAAGCGTTAGGCTAATTGAAAAATGACCACTTATTATCCGATCAGGGTGATACTTATAGCTCACAGGCTATCAAAGCTTGAGAGCTTATGTGCCTGCCGATTCTGTATGTACGTGTGTACGTACGTACGTATGTACGTAACACGATAACTCTTGATAGAAATATCCGATTTGCTTCAATTTTTTTTTTCTAGGTTCATTCTGATAAGGTGCTTCCCTGATTAGTTTTGGGGTTCATTGGTTAAGGATAAAGGGGGAAAAGGGGGGCAAGTCCTCCCCCCTTATTTTATATAAATGGGTTTTTCATGCAGAAATATTCGATTTGCTCCAAATTTGGTATACCGGTTTATTGTGTTAAGGAGCTTCCCTAATTAGATTTGGAAGCTCATTATTTAAGTATAAAGGGGGGAAAGGGGGCTACCCCCCTTAATTTAGATAAATCGGTTTTTCATGATGAATTATTCGATTTGCTCCAAATTTGGTATACCGGTTTATTAAGTTAAGGAGCACCTTCATTAGATTTGGAGGTTCATTAGTTACATATAAAGGTAGGAAATGGGGGCTATCCCCCCCCCCCCAGTAATTTAGATAAATGAGTTTTTCATGCAGAAATATGCGATTTGCAATAAATTTGGTATACCGGTTAATTATGTTAAGCAGCTTCCCTGATTACATTTGGAAGATCATTATTATGTATAAAGGGGGGAAAGGGGGGCAATTGCCTCTCCCCTTAATTTAGATAAATGTGTTTTTCATGTAGAATTATTCGATTAGCTCAAATTTGGTATACTGGTTTATTATGTTAAGGAGATAGCTTGATTAGATTTGGAGGTTCATTAGTTAAATATAAAGGGAGGAAAGGGGGGGCAGCCCCCACCCCTTAATTTAGGTAAATGGGTTTTCAATGCAAAATTATTCGATTTGCTCCAAATTTGGTATACCGGTTTATTATGTTAAGGAGCCTCCCTGATTAAATTTGGAAGTTCATTAGTTAAGTATAAAGGGAGGAAAGGGGGCTACCCCCCCCCCTTAATTTAGATAAATGGGTTTTTCATGCAGAGTTATTCGATTTGCTCCAAATTTCGTATACCGGTTTATTATGTTAAGGAGCTGCCTTAATTAGATTTGGAGATTTATTGGTTAAGTATAAAGGAGGGACGGGGGCTAGTGTCCCCTCAATTTAGATAAATGGGATTTTCATACAGAATTATTTGATTTGCTTCAAATTTGATATACCAGTTTATTACGATATGGCTTCCTTCATTTGATTTGGAGGTTCATTGGTTAAGTATAAAAGGAGGGAAAGGGGGGGCAATTGCCCTCCCCTTAATTTAGATTAAAGGGTTTTCATACAGAATTATCTGATTTAATTTAATTTTTTTTTCAACCGGATCCGAACTTGAAGGTTCCATTTGAAGTCGACCCAAAAACCGACCACAACAAGGCTTCGGATTGAGTTCAATTAGAACTTTCAGGTTCGGATCGGTTTGCCGGTGGACGGAGATTATTTTGTCTGGCTTGCATCGGGTTATAGTTCTTCGGAATATTTTTGTCGGTTAAGATTTGGTTCGGGACGGGTTTCAGGTTGACTTCGAATGGAATTTTTAGGTCCTAGTAGTGTTGCGTGTCCACGGAAACTAATTTGTCTTGTTCGGATCCGGTTATGGATCTTTGGAAAATTTTTGTCGGTTATCAGATTTTTTTCGGGATTTCGAGTTTTTTTCAAATGGAACTCTCAGGTTCGGGTCGGGTTGCATGTAGACTGAAATTATTTTGTCTTGCTTGGATCGGGGTACGGTCTGTTGTAATTTATTTTTCAGATTTGGGTAGGGTTATGCGTTAATAAACCTAATAAAAAGAAAATTGCAAAGTTAAACTGATGGCATTGAGCTCACAGGCTGTTCACAGTAATTGTATATTATAGTCTTATTTCAAAGAATAATGCCCCTCGAAAAATAAATGAAGGTATTAGTCCCCGTTGCCCCCCCCCCCCCCCACCTTTCTACTTAACCAAAGAACCTCCAAATCTAATCAGGGAAGCTACTTAACATAATAAACTGGTATACCAAATTTGAAGCAAATCAGATAATTCTGCATGAAAAAACCATTTCACTAAGTTAAGGGGGGGGGGGGTATTAGTTCCCTCATTTCTCCCTTTATGCTGAACCAATGAACTTTCAAATCTAATCAGAAAATCTCCTTATTAGAATGAACCTAAAAAAAAATTAAACTAAATTAGATAATTCTGCATAAAAACACATTTATCTAAATTACGGGGAGGGGCAATTGCCCCCTTTCCCCCCTTTTATACTTAACCAATGAACCTCCAAATCAAATGAAGGAAGCCATATCGTAATAAACTGGTATATCAAATTTGAAGCAAATCGAATAATTCTGTATGAAAAACCCATTTATCTAAATTAAGGGGACACTAGCCCCTGTCCCTCCTTTATACTTAACCAATAAATCTCCAAATCTAATCAAGGCAGCTCCTTAACATAATAAACCCTTATACGAAATTTGGAGCAAATCGAATAACTCTGCATGAAAAACCCATCTATCTAAATTAAGGGGGGGTCTACTCCCCCCCCCCGTTTCCTCACTTTATACTTAACTAATGAACCTCCAAATCTAATCAGGGAAGCTCCTTAACATAATAAACCGGTATACCAAATTTGGAGCAAATCGAATAATTTTACATTAAAAACCCATTCACCTAAATTAAGGGGGGGGGGCTACCCCCCTTTCCTCTCTTTATACTTAACTAATGAACCTCCAAATCTAATCAAGCCATCTCCTTAACATAATAAACCATTATACCAAATTTGAACTAATCGAATAATTCTACATGAAAAACGCATTTATCTAAATTAAGGGGAGAGGCAATTGCCCCCCTTTCCCCCCTTTATACATAATAATGATCTTCCAAATGTAATCAGGGAAGCTGCTTAACATAATTAACCGGTATACCAAATTTATAGCAAATCGCATATTTCTGCATGAAAAACACATTTATCTAAATTACGGAGGGGGGGATAGCCCCCCCCTTTCCTCTCTTTATATGTAATTAATGAACCTCCAAATCTAATCAAGGCAGCTCCTTAACACAATAAACCGGTATACTAAATTTTTGCCAAATCGAATAATTCATTATGAAAAATCGATTTATCTAAATTAAGGGGGGTAGCCCCCTTTCCCCCCTTTATACTTAAATAATGAGCTTCCAAATGTAATCAGGGAAGCTCCTTAACACAATAAACCGGTATACCAAATTTGGAGCAAATCGAATATTTCTGCATGAAAAACCCATTTATATAAATTAAGGGTGGGGACTCGCCCCCCTTTTCCCACTTTATCCTTAACCAATGAACCCCAAAAACTAATCAAGGAAGCACCTTATCAGAATGAACCTAGAAAAAAAAATTTGAAGAAAATCGGATATTTCTGTCAAGAATTATCGCGTTACGTACATACGCACGTACATACAGAATCGGCGGGCACATAAGCTCTCAAGCTTTGATAGTCTGTGAGCTAAAAATATCACCCTGATCGGATAATAAGTGGTCATTTTTCAATTAGCCTAACGCTTTCTAGGCTCTTTGCAATAAGCCTGAAAAATATCAGGCTTATTGGAAAAAGGGAGATGGATTCTCCAATTAGCCCGGCTCTTTGCAAAGAGCCTAGGCTGTTTGCAAAGAGCCGGATTTCTCAATTAGCCTACGACATATACATCTTGAGCTATTATAGACTCCTAACTGAAGACAACCTTTCCTTGATTGCAGGGTTGTAGTTGGTAGCTGCCCGGGTACCCGCCCGAACTGGGTTTTTTTTTATAAAAAACCCATTTAAAAAGCCCGGGTTTTTTTTAAAAATATATTTCTGAAAAGGAACAAATGATGTATTTGTTGTTTATGGTTATTTTGTTTTATTTATTCACTTCTTTGAATCTTAAAAAATATATTTGTATTAATTTACTTGCACTTTTAGATTGGGAAACGTTTTAGCTTTTAATTTAAAACGTATATTTAAGCTTTTCAGTTAGCTTCAAGAGTATTATATTTACTAAACTTATTATATTTATTAAATTATTTTATGTACTTTTTACTGCTGAATCCGAAAATGATGGTTAAAAATGAAGGTCATTTTCAGATTCAGTGCTAAAAAGTACATAAAAATCAATTATCAAAAGTTAAAAAAACCCAGCTATCTCCTCTATTTTATAGTATTTATTTTTTGTTATTTTTTAACTTTGACAATTTATGATTTGCAAAACATCCTGAGATGATGTTTAAAAATTAAGGTAATTCTCTGATTCAGTGCTAAAAAATACATAAAAGTTAAAAACACAACCATCGCAGTCTTGTGTTATTTAATCTAAAGCTTTTTCTTAAACTTCTTGGCAGTAATCTATCTGAAATTTTTTGTGTTATCCTGTAAAATAAGTATGAATGGTAACCACCAAAAATCATAATATTAGATTGTCATCGGATTTACGTCAGTATACATGTAAAATTTAATTTCGATCGGATATTTGAAAGTGAGTTAAATTTCGAGTACAAATTTCGAACTGGGAAAACATACATACGATCATTGAAGTTAAATAAAACATAATATTTGTTAAAAGAAATCGTGAAAAGAAATAGTCTCAAATCCTTACAAAATAAAGCATATGTTAAAATACCATAATTTTAGCCAATCTGAAACTTAATAAAAGTTAACTCTTGAGTTAACTTTTGTTAACTTGAGTTAAAAAAGTACTACAAGTGTTACGATTGAAATCGTAACACTTGTAGTACTTTTTTCAAAGTGCAGATATGCATGAAAAGTTCTTAGAATACTTTAAGCACTTAGGATATGACCCCTCAAAGCATGGCCAAACTCATTTTTGTTCAGATGCAGAAAAGTGGTATAAGTCATGCATTTTTAAAGTTTCATAACTCAGTTAATTTTATTGTTATATGAACGGGACTTTTTTTGTCTGTCTTGTCAGTGTAATAGGAAAATTTTATTAAATATAACTTATAGGACCGAGGACTGTATAAAAACTTAAATTTCGTAATTTTTTAAGAAATGTTTTTATTGACCCAAATTGCTTTTTAAATATTTCTTTGCCTCAAATTAAAACATTTTTGTAATTGGAACTATATGTCTATGACTGACGGTTTAGGAATTTGCCATTGGACACCGTTGAGAGTGGACACCCTGTATATACATAAGAAAAATGTTTGTTGTAAGATATTTTTTATAACATTTGCTAATCTTATGATAATTTCAAAGGAGCAAGTTTTTTTTAAGTTATATTTATATTTTATTATTAAATAATGCACAATTGATAGCTTTGCAATTTAAAATTTGTTTGTTATTTAAATTAAAGGGATCATACCGGGTGTCCCAAAAAGGACTGACTGATTTTAAAATTCAATAACTTGCAAACGGTGACAGATATTTAAAAAATTCTTGCAGGAGGGTTATGCATAAGGTCAAAAGTTTTATTACAGTGATTTTCGATTTTAGTTCGAATTACAAACAATAGATGGCGCTGTAAGCAATAGTCGCTAAATACAGGCTCGATTTCTGGTCCTTTCTCTTGTTTCATGCTGAAAAAGGAGATGGAAATGTATTATCCGGGCCACGAAGTACCAAAAACCGAGCCTAAATTCAGCGTCTATTGATCGCAGCGCCATCTATTGTTTGTAATTCGAACTAAAATGGAAAATCACTGTAAAAAAACTTTTGACCTTGTGCATAACCCTCCTGCAAGAATTTTTTAAATATCTGTCACCGTTTGCAAGTTATTGAATTTTAAAATCAGTCAGTCCTTTTTGGGACACCCGGTATATACATATGTATTTTAAGAACAGAGAAAAATATTGAGATCCTTATTAAGACTATGAAGTAATTCCCATCTATTAGATTATGAAGTGTTCACAAAGATTGTATTTGAGATCAGGATTGCCACTTATTTTGGCAATCAAATTTCTTGTGCTTTCCTAAACAAAAAATTAAATTTTCCCTGAGTAATTCCTCTGAGAATTTTCAAAATTTCAATGGATAAATTTTGCAAAGTACCAAAATTTAGTATCATTTCTTGTTTTTAATATTCATTTTTAAATTCCCTCACTTTTTCCAGTTTTCCCTATACAGTGGCAAACCTGAAGATTTTTATTTGGGAGGAAGGCAGAATCATATTCCACATTTTCGTATTTTAACCCAATTTACCTGGGAAAAATTGCCCATTTAACCCGGGTTTTTAACAAAAAACTGAGCCCCCTAGTACCGAATAAAATTGACTTGATGAATATGTCATAAACTAGCTGACATCCCTCCCCAGTGTTGCCCATGTCCATGATTGATAATAACCTTAAATACAGTATGGAACCATTTATCTGGAAACCAGTTATCCGGAATGATATTTCTTATAGGCTGATTTCAGAATCTTTGCAGAAAAAGGTGTCGCACACTGCCAGTTTGACATAGGCTTTGCTTGAAACAATTGTATAATTTGATGACAACATCTAGTATTTGAAATGAAAACATATTTAGTTGTATTTTAGATGTTTTAATTTTTATGCAGAGGAAACAGAAGAATTTTATTTCCTAAGGGATTCTCATAAATTACCTTATTTTAAACTCTGGTTAACTTTTGATCTTTCTTGCATTGATTTTTAATCCAAGTAATCTAATAATTTAATATCAGAAATAATTCCACAGCCACACATATTCCTCAAAACTTATCAAATGGATACTGCTTTCATGCACAACCAGTTAACCGGAAAAACCAGTTATCCGGAATACATCTGACCCCAAGCATTCCGGATAAATGGTTCTGTACTGTATACCTGAAATTAGCATCAAATGATTTTTTTAAAACGATACTTATGTAGGAGGCCTCACTGACCAGGGCTGTGGAGTCGGAGCCAGGCCCATTTTTGAGCGAAAAAGTCAGAGTAGGATCTGTTAAAATTCCTGGAGTCAGAGTCGTTCATTTTACAAGCAGGGCTGTGGAGTCAGAGTCAGGCTCATTTCTGAGCAAAATGCAGCCCTGCCACTGACTTTGCAGCGTACACTCTCTAATTTGTACAATTTTATATTTTAAAATGAAAATCTATCAAAATCAACCTATAGTTGAGAGCCCCACCTACGACTGAACCTATATCTAGGGTGTCCATTATTGGATTTTGGGTGTTTTGACATATTTCTGTTATTTAAAATTAAATTTTGATTCACATTGGGAAATGAGATTATAAGAATGGTTAAGTACTGTTAATAGATTAATATATATTGAAAAAACTTGAATATTACTCATAACTATTAATAAAAAAAAAATTAAAGAAATTCCTTAAGGCTCCTGTCCCTGCCGGCGATGGCACTCACGAGCTAATGCTAATCCTATGGGGAGGGATTTTTCTAATATCTCGTTTGCATTTCGACATTTTTAAATAATTTTTTTTTTTTTTTGCATTGGATAGCCGAGATCCGTCTCTACATCGCACCTTTTTTACTTTTTCAACTTTGGTTGCAGATATTTTTTAGAATGACACTTTCATTTTCAGAACCTGTTTTGAAAGTGAAAGTAAGTTTATAAAAAATATCTGCGACCAAAATCGAAAAAGTAAAAAAGGTGCAATGTAGAGACAGACCTTGTCTATCCAATGCAAAAAAAAATTATTTAAAAATGTCGAAATGCAAATGAGATATTAGATAAATCCCTCCCCATATGATTAGCATTAGCTCGTGAGTGTCTTCGCCGGCAGGGACAGGAGCCTTAAGGGTGTCCATTAACTGGCACATCTAAATTAGTATAAATTAATATGCATGTATAATTAATATATATAGCTATAATATATAACCAAAATTCATATTTAAAAAAAAAAATGTTGCTATTCGGTCAAATCAAGCTACATATTTCATTTTAATTTAAGCACATGACCAGGATGTGATAGCTGACCCTGGACCAAATGTAGAATCTCCCTTCACAATTAATTAATAATTCACATTAATGGTCACTAACATTCATATAATTTGGATTTGCCTATAAAGAAATAGTATGACCCTGATAATGCATTTAATATAAAATTTATCCCAGATTTGAGAGCTTAATCCATAATTAGGGTAGATGTACCAGTTTTGGCCACATTTAGAGAAAATTTGAAATAGAAATTTTACATTTCTTGATCGATTGAAGCATATTAAATCATAATAACATCATTCTTTAGTAAATTTAATTGTCTTTCTGTTAACTATAATGACTTTCTACAGGATATTTTAGATTGTGAGTAATAACTCATCAAGTAATTTATTCCAATTTGTACCAGTTTTGGCCACCCCTACACCAGTTTTGGCCATCTCTATGCACCAGTTTTGGCCACTCCAATATCATGTAGTTTAACAAACATTTTAATTGATAATAAGTAAAAATAAAGCATTTTTATGCAACATCTATTTTACCACACATATATTTGTTTGCTGTATTAAGATATTTTTGCAAATTCCTTTATGAATTGATAAAAACATCAAATAAAATATACTTATATTGATTTTAACTGAAAATTTCAATTAAAAAACAAAAAATATATTTAAATTTGATTAATAAAAGGGACAACAGTGCCTATAGGACATAAAGATTAACTATTTAATCAATTTTATAATTATTCATGGTTTGTGGCTTGTTTAGAACACTTGAATCTTCATCAAAGCGTTATATTTCTTGAAAGCATTTTCTGATTTTGGTTAGATTTTCATCAAAAAATTATACTTCTTGAAATCATCTTTTGATTTATATTAGCTTGTGCCTTATTTATGTTCCCTGCTTCTTTGCAAGTTATTTTAGGGTGGGATTTTGGAAGCGAATCATACCTACCATTTCATGCCTGGTCTTCCATCTTGAAATGGAGTTTCTATCTTGCCGGCTACAATTTTTTGGACAGAATCTTAAAAGTTCTCCATTTTTTATAGGAAATAGTATTCTGACAATATTTAAAATCCACTTTTCTAATTGATTTTTAACTTCAATTCCTAGTACCTAACTCTACTACTTGAGATTCAACATTATTAGAGAAAAGTGGTTGTCCGTCCTGCAAACTTGTGATGTAAGGCAAGAACGGGTTACTCCAAAACTTTGCTAGCTTATAGTGCTGGCATAACATTTTGAATGGCCTTAATTTTACTTGCTATCTTAGAGCAGTGTTCCCTCTAGGCCATTTTTTTAAGAGCATAGAATGAGAATCTCTTTTAAACTTCGTAAAATGAATCCTGTTCTTTTTAAATAATGTGAAATACATTCTTACTTGTATTTAGATATATCTCTAGTAAAGATTTTCACAATATTTAGTATTTCTAAATCCGTGTGCCTGAAATATTGCAAAAATTATGGAACTTCTTCATTTCTTTAGGAAAATTAAAAGCAATTAAATCATGCTATAATTTTATTGAACTTTTTAATTTATAAGTTGTAAAATCTTTCAAAATTTATGTTTTAGTTTATTTATCATATCTAAACATTACATATCGCCTCCCCTTTTGTTTTATCAATACTAAACACAATACTATAATATTCTTTAGCAATGTCATTCTTTAGTGACTAGCACAATGTCCTTCTTTCTAAAGTGAATTATCTATTGGATAGAGAATAACAAAATCTCTTTTATAAGAACTGCCATTAGCCTTGCTTTTATTATTATGATTATTGAAGCCATTACTATATAAAACAAAATTAAATTGATTTTTCCAGATGTTCTTAAATTTATTAATTGGCTAAAATTCACTCTATAATGAATCACGTGGCCAAAAGTGGTACATAATGTTGTACCCTTTTTGGCCACCCCCATGGCCATAACTGGTACATATAGCAAATTTAATGCACCAGTTTTGGCCACCCCCCATTAAACTGTTAAAATAATTAAATTAAATGTAAAATTGCAGTAGAGAGTTAGCTTACCTCATAAAACCTAATAGCAATTTGTTTCAGAACAAATAGAACATGATAAGTGCCTAATGTTGAAAGATTTTGAAAACTTGTCAGCTAAGCAAAAATCTTAATACAGTAGAAGATCTTTATAACGCAATTCTATATAATGCAATTCTCCGTATAACGCACAACTTCTCAGATGTAAACAATGACTTCTGCAGTTAAAAAGCACCTGCATTCTCATATTGCTACTTTCTAGAGGACTAAATTTGATACATTAGTTCAACGTTATCTTCTAATTTAAGACCTTTTTATTGAAAAAAAATGCTACTATTACAATAAACATTTTTGGAAATGTCTAATCTAAGGGATGGTTGTGTTAGTTATATTTGGATCATGTTTATAAAGTAAATTTAATAATGTCTGACCTATACTATGCAAAAATTTATAATTTGGATAACTCTTGGTAACAAGGAATGCAGTATAAACATATTCTAATGTATTTTGATATGTTTCAGACATATTTGGCCATGTTTGTAAGGTGAATTTAATGACGTGATCCATATAATGCAAAATTCTATATAACGCATAACCTTGCGTTTTTAGGTTTGCGTTATAAAGATCTTCTACTGAACATGTAAACACACACTACAGTTTCAGACATTTATTTTTTTTGCAAGTCATATTTTATCAAAAAATAAACAAATGATATTGTAAATGATAAAAGAGAGTTTGCTTAAAATGTAAGAATGCCTATTATTTGTTAGCATTAATTCACAGGCTAAATATTGGAGAAATTGATCCAATGTGGCCAAAACTGGTGCATCTACCCTACTATACTTCTGATACTTTGTTTATATAGCTATTAAAAGAAAATTGTATAACTTACATTTTTTAATTCCAAACCTTTTCGCTTGAAAAGAATTTTAAAATGCTACAAATATTTAAAATATATAAATATTTATCATTTATTCATAAATATTAAAAAAGAAACATTGTTAACGTTCTAGCAACGCTACATAACAATAAATACTAAGCAGTTTAATATTTAATATTTTACATACAGTCAAATAAATACCTACATAAATAAATTTAAAGAATTTGTGCACATATTTCTAAATAATTAACACCTGGAAACATCTCAAAAACTTTCATGTTTCGTTAGATTTTTTTCTCCCCTTTGAATTCAATGGTTGTCATATAATAATAACAATTAATGAATATAATTGTGACTTCCTACTTTATATTAAATATATTTTTAAATCTAAAACAATAATAGGGTTTAAATTTTTATATAGTTTCATGATTTTCAATTATATGATTGATATTATCAATATCATCTTACCAAATCCGGAGCTCCTTTGATTTAATTGCTCGGCTAATTCAGCAACTTTTTTCCAATTAGCTTCATCTCGATTTCGAGATATTTCATATTCAATTCTACTAGATGCTTTAGGTCTAGATGCCATAATTATAAGACAATATCCAGTTCCTGTTATTATTAAAATTTCCAAACCACTACGAGTATGACCGACGAGTTAGTGATAAACATTTAAAAATTGTTTTCCTTTTTCCCCCATAATGTCCCTTTAAAGACAGTATTTAAAAGATACACCTTTTTCGATTCAAGACATGCGCAGCAATGTCTGTTGGTTGTTACTGAAGGTAGGCATAGGCATAAACACAAAGCGAGGGGCGAGTTCCATATTAATTTTGAAAATGTGAATGAGAATCATGCTTTCTTGTTTGTTGATGCAACTTTGTTGCCCATAAAATACTCACACTTTAATTTAATTTTTTTTTAATTTACTTGGAATCAGAACACGACACTAAAAAAAAAAAAAAAAAAAAAAGAAAAGAAAAGAAAAACCTGCACAAAAGTTTATTTTTTTTGGTTACAAATAAAGTGGCAACACTCTCCGCTTCACAGCATTTTGTCTTGAATATTTGTTTATTTATATAATTTAATTCGTGTGTCGTGTCAAAGAAGTTGCGATTTCAAAATAATATTTTACGATAATGTCTCACCGAAAAAGGAAGTAAGATTTTCTTTTTATTCATTTTTATTATGTTAGGCTTCAGGAATTTTTCCAGTAGCAAAATTAACAAGCTATATTTTATCCAGGCAGTAAAGTAATTGGTATTAAAAAAAAAAAAAAAAAAAAACGATACTTTAACTTATTCATCTTCTCTATTTTAATCTCAGTTTACATCAAAAAAAAAATCCCCGTCTTTCAATATTGTTTGGAGATTGGATTTTAACAAATTTATATTTAATGATCTTTTAAAGAGTTGGTACTCTGTTGTTGCTTTAGTGCATGTGGGTTTAAATTTCATTTTATTGGGATTGTGCAATTACTTTAAAGGGAAGAGCTCCATATCCCGTTCTGTGTTCTTTTTTTTTAATTACTTGAATGCTGCTTGTGGATACGTAATAATTTTCATTACATAGTACTATATTTTTTTTAAGCGATATTTTTCTATTAGAGGTAGGTAATATTATGTAAATATATTTTTTGTGCTTTTTTATATGTTTTAAGATGTATGTAACATTAACCTTTATAATAGAATGTTATATTATAATTTCACATGCATAACAAATAGGGGAGAGGGGGGCACATGTGAACAATTTTTACATTTTTGACTATTTCTCAAAATTGTTATGATCTATTGAACCAAAAGTTGATTTATATGAATATTTAGAATTTGTTTGTTCTTTTGGTGAAACTTTTAGATGCATTTATCAAGAATTTCTAACTTATATCATCATTCTAAAAATTGTCTAAATTTGTACACATGTACCCCGGTGGAGGGGTAGTTGTGAACATAGCTGGGGCACATGTGAACACATGCATAAATAAGACAAAAATAATTTTTTGTGAATAAAAACTGTGATAAAAGCTAATTAGATGCCCTTTTTCTAGATGTGTGAATAAATCAGTAAATGTTTCAACATAGGTACAAGAAATTATTTGTAAAATTGTACACTAATATGCCACTCCTTTTGAGTCACTTTTAATTGTTATCTAACTTCCAGTAAATTAAAACTGTGAAGCAATCCTAAAAACATTGAATATATAGCTCAATGTTTGACAAGGGTAATTAAATTTTAAACTAAAAAAAAAAAAAAAAAAAAAAAAAAAATGCATTCACAGACTTACAAAATACACTTGTGAACTGTTCACATCTGCCATCTGCCCCCATATGTTCTGTTCACAAGTGCCCCATCTACCAACTTAAGACTAACTTATAGAAAAAAGATATTTTTATTTGAAATTAGGAAACAAAAACTTTTTGTAGACTTACCTAATTAATACCAATATAGAATGCAATGCTGATATTCTTCTTTAAAAAATGTCTTGAATGAATTTTTACTTCAATAACTTAGAAGACTTTTTTACTTTACACCTTCTAAAACAAACAAATTACAACAACCAGAAATCAAAATGGCCTATTGTTCTGAAAATTCAGTCAAAAGATGGTACCAGTACTACCATTTATTGTTATTTTTTTTTAATTTTTTTATTTAAAATTAACTGAGTGAAATATGTACTGTTCATATCTGCCCCATGTTCACATGTGCCTCCCTCTCCCCTATATAAAATATGAAATATATATAAGTATATAGGGTAGATGTGCCAGAAATGGATACCAATTGATTCTTTTGGTTCATAAAAAAATAACTAATAAGTATTTAGCTTTAATTATTTTTTTTATAATTCCCCTTTGCATGTTTTATAAAACTGGGTTATCATTGACACTTTTAATCAAACCAATCAGGAAGCAGAAAATAATGTTTCAAAGTTTTGCTGTTTTTCTGTGAAAATCTTAATGAAGAGACTAAGAGCTGGCTTCGTTTAATTAATTTATATATTAGTTATTTTCTTGGAAAATTTGATTGTTTTTATTTGAATAGTTATAGAAAACTTAGAATTTTATATACTAATGGCCATTTACAAAATTTCATTTATTTTTAATGTTTTAAGAGGGGGTGTCCATTATTGAGATGGTTAATTAGTCATTTTCCAGTAATGGACACGCCCCACCAGTGGCTGAGAGGTTCTGCTCTTGAAACTGGTAGACGGGAAGTGCTGGGTTCGATCCCAATCGCGCCCGTCGGCCTAATCGTTCGGAGTTTTCGTGGTTTTCTTCGAACCATGGATTTCCATGCATTAATACAGGTTAGGTTCCCTTAGAAAGACACCCACTAAAGGCACTCCCCCTCGGGCCTATATCCCTAGTGTAGATAATCGGCCGTCACAAAATCAACCAACCAGTAATGGACACACCATGTAGACATTGCTAAAAATAGAATTTCAGTAATGTTTATAGTGCATAAAATATTTTGACTTAACTACAAACCTAAATAATCAAATTTAATTTTTAAATTATACTTACCAAAATGTAGTAACACCAAAACTTTTATAACTAGCTGCTTTTAAGTCATTTTATGTGATTAATAAAATTTCAATATTTTATTCTTTTTTTTTTCTTAAGTATACAACATTGCATATTTTATAATCTGGCAATCAAACCCGCCAGGTAGCAGAAAATATTGTTTAAGAGCACAGTCAAAGAGGGGCTCATGGGGCTTAATCCCTCTCTGTTTAAACAAAAACAAGTTACAGAAGCTATTAAAAATCTATTTTCTGTCTGAATTGTTTTCTTATTTACCTCTGATAGAAAAAAAAAAAAAAGTGTAATATTGATTAAGTTATAGGTAATATTCATGAAACTGTTAAATCTGCTGATCATGGCCTCAAACATCAGTTCTACAGTTTTATTTTGAAATTATTTTATTTAGTATTTAAAATATTCAGCTCACAATATCATTTCTTTCATATTTGTAATATTAATTATTATAAATGATATATCAAGTAGTCTCTGGAAGATTAATTGTTAAAAATAGTGAGACAAAACTAAACAATAGAAAGGTTATTTTCCAAGTTTGATCTCATCCATATTAAACTATGAAATTGTCTTGTCTTAATACACCTGTAATCCTTATTAGAGTTCTAAATAAAATTCCTTTAAAAAATTTTGGGCAGTGTCCTAGAACAAGTGAGATACCTGGCTTAGAGATTTTTATGACAAGTGGCAAATATAATATATGCTAAAAAATGGCAACCTGAAAAGTTTTCACTTTTTTTGGTACTTTTCAGTTAGCCGAACGCCAGTATTATATATATATAACACTGGTGCCCAGCTAACCAAAAAGTACCACGAAATTCTTTCCACTCACATTGCTTGTGTTGCGGCTTTATTACTTAGACAGTTCCAATGATAAATTCATTCACAAAGTAAACATTGAATGCAAAAAAGTCTGATTTTTTAGCGACTTACTAATAAAATCATTCCATCATGTTGATTTTATTCCCTTCTCCGGCAAATTAAAAAAATTTGTAAAAGGATTCTTCTAGCCCAATACATTAAAATTCCTTTATTCGCAATCTTAAAAATGCACAAATTTGTCAATAACTTTGTTTTTAAATTTGTCAATAACTCCGTTTTTAAATTTGTCAATAACTCCTGCTTTAAATATTAATAACTCCAGCTTTAATTGTCAATAACTCTGGCTTTATTTGTCAATAATTCCGGCTTTAAATGTCAATGACTCTGTTTTTAATATTAATTCTAACCAGGGTTGGAAAAAAACCGGGTTTTTTTTGTAAAAAACCAAAAAAAACGGTTTATTTGGTTTAAACCGGGTTTTTTTTTTTTAAATATAATTTCCTATTGCATACAGATGCATATCTGTTGATAAAATAAACATTTTTAGATATTATATAAGTAATGTAACTTTTGAAAATATTCAAATTAAATAATTACAGTCAATTATATAGAAAATTGAAATAATTTCTAATTTAAACATTATTAGTAACAGCTATGTCTTATGTTCAAAGTAAACTGCTCTACACAGTGAAACATTGATACCTTGAAAATCGTATGAAGAATCCTTTGATTAATAATATAATAATCAATAAACATTTGATGCAGTTTCATAAATATAATATATTATTCTATGGTTGTTATTTTTTTAATATCCAAATACGTCTGTTTATTTTGTTTTCTGAGTGATAACTCCAAGTGTCCAAGTCAACATTTTTGGCCATTAGATTCAGCAACTAACAGAAAAGATTGATTGGTATTATTGATATGCTATAACTAGCACTCAATTTTTACAAGCTGTGTTATTCAATTTGATATCTTAAGTTACTCTTTTAAATTCTTTAAGGATAATCTAGCCAATCCAGAAAATTTTCTATTACAGCCTAACCAAAATCTTAAAGATCATTGTATTTTGTTAGTAACTGCAGTAAATAATCTGCATTTTTTAAATGAAGATATTTTATGCTAAATATTGAATATTACTTATCTATTTTATCTTTTCTAATTTCACATGTTTTAAGAAAAATCTTCAGGGTACCAGATATGTTCATCAGCACATGCTAATTTTCATTTTACATGCATAGAAACATGGCCTAGGCTCATTATGTCTCATGTTGACTGCTGAGATGAAGTGTTAAAGGTAGAAATTACTTCTATCTATAATTTAAAACAATTGAATTACAAAAAAGAGAAAATATTATATTAGATTTTTTCTTAAAAAACCAAAGGGTTTTTTTGACAAAAAAACCAATTGGTTTAAATCGTGGTTTAAACCATGGTTAAAACCACTTGGTTTAAACCGTGCCAACCCTGATTCTAACACAATACATTAAAATTTGTTTATTCTAGGGATGCACCAAATAATGATTTTGGCCGAATACCGAGTATTCAGCCTACAGGCGAACTAAATACCGAATATTCGGCCTGCCAAATAGTAACTATTCGGCTTGTCAAATACTTTTATATTTCAAAGTTTAAAGGAATTAAATTTTAAAACAATTTTGCATAGGTAATATTTAAAACAGAAACTTTTATTCTAATGAACGAGAGCTTTTTTCAAGTAAAACTTTATGCTGAAGAAAATCTGCTTTGACTTACTTAAGAAGAGGATAGTTATGAAACTTTTATAATTAATAAAATTTTTAAATTCCATGGCTTCTTCTGAGAATTAAAACAAATGAATAAAATTTTCCTAAATTCTAAAACAAACATTTTAAAATCAAAGAGACATTCTGAAAAAATTGGAAGAAATATTGTACAGGATCATATATTATTTGTTTATCAGGAAGAGACTAAAGTAAAAGTAAACTTATAATACAATCTATTCAAATTTTATGTGGTGGCAACTTAGCAAGAATAACTGTTCTACTCCCTTTCATTAAGCAATGAAGTTTTTAAATGCATCCTAGATTGGTGTCTGGAGTGGGCAATCATTTTCAGAGATTGTAAATGTTGTTCTTAAAGTCTTAGCAAGAAAGAGATTATTTACTGGACAATGTTCAGGAACTTGCATTTGTACATAATTAATTCCTATGAAAATCCTCGTGATTGGTTTATTTTCTTAAATAATGCTTAACAAACAGCAAATAAATAATGTAAAAACATTATCTTGTATTTAAATATAATTGTGTTTCTATTATTCTGAATATCTTTATAAGTTGACTGTTAACATAGAAGTTGTATAAGGTTTTTAAAAATGTTTTAGTATTCGGTTTGGTTGAATATTTCGATATTCGGCCAAACCGAGTATTTGGCAGGCCAAATAGTTTGTTATTTGGCCAAGCTGAATATTCGGCATACAGAATAGTTTGATATTCGGTAACATGGCCGAATATCGAATAGTACACTCCCTCTAATCTGCACAGGTTGGGACCAAGGGTTTTGCGGATTATAGAATTTTGTGGATTATAGGTCGTTTCTTTGTTTAATTGTAATATTTGGAATTTATCAACAAATATAGTAACCACATTGTAAATAAATAACACAGGCATAAAAAAACTGCTTTTACCCAGGTAGCACAGCAATATCGGGAACAGCGATTTCGCAATATCGGCCAATATCGGTATACCGATATTGGCCGATATTGCATGGCAAACTTTTTTTCCAATATTGGCCTATATCGGCACCCAATACCGGCCGATATGGGGAAATGCCGGACCGGCCGATATCGGGAAACGCCGGACCGGACGATATTGGTCAAACTGAATTCGGCATTACAAAACGACAAAACTTTTGTTTCTTAATATAGGGAGATATTGATTACCTGTCTTGACATAGTATTGGTAATAAATATCTCTTTATATTAGGGAAAAAAGTTGGCCATTTTATATTGATGAATCCAGGTTTGAAAACATATGCATATAAATATATTTTTTTTAACTATTTCAAATATTTTTTTTTTTTTTTTTTTTTTTTTTGCAGAAATATATATTTGTATATTGTTTAATCATAGCTAAGTTCACTGCCATGATAATGTAAAAAAATATTTAAAAGAAAAATTTTTCATGATTATGTTGAAAGTGGTAACTCTGAAATAACCCAAAAATTTTGGAGAATTTTTTTTCTTTTATTAAAAGGTGTATCTTTTTACGAAAATTAATTATATCTATAATACCAATTTATGGAAATGGTAAAGTTGAAAAGTGTTTATATTGTATTATTTGAATAAAATAACTTTTATTACCATATAAGCAATTTTGATATTTTTTTTAATATAATCAATAAAAATATTAAACATATTAAAATTAAAAAAAATATTTAACTGAAATGATTTATTCTTTTCTGCCTTTACCATAAATATAGATGTTCAAATTTGTTTAACTGTATTGATGTATAAATTTTGCAAGGAAAAACAAAACTAGTAAAAGTTAGTCAAAAACAATTTATGTTAGGGGACACAGTACCCTTTAAACTACTTTTTCAATTTTGAATAATACTGTAATATCTGTAGTGACATTATATTTAATACTATAAAGCAAATTAAATTTCATGTAATTTCAAAAAATCTTGCCTATTTCTATTTAACTAAAATTCAAATTAAAAAAATATATATTTTTTTTAAAAATCCCAACTGATTTTTTAAATATCAATATTTTCGTTTCAAATTTTTTTCCCCACATTCCTTAGATTATACTACATAAAACTGTGCCATGGATTTTTAGATGTATGGGATATTACATTTAATATAAATCTTTTTCTCTTTTGTATAATAAAAAATCAAGGAAATTCAACAAACTCATAATTGAAATTACAGAAATTTCTGAAGCAAAAAATATTCATTTTAAAAAAGTAGTAGGGATTTTTAAAAAGTTAAAAATTATTCAAAAAATTTAAATTTTAGTTAAATAAGCATTTTTGTAAGATTAAATATATATATATATATTTGCATTATAGTATTAAACATAATGCCACCACAGATATTACAATACTATTGAAAACTGAAAAATAGTTTAAAAGGTACTGGGTCCTCATAAGTTACATATGCAAAATTCTACCTTTGTTCTTTTTTCAAACTTAACTTTAATTAATTATTCCTACCCAATTAACTCAGAAGAAAATTTATATTTTATCTGTATGACCAGACCATCATCCTGAATCAGAGTATGAACTTACCGATTCTATAGTGTTGGAAGATGAATACTCTCTCTCTTATGTTCACTCTACATTCTGGGGGTTTCTCTTTTTTTTTTCTTTCCAATGTTCAATGTTCTACGTTGAAACATTAACTTTTTGAAAAACTCATAAGTAAATGCTACTTTCCTCATTAAAAATTCATATGTAAAATTATGTCCGTAATACCAATTTGTGGTTATAGTGAGGTTGAAAAATTGAATATTTAAAAAAATCAATTTATCATAAGCAGATTTCCATATTTTATTTTCACATAATCAATAAACACTTAACCATTATCTAAAAAATAATAATAAAAATAATGTAGATGAAATGATTTTTTTTTATGTCTTTACAATAAACGTTAACATAGTATTTATATGCAGTAGAAGATCTTTATAATGCAAACCAAAGCATGCAACATTTTGCGTTATATAGGTCATTTCACACAACATTAAAACTTACCTTGTAAATATGGCAATATACAAAACAATCGCAGTAGATATTTATATTGCATTCCTTAGGACCAAACGTTGTGCAGGTTAAAAAATTTTTGCATAATATAGATCATTTCACATATTGTTAAATCGCCTATAAAAAGTATCCAAACATGCTGGGACAAAATCATCACATTACTTAATCCCAAAATTTTTACATTTAATAATAGCAATATTTTCATTTTAAAAAAATCTGAATTAAGGAAATAAAGATGAAATAATGTTTTAAATTTAATCCTCTAAAGGGTGTCAATATTTTTGCAATATGGATTACAGGTGCTTCTTAAGTACAAAATTCATTGCTTACATCTCAGAAACTGTGCATTATATAGGATTATAAAGATCTTCTGTATAAATGAAATGTTACTCCCTCTCTCCACCACACCTGAAAAAAAAATTGGTACTTTTTGGTTAGCCAGGTGCCAGTGTTATATTTACATACACATATATGCGCATGCGTGTGTACATATATATGTATGTAAAAATAACACTGGTGCCCGGCTAACCAAAAAATGCAAGCGAAATTTGGTTGAAAACAGTAAATCCACTGTTGTTGTTTTTTTATTCATTTAACCAACTTTATTTTAGTTACTCCTATATTAAAAATTAGTAAAACATTAATTTATATTTTTAGTTTCAAAATTTTTAAATATTCAATTAATTTAAAACAAAATTTACATTTTATCTTTATACTCCCTTCATTCTGAATGAGAGTCTGAGCTATACTACTGGAGGATAAACACTTTGATGGAATTTTTTCATTAAAAAAAAAACAATTGCCAGCAAATATTGAGCAAAATTTATAAGTTTTCATGGCAGTGTAAAATTGAAAGTGCAACTGAAATGACCATTTAAAAGAATAAAAAAGTATGTTACAAACAATGTCATTAAACTAAGCGAGAAAATCTATTCTGGAACTAAAATTTTAATAGTAAGTTTGATATTTCCATTTGTAATGTATTCATATGAAGTAAAAATAAAATCTTTCTATTTTTAATGTACATACGTATATTCAATAAATTTATATTATTTTACATTTTCAAAGAAAGTTTAGCAACAAAATACTCTTATTAGTTTTAAAAAAAAAAAAGAAAAAAAGAAAATTTACAGAAAAATGTTTTTTTCCCCAACATTTGAATCTTTCTAGAAATTATACAAAATACCCTACAAAAAGTAGACTAACATGACATTAAGGCTATCAAAATTCCATTTCAGAATTTACAATACCTACTTAGTTGATGTAAGCAGAAAGAAATTGTGACTGATAGAAGGTAGAAACTTTTTAAAACATATTTCAGGACATCCCCCCCCCCCCTCAAAAAAATTAATAGATAAAAAATACTTAGAAAATATCAGAAATGATAAAAAGGACAAAATAGCTATTTTCTTTATATATTTTCTCTTTTGAGTCGGGGTGGGGGTGGGGGTGGGGTGAAGCTATAAAATACATTTTAGAAATTTAAATTGATAGATTCTCTCAAGTGCACATAAGTAAGGCATTTGAAATAATTAGAAATCTAAAAACTTAGCATTTAAATATCATCATAATTTATATTTCGTTAAAGATTCTAATTTTAGATAGATTTTATAGGAGTCCATTTTTATCAACTGTTTTTCTCTAAGAAACTTTACAAGGTGATTTTAAAAGTTTGTAAATTTATTTTATAAATTGTATTTTATTGAAATATCTTAAACATTGGATACTAGTTTTAAAAATGATAAAACAGAAATTAGAAGTCAATTCTTAGAATTTAAATAAAAACTTACCATGTATAACAAACAAAATTTATTAATCACAAAAAGAATTGAATGTTTTTTTTTTTTTTTTATTTACAAACTATTATTAATCATATTTATTATTTAACAAAAATGTTTTCGACAAATCATCAATTTCTTGTTGACCATCTTCTTCTCATTTGAAAAGTGTTTCCATCCCTGTCGTCAATTCTGCAAGGACCTTTCCAATGCAACTAGAGATAGCAGTGGCTTCTGTTCCTTCAAACTTCATTTCCACACTAGCTAGAAAAGTACAATGAACCAAAATTACAATCCGACCAAGTACTTTAACAATTTATAATTTGCTATAGCTTTTTTTTTTTTTTTCATAAACAAATTTTAAATGGGAGATTTGAATTTATTCACCAAAGTTTCAGCTTGAAAATGAAATATTTTTACTTTTATATTAATACAGTAGACTCCCTCAAATCCGCACAGCTTGGGACCAGAGGTTGTGTGGATTTCTGGTCATTGCTTTCTTTATTTATATTTTTTAAACAATAATTTGAATGTAATAATGCAATCGAAATTATAATGAATGCTTACTTAAGTGAAATACTAAAATAATTAAGTAAAATAATAAATTGAAATAATAAAAATTAAGTTAATTTAAAAAGTAATTAAATTATTAAAAGTAAACATCAAGTAAATAATAATCCATAATAAAGATTATATACATTTTTCTTGAATTATTCAACGAAACTTGCCTCACAAAGGTACACTACTAATTCATATCAAAATCATAAAATAAGAAAGTTTTATTTCAGGTTTAGCCAGACTTAATAACCAAAAAAGCTTGATTAATACATAAATATATTTGGTAAAAAGATTGCAATTACCAATGCCATCAGCAATATCTTGAATTTTTCAGAAATAAATTTATACTATTTCCTTCATGAACAAGCAAGAGTTTAGTCACATTAACAAGAATTAGATATGGAATTATATAAAAATAAAAAAGTCTAATTTTGTCCCTACATCTGAACTGAAAGTTCCATTGTTTACATATTCAGTGATGTGTGGATTTGAAGGAGTCTACTGTATCCAATAGTTAGTGCTAAAATCACACAGTACTCACAACTTATTATTTAATGGTTTTATAAATCAGAAAACAAAATTGCGAACCAACTACTTAACTTACAAACTGCAAACTTACAATATTAAAATTTTACCTCAGTTTTTTTTTTCCTCTTACAAAATTTGAACATAATATTCAAAAATGCATTTTCGAATTAAAGTGAATTTTTAAAACTAAAACTCTTTCCGTAAATAATAAAAGTAAAAATAGTTTCTAAAAGAGTACACTTTTATAAGCATTCAATGTTTATCTTGAGAATCACACCAAATTTCATGACTACAATTTATGTCGTTAAAAAAAAAAAAAATCCGTTACAATGCATTAATTTTACAAAGAGCCCAACTATTGAAAAATCACTGCTCTGATGTATTACTTGATAAATAGCACGAATATGTGAATTTATTTAAAATATAATATTTGTTCTACTTATCTTTTAAAATATAGTAACAGGGGAAAAAATTATTATTTAAACTGTTATACAGGATTTCTAAACTATTTTTTTAACATATAATCATAAATTAATTACTATATGTACTCACGTGTAAATAAACACCAAAATTTTAAAGGAATGAAAATCATTCCATTTTATTATCAGTATTTTGGAATAGTTTTCATTGCCCTATTTTATTGCAGAATTCATATTAATCTTCCTTGATTAAAATTAAATTAAAACCAAGATTACTATCTGTTGTTGTCTATTATTAAATATTGTTATTCAAACGGATGGACATGTTATATCTCTCAAATTTTGGGGTTGACTAATATGAGAGTATATACAGTAATAAATTATAAACAAGGATTTTTTTAAAGAAATATTAAAATTAAATTAATAAAATAAATTATTATTAATAATTAAAAATAATCAATAAAAATTAGGAAACTTAAAAAATAAAAAGCTATATTCTTCATATTTTTTAATTTTTATTGTTCCAAATATTTAACTGTTGGAGTTTCACAGCCCCTAAACATATTTTAATGCAAATGGTTTGGTGCATAATTAACTGCATTGTTTTGTAACTCATAAATAGTTGTAATAATAAAGATTATTTGGAGATTTATCACCTGCGGCTAGGTAAGACAAAAATGCCTTAAAATCAATTTATAAAGAAGTTCTAAAAGTATTAAAATGGCATATTGTCATTAGAAATACACAGACAAAATTTTTATAATTCTAGAATATCAAGAAAAGAGTGAAAAATCAATTACAAAATTCCTTCTTTACATATAAAAACCAAGCTAAATAAAAGAGTGTAAAAATACAACATTGACTGCAATATAGAGACCCATGGTATGTGCGTTAACACTCAATCTTACACCATTTTTGAGGGCATCTCCGGCAGACAGCATAGAGGCAGAAGCCCCTCTGTCCCTATGGGCCCACACAAACCAGGAAATATATGTATGAATGATTAAAAAACTGACATGTTTCAATATAATACAGTAGACTCCTTCAAATCCACACAGCTTGAGAACAGAAGTTGTGCGGATTTCTGGCCATTGCTTTGTTTACATTTTTTAAACAGTAATTTTAATGCAGTAATGCAATCAAAATTATAATGAATGATTGTGATATTGTAAAATATTAAAATAAGTAAAGTAATAAACTAAAAGGATAAAAAGTAAACTAATTTAAAAACTGATTAAAGTATTAAAAGTAAAGTTCAAGTAAATAATTAATAATGCATATTTGAATATGCACAAAAAAAAAATGAGATCATTTTTCTTCAATTATTCAATTTGAGGGAGTCTACTGTATTAACAAACTTTATACACAAAAAGCATCTTATACACTTTTAATTTTTCAATATCAGTTGACAAATTTTTTCTTCTTGTAATTATTACTTAATAACTAAAATTGGAGGTTGCATAAGAAAAAAATTTCTCACACTTGAATTAGGATATCTGAAATATTTATTCCAAATTCTGATAAAAAGGACCCCAAGGTTATATAAATTGATCACAACTTTAATTGTACTTGTGCCATTTAAGTAAGTAAATCGTTTCAGTTACGTACAATAAAATAAGAAAATCCCGTTTTAATATAAATAATTATTTCAAGAATAAAGTAAACAGACAATTTTAATATATAAACAATGGAAAAGTGTTTTGGTGTTACTTAAACGGTTAAATAATATACTGACTCAAACACTATACCAAAAGTTCATATGCATTGTTTACAATCATTAGTGACGAAAATCTTTAAAGGTAATATACATTCCGAGACAAGTATAAATATGATATGAACAGAAAATACACACTACACAAGAATATGGATAACTAATCAAGTAATAATACCAATGTGAACAGAAAACAATATTTAAAAAACAAGTTTGAATATATGAAATGCGTCTGATTATATGTATTCAATAAACAAACATTATATGAAATATAAAGAGCACTTACCCGTTTCACATAAAGATGTGACTTTCGGATTTCAAGAATGACACACCTCACTTTTCCATACTACCATCACTATAAATATTTTTGTTTTTAATCTGCAACAGCCATGAAGGTAGAGTAGATATACGGAAGAAAGCGAGAAAATAGAGCGGCCATGTTGGGTACTTGTCTTGTATTTGATTGGTTGGCTGGCTGGCACATCCTTGTGCATCATTGCTCCCGATATAACCCGATATCGGGCAATATTGGTCAATGTGAGTTTTTCTACATGGATTTACAGAACTTAAAATGTTATTATAATTGTTTCCTGTTTTCCACCTTCCCACAAAAAGTACAATATGTGAATAAAAAATTTAAATATTCATGATTCCAGAAGTTTTAATGTCACAAATCCAACATCGGACAACATCGATCAATACTGGCCAATGTCGGTAAACATGACCGGTCTTTGCCGATGCACACCAAGATTGGCCGATATTGGGCAGTGTCGGGCCGATATTGCTGTGCTACCTGGGTATATATTAAAAAAATAACACATGCGTAAACAAAATTGCAAAAAAATTATAAAATTAAAAATATTTATAAAAAAATTAAAAATTGTAAAATAAAAATAAACAATTACTATAGGATGGTTGGGTGGGTAGATGTTAGAGTACGGAGGAGGGTGGTGTTGTCTGGATAATACGCAATGGTTAATTTATATATATAATAAAAAAAAAATGGGGCTTTTGTATTATAACTACATTTCTAATACGTATTTTATATGGATGTTGATTTGATGTTTTATATGTAATTGATTTTTCCTCTTTTTTTTTTTTATTTCATATTAAATTTAACTTATTTAATCAAATTCAATATTAACTTATTTTTAATTTAGTCTACTCAGGACAATGTCATATAAATTAATAATAGTATATACCAACTTTTTAGTGATTATTATGCATATTGGTTTATTTGATTAACTAATGTTATACTGTAATGTATTAAAATTGGGTAAATAGTTTTTATTATTATTATTCCTCTATACTATTTAATAGTGTTTTATTTTCAACATTGTATTCCATGATTAATTATCGGTTTATATGTTTGATTGGCACAATCATATATATATATTTTTTTTTTTTTAGCTTTTTTATGACTAATATAAGGATAATTCACACACTATATATGTGATCTTTAGGCTATTTGGAATTTTAGTATCTGACAATCTTATATAAACATCCATTTTTATTTATTTATTTTATTATTTAATTATTTATTTATTTTTTTTTCTTTCCTGTTCATTTTTTATATGTAAAGCTAAATATTACGACTATTATATTTTTATAATATATAATTTATTTTTTTTATTTTATAGCATATAGCCTATATTCTATATATTATCAAGTTAAAAAAGTTTTTTAATTTCTCAGTGTAGATTTAATGGTATGGTAATAGAATATATTGTATTAACATTTAATTTATTTAACAAAATTTCTGAATAATGAAATACAGTATGGTATTGTTTATATTAGGATGTGTGTAGGAATGCAGTTGATATATTTTAATTCATTAGCATGTATTAGGTTCTACTTACTGTGACATTTGTATAAAATAATAATAGATGGCAGTACCATAAATTTTGTATTTTTAAATAGCCTCTTTAAAGTCATAATTTTAATTTTTTACACTAGGTGGTAATTAAAGCTGAATATTGGCAATGTTGTAAAATTGTTATTATACAATTTAAAATTGTTTTTAGGTATTATAAATAATGTAATTATTTTTAATTTATATTATATTAATTGCATTTATCACAATATTTCAACATGAATTAACTGACTCCATAGCTTTTAATTTCTGTGTTAACTTAACTGTTTTATTCACCTTGATCTTATCATGCTTTTTGGATTCCATGTGCAGGAATATATTTTGAATATCTACTGGGACGGTATGTTTTGTGGGATTTCTATTGCTATAAATTAGATATTTAATGAGTTGTAGTTTTTCCATTTCATGCCATTTGATAATGTTTTGTATTCATCTTGAAACTATTATTTTGATTCTATTGGTTGTTTGAGTACAGGGGGAAAAAAATTTTCAGCTTATAGCTTTTTTCCCACAGAAAACAACCGATTTGCTTATATCATTGAATTCTGTACTCTTGAAAACGTAATTCAATGTATAAGTTTTTCAATTTTTTCGGAATCCATTTTCTTCTTTTTTTCTTCCATGTTAATTCTTGTAATTAAGTATACAGTACTTTATTTTACACATGCAGTTCTATATTGTTGGTTTATGGCGTGTAGTCAATCATTCACAATATTGCAGTTTTTGATGATGGTCGGTGATGTTTATTTAATGGTTATATATATATACATATATAAACTATACCCAATATTAGAAATACATTTAAATAATATAATAATGCACAATTAATAGAAACATTTCTACTTATTTTTAGATCTCAAACTTCGCAGTGATAATCAGCGATATCGCCGTAATTGAAAAATCCTGGGTCCCCGGGACCCAGAATTTCCAAAAATCTCGGTCCCTTTTTTACAAAAGCGGGTCCCCGTCAATAATTATCAATATAATTTGCACTATTGATTGCACTTTAGCATACATTTTTGTGTGATGTTGATATAATGGAAAAGTACTGAATTTTGTGTTAATTTTCAGATAAAAAATGTGTTAATTAGATTAGGGGAATGAGAATTCAATATTAATCTTAGCTATATATTTCAATATCCACGTAAATTTCCTGAAGTTTTATCATAAGTAACAATGCAATTCACTAATTATTGCAACCAAGTATATTTTCCAAACAATTGTGTAAAATTTGGGGAAAATACAGTGGGTAATAAACACTATATAGGCAAAAAATCACAAGGCACTTTCTCAATTTTTTTTTTCATTTATTGGTATAATATTGAAATACATTTGCACATGAATTTTCATTTTTAACGAGAGAAGTTGCATTTAATTATCTTACCAAGGATTTGTTTGGATTTTTTTTTCACACAATCATGTTTTTGCGAAATTGTGAACTTGTAAAAAACTGTGAATGTGAAATGTAAAAAATGTAACCAGAATTTTGTAAATTAGAAATTATCATATTTAAGTTCTTATTTAGACATTATTGAGGTGGTCTTTTGTACATATAAACAGCTAGACAACAGATTCATTGGTTATTGCAGCTATTATACAACAGGTTTTTTTTTTAATTCTAAAATCATTACATTTCTGAAGGATTTAAATTGGAGATTGTAAAAACATTCTGAAATGTCTATTTTTAAGAGAAAGAATTTTGTTAAAGGTCATATGTTTTAAGGAGAAAAAACTGTGAAGGATCCTTTTAGAGACTCAAGTTCTTTCTAAAGAGACCCCTGCTTACAGATAAGATTTTCCATGTTAAGGTTTTCATGAGGGACACTAAACATGAAAAAAATATAAAATAAAAGTAACAGAATGTAGCAATTATAAAATTTTGACTACGTTATTTTACAAATAAAATTTCAATTTTTCCAATTTTGTGAAATTTTGGATTTCCATAAAGCAGGACTTAATAAATCTAAATCCATCAAAAAAATTGTAAGTTGCAATTCATAAATTTTTCTAATATTACTTTCATAATTCATATCATAAAATTATAAAAACTGCAAATTCAACGTATTTATGTTTGGGTATTTTAGTATTATGGCTGCACAAAAAATTAGCACATTAGGAGTATAATTTCTGGAGATATTTATAAAAATATGAAAAATGTAATTTAACATTAGATGCACTAAACTTTGAATGTTTATAATTCAAAAACTTATCATTCAAATGACTTGAAATTTGGTGTCTAGGCATAGTTTGAACTGAAGATTAGAAACATCTTGTTAAAATTGGGTATTCCCATTGAAAAAAAAAATAAAGTTTGCATTTGTTTTAATATATTACACAGTAAGATATTACACAGTAAAATAATAAAATAAAACTCAATTTAAACTACGTGAATGAAATTACTCTTAGCATTGCTGTAAGCATTTCATTTTTTTAATAAAAACGTCACCACATGAACTCTATGAGATAGGGTTGTAAATAATGACCAATAGTGCCATACTGTCTTTTATTATGCCATTTTGCTATGTCCCATAAGCTCTCAATAGATTGGGTATGGCATCCAATGTTAAGGTTAAAAAAAAAAATGTGATTTAGTGTGAAATGTTAGTAGCTGACATCTTGCAACAAAACTTTATGCATAATTCCATAGACCTTAAATAATTTTATCACAGCTTTCTCATCAGGTAACTGCCAAATGCAAAAATCCATCTTATTATTAGCAAAAAATATAAATTATAACTTAATAAAAATATTGTTGATTCAAAAAATGGCCAATTAACATCTTTTGCATGATTACGATTAAATAATTTATAAAAGATTCATATTCAACACATAGAAAGTCACAATGGGTGGCACAGTTTGCAATTAAAAAAAAAAAAAAAAAAAACCTTTTCACGGTCAGGGGTGCAATCAATATAATTTGCACTCTTTTTTGCGATCCTTTGACAAAAATCGGTTTTTTTCCACGATCTTTTGACGAAATTACGCATACCGCGGGACGCGTAAGAGCTACTTTTTTGCATCCCGGCTCCGATTTTTCACATAATTTACACGCTATAGCGTGCCCGCGGCATCGCTGGATAATGGTTCACTTTATAGCTTTTAATTTATACTCCGTAATCCTATCTTGAAGCCTTTTACAAGAGTCAAGATTTTTTGATAAATAACAAAAGTTTGTTTTTCTAAAAGATTAAGACATTTATCCAAAAGAGCTAACCCCTCTTTGAAATTAATTTGACCTTTTATATAGCCAACAAATGTGTTCAGAATATAGCAGTCTAATAGTTATTGCAAATGAAAATCAAATTTCAAATTAATAGCTTAAAATGCGCACAGAAGCGTTTTAAGCAATTAATTAATTAGCGCCTTTTAAGCAATTAATTTGAAATTTGATTTTCATTTGAAATATTGTATGCAAGGCGAATGTTTCTCTCTGGAAAAATTTCCAAGTATTAATATAGTCTAATAGTTATTTATAAGATACACAGAATATTTCTTTCTAACTAATGCAGAAATGCATTAAAAAATTTTAGTGCATTTAAAATTAATTAAAATTTTTTAATAAATTCATCAGATTAGTCAATATTTATTACAGTCAAAATGTGAGTTATCTTGCTTAAAAAAAGATTTTAACTCTTTGTTTACATCTGAAATATAGTGCGGATTATAGGCGTTTGCGGATTATAGAGTTGTGGATTAGAGGGAGTGGACTGTAGATACCGAATATTCAGTGCATCCCAACTTTATTCGTTATCTTTAAAAATGCACAAATTTGACACAGAGATCTCTAGACTTATCAAATAAAAAAAATAAAAATTCATTTACTTTTATTTCTCATATATTGCCCATACTTAAAATAGTGTGCTTATGAAGGTGTGTTTTAAAAAATAGAAAAAAGACCCTGAAATACACTACTGTCGAACACGTCAAATGAAATTTAATCCCTCTAATCTTCATCACAAACAGCATAATAAAAAACACCTCAACTCAACAAAATACCCATTTCAAGAAACCCAGCAATCTGAAAAAAAAAATTAAAGTAGGCGTAGCTACAACGTACGAAACAGAGTGGTATAGCAAGAAGTTATTTATCGTCTCGCCAAGTGTCTCACTTGTTTTAGGATTCACAGACCTGCCAACTGCTATGAAAAAATCTTAGTTGCTACGATTTGGACCTATAAACTACGATGCTATGAAAATCGGTCTTAAACTACGATTTTTTGCAAAAAACACAAAAGCATTTTTTGTTTCTAGTTGCGATTTTTATCCCATGCAGCATATTTTTCAGGAGTGATTCGGTTCCAAAATTTCCAAGTATTCATTTCCGAAAGTTTTAAAAAATTGGCCATTAGTCCAAAAATTCAGACATTAAAAAGTGCTCATGAGAAGAAAAAAATTCTCATCTGCAAAAAAAAAAAACTTCTTAACATAAAACACTCTGATCGTGTTTTTGTAAATATTTATACTGGAATTCCCTTCCTTAGAAACAAGGGTGCCATTTTAAGAATTCTGGAGGGGGTTCCTTGAGGGACAGGGTTTGAAGTAGTGTGCAAAATCACACGATTTGAGATAAACTATCGCAAATTTCGACAAAGGGCCGTGTAAAAAAAAAAAAAAAATCAATTTCGTCAATTGGTCGCAGAAGAAAATAAATTTAGTTAAAGGATCGTAGTAAAATCATGAATTTTGTCAAAATATCCCAGAAAGAAAACGCGAATTTCGTCAAAAAATCAGTAAGATAATGCAAATTTCATCAGAAGATTAGTAAGAAAATGCAAATTTCACCGAAAGATCGCAGAAAGAAAACACTAATTTGATAAGAGTAAATACCTTATTTCCTGTCTTGACACTGTCCAGATATATATCTCCTCTGCATTCCTTTATATTTATTTAACACTGCATATTTCCTTTATATTTATTTAACACTTAAAGTATTTCTTTTATTAAAATATATTTCCTTTATTAAAATATATTTCCTTTATTAAATTATTTCTTTTATTAACAATATATAAAGTCATTTCACTTACCTTTTATTCATTCCTGTTATTCTATCTTTAATTCCTTTTTACGATGTTTATCTTTCTTTGCCGTCCATATTCACGTTTTCCAGTTGTCTGCTTCCATGCAAACATGAGCACGTATTTCGTTTGAATGATGATCATAGATTAGTTTTTCGATCGCCGCCAGATGGCGTCGCTCGTTTGAGTTTACGACACATCGGCTCTGCGTTCTTTCATCATGATGATCTCATTCTGGAACTGTCTGCAGTTGCTCCTTGCATTGCGTAATGAGGTGTTATTTGAACACCCGGCTGATATAAATTGAAATACGTTTCTTTCCTTCTTCGCCTGTCTGCACTCGTTGCTTTCTTTTCCTGTGTTTGTCTACGTGTTTCGTCTCGTCCTTTTTACTAACAGTGTTGGTTTTCCACGACATTTTAATAGTGCTATTATGGCTGGAGATGTCTTCTTGAAGTGCTGTGTGCTTTTAATAAGTTGATGTTTTTACTTACTTCCTACTTCATCGTTCGTCGGCCATTTTATAAGTTGTTTGTTATGAGTTCGATAGTATTGGACTTCGACTCTGCTCTTTAAAGGTGGACTCTGCGTACATCGTGTTTAAATGGATACACTGATGTGTGAGTCAAGATGGCTATTGTTATGATGATGTTCAGAGATATTTTACTCGCTACTTATTATCGGCATCTACATTTTGACGTTTCTCCTAATGGTTATTCACAACGTGTCTTCATCTATAGAGAAGTACTTTTCCTGGAGTTGTTTCGGCACGGATATATGATTGACTGTATTTCGGTTTAATTCATCGGCGTATTAGATGTTTGTGAACAACATGGAACTTTGAGGAGGACCAGTCATTCTGTGATCATTTTCATTTCTTTATTGTTATGAGTTCAGTTTTCTTTTATTGTCAGATGGTTTTCTGGATATATATTTATATTTAATTTGACAGCTTAAATGTATTTATTGAATTTAAAGATTTGATTTATTGTTTGAACTATATTTAAACTTATTTTATATTTTAGTTAATAAATGTTAGTTTGTTTTTAAACTTACTTTGTTTTTAAACTTACTTTGTTTTTATTTCGCCACCATACGTTTCTTTTCTTTTTCATAAACTATTTAATACTTTATTGGGACTATTAGCGTTAGCTTTCATCGTGCTTTTAATTAAACTCTGCTAATTTAATCCTTATTATTAATTTAATGACATCATAATTTAGTCAAAGGGCCGTGGTAAAAAAATGCACAATTCGTCAAAGGATCGCGTAAAAAATGCGAATTTCGTCAAAATTTCATGGTAAAAAGTGCGGATTTCAACAAAGAATCGTGATAGGAAAATGTCAATTACAAGTGTGGAAAACAAATTGTGAATATCCTGAAATGATGGCGGAAAAAAAATCGCGAATTCCATCAAAATTTATTACACTGGGCTAAAAATTGTAACCAGGCTCCTTTTACAAATAAAAAAAAAAAAAAAAAAAAAAAAAAAAAAAGCTGTGAAACAAAAATAAACTCTAAAAAGGGTATAAAAATTTTCAGAGAAAAAAAATTACTATATTTAGTTGAAAGACTGAAACCTTTTACGAATGTCAAAAGATGGCTGTGAAACACGAAAAACCAACCAAACAACCTCCAGATTAATTTAAATTATGTGTGCTACGATTTCTCATTTTCAAAGGTTGACAGGTCTGGATTCAGCCAAATTTTGTGCTATTAAAAATATATATATATAAATTAAAGTATAATACTAAGTACAAACCAGGATCTGGTTAAAACCATCCCTAATTAAAACCAGTATAACCCTGGTGAAAGTTGCTATTTTCAATCAAGTAACGATTTTAAATTGTCCACAGACACATATTATATATTCTACATGAAGTTAAAATCTTCAAATTTTTGCATAGTTCCTACATTTGAAAATTTATTTTCTTTTTATTTTTTAGGTATGAAAAAGGGGCTGGTGTTGATAAAGAAAGGGTATGATGATTTTATGTTATATTGAATGATTTATTTATGTATAGATTAGTGATGTAACAAATAGTGACTTGGCCAAATACCGAATATTCGGTATTATATTTTATTATTTGTACGTTTAAAAATTTAATGGCTTGATGTATTTTTTAAACACCTTGATGCTAATAATAAAACATGACTTTTGCTAAATCTAAATTATTAATAGCATAACTTTATTTTAATTTATGTACATTTCAGCTAAAACTGGATCTCATTATTACCACTATTTAAATATATACTTTTATTTTTTATTCAGTAAAAAAAATCAAGATTTTGTATTTATGTATATGTATGTAATGTACAGTCGTCGAAAAAAAAAGTAAACACATCTTACTAACTCTGCAAAAAATTATCATAGAAGAAAGTTACTGGTACCACACAATTGGTAATAAAGTCTACTTTTAAATGGATGTATATAAAATTTGCTTAGGGGGCCATCTACATATTAAAACGAACCATAACTTTGTTTTTTTCAATAGCAGTACACAATTCTAACAGCATAAATGAACTCTACACCCTTCAATTAGCCTTAAAAAAATTTTTTTTTGCAATTCATGCTATAAGTTTTCGAGAAATTATTTTAAAATTAGCATATTTTATGGTCTGTGTCCAAATTGAATTCTGTATCCAAAAATTACTTTAACTTTCGGAACCGGTTCTGAAAGCAAAAGGATTTAAAAAAAAAAAAAAATCTGAAATTGAAATAAAAAAAGTAAAAACTAGTCCAGATGTAGATCGTCCTCAGCTATCCTGTGCAAAAAAATTATTCAAAAATATCAAAATTTAAGCGAGATATTTGAAAATAACTTCCCCATAGGATTAACATTATCATCCGGGTCTTTTTGAGTGACTAGTGTGGCCTCTTAAGCGCCACTCAAGCAGTCATTGAAGACTGCTAGATTACTGGGTAGCATAAGAAATTTAAAAATATCTAGTCACTTCTAGAGATGTAAATTTTCTGGAAAATTTGAAATGGTGGAAAAAAAACCATTTTTTTCCCAGTTTTTTTCCTGGAAAAATTGATTTCCTATAAATGTTTCTCAAAAATAAGCTATATTTTCTTAAAAAGTATACAATAATAAACTTTTTCAATATTTATGCACACTAAAAAAAATTATTTTCCCTTTACATGTGAATATGTTATTAAAAAAGAGAGAGAGAGAGAGAAAGTCAGCTTTAAAAGTTTTTCCTTTCAGTCTCGGAATTCTGACAGTAGCTTTTCTTGCTTAATTTAACACCAGTGTTTGTAACATATCATGGGTCTGTTGAAATGATTTTACTTACCCATCATACGTAGTATAGAATAAGTCTTGTAATCGTTTTAAAAATCTAAAAAAAAAAATTTGACGGATTTACACGTTTCAAACACTGGAGATTCCGAAAAACATATTTTTAGAAAAAAAAATTTGTCCGTCTGTCTGTATGTGTGTGTGTCTGCAAACACTCTATCTCCCGAACAAATTGAGATAGAGACTTGAAATTCGGTGTGTACTTAGGGAGTAATAATGGGAAGAAGCCTATTGAATATCAGTAACTCGATTAACCGGAACTATTTTTTTTTTCGGACTCTTGAAATATTCGTTCTGATAAAAGGTATACAAAAATTTTCGAAATTGTTTATTTGAAGGAGTGAATATAAAAGACAGGGTTGGTAAAAAACCCGTTTTTTTTTTTTTCAAAAAACCCGGTTTTTTTTTGGTTTAAACCAGGTTTTTTTTTTAATAAGTTTCACTATTACATATACATTCATATTTATTGATAAAAATAAACATTGCTGGATATATAAGTAATATAACTTCATTTAAAAATATTTTAAATTAAATAATTACAATCAATTATGTAGAAAATTGAAATAATTTAATATTTAAACATTTTTTAGTAAAAGCTGTCTTATGTTCCATGAATAAAATGCTCTACATAGAGAAACACTGACACCTTGAAAATCTTAATAAACAATCTTTTAATTACGTAGTACTATAAATAAATATATGATGTAGTTTCATAAATATAATATACTTTCCCATGGCTATTCAAAATAATTTCTTTGAAATATTTGCAATCTGAGATATCTGATTTTTCTGTTCGAACACTGCAGGACAATTATTATCTTTTATTGAAAGTAAAGCTTTTTATAAAGAATTCCTGGAATGATTTGAATTTAGCAGTAGCGTCTTTACACATTTCAAGAAGTTACTGTGTATTGTCATTTGACACTTCTCCTCTGAAACTGCCAGGTAAAAAAAAAAAAAAGAAAAGGCAACAGTAAAATAAACAGAAATACCTATTTACCAGCTTTTTAGACTACTGTAAACATTTATCTTAAAATGGAAAGTAGATTTATAAAAGTTTTCATCCACTAAAACATTTAAACAGCCATCAGACTTAATACACAGGCTTTTTTTTCTGAGCTATGTTATAATACATATTACATTTAAATGTCTAAACTAAAAATTAATAATATATCTTTTTAGGCATTTTTATGAGACTTTTTTCTATTATGTCTCAAGCTCAAGCAAACCTTAATCTTGATTTCCCCCCATTTTTTTGTCAGATCTAAATAGTGGATTCAATTATGCAATAGACGATTTAAATATATCGTATTGTATGTTTTAGTTAAAGTAAACAGGTGCTTTGCTAGCACCCAATTTTGTCACAACAGTGTCCTCTTATTCAACTTCATATCTTGAGGGGTTTTTTTTTTTTCTTTAAGGCTGTTTTCAAATCCGAAAGGGCAACTTTATGACATAAGTTTTAATTTATTTTTGTTCGGAAATGCATGAAACTAGCAGATGATGTTGTTCAGAAACTATGTAATCAAACGGTGTTTTCCGTTTTTGTTTTCTTCCAAACGCAATAGATTTTTCAGAAAATGTTGTCAAAGTGGGCATTTTGAACTGAATTTCTGCGCAAAAGAAGAATAACCATCTTAAGGAAGGTTAAAAACATCTTTGTCACGTGATCAAAATTGCTTACAACTCAATAGGTAATTAATTTATCAAAAATGGAAAACACAGTTCAATTCCAAATACCTTCTATAGTCAAGCCTTCCAGTTTTATATCTGTCTGTTAAAAGTGCTTGTTGAGAAGAACAGTTGAGAACAGCCCTAAAAGATAATCTCCCCAATCAAGAAAATTTTCTTTTACAGCTTGACTGAAATTTTAAAGGTCATTTTATGTTATAATTATAAATAATCTACGTTTTCTCAAAGGAAAATATTTTATTCAAAATATTGAATATTTTAAATCTACTTTATCTTTGCTAAATTCACCTGTTAAATTTTCTCTTTAGAGCTTCAAATATGTTCATCAACACATGCAATTTGCATTCTACATGCATACAAATATAACCTAGACTCACTATGTCTCACTGTGACTGCTGGGATGAGACTGTTAAAAGTAAAAATGATTTATATCCAATAATTTCAAAAACTTAAATTACAAAAATGAGAAAACTTTATATTATATTAGATTTTTTCTTAAAAACAAAAACAAAAAACAGTTGGTTAACTAATTGGTTTAAACCGTGCCAACCGTGATGGTAACAGAATAAAATCATAATGCAAAACCCCAATCCCAATGTAGAACTGCAAGAAAAACAAAGGCTTACTAAACCCAATAGCCATACAGCAAAGAAAACTCACAGCGAATCGTTCATTAGCGCACAAAACAAAGAGTAACCTAATCAAGCAATCTAAGTAGTAAAAATGTATTTTTAGCTCAAACCTGCCATTTTGGCTATTTTTAAAAATAAAAGGCTTAAAAAAAAGAAGAAGAAAGAAAACTAACTACTTGTGTTTTTATTCCCAGCTAATTTTAGAAAAATTAGTTAGTCTACCCCGCAGATTTACAGCTTATAAGAAAAGTTTGATTAAAAATGTTTGTCACTTTACAAATTTATTAATTCATCATTTTTCTAAAGCTTTGCTTGTAGCTTCTGGATAACTTGGATTTTGCATTTTTCAATAATGTGTAAAATAAATGCAAACATGAGGGGAAAAGAGAAAAAAACCAGATGAAAAAAAAACAGCATGTTTTTTTTTTAAAACCATTTGGTTTAAACCAACGTGGTTTAAACCAAACAACCCTGATAAAAGACAATAAAAAAACATAAATTTTGCATCATGAATGAACTCGATTGGATAATTAGTTGCCGAGATATTTGTAATTCTATTTTTCATGACCCTGTATTTCATTCAAATTTCAATTCAAAGATATATTTTAATTGGAAATGAGATGCTTAATCCAACGCAGTAAACTGTTAGTTAATAGGATTATAATTTTTCGAGTTATAAGGATGTTTCTTTTACGCAATTCAGTACTACTCGATTATCCTGCCGACCAAAAAACTATCGCCAAACTATAAGATTAAATGCCAAAAATGGCTTATCGTAAATGTCAAGCATTTAATGCATCTCTATACCTATAAGGGGGTTTACCATAGGGGGGACCCTGTTCTGTCGCCAAACACCGCCAAGTTTGTTGCTAACTTGGCGGTATATCGCCAAATTTTGCAGTCAAAATGAGTCACCAAAAATGACGCCAAATTGGCATTATCTCTAATATTTCGCCAAATTCCCATAGACTTCCATTGTAAACCAATAGCGTTTACTTGCTTACAGAAAATCAAGAAATTGAGATATTTTAATGCAACAAAAAGTAATATTAGCTTAAGAAATATATTAATTATATTTATGGAAGTCCAAATAAATTAAATTATGAATAAAAGTAACATGGTACAATGCTTAGCAAATATCACATGTTTTATTTTTATATTATCTATATCCATGATGTGTAAGTATTACGGTGGTCCCCAATGACTAATTTCAGTAGCACTTGTTTAATTATATCAGTAGAACTAATTTAAAAAACAAAAGAAAAATCTTTAGTTTCAACCAATATCACTGTTGTTTTAAACTGTATTGTACATCTCATCTACATAGTACTGGTTTTCAAATACATAAAGGATGCCAGTGTAAAAGAAATGAATTATAGTAGTTCTGGTATTATTATGAGTACTATTATCATTTTCAAATCTTCCGTTGTTTAAAAATTGGTATTATTTTGCAATATTACTTCTCTCTCTTCCCCCTTACAGTTACAATTTTCATTTCCTGTATATGTAGTTTTGGTACAGCTTTCCAGACTAAACCTAAACAATGTTTTAGTAAGATTGAGATCCTTAATATTGAAAGTGATATTTTTTTTTAAATGAAACATTTAAAACAGGTGGATTTTTCCATATGTTTAAAAGTTGTTTTCAACTAGATTTTTCACAGAGATTTGCTTGCATTTCCTTTGCAAAATTTCTATATATTTATGTTTTTTGAAAGTACATTTAGACAACTCCTAGAATCTATATTCCAAGAAAAGAAAAAAAATGATACATAATTTCAACTGCATGTTATTATCAAAAGAAATTTTTCTAACAATAATGAAAAATTACAGCCATGCGAATACAAATAAATGCATGTTTAAAATTTTACATTCAATTTTCCATCTTACCATTTTCATTTATTGATATAATATTGAAATACATTTGCACATGAATTTTCATTTTTAACGAGAGAAGTTGCATTTAATTATCTTACCAGGGATTTGCTTGGATTTTTTTTTTCACACAATCATGTTTTTGCGAAATTGTGAACTTGTAAAAAACTGTGAATGAAATGTAAAAAATGTAACCAGAAATTATCATATTTAAGTTCTTATTTAGACATTATTGAGATGGTCTTTTGTACATATAAACAGCTAGATAACAGATTCATTGGTTATTGCAGCTATTATACAACAGGTTTTTTTTTTTAATTCTAAAATCATTACATTTGTGAAGGATTTAAATTGGAGATTGTAAAAAAATTCTGAAATGTCTATTTTTAAGAGAAAGAATTTTGTTAAAGGTCATATGTTTTAAGGAGAAAAAACTGTGAAGGATCCTTTAAGAGACTCAAGTTCTTTCTAAAGAGACTCCTGCTTACAGATAAGATTTTCCATGCTAAGGTTTTCATGAGGGACACTAAACATGAAAAAAATATAAAATAAAAGTAACAGAATGTAGCAATTATAAAATTTTGACTATGTTATTTTACAAAAAAAATTTCAATTTTTCCAATTTTGTGAAATTTTGGATTTTTATAAAGCAGGACTTAATAAATCTAAATCCATCAAAAAAATTGTAAGTTGCAATTCATAATTTTTTCTAATATTACTTTCATAATTCATATCATAAAATTATAAAAACTGCAAATTCAACGTATTTATGTTTGGGTATTTTAGTATTATTGCTGCACAAAAAATTAGCACATTAGGAGTATAATTTCAGGAGATATTAATAAAAATATGAAAATGTAATTTAACATTAGATGCACTAAACTTTGAATGTTTATAATTCTAAAACTTATCGTTCAAATGACTTGAAATTTGGTGTCTAGGCATAGTTTGAACTGAAGATTAGAAACATCTTGTTAAAATTGGGTATTCCCATTGAAAAAAATAAAGTTTGCATTCGTTTTAATATGTTGATGGCCCCCTAAGAAAATTTTATATACATCATTTAAAAGTAGACTTTATTACCAATTGTGTGGTACCAGTAACTTTCTTCTACGATAATTTGTTGAGGAGTTAGTAGGGGGTGTTTGCTTTTTTTTTTTCCATGACTGTACATTCCTTTTGTACATTGACATATCACATTGATTTTCTGTAAGTCAGGATGGTAATTATTTCCATTATTAACCCATAAGCACACATGCTGGGATAAATCTCTCCCTAATCACATTTTTTTCTTAAAAAAAAAAGGATAAATTTTTTGAAGACGCTTCTGACCTGCCTTTAACCTATCAAGGTCGAGAAGGGGTGTGTGAAGCAATGTCTTTTTTTTTGTTGTTCTCTTGGAGGGGAGAGATATATCTCTTGGGATTAAATAATTTTGTGTGTGTACAAACGTTTAATTTCAATATGTTCATCTCTTATGGGACAACACATACTAAACTAATTTTAATGAAAGATTAACATAAAAGCTACTTGTATATATTAATGAAAAGGTATTAAATGTAATTAATATCAATTTTGTGAAATAGTTCATCTTTTAAGATGTAAAACAAATTATTTGCATATTTTCTAAAAAGAAAAAAAATGTGATTTTTTCAGAAACTGCTACAAAATCTGAAAATAAATATGAAAAGCTTGATTTTTTTCCCCTAAAAGAAGTAGTACTGATGCATTTTACAATGTAGAGCAGTAGATTTGTTTTTAAAATGCATTTAGCCAAAAATATAATGGGAGACAAAATGGGGTGAGATTTATCCCACACATGTAGTAACTTAATGTAAAGTGGCACGTGTGCTAACATGTTAAAAGGTATTATAGATATTTTATTACTACATTTACTTGCATAATTTTTGCTATTCAGTATATACATTGGTACATACTGATTTTGAAAAATATATTCACACAAAAAGAATTTTGTGCACTGTTCTGTTATACCAGCTCTATTATCGTCAAGTGTAATAGTAGGTGCCAAATGCAATATTTGTAATAAAAAAAAAATAATAACATTGTTGATGCGAAAGTGATCCTTTAAAAAAATTTGCAAACTGCAGGGTGACATAAAAAATCTGGCATCGAAGTCATCTCATCCCCCTTTTTTTTACTCTTCAAACTTACAGCAGAAAGAAAAATCGCAATTGTTTATAAATTTAAAACTTTGAGATCGAAAGCGTCGGATCAGTGAACAGCAAGGTGACTCTATGCTGAATGCAGTTGCCGATAATGTTGATAGCATCTCAGAGGAACGAGGATGAAGAACCGGCAAAAGTGTCACTGAAAATAAAATGCATAAATTTGACTGGAAAATTAATATCTGCTTTTGAGAAACAAGACTGTATTTCCAAATCGATATTCTTCATTTCTATAAAATCAAAGAAAAACTAGTTAAAAAACAGGCGAAAAATTAAGGAAGTAAAATTAACATCGGTGTTTCAGAAATGACACAAGAAACATAACTTCAGTATTTGTTTGAAATTTTTTTTTTTTTTTTTTTTTATGTAGAAAATATCAATATATATACTATTTTTTTTATATTTAATTTTCTATTTTTCTCGTATAAATATCACTTGGCTATGAATTAAATTATGAATAAAGGTACCATTAAGAATATCAGAAGTACTTTTAATATTCTTTCAGAAATCCGGAATTTTCAAAAATCCGGCTTGGTCTAGATCCCGACGATGCCGGATTATTGAGGTTATACTGTATTTTATTATATCAATATAAATATATACTAAAAAAAAAACAGATATTACACAGTAAAATAATAAAATAAAACTCAATTTAAACTACGTGAATGAAATTACTCTTAGCATTGCTGTAAGCATTTCATTTTTTAAATAAAAACGTCACCACATGAACTCTATGAGATAGGGTTGTAAATAATGACCAATAGTGCCATACTGTCTTTTATTATGCCATTTTGCTATGTCCCATAAGCTCTCAATAGATTGGGTATGGCATCCAATGTTAAGGTTAAAAAAAAAAAAATGTGATTTAGTGTGAAATGTTAGTAGCTGCAACAAAACTTTATGCATAATTCCATAGACCTTAAATAATTTTATCACAGCTTTCTCATCAGGTCATTGCCAAATGCAAAAATCCATCTTATCATTAGCAAAAAATGTAACTTATAACTTAATAAAAATATTGTCGATTCAAAAAATGGCCAATTAACATCTTTTGCATGATTACGATTAAATAATTTATAAAAGATTCATTATTCAAAACATAGCAAGTCACAATGGGTGGCACAGTTTGCAATAAAAAAAAAAATGTTTTCACGGTCAGGGTTGAAATAAATGGCACTTTAGCGTACATTTTTGTGTGATGTTGATATAAAGGAAAAGTACTGAATTTTGTGTTAATTTTCAGATAAAAATGGGTTAATTAGATTAGGGGAATGAGAATTCAATATTAATCTAGCTATATATTTCAATATCCACTTAAATTTCCTGAAGTTTTATCATAAGTAACAATTGCAATTCACTAATTTTAGCAACCAAGTATATTTTCCAAACAATTGTGTAAAATTTGGGGGAAATACAGCAGGTAATAAACACTATATAGCCAAAAATCACAAGGCACTTTCGATCTCTTTTTTTTTTTTTTTTTTTTTTTTTTTTTTTTAAGAATATTTAGAGAAATACTTATCAAATTGTTTTAGAATTCAGAATATAAACAGCATGTTTGACCCAGTGTCTTTTTTTTTTTTTTTTTTTTTTTTTTTTTTTAATGAAGATTAAATCATGAGGACAATTATTTAGGTGACCAACAACAAATTGAAGAAAAAATATTTGGGATCACCCTGTAAAATAAAATTAAAATACTTGAAATGATCTGTCACTACAGCACATAACTATGTGGATATTGCACAATATTTGCATATCAAAACATAATAATTAATATATTAAAATTTTATCAAAAAGTAGATGAAAATAGTAATATGTAATGTAGTAGTGACGGATTTCCTTTTGAAGAACCCCAATAAGCCCATTGTTTTTACTTTCTTCTATCTTTACAAGAAGAAAGTATTGGATTCGTGAAAATTTTCGACTTCCGGTTTTCGACGGATTTATATGTTTTAGAATGTCCTGAACACGATTTGATGGTTTTTAGAAAATGTCTGTCTGTGAGTCTGTATGTGACAACAATTTTGTGGGTGCTCTATCTCAAGAACTAATGCACAGAATTTCACAAAACTTCAGTGTCAGTTAGACCTTGATATAAACTGGTCCTGATTAGTTTTTGGTATAAATTGCTCAACAGGTGGCGCTGCTATGCAGCATTTTTCATGATTTCCACAATAGCTCAATCTCCAGAACTAATGCATGGGTTTTCATCAAACTTCAGATTCCGTTATTCCTTGACATGAATTGAAGTTTTATACATTTTGGTGTAAATCGCTCAACAGGTGGCGCTGCTATACTGTCTTATGTATGATTTCCGCAATAGCTCTATCTCAAGAACTAATGCTTGGATTTTCAACAAACTTCAGATTCATGTATACCTTGATATGAATTAGTGCTGTTTATGTTTTGGTGCAAATTGCTCAACAGGTGGCGCTGCTGTGCTGCATTTTTCAGAATTTCCACTATAGCTGTATCTCAAAAACTAATGCCCAAATTTTCATCAAACTTCAGAATAAGTTATTCCTTGACATGAATTGACATTTTATAGATTTTGGTGTAAATCGCTCAACAGGTGGCGCTGCTATACTGCATTTTTCAGAATTTCAACTATAGCTGTATCTCAAGAACTAATGCACAAATTTTGATCAAACTTCAGGATCAGTTAGTCCTTGACATGAATTGACATTTTATACCTTTTGGTGTAAATCTCTCACCAGGTGGCACTGGTGTGCTGTTTTTTGTAATTTCCGCAATAGCTCTATCTCAAAAACTAATGCTTGGATTTTCAACGAACTTCAGATTCAGGTATACCTTGATATGTGTTAGTGCTGTTAAGTTTTTGGTGTAAATCGCTCACCAGGTGGCGCTGCTATGCTACATTTTTCAGCATTTCTGCTATAGCTCTATCTCCAGAACTAATGCACGAATTTTCATCAAACTTCAAATCCAGATATACAGTCGAGTCTCTCTATAACGAAACTCCATACATCGAATTTCTCTATATAACGAATTTTTAGTAGGAACGATCCCCTTTTCTCAAGATCTCATTAAAAACAGTCTCCATATAGCGAAATGTCTACTTCCATATAACGAATTTTTTTATAAAATGCTCTTTATTTATTCAGTTTTAAAAAAGCTCCCAAATTACATGGAATCAATTTTCCATCACTGATTCCTGATTTATCGTTCAGTGCTGAGTTTTTTATCTTACTTTTCTACCTTGAATCTCCTTGTTCTTTATATCCAATGAATTCATCTACCCCCCCCCCCCCCCTTCCAACATCCTTCTTAAAACAGTGTCAATTGGATTGTTGCACATATAAGAACGGGATCAGAGAGGTAATTGAAGGTAAATGAGATCGAAATTCATTCAGAAAATTAAATTAGAAAAATAAACTATCTTTCAATCAAGCACAAGTTGATATTCGTAATATTCCCTGCCAGAAAGCTCCCGAGAATGATGAGTGCTTTTGATCTTATAAGGAGATGACTTCAAATGGAGGAAAATGTTCCCGATACAATTTTTCATTCCTTGATACAGTGTGAACATATTTTCGCGAGTGTAACAATTTTGAAATCAAAATAGCGAAAAATTACACATTTCTTCGTCTAAAATTAATGTAAGTTTTCCTTGTGTGATTTTTATTATACTTTCAAATTAATGTCTGTTCTCTTTTTTGAAACTGTCTAAATGATTAAGAAATACAATAATATTAGGTTAATATTTATAGTTAAACATTTCAAATTCTTAATTAAACACCTCAAAAATAATTTTTGTTCAAAATTTACACATTAAATAGGAATTTTTACTCATTCTCTATATAACAAATTTCTCTATATAACGAATTTTTTACTAGGACAATGGATTTTGTTATATAGAGACTCGACTGTACTTTGATATGAATTGGTGCTAAATTGATGTAATTTCTTGTACAATTTAAATGATTTAATTGAATGATTTATATAGAAGAAAGTTTTGTGATGGCTACAACATACCAGTTTCTTGTGCATTCACCATTTTGAATTCTCACATCTCAGCTGTCCACTGTGTGATTGTATTTTTAAAAAGGCTTTTTTGAGTTGTACCTTACAGATATTTAATAATATTTTTGTCATGTTTTCTTAAATCAAATGTTTTGAGGTAAGGAATCCCCGACAATAATTTATGGACACATGTGGCACATATCACTGGATGCAGCATCTTGTTGTATTTCCAAGGCAACTGACCTATGTTTCTTTTTAGTTATTTACTTAAATTTATAGTAAATTTTATATGTAGCTTTACTTTTATTTTAATTGCTAAAGTATTATAAAAGTACATTTTTAATTAAATCTTTCTTTTATTTCCTTATGATATATAACTTCATTTTGTTTGAATTTTTATAAAATTTGTTGATGGAAAAAAAAAAGAGTATCTTTGGTATGAAAATCTTTCATGTATTTATGATTTTATGCTTGCATGTGCCTTTTAAACATCTTTGACTTTTCACAATTTTCATCATTTTAATGCCACTTTTATATCAATTGAAAATTCATGTTTTCATCTTGACTTTCTTCTTCTTGGTAAATTCTTTTTGCTAAATGGAATTAAGGGGACCTTCTACATTAGGAGACCAAAAAAAAGCACTTTTTTATGATTTTTTTGTAAGAAAACTGCATGATTGATCTTTTTGAAATTTTAACATTTTATTGTACATATCTTTACACAAGAATTTTTTTATTAGATTTTATTGCTTCTACTCTAAGTTATAAACAAATATGTTCAACTGCTTTGGAAATTTTCGTCTGGACAGTGGGCATGATAGCGCCTTGTAGAATTATCTGAAACACAAAAATATTTTTTTTTTCGTAAACTTTGTGATTATAGCTTCTAGTTTAATTAAAAGAATCCATGAATTTATTTAAAAAAAAGTTATGTAATGGCTGATTAAAAAGATTTTTTTTTTGTTAAAAAAATTCATTATTTGTTAATAACTTTTTTAAAAATAATTTTAGTAAAAGCTTTAATTCATATCGAAGGCAATAGCTTTAATTTAAAAAAAAATCAACATGATCCATTGAGTAGTTTTTTTGTTAATCTTGCGCACCGTGTCAAAAAAGGTGGTTGACATGGTGGGCAAAATTTAAAAAAAAACTACTCAATGAATCATCTTGATTTTTTTTTAATTAAAGCCTATTTAATTGCCTTCGATATGAATTAAAGCTTTTATTATTTTTGTTTTTTAAGTTATTAACAAATAAAAATGAATTTTTTTAACTAATTTATTTTATTTTTTTTTAATCAGCCATTACATAACTTTTTTAAATAAATGTATGGGCTCCTTTAATTTAACTAGAGGTTTACAAAAAAAAAAAAAAATATTTTTGTGTTTCAGATAATTCTACAAGGCACTATCATGCCCACCATCCCGTCCAGATGAAAATTTCCGAAGCAGTTGAACATATTTGTTTATAACTTAGAGTAGAAGCAACAAAATCTAATAAAAAAATTCTTGTTCTTAAGATATGTACAATAAACTGTTAAAATTTCAAAAAGATCCATCATGCAGTTTTCTTACAAAAAAATCATAAAAAAGTGCTTTTTTTTTTTCTCCTAATGTAGAAGGTCCCCTTAAGCAAAAGAAAGGGAAAGTCCTTTTTTTTGTTATTGTTGTTGATTAATATAACATATAATGAAAGTTAATATATAATAAAATAATTTGCTTACAGCAACCATTTTTTTTTTCTAAGCATTAATATAAATTCACTAAAATATAAAAAAAAGTTAGCAAATTAGCTGTATATTATAATTAATATATTATTTAAAAATATTTTAGGAAGTACACTCGTCAAGTAGAAAAGAGTTTGATGATGGCAAAAGCTATGAAAGTCGACAGAAAAAGCCTGATAAATATAGAAAAAAGGAAAAAAAGCGTCATCATAGTGACATAGAAAACTGTGATGATTCTGAAAGTATTAGCCAGCATAAAAGTGAAAGCACTCGGGATAAATATAGCAGGAAGGAAAAAAGATATGATGAAAGTGACATAGAAAATTGTGATGGTATTGAAACTTATAAGAAAAAAAGAAAATCCAAAAGAAAAGATACATCATGTGAAAGGAATGATAAGAAAAAAAGTAAACATGAAAAGAGCAAACATAAAAAAGAAAAAAAATACGAAAAATCTCTCAAAATGGATTTTGTTCAAGAAAAAAGGTCAGCTATATGCTTGATTTTTAAAACAGCAATAGTATTTATATTTTATTACCAAAAAATTTTGATATGACACTTAACGTGCAATACTTTTTAATGTAATGTCCAATGCTGTATATTATGCTAAAATTTTAAAATACTGTGCAGTACAATGTACTGACAACTCTGGATGAAATTGCAAGATATTGGTGTAGGTTTTCTGCGTATTTAAAAATATTGTGTGTTATAGAGAGCTGCAGCTGTGTATTACATTCAATGGTAGGTACATATCTATTTTCCTGGACATCATACACAAGCTTAAAATTTGGTGATGAATTGTTTATTTTTTTGATATGTCAAGTGAATTGTTATCTGTTTCTATAAAAATGTATTCTACTTTTAAAAAAATAATAAATAAACAAACATTAAAAAGCAATAAATTAATTTTAAAAAAGTTATGAAAAAAAAATGTGTTAGGTATAAAACTATTTATATAATTATATTATACAAATATTAAATATGGAACAGGGGTGAGGGAGTTCCTCGAAAATCTTACCAGCCAGCAAAATGCAACATACAGTTGAAAATTGTTATGAAAAAATTTACGCAACTGCAAAAATAGTTGATTACTGTTCAGGGGTCGATCCAGGCAAAATTTGGGCCTATTTAGGTCCCTTTCACAAAAATCTATTTAATAAAATAGGTCCCTTCACAAAAATAAATTTAATAAAATGGACCCCTTCACAAAATTGAACTTAATAAAATATCCCCCTTCACAAAATTCCTTTGAATAAAATAACCTTCTTTCATAACATTCTTTTTCATAAAAACTGTTTTAAAATGTGCAATTTGTAAATAAAACCAGGTCACGAAAAACAAAAACTTTAGCAAGGGGATTTAAAGAAGTTTTTGCTAATAAATTCTTGGTCCTAGTTTGAGTAACTGGATTTCAACTTTCATTACAAAATGTTATTTTTCACAAAAATATTATAAAATTCTCAAAATAACTTTTACTTTTCATAAATGGTCCCCAAGAATAAAAACCTGCATCGACCCTTGCTGTTACTTCAATGCGTTTTCATCATTTTTTATTTCTATAAAATTAAGAAATGTATACAAAAGAGGAAAGTTTAGTATAGAACAGAACTTACAAGGAAGGTCTCCTTACAGGGCATACTGAGAATATGTTGAAAAAAATGCTAGTGAAACTACTCATGTATGTAATGAGGGATCAGTTAAATTTAACGGTGGAATTTCAGTCGAAAGTCTGTAAAAAATAAAATACTTTCGAATATTTGGTGCGAAAATACGAAAGTGACACGCGATTTGGCGAGCAGGATTTTTCCACGCCAAAAGCAAAGCAAACGATTTTAATGCATCTGAAAATTGTTTACTAATTGTTTTTTAGAATGCACGGTTTTTAATAAACTTAAACTTAATCAATGAAAGAGGTTATTATATATTTTTATATTACATATATATGTTGCTTGTTACTGTAGTTATTTAATTTTATCACTGTAAAAATATCTTCTACGCTTTGCAAGTTGTAAATATCTATTTTACGTTATAGACAGCTGACATTTGATTGCCATGATACATGTCCATATCGAAGACGAAATCGTTTCCATAGCAACAAAATCAAATCGGCAGTGTTCTATGTGCCTTATTTGTGAGCTTGAAACAATTTAAATCAATTTAAATATTGTTTTAAATCGTAAAATATGATATATAAATTTTATTATGAGTACATCTAAATATGTATATGACAAACTATAGTTAAAACAAGCTAAAAATAACAAAACTATAGTTAAAACAAATTGCAAATGACAAAACTAAAGTTATTTAAATTAAACTTATATAAACAAATTCAACATAAAAAGGTTTTTCCTACATAAAAGCGTATTTTTTTTTTTTCATCGCCAACCGGTGATAAATCGCCAAATAAACAAAATTTCTTCATTTATTTACGGACTCTGTATCGGGGTTCCGCCAAAAAATTTTTTACAAACATATACATCCATATGAGAAGAACATTCTGTAATTTTTTCAGATTTTTCTGAGTATGCCCGTATGGAGACCTTCCTTGTTAGTACCATGTTTACATCACAGTAATTTGGAAAGTTGCAAAATATAGCTAATTAGTAAAAAATAAAATAAAGTTTTTGGCGTATCTCTAAGTTTGTAGTTTTTGAAGACTACCAAAAATTCACTCGTCCTGTCAGAAAATTCACTCGCCATTGGTGAGTAAAATGATGTATTTCCCCACCCTCAATATAGAAATACATTTTAAATTATTAAAATTCAATGTGAAAAGTAATAATGCTTTGAATGTCTCAATAATTGGCAGATTAATGTGTAAAAATATGGTCCATTATACTTTGCACTTTTTCATCCATAATATTAATAAACTATACCAAAATCCAGGGTGCAAAATATACCAGATACAGAAAGATGCAAAAGTATTTATTCAGCTATGATGTGTGGTTGAACTTTTTTAAGTTGACCATCTGTTTCTCCGATTTTTAGTAATAAATAGTTTTACATTATCTGCTGCAAAAAAGAGAGTGCATTACCGTGCCCCCAAATTTTGTGCAGAAACCCTTTTTAAAAAATTTTGAATTACTTTGTCTAGTCTCAATTGCTCTTATTATTCTTTATCATTTTTTAACCCTCTCATTCATACAGGCCTCATATATGGACAGATAAATTTTATCCTATAAAGCAAAAAAACTTTTCAGCATTCATTTATGGAGATCTGATTTGTAGACAGATAATAGCTAGCATGCAGCACAATAATAAAATTATTTTATAATGGGTTTTCATTTATCACAAATAAATATTTTTTGTGAATAATGAAAAATAATTTATGTATGAGAAGGTTAGTAATTGCCTAATTGAAGGTCTAAATGCCTCCTAAACATTCGTGCACAAACAACACATTTATGGTCATTTGTAGATTTATATAATATAAATCTCTCATTCCTTGATGAAATGTTAAAATCTCATTTCAGTCTACAAGAAAAAATACATTTAAATTTTTTTCTATAACTCATTTTTTTTCTTTTTGCAAAAATCTTACTTTTAATACTTAATTTCAATATTTTCTAAAGTACCACAAGTACCATTTTAAAAAGTTAAAATTATTTTTTAAAGTACCATTTTCGTAGTATATTTAAATTGGGGGGAGAGGGGGTATTTAGCTTCAATTTGTGATTTTTTAATATTTATTTATGTACCTAGTAAATGATCAAGCAATTTTAGGTGTCCATGCAATTTCAAACGGCCATAACAACTTTCACTAAATATGCCTCCTGTACTAAATAGAGCATGAAAAAAATATCTAGCTACATCCCAAACTCAGAAAAGTTCGTTTTGACAGGTTAGAAACACTCGGCATTGAAAATGCTGAGAATATAAATTGAAAACTGTTCTAATTACTTTTACAAAATGTGACCCCTGTACTGCTTCGACCATTAGAAAATGATCAAGGTAGGTTCCAAATTTTCAAAATTTATTTTGGCAGGATAAAACAAAAACCCAGCATTCAAAATGCTGTGTAAAAGAAACAAAAACAGTTCTAACAATTTTCGTGAAATAAGCCTTATATACTATTTTAAATATAAGAAAATCATCTAACTTCTAAAAAATTCATTTTCATAAGTTTAAACAATTTTTTATTGTTAATCTTCCATATTCACAATTCTTGCGATAACACTATTGGTCATTAATCAGTAATACAGCTAAAGACGATCTCGAAGATGTCAACAACATTTTTCAGGAGAACTTGCTTCCTCTATTATGCAAACCCAAGAAAACAATCTAGATTGCTGCTATAAATTTAAAATGGATCTCACATTTTTCATAAAATAAGTCATGTGTACTAACTTGAATACGAGAAAAACATATAAGTAGGTCTCAACTTTGTAAAAATTTGTGGTCTTATGTATTATCTATGCCAGCAGTGCTTAAATTGCACCAGAGCTCAGCTCCAGAATTTTATTAGTAATGAGTATTTAAATATTACGAAACAGTATTTTGATGTGTTTTGCTGGTTGATAAAAATAATAATATTTCTTGGCAAGTAAGATTTTCTGAAAATTCTCCACCTCTGATTTTAAATGTTTTTGCCATCTTTTCATTAATTAAATTTTATTTTATATACCATAAAATCCCAATTGTAAGCCCCCTTTTCACAAAAGCAAAAACAGTTAAATTTGGGGGCGTCTAATCTAGATTTTTTGAGAAAAAAATCCATTTTAATCATTGATTTAGTAGTAAAAAATTTAAATACAAGGGTGAAAATCTCCCGTATTTCGGCTTATTTCCACTTAATAAAATAATAATCATCTATATTCTCCCTTACCCCAGCACAAAAATTTTAAATCCTTATTTTTTTTTTCAAATATTTCTTCTTTATTTATTATTTCAGTGTAACAATAAATAATCAATCATCTAAATACCCCCACCCTGCCCCTGAAGTTACTGCTTCCCTATTTGTCCCCCTCTGGTATCAAACAAGCATAGTTTAACTTTTATGACTCATCCATTTTTTGGGCCTATTTAATGTAGTATAGAAACAACAAATAAATAATAAGTCACCTAAATTATCCGCTCCTTCCAAAATCTCTGCTTCTCTCCCTCGTCTCATAAAAATCACCACACACATGCACGTGGATATAGCCCCGACCCGATGTGGGTCTCTATTCAACACTCCCTGGTATCTGCTATTCAGATGTTTTACTGTACATTTAAATTGTATGAGTATACTGGAGCACATAGTGACTGACTAGCAAACAAGCAGATGTTGTTTTTAGGCAGACAAATTATTATTATTATTATTTTAATCTTGATAAAAATTTACACATAACCACTGGAAAATGGAGCATAAAAAAAAGATAATTATCAAAGTTTTAGAATGTTTGAAAGTTGTGCATTACAAATGTTTATAATACTAGGGGACTCTGCCGCCTACGAGCTACGCTCGTCAACCCCCATTTAGACACCGCAGACTCTAAAAGTATGCTAATTTAATCAGCTTTAAAAAGATTTCGGAAGATTGAATTATAATTTAAAAAACAGTGGCGATCTCCCTATAAACGGATTTCTATTCATTTCTCTTTGATTGGGGAATTTTAAGGCCAAATCCGCTGCGGTACTACTAGATTATCCCGTTGACCAATTTCGCCAAATTATATAAATCGCCAAACCACTCGCCAAATTATACAAATTGACATATTTTTATTTTAAATAACGAAAGAACAAATAAATTAGCGCACCATTAATAAAAATACAAATAAAACGTCGAAATAAAAATAACTTGATGACATAGACACGTGTAGCTTGCTTAAAGTCAAGTTAATGTGACATTTACGATCAACCATTATTGGCATTTAATCTTATAGTTTGGCGAATGATAGATTTTTGGTCGACGGGATAACTAAGTAGCACCAAAGATACAATCACTGTTTTCGTCTTTGATTAAGTGAAATAAGTTAAACATTTCAAAATAAGCTAATATAAAAGGAATTATGTAAACAGAGTCTTTGTCTCCCGGTATTTTTTAACAAAGCGAAAAGAAAGTTCTTTTAAATAAGACATTTTAAATTAATTGTTTTTAATCTGACGTAATTTTGACCAAACTATTCTTTCTCTTTTTAATATTCATGTGAAAATACTTTTGCTAGAAATTAAATATTATTTGCGCTTTCCTAAAAAAAATAGTTGAAAAGTATCCTCTCAAAATATCAAATAAATGTCTAGCGCAATTTCTAAATTTAAACTGTTTTGCAATATTATTTTGTGTTCATTTTATGTAATAATTGTAATGTGACGTAAATATGATGTAATTTCTCCTATTTAAGACTTCTAACGCATGTTAATGAATTTATTATTTTACAATGTCCTTTCTCTCTTAAAATTCACGTGTAAATATAGTTTTTATGACGTAATTTTTAATAAGTTCCTGCTTTTTGTACATAATTATTTAATTCTAATTCCAAATGTTTTTTTCTGTTTATAATAGTCACGTGTAAATATTTTTTTTTATTTGAAGCAAACATTATTGTTTGCTCTGTTTATACAGTTGGCAACAGTTTAAATTAATATCACTTTCTAAAATATGTAAAAAATATCTCTAGAAATACTGAAAATTTGAATTTAAAATAGAAATAAAACCTCAAAAAATGAGTCAAATTAAAAAAAGAAATAGTCTTTTCAGTCACCGGGAACTTCAAACATATAAAATGATCTAAAAATGATTAAATTCCCATGAATAGTTTTTGCTCCTATAAAACTTTTTTAGTGGAATGATTTTATCCAACTTTAGCATTGAATATCTCTTAAAATAATTCTTCGATTTGAAAACTATCTGCATCAGCGTGTTTATCAAACATTTCTGTATAATACTACCGATTTTCATATTTTTGTATGCATTATTTTTCTTAATATTAACGAAGAAAGACCTCCAATCACAAAAAATTCAAAACCGCCGGCGGCGGTGGTGACAGCGGTAGTTACTTTTTTTTAGAATAGAGAGATATGCATATCTCATTAAATAAACTATTCCAAATTGTGTACTTGCCCTTTCCATGTTTATTCAAAATATACTTTGCCATATGTTTTGTTACTTTCCATATTTTCTATTTAGCATTTGTTTTCTTTATGCTGTATGTTTGTATGGCATTGATAAACCCCTTTTTAAATAAATAATATATTTGTCTTTTTTACTTAGAATAACTTATTTTCTTTGACATCAATATCTTCACATGTAATTTTCTTTTTGTATTTATACCCCCTTTTTTTGACAGATTTAAAAAAAAAAAAAAAAAAAAAAATGTAATTTTGACTATTAAACATAATTTAAATTGCAGGAAAGGTGAGGAAATTTAACTATGTGTGTTTTGTAAGTTTCATAACTTGTAAAATCAAACTGTTACTGTGGAAATAAGATTTCAAATAAAATTATTTTAATAAATTATAATATATTAAAATTTTATCAATTATCCTGTGTTTGAAAATTGATGTTTTTACTTGTGTAGTGTATTAAATTAACTTTTTTTTTATTTTTTTAGGTATGGAAAATGGGCTGATGATGATAAAGATAAGGTATGATTTAATGATAATTTGAATAAATGTAGTTTTTTTTTTTTTTCATTTTATAGTACATATTGATTTTTTTAAAATGATGTTTGTGTGCACATGCATTATGGCTAGCGAATCTATTGCACCTAGAAGTCTAAAAATTGGTTCTGGATTGACAAAGATAGCCTGGCTGTGTCAGATTTTTGATTTTTTGTAATTTTTTAATAAACAGAAAAATTCACATATTTCCCCTGTTTTACAAATTTGGTGGTGATTTTGATCTTCTCATGAAAGTAATCCAATCTTTTAATCCAATATAATAAAATTAGTCCTCTTTTCGATAAAGTTTATTCAGAATTTGTACATCAATTTTTTTTTTTCACGTTTTTTTTAACCCTCATATATATATTTGCATAAAAAATAACTTAAAACTTCATTCAGCATGGCTATGAGGCTATGTAAATTCAATTTTAAATTTATTTATTTTAATTTACATTTTACAGGCCTTAATCTCGGCATGGGAAGGATGAAAATTCATTGAAAATTATATAATTTAAAAAAAAAAAATGTTTCAGTTTCATGAAAGAAAGTCTATGTTTTCTTTTGAACATGTAATCATTTTCACCATTGAAAACATTTTGTCCTTAGAAAATTAGGCTATAAGTTTTTATTTATTTCTATATTGCAACTTATTTGAATGCATAGTTTATTCTGTAAAGTGTTTGAAAAGTCAAGTGGAGTAACTCCAGATTTTTTTTAATTTTCTTCTTTACCGTAATTCTTTATATACATTATATACATATATATGTGTGTGTGTGTGTGTAAATTTTGGTTCAGATTATATGGAGTTTTGGACTAGTGTGGGGTTCTACTGTATTTGCTTAAAATGTTTCATTTGGTACAATAGTGCCAAATAATAAAACATTTTAGCCGGGTACAAATCTGCAAATAGGAATTTTTTTTTTTTTTTTTTTTTTTCCCCATGAGCAGCAACTTTTGTTTTTCGCATATGTAAATTAGGAACACTTCTTTGATGATCAAATAAAATATTTTACTTTATGGCATTATTATTTTTTTTGTTTGTTTGCTTGTTTTAATGAAGTATGTGAAAGACATGAATTTTAAATAAATTGAATATATGTATTTGAAATTAAAGATATTTTAAATGAAATGTGTTGAAGGTTTATATTATTTTAAATAAAATGAATGCTATATGAATGAGTATGATGGGTACAATATTTGGTAATTTATTACCTGCGCTCAGCTAACATAAAAGTAGCTATTATTTTAAGTTTAATATGTATTCATTAAAAAAAAAAAAAATCAGCAAATTGACTGCATACTGTAATTGTATTATTTTTAAATATTTTAGGAAATGTACTTTTCAAGTAGATCAGAATCTGAAGATAGAGAAATCTACGAAAGCCGAAACAAAAGACAGAAGACTTCTGAGAAATATAATAGGAAAGAAAAAAGGCATGATGATAATGATGTAGAAAAATATGATGATATTGAAAGTTACAAAAAAAGAAGAAAATCAAATAAAAGAGAGAGGTCTTATGAAAGAGACGAAAGGAGAAAAAATAAATATAATAAAGAAAAAAATCATGAAAGTTCTCCTACAACAGACTTTTTCGAAGATAAAAGATCACATTTTTCAAGTAGGGATAAGAGACCTCACGAATATGTAGATCTAGACAATAAATATAATAAAGAAAATAATCACAAACGTTCTCCTACAACAGACTCTTTCGAAGATAAAAGATCGCATTTTTCAAGTAGGGATAAAAGACCTCGTGAATACGTAGATCTAGACAATCCAAACAAAAGGTATGATGAAAACATTGAAAATGAGACCGTTAATAAATCAGAGGATAAAGAAAAAAATTCTAAGAAGGCTGATATTGAGCCTTTATCTAAGAGAGAGAAAATTGTTAACATAAATACTAGAACTGGTGGTGCATATATTCCACCTGCAAAACTAAGAATGATGCAAGAGAGCATTCAAGATAAAAGCAGGTAACTTGTTATTCTGTATATTATTCCTTTGAAACTTAATTCACGTCATCTTAACTATAGCCTATTTAAAAAAAAACAAGAATTATAGCCTTTGAAAGTTCACTATATTATTGCAAAATTTGTTCTTATTATACCTTAATATTCTTAATACCTTATAATACCTAAATAAGCATGTATTCCTAATTAAAAGTCAGCAATGTATTGTAAAAAGATTGTCTCAGCTTTATTAGTAATAAGCAGATACTAAGCATAAAAATATTTCTAAGTAAGTAATATTTATTTTATTATACTTGTCATATAGGGTGTCTTTTCTCATCTTTGTCTAATAGCTAATTTCTAAACTGCTGGTTTTAATTGTATAATACCAGTTGCAAAAATGTTCAAATGTTGTTCTTCATTATATGAAAATCCATTTATGTCAAAATAGTTTCAAATGTCCATTCTTATATAACCAAAACTTACTGAATTATGATACTTTCAATTCTTATGATTTTTTGGCATTCTTTTGGCACTAAAAACAGAAAACGTATTTACAATGTCAGAAGATGCTGAAAATTCATAAAATATAAAGTATCCAGAGTTGGGCAGTATTGAAAATACATGTATTTGAAATGCATTTTAAAAATACATTTGTATTTTGTACTTTAAGCCAATAAAATGACAGTATTTTTGTAATGTATTTTCTAATGCTTTTACCAAATAATTTGTATCTACAGTCGAAACTCTATTTAACGAAGTCGCTAAATCCCGGAAAAAAGTTTGTTATATGGAAAATTCGTTAAATAGAGATTCACCTTTTAAAATACTTTAAACTGCATAAAACATATTTTAAATTCATAAACACTAAATATTTTTACTAAAAGTAATTAATCACATTTTTTTTAAAATAAATTATATCGATTTGTTTTATTTATTTTACCCACCAATATCCATCATCAATTCATTTTTTCTATGTTTTTAAATCTTTGAAATTTGCAAGGAAAACAAAAAATTGTCCAGGAAAACACTGTATTTTCTTTTTAAATTAAATAGTTTTGCATTAAAATTAGCGAATTTTAATGACCTTATCGTATTTATTATTAGTATAACAAATAATTTTAACCATACATTAACATATGCGCCCTTAAATTTTGTTTCTGAAAAACTCTGATAATTTTGTCTGAGTTTTTTCTTTTTAAAAGTGCTTTCTCTCATAATACATCTCGCATCTTTGCAATGCACCAAAACCCCCTTCATACGTACTTTCTTCTAACTATAATTCGCGTCGGATTGTTTCAAATGATTTTAGCATTTCATCATACGAAGTTTTGTTAATTTCTGCATCATGATCATTTCCATCATCATCATATTCGTCTTCATCGCAATTCATTGCTGTATTGTTTTTACTTTTCACACTGTCGAAAATATCCAATTCGGATAGTGTTTCCGAGGTCTCAATATCAGAATTAAGCGAAATACAATCATCAATCAGCACATCATGGTTAATTTCTTCTTTTTTTCTCATTTGTATCCACATTTTTTTAAGTTACTCTAAGGGATTATCGTCTTCTTCCTCCGTACTTACCGAATTCTCACTGCTGACAAAGAAGGTGCCTGGTAAAAGCAGTTGAAGGCCATTGAATATCATAAAATGTGTTTAAAGAAAAAATAAGTTTGAAATGTCCAGAAATATTTTGAGAAATGGGGAGAAAAAAAAAATTAGATCACAAAAAAAAGTTCGTTAAATAGAGAATGCACTTCGCTATTTGGAGGTTATTTTACAAAGAAATTTGCAAAATGTTCTTCGTTCCAAGGAAAAGTTCGCAAAATAGAGGTTCGTTAAATAGAGGTCCGACTGTATTTTCGAAATACATTCTTCTCGATTTCAAATTGTCATGTTTAAACTCCAGAGAACATCTGTAATTCACAACAAGGAAAGACATACCTGCCTTTTTATCTAGTTTACGAATTCTTTTCTAGAAGTTAATATAAACACACTTTTTGAGTATTGAAAGGATAAGAACATTAATTAATATCTTGTTTAGTTCAGCAAACATATTCTTGCAGATTGGTTACAAAACCAATTGATGTAGCAAAGTTGTTCCGTTTGATGGTACTATACTAATTTTGGTTATCGGTTTCTGGAAATTGCCCCTTGAGGTGTGTAATTCAACAACTCGATCATTTCCATCATCACCTTGGATTACCTTAGTGATATGACCTAGTAACAAAGTGCAAAGAGGTAGTTGTGAGGCTTTCAATAACACTAACATATCTGGCAGAATATTTTACCTTTGCAATAACGATTTATTTCTGCCACTAAGGGCCCAGTATTTTAAACAACCAATAATTAGTAGGGACTGTGATTCCTCTTATTTAAGTTAATATAATCGAGTCTACCACCTACTTTAATTAAATTGTCCTTATCTAAAAAGCGATTAAGAAATTTGGGTGAACTTGTGTGAAGAACTGCAGATTTTTAACCCTTAAATGCCGGGTGTTGCTTTTCAGCAACATAGCCAATTTAGGCTTCTAAAATACTATTAGAATAATATTGAAACTATAAAGCCTAATGTTTCCAAAAAAATACATTCTGAAAATATTATTAAATTGATTTTCAAAATGTAGATGGCAACATTCTGCCACAAACACTAGTCCCATTGACGCCCATGAGAACGCACCCCAAAGCATAATATCGCCAGCACCAGCCTGTATATGACCTTCTGTACATTGGGTGAACAACTGTCCACTTGGAAGATGGCATAATCTGACATGGTGAATGACGAATCGTGATTCATCCGACCAGGCAACTCTCTCCCATTGATCCATGGTTCAGCCACGATGTCTGCCTTTAGAAAGCAGCTTGGCACCTTAATTGATTCTAATTCAGGTAATCTCCTGATGAAGTGCTTCTATTGTTGGAAAACATGTAAAGGTAGTTTTTCGTTCCAGTCTAACTTGAGCAACGACAGTTATTACATACACTAAATGGCCACCGGTGACCGGTCACTTGCAATTTTAGACGTTTTGTTAAATATCTAGAAAAATACATGAAGAATTAACCTGAAACTGCAGGTGTGTAAACAGTATAGTATAGGTCATATATTTCCGCAAGGATTTTCCTCCGAAACTCCATAGGGGACCGTCAACAAATTGAAGAAAATTGAAGAATATCTTTTGGTTAACCCTGTAAAAACTAATGTAGCAAAAGCGTTCAAACTCGAGATTATTAATAAGTGGCTTATTGTAATATACTGTGTTTCATTTTTATGAGGATAGCATGTATACCCTTAGAGAAATTGAGGTTTTTATAAAAACAGTCCCAAACTTCGCCATGTTTTTTGCTTATAATTTGCAGAGTTCTTAATATGAAAAAAAGTTCTTTTCAGAAAATATGACTAACAACATTGTACACAAAACGCTGCAATCAGAATTAAAAAATAATAATAATTGGATGAAAATATGCATAATATATTAGCTAAGTGTATAGAGCAACTTTTGTGAAAGTCTCAAAATCATAGCTTGAAAATTCTGAAAATTATCGCCGATAGAATAAGCTTGAAATCCGTTGTTCCCAAAAAGAAGCAAAAGGATGGGGGGTTGTATCAAATATCTGTTGATTAGTGCCAAGATAGCATACACAATATTGCACGTACTACTATATTTGGATACGACCCCTCATCTTTTTGTTTCCTTTTGGGAACAACAGATTTCGAGCTTATTCCATCAACGAAAATTTTCAGAATTTTCAAGCTATGATTTTGAGACTTTCACAAAACTTGCTCTATATATTTAGCTAATACATTATGCATATTATATTTTAATTGCATTCGCGCATGTGCAGTGAAACATTTTTTAGTAAACCTGCTCATTTTTCATCCAATTTTTATTATTTTTCACTCCTGATTGCAACATTTTGTCTACAATGTTTTTAAAGAATATAAGTTAAAACTGGTGTGAATGAATAAGAACAATTTTGATGGTGTTTTAAGAAGATTTTTTGTTCTTGTTCTTACAATGTTTTTGTCATATTTTCTGAAAAGAACTTTTTTTATATTAAGAACTCTGCAAATTATAAGCAAAAAACTTGGCGCAGTTTGGAACAGTTTTTATAAAAACCTTAATTTCTCTATGGATATACATGCTGTCCTCATAAAAATGAACACAGTATATTACAATAAGCCACTTATTAATAATCTCGAGTTTGAACGCTTTTGCTACATTAATTTTTACAGGGTTATCCAAAAGATATTCGTTTTTCTTCAATTTGTTAACGGCCCCTATGAAATTTCGGGAAAAATCTTCGCAGAAATATATGACCTATACTATACTGTTTACACAACTGCAGTTTCAGGTTAATTCCTCATGTATTTTTCTAGATATTTAACAAAACGTCCAAAACCGCAAATGACCGGTCACCTTTGGCCATGTAGTGTACAAATTTTTGTTCTAGCAATCACTGGTTCATGATCAAGAGGGCTATAAATGCATGCAATTTGACATCATGTCTCAGCGTTGTTGTGATAGCATCTGTCTTTTTTTATTACTCTTTTCTTTAAAAAAATAATAGTTTCACAATATTAGTGCTGATCCTTACCTCCTAGTCACTAGGACCAAAATGTGTGGAGGTTGCATTTGACTAATTTGAAGTGGGCTGTAAAAACAAAAGAGTCTATTTAAGATTTAAATTTGCATAAATGTGGCTTGTTGCGACAGAATTAACTTCACCACTGAACTTTTTAGTCCCAGCAAAATGGTCACATAAAAAAAAAAAAGATTGTAAAGTAGCGATAGAAGGTGGAGGGGGCTTGCCATCGTCAAAGAAACAGTTACAGATATTGTATAGATCAACAGAAGATTTTAAGAAATATTCAGTTTTTTCTTCACTTTTTTTCTTCAAATTGTATGAAAAAGTGAATTCTGGGAATATAAAAATTCAGTTTTAATGTTCATATATCATATTTAAATATATAATTAAATTTGGAAAAATTTTAAATGTGTAGAATTTTTATTATTATAAGAATTGGTGAATTCCAAGTATCAAATAAGTTTATCAGGTGAAAATTATATTTGAAAATAAGTTACAATTTTACCCCAATTTTGTTGAAACTAGATTTGGATCAATAACATCATTATTATATACATAACTAGGGGGCTCTGCCCTTTATAAGCTACGCTCGCCAACCCCCGTTCAGACACCGCAGAATCTAAAAGCACTCTAATCTGATTGGTTTTAAAAAGATTAGAGAAGATTGAATTATAATGGAAAAACATGTAGCGATTTCCCTGTAAACGGGTTTCCATTCAATTCCCTTTGATTGCGAAAATTTAAGGCTGAATCAGTTGCTGTTAAGACATCCAATGGTTGTTTTTGTGTTTGATTAAAGAAGATCAGTTAAACATTTGATAAGAAGCTAAAATAAAATGAATTAAGAAAACAGAGTCTTTGCCTCCCAGTATTTTTTAACAGCGTTATAAAAAAACGATTAACATAATACATTTTACTGCTTTAATTCCTTCAAGGGCAGTGGTTCTTTTTTGGACCTCTTAATTTTAATTCTTAAATGCCACATTGGCACCAGAATATTGGAATGAAAATTTTCCTTTTATTAAGTAAGGGAACAAAAGCATTTTCGTATTTCGAAATTTGTTTATGAATTCTGGCACCATTCATTGATTTCAACATTTTACGAATAGAAGTACCTTGCCCCTGAAAGGGTTAAACGCATAATTATGTATTTGTTATTTTAAAGTTTCCTTTCTCTTTTAATATTCACGTGTAAATACAATTTTCAAGACATAATTTTCAATATTTTCCTGCTTTTAACACGTACTCATTTAATAGTAATTTTAAAGTTTTTTTCTGTTTTTTATAGTCATGTGTAAATTAATTTTTAATCGTAAGGAAATATTATTCTTTGTGCTGTTTTTAGAATTGAAAACAATCTCTATGGTAATAGCCTAAGTCATGTGACTATCATCAACAGTCCCTTTGCTTTTTATATTCCAGGCGGCCATTTTGGTACTTTAATGTTAACCAGCCACATGTGATAAGTCGCCATATATTATTTTATCGCCATCATTTTACTTATATTATAATACTCCAAGTCATGTAACTGCCATAAAGAATTACGGTTGATCCCTTCGCTTTTCATAAGAAAAGTTTCCATTTTCATTAAAGAATCAAAGTTATTTTTTTCGAATAAAACTACATAAAAGTTGTCATGATCACAAAGATTTCTTGGTACTTTTATGTTAGACGGGTGCAAATCTCGCCAATAGCTTTTTTTTAACTTGCCAGTTAGCATTTTTTTTATTTTTTGAGTGGTAACTGGTGCTACTAATTGAGTTTGTACTCAAATTGTACTAATTGAGTGGTGCTACTTGGTTAGCCCATCGACCAAAAATCTGTCACCAAACTATATGATTAAATGCCAATAATGGTTGATCGTAAATGTCACATTCAATTGACTTTAAGGAAGTTACACAAATTTACGCCGTCAAGTGAATTTTATTTTGACGTTTTATTTGTATTTTTATTAATCTTATACTAATTTATTTGTTCTTTCATTATTTAAAATAAAAATTATGTCAGTTTCTATAATTTGGCGAGTGGTTTGGCGATTTATATAATTTGACAAAATTGACAACTAAGGGCAATTGGGACAACTAAGTAGTACCATTAAAATATTGCTTTAAAGTGGAAATTAAATGACATGATTTGTGTGGTTTGGCGAATTTTTTTTTACAACAATTTAGCGAAAACTTCGTTTTCGAATACCAGTTGCATATGTATTTTTAAATTATTTTCTATTTTTTTTTTTAATGAAATAACAATAAATAAAAAAAAGTTTAATTAATAACTATAGAACAAAACAATTTATAACATTTTTTTTAAATAAAAAGAAAATAAATGTAAATAAACATTTATTAATAAATAAGCAACAACATCCGGGTTACCATGTCAGGCAAAATAATACCATTTTGGCGCTAATTAGGTACCCCAGTGCGTATATAACATCTGTGCCTAATATTTTTCCTTTCGTTTTGTTTAAAAAAAAAGAAGTGAAAGCTATTAATTTTAAATGTTTCAGTTTTAAATGAAAGTTTTGTATTAAATAAAATGCTAATGAAATACAAAAAAAAAAAAAGTGACATTGATTTGTGAATAAAGTAACATGATGCATTTCTTAGCATACATTTATGGGAGGCCAAACTGGTTGCCAAATTAGTTTAAAATAATAACCTTTTCTAAAATATGGAAAAAAATATCTGTTATGATTAAAATTTGAGTTGCCATCATTAGAGAAAAGTATTTAAAATTAGAAAAAAAATAATATTTTGGAACCTAATTCGAATTTAAAAATTCTAATACCAGCTTTTAGATCTGCGGATCAATACTGATTTTTGGTGTTAATTACATCGCAAAATATTCCATATTTTAGAAGAAATCGCCGTGAAACATAATCAGTTGTTTATTCAGTCGTGTCATAAAATCATTTCATTTCAGTCGTTTCATGAAATCGTTTCAGAAATTCATTTCATTAGGATTTTATATATGTAGGGTAGAAATAAAAATATTGCAGAGATACCAAAAAAAGTTTCTCATCTTCATTTTTTGTGTTTATCTTTCATAATCAGAGTTTGTGGCAAGCATTTATGATGTCACCAAGAACGTGTTTGCATATAATAGTGTAAAAAGTAAGCACCAAAGTATGCATCTGAAAAGATTGTTAAATAAGTAAAGTTATTTTCCCACAAAATATCAACCATGGCTACAAGAATGCAATTAAGAATATGCCAAAATGTGACAGCAAAAGTATGCTTATTTTGTGTGGAACATGATTGTGGGTGGTTTTTCAGTTTTGTTGTTTAAAAAATGTGGGTTTTACTTTCTAACTCTAGTTACATTTTTCATGAACAGTTGTATATAGCTTTAAGTGGTACAGTCGACACTCATTATAACGACACCTCGCTTACCAAAGATATGGATCGTTATAATGGAATGTCACTAGAACAAAAATGAGCGAAAGAAACTCTAAACAAACTCTAATCATGTGCATGGAAATTAAGGTTTCAAAGGAAATTTTATAATACAACATTATAACCAAATTATGTTTACTTTTGTATCAAAGAAACATTGACAATGAATAATTATAAAAATCAATTTAAGAGAAAGATTCCATATTTCTAAAATAAAATTTAAAGTAAAATGTTAAATCACACAAAAAAAATAGTTACTTGCGTATTAACATTTATTTTCTACAAAAATAATTAGAAATAGTTGCTTATTTCTTATGCATTTGATATTTTCTTTAAACAAAATTTTCCCTCTCAGTTAGAGATGATAAGTAATTTTATGCATTTTCTTGTCTTTAAAAAATGTTTTAAAGTGCCATTTTAAGACATTTTACAATAGGCATCAACGCGCAGTCAGCAATGAGCTCTTGGGGAAAGAAAATGGTTATCTTTTTTAAGGAAAAAAATCTTGAGGAAAGGTCAGTTTGGTCCTTGTATTGGGAAATAAGCTACTGGCTGGACGTTATATTGGATGTAAAAACAACGTATCATAAAGGAAATATATTTGAGGACATTTTTCATAAGTCGTTATAATGCAACAGTCACCATAATGGATGGTCGCTATAACGAGCATCGACTGTATCTATTCATCAGCAGTACAAAAAAGCATGTTTTGTAGGCACATATAAAATATAGTAACATTGTATTATTTAAAAAAAAAAATAAATTTTTTATTTTCTTTAAAGTGTATTTTTAATCGAAAGTTTAATTAAAAATCTGGATAATAATAAACTTATTCCAATATTTATATTAAAAAAAGAGAGAGATTAGATGCTAAATGTTGATTATTTTAGCAGTTTTTCATTGTTTTATGGATTGCAAGTAGTCTGACAGATATTTTATTGTAATAAATGTCTCTACACTTGCTAATTATCATGTTATTAGTTTTCATTTTGCTATATTTTTCTTCTTCAAAAATAATGTATAAAAATTATCAATTATTTTTAAAACGTCAGACAGTTATTGTTTAGGATTTCTTTATTTTCTTATGCCACGATATATTTTTAAGTATATTTAGGCATTAAGAAAATTGCTGATTTTCTTTGTCTTTTATAAATATATTAATTCAGTTTCTTTTTTTTCTTTCTTTTTTTTCTTTCTTTCTTTTAGCGAAGCCTATCAGCGATTAGCATGGGAAGCTTTAAAAAAAACTATTGTGGGTATGACTAACAAAATAAATAGTTCTAATATATCTGAAATTGTTGTTGAATTGTTCAAAGAGAACATAATCAGAGGAAGGTAAGTGTTTTACATTAGTTTATAACTTATTAATTGGATGTTATTATGTATGCATGTATTTGATTTTGATATATATAAACTTTTATGTAAATTTCATTTTTACAGGGGAGTTTTAGCCAGGGCTATAATGCAAGCACAGGGAGCCTCTCCTACATTTACTCGAGTATATGCTGCTCTTGTTGCTATCATAAATACAAAGGTTATTTTTATGTATTTTATTTTAATATGATCATGGTAGTTACAAAATATGTATTTGGATTGTGTTGGTTAAATATTTTTGCCATATTGTAGTCTTTAGAGTAAACCATTTTTTTAACACCACTTATTTAATGAAAAATCTTCTTTTAAATTTAGTAGAAACATAGCAGGAAGATCATCTTCCTTACAATTGCTGCAGAAACTTACCACAAACTTCTTTCTAAAAAATTACTGGTTTTCAAAAAACGGACCAGTGGGAGCCCTGTAATGTGAAAAAAGATAATATATATATACAGTCAAACCTCGATATCTCGAATTTGAAGGGAAAGACAAAAAAATTAGAAATACCAAAAATTTGAAGTATCGAAAATTGCATACTATCAATAGTAAAATAAGGATAAAGGCTTTTTTTTTTTTTTTTTTTTTAAATAATCCATTTTTATTCTAATAAACACTTTTAACAATTATATTTGAAAAAAGATTTAATTGTTGTTTACTTCAGAGATGAGTATGAAATTTTATCTATTACTCTTTCTAAGTGGACAATGGCTTTAAATGTATCCTCTAACATATTTGGCTGACGTTTAACTTATCTCCTCAAAGTGTCCACTGCAGAATGTGCTTGTTTGTTTGTCACATTTGGTGGTAATTTTCCGATTTTTTCATCCTCTTCTTTTGCTTCACAAGAAGCTTTCATTTGATTGATGATATCATTGTCGTCCCGCTACCCACACACTGTTGCTGCATCATCTACGTTGACAAAATCATTAAATTCCATGTTATCGAGGGCCCCACCAGTGGCTAAGAGGTTCTGCTCTCGAAGCTGGTTGACGGGAGGTGCTGGGTTTGAACCCAATCGCGCCCGTCGGCCTAACCGTCTCGGAGTTTTCGTGGTTTTCTTCGAAACCTTGGATTTCCATGCATAAATATGGGTTAGGTTCCCTTAGAAAGACCCCCACAAAAGGCACTCCCCCTTGGGCCTATATCCAGAGCATAGATAATCGGTCGTCAAAAAACAACCAACCAACCATGTTATCGAGCTTCATGAGTCTTGTCAATCTGTTCCAATCATTTTCGGTGCAGTTTTCATCAGAATTATCAATGTTAATTGTCTGACTACATTCGTGATTTTCAATGAATCCAGCCTTTTTAAAGCTATTTATTATTGTAGAGGAAGACACATTGTTCCATGCTTTGTCAGCCATTCGCATAGCTTGTAAAACATAACACCAGATGGTGAAATGCTATCTTCCATTTCGGACAACATTTTTTTTTTAACCACATGATGACGGTATTTTACTTTAAAACTTTGAATGATGCCCTGATCAAGTGGTTGAAGTTTTGAGGTAGTGTTTGGGGGGAGAAATTCAAATTTTACATTTTCCATTTCAGGTATGGTATTGTGCACTGCACAGTTATCGATGAAAAGCACAATTTTCTGCTTTTCTGTTTTCATATTTTTATTTAAATTTTTAAGCCAGCTTTGAAAAATGTTAGATGTCATCCAAGCTTTACAGTTAGCTTCATAAGCCAAAGAAAATGATTTTATGCCTGTGAAACATGTTGGGTTTTTCAATTTCCCAATCATCAACGGTTTTAATTTCTCTGTTCCATTCATATTTGCACCAAACAACAAAGTGACACACTCTTTACTTCTCTTGCCTCCATGACATGCTTCACTCTTTACATGCATAGTTTTATCTGGAGTGCATTAAAAAAAAAGTCCAGTTTCATCCGCTTTAAACACATCTTTTTCATTGTAATCCTTCACGATCAAGCTTATTTTCTTCCTAAATTCTTCACAAACTTCCTCGTCTATGCAAGCACTTTCACCATGCATTTTCAAAAATGAAATGTTACTTTTTTGAAATTTTTGAACCAACCATTACTTTCTTTGAAATTTAAGTGGCCTAATTCTTTTGCAAAAGATTCAGCTTTTTCTTTAACTACAAGTCCATCTAGAGGAATGTTTTGAGTTCTGCATTGTGTAATCCACATCATAAGGCACTTCTCCATTACAGGAAATTGGCTTGTTTTTAACTTCTTTCACTTGCCTAAGCCGTCCTTGAACTTTTGTAGGATAGTTGCTTTATTTTTTTAAATTGTTCACAATGTGCTACTTGGAATCCCAAACTCTTTTGCAATTTCCTTTTTCTTTTCCGAATTGTTTTCAACTTCGTCGATGATTTGTTTCTTCACTTCAATAGAAAATATATTCAATTTTCTTTTGTTAGCCATTTTGAACAGATGACTCTCAGAAGATCTCACCTACAAATGCTCTAATTTTTTCTGAGATAACCAAGAAAGGAAACTTTTCAGGATGTCACCAGGGTATTCACTCATTTCTTTCACCTCTTCTTGCAATGATAAGAAATTCTACATTCTTCTTACAAGCCACATACCACTTGATTCTTGTTCATTACTCATTTCTGGTTTCCTTAAAACCACCCCAACCCCTCAAGAAAATAACTTTGGAGAATAATAAGAAGAAGGGATAGATGATCACTGCATATGCAATGACAACTGACTGAAAAGAAATAAGGTAACAAATAATAAAACAAAAATTTCAACTCCCATCTTTGGGGGTCAAGAGATTTCATTGTGTTAATGGCATCTTTATATCGCTCCATTTTAAAGTTTATGCAAAGTTTACCACTGTAATTTGTGAATATAGTTTTTCTAGTGTTTAAAATTTTCTATTTTTTGGAATATTTTTTTGTTTTAGAAAAAAAATTCTACACTATTTATGGAAAAAAATTCAAGTTATCGAGGGGAGTCAAACAAATTCGTCAAACCAAGTTTTTTTTAACATTGCATGTATAGGAAATTTTTTTTCTTTGAGGTATCGAAAAAAATTCGCAAAATAGAGGTTCAAGTTAGTGAGGTTCGACTGTATCTAAATTTTTTTTTTTTTTTAAGCTATTAAATGAGGCTTAAAAAATTAGTTTTGTTGATTTTGAAAAAAAAAATTGCATGTGTAAATGAACGATTTCTTATTGAAATAATAAAAAAAAATTACCTGTGCAGTAATTGTTTATAATTTCCATTTACAGTTTCCTGAAATTGGCGAGTTGATATTAAAAAGACTCATTATACAATATAAAAGAGGCTTTAGGCGTAACGATAAAACAGTTTGCTTAACAGCTGCACGTTTTCTTGCTCATCTTTTGAATCAAGAAGTAGTAAGTAAAATCTAACATTATATTTTATAAATTTTTAGTAATCTGAATCTGTGTTTATTTTAATTAAAATTTATGCATGTATTTTTTCATTTATTTACATTTTATTATTATTACATATCAGTATTATTTCATTTTGGAATGCAACTTATTGCTGTTTAACGTTAAAATTGACATGACTGTCTTGTGGTACAAATCTGCTATAATTATAAATAGAGCTGAATTATTTATCAATATATTGTCAAATATTGATATTTTTAAATTATTGCGATAACAATATCCAAGCTCTTATTCTAAGACTATATACCGATATCTAAGCTCTTACTCTAACCGATGAATCCCAAGAACTTTTTTTGTAGCACACCGGGACTTCAAACGCTGAAAAAAAGCGCCGGACATTCAGTACCAATATCGCAATATAGAGGTCTGCACGGGCCCGGGCTTGGCCTGAGGCCCGTATCCGGCCTGGCCGGCGGAGTAAAGGAGAATTTTTTAATGGGTCGGACCGGCAGAATTTAGACAATTTTTTCGCCGGGCCGATAAAAAAATTTAATCGGGCCTATCGGCCCGATATAAGAATCTAAGAGAAGCAGATAAAGTACGACCTATTTTCAATGAATATGACTTTTTCGAGAAGTATAAATATGTGTTACGAGCCGATGCGAGTTTAACAACATCAATACAGAAATGTAACATGTCCATCGTAGAGATCGGCATCGTACAGTTACATGATGCCTGATCCTGGGTTTCGGCAGACTTGGCAATTTTTTCGGCAGACTTGTACCGGGATGGAACTGGCCTTAATCGATCTCAGGATGTGTAGGATAGGCATGTTTTGTAAAAGCATTAATAGCGATAATGAACTTCTGTTAACAATATCTTTGGATATATACCTTAAGGTGGTTCTCATACTTACTGCTCAACAATGTGAAACTTTCAGACACATTTTCTGACTCATTTTTAACTATAAAGGCTAAAAATTGACAGGTCTGAGTATTGAAGGCATTTGGAATCGAATAGCGTTTTAATTTTTGATATAAATTACGTGCAGAGATAACAGAGACTCTTATCACGTGACTGTACGTTTTTGTCCTTTCCTGTGCTATCGCTTCCGGAAATTCGATTCAAAATGCTAACTTTGGCAGTATTTTCTGAAAGATATATTACTTTTATCTAAAATAAACGGCATTTACATGGTTTCTGAATAAGAATACCTGCCAATCTCACGCATTTCCGAAAAGAAATGAATTCATAAATGTGTCAAAATGTAGCTCCTTTGGATTTGAGAAAAGCCATAAAAATGACAGAAATATTTTCACAAATCTACTTTTTATTATACAGCTTCAAAAGTTATCATGTTTTTTAACCCTTTATTCTAAACTACATTAATCTTTTAATGAACTCTTATTTAAATTTTGAAACGTCTGTAGAGACGTTGACTAAAACACTAAGTAATCGTCAATGTTTACTATTTTGCGAACACATGGTAATTTTAAAATGTTCCCATAAATATGCATGTAGTATTCATTAAAAGAATCTTAATTGTATGTCGAGAAAAACAGACTTTTTTGTAGAAATTGAGTCGGGCCGGGCTCGGGCCGAACTTTCAATTTTTACACCGGGCCGGGCCAAAATAGCTTTCCTTCGGGCCGGGCCCGGGCCTGGAAATTCCAGCCCGTGCAGACCTCTATCACAATATCTTCTCCAATTGTTTCTTTTCCTTGATCGGTGTCTCTCTTCAATCAAACCACCATATTCCCCTCCAGTAGGGCTGTGCGATGTCTAGAATTAAATATCATGATAAATCAGCATCTTTATATCATGATATTCCGATATATCGATTTAGGAAAAGAGGGGGGCAAATTCGTGGGCAAGCACCGGAAGTACGTAAAATGATTAAGCGGTCACAGGCCTTTCCAACGATACGTCAGATGACGGGTGTCGGCAAAACATAGGAAAGTGCCCCCCAGGGGGGCAAAGTGGTGGGTGGGAGCACCAGAAGTGCATAAAATGATTAAGTGGTCACAGACCTTTGCACATGAGGGTTGATGGCAAAATTTAGAAAAAAAACCATCCCGCGGAGAGAGGGGGGGAGGGATACTGAAAGTGCGTAACATGAAAAAGCGGCCACAGGCCTTTCCAACGATATGTCACATGACGAATGTCGGCAAAATTTTGAAAAGAGTACCCACCCCTCTCAGATGTGGAAGTGGGGGAAGTGTCACCGGAGGTGCATAACATGAATAAGTGGTCACATTCCTTTCCAATGATATGTCACATGAGGGTCTCAGCCAAAGTTAGAAAAGTGGCCCTGGGCACCTGACTATATAATTATTATTTCATTTGTCTTATTAAATCCACTGTTGCAAATAAAATGTTATATTTCATTTCTTTATCACCCTACATTGTTCAATAATAAAGAGAAAATATTCATCATACAACGCATACGCTCAGAGATTCAGCTTACATCGTCAATATTGTAATATATATATATATATATCACCTGCTGTCAGCGATCACATCGAAAGCTGCATGTATGATATTTATCACTCACCAAAACGAAATCACATACCATTAGTATCATGGTCACTGAACCCGAGGAGTCGGTATTTAATATCACGATTTAGACTGGGAGGAGTCGCACCGTTAATATCAAGATTACCGAAACCGAGGAATCGGTATTTTTGATGCCACGGTTTAGACTTGAGAGAAGTCACTCCATTAGTATCATAATAATCGGAACAGACGATTCAGTATTTAATACCACGGTTTAGACTGGGGGATTCTAGAGAACTCGAAGCCGAAGAAGCGCTGCTTAATGTTGCGGTTTAATGAAAAACCATGATAATCGCGGTTTACATTACAATTATGATATGATGTACCGTTTTGTAGGGTTTTTTAATATCGTTATCATGATTTGCATTTTATATCAATTTTATCGGTTTTATCGATATATAGCCCAGCCCTACCCTCCAGTGATTATCTGTCCTTCATTAATATTCCAGTATATCCCAATACATTCTCTACGTTCTTTTGTTTTAACTGCAGATTTCACTGTCCATTCGTTACTATAATGAATGCTGTTATTGTTTGTGTTTTAATTCTGATGCCGCCAGGGGCCTCGCTAAGAGGGACCCCCCCCCCCAAACATTCGCGGATGTTATTACACTTGGCAAATTTGTTTAAAGCTTTAATAAAAACTATAATATATTTTCTATTTCTGATAGACTTGGCAAAATTACAAAGCTAATTGGGAATATTATTAAATTTTTAACAAATAAGAACTATATTATATTTTCTAACTGTTGTAAGTTGGCAAAATTATAAAACGAATTGGCAAATACTGAAATTTGACTTGGCAATTTAAGGTTCTCTCCCCCACCAATAAAAAGTCTTAGCGATGGCGCTGGCCGCTGCTATTGGTTTAGACATATTGTAATGTATTAATGCCTTGATATACTGCAATAACATGAACTAAAATACGCGCTGATTATTGTGGAGTCCATATACAATATGTCTAGACCAATAATTTCATGATAATCGCGGTTTATATTACGATTATGATATGATGTACAGTTTTGTAGGGTTTTTTAATATCATTATCACGATTTGCATTTTATATAAATTTTATCAGTTTTATCGATATATAGCCCAGCCCTACCCTCCAGTGATTATCTGTCCTTCATTAATATTCCAGTATATCCCAATACATTCTCTACGTTCTTTTGTTTTAACTGCAGATTTCACTGTCCATTCGTTACTATAATGAATGCTGTTATTGCTTGTGTTTTAATTCTGCTGCCGCCGCCGCCGCCAGGGACCTCGCTAAGGGGGGGGACACCCCCCACCCCACCCCCAAACATTCGCGAATGTTATTACACTTGGCAAAATTGTTTAAAACTTTATTAAAAAATATAATATATTTTCTATTTCTGATAGACTTGGCAAAATTACAAAACTAATTGGGAATATTACTAAATTTTTAACAAATAAATCTATATTATATTTTCTAACTGTGGTAAGTTGGCAAAATTATAAAATGAATCGGCAAATACTGAAATTTGACTTGGCAATTTAAGGTTCTCTCCCCCACCAATAAAAAGTCTTAGTGACGGCGCTGGCCGCTGCTATTGGTCTAGACATATTGTAATGTATCAATGCCTCGATATACTGCAATAACATGAACTAAAATACGCGCTGATTATTGTGGAGTCCATATAGGGTGCCAACAATTTTAATCAGTTGATTTAAATCAGCGATTAAATTGTGATTTTAATCAACTGATTTTTTTTTTTTTAAATCATTGATTGAAAAAAAAATTTCTAAATGTTTAAAATGTCAAAAAAAGTTTTAAAATCTAAGATGAACATAATTTGAAAGTTTCTACAAGTATTTTAACTTATAAATAAACAAAAACAGAGCTTTAAATAATCGTTTCTAAGCTTAATTCCTGAGTATTGTAAAAAATTAAAAACAGTTAAGTTTGTAAAAAGCATTGTTTTTATCCAGCATAAAACAGTTTCATTTAAAAATTATATTTAAATCTAATATAATTTGTAATGTCATCATTTCCTTTAGGTTATCAATTTATACATTATTTTATATAAAATAAACATAGCAAGTGTATTAAATTTCTGCAAATAAATAAATAAATAGTCAGTGTCTTAATTTCTCATTCTACTTTTGTAATAATAAATTAATAGCAATCTCGAGTCAAAGAAGAATGAAAGAGTGACATCTGTTCAACAGCTAAATTGTAAATGAATCCATAAGAGAAAAAGAACCAATTGGTATAAAATGTAAAGCACAGCAAGAACTTCTTCGGTATAGATTGAATAAATGTTTTTTTTTTTTTTTTTTACTTTGTAATTCATATATAATAATGAAAAAAAGGAATTAGGAATTGAAGAGGACGCAAAACATTTCTTAAAAAGAAAAAAAAAAAAAGGGAACCATTGAAAGCTAATAATGCCCAACTGAGAAGTAATAATGCTGTTATATAAATATTTTGAGGATTTCAGATATAACTTGCTATCCTTATATTTATTCTGTATGTGTGTATGAATGGGTTTAACTTATTTTCATAAATTTTTTGGTTAGCATGCACATACATGTGTGTAAGTTTAGATTTTGGTGATGAACAGTAATTTTCCTAAACACAGATGCAAAACGGGCTGCAAATATTTGTTAGTTTTGTTATTTGTACTACTAATGAAATTACTTATTTGCAGTTTTTATTAATTCCATAATTACTTATTGTTTCTTCTAGGCCATTTTTTTAAGAGTGTGCACCCTGCCCCTTTTGAAATTATAAAAAAAATATAGTTAAATTCACCTGTAGTTGTAGCCAGAGATTTCTTGTAAAAAACTTCCCATTCAACAGTATTTCTAAATTCATGTGCCCAAGATCTTACAAAAAGAATAGAAATTTATTTCTTTAGAAAAAAAAAAAACAGGATATTATTAAAACATCAAAACAGCACCGAAAACTGGTGATATGAAGCAATTAAAATAATAAAACTTTGTAAAAAATCACCATAAAATAAAAACAATATATAAGTATACAGTAAAACACGGATATAACGCTCTTCTGGGGGACCGGGCTGGAAGAGCATTAAAAGCAGGGAAGCGTTAAATGCGGGAGAAGGTTTTCGACATTTTAAAATTGATAATAGTAGATTATTTGCTTTAAATAATGCGGGTAATCATTTTCGTGTATTATTTAAAATAGAAACTCCACAACATAGGTACAAAAACGTTTCCTTTATTTTAAATATCACAAATTTACATAGTGTTTACAAAGTGTATTATTATTTCAAATCAGAATAAGTAAAAGAATTATTAGCATTAAAACTAAAGCTACAAGATATATTTAACATTTCTAATAAGCACCTTTATCCTTATCTTAAACATAAAATAAAATTATGAAAGAAACTAATAATAATATTTTGTTTTAAAAAAAATTTAACATTTGTATTCTTGAGCACCACTATGAGGACTATAAACTTTCACTTACTGTTTATTCTGTTTTAGAGAAAAACTCTTCGATTTTCGTCTGACGGGTGGACGAACGACCACATAAAAGAGCGTTTTCTGCTTTGTTTATATTATATGTCTTAATATATCTTTATGTGAAGCGACGGTATCTACTGGAGCGGTGTATAGGCGGATAGTGCTAAAAGCTTCCATTACTTCAGCTATCGTTGGGATGCGCTCTTGAACATCGCCATCAGCAACTTTATCAGGGTCCTCTTCTTCTGCGGAATCCTGTACAGTGTCCCTATAATGTCGTCAATGCTTCTAACGTTGCTTGTGATAACATCTTTATCAATGTTAAGATAGTTCTGAAGGCTGTGTGCGTTTTCTGCAATATGCTCTCAAACAGCTTGCCAGTCCTTGTCGTCTATAGGATCCGACCCCTCTTCAGCTGCATCCATATTATACTCAGCGTCCGTTACGAAGCCTGCCTTTTTAAAGCAATTTGGAATTATTTTAGGTTCGATTGCATCCCAAGCAGCGCTAAGGTAGTTTATGGCTTCGAGGGGAGTTACAGAAGATCGACTACTTTTATTTTTCATTTCATGTAGAAATCGTTTCAGTATACGTTTGTTATAATGTTGTTTTAAAATCTTTATGATCCCTTGATCCATCGGTTGAAGTACGCTTGTGGTGTTTACAGGTTTAAATTCCAGAGAGACGTTTGTAATACCTGGTATTTCTTGGAGATGCGCAGCGCAATTGTCTACAAATAGTATGACATGCCTATTTTGCTTCCGCGTCTCGACATCAAAATCAGAAACATATTTAATGAACTGGGGACCCGTCATCCAAGCCTTACGTTGATGTGCATAGTCACAGCGCAGTCGTTTGATGTTCTTGAAACAGTGAGGTTTGTCCGATTTTCCAATCACTAGAGGCTTGCGTTTGTCGCTCCCATCGGCATTGGAACAAACAAGCACAGTCACACGTTCTTTACTGAGCTTCCCTTTATGTCACTGCTCATCATTTAACGTTAAGGATTTATCGGGCATCACTTTAAAAAATAAGCCATATTCGTCGGCGTTATAAATATCACAACTGGCATAGTTTTTGATAAGCCTTGGAAGACTGTTCTTCTTCCAAAATTCTGCATTTTCTATGTCCACGGCAGCAGATTCTCTGCAAATCTTCTTGTACACAATGCAGTGGCGGGTTCGAAAACGGTCTAACCACCCATTAGATGGAGTAAAATCTTCAATTCCTAGCTTTTGGGCTACTTCTGCAGCATTTTCTTTAACTATGGATCCGCTGATAAGTATGTTACAGTGTCTTGATTCAAGAAACCACTCGTACATAACTTTTTCTAAACTTTCATATTTTGTTTTCACTCTCTTTTTCTTTGAACCACCAATCGCAGCATTTTTTTAATATCTTTTATGTTTTGAAGAAGAGTCCGAAGAGACGACGGCGCAATCTTCATAGATAACGCAAAATCTTTTTGGCTCACAATAGGTGATTTTTTGTCATAATTTTTTAGAATTTCTAATTTTTTTTTAAATTGTCAGCGTCTTTCTTTTCATACTCTTAGCTTCCATGTTGCACCTAATTGGAGTCGCCAGCGATACTACTTACTTATGTGTAAATGAAAAAAGCGGAACAGTTTGTGTGAAGTACGAGACAGACAGGTGCTGCTGAGATGGATGGCATAAATTCTTTAATTCTCTAATCCAATGAGAAAAAACCGCAGCGCTGGCTGATTTTTTTATTATTATTATTATTTTACATAGTCTTTGGGCTTTGGCTGGCTGCCAATTCCACGTACCCTCTCTTTCTCTCTCTCTCTCTCTCTTTGTACGGGCGAGAAAATGAGAACTTCAGTTGCAAACCAAAGCACCAAAGTGTAATATCCGGGATTTCTTTGTTCAAATGACCAATAAAAAGCGTGTTAAAAGCGGGAAAGCGTTAAAAGCAAGGAATTTTTACATTGTTCTTATGGGTATGGTTCAAGGGATCCAGACAAATGAGCGTGAAAGGCGGGAAAACGTTTTAAGCGGTGAGCATTATATCCAAGTTTTACTGTATATTGTTTTTATATATTGTTACTATATATTGTTTTTATTTTATGGTGATTTTTTACAAAGTTTTATTATTTTAATTATTAAAACATGTTCTTATTTAATTGTGTTTTTCAATTTGTGATTCATAAAATTACTAAAAATTAAGGGCACTTTATTTATCATGATAAAAAATATTTTTTCTTATCACTAAACACATTACTAATATATCTCCTCATGATATATTGCCCTTTTTTGGAACTAGCATCCTGCACCTTTTTCTTTCTAAAATGATTACTACATTATTAATTATCATTTTAAAAATTAAAGCTTAAAAACATATAGGAACATATAATATGTTCCTAATTAGAGAGTTAATTGTTTAATAATTATTAATTTGAAGTAGTGTTAAAACTATTTAACATTAAATGCAGTTATTAATAATTTTAATAAATGTTAAATATCAGTAATATTTAATAAAGTTTTCCATAATTATTACAATATTAACGTATATAACATTATTGTATGATACTAACTAATGAAACTAATAATTTGCAGTTTTTATAATTTTTGTAATTACTAACTTTAATAATTATAATTTTATTTATTAACTGCAAAACTGCAAAAACATAGATTCTGTTATCAATTAGTGGTTTAATTGTTTTGACACCTAAAACTCTTGGTAGCTATTCAGTATTTAAACGCTAGGAATAAAATCATAAAAATCCAATTTAAATTTAAGAAAAAAAAAATCTGATTTAAATAAAAAAAATCCATTTATTTTTTTTTGTTTTGTTTTGTTTTGTTTTGTTATTAAACACCCTAAGTCTATAGTATTACTTATTCATACCTTAGTAGCTGAAAAGCTCGGCTATAGAGTAACCAGTCAGAGTCTGCTAATGGTAAAGTTTCTCTTTCTCGTTACAATGGCAAAGCCTGTCGGTTCGTTCATTGATTGCTTTTGAGCTGAGCTTCCTAGCTACTAACGCCTACACTATGCATTGATCATTCGTATTAACTTTATATTGTCTGTAGTATTATTGGTAAAATGAAGGTTTCCAGAGTGAATTTATTCTATCCTGTATTTATATTTAAACTTAAAATGAATAATATTTTCAAATGTGATTTGAAGACTCATATTTCAGAAAAGGTTTCAATGTTCTATTCATGTAGTAAATAGATAGGAAGGTAAAAATGCAGTAAAATTTGTTTTATTTTTATTTATTTGTTCATTTATATTAAGAATGCATTGATACCTTAGAAAAACATTGAGAAACAACATTTCTATGTCTGCCATCCAGTTAAACTTATTTAATTATAAGTATATTAGCACGACATGACATGTAACATTAAATCTATTTCAGTTTTGCCTTTGCTTTTCATTTTTTTAATAATATTAAAATATGCAACTTCCTTAAAAATATTTTATTTTAAATTTATTTTTCATAATATTCTCAATTATACATGAAGAAATTAAATAGTTAAAATATTATTAATGAATAATGTGTGAAATAGGTAGGATGGGGAATGTACTATTTTTAAAGAAAAACACTATGCAAGCAATGGTATTATGGTATTACTAATAATGTGCCATTAATTTGAAGGTATAATTAAATTTGAAGTTCTTTTTAGTAACATGTGTTGTGTAATATTTGCAATAAAACCTTCCGTTCTTTGAGGTCAGCAATTGTAAAAAAATAAAAAAAGGAAACTTCTTACTTGTATATCTGTAAAGAAATGACGAGGAGACTTTTAAGCACAAAATCAAACTTTTTATTCATCTTGTTGAAGAGAAGTAAGAGGCTCACCCTTTGGTCACCGATTTTCAAATAAATATGTTGCCGATAAAATAACTTATTCCTCTTTAAGAAAATCTTTAAAAATGTAAGATGCAGCACTAGGAGAATTTTCTATAGATAAAAATCTCAAAGCCTTTTTAAACCAACAGAAAATAAATTTAACAGGAGTTATTAAAAATGCAGACATCGCTTTCGGAAACTTTTTACCGGATTCCACATCCACCGGCAGACAGACCGGAGCCGAAGCCCGCGATCTTTAAAAACAAAAACTAAGTCATGACAGATCACCAACAAAACAGATTCTGATTTAAAATTAACGGAATTTTTAATTTATAGTAAGAATACGAGGACTTCAAAAGTTACTGAAAGAAAAGATTTAAATCTATTAGAGAATTTAAAATATTAGGTAATGTCTTAATAAACAAATCCGAAAGAAAACATTTAAAAAGTTTTGTTTTTATTTGCTGTACGCTCAGTGAATAGACACACCTCCGAAAAGATCGACATCCATTAAAAGCTTACACCGGGAGACAGTCGCTCCGATGACATCATCACAATACTCACAGATTTCAAAGGAGAAGCACCCTATGCCAGGCGCAGCCGAACGTCAGCGAACTTGTCGATGTGCGGTGAAGTGGCGAATTTGCCGAAGTACGAACTTAAACAAAATTGCTGCGCAAAAATAAATATGGATTTAAGCTTAAAGAACATCGATGTATAAGGCCAAAAGAAATAAAACAGTAACATAATTTAAACACTGTGAGATTTCATCTCACAGGTATAAGTGCAAATAGATATCGAGCATTGGTTCCTTTTTCTAAGATATTTCTAATTTGCATAAATGCATGTATATTTAAAGAATGCTGTGTAAGCAAATAGGTATAAAACATTGATTTCTACATCTGTTTGTATATATATTGCTGCTACCTACCATTTATCTTTCGAAATTTAGCATTTTTCCTATTTCCTCAAACTTTAAGGTAGTTATCGCAATATATCACCAATATCAATATAAACTCATTTATATGTTGTGATATTAAATTTCTGATATCGTCCAGCTCTAATTATAGATATGCCAAAAATTGACACGTAGTTGTATACTTTGATGCAATAAAAGTAAATTTCCTTTTCAGTTATACCTCTATTAATACCACACAGCATGGGTACAAGACCTACAGTCTCAGATCTGAGTTTAGTCTTAGAGAGATTTTTGACTGATAACAAATTGTGCTTTATATATTTAAATAATAGCAATTTTGCTAGCAAAAACTTTTAATCACTCTGTTTTCTTGCAAAAAATCTATTTTTAGCCATAGTGCAAGACAATAAAAATCTTCTAGCCAATTTCAATTGTGTTATATCTAATACTCAGAAAATTTTTCAGTCTTGGCTTAGATGGAATTCTTGATCCCATATCAAGCAATAACAGTACTGTAACCCCTTGTTTTATTCTGCTTGGCATGTGCTTAGGACTTAAAAAAATTAAGATATGTGATAATCTGAAACTAAATATTATTTATTTTTCTGAAAATGTTAATTTATATGCATATTAAAATTCATGATTCTTTTTTATTATGTTTTATACTACACAATACATATATGTTGTAATTCTAAAGATGGTTTATTTATTGAGTTTTCTCATCTACTTAAAAATTTTGCCCATGAAGATATACTATATGTATATAAGATTTGTATGAAAAATACCAGGGTAAGTTGTATTAAATACTTGATGAATATGTTTGCTAATTTAATGGCATTTTTTAGGATTCTTAGAGCTTTCAATTATTATTTTAGTAAGAAATGCTCATTTAGCATAAAATAATCAATGTTCCTTCAGATTCTTATAAAATTTACTATGATATTAAAAAAAGAAAGCAGTTCATGAAGTGCTTCTTATTGAAATAATGATTATAAATTTTAAAAAGTGAAAAAAAAAAAAAAAAATCGGACATTTATGCTCTTTTTGACATGTTAAACGGATTTTACCTATGGTTTTAAAATATTTATTCAATGAATTTTAAAGTTTGATACAGGGTAGTTTGCATCAAGAGTTATTATCTCATGTGACTGTTTATTTATTTTTATTGGAAGGAACTCCTTTTTAAATTGTTGTTGGAAATCAGATTACATATTATAAAACTTTCATTTATTTATTTATTTTATTTTTGGTCTAGGCCCATGAAATACTAATTCTTGAAATAGTTACACATCTATTGGAAAACCCTACAGATGATTCTGTTGAAGTGGCTATTTGTATACTGAAAGAATGTGGAAAGAAATTAACCCAACTTACTGCGAGAGGAATGAGGGGTTAGTATATCCAGAATATTAAATAATTGTTTTTCTCAGTTATTTCCTTCCTTGTTTTTTAGATCATTTAATTTTTTTTATGCTTTAAATGTAAATTTTATGAAGACAAAATTGCTTCAATAATAACTGTGATACTCCCCATTTTTTTGTGTGCAGCGCATGACTTTTTAACAGGGAAAAATAATTAATTCATGGGCTAATTACACTGAATAGAAATCACTTATCTAGCCCTGTCCTTATAAATTTAATTCCACTAAAGATAAAAATTTTTAAAAGCATATAGGTTTTAAAAAATTAAATATGTAAAGCAAATAATGTATCTTGTTCTGATGATGATTATTATGTATTAATAATAGAAGGTGTATATTCCTTATTTGAAGTAAGAACTCATCTGTGAGTGCAATTTGTTTTTGTAAAATCAGTTTGCTAAAACGTTTACAGGAACTTTTATTATAATATGAGGGGGCTCACAACCATAGTAGACCAAGTCCATTTTGAAAAAAAAAAATGAGATAGTCCATTTAGAATGTGCATAAAATCTGTTTTATCCACTCCCATAGTGAACCAAGTCTGTAAACAGATGACATATATGATAAAGTATGTGAAAACAGACTTGATATACTGTGGGAGTGGATAAAACAGATTTTATGCACCTTCTAAATGGACTATCTCATTGTTTTCCAAAATGGATTTGTGCTACTATGGTTGTGAGTCCCTCATATATTGATTATAGTCAAAAAATGAAAGATTTAACTGCACCTCTCCCTTTATATTCTTTCATATAATTTCATTATTTTTATAAAATATTTTGTGAAAATTTAGTAGAGATATGAAATTAAGTTTATATTTTTTATTGAAATCAAATTTTTGTTCTGAAATAAAGAAGTGTGGCACATTTTTTCCCCTATTCATTGAGGTTTTTTGTTGATAAATTGAAATATTTATTTAACACTCTCATGCATGGCAACCACATATGAGGTTGTATAGGAAAACAACCCTCAAAGAACTGTGCATATCATATTTTTACTCTTTTTTTTTTTAATCATAGATAAACTTCATATGCAGTTCAGTAATACTTGTGAAATATATCAATAGATGGCAGAACCATTTTCTTTTGAAATATTCATTTGGAAAATTCACCTTAAATTTCTTTCTGTTCTGGATGAGAGAAGAATTTCTGCTCTTGAATCTAAACAAAAACATGATTTTTTTTTCTTTGTGATAATGTGTTCAAAGTTTAATTTTTTGTGTGCACTTGTAAATTTTACATCAAGGTTGTTTTGTAATTTTGTAATAAATGTATTTTGTTTTTAATTCAACGTTATTTGTTCTTAATCATCATTTAAAAAATATTTTTAATGCAAAATATTATTTTCATCCATTTAAAGGTAATTCATGCATGAGAGAGTTAAATAATACATGAAGATTTAATTTTTGCGCTGAAATTGTTGCAGTTAATGCACCCATACAAAAAGTTTCCGTGGAAAATTTCCTTTTTAATTGGTTGCAGTATGAAATATAATAGTGTATGTCTTTCTTGTACTGTTCATTGTATCAATGTTGTTTAAAGAATAATGTGTGGTATTAAAGTCCATAGTCGTCTATGTATCTAGTTCTTTGGTTAGCTGTGTATAACGATTGTCGATTTATATATGTTCTACTAACATTTCTTCAATACAATTAAAATATGGTTCAGCTAGAAAATGCACAACACAATTTAAATGTACCTTAAGCAATTCATGCCTATAGACAGTAATGTTTATTAGTGTTTTTGTGCAGTTCTGTAAATGGTCTATAGAATTTATACACACCACACAATTTGCAAAAAAAAATTGTTAAACTGAAAAGCACATTCCACAACTAAGACTAACCCCCTGATGCTAACATCACCCTGTAATTGAACACTGAACGATAAATGCTGTGCACATCACATTCTTTATAATGCAATTTGGTAATGAATAGAAATTTCATTACTTTTAAACTAGTGTAACTTCGTTAAAACATACTGAAAATGATTTAAGCATTTTGCAACTCTTTGTGCAAACATTTTATTGTATGTATAGCTGCCTATAAAAGTAATAATGAATAAATGCCACAAATGTTTGGTTAGAAAAAAATAATAATATTGAAAACAAGCGCATGTGTACATATACATAAGTAGAATTGTCTCTGTATGTAGGTATATCTGTTTCTGAATAATAATTTACATTTTTATATGTATGTATTAATAGCTTAAAAATTTTTATTGGGAGAGTTTCGTTTTTTGCCGAAACTCAAGAAAAACCAAAATTCAGTCTCAGTTTAGTTACAGCCTGAAAAACTTATTTTGGACAATGTCTAGTATTTTCAGTGTTGATGTTGCAATTTCCTTTCATCAGCTATAGCACCATGGGCCATCAGCAAGTGAAATAAATCTGCTCCTGATGGGATTTGCGCCCAGCTGACATAAACGTACTAAAAAATCTGGCTGAAAATTATTGGAATGAAAATCTTCTGCAGATCTGTGATTTTCCTTTTTTGTTATTATTTTTCAAATAGATTTTTTTTCTTTTTTTTTTTAAGCATTTTCTTGCCAATTTTTTCTGGCAACTTTCACTTCTGAAATGGGATAGCAGAAATAGATGCCAACTTGACCGATTTTGATAGGACACTCCCAAACTCCTCCTTATGTGCTTCATAACATATTTCTCCCATTTTGAATTATTCTTAAAGGAATTTTTTTTTGTGCTTTTAATTCCTTGCCAAAATAATGTCCAAAAGCAATTTCATGATTTACTATATTCAATCCTTCTCCATCCAGTGCATGAAGTCTAACATTCATGTTATGCTTACTTCAGTAAAATCTTAAGACCAAAAATAAATAAAACAATATGATACTTTGGATGTGATTTTCAATTTTTGTTACGATGTGAAATAGGGTGGTGGTAAAATTCATTACTAAAACTTTCACTTTGCTCTTTGTTGGTCAAGTTAGGCCAGACATTGAAAATGTAGGAAAAAAAAACTCATTGTCAGAAGTTTCTTATGTCTTTTCGATAAAAGTGTATATTTTTCTGTTTTTCTTTTCTTTTTTATTTATTTATTTATTTATTTTTAATTTATTTATTTTATTTATTTTTTGTAAACTTTCACCTAGTGAACTCTTATATGCTTGCTGTTTTCATTCCTAAAATTATGAATTACAAATCCTTATATTTGGGGAAAATATAAAATCTTTGAATTCCTACTTATACAATATACTTTATATAAAATATACATTAATCATTATTTTAAAAATTTTATCCTTCTTCTATTTGCTTTATTTTAGCTATTAAAAGTTATTTTTATCATTGTAGCAATTACTCAAAGAGTTCGAGATGTTCTTCATGAAGGAACTGTAGATTCACGTACTCGCTATATGATTGAAGTATTTTTTGCTGTACAGAAGGATGGTTTCAAGGTAATTATTTGTTTAGTTATACAGATTCCTTTATACTCAACATTTCAAGCAAAATATTAATAAGAACTCATATTTAAAAGTCTTAATAAAATGCTTCTCAAAATATTCTACTTAACTCATGAGATGTTCTTTCCATATTTGTTACTTCTTTACTGAAAGTTTTAAAAACTCCCTTTCCAGTAAAACAGATAAATACACTAGATGTGCTAATCACTAACTCTTGTGCAAAAAATTAGTGATAAACAGATGTTCTCCATTTTTTAAATTGAACAAGTGGGGATCGACCGAGCTACGCTCGGTCAAAATTAGCTTTTGTTCAACTCGATATAATATTCTCACTGTATCATTTTCTCTGTATTATTGTTATAAAACATTTTATTTTATGACAGTATTACTTACAGAAACAATCAATATGAAAGCTATGTAAGTACATGTTCCTAAATTTTACATTATTTAAGCATTACAACAAAAGGACACCAATCCAAATTGCATTTTTAGCTCCATTCTGATTGGTTTAACCATGTGTCTTGAGTCCTATTAAGAATTACTAAAAAATTCCTTTACATTCTGAAAGCTTATTTTTTTTTCGCCAAACATAGCCAAATTTGTCGACATTATTTTATTTGGCGCCAAGTATGTGTTTTGGCATTTGTAATCTTGAAAGTCGATTTTCAACCAAATATAGCCAACTTCACGGCTTTGTGACCCTGAGCCGTAGTGATCCAAAATGACCCACTAATCAAATCTGCTCGAACATTTGACTTAGCTCAATAGTCTTCTGGTAATCAAAAATGGTAGGATACAAGATTTAATCAAAATCCTTTAGACAAAAGACACATTTCTTAGACAAAATTAGCTTGACATGCAGTGACTCCAAAATGACCACCTAATCTAATTTTCCGGAACATGTGACTTAGCCCAGTGATCTTCTCAAGACCGAAAAAGGTAGAATACAAAATTCAGTCAAAATTGTTAGAAACATTTTTTAAATAAAATTAATTTGACCTGTAGTGACCAAAAAATGACGCTATAATCAAAATTTCTCCACCATGTGATCTAACCCAATGATCATTTCATGCCCAGAAACGGTATAATACAAAATTTTGTCAAAATCGTGTGAGCCGTTTTTTAGATACAATTAGCTTGACCTAGTGATGGGCGATTTCGATTTCTTTAATCGATTTAATCGATACTATGGCCAACTCGATTTAATCGATACTATGAATTTTTTAATCGATGTCTCTAAGACAAAATAAGGTAATATCATTTTCATTTTCCTTCAAAAATTGAAGATAAAGTAGATGGATGTGCCAATCCCAAAACTTTCATGTGCCTCATAACTGTTAAAACTTCAAAATTCGCTATCACAGTGTCAAATTTAAATTATAACCTATGCGCATCATGAGGATTCAAAAAGGATAGGTTCGTTGAAGTATGTGCATTTTAAAAGAAAATATAAGCATTGCATTTTCCTAGCAAATCATTAAATTTTGGCCCACACCCTCTTAGGCTAATGTGAAACGAACGTCATTTTGCATGCTTTTTTCGATCTTACGCCATCCCCACACCTTGGCTAGCATGTGTAGGGACGGTGTAAGAGCGAAAAAAAGCATGCAAAAAGACGTTCGTTTGATATTAGCCTGGATGTCCGCAACGGAAAATCCCAATTCAAAGAGCACAAAAGCGACAACTGTTGGGCAGTATACACCCAAGCCTAATAAAGATCTATTTATCTGAAAGTGTAACAGAATATGAAGTTTGATTAAATTCCGTGCATTAGTTTTGAGATATGGCTATCACGAATATCATGAAAAAAAAAACAGTATAGCAGCGCAGTCTGCTACATGATTAACTCAAAAAACTCTGGAACAACTTACGTCAATGACACATAATATTAAGTTTGATGAAATTCCGGTCATTACTTCTTGAGATATTATCGCTAATATCGTGTAAATTCTGAAAAACAGTGTTAAATTCAGGGGCTGGTACGGGTGAACAACGCTTCAATTTTCTTCAAATTTTGGTATACCGGTTAATTTTGATAACGAGTTTCTCTGATTATATTTGAAGGTTCCTTGTTATAGTCTAAAGGGGGGGGGGGAGGACATAGGGGATAATACCCTCCCTAATTTAGATAGATGGGTTTTGCTATCCGATTTACTTCAAATTTGGTATACCAGTTTATTCTGATAAGGCGCTTCCCTAATTAGATTTGGAAGTTCATTGGTTAAATATAAAGGGGGAACAGGGGGCTAATACCCCTTAATTTAGATAAATGGGTTTTTCTATCCGATTTGCTTCAAATTTGGTATACGCATTTATTTCGATAAGGCACTTCTCTGATGACATTTGGAGGGTCATTGGTTAACTATAAAGAGGGGAAACGGGGAGGGGCAATTCCCCCCACCCCTTAGTTTATTTTTCGAGGGGCATTATTCTTTGAAATAAGAGCATAATATACAGTTAGTGTGAATAGCCTGTGAGCTCAATGCCATCAGTTTAACTGGGTACTTTTCTTTTTAGCTCACAGGCTATCAAAGCCTGAGAGCTAATGTGCCCGCAGTTTCTGTATGTATGTATGTACGTACATACGTAACGCGATAACTCTCGATAGAAATATCCGATTTGCTTCAATTTTTTTTTCTAGGTTCATTCTCATAAGGCGCTTCCCTGATTAGTTTTGGGGGTTCATTGGTTAAGCATAAAGGATGGGGGTATGGGGGCTATTACCCTCCCCCCACTTAGATAAATGGGTTTTTCATGCAGAATTATCAGATTTGCTTCAGTTTTGGTATACCGGTTAATTCTGATAAGACGCTTCCCTGATTAAATTTGGAGGTTCATTGTTTAAGTATAAAGGGAGGAACAGGGGCTAACCCCCCTTAATTTAGATAGATGAGTTTTTCTATCTGATTTGCTTCAAATTTGGTAACCAGTTTATTCTGATAAAGCGCTTCCCTGATGAGATTTGGAGGCTTATTTTTTAAGTATAGAGATGTGACGGGGGGTAGGGGGGTGATTCCCCCTTAATTTATTTTTCGAAAGGCATTCTTTGAAGTAAGAGTATAAAATACAATTAGTATGAATAGACTGTGAACTCAATGCCATCAGTTTAACTCGATACTTTTCTTTTTTATTTATTATTGTTTCAGTGAGTGCACTCTGCATGTCAGCGAATGAGTCAATAACTGTTTATAGTTTTTAGATTACTGCTGGAGAAAAAAAAAAAAACATATAATCAAGGAATATACTTTTATTTATTTGTTAACCAGAGAAAAATATGTTATTTCATTGTTAATGGCCCTAGGATGAGAACATTTTTTTTTTTTTCTTAACAGCTGAAAATTTGCTAAACATTAAAAAAAAAAGATATTTATAAACTGTAAATGAGATAAAGAGATATATATTTTAAAAAGGGAAAGAAATTTTAGTTAAATATATTATTAAAAGGAGAATTTTTATTAATTGGGGGATAATTAGTATGTGATGATTGGTTAATTACATTCATCACAGCTATTTTAAAAGAAGATTTGCAATATTTGCATTTCCCCCACGCTTATAGCATAGATGCCAACAACTCCGGAATTTCCGGAGTTTCTCCGGAAATGCGCAGTAAAATACGGAAGTACGGAAATAAAGCTGAAAATACGGAAATCAGCATCAACAACCTAAAAAAAATTATCGAATATCAGTTTCTCTGCAAGTCGCGAAATTCCCAATCCGATTTTCTACTTGTAAACAATGCATGCTTTTCTCTGTCTCTTGTAAAGATCTCCGACTTGTCCTCAATACGTAAACAACGATTAACGAATCAGAGCGCAATTCTTTCTAGCATCGATGTTAAACCGCAACTCTATCCTTAAAACGCAAGCGCTTATCAGCAAATGAGAGCGGAGTAGAAAGTAGCGGCGATGACGTAAAATAACTGACCCCGCCCTTCACAGTATGCTTGTTTGTTCTTTTCCCCGTGGTCTGAATATTCAAAAAGATATTTCTTTCTCCCATGGTAATCGATTTTAAAACTGTAACTTTAACTACAAATATTTTTCTCCGCGTTGTTCTGTTTTGCGCAGATTGCGGGCTTTTCTTTACCGTGTGCGATATTATGTGATTTTTTTTTTAAGTTTGCGTTTCTGTTTTTTCGTTGTTATTCTGATGGATACTGAACCTGATATTACAGATAACAAAAAAGATCGTCGAAAAGCCATTAGAAATCAAAAATTTCTACCGAAGTATTCGCTCAAATGGCCATGTTTAAAAAGTGGTGAATTAGAGAGTTCGGCACTCTGTACTGTGTGCAACTCTGAATTTAATATTGCCCATGGTGGCGTAGATGACTGTCGGAGGCATGTAAATGGCCCTATACATCAAAAAAAAAGTATCGGCTACAAAAAAAGTGAAAACAGTTGAAAAATATTTTCGAAATCAAGATACTTCGAATATTACAAAGGCAGAAGCTCTTTTTACCAAATTCTTGATATCGCATAACATCCCGCTCGCCGCTGCGGATCATGCTGGACCTCTTTTTAAGAATATGTTTCCAGACTCCAAAATTTCATCAAACTATAGTGCAGGAAGGACTAAGACAACTGCAATGATTTCATTGATGGCTGCTGAAACATCAAAATTGCTGTCATCTTGTCTTAAAGATTCCCCCTTTTCATTATCAACCGATGGCAGCAATGATGGAGGGTCTGAAACTTTGTTTCCTATCGTAATACGGTACTTTGATGAAAGTATAGGAGAAGTACTGTCAACTGTACTGTGTATTGCAAGCAATACCAATACATCCACAGGCAGTAATATATTTTCATTAGTTGATCACGAACTGGAAAAGCGATCGGTATCATGGAAAAGCTGTATTGCATTTGGGTGTGATAATGCCTCAGTAATGACAGGAAAGTACAAAGGTGTATCTAAATATATACAAGAAAAAAACTCTGATTCATTCATTATGGGCTGCTATTGTCATCTTATTCATATAGCTGCTCAAAATGCTGCTGCTAAATTACCCTGTTCTATAGATGAACTATTAATTGATGTATACTTTTATCTTAATAAAAGTACTAAACGGCAACAAATGTTGAAACAATTCCAGTCATTATGTGGTGTAGAATCGAGAAAAATTATCAAGCATGCAGTGACTCGCTGGTTGTCACTTGAAAAGTGTATAACGAGACTTTTGGAACACTGGCAGCCACTCGGAGAATTTTTTAAGTGTGAAAAAAATCTCTCAAAAAAAAATAAATGTTGAAAACAACCAGTCCAAAACTTCAAAAAATTTAAAATGTGCTGATTTTTCTGATAATCTGAAACAGAAAAGTCTGAAACGCAATTTAAGTGAACCCTCACCCTCTGGACAATGCAGTAAGAAGTGGAAGACTGTTGTCGAAAAGAAAAATGGTCCTCAAAACCGTTTGGACAGAGTTTACAATTCCCTTCATGATCCAAAATTCAAACTTTATTGTTTGTTTTTAAAAAACGTTTTACCCATTTTTACAAGAACAAATGAATGTTTAATGTCAAATGTTCCACTAATCCATAAGCTCAAGAGAATACTGCTTGATCTTCTGTCTGAAATTTATGCAAGGTTTCTAAAATCTAATGCTATTTCCAGTGCCACTGATATCTTGTCAGTAGACGTTGAACTGAAAAATAATCACAGAGATATGGATACTATAGTGATAGGTCATGAAGCTAAGTCCTATTTGAATACTTTAAAATCAGAAGAAAAAATGAATACAGATGATGTCAAATACTTTTTTAAAAAGGTCAAAGATTTTTACATTACATCATCAAAGTATATTGTTTCAAAGTTTGACCTGAAAAATCCTCTGTTAGAATGTGCAGAAGTTGCTGATATAGCAATTAGACAATCAGTTCCATTTTCACATATAACCTTTTTTTTATCAAAATTTACCCATTTGTTTGATGAAACACAAAGTGATGCCATTGAAACACAATTTTTCAGGTACCAAATTGAAAATTTCAATGAAGAAATAACAAATTGCAATCGTATTGATTTAGCCTGGCATAAAATATCACAGATGAAAGGTACTAATGGGGAGTTAAAATATGATATTCTTTCAAAATTCATAAAAATGATTTTAGTTATACCACACAGCAATGCTGAAGATGAGAGAATATTCAGCATTGTAAGGAAAAATCCCCCAAAGCAGAATATGCTTAAAAGTGCGACGTACGTCGCAGAACAATGAGATGTGCTGCAGAACATTTCATGACAAATGTTACTTTTTTTTTTTTTTACAAAAAAAAGTGCATATTGATGTGAAAGCAAAAAGAATTCGTGGGGGGGGGGGGGGGGGGGGTTACTACTTTCGTTGTGTTCGAATCTATTTAGGAAGAAATAAGAATGTCGCGCGGCAATCAATCTTTCTCCCTCCCTCCAATTTCACCTTATTTCTGAATAACTAGCGATTTTTTTCCGAACGGGAGTTTTCATGGTCAAAGAACGAAGCTGGAAAAGTTTTTTACTAAAGCTTAAAAGCTGGGAATCGCGAAAAAACGTGAATTTCGCCCAAGGACCACGTAAAAAATGCGAATTACGTCAAAACATTGCGGAAAAAACGCAAATTTCGTGAAAAGATCGCGGAGAAAACGCAACTTTCGACAAAGAATCGCGAAAAAGAATCACAAAATTCTTCAAAGTATCGCGGAAAAACGCAAATTCCGTGAAAAGATCGCGGAAAACGCAAATTCCGTGAAAAGATCGCGGATAAAACGCAAAATTCGTGAAAGGATTGCGGAAAAACGCAAATTTCGACAAAGAATCGCGAAAAAAATTACAAAATTCTTCAAAATATCGCGGAAAAACACAAAATTCGTGAAAAAATCGCGGAACAAACGCAAATTTCATGAAAAGATTGCGGATAAAACGCAAATTTCGTGAAAAGATCGCGGAAAAACACAAATTTCGTCAAAAGATCGCGGAAAAACACAAATTTCGTGGAAAAAATCGCGGAGAAAACGCAACTTTCGTCAAAAAATCGTGGAGAAAACGCAAAATTCGTGAAAAGATCGCGAAAAAACGCAACTTTCGTCAAAAGATCGTGAAAAAAAACCGCAAATTTCACGAAAAGATCGCAGAAAAAACGCAAATTTTGTCAAAAAATCATGAAAAAAATGCAAATATTTTCAAAGGATGGCAAAAACCACCCTCAAATTTCGTTAAAAAATTACAAAAAAAATGCAAAAAAAGATCGCGGAAAAACGCAGATTTCGTCAAAAGATCGTGAAAAAACGCAGATTTTGCAAAAGGTCACGAAAAAACGTGAATTTCGTCAAAAGATTTCGGGAAAAAACGCAAATTTCATCAAAAAATCGCAGAAAAAACGCAAATTTCGTCAAAAAATCATGAAAAAAAAATGCAAATATTTTCAAAGAATGGCAAAAAACCCCTCAAATTTCGTTAAAAAATTACAAAAAAACGCAAAAAAAGATCGCGGAAAAACGCAGATTTCGTCAAAAGATCGTGAAAAAACGCAGATTTTGCAAAAGGTCACGAAAAAACGTGAATTTCGCCAAAAGATCGCGAAATTCATTAAATGGGCGCAGAAAAATGCATATTTGTTAGTGCCGAGGGGGGGGGGGGGGTCTCCCTCTGCTGTAACCTTTCTGAAAATTTCCTGTGAATTTATTTCATTGCAATTAATAGTAAAAATAAATTTTTTTAGTTGAGTGTAATCATATCGAATGGTAAGTAATATATATATTAGTAAATTACAATGTTGATAGTTAGAAAAAACACAATTTTGTTAGAAAAAACACAATTTTGTTAGAAAAAACACAATTTTTTTTCTAAAAGGCCCAATACAGCTGATGGGAACGAAACGACCATTGGTACAACAAACAAACGTATGTTTATTTATACGAATGGACCTCCATCTGGGCATAAATCTGTTCGGAAACTTGTAAAAGCTGGCCTTAAAACTATGTATGGACCAAATTTCCAAAGACATTTTCTTCATAAAAGTAATATGTCTAAATATCTCACTTCCAAAGTCAGTAACTCCTGTATCAATGCCATGGTTCTAGAAATAAATCTTGCCTCCAGAATATGTTTCTTTTGTTTGACAGTGTTTAACGAAACACATCTTTAGCATTTTCATAAAAGATGAAATTACATCCTTACATATGTATATAAATATCCCCCCCTTTTTTCCCCCATTGCGCTTGCAGAACATTTTTGATCATCTGAAATTCTGTTGCAGAACATTGCAAAGTATTCTGCTTTGGGGGAAAAATCTAAACGAATATCGTCCAAATTTGTCTAGTAGCACATTATCTGATATTATTGTTGAAAAAATGAACACCTTGTCAAAAAATGAAAAGTGTTACAATTCAAAATTTTCCAAGGATTTGCTAACCAAATTAAAATCTGCAACTTACAATTCCTTGAAATGATAGGTTAAAAAATTTTTCTTGATTTACATTTTAAATAAAATATAATCATTTAGAAAGTAAATTTCTAAATTTTCAATTTTTAAGAAGACAATTTTAGTAAACTATTGTATTGATATGTTTATTTTATATTGTTTTGAGTTTTTCATCATTTTTTATTTTAAAATATTTCATCTTTGTGTTTAGTTATCAAATCATAACATAAAATTAGCTTGAAAATAATTTTAATATAAAGTTGTATAATACAACATGAGGTGAGCTAAAATTTTTTGGAGAATTTACTAGTGAAATTAAAATTTGTAATTTTCTGATGTATAATTTGTTTGCAGATATATTAACTGGGTATAATCATATTAAGTGAATTAGAAATTTTTAAAAGTAATTTTTTTATTTTGCATAATGAATCTGCTAGTGTCACCATGCTTGGTGGTAATATTTTAACTTTTTTTTTTTTTTCCATCTTGTACTTTTGAATAGTTGTCTGTTAGTTATCAAACTGTAAGATTAATATCTGCAATTTTACATGTATCATTCAGAATAAGTTGAGGTCCAGTGGGAGGAACTAAGTCAATTTGATATTGGAAAAAAATTATTCATTTATATGTATTAAATTTGGATATTTATCAGAATATCATTTAATTATGTTTAACAATTTTAGAAAAAAAAAAGTATTCATTTATGAATACAACAGTCATAGCTGTAACTGCACATTGTTTTAAGTTTTTTCTTATTCATTTTGAGTAATTGTATTTTTCATTTTAATATAAATTTGTGTACCTTTTATCATATAGATTTAAAAAAAATTTTTTTTAAACGTTGTTATTTTTTCATGAGTTCTTTTTTTTTGGTACTTTTCGGTTAGCCGGGCGCCAGTGTTTTATATACATATTTATATACATACATATATGTAAATATACATATATATGCATATACATATATTGTATATAAACACATATAGATATATGTAAATATATATGTATATTTACATATATGTATGTATATAAATATGTATATAAAACACTGGCGCCCGGCTAACCGAAAAGTACCTTTTTTTTCTCCATTGTTCCTTTAAACTTCTACAATTATATTTAAAAGGTAAGTTTTTAAGTGAATTTGTAATTTTTAAAAAACGAATTACTTATTTGTGATGAGTATTATGTTTATAAGCTAATATTATTTTCTGTTTTCTCCAATCATTTAGTTTAAGGTATATACAGTGTTTTAGTTCCAAAAATATAATATGTTTGTCACATATAGATTAAGATAGTCTGGTGGGATTTGATTAGTTAATCTGATACCAAAAAAGAATATTTTTTACTTTTCTCATATATGAAAAATGTACTTTACATAATTTTAAAACATGAAATCGTATACCTTATGGACACTTTTAAAAATATATCAACAATGATGTTTTATGCATATTATTCCTTCATATATTGTTTTTTAAAGCCTTTTTCATAAATTCATAACAAAAAATCATTTACTTTTTGAAGATAAAAGTAAATTATGGAACCTTAATTTCAACTATGTTTGTATGAATAGGCAGAAATGTTGCTAAAGTTGTGGATTTTGTAGAATATTTGTAATTAACTATTAAATAAAGCATAGCTTAAAAAAATCGTATCACTCCTGAAATGACTCCTGAAATGCTTAAATTTTACTCCTGATGGACACCCAAAACTCCTGAAATTTAACCAATTTACTCCTGATGCAGGTTTTACAATGTTGGCGTCTATGCTTATAGGAGACCCTAAAAAGACTAAAAAACCATTTAACTTTTTAAATAAATTTAGAGCCTTCAAAATTTCGTTCATCTGCGCATTTTTAAGAAGAATGACGTTTATAGGAAGTAAGTCCCATCTGTTTGTTGAAGGAAATAAGAGTTAGAGTAGAAAGTACATCTTTTCCGGATGAAAAAAAAATCATTTCTTTCTCTTTTTTTTTTTTTTTTTTATCTGACCGAGATCTTTTTTAAAGATAAATTTAAATATAATATAAATTATCAAAATTACATCTTAAAAATAATAATTTTAAAAGTTAAAAAACCTTATTATTTGTCTCAAAGGTCTGTAGTAGTTTACTTCTGGGCCGCTAACATTGTCTAGGGCCCCCATAAATGGAGGTGAGGGGTGAGAGATAGTTGTTGCGTATGGCCCTGTTGATTCGCTACGTTTTGGAATTACTATTTTTCAGCTTATCTGTGTGAATCTGTGAACATCGAAATATCGATTCAAGTATCGATTCTAGAACTTGGGAATCGATTTTTATTGCGATCGATTCTGTTTTATATGATGTCGATTTTAATCGATTCTCAATTTTTCCAGAATCGCCCATCACTACCCTGACCCATTGTGACCTAAATTGACCCACTAATCAAAATTTCTTGAAAATGTGCCCAATGATCTTCTCATGCCTGAAAATGATAGAATACAAAATTTAGTCAAAATCGTTAGAGCCATTTTCTAGATAAAATTAGCTTGACACACAGTGACCCAAAAATGACCAACTAATCAAATTTTCTTTAACATGTGACTTAGTGCAATTTTCTTCTCGTAATCCAAAATAGTAGAATAGAAAATTTAGTCAAATTCATTAGAGCTGTTTTTTAGATAAAATTGGTTTGATCCAAAAGTGACCCACTAATCAAAATTTCTCAAACATGTGACCTAGCCCAATAGTTTTCTTGTGCCCCAAAATGATTGGATATAAAACTTAGTTAAAATTGATTGAGCCATTTTTTAGATATAATTAGCTTGACCCTGACCCATTATGACCCAAAATGACCCACTAATTGAATTTTCTCGAACATGTGACCTAGCCCGATGGTCTTCTCGTGCCTGAAAATGGTGGTATACAAAATTTAGTCAAAATTGTTAGAGCCGTTTTTAAGATAAAATTTACATACACACACACAAATTGTGCTCGTATTATAATATAAAATATTGTGGAGTTTTTAATTATATGTATATATCCGACTGAATGATCTCTTTATTGGTCAAAGGTGAAGACTTTATTGGTCCCCGCCTTTTAAAAAAATAATGAAATTCTCCTGTAATTGTAGATAGACAGAGATTTCTTGTAAAACACTTCCAAATTCCACAATATTTCTAAATCTATGTACCCAAAACCTTGCAAAAAGGATAGAACTTTATTTCTTTAGAAAAAAATTAAAACATATTGTTATTTAATTATATTTTTCAATTTGTAATTCATAAAATTATTAAAATTAATGACACTTTATTTATCGTACTAAGAAACTATGTATTTTTTTTTTCTTATATAATTACTAAACACATTACTAATATTTCCTCATGAAATAGTGCCCTTTTTTGGAACTAGCATCCATTTTCTTTCTAGAATGAGTACTAAATTATTAATTATCATTTTTAGTAATTAAAACATAAAAATTTATATTAGATTCCTAATTACAGAGTTAATTGTTTAATAATTTTAATAAGTGTAAATATCAACAGTACTTAATATAGTTTTACATAATTCTTACAAAATATTAATGTAAGTTTGTAACATTATTGTATGCTACTAACTAATAAAACTACTAATTTGCAGTTTTTATAATTTATATAATTACTAATAATTATAATTTTATTATTTAAAGTGTAAAAACACAGATTATGTTAGCAATTAGAGGTTTAACTGTTTCGGAGACCTAAAACTCTTTGTAGCTATTCAGTATTTGAAAACTGGGGAAAAAAATCATAAAAATCCGATTAAAAAAAAATAATAAAAATCACGATTTTTTTACACCCTAGCTACAACTAAAGACTATTACAGTTAAAAGTATTTAAATCGCTTTTGTAGTTCCCAAGAAAAAGCTAAATTAATATTAGCTGTTTTACATAACATGTGATTTATCAGCTGCAGCAACACATTAAAAGACTTTTTTAAATATTGCTTATTCAAGACAAACTCTCGTCATTTTCTGCTATACTCCAGAAATTATTATCATTCATATATGCATAAAAAATACTCTAATTCTTACTCAATATCATGAAATCAAATAACAGGTATCATTTTTCTATTAATGAAAAACCATTTTTCTGTAAATATTCCAAAATTCAGTTTCTTTAGGTAACAGTTTATTATAATCAAAGACATAAAAATATCAAAAACCATTGTAAGTTTTCGTAAAAACTCAAACAAAATTTACTTCACCTTTTTATATCATATAAATAAAAACATACATTTATTTTACTTAAATAGGTGTCACAAATATAAAAATTAAAATATGTTGACATGTTTCGGTTTAATAGTAAAAACCGTAATCATAACACACACATAATCAATAGAAATGAATGACACTGGGTACCAAAAAATAATCTAAAAACCAAAAAACATAAAAGTGCAAAACATTGCGCCCTCTATGATCTCAAATAGCCTACGCTACCGCGGCTCCCTCTATCAGACTCCCTTTTTAAGTATTTATTAAGGAATTCCAACCATAAAATTGGAATATCAACGGATAAAGAATCATTACACACAGTATCCCTCCTAGAATATATCTCAATAGATTCCCGGATGATTGACTTGCGGAATAAACTCGAAACAAACAATAATCTACTGTCTCTGAAACAAATATTAACCCCCCTCTTTAAAAATAGCCTTGATAACGCAGTCTTATCCCTACCAAATTTTATATCAGATTCATGCTCTTTCTTCCTAATCCCAAAATTTCTACCTGTCATACCAATATAATAATTAATATCCCCCCCCCCCTCATTCTCATATGGAATTTCATACACCCCTGCGAGATCATCCTGTGCAACCGGATCAAAAGGTTTGTACAGAAGATGTTTCAACTTAGGAGGTGGTTTAGCAACTAATTCTAACTTAAACTTCCTTAATTTACTTTTAAGCCTCTCAAAATTACCCTTGATATATGGAAACGATAACCTTTTAAATCTATTAACCTCCCCCCTCTCGCACACCTTATCAACCAAAGTAGAACTAACTTGTGAATGACCTTTACACTTATAATTTTTAATCAAATTATTAATCTTTTCTCTTTTGTAACCATTTACTTTAGCAATATTGAAAATATAATTCAACTCCTCGTCTAAAAAATCCTCTGAACAAATATTAAACGCACGATTAACCATGAACCTGAACGTTGAGAATTTATACCCAAAAGGTGAATACGCTGAATTTGGAATAATATGCTGGCTACTAATATCCTTCCTATAAACTTTTCTTTTTAAAACAGACCCCTCTCTTATAAGGCAAACGTCTAAAAATGAAAGAGCATGGTCATTTTCTAATTCAAAAGTAAACTGAATATTCCTATCTAATTTGTTAACCCCATCAACAAAATCAATAAAAGACTCAACTCCCCCCTCCCAAATTAAAAACACATCATCAACATACCTCTTCCAAAATTTAGGAACTCTCTTAAACTTTACGAAAATATTCTCTTCAAAAGGTCTCATTTTAAACTCTGCTAAAAAACCCGAAATAGGAGATCCCATAGGGGCACCCATGTTTTGCTTATAAATTTTACTGTCAAAAATAAAATAGTTACTTTGTACAATTAACTGCAATCCATCTTTCATAAAAATATATATATATATTGAATTCTGTGCCCTTGAAAACGTAATTCAATATATAAGCTTTTCCACTATTTGTCGGTGTCCACTTTCTTATTTTTTCTTCCATAATAATTCTTATAATGAATTATTTGGCACTTTTTATATACTTACAGCTTTAATTCATAATATTTACGGTTTTTGATGGTGGTAGGTTATGTTTAATTAATGGTTATATATATATATATATATATATATATGAAAGCTGAAAATGATGATTTACTTCCCTTAGCTACCCTTTTATATATGTATGTACTGGGTGTCCCAAAAATGACTGATGGATTTCAAAATTCAATAACTTGCAAACGGTGACAGATATTATAAAAATTTTTGGAGGAGAGTTATGTAAGATGTCAGGAGTTTTTATGCTGCGATTCTCAGTTTTAGTTACAAATAGCAGCAATAGATGGTGCTGCAAGCAATAGGCGCTAAATCCAGGCTTGATTATTCGGCCTTTCTGTTCTCCCATGCGAAAAAAGGAGATTAAAAAATTTTTGAATGGATCCCAAAGTACCAAAAATCGGGTCTGGAATTAGCATCTATTGCTCAGAGCGCCATCTGTTAATTGAAATTTGAGCTAAAATCAAGAATCACAGTAAAAAAACACTCCTGACATCATACATAACCCTCCTGCAAGAGTCTTTTAAATATCTGACACTGTTTGCAAGTTATTGAATTTTAAAATCCATCAGTCATTTTTGGAACACTATATATTTGGTACTATATATATGTACTATATATTTGGCCTTCATGTGTATAACTTGATTTACATCTACCAACAAAACAAGTTTGAGAATTATTAAAACATAAAAATATTAACTCATAAAAAGCAAATGATAATGTAGTTTTATGGCTAAAATGAAATTAACCATACAACTGCAAACTCTTAACAATGCTAAAGTAACGCAAGTGCTAATAACAGTAGCAGCTAAAAAAGTTTTTGGTCATACCATTTTGCTATGATTTTCCATGTGAATTATGCACTTGCCCTTGAAGTAAAATAATACGCACTTACCCAGCATTAGAATTTTTTAAAAAAAAGTCACTAGTCCCAAGGACCACTGATCATGAGAATTTACTGGTCTGCAAGCATCATCACTGGCCTGTGACATAAAATTCTATCAAGTCTTTTCAGCTGTTTGAGTGAGCTCCCCCCCCCCCTCCTTCCCCCACAAACAAACTTAGAATAAATATAAACCAAACTATGTAGTTATCCAAAATTTTCCTCATAATAAAAACTAAAATTATCATTCACTAAAAATTAAATAAACAACAGTACACAAATTAGAACTATAAAATTATTAATTAGATATTTTATTTCCAATTATTTATTATATTTATTAACTGACTGTAAGGTTTAGTGCAAATATTTTTTTGATTATTTATTTATTTAATTTTATTTAAATAAAATAAAATTGTGCGATATGTGTCTGATTGAAGTCTTCTCAGGGCCAGGAAAATTTATGTTTGCCTGTTAGAGGGAAAAAAAGTTACTGATCATGCGGACCTCTAAATTTTTTTAATTAGTAGTCCAATAGAATTTTTGGTGGTCTCGGACCAGCGGAACACCATTCAACTTTACTGTATATATATTTTTAATATAAATTTTGGTAGTTAAATATCAGTATTGTGATTTCTTTTTTTTTTCTAAATTTATAAATAATAATAATAATAAAAACACATCTTGAATAAACCTTTTATAATCCTAATTTTATCTAAAAAACTCTTTTCCATTTTATGCTTATCTTTTTTATCTCTAAATGTATATATTCCAGGACTTCGAAATTATTCCTGAAGAGCTTGATTTAGTGGAAGAAGAGGATAAATTTACTCACCTAATAAATCTTGATGATGCTGTCGATAATCAAGAAATGTTAAGTAAGTTTAAAATTGTTTTTATTTGTTGCATAGAAATCTCTATATTCTCTTATCAGTTTCTTTTAATTCTTATTATTTAAAAAATATTTTATTTATTAAACTACATAAACAAAACATACTAGACTGCACGTTTTATCAAATAAACAAGTAAATACTAAATATTTTTTAGAATGCTAAAAAAGTGTAATTAAATAAAAATTATTGCTTTTGCATCAGTAAATTTTAATTTAATTTTGATCTAAGATAATAATTGAAGGAGTTCAGAATTTTAATTGTTTTAACAAATGTTATTTTCAGAGAAAGTGTATTTCCCACTAGAAATGCATATCTCAGTTGACAGTAAAACATTACATCCTAAAACAGGCAATGAAAATTATTATGACCCTACCATAATGATCTAAGTGGATGTAAGTTCAATCCATACTTCTGGGTGTAGGAGCTGGATGGTTCAATGCTCAATATAAAGAAAAAACACAAACTGAAGAAGCCCATAGAGCGGATGATAGCCCTTGTAATTTTAATGAAATAGTGAAACTGCATACAAAATTGATTGACTTTTATTTAGAAATGTGGAGAAATGATTTTAATTGTGATGCTTGAAGTTTAATTTTGAAGTAGACGCGTGAGGAAGTTGATAGTCAGAGCAGAGTTATTATGATACTGGCAAGTGATTACTAAGAAGTTTAATAGTTTACATTTTGTCTTTGATATACAAATAAAAAAAAAATAATAACATTTTTTTAAATTAAAATTTGTAAAAAAGCAGAATGAAGTAGAAGTTTTAATGCTTTGATAGAGTGTGCTCTCTCTAGTGTTTAACTATGGAAGAAATTGGGATTGAACTTCCATCACATTGAACCACCATATGCTTTCCCCCCATGTTTAAAGAAGGGCAGGATGTGGCTAGAGGGTAGAAGATATTTTAAATTTTTAGAGTTGTTAGAATGGTGTTAGGAGTCTTAACAACACATTTTGGATTCTGAAGGACACTTTTTAGGGCTCACTTTTATTACTTAAAAATCTGAACATTCTTTCCATGACACAAAAATGAATCCATTTTTATTGTACAAGCAAAATTTTTAATACAAAGGGCATAATTTTTTTGACTGAGGGGCAAAAGCATGTTATTTTTTTGGATAAGGGGCAGGAAGGGCTCTAATTTTTAAAGCAAAGGGCCAGCAGGATGCAGCACCCTCCTGAAACTTCGTGGGAGAAACTCTGACTGTAGCAAGATTGTAAATCATTTTTATTGTAACTTGTTATGAATTGTAACATTTCCACTTAAGAAATATTCTAAAATTAAATGCTTCCACTAATTCATAAAAATAATCATAATTCAAAATCTATTATTCCTCTTGTCAACTATCTCTGAAAAGTAAACTAATCTAAAATTCTTATTCAAAATCAGTTTCTGTTATTTAAATAATTAAATATTCATTATTCAAAAGTATTTAAATTTATGCTCTAAATCATAATACTGTTAATGTAAAAAAAAAAAAAAAAAATGGAATCTTCATGTGACAGCAATTCATTTTCTAAGTTCTAAAAATCAAACTCTCATTTTTATTATTTATTAATTTTTTTAAGTTTCAAAATATATTTGGTAAGTTAAAATGGTTATCCTCATTTCAGTGTCAAAATTTCATCAAAGTTTGATAAAAACTTTTGTAGATAAGATAAGCGAGAACCAACATTTTCTTATTTTTATTTTTTAAATGTTGCACCATAATGTTTCTATGATCTAGACATACACCATTTCTCCCTTTCTTCTTCACGCATACAAACAACAACTTTTTAGATCATGTAAACAACTGCCATGTTAGACCTAGTGCTATGAACTCGCATGAGCTGAAGGTATTAGTGTCCTTAGAAAATGCTGTTTCTCCATTGCTTTTCTCTCAAAATTCTAGTTTTAGAACTATGCTTGGTAACGAGTTTTGCATTTGCTGATTGGCTAGTTCGAAGAGTCCATTGGTTGCAACAGGGATGTAGTGGAGGGTATACGCCGCATACCCTCTGGATTTTTTGAAGGAACACCGTATACCCTCTGTTTCTGAAGAAAGCTATAGCATATATACACTAGGATAGAGGTCCCCAGTACCCTCTGCCTTGAGCGTATACCCTCTGCTTAGAACGTATACCCTCTGTTTTGTTTACGACTACACCACTGGAAATGAATTTGATAAAGTAAGCAGTGTGTGGTATTTTCCTTTAGCTGTTAGATCGTTGTTGCTTTTTGTTGGTCTTGACCATTAGGCCAGAGGCCTGGGAAATTTCAGATGCTTCTAGAATGTGGTAGTGTTCAGCTGTGTACTACAAAGCACTGAGTAATATCTTTCCATACCTTCAAAATGTATATATAATTAATTCTACTCTATATTCACTGCTGTTTATGTCTACATTTTTTCACTTTTAAATGGGTGTTTCTTCAAAAGTAAATGAAAATACTTGTTTAATTCTAGTCTCTTCTTCAAGCTGCTGTGATTTCTTTAAGGCCACAGTAAAATCATAGTATGAATAACACTTCTGCATAATACTTGTTTCTTCTACAAGCTGCTGTGATTTCTTTAAGGTCAAAGTAAAATTCAGATTAAGGTGGTTGATAGTTTTGCCACTGAAGCTCAAGTTACATCATGCTAAAAGTATAAATTTTTTCCTCAGCTCTAAACCACATATACAAAGTAAACATCTTGCTGCGAATTGGAAATATCCATCCTCATCATATCGCAAACTATAGTCTTGCATAATTTTTCTCACAAGTTGTAAGCCTATGATCCTACTAAATATTTTTCACCAATTTGATGTAAATAGCCTACCAAGTGTTGGTTATGTTTTTTCTACAGCTCATCATTTTTTCTAATTAGCTGCTTGTGTTGTCTTCTGTTCATTGCTAGCAGTGACTTTGTTTCATAATCCATTTCTGTGCCAACTTCTTCTTCAATATAATATTTTGACATTGGTAATTTAATCGCAAACTTTTATAAACTCTTTATTAACTTTCATATTCAACCATTAAGAACTTAATGAATCCAATTTTAACGAAATAGAATCTTACACTACTAAATGCTAATGTTTTCATCCTCTGTTTACTTTTATGATAAATAATTTTCATAGAGTTCATATATAATAAAATATTATTTGGACGTTCAATTTTGTGTACATATATTTTAAATGTTTCATCTGAAAATAAATAATTGATGTGCATAAAATTGGATATATTTAATGTGTTTATTATACATACACAAAATCATAAAACAAAGATGAGTTATCTTTTCATATTTTATTTATTTACTTTGATTTATAATATGCTAAATATTTATCATTATTCAATCATTATCTTATTTATTATTCAAAACAAAATTCTGATAACATTAAAATCCAATTATTACTCAATTGAAGATTTAAATTCTGCAAAATTACTTTTCATATTCAATAATTTTAATTCTGGTTCAAGTTTAACAGTTTATTCAAAATTTTAACAGTGTTTATTTCTACCACTATACTTAATAGTCTATGTTGATGTGTATGGGTTATATTTTTTGAGTTCATTTTTCTGCTTTTAATTTGTCACATATGTTGATCCTTGTGATCATGTGTCATTTTTAAATTTTCATTTTTAAATTTTTATGATCTCAATTCTATCATCCCATCATATCAGTATATAACTTGTATTTTTCTAAGATAGCTACATTGTGTACAACATCTGAAATAAAAGCTTAAAGTTGAGTGAGATATGCATTTCTATTGGAAAATAAAGTTTGCAAATTCTTTGAACAAAATTTAAAATAAGTATGGAAAAATAGGGCAGTATGAAATAATAATTTGTAATAACATACACTAAATACAGTATGAACTTGTATCTCTCTGCCTATTTTCTGCAGAAAAGATTTACTCCATTTTGTTTTAGTTCTCAAGAATCAATAAAATATATGATTAAAAAAGAACACATTATGAAATGTTTTGCATCATTTTTTTGTGACTAAAGGTAAATTAATTACTACATTATTTATATTATCAAGCAATTAAAAAAAAAATCATATTTTTGGGAAAAAACAAAGTGCTTATTCAATTATTAATAAAAAGATGCATTTTTATTGTAGTTTTCACCAAGCTTTTTAGATGTTGCCAATTAAGTGTATCTTCTTTCATTTCATAAAATTTTCATCAGAATGTATAACAAATCACAAAACCCAGAGAAAATAGACATTACATTGCTAAAAGGTGTTAAATAAAAACAAGCCATAGAGATTGTGACATATAAAAATTCAATATAAAACAATACAGCATCTTTTAACATATCAAAATTATGAGTTCAGTTACTACATGGTTATGCATATGGAAATAAACATCCAAGTAAAAGTAAAATAATATAACATGAAAAATTGAATGGTGGCATTTCAAATCATTACATTAAAGATCATGGAACTATAGAATGTTCTTATTTGTTTTGATAATGACTTTAGTAGAGCTGAAACATGTAAACAGTTTGTTAAATGTTTAATAAACATGTAAACATTGTTTATTAAAACCCTTTTTATTGTTTTTATAGTTTTTATTTAAAATTATTTGACAATTTAATGAAGTATATGTTAATACTTCATTAAATTGTGAAATAATTTTAAATAAAAACAATAGAACAGAAGCAAAAGAATGTGCAAATATATTAAAAACCCATACATTTTAAATGTATGTCTATCTATATATCTATTTCACGAAACACATATCCATTTAACAAAATTTCATATTGAAATGTAAAATCTTTGTCAAAAGTTTTTATTTTCTGACAGGTGATATATCTAATACTTTTTTCCCTTCCAATTTCAGATATTTTTAAATTTGATCCTGACTACCTGGAAAATGAAGAGAAGTACAAAGCTGTGGTGAAAGGTATTCTTGTTTTTATCAGATTGTATCTAAAACTTTAATTAGTGTACTTTTCTTTTCCATTGTATTAACAAGATTTTGAGATTAATTATGGGATCAAAAATAATAAAAATATGAGCATAGGCTTATAAAAGTAACGTGTTACACATAAAAATGGACTCAGGGGGGGGGGGGGGGGGGGGGGGGGGAATAAAAGCTGAAAAAATCTTACTTAATTTACAATTCCTTTTAAAAAAAAATCAGTGGAGGGTTAAAAAAAAAAAAGTTTGATTATTATAAAAGCCTTGGGCCAAAAATATCTCTCAAAACATTCCAAGCAAAAGAAAGCGGAGTATATTTAAGAGCTATAATTTTGCTAAGCCACCTGCTTTGTGAAGCTTTTGCTAAGCCACTTGCTTTAATCGCTTGCAAAAAATTCACCAATTTCGTCGAACGATCGCAGGAAAAACGTAAATTTTGGCGAAGGAACGCATAAAAAACGCAAATTCCGTCAAAGAACTGCGGAAAACACGCAAATTTCGTCAAAGAACCATGGAAAACACGCAAATTTCGTCAAAGAATCGCAGAAAACACGCAAATTTCGTCAAAATATCGCTAAAAACAGATTTCTTTAAAAGATCGCTAAAAAACCACAAATTTCACCTAAAGATCGCTAAAAAAACCCCAGATTTCGTTAACAGATCGCTAAAAACCACAGATTTTGCCAAAAGATCGCGAAAAAACCATAAATTTCATCGAAAGATCGCGAAAAAACCCTCAAATTTCATCAAAAGATCCCTACAAAAGTGCAAATTTCGTCCAAAGATCGTTAAAAAAACGTCAAATTTCGTCGGAAGGTCGTTAAAAAAACACAAATTTCGTCGAAAGATCGTTGAAAAACCACAAATTTCGTCGAAAGATCGTTAAAAAAACGCAAATTTCGTCGAAAGATCATTAAAAAAACGCAAATGTTGTCGAAAGATTGTTGAAAAAACACAAATTTCGTCGAAAGATCGTTGAAAAACCACAAATTTCATCGAAAGATCGTTAAAAAACCACAAATTTCGTCGAAAGATCGTTAAAAAAACCGCAAATGTCGAAAGATCGCTAAAAAAACACAAATTTCGTCGAAAGATAGTTAAAAAAACAAAAATTTCATCGAAAGATCGTTAAAAAACAGCAAATTTCGTCAAGGGATCGAGAAAAAAAGCAAACTTTGTCGAAGGGCCGCAGAAAACATGCAAATTTCATCAAAGAGCCGAAAAAAAAAAAACGCATAGTTAGTACTGGGAGTGGATTTTCCCCCCTCTGCTGTAACGTTTCAGAAAATTTGCTGTGAATTTGAGAAATTTTTTTTTCACTCAGAATCACCCTTGGTTTGTATTGATAAATACAAATGCTATAAGGGGTGATGATTCAGAAAATAATCGTAAAAAGTATTTAAAAATATAGCTTGAAAAAAAATTGCATACAACTTCTGAAACTAATATTTTACTCCTGAAGAGTGTTAAAAATTCCTGAAATAGTCAAGAGAGTGAACTATAAGTAGTTTACTTATGATATAGTCTTATGTTGACGTCTGTGATATTACAGATATGGAAGTGTATTAAAACATGTGTAGGTGTGTTTACTTATAAATAAAAATTCTTATAAATTTCCTATATTTTCTTGAAAAAATTCCTATATTTCCTATAATATTTTTGAAGAAAGTCACTTCTAGGCCTGTATAAGTTATATTTAGCAAAATTGTCCTATTACACTGACAAGTAAGACAAAAAAAAGTCTCATTCATATAACACTAGAATTGAGCGAGTTATGAAACTTTAAAAATGCATGACTTATGCCACTTTTCTGCTCTGAAAACAAATGAGTTCGGCTTGGCTTTGAGGGGTCATATACCAAGTGCTTAAAGTATTTGAAGATCTTATTTCATGTATATCTGCGCTTTGAAAAAAATCATACAAGTATTACGATTAAATTAACATTTATTAAGTTTCAGATTGGCTAAAATAACATATGTTTTATTTTGTCAGGATTTGAGACTGTTTCTTTTATGATTTCTTTTAACAAAAATTATGTTATCTTTATAAGTTTTTATGTTACATCAACGATCGTATGTATGTTTTTCCAGTTCAAAATTTGTACTCGAACTTTAACTCACTTTCAAATATCCAATCGAGATTACAATTTACATACTGGCGCAAATCCGATAACAATCTAATATGATTATGATTTTCGGTGGTTACCATTTATACTTATTTTACAGGATAAAACAAAAAATTTCGGATAGATTACCGCCAAGAAGTTTAAGAAAAAGTTTTAGATTAGATAATACAAGACTGCGATTGTTGGGCTTTTAAACTTTTATGTATTTTTTAGCACTGAATCCAAAAATTACCTTAATTTTTAACCATCGTGTCAGGATATTTCACAAATCATAAATTGTCAGAGTTAAAGAATAACAAAAATCGGATACTATAAAGTAGAGGAGATGGCTGTGTTTTTTAACTTTTGATAATTGATTTTTACGCACTTTTTAGCACTGAATCTGAAAATGACTTTAATTTTTAACCATCACGTTAGAATTTTTTTGCAAATCGTAAATGTGTAAGTTAAAATATAGCGTAAATCTCATACTATAAAAACATATGTAACACTTATTGTATTTTATTTTATTTAATAATTTATTCAATGTTTTTGCTTATCCTAGGATTCTTACAGCTAAACAGCTGTCCAATGAGATGAGGGGAGGAGGTTCAATTTTAACTTTGAACTTTGAAATTTGCAATTTGCGAAAAATTCTGATGTGATGGTTAAAAATGAAGGTCGATTTCAGATTCAGTGGTACAGACTACATAAGAATCAATTATCAAAAGCTAAAAAACATGACATAACCCAACTTTTGCAGGCTACTGCAATCTAATAATATTTTAAAATAAGTATAATTTTGTAAAGAATTGAGGCTGTTAATTTAGTATAATTTTATTTAACTAAAATTCTGTTTTTTCTTTCTTCTTAAATGTTTATTACAAATTGTATATTTTATTTTGCATTAATATGTCAGAATGATTAAAGATTTCAAATTTATATTGCAATGCTAATTTTACTCTCAACCATTTTTTTAATATATCTGATGAAATTATATTTCGACTAAATTTGTGAATGACCCCCAATTTGCAGCAAAATATATGCTCCAACTTTAAACAGCTATTACTCGGTCAATTTTAATCATAGAATAACGGGACTTTTTTTGTATTACTTGTCAGTGTAAAAGGAAAATTTTACCAAGTATAACTTATAGACCGGGGGACTGTATGAAAATTTAAATTTTGCAATTTTTTAAGAAATGTTTTTATTGACCCAAATCGTTTTTAAAATATTTATTTACCTGATTCAAAACATTTTTGTAATTGGAACTATATGTCTATGACTAACGGTTTAGGAATTAGCCATTGGACGCGGTTGAGAGCGGGCACCCTGTATAATATATACACATAACAAATTATGTAATATTAGGAATCTATGCATTCAGAGCAATACAATGATATCTAATTTTATATGGTTATTAGTTTATATTTATTTATTTATATATGTTCCACAATTATAATTTATTGTTATCAATATCAGCTGTTATTATTACATCCAAATACCCAAATTGGCATGTGCATAATTCTGTGCAACAAAAAGTTTGATGATTTTCAAGACCACGTTATAAAACTTTTTTCTTAAATATTTAGTGTTTGTATCTCTTTTAAGTACTTTTCCGTATAATCAAAAAGAACTTGACTTAAATTTACTTATTCATACATTACTAATTTATAAATAAGTAAACAATTTTGTCACTTTTTTTAATATTCTAAAAATTTTTTAATCTTAGAGATGACTTTTTAAATTTCAGTTAAAAGAGAGCTTTCTTCCTCTATTTAATAAAGATACAGTACTTTGTGCCTGTGATTTGAAAATTTCCACTGATGATTTGTTGTTGAAACAACTAACTTTGTTTAAATTCAGAGAAAAGAAATAAAACAATTTTCTTCTCTTTTCAGAAAACTAATGGAAATTTCATTTTTTAAACAACTAATTGTTTATAATAAGGATTTTAAGGTACAGCATGCTAATAAATTAATCGTGGATAATGCCCAACAATAAGAAGATTGAAAACAAATTTGATTAGCAAAAATACAAACTTTATATGCTTCAATATTTGTCCAAGCTTTTTTGTGAAATTAAAATACAGCCTTAAATGTTTCAGTATCTGCTTAGTAGCCAAACCCCTCAGAAGTTAAAGAATGTCATTTTCACTAAAATTGATCCAATTAATTTTGAGAATTATTCAGGAGTATATGAAATACCATTCATTAGAGCAGATAGATCAAAGAATGACTATTTGCATGATTAGCAGTAAAATTTAAGCAAAGAAAAAAGGAGCATGTAGCTGGTATAAAATATAATAGAAAAACTGCAGCCCTTGCAAGATTATATCAAAAAGAAATCATCCAAATAAATTTCAGTGAAACAGGGTTCCTACTCATCAGGGGATTATGGGATTCCTGGGATAATCAGGGGATAAATTTTGGCCCTAAAAAATCAGGGGAATCTCAGGGGATAGTGCAAAAATTTCCCCAAACCTGGGAAAACCTGGCAAAAAGATAGGTTACTCTGGGAAATTGAGGGCAATCGCTGTTGTTTGCGTGTTTTGTGTAGTCTTAATGAAATCAAACTAAGACCTTTCTTCTTACATCGTGATATGTAGCATTGGAAATTAGCCACTCCTTCTTACAGATTAGATATAACATATGTTACATTTAATCTGCACTACTTCTAACGTCTGGCGACATCCATTCAGTAACTAGACATACCTTCTAACATTGTGAGGTTTGAAAATTGCTAAAGAAGAACTTAAGAAAAATAAAGGCCATTTTAAAATTGATAATGACACTTGAGCCTTCATATTATTCGTAATGCTTTTCAAAGAGGTAATAAATCCCTAAGTGGAAATTAAATTCTTACAGCAATCTACCAAGTTTTTTAAGGAGAGCCCCACAAGGCTTGCAGACTTCATCTCTGTTATACACAAATTAATGCTTTTCTTTTAAAGTTCTGTTCATATTGTTTATATAGGTAATATATAAACTGTATTTTTGAGATTATCTAGTTTGTAATTTTTTTTAAAGGAGAGGAGGGCGAGGGGTCGTGATACTGGTTTAAAAAAATTTATTGATTGTTGACATGGAAAAATTATGCATCCCTGAAAATGCATCAGGGGATTCTCAGGGGATTTTTTCTTGGAAAATGAGTATGAACCCTGTGAAAGTAAGATACTTTTTCTCTCTAGTCTATACTATCCATCCATTAAAAGAGAAACCATAGGGATTGTAACATTTAAAAATTCAACATGTAATGATGCAGCATGATATAACTTTTCAAAATATGGCTTAAGTTACTCCATGGGTGCGAATATGGAAATAAACATCCATGTAAAAATTTAAAATAACAATGTGCGTAATCTGAAAGAGTACGTGAAAAATTGATTGATGGCATTTCAAATCATTGCATCACAGATTGTGCAATTTTGGAATATTCTTATTTGTTTTGATTATGGATCAGATAGTGCCAAAACATGTAAACAGTCTAATAAAAGTATTTTTACTGTTTTTTTCAACTTACACCTTTTAGTAATTAAAAGAAGTATATTGAATGTATTATGTTGCATTATAGTTTTTTAATTGTTTGTAGTAAATGCATGTGTACTAAAAGTTGTAGATTTTTAATGCCACTGTATTTTAATAGTAATGTTTGCTTTTTAATTGTAGAAATATGTATTTAAACAAGGAAACTTACATTTAAATAATAGTGGTATTAAAAATCCCTATCACTTGGTGACAATGAATAAGGTAATCTATGAAGGCTTACATAATATGAATACATAAGGCTTAATTTTTTTATTAAACATAAATGATTTCAAGAGAAATTTGTATTTAACAAAAGGCCTTGTCTCCTTTATCTGATTTCTGTATACCCAAATTACATTCAGAATACATTAAATCTGATAAATGAAGCACATGAGGTGTAAATTTGCAACTGGGCGAAAAATGTCCATACCAGGATTCGAACCAGGGATCTCTTGATTGAAGCCACCAATGCTCTACCATCTGAGCAATCCCGGACGAATCTGGTGGATCTAATTCATCTAGCTAACCTTAACGATTATAGCATCTGGTCTGATATCTGAATCAGCTCAACAGAATAAATTGAAGGTAATGGAACTCCAAAAAACTCTGGATATGTAATTACACTAGATTAATTTTTAACACAATTATTTTAATTGGTAAATAAATCATATGAGATGTAAATTTCCAACTGGACGAAAAATGTTCGAGTCAGGGATCTCTTGGCTGAAGCCGCTAGTATTCTGATAAATAAATCTACACTGATAAATAAAGGTTTAAATGCATAATGAAATAATTCATTACAATATTTTAATAAAAGTATGTTATTAACTGGTAAATTTTCGGAGCACTATTGAATTTATTATAAGGTGCTTTAACTGTATTAAATCCCAGTAAATTATAATAATAAAAATAATTTCTCCATGATAATGCATTTTGCATGTTCTAAGCAAGTATCAAGCAGTGTCATCAAGTTCAAACTAGTAAACTGTCATTGAATCATTTACAGAACACTTTGAGTGTGAGAATGTTGCATAAAATTTTTTTTTTTAATTTGAAAGAGAAAAGTATAGTTTATGAACTAAAGTATAGTTATTAAATTACATTTCATCCAAAGCTCTCGCAGAAAATAGTGTATAGTGTTTAATATTTTCTATTTATTTTCTCTCTTTATATATAAAGAAATATTTTTTCATTTAATGATATAAAACGACATCTAATGACCAAGTTGCCCTTTTAATGTGCTAAAAGATAATACATATTTTTGCAATACTTAAGTTTTTATTTTGTTTTTAAAGAATTTATAAATATCAATGTCTTTTAATCTGCCATCTCGTATTTTCAATCCACAACATACAGGTTTAATTTCTGCATACATTTGTAATGTTCACCTGCATATCTTTCATCAGATCTTACTCCTATTAGATATTTAGATTCACAGCAGTTATTTATTTATTTATATATATGTATATGTTTATTTATTTATTTATTTATTTTTTTTTTTTTTTTTTTGGGGGGGGGGGGTTAAAAATCAGCATATATGCCTTCACTCCAAGCATGCAGCTTTGCTAAATTTGTTACCTCAAACATTACATATTGTAGTCTTCATAGGTTTATGCGTGGAAATTAAAACAATTTACCTTTGTGATATGGGACTTTAATCTTAGTTTATACTGAAAATAAAGGCAAAAAATGCATCTCATTTAAACAATCACTGTATAATGTTTCATTTTTGTGGATGAATTTGTTGATACACTTCTATATGTGTCATATTCATCGATGGAAGCATTGCGTTTTAGTATGTTTAGGGTTTATAATAATTTTTTTTTTCATTGTCTTTGCAAATATTGTGTTTACTTCTTGTATCTTAATAATGCTATTAAAATAGTATTAGTATATTCTTAGTTCACATCACGCTTATCTGTTGTTGGCATTAAATAACACTGATTGGGGACAGAAAGAGGTTGACAAGAAAGTAAACAAGTAACCAAAATCCATACTCAATTGTACTTACTGAAAATTGAATTATAGAAATGATAGTAATAAAATGCTATCATATGAAGTTTACAGATACCGTTATTACTTTTAAGCATGTTTTATGGTAAAGTCAATTTCTTTGTACTATGCTGAGCATGATTCAATGTAAAATTTGTAGTCTTATTTATCCTTGATTATTATGCTTCAAATATCATTGGCAATGTTTTAGTATCTTTTATGATTTTGTCTTAATAATTTATAATTTTTGATTTGGTAATTTTTTGATACATAAAAAATTCTGTTAACATTTTTTATTTATACTAATTGCTTGTTCATAGAAATACTTGGCGATTCAGATGAAGAAGATTCGGGAGCTGAATCTGACAGTGAAGGTGAAGAGGAAGAAGATGAAGAGAAAAGTAAGTATTGATATTGTTTACTGCGTTTTAACAAAATAGTGTGTCAGTGATTTTGATCAACAGATTTTTTTTTTAAAATCATTGATTAGAATCATAAATTTCTAAACGTTTAAAATGACATAAAAGGTATTAATCACTAAGATTAACATAATATGGGAAGTTTTTATAAGCATTTTGCCTTATAAATAAATAAATAAATAAAAAATCTTTAAATAATTGTTTTTAAGCTTCAATTTCTTTGTACTGCACTTTCTGCCATTATAAAAAATAAGTTTGTAAAAAGCAAATATTTATCTGTTATAAAAAGCATTTAATTAAAAAATAATATTTAAATATAATAATTTCAATATCATAATTTCCTTTAAGTAATCAAATTATTCATTCTTTTATATAAAGAAACATAGCAAGTATTCCTAGTAGTGAGTATTCCTAGTGCAAGTGAAAGAATAAGTATTAGTATCTTATTTTCTCATCCTACTTTTGAATAATAAAGTAATAAATTTATAGTAAAGTAATTTAAAGTAATAAATTATTTGAAGTAATAAATTGATAGCAAATTGGAGCTAAAGAAAAATGAAAGAATGACTCTGCTCAACAGATATTTGTAATATATATATATATATATATATATATATATATATATAATAGATAAATTAACTAATTTGTATTAAAATGTTAAACACAGCAAATGTTTCTTCAGTAGAAGTTGAATAAATGTTTTTTTTTTTTTTTTTTTTTTTTTTTTTTTTTTTAACTTGTGAACTCATATACACCAAATAAAAAAGTCAGGAATTGAAAAGGCAGCAAAACTTTTTCTTTAAAAAAAAATATACATATATATATATATATATATATATGTAACACTGAATGCTAATAATCTCCACTAAATGGTAATAATGATTCTCTTTCATATTTTAAGGATTTCAGATATAACTGACTTTTTATATTTACTCTGTATGGGTGTATGAATGGTTCATTTTCATAATTTATTTGGTTAGCATACACATACATGTGTGTAAGTATAGATTTAGGTGATTAACAGAATTTTTTCTAATTTATAAATGCAAAACGAATGCAAATGATACTTGTTTGTTTTGTTATTTGTGCTATTTATTAGTGAAATTATTCATTAGCAGTTTTTAATTACTTACTGTTTCATCTTGGCCATTTTTTAAGGGCAAAGCACCCTGCCCTTTTTAAGATTAGCAAAATGCTTTAAAAAAAAATAGTGAAATTATTTTTTGTAAAAAACTTAAACAAACTTATACTAAATACCACAGTATTTCTAAATCCCTGTGTCCATGACCTTGCAAAATTTATAGAACTTTATTTCTTTATAAAAACATGAAATAACATTGTAATTTTATTGTATTTTTACAATTTGGAATCCATAAAATTATTAAAAATTAACGTCACCTAATTTGTCGTATTAAAAAATTTATATATTTTTTCCTTATTACTAAACACATTACTAATGTATTTCTTCATGGAATAGTGCCCTTCTCTAATAAACTAGTGCTCTTTTTGGGAACTATCACCTGTCCCTTTTTCTTTCTAGAATAAATATTAAGTTATTAATAATCATTTTAGTAATTAAGGTATAAAAATGTATATTATTTTCCTGATTAGGGAGTTAATTGTTTAATAATTATTCATTTTAAGCAGTGTTGAACAATTTAATATTAAATGCAGTTATTAATAATTTTAATAAATGCAAATATCTGTAATATTTAATATAGTTCTACACAATTATTACAGAATATTAATGTACATAATATTATTGTATACTACTAACTAATAAAAATACTAAATTGCAGTTTTTATAGTTTATGTAATTACTAACTAATAATTATAATTTTATTAATTAAAACATAAATTATATCAGTAATTAGAATGTTTATTGCTTTCAAAATCTGAAATTCTCAGTAGTTGTTCCGTACTTTAACAGAGAAAAAAAAATCTTAAAAATCTAATTTTTTATTTTTAAAAAAATCATGATTTTCTTACAGACCAGAACCAAACCATGTAACATACTAAATTTACTTTTTTCTAGAGCAGAGTGATGTGGTGGTGAAGTATTACTATTATAAGTCCCTTTCAATAGTTTTTAGTGAAAGGAAAAAATTTATTTATAGAGGTTAAATAAAGATTTGAACTCTTGATGCAAAACTTTGGCGGAGAGCATTGAAGACAAAAAGCATTCAGGATATTTTATAAAACATGAAGATAACATATTCTTGACACACAACAAATATACAGGATGTTTCTGCACAGCTATTACAAAGTTTTGGGAGAAATAGAATACACCTAGACCATGGGAAATCGCATAGCACTGCATGGTCAAAAAGGCTTTTCTGGCGTAGAAGTGACGACGCAAAGCACAAGAAAGGAAGGACATGATCAGGATGGGAAAACATGTTTATTGTTCGTAGTACCCCAAAAATGCTTCTATACAGTTTCAACATGATGGCGCCCCTACCTATTACAGCACTGTTGTGTGTGTCTACCTGAATGCAACGTATGGCCAACTGTGGATCAAGTGGGATGGTCTGGTGTATAGGACCGCTCGATCGCCCAATCTCACTTGCCTTGCCTACTTCTTCAGGAGGTACATCAAAACACTGGTGTACGAAACTCCTTTTAACAGTGCTGAGGAACTTGTTGCGTGCTTCATGGCAGCTGCTGAGGAAGTCCGGTACATGCCAGGTATTTTTTGAGAACATTAGATCTTCCATGTACCGGAGATGTGAGGCCTGTATCACGGCCCATGGTCGTAATTTCGAACACCTTCTTTGATGATGATTGTTGTCTCTTTTGTTCTTATTTCTTAAATTTTTAGCTGTCCTAAGAATAATAAACATATTTTCTCACCCTGTTCGTGTCCTTCTTTTCTTCTGTTTTGTGTCATCACTACCGCGCTTAGGAAGCATTTCCGACCATGCATTGCTATGTGATTTCCCATCATCTAGGAGTACTCTGTCGTGTAGGGCCTGTTTTTAGATACGTCTGCAAACAGTTGCCAATTCAAGTGCTTGAATTTGAATACATTACCTCATGAAGAAAAAAACTTAAGTTCTCTGAGCTCTTGTAATAATAGCCCCTAAGAAAATTGCTGAAAATTAGCTAGCCTCGAATTAAACAGATCTCTGGTTTGGATCCTCTCAAATTCATACGAAGCTAAAAAAAAAAAAAAAAAACTGCTCTGTGATTCGAGTCCTTGTTACCTATGGCAGCAGCATATGCACATGCCGAAAAATCTTTTACTTCCACCATCATAGGACGCATACTGTTCTTAATAAATCTCACTCTGAACAAACTTCCGGCACGGATCCCCACTGCCTATGGCACAATATAGCAGGATTGCTGTGCACATGCCAAAAAATCTTTTAGTTCTACCACCACGGGCCACATTCTGTTGTAAACAAACTTCTTTCCAAAATAACATCTAGCATGGTCCTTGCTGCCTATGGCACCGTCCCCCATCTTTGAAATTTTTAGATAATATAAAAAATATGCATTTGAGGGGTCCATGAAAAATCTCACTTAAAATAATGATATTTAGTGCAGCAAACACAAATATTTGAATAATTTGCTCACCCCCATCCTCCCTTCTTTCAAATTTTTATTTATTATAAAGGATATATGCCCCAGGGCTGCACAAAAAAAAAAAATCAGATTTAAAATAATGATATTTATTGTAGAAAATGAAACCATTTTAATAATTTCCTCACACTCCCTCCTCGCCCTGAAATTCAACCCCCCCTTCTTTGAGATTTTTATATGTTATAAAAAAAATATGTATCTTAGGACTCCACAAAAAAATGTGGCTTAAAATAATATTATTTAGTGCAGAAAATGCAACGACTTTAATAATTTGCTTCCCCCTCCCTTCCTCTCCAAAATTCAAACTGCCTCCCTTCTTTAAAATATTTATGTGCTGTAAAATATCTGAAGGTTTCAAATTGATATCTTGATTAGTTTTCTTAAATTTCACAGATTAGTGGAATCATCATTGCCTTTTGTTTCCACTTTAAAATTGAAACCAGGTTTGCACTTCTTTTGTCATTTTGCGAAATAAATGCTTTTTTAACCACTTGTTATGGATCGACATAGAAGGGGCTTGCTCTTGTAGTCTCTTTTATTAATAATCCAATAGCCAGAAAATTTGTTGAGGATGAAGGATTTGTTTCAAGATTGACTTTGACGATCGTTTTTGTTAGTCCAGTTGTTAAGAAACTTGTTGTGGATTGATGTGGAAGGTGGTTTACACTGATAAACATATCTATTTTTAACTCTATGACTTACTTTACTCAAACCGAGTTACTTTCACAAATGATGTATTTCCTTGAAAATTTAAGGATATAACTTGGTAGTGGTTTACTTCAGAAAATGCTTCTGATTACTTTTACAATTAGTACCAACATTCTTAGAATTTGAAATTTTATGAAGCTTGGTACTTTTATCTTTATTAAATTTAAAATGCCTCTAACTCTCTTTTTACTTTTATTCTTGCACTTTTCCACTTTTATAGTAGCCTATTTTTTCAACTTTTTATTCAGGTTCACATTCACAAACTTCAAATTTTGAATCCTTTTCAAAATTTCTCGATTCGTATCAGAATCATTTTCCACAATGTTTGGTTCAAACTCCAGCATATATTTACTTTCCTATTCAATTTTTAATTCCTCAACTTACAAAATATTTTTACTTTCAAAGTCAGCACTTGCTAAATCAATGAACTAATTTCAATAGTTTTGTTTCATAATTATCTATTATTATGATTTCAAAAGGTTCTTCTGTTTCAATTTTATTGTACCTATGTGATTGGTCATCCATATCCAATATGAGCAATACATTTCTATAAGCAGAATATTTTTTAATTAATCAAAATATTCTCACTTTTTGAAGTCACCTTGTGAAGTCGTGAACTTTTCCATATGCAGACAACTTACTAGCATCAGGCTAACTTTCTTTATTGAGTCAGATATAAAATTTGTTTGCTTCGTCTTCGTCATGATTCATAGTCACTCTAGTCAAACAACATTGATGAGTTAATTGGTACTGACATTTAAAGTCATCAACTTAATGAATTAAATTTCAAAATTTCATTTAAATAAACATTCATCATCTGTCTGCAATGGTAGGGTACCTGGGCACCCATAACCATGTGTTCTCTGCAGTTTGAGCCCAATCATATAACATAATAAATTTACTTTTTCTCTAGAGCAGAGTGATGTGGTGGTGAGGTGTAACTATCGTAAATCACTTTAAATTATTTTTAATGAAAGTTAAAAAAATTACTTACAGAGGTTGAATAAAACTTTGAACTCTTGATTCAAAACATTGACAAAGGAGATTGAAGACAAGAAGGGTTAAGGATATATCACAGTTTATTTTATAAACATGAGGATAATATATACTTGACCCGCAAGGCACAAATTTTAAACTTAAAACAAAAAAGCATTGCAAGCCCCTTTGAGTTCTATTTTTAGATGCATCAGCAAATAATAAACAATACACACCTATACTAACATTGTCAGCCCTTTAGATAGCACATTTCAAATCAGATAATCAAAAGTGACTTTGATATTTGCATAATTAAGTGAAACTTACAAATTTGAATTTTTAATAAACTTTCTTAAACGATATAAGATATTAGAAAAACTTAAATAATTTAAATAAATTACTTTCAACTTGTTATTCCATAAACTTTAGTAAAAATTATTTGCGACATATCACAAGTTGCGATCTGCAGCACCCACTTGTGCTCGGTACTGTTTTTGTTACTGTGATTGTCGGGTTTTTATTATTATTATGTGTGTTTTCTGTGTAGTAAATTTGTAGAAATATATAATGTAATAATGAAAAATAATTACCTGCAATGTTTGTTTGTTTGTTTTCAGAAGAGGAAAGTCAGCAAATTGTGGATATGACAGAGACAAACATTGTTTGTTTGAGACGAAAAATATATTTGACTATACAATCAAGTTTAGATTTTGAAGAATGTGCACATAAACTGTTGAAATTAGAGCTGAAACCTGGTCAAATTGTAAGTTTTAAATATTGGGGTTTATCTTCATTTTTACCCTGTTAATATTCCATATCTGTTTACATATGTATGTGCAAGGTGTTCCAAAATTCATCCAACAAATTCAGAGGGGTGATAGTAGGCATCAAGAGGATGAAAAATTGTCATAGAACATGATGTCACTAACCACTTACTTAGTCACAAATACAGGTTGTTTCACCCTAACTGAAGTTGGCTTGATGGTAATAATTTTGTGAAAAATAAAAATATTGTAATAAAATACCTTGTACCTATGTACCTTGTTTTTTATAAAATGTGATAACATCACAAAATGTTCTTGAAAACACAGTCCAAAATGTGGAGAGTCAAGTGGATTCTGCTGTCAAGAATAATGGAAACATCTACCTCCTTTTTTTTTGGTTTTATCATATTTACAACAAAGATGAGCATGTCTTGTTTCATTATAATGTACTTCAGTTTTCTGAAAGTTATTACCATCAACCAAAATTGGGTTAGGGTAGAATACCCTGTATTTTTGATTAAATGGGTGGTTTGTGACCCCTTGTTCTATGATAATTATTCATCCTCTTGATGCTTACTATCACCCATCTGAATTTGTCAGTCGAATTTTGGAACATCCTGTATATATTTTAAGTATTATGGTAAAATTTACTCTTTGATTACTTTCTTTCTTTTGACTGTGTTCCTGTACTCTATTCTTTTATAATACCACTTTAAAAGGAAATATTAATTTTCCTTTATTTACAAAGAAAGAAAAGATTACTTTATAAATTTATTTGTTGGAGATTTTATTTATAATTTGACGTTTTAACTCCAATTAGAGCTTGTATAGTTGTTTTTGCTTTTAAAAGTTTTTTTAAAATCTATTTACAGTCGAACCTCGTTAACACGAAATTGAAGGGACTGCAAAATTTTTTCATATTATCTGGGATTTCGTGTTAACTGTCAAAATAGTGGTGCCATCTGTATTAGATAAAAAAAAACTAAATAAATAAGCTTACAAATATATCCCTGCTAAAATCATAAATTAATAAGAAATAGAAATTTTAATCAAGAAATAGAAATTTTAATCAAGAAATAGAAAATTTAATTAAGAAATAAAACAAATTGGTCATCATTTTAGGCAATAATAAGTTTATTTTACCTGCTAATCATTTTTTTAAAAAGTCTGTTATTGACTTTTCAATTTTTGTAGACTGCTTTTTTCTAGAAACGTATGGACCTCATCTAATTTGTCCAAAGCTCAGGAAGCATTCTCTTGTTCCATAAGGAAACGTTGTACTGTTTTCAATGCTGCGGTAACTTCATTTAATAACACTGAACTTTTCAGTTTTGTGTCGAAATCTTCATCCTCGTCTGAGATGTCGATGTTGTCATCTTTTTTTTTTTTTTTTTTTTTTTTTTTCAGTTAATGAAGCAATTATTTCTTCGTCTGTCATCACATCCGAAGTCAGCACATCTTTATCTATGCAAATATACTCGACAAACAATGTCTGCGAAATAATTCCCCGTTTTTTGGCTTCTTCTATTAAATCAGTCGTCATTTCAGATTCTGTTTCATTAGTTTCTTCATTTATCTTATGCGTAAATCTCACGTGTCGGAAACAATTTTTCACAGTTCCAGTAGTGATACTGTTCCAGGCACTTCTTAAATAAATTATAGCTTCTAGTAAATTCACAGAAAATTCCGTTTTATTATCAGAACATTGAATCATTTTATGAACAGTTCTTTTTCTGTACTGCACTTTTAAGCATTGGATAATTCCTTGGTCACAAGGCTGAAGTTTTTCTGTAGTGTTCGGAGGAAGAAAGACACATACAATTGCTTTTAATACTGGAACATCTTTATGAGCACTGCAATTATCCAGCAATAAGCATATTTTTCTCTTTTCTCGGTAGAATTTTAAGTCCAGATCAAGTTACCATTTCGTAAAAAGAACATTGTTTATCCATGCATTTTTGCTGGAAGCGTAGCAAACTGGCAACGTTTTAACGTTTTTGAAACAGCGTGGTTTCGCCGACTTACTGATCATGAGCAATGGTAATTTTTCACTTCCGTCCATGTTGCAGCCGACCATAATCGTAATTCTTTCTTTGCTGAATTTTCCTCCAGTACATTTTTCTCCTTTTAAAGTAAGTGTTCGCGAGAGTCAAACAATTAATGGAACAATCACATTCAAAAGAGAAACTCCTTCACCCAAACATTCATAGTGGCCGATCTATAGCTCAGAGAGAGAATATGTTCGCATGAAGAACCAAACAGATAGCTAACAGATATGATTTATAAAGATCAGAGGTCAAGAGCAGAAGCCCCTAACAGTTCGGACACCACTCCTTTCTATTTGTCACCTCCCTTTTCTTTTGTTCACCTCTCCTTTTCTCTCATTTCTTTTGTCGATGACCACAAAGTGTAATTCGAAAAGAATAGGAAGACATATGATTGATTCCCATCTCAGGCATACTTGCTCAGGATGTGAATAAATGCAACTTAAGCGAAGGGGGGAAATGCAGAATATCAGAGGATAAAGAAAAGCAGAGATTAGCCAAATATTTCACCATTTTTTGAAATCCTTTTCCTCTTTGTCATTTTCAAACAGTGAGAAAAATTCCATTTTTAGTAAATAAGATGTGACATGTAAGTTTGAAATATTGAAAACTTACGCTTAAGAAAAAATGCTTTGATTTTCGAGCAAAAAAAATTTTCGCCTTAAGCAGGATTTTGCGAAATTCTATTTCATGTTAAACGAATTAATTTACATTGGTTTTCAGACTTATCTGACAGGACCTCAGTATTATTTCATGTTAAGCGAAATTTCGCGTTAAGCGATTTCGTGTTAACAAGTTTCGACTGCATTAGGTGCCCATGTAATGTTATTGTTAATAACAATGGTATTGTTCATTCATTGGCCATTAATTCTCTAAAGGGCTATTCTAAAATTTTTATTACCTAAGTATAACTTTAAAAAGTCTGGGACAAAAATAGTTTTATAGCATTTAATTAACATAAGTATGTAAGTTAAGGGAAAATGAAATGTATTTTAGTATAGATTTCAGTCAACCAGTATTCTATGACATTATTATTCATATAACAATGTAAGGTAACTGTCTGATGTGATGGTATGAGAAAATTATCTTTTGAGCATTTATTCAGAATTTCATGTATTAAATACACCTTCAGTTTGCTATTAAAATTTATTTTTTATCTGCATCAAACGCTTTCTGCTTATTTATTTTATTAATTTGTTTATTTCAGCTTGAAATGTGCTATATGATTCTCGATTGTTGTGCCCAACAAAGAACATATGAAAAATTTTATGGCCTTCTAGCACAGGTAAATGATTTCCCATTCAAATTTATTATATTGGAATTTATTGTATTTGAAAATCTACTATATATAAGGTAGATTCCATTGAAAATCAAGGGGTGGGGGGTTAAAAAGAACTGTTAGATTGAACTCAAAATAAACCAACAAAAATCATTACAATAAAAAATCAATCTTGTATTGGTTAGACTAACATCTAAAACTAATAATATTTTAAACTACTATTACTGAAGTACTGTTTGTATTAATTTTAACTTTCCAAATTATTGGAAAATAACTCTTTATTCATGTAAGTTATCAGAAATGTATAATTATAGCTAACCTTACTTTCCATAAGTAGGCGCCACAATCTTTAAAAATGGACTCATCACTCCAAAATTAGATCTGCCACTCTTAAGATTTAGTACAAAGCTTTTAATAGATCATATAAAAGATACAAGGATACGTCATTTAACACGACTATCTACAATTATAATACATATGTACAAACTTTAGGAATTTCAGAAGAAATCTGCTGATTCTCAAAACATTTTATCATTTCCCACCTTTCATAAAATCTCCGGGGGAATTAAAAAGCAAGACAACCTGCATTTCGTAACCTCTCCATTGTGTGCCGCTAGAACTCTTTTTCAACTCTGCGAGCAAATCTAATGCAAGGGATGATGGGATAAAACTATTTGGCAGCTGCTGTAATAAGGAACTATTGTCTAGTGCTGCCATCTAGTGTAGCAATATTTAAATATTTGTTACATCCTCCCCCTCTGGTTCCTTAGACGTCTCGGCAAGGGACCAGGAACATTTTTCTTTGGCCTACCACATTTCCTGAGTGGAATAACTGGTTGGTCGGTAACATTGTTACAACATTTTAGGGCAGATGTATGGTAAGTTCCTAAGGGAACTTCAGGAGCTTGTAAACTCGCAACTTCATAGGAAGTAGGTGAGCACTACATAGGGTCCGTCATGTTGAGGACTGAATTTGGCGTCCTTTTCTGACCAGCCTTGCTAACGGGATGGAGTTCTACCCATATATGGTCACCCAGGAGAATACTGAGGTCCTTCTATCCGTCTTCTGTCCACATACTGTTTTCTTTTGTGTTGTTCGACTAAATCTTTCACTTTCTTAGTAAATTCAGCAAATTTGATTGGTTTCAGGTTTATCTCAATGGAGACTGTACCGATTTCACAGGAGCGCGGGGTGGCTCCTCCCCTTGGCTGAAAGATGGTTTCATACCTTTTCAGCAAGTAATTTAATTTTGACTTCTGGCCAGAACATTCAAGATGTTTTGTAACAGGATCTACAAAACCATACTTTATATGAGGCATATCGCCGAAGTACCAACGTTTGTTCTTAATGTCTGGTACAAACCCTGATTTATCAAGAAAGTCTCTTCCTAAGAGGGTTCTATTTCCTTTAGCTTCGGATAACACAATAAAATTTGTACGAAATTTTCTTCCTTCAATTTCTACAGTAACAGTTGTGGTCAAACTGTCTTTTTTAACCTCTGGCCATCCACTAAGGACATGTTCAGAAAGGTCTTCTGAAACTTTGCACCTTTTTCTTTTAACACAGAATACAATGATTTCACTAGCCAGGCTGTGACTAGATCCAGTATCTATGCAGGCTTTGCCATAGACACCATTAATTTTCAGGTTCACTGTGGGTTAAAGGTGTGGTTTTGGTTGAGCATGTGCATATCTGGATTTGCTCAAACTGAAAAGATTCAGTTTTTATCACAGGGTTGCAAGTAGGGCACTTAGCACGAATAAATCCGGGGCGCCACAACCATAACATTTCAAGGCTGGGCGATCTTCAATCAGTGGTGAGGGATTCACCTTTCCGTTGTCTAACGGGGTTGTCTTCTTTGAGTAGAAGGATTCATTTTGAAATGAGTTATTAAAAGAGCTCGATGGTATGGTCTCTTTTGGTTTTGACCAGTTTTTATTTTTCTGGTGGATTTCCACTATTTTGGATTTTACGGGATTTTCTTTTAGGACATCGTAAGCATCTAGCTTGTCTACTAATGCATTTGGATCATTTAAATCAGTCCAAACGTCTAAGAAATGTTCTCTATGCTGTGGGAAGCATCTTCTCTTTAATTTGTCATATAAAATAAGACTTTTTAAATCTTCGAACGAAGTTATGTTGAGCTCAGATAGCCAACCTTCAAAGTATGTTCTAAGTTCGAAAAAATAATCTTTCCAGGTACTTTCTGGAATTTTTTTGTGCTGAACGTACAGAATTCTAAATTTTTCAGCAGTCAATTTGAATCGTTTCAACAACATCGCCTTGATGTGTTGATAGTCCTGGGCCTTTTCTTCTGGTTCCCTAGCAATGAGTCTAGCAATATCACTAGGTAAAGCGCTTATGAGGTACATAACCCAATTTTCTTCCAGAACCCCTAACACCTTTAACTGTCGCTCACACAGCACTAAGAAGATGTTCATATCATCTTCGTTTGGGCGAAAATGGGGAATCAAATTTTGTAGATCGATTCGCAGCTTTTCGTAAGTGCACCTATTAATTTCTAACTCCGAGTTAGATGCTGAAGTCGGATGGGTAAGGCGTAATTTTCCGAGTTCAAAAGTCCGTTCGCGCTCTAAATTTTCTTGTTCGATTTTACGCTGTTTTTGTTCTTGGTCAGTTTTTCTATTCTCGACTATAGTCGTAAGTTTTTGTATAGTCCTGTTCGTAATCAGCGTTCGTAGTAATTAAATTACGTAAATCGACCATTTTCATTTCTTCAGTGGCTGTGAAGCCTAATTCATCGCAAAGGACACGTAGATCCTCTTTTTTGCCCTTTCCAAAAAACGCCATTTTGTTTAAGTTTAATAAAACTAACAACCAAAATAAAATTTTGATTTAAAAATTCCACTTTAAGAACAAGAATTTGAGTTTAAAATTTCAAGAACAAAATTTCAATTTAAAACTTCAATTAAAAATTTTCAATTTTAAGAACAAAACTTTAGATTTTTTTTTAATGTAAATCTACCTTTACACCCAGGGATTTCTTCTTTACAGAAATCATAACACACAAAAATATATATATATATTCAAAATACAATATAAATATAAATGCAAATTACTGTAATATCACAAAATATAAAATTTATTTATTTAACTCTTTCCTTCGGAAGGTAAACCAAAATTGAACTATTTCAATTTATCGTTACGTAATATGATATTACTATACTTTTAAGAAAACACAAAAAAAATTCTATAACTTCAATATTAATTCTCAAAATAAAACAAAACTAAATTATAACTACACAGTTCTTAACTTTCAATTTCTTTTAAGAAGAAAATATAATATTAGGGTAAGCAAGAATATTTAAAAACGTTCTTTTCAAAAGAACACTTTCAATTTTTGTTCTAAGAACACAATTATTCAAAATTAATTAAAATTTCTTTACTAGCAAAATAATTCGAAATTGTTCTCAAAAGAACCCAATTTACTTTTATTCCGGGAAACAAAATTCTCTCTCTCTCTCTCTTTTTTTTTTTTTTTTTTTTAAACCTTTTAAAACAAATTTAAATTTAAATGTTTAACCTATAAGAAAACTTATTCTTATAAAAGTTCTGTTCAGAATTTAATTTCGTCATTTCATAAATCAACGTTATTCAAATTATTTCGTTATTCAAAATGAAACTCAACTTAATAAGAAAAAGAATATTTATTTTATTGTAAATATCTGTCAAACGATACCATTTTAATAAAATACAGTTTATTAAATTCAAAACGAAAAGTTTTCTCAAATTAGAACACAAAATATCATTTTCACATCAGTAAGTAAAATATATTTTAACAGAACAAATTTTCTTCTTAAATTACCCTTAATCTAAATTGATCAAAGATTTTTACTTTCAGAATTTAAATTCTTACAGAAAACTTTTACGTCATATCTAGATTTCTAACTTATTATGAAATCGGGACATTTTTTACCTCGTCTGTATATCATTGACAAAACAGACACTATATATTTTCTTAATGAGAAAATAATGTACTTGTAATACTATCTTAAACAATTTTAACATCAAAAGTTTAATAACAATAAACAATATGAGAATGCAATAAACAAAAGTTTACTAAAATAAAATTACAAACTTTTCTTCTTATAACTGCTATACGCATCCATATTTTTATCTTGAAGAACTATAATACACTTTCTGCCCCGAGATCGACGTTCGGTTAACAGAGTATTAGAACACTTTCACACCACTATTTGACACATATACATGAAGCTCATGTAGAACATATTTTCCTTCAAGACTCGAGAACACACGGCATCTTCGTATTTTAATCATGCTTTAACTAATATTACAGAAGCGACATCTGATCAGAAGATGCTAAAACACTACTTTTCCTTCCTCAAAGCACCAGCCATTGTAGCACATCATTTGCAGAATACGGCACTGTGTATTAAACACCAGCATTTTTAAAAAACACCATTTTTCTAAGTTAAGCACCAACATTTTTAAAACTCGAAGAGCACAAACATATTTCTTTACTCGCTCGGTCGTAGATTCGGGGCCCAAGGTTGAGAAAGCCATTTATAGCTAACCTTACTTTCCATAAGTAGGCACCACAATCTTTAAAAATGGACTCATCACTCCAAAATTAGATCTGCCACTCTAAGATTTAGTACAAAGCTTTTAATAGATCATATAAAAGATACAAGCATACATCATTTAACACGACTATGTACAATTATAATACATATGTACAGACTTTAGGAATTTCAGAAGAAATCTGCTAATTCTCAAAACATTTTATCATTTCCCGCCTCTCATAAAATCTCCGGGGGAATTAAAAAGCAAGACAACCTGCATTTCGTAACCTCTCCATTGTGTGCCGCTAGAACTCTTTTTCAACTCTGCGAGCAAATCTAACGCAAGGGATGATGGGATAAAACTATTTGGTAGCCGCTGTAATAAGGAACTATCGTGTAGTGCTGCCATCTAGTTTAGCAATATTTAAATATTTGTTACATAATCAAAATAAATAATTATGGTGAAGTATTTTGAGGCTCTAATTTTTGGTATTATGGAATGAAAAACAAGCAAAATTTATGGCACAATCATAGTAATTTTTTTACAGTGAAATCTAAACATAACATCCTTTTCACTAGCGCCATATTTCAGTATGTACTTCTCATATCCTTTATCCAAGTGTCATTTAAAAAATATTCTAATGCACAATAGGTTAAAATATTAACAAAGCTGCCAATATTACCAAAATTGTCATCATATTTGTCAGCAACAACTTTTCATGCGAAATTTTGCACTCTTGACTGAGACTCTAATCTCAGTACCAGCAAGTTAAAAAGCCCAGAAATTTACAGCATTTAGCATTTCTAGTAAAATTTTCAGTTTTATCAAATAAAATGCTTCTTCCCTTTTAAGTATAACATCATTTTCACTTGATGAAAAGTTTCTTTTAATTGTAATGACAAAATAGCATTAGTAAAGATATAATAATTTCCATTATTTCTTTTTACTCTGCAATAGTGCAAGTAATCCGAGAAATTCCAAAGTAATTTCATTAAAAACTTTTAAAATCTATATTAATAAAGGGAAAATATTGTCCGTCTGTGTGTGTGTGTCTGTTGGCGATGACTAGGAAAATCTACCACATGTAAAGATATTAATACATGGAAATTATTCCAGAGGGAAACATTCGCCTTGGATACAATATTTCAAATGAAAATCAAATTTCAAAGTAATTGCTTAAAAGGCGCAAAGGCCAACATAGTGAAAAAGATTCCAAGCTGGTACTCGAACCCAGGCCATCAGTATAGCGCACTGACGTTCTACCGACTAAACCACTTAGAACGATACCCAGCAAGGAAAAAATTTCTCACTATTATATGTTGGCAAGGCTACAAACGCAGCACAAGATGGAATATTTACCGTGAGCTACCAACCTGGGGCAAACACAGAATATAATTAAATCCAGCATCGATAGAAACTATATTAATACATGGAAATTATTCCAGAGGGAAACATTCGCCTTGGATACAATATTTCAAATGAAAATCAAATTTCAAAGTAATTGCTTAAAAGGCGCAAAGGCCAACATAGTGAAAAAGATTCCAAGCCGGTACTCGAACCCGGGCCATCAGTATAGCGCACTGACGTTCTACCGACTAAACCACTTGGAACGTCCACTTTCCCGATGGAAATGATAATAATAAAAATATCCACTTATTTCAGTGTATTATTCTGTTTCTGACAGTATGTTTGGTTTAGGAAAATATTAATATTTACTATTTCAGAAACATTAATTCTCAGATGTTGAATCACATTTGTTTTCATCTTTTCCATTTTTTCTCCACTTTTAAAATGCCTCCTTTTAGCAGACAAAGATACAAAAAGAACCCAAAAAAATCTCAACTTATTCCTTGTACTATTCTGGTTCTAATGGTATTATAGATAATGATATGGGTTTACAAACATATTAATATTTACTATTTCAAAAACATATTTTACATGGATTGATCAGAGAAATTATTTTTCTCCCTCAGTGTTTTTGAAGGTATCATTTCCTGTTTTAATTGTACTTTAGAACATTTTCAGGATTTTTGTTTCTGTGCTTGTGTGGGAAAACCTTTATATTTTCAGTGCAAATTGTCAATACTCTGAAGATATCATTTTGTATCTTAAAATAATGGAAGCCTGATGTCCTTTTTATAATATTTAGGTTTTCTCAGGAACTTTTGATCAAAATTAAAAGTTAAATATATCTAAATGTCAGAAAATAAATCGGCAATCACTATAACAGGGTCCTCTTAATTCATTTGGACAGATTTTTGTTTAAAAATGTAAAATACAAATTCGAGGTTCATTTGTAAAAACAGAAAGGAATGTGCATAGCATACCCAGTGTTCACTATCAAAGGCAGGAGATATCTAAATTTTAGGTTTGTTTGGATAGATTTTTGTTTAAAATGTAAAATCATACAAATTTGAGTATGTAAACTTCAAAAGACAGTGGGGGCTCCCAACATGAGGTTTGTTTGGTAAAATTTTTGTCTAAAAATTTAAAATCATTCAACACTTATTTTAGGTATATTTAAGATTATTACCATGGACCCAGGCAACACCAGGTGAGTCAGCTATTAAAAATATATATATTTTTTTAATAGCTAGTGCTGGCTCATCTACAAATGAAAAACTTTTAACCAAAAAAGAATTATTACTGTAATTTCAGTAAAAAAGCCAGTGCAGATGACCAAGTAGTAGTTAATTTTATCTCCATAAATTTTATACATTTAACTCATTTACTAATATTAGTACTACAATAATAACTATGAAAACTGAATTTGTATGCAATGAACTGCTGACTTAAATGGAAAAAAAGAAAGTTCCCATGACAATGAATACTCCACAGTTATACCTGCTAAGATAGAAAGTTGTCCAAAAGGCAAATTTTTTGTAGTCCAAAGTGATTCCATCTTAACAAGTTTTATTATTAGTACATAAAAATAATTTGTAGGTTGGTATGCAAGAGATCAAAATATGCTAGCAATACTGTGTTTTTTATAGTAGTATACTGATGCATGAGAAAGCATAGATGTATGCCATCCAGGATCTGTCAACATAAAGCAGTACAATCCGTCTCATTAATTTCTAGATTTTTTACAGCACTAGGAGAAAGTTCACTTTGCCAGCATTTGTGGTGGGGTGGAAAAAATTTCCCTATTTTCCTAATCATTTGTTAACTAAAGATAATGTTTGCCATAATAAGATGCTTTGAAAACCTTTTTAAACTTTGCAGATAACTTTAGTTTCTTAATATTTAAAGTGGCATGTCAGCCACTAAAATGCTCTGCTGGGACACACTTTGAAGACGCCCCCCCCCCCCCCCCCCCTTCTCTAAATAAATAAAAGCATCCAGCATTGTTCTAATATATTTCAACTTTTTATGCAATTTAATAGAGGCATGAACCTAATTTAGTTAGGAACATAGTGTTATCACAGAGAAACATATATGTCATTTTTCCTACCATGGAAGTTTGATTTCCGTGCTTCAGTTAGTAAAAAAATGCACAAAAGAAGAAAACTATTTGTCGGAAAAATCCTGCAACATTGAAAAAAAGTAATTCAGTGAAAAATTCAGTAATATCAATATCGAATTCTTTAAAACTTTAAATGCTCTTTTTATTTTTTTCTTCTAATGCTTTTTTAAATTAAACATGCTATTAACAATGCATTTTAAGTGCCGGAGCAAAGAAAAGGAAAGCTCTAATGTGTTTACTTTATGATAAATTGAAAAATGTTTTGTTAAATTTATGTACTAAATTAAAGCTGTAACGATGTCTTTAGACAATGCATTTTTGAAAAGTAAAGCTTTAAACTTTGCTTAAAAACTTAACCTTTAAGGCATTAAATGAATTAATCAGTAGGTTTTAAAAAGATCAATAACTTAGTGTATAAATTATAAGCAGGAGAATTTTATTCCATGTAAATTTTCCAGTAGGTAATTGCCCTTTTTACCCATGTTAAGTAAGCATACAATATTCAACACAGTTGATTGGGATTGTTTTTCTTTATGTTTTACTGTTTAGTAATAAAATTGTAATTGACAGAAAATGCCTTTTAAAGAGTTTATTAAAGGGGTAATAAAATTATAAAAATGAGTAGAAATGTTACATAATATTCGCTGACTTCATATATTTTTTTGTTTTTATGGTTCACAGTAAAAAGAAAAAAAAAGCTATAAAACCAAGAGTTTAATGAATTTGAAGTTGAATGCAGCTTATCAAACCCCTTCAAAATTTATTTCAGTTGCAGTGAACATAATTTTCAAGGCATATAACCCTTATTTGCTAAAAAGAATTGTTAAATCTGTAATTAGTTCAATTAAAAAAAATTTTGCACACACACACTCAAAAATGAAAAATAAAATAATCCTTTGTCAAATAATAATAATAATAAGTTGTTTAATATGTTTACTTAGTAAGGTGCATAAGCAGGAGTGTAGTGGCTGACATCTGGTGGTATATGCTGTTTACTTTCCTGGATTTTTAAAACAAACATTGTATATCCTCTGTTTCTTAACTAAAGCTATTGCATATACCTTCTGGTTTTTAATGACTAGAACGCTGTGCATAAAGTTATAAATCCTAGCAGTTCTCTTATTATTGTTAAAGAAAACACCTGTTGAATTTGAATTCACTTTAATAACAAGAACATGTAAATTAATGTGGCATATTTACAGAGTTATCTATAATAATGAAATATAACTTTAAACATTTGAAATATTTGTATAACTGATCAACTCACACTATAAATTAAGTGAACATTTGACAGTGACAGATCTAGGTTAGGGTGTGGAGGGGAGGAGCATCATAAAGTGTCTTCAAGCAGGCTTATCTAAGCCAGTTTTAAAGCTTTTTAATCACTTAAATCCTTGAAATGGATACATTTGTCTCTTTCTTATTAATTATTGCATAAAAATCTATAATCACATTTAACATTCTTTTACAACTTTTTTGGTTATGCAGGCAAAGTTCTTTAATCCGCACAAGTTGGGACCAAAGGTTGTGCAGATTATGGAATATTGTGGTTTATGGAGTAATTATGGATTATATGTAATTTTCTTATTTCTGGACACTATTTTAATTCTATATTCAGTATAACATGAAAAGAAAAATATGAAATATAATAATTAATTTAATATATCTCAAAAAATGCATTTTTCAAATTCTTGTATTAAAAAATTGATTATATTCACTTTTATATTTAAATGTTTCAGATATTTCTTTTAAAAAGTCATTTTTGGATCAAGAATTCGTAAATTTGTTTAATTGTTTACATTCATTAAGCAATGTGAATTATAGAAAATTGCGGATTATGGGTGTGCAGATTATAGATCCTTGACTGTATATGGATTGAAAATTAATATCTGTGAATGAGTCAGCCAGAAACGAGTTATTGAGAACATGAAAATCCAGTTTTGAGCCAGCTATTTATAGCTGTTGAATAAATGTTTCTAATAAATCTCAAATCATTTTTTATTGAACTACTTTAGAAATATTAGAAAAACATAAAAAAACAGTTTTATATGCAACAAACCTTTTTAAATTGCAAAAATTCTGAACACAGAAGGTCTTTTGCCTTCAGAACAGGTATAGATTACTATAAGTCTTTACACACTTTTCACCCAAAATCAAAATTTCTAAACCAATTAATATTAAGTTAACATTCATTCTGACCATTCTCCTTTTGCTGAAAAAAATTAGACTTTTTCTATCAAAATTCTTGAACACGCTTGAAAAATGCTGATTTTGAGATATTCAGTTTGTCTTCTAATTATGTAATTATTCAATAGACTAATTGGCTCTCTGAGCCTTCTACCTATATCAGACCGAACTCTCAATTCTCCTGATGTAATGTAGAATTGTTAAATAAATAACAGGGTTCCTACACGACTGGAAAACAGGGAATTGTCAGGGAAAATGACAAGTGCTCTAAAAGTCAGGGAAAATTATAATTTTTTTCTAAAACCTGGAAAAGTCAGCGATTTTTTTTTTTTTTTTTTTTTTTTTTTAATATGCTATCATGTGTCAAGATTCTTCTGAGTTCCGAGGTCCGTCTGCAAAAAAGTTATGATTTTTCACTTGCGAGTAGCATTTTTGATAAATTCACATATTTAGCATAAAGATGTTTTAACTATACAAATTTGTCGCCAAATAGGCAATACCTCTGCAAAAGAAATGTTGAGCCATGTTATGGTGGCTAGGATGAGATATCATAAATATTTAAGTAAGAAAAAAAAAAGAAAATTATGAAGCAAGCAAAAAAGAAACAGGAAAAAGAAAAGCTGTAGTTGAAATTAAATTGTTAAAGGACAAAAAATTGAAACTTACACAACAAATTGCTACTAAAACAACACAAATAAATAACATGATAGCAGAACTGTCTAAAAAATTTGAATGTTTTGTGTAAATTCAGTTATATAAATAGCAAGTTACTTTGAATCCATTTGAGTTGTATTTCAGTTTTTTTTTTTTTTTTTTTTTTTTTTTTTTTTTTTTTTAAATATAAAATGATATAGATTTTTAGTTTCAATTTTATGGGTTATTTTCATTTTTGTAGGTAAGTTTAATCATTCGAAAATCATATTTCTAAAAATGTCACAAATAGTGGCAGGGAATTGTAGGAAATAGTGTCTGGAAAAGTCAGGGAATTTTGTCATTCAAATAGAGTATGAACCCTGAATAAGTTCAGTTAACAGCGAGGCCCCATGTCTCAATTTATTTCTCCTATAAATTCCTTACATTTGTTTTATATCTGAAAATAATATTTCTTGTTAGGCTAAGAGAACAACTTACCAGATGCAGATTCAGATTTATATAAAATTATTCAGAGTTAAAAAAATATTTTAAATGGGAAATTAATTTAAATTTTAGATTTAAAATGGGATTTTAATAATTTTCATATGGGCCATATTAGTTTGATTTTTTAACTTATATTTTGTACTTTTATTTTTCAAACCTGCATAATAAATTTGTTTGTTTATTTTAGCGTTTCTGTCAGCTGAATAAAATTTATGTAGAACCTTTTACGGAGATTTTCCAAAATTCTTATAAAACAATTCATCGTCTTGAGACAAATAAGTTGAGAAATGTTGCCAAGTTCTTTGCTCATCTACTGTTTACAGATGCTATTTCTTGGACAGTAAGTCATTTCAAATTTTTATTTTTAGCATTAATAAATTTTTAGCTAAAATATTTTTATCATGGAAAAAATATTCATTTCTTCAACATCAAAACTTAATAATAGAATTAACACTTAGATGCTTTTAGTGATAATAATCAATCGGAGCAACTCTTAAAAAGTTATGTATGAGTATGTGTTTAATATACAGTCAGACCCCGATTTAACAAACTCCTATTTACCAAATTTTGCTATTTAACCCTCCGAGCGTCTTGCAAAAGGGTAAAATTGTAATGTTGTTTTCTTTGCATTTTGTTTTAAATGCTAAGAAAATATAATTGTTTCAACATTATAAAAAATACTCAATCACAAATATGAATGTAATCCTTGAGAGTATTAATCATTCTTCAATGCATTTAAAATTCATTAAATCTATAGAATTACATTATCTTAAATATTGCTTGTATTGCTGTGAAACCTGGAGCTTAGTGAACGGAATATTACGCCCCAAACACTTAGAGGGTTAATGAACTTTTTTTCTCAAATAGACCAATGTCAGATGGGCGTCATTTTTGCTGCTTTTTTGCTTACATATTATCCATTTACAATGCTATATTGTGAATGCTGCATTGTGAATGGATAATACATAAGCAAAAAAGACGCCCGTCTGACATTGGTCTTAAAATGAAGGCAAAAACCTCTATTTAAACAATAGTAAAACCTAAATTAACAATTTTTTTCAACATCCGGGGAAAAAAAAAAAAATGTTAGTTTGTGTTAGAAAAATATTGGATTGCTTTTCAAATGACTTATCCATTTTGTCCAGAACAGAAAAAGACTTTTCTTGTAACTTGTCTGATGTCTGTCTATCTGTGCAACTGAAGTTAATGAAATTGTTGATTTACCAGAACCAGTGAATAATGATTCTGCTGCAGAAATCGTTAATGAAACTCCCATTAAAACTGTTACCTTTTTCTCATTCTTTATGTAGTTAGGAAACTGTGAAAACATACCTAATGCAACAGGATATAAATGACACAGTATTATATTGTTCTCTCCAGAAAATCGAAAAAAAAACTTTTTCGAGTCAGGAATCAAAGGAATTGTCAAAATCTATTACTCAGTACTTTAAAATTTCAAATTAAATAGTGCAAATTATCCGGTGTATTTTTAGCTGCTGAATAAAAAGTGTACAATTTCTAATTATGGATATTTTTGTGTAGTTGTTTATTATGGCTTTTCCATAAGGTAAGTGAAGAAATTTTTTTAATTTTCATTTTGGACCTCGATATTATGAATAACCCTCAATTTAACGAATAAAATTTTTCATACCGATGAATTCATTAAATCGGGATCCAACTGTATATATATATATACACGAATGAGGTGTATATCCTCTTTTTTTATAAGTCTGCTTAAAAGCAAATAACTGAAATTTATTCCATATTTCTGAAAATACTTACTTGTGTTTTTTAATGTACAGGTTTTGTCTATTATCAAGTTGAATGAAGATGATACTTCCTCATCTAGCAGAATATTTATTAAGATACTATTTCAAGAGCTTTGTGAATATTTAGGACTTGCTAAATTAAATGAAAGAGTTAAAGATGTGTAAGTATTTTTATTTTTTGCCCAATGTATTAGTTCATTTATTATTACACTTTTAAGTTTGTTGTTATTAATATGTTTAAATAGAAGTTGTTAACATACTTTTGTAATTAATTACTATTTATCTAGTTTTTAACTTTAACAAAAGTTGTATATCCATTTTTTTACTGTATATTTCTTCTAAATGCTCTAGAATTTTCTAGTTCATGAAAATAGTTGAAGGAGGGAATGAAACATTCTTTGGTGTGGTATTATGAGAATTCTCTGAAAAATAATGCACAGTAATATGATCTAGGAAAATGAAAAATTTTGTGTATTATTATTTTATTGTTATAGTTCTCCTTCAAGGTAAATTCAGAATACTTACTTCATATTAAATCTTACTAGAATTACCAAATAATAATAAAAGGAAAAAAAAAATGTTTATTTTAAAACACTCTTTTATAAGCATTTGGTGTTAATCTCAAAAATCATGTTTAATTTCATGACTGCAATACATATAGTTCCAAAAAATTTTTTTGTTACAATATGATTTGACATGGGCTCCGATTATTGAAAATTTTTATGCTTGATAGAAAGCACACAGCAAGGCGTCTTTGTTATTATGATAAGGTGTTCTTGGCCCGAACTAATGAATTTATTTTTAAAAATTATAATTTTTGCTCTGTTTCTATTTTAAGAACAAGAAACAAGTAAAGCATTATTCAAACTATCTATTCAGGATTTCTATTTTGTTTTTTCAGTGTACAATCATGATTTAATTAATATTAAAATATTAAATGGTAAATATATATTTTTTTTTTTCATTTATATTTGCGTTTAAAATATTTCATTACTGCAGTTTTACAGTGCATTGGCATATTTCGATGAAAGTGTTTGGCATATAATTAACTCCATTGTTTTTATAGTTCATACACAATTATAACTATATAGATTATTTGGTGATTTATCACCTGTGACTGGCTAATAGAAAAATGCTTTAAAATTAATTTATTAATTTATAATTAAGTTCTGAAAATATTAAAGTAGGTATTGTCATTGGAAACTTACCTGTGTAGATTGTGTAACACACCTGATTCTATCTTATCAAAAAATGAGCGAAAAATCAATTTCGAAATTGCATCTTTATTTATTTTTTTAAACCAAGTTAAGTTAGACAAAAGAATATAAAAATAGAAATTATTTCATTCTCTTTATGCTTATATGAATATATACTTATTTTATATATATATATATATATATATATATATCATATAAGGAACAAAGTTAGAAGTATTCATTTTGTTTAAAATGATATGGATTAAAAACAGTGGGGGAAAAAAAAAAATTGTTTGATAAGATGAGAAGACTACATAAATTGTTATTTATTTTGTATCATTAATATATCTGTACCTTGGAAGAAAAGAGGTTGGTGTTCATTTTTGGCATTTTGAGGAAAAAATTTCATAAAGAGTAATTCTAATGGCAATAAAATGTGGTAAAACATGCTAAGGTGGTGTCACTAGGGATGAAAGAATAGTTCTTCTTTAGACAGGGTTTCCTACTTAGCAGGTATAATTGTATGTATGGTATTCATTTCTCTCCAGCATGAATTTTTTTCATTTATGGTAGGTTTCTGTCTTCTCTAGTCTTGCTACCCTTAAACAGAAAAAATGTGTGGTGCCGATGGAAGGAATACCATGCAATTATGCCTGCTGAGACAATTCCGTTCCTAGGTTTAGCTCTACTTCTTTTTGTAAATCATTATAAATACATTTAGTTATTGTTGACTCTAGAACAAAAGGGCTACTGGGCGGGAATCTAATGAAAAAAAGGCACATTGTTTGCAAAAAGGGCACTCTTGTGTCCTGTTCAAAAAACATATTTTGAACTGGTTTGTTTAGAGTACCCTTTCTATCTGTAGGATTTTGTGATATTTTCTGTAAATGACTGACGAATTTCATGATATTTTTTCACAATCAATTGCTGACATGACTAGTTTCTATTCCCCGCAACTTGTGGAAAAATTCAGGTTTTTTTCACTCAATGCTAGACAAGTTTTCCATTTTTTATATAACCATTTGACAATTTTTTTTTTTTTTTTCCTGTTACGGATTGTTACATTTCACATTATTTTTCATGACCAATTGGCAAATTTTGTAGTTTCATTTTGCGACAGATTGACATTATTCATGATGTTTTTTCCACACCCAATTGAGAAAATTTATTAAGCCACTGGGCACATAAAGTTGCCAAAAAGGGTCGGTGGGTGCTGCACCCTGCTAAATTGACCTAAAGTCGACACTACTAGTACTAGTACAGTAAAGCCTTCGAAAACAGAAACCATCTATAACTGAGTTCTATCTGAAATGGAAAACTATCAAAGAAATTGTACCAGGTAAGACAGAAAGCTGTCTAAAATATTTATTTTGTTCTATAGTGATTTTTTTGTCAGCTAGTTTTACTGTATTAGTTTTCTGTTAAATTAACAGTCAATTCTGAAATCAGTCAATTACAGTAAAACATGTGAAACAAAGTTGGCGGCGACCAGAAAAAATTCTGTTTTAGACAGGTTTCCACTTTAGTTAGTAGATATGTATGTTATTCCTTCTGTTGGGCCATGAAATGTTTCCATTTAAGGTACTATTCTGTTATATACAGGTATCATTTTCACAGATTTTACTGTATGAGTTAAATATAAAAAATTATGACTTATCGTAAACAATTATCACAAATAATATAAGCTTAAACAATAACTCACTATATCATTTTACATAAAAAAAAAACCTGTGACAAAGAAATCACTAGTAGCAGAATAAAATTCTGTTTTAGACAGATTTCCTCTTAGCACATATAAAATATGGGTTTCCTTCCATCGAGACCATGAAAATTTTCCATTATACACATTCTTAGCTTTCACAAGTTTTACCTTACAATATTATACTGATTATATGTAACTCTGTATCTCCCCCCCTCTCCCTCTCATCATCCCCAAAAGGACTGTTTAGATCCACCGCTGCTCAAAGTACTATGTCTTTTCATCCTTCTTTTAGGATGAACGTTGGAATAGTAATCTTGAATAGCAAATGTAAAAAAATAAAAGGAATAGCAAAATATAATAGCATTTTTGTTTCATATTACAATACGAAAGACGAAATGTAAAAATCTTTAGTTAATTTACTCATAACTTTTCAGTTTAATTTTTGAAGAAGTTTTTCTAGGGAAGCAGTTTAATACTCCATATGGCAATAGATTTGCTATAGTAAAAATAACTTGTTTACATCATAGATTTAATCACACAGTTAAATTTTTCAGTGCAATTTTCTGTAAAATATTTTATGTTTAGCACTTAACTGCTTCCTTTACTAATTAAAAAAAAAACTGCAAAAAATCATCACATTTTTTGCAATTGCATCATTGCATTTCATATCGCAAAACCGGGAAAACTGTCAATCATATATATATATATTAATTTATTATATTATATAAGAATTTTTTTTTTCATTTTAAGCTTCAGTCCGAGTAAAAATGTGATAAAACTAATCATAGTGACAAATTATGCCATGTCTGAGTTTTAAGGATACATAAGGGAAGCAGTTAAGATGGAAAATAAATACATTTGTGAAGCAGTAAAAACTCTCTAGCCCATTTTCAAGAGTTTTTTCTACCGGATATTATTTTTAGTGAAAAAAAAACTTTACTGTGTATCTTTTATTTAGGACCTTGCAAGAAGCTTTTGAAGGACTGTTCCCAAGAGATCTTCCTCATAACACTCGATTTGCAATCAATTTTTTCACATCTATAGGACTTGGTGGCTTAACGTAAGTATCTACTCAAAATTTTATCCATTTGGCAGTTAAAAGCTTTGTTATCTTCACTAATTTTATAGGTATAAATATTTTAATATGTTACGCATTTTTAAGCATACCAATTTTAGTTAATTGTGTATTATAAAACTTAATTTTTATCCTAAAAATATTTAGTAAGCATAGGCTTGATTAATCATAGAACAGGCACTCGCTAAATTACTCTAATATTTTAAATATCTTGTAAATTTTTAATGTTTGCATCCTTATTTTAAATTTATCATTTTTTAATCAATATGTTTGTTAATTTTTGAGAATTGAAGAAATGTATCTGTCCATGATACGCCATCTCACAAAAAGCAGTTCTGCTTATAACTAAAAATAGATCTTTTTTGTAAATCATTTATTTTCATGAGAATACATTAATTCAGAATCAAAATTATCAGCTGGAGTCAAATTTCAACATATTACAAGTGCTTCTAAAAAAAAAAAAAAAAAAAAAAAAAAAAAAAATTTAAAAGTTATCTAAATAATTGAAACTGTTGAAGATTTCTATAATGATTTACTGTTTAGAAAATATGAACATACATGAAATAAAGGGAAGGAGAAAATTTATGCTTGATACCATAGTAAATATTTGTCAGCAGACTAAATCTTATAGTTATGAAATTCCATTCTAGAAATGTTTTATCTCAGTTTTATTGAATTGCTCCAAAACGTTTACAGACAGCCTTCAACTTTCAAACAATTCGCTATTTTGCAAAATTTTTGTACTGCATTTTTAATGATTTTATTACTGCCATGTGTTATAAAAATACACATTCAGAGCATTTGTCAAATAAACGGTTGATTAAGTTTAGAGTAATGACTGAAATATGAAGTACAGAATATTACAAAATTCTTTGTGTAGAAAAAGTAGAGGAGGGGGGGGGGGTACAATTCAACTATCGCTTGATAATTTTATATAAAAAAAAAGAAACACGTATTAACTACTAAAAGTATATGGTATAAGACATAAAGTGTTATTTTTTTGTGCTAATTTATTGTATATATTTATTCTTAAATTTGACCTTAATCTTTGATTTTTAAAAATTAAATTAGAAATTGCTTTTCTTCTTATTATGATTGAATCAGTCATTTAAAAAACCACATAAGTCACAGAATCAGAATTTTTCAAAAATGAAAAAAAACTGTATTATTCACAAGTAAACAAATTTTTATGGATTTTTTTTGCTCTGATTATGGAGTTTGGACTTCAAAGTTTGTAAATATCGAATAATTTTTATAATTTATTAATAATAAAAAGAATAATAACCGAAAAACTGTTCCTGACCAATGTTGTTTTCACAAGCAACGAGGTTAGGAGGCTTTTAATTTGAACAAAACAGTCAAATTAAATATATTTTCAATCGAAATTAATGAAGATAACACTTATACCGGAACATTTTTATGTTTTAATATCATTTTGGAGCGTAATCATATTTTTCATCATTCTCAATTGGATTATCTTTAACATTAGCAGTTGGCCAGCTCAATATGTTTTGATAAAATAGCATAGGCTTTGGCTGATAGAAGTGACATAGGGCTTGAAAGTTTTTTATCAAAATAAATGAATTTTTAATGGATCCATCAATAAATTCCTCGGCTATGATAGTGCCTTTTTTTATTAGAATCATAGTAAAAACTATTGTATATCGAAGGGCCAAATGTTTTTCTTTTGTTCTTTTGGAACACTTTTCTCGTACAATTCTGTTGACAAATACGTTTTTTGTATATAAAGTCGGCCACCATTTCTTGAAGACCAAAACATCTTCAGTTTTCAGTTCTTTGACTGTAATTGTTAAACTGGAATTCGAAACCAAATCAATGTATTCTTCTGAGAAGTAGATACAATCATGATTTCGAACATATTTTATGACTCCAAAATCACAGTCATTTGGTAAAAATGAATAACCACATACAGGAAAATACTGATACTTTTTTTTCAAATCGTCTGGAGTCAGTCAAAGCCAACATAAACCCAATAATTGTGTTAATCTTATTTTCCCCAGGGTAACCATCGGAAGCCAGATATAAATGTGGGCCAATATTATTTTCAATATAATGCAACAACATAGAGCAAACCTCATTTGCTCCCTTGTTAGCAATGCCTCCATGATACATATGTAAAATATCAAGTTACCTGTTTTAAGATCTTGTATACCAAGACAATGAACACATAGTTGCCATAAATAAAAAATGTTCTGCATTGGTATGTGTGGTAGTGGTAGATTTTGCATAAAATTAAATGTTATAGCGGCAACGTCATCTGGCATTGCATACAAAAACCACTTAAGTTGCTGACTTATATTGTTTAAGTAATGAACGAAATTAGAAAGTATCTTTTGAAGAGGAAGGAATACACTGTCTTATATGGTTATTACCCAGATCATGGCTATACCTTTAAGGAAGCATTTGTGACAAAAAAAGTATATTTGGAAAAAAAACTTGGCTTATGTGGTTTTTGAAATGACCAATTCAATTATCATTATTGTCATAATTATTAAACATTTCTAATCATGGGGATAAAAAAAATATCATTGCTTCTTTATTATATTACATTGATTTATGTGATTGATTGTGATATTGATTTATTGATTAATGTTATGTTTTATGTTTGAAATTCGGGAATTGTCAGTTTGTATATCCAAATTTATAATAATTGTTATCCAATGTAATTAAATAACCATAACTTGTGACCAATTAATGTATTTTATGTACAGAATGCTATGTTCTTAAAAAGTAGATCTGTTATGCATAAGAACCTTTTAAAAATTTATTTATGCTGTTTTTTTCTGATAAGTAACTGCAGTTTATTTATTTATTCATAAAAAAGAATAATAAGATTAATCAGTTGAAGACTTGTTTTCTTTTTCAAACTAAATGAAACAATATTAAAGTGAAAGTAGAGCAAAGTGGTATGTTGACTTCAGTGAGTACACAAATATTCAGCAGATAGAAAGTTAAGTTTGTGGTAAAATATTGATTGAATACATGAAGAATGTGATTAAGCTATGTTTCATGAAAAGTATATGAAAATACATTAAAACTTCTAAATAGCAGACACCTCTGCAGAGTAAAATTTCTCCATTACTTTCTTCAATTCAGAGGAACATTCTTCTATTCAGAGGTAAAATCCTACAAATATACAGGTATTGGAAAATAAAAAAGGGCCTGTTATTCAGGGGTATCTGTTATGGAGGTATTACTGCTTATTATAATAATATTCTTTCTCATTAATTGGTAATTTATTTTGCATTACTAAATATTATATTTAAGTTTACTATATTACATTCGCCTACATAGTGTGTGTAATTTCTACAATGCTTTAATTTTTAATAAATGAGCATCTTAAAAAGAATGTAGTATTATATTTAACTTCCTATTAGAATCGATAGATGTATTTGCTTGTCACAATAATTTACAGGATATCATAGCTTGTCATGGCTATCATATTTACATATACTTTTGAAACAATTCTATAGCAGTTCGTGAATAAATCCATTTTTAGGTGCGTTCATAATTATATAAATACGTAGCACCTATAGTCGTCGTTCAGTCCGTCTGTCTGTCTGTCTGCATATAACAGAGCAAAAACTACCCAACTGAATGGTCTGAAATTTTAAATATATAACACTGGGGAACACACATTTTGTTGACCTAGATCTGGTACTTGTTTTTTGCTAATTATTGGCATCTAAATCCAAAAATGACCCCAGTTTTTGTGTATCACGTCAACATTTTAAGCTACAGGATACCCCAAAAATCATACTTACTGTAGATACAAAAGAAAATAAAGAAAAGAATTTCAAATATATTATTCATATACGGCCTTATATACTTACTATAAGCTATATTCTATTCATACAAGTAGTAAAATCATTTTACAAAACAGAAAAAGTACATATTAAGGTAAAAAAAATTCTCTTGTAGCTTTTCCTGGAGTGTTCAAGTTGTGGACAATCTCCCTTGATGCTCCAACAATAGTCAACCATCATATTTTCATCCCATCTACCTTGATACCGTTCTTCCATGATCTTCAAATCTTGGTGTAATCGCTCACTTTGCTCATCACTGACTGCACCAAGATTTTCCGGAAAGTCATGAAGATGGATGGCTATGCAGAAAATGAAGTTTGATGCTCATGTTACAACCAAGCATTTTGGAGCTCTCTAAAAGTTTCTGGACAATTTCGATGTAATTTTCTAATCGCGTATTTCCAAGAAAGTCTTCGACAAGGTTTTTGAATGTCAACCAAGCATTCTTTTGGAGTTCTGTCATTGTTCTGATGAAATGATCATCTCTAATGAACTGCCGAATCTGTGCACCGTTATATACACCTGCCTTAATCTTTTCAAAAGACAGGTTTAGAAATTTCCAAATGAGATACTTGAAGCAATCTTCTTCAGTTGATAAAGTTTTCATGAATTGCTTCATTAGACCCAGTTTTATATGCAGAGGTGGAAATATGATGTTCTGTCTGTGGACAAGTGGCTACTGCTAAAGGTTTGGATCGCCAGGTTTGAAGTCAGATCTTGGAGGTCAATTCGACTGGAACCAATGCTTCTCAGAGGCTCTGCTGTCCCACATACACAAAAAACAGAGATACTTGGTATATCCATATTGCTGGTCAAGAAGGAAGCAGACCATTTTAAGATCAACACAGATGATCCATTCGTGCATGTTATATTGCAATAAATCAATGGCTCTCCTTATGTCCTCATATTCTTCACGCAAATAAACTGAATGGTCTAAAGAGACTGCTCGGAATAAATTTCCGTTGTGGGGGAGCACGCACTTCAAGCTCCTCTTTGAGTTATCGATGAACAGTCGCCATTCAGTTGCGGTATAGGCTGGAATTCTCAACTCCTCCATTAAACCATGTACATTTTCGCAATGAACAAATCCACCATCACTTTGAAAGAATTGAAGAATTTTATTTTCTCTGGATTGAAAGTAGGATACCTTAGCTCCCTTTTCAAGCTAATTGATCTTGGGCAGTCTTGATGCTAAGAGTTCTGAAGCTTTTTTCTTCCTATGATTCACGCCTGATTCAGCGTAGTGTGGTCACAATAACATAAGCTGTAGAGAAAAAACTTGACGTGATAGAAGAAAACTAATTGTAGTTTTGAAATCAACACGCTTTTTTGACCTAAAAACAGCTAAAAAATCGAAGTCAGCAGAAATTGTCTTAAAAATTGTTCCCCAGTGTAATTGTTGCAAAATTTTGTCGAGTCATTTCAAATTTTATGAAAATCGGATGTATAGTTTAATCAATTCAAAAAACCCTTAACAAGTTAAAAGTTTGTGACACAGCACTTTATCTTATTGCTATAAGAATTTTGAATATGGAACTTAAAAATAATGATATCAAATTTTAAGTGACGCTATATTATTTATTTCATCTTTTTATTTTTGTTTTATTTATAATTGCATGTGTAAGAATTATGTTAAATTTAAAAGCATGTATAAAAATTTATTCCTTGATGCTTTATCTTTCACATCTTTCATAAATTCAAAATATGTATTTTAAAAGCTATGATATCAAAATTTAAGTGACGCCTTGATGTAGCTTTAAACAATTTGTTTTAAAATTCAATTTTAATTATTTTCCATTTGGCTAAATATATTTACACATCTAACCAAAACTTTTAATTTTCCAATACACAGTTAAAAATATCACTTTCACTGAACCTATACAATGCACTGTAATGTATTTATATAAATAAATTGATTTATCTTTTGTACCACGCTATCCAAAATCAAAACTAAAATTTATGTAAACTATTTCTTTGATCATAATATCCATTTGCATACATTTCGCTTGGTTTGGATACAATGACGCAAAAAAATCATTTACATAAATTTTACTTTTGATTTTGGATAGCGTGGCACAAAAGATAAATCAATATAAATTGTAACAATTGTTGCCAACAACAATAATTTTTTTAACACAATTATTCTAATTGGTCAATAAATCATATCAGATGTAAATTTCCAACTGGGTGAAAAATGTCCGAACCAGGGATCTCTTGGCTGAAGCCGCCATTGTTGTACCATCTGAGCTATCCCGGACGAATCTGGTGGAATTTTATTTTTTTGCAATATACTAAAACTATCTGCAGTGCAATATACTAAAACCACCTATAAAACAAATACCTAACTAACAATGCAAGTTTCAATAATATCTACCTAGTAGTACTTTAAAAAAGGATAATCATTCATGATCAGGTTCACCTGATTATAGAACTTTCCCGTATAATTCTATAACTATGAAACATATAACAATATACAATATATTAACACCTTCCCTGAAACTAGCTAACAGTGCAAGTCTCATCAAAATCCGTTTTGAAGAACTCAAGTTTTAAGCAGCCTGTTAAATTTGATATCATTTAATTATTGATGTTCGGGTACAATATAAATTTTGGTGTATCTAATTTTTAATCCATCGTTAATAGCAGTGACACTTGTAAATTATGCACCGAAAGTATTCATAATGATTTGTAGTAACAAAAAATCTTGTAATTACTCGTATAAAAATTTTAGATCGAGAGGTCCTAATTAACTTGTTTAGAAATTCTAAATTGTGTTAGCTAAATGGTGGTATTTAATCGAGGACTAACTTCTCATATTTTCTTGATTTATTTTTACAATCATCACAACACAACATCTAACATTTAAATTAATTATATCAAAATTTACATGACCTCAATAATACCGCGAAAACAATATTTTTCGTTCCACGGCCAAGGAAAATAATACAAGTTACTTCGTTAAAAATTCAAGCCTTACTGTCAGTTTTGTGTAGGCTAATTTTAGCACTCCACACCCACGCATTGTAGTGGTATGGTTCTGGCTATTTTTAGCTTCACCCACACACATGGCGTGTTTTGCAACACAGCCAGAACAAAATTCCCATTTGTATTTTATATATATTAGTAGATAATACCACCTGCCCTTTTTTTTTTTGTATTTATCATAAATGTACAGATAATCAATTTGAAATATCTTGCAATAACAATATGATTAGAAATGTACAGTTCTGGATGCTTATTTGATAACTAATTATTAGTTTCTTCTGCCTTCAATAGAAGAAAGTATTGTAATCGAAAAATTTTTCGACTTCTAGTTTTCGACGGATTTACACATTTTATGGATCAGATATCCCAAAAAACATGTTTATACAAAATGTCTGTCTGTGCGTGGGTTGCCATTGTACCATCGAAAAGTGTGTCAAGTTATGCACAGAATTGAACCAATTTTTTGCATAAAGTTTTTGTGTGTGGCAAGCAGGTCCTCCTTCAATTTAAAAATATATATCGCCGGAAGGGGGTGCTGTAATAGCGATTTTTGTGCCATTTTCATTATTGTACCATACCATCGAATAGTGAATAAAGTTATACATAGAATAGAACAAAATTTTTTGTATATGTTAACTATGGCCAGCAGGTCCTCCTTCAATTTGGAAATATTCTGCCAGAAGGGGGCACTGTAATAGTGATGTCTGTGCCATTTTCATTATTATACCATCGAAAAGTGTATGAAGTTAAGCTTAGAATTGAACCAAATTTTTTGGTATGCTTTTAACTATGGCAAGCAGATCCTCCCTGAATCTGAAAAAAATCTGCTGGAAGGAGGTGCTGTAATAGCGATTTTTGTACTATTTTCATTATTGTACCATTGAAAAGTGTATAAAGTTATACATAGAACTGAACCAAATTTTTTGTGTATGTTTTTGACTATGGCTAGTAGTTTCTCCTTGAATTTGAAAATATTCTGGCAGAAGGGGTCACTGTAATAGCGATTTTTGTGCCATTTCCTTTATTACACCATCGAAAAGTGTATTAAGTTATGCATATAATTGAACCAACTGTTTTGTGTTTGTTTTTGGCTACGGCCAACAGGTTCTTCTTGAATATTGAAATATTCTGCCAAAAAGGGATGCTGTGATAGCAATTTTTGCATAATTTTCTCGATTTTTCGTAGTTCTATTGTCTATTGACGGCTCATGCAGCGATGGGAACTTGCATCCTGCTAAGCCAGCTATTTGCAAACAGCTGATGTACAACAGAATAATGAAAAACTATTGATTTTAATAAATATCATGATCAAGATAAACCCGTTTTTACTCCGATCAGTTGGCTGAAACAGAAATTTAAGATGAAAATCAAAATTGGTATAGTGTTGAACTAATAATATTGAAGTACTAAAACTGTAAGTGTCTGTAACTATTTTTTGAAATATTAAGATGTATGAGATAGAAGGAGGTTTTGGGATTAACACATCTAACTAATATTTTCTGGTGATTGTAAATAAATTTACTGATTTAATTGTTTCAAAAGTATATCACAGTAAGAAGAAAGAGGTGGCAAATCTATTATTCTAAAAACTAATCCAATTTAATAGTAACTAAAAGCTAAAAGTAGTATTTGATGATTGATAAAATCACATTCATACATCTCTGGCCTGCCTGCCTATTCATAGTTGCTATCAACCTATCAGTTGCGGGATAAAGGTTTTTTTCAAAGAATGTTATTAGTTAACTGCTTTGCTATTCTTTAGCAGTATCTGTAATTCTAAACTTGACAATCAATATCCTTTGAAAGTTTTTAATTGATTTTTAAAATGCAGTGATTAAAGAACAAAATTCTAAAAGGAAAGATTGAAGACTTTTTTTTTCTGACAGCAATTTTATTCATATTTTACACACTTATATAAATATAATGTCTTCTAGAGAATTTATTAGACAACTGTTATTATTTCTTTAAATTTTGTTTATTATACATCAAACCTTTTAGAGGGAAGGAAAAGAGGGGATTTCTATAGCAATGACAGTATATTTAGTAGATTAAAAATCAAATGCTGAATGTGTGTGCATGTGAAATTAAAGATAAAAATAAATTTCATTATGTACTTTTCAATGTTCAATTTTTTTAATATCTATCTTTATTTGCAGAGATGAACTGAGAGAACATTTAAAAAACATGCAAAAAACACCGATGCTACCTGTAGTAGAAGAAAAAGCCTCATCTTCATCATCCTTATCTTCTTCATCATCAACTTCATCATCGTCATCATCTTCATCTTCTTCGGATTCAGAATGAAAATAATTTTTTATATCCTGAAAAGTCCGTTTGTTCATATCTACTCGCATATTTTGCACTCTATTTTCACCATTTCTTCAATTTTAAAAGAAAGGGTTGAAAAAAATGTGAATTTTTTTATAGTATACATTTTTCTAGAAGGGCAACTTAGAATAAAAAGAGAAATGACCTTCTATGAAATGAGTATAAGATTTTAATGAATGAATAATTAAGGTTAGACAAAATATACCAATTTAACTGGGACAATATAATCTTCTTTTTTTTTTTCAGAAGCATTCTACAGTAAAATATGGAAAAAAACCATATAAGCTTTGAGGCATGAAAACACCTCTTAGTATCTTCTATGAGATGTTATTTCCTAGATTCACAGCCACAAAATTCACATTTAATTAATTTGTGCAGTACAAAGTCTAAAATCCAAAATCCTCTTGATCTTGGCAATTCCAAATATTTGATCATTTGCAGTTTGTCAAAAAAAGAAGAAGAAAAAGCTAATCTAATACCACCTCTTTTCCTCACCACACATATTGTTTACATCAGGAAATTATTTGCAATACTAAAAAAAAATAATACTAAAGCAAATATTTTAATAGAGGAATATTTTTTTAAAGGTAAAAAAAAATAACTTTCACAATTGCAACAAATTTTTTAATTTAATTTTTTGTACGATTTTTAATGTTTTTCTGAATTTTGCAGCTATTTTTCCACATTAGTAAAAAGAATCCAGTTTCAATCTTTTAGCTCAGTAAATGCTTTTTCAATTTAATTTTGCTTATTGCAATTTAATTTTCAATTTTGCTTTTTTTGCAAATAGCTCTTTTCAATAACATTATTCAAAATTTGTATAGCGATTTTTAATCTTTTGTGAATAAAAAATGCATAAAATTCAAAAATCGATGTACAAATTTCACGTTCTACAGCATTATTTTGACATTTGTAAAATTAATTTGTCTTTGAAGTTTTAGACTAATATAGTAAATTTTGTCCTCTCGTATTTTTAATGCTATTTTGTAGTGTTTTTTCAATGTCTGTGGATGATTTTTTATCATTCGTTAAATAATTTAGGTTACAATGTTTTAACACACAATTGTAAATTTTGTCTCCTGCGATTTTTGAGCTTTTAGAGATATATAGCGAGGTTTTTTTTTTTTTTTTTTTTTTTCTTTTTTTTTTCTTTTTTCCGTTTTGCAGTGATATTTCCACATTAGTAAAAGAAATCTGGTTTTAATCTTTTAACTCAATATAGTAAATGCTCCACTGTCATTTTTTAGGGTTTCGTTCATCTGATGAAACCCTATTCGTCTCACACCTCTGTCTGTCTGTCTGTCACAGAGCCCGTTCTCAGAAACTATATATGTTGGAGACTTGAAATTTTGTGTACTTATAGCAGAACACTTGCAATCACATGAAAAATCATAAAAATTTCAAAAAGTCTTATATTTACACCTTCGGTCTCTAACTTTCGTATTTTAAGCATTTTTTCTAATGTCCCCCCTTTTCACCCGGGGGCCACTTTTCTAACTTTTACTAACACCCCTCACGTGATATATCACTGTGCACCCTTTGACCACTCTTTCATATTATGCACCATAGCCTTACATATTTTAGTTCCAATTTTTACTGCCAGGATGCACCTATCTATCTCAGGTGCTGTGTGCCCGATCATCTTGACTAATATATCTACGGATAGGTTGTAAAATGGAGTTTTGTTCGGAAAGAGGTTGTTTAGAATAGAACATGCCCCCTTGTTGCAAAATGTGGAACCAACAGATTTTGCAAAAGGATAAAGTGTTTTGAAAGTAATATTAAACGAAACCCTCTGTGCGATCTATGATCACACTTACCCACTTGTTTTATATTCATAAAATTATTCGGTTTCAAACTGTTTGCCTAATTTAATAAATCTTATCCCCTGCAATTTTTGAAATTTCAGAGATTTTTTTTATGTGATTTTAGTGGGGAGGGGGGTTTGGCCATTTCGTTGAAATTACAAAAAAAAAGGGGGGTTAGCTAAACATCCAGATTTTGGAGAATTGCGAATTTTGGATGTCCAGATTTGAGACTTTGTACTGTACTTTTCCAGTATATTGGCTTTGGCGCAATAGAGAAAATGACCTTGGCGAGAGAAGGAAATTTGGCAGTATATTTTCTGCAGTCTACTTACTGTTTCATATACACAAGCATTTTGGGTTTTTTTTTTTCAATTTTTATACAATTCATTTGAAATAAAGAAGCCATTTATCTATTTTCATATACAAATAGAAATAAATTGTACATAACAATCAATAATATATCATTAAATATAATGTATGTATATGTATATATATAAATCCATATATAAACAAGCATAAGTTCATTAGTTTTGTTTTGATAGCTGTTAATATCAAATAAGTATTTCATGAACTCCAACTTCTCCATCTGTCCTTTTACTGTTTTATTCAATAAAATACTCTCTCGTGAATAACAAATTTCATGATTTCTTTCAGTGTAAACAAATTAATACTTTGGTGCCACAGTATTGATTACTATTACTTTATCGATTATAATACCATCTGCACACAGTTGTGTTGCAACTGAAGGAAAGAAATTGTGAGGGAAAAAAAAGTTATTCTAAATAACCAAACTGAAATAGTGGAAGGGGAAAACTAATCTTCGACCAAAACAAATGTTTAAGACTGAAATTGAATTTTGGTTATCTTTCTGTATTCGGGTCAAAGTAAAAATGAAACTGTTTTAAAAATAAATTTAATGTAATTATTACATACACATACACACACACACACATATTATATATATATAAATACATATAAAATTATCATTTAATTATACTTATATAGAAACAATTTCTAACAAAAAGCAAATATTAATACAACTTTTATATTTCATTAATTAATAACAAACAGTAATCATAGGCATTTATCAATAATTAATTAACAAAATGTTGGTAAAAAATAAAGAACAAATTGAATAATGAGTATTCAATTTTTAACTATACACAGATTTTCAGTTTTTTAATATTTTGCATAATCTTGATGTGAATCTTTGTTTTATACACAAATTTTCTTTCATAAATGTAGGGTGCATAAAATATGCGAGGATAAAAATTATATGCATATATATTGTAATGATGTGTACAGCATTTAGAACATTAAATGTTTCAAGTCTTTTCATTTTTTTCTAAATGAATTTGAAAAATTGATTTTGTATCTTTCATACAAAAAAATTGTACATATTTTGTAATAAAATATCAGTAAGTTAATTTGTATATTGCCTTTATAAAATGAAATTTCATCTAAATTATATGAATTGTAAATATTCAAATTTGAATAAACTTTTTTATTTTAAATTGTTAAACTGAGATTTTATTACTTCTGATATTGCAGAACTCTTAGTTTATTGTATAATACATTTGATATTGCAGACAAGAACTTTTAATTGGTGCAAAATATTTTCCCTAATTCTTTCAGAAGAGATATTTATCAGTTCAAGGACAAAACTAAGATATCATAAGGCTTTTATTTATATATAGATTTTATTGGAATGTTATGTTATTTTATGACAGTTTCAGGCTTTGTGTTTATATCATATTTATTTTGTTGTTTAATCTTGCCTTGTGACATTTAGTTTTGGCTTACTAATTTTTAAAATATATAATTTTACTTTTTGTTTAATAATAGAAACATGCTCATTTATATAGGAGAGAAGCTCAATATCCCTTGAACTTCTCCCTTGAATCTGCTTCTCTCTTATATAAATGAGCATGTTTCCATTATTCTTTGCACTGAGGATGGTATGCTAAATGCTACTGAAACTAGTCTGCTCAAAGTTTACATATTCTGGCATTTTTAACTTTGTTTCTAAATTTAAATTATATTCTAATTTCAAAAATAAGTTTAACTATAAAATTTTACTTTTTGGACCCTAAAAATGTAAGTATAATTTTCTTTCTTTTTTTCCCCCTTTTGTGTTCCACATGGATAGAAGTTTTAATGAACTTGTGTTGCTCATATTATTTTTTAGCTTATTTTAATAATTAATGCAGTTGATTAATTTATTATTAAAATGTATTTTTCTAGTGAAGTAACTCAGTAACTAATTTCTTTAAACTTTTCTCTAACAATATATATTAATTTCCAACTTATTCATGTAGTTCTTGTTCACGTCTCATATTTTATTAATTGTTACCTATTCTGTAGTTCTGTTGCAATATCATTTCTGTTTTTGAATATTCCATGCTTTTGTATATAGGGCTATATGCTTTTGTGTATAGGTATTTTGTATATGTATTGTATTGTATATAATACTGGGCTTGGCGAATGTGGTCACCACTGGTGACCAAGTTATTTAATCTGACTATTTTACAAAAATTGACCTAAGAAATGAATGCAAATGAAAGTTTTCTTACTTGTGTGCGGCAAGCAGTGATTTTCTTCTTCTATCGGACTTTTAATGGAAGAGCCAAGTTTAAAAGGATTTTTTCATCTCATGCACAGAAAATGGCGTTCTTCTCCTCTATAGCCCAGTTAGTATGCCACATAATTTGAATATGGAAGAAAGGGGAAGGTTTCAGTAAAACAGTAAGAAATCATGTTGATCTAGCCACTGTGGCATCATCTAAAATTGGGTATATTACTAAAAAGTGCTCAAGTTTTTTTTTTTTTTTTTTTTTTTTTGTAAGTTTCAAATCAGATTTCTTTGTTCAGAATTAAAACTGATTAATCTGTCACATTCATTTTAATGAATAATAACATGTGATTATAAGTAATTATACTGGTGATTATAAGTAAATCATTTGAATTAATCTATTTGAATTAATCTTAATTGAAATTTCAAGAATAACTAATTTTAATAAAATTAAATATGTATTTTTCAAATATTTCTCCATCACTTAAAATGATTTGATGCCTTTATTTTTATAGCCCCTGTGTGCTCCACATCCATTGCAAATTAGGTAAGTTACACCCTGGTTCGGATACTATTGTCTAGCCTATATGACATGAAACATTGAGGGTACTTGTTGGAATATTATTCCATATGGAAGGCATGAATACGAAATTCCTCAATAGGTAAACAATAAAAAGTTAAAAGTTTTACCTTTATGTTCTGATGTATTTCAATAGAAATATATTCTGCTTAGGATGAACAAAAAACATTTATTTGAAGATTAAATACACTAGAATAATATATATGCTGGACACAATACTGATCACACTTCACAATAAAACAAAACAGATGAATAAGACTATTTACAAAACACAAAGAAATACTTTGAACTATGGTTTGTTGCAGTTTTTTTTTTTTTTTAACATATTATCATTCCTTTGAAATATTATTGGATTTTTAATCCACCAGCATTTTGCTGCCAACTGCTATAAGGGAAGGAGAAAAACTAACTGTTCTGAGTGTCTGTCACAGTAGATCAAATAAAAAAGATTGTCTGATGCTGCCATCTGGTGGAATGTTCTTGAAACAAAAGAGCATTTTCTAACATCTCTCCCGTTTTGTGATAGAATCTGACACTAGGTGGATAAGGTTTCTACAAAGTTCAAATTTGGCCTTTGGCAGCGGCTTCGTCATTATATCTGCTATCATTTCATTTGTTGATAGATATTTGACATCTGTAACATTTTTCGTTTTTAAATCTCATATGTAATGATACTTTGTATCAATGTGCTTAGTGCGAGATTTAAATTTTTCACTTTCAACCAATTTAATTGTAGATTGGTTATCCTCAAAAATTCTAATAGGAAAATGTTGTTGTAAGTTGAGATCTTTACACAATTTTAAGATCCATAGCACCTCTTGAGTTCCTTGTGACAGTGCCACATATTCAGCTTCTGCTGACGATAATGTCACACATGTTTGTTTTCGTGAGAACCAAGAAATGCAGCTATTGCCTAAGAAGATTACATTTCCTGATGTGGATTTTCTGTCTGTAGCATCTTGTCCCCAGTCTGCATCCGAGTTTGCAACTATATTAGGATATTCTTTTGAAGAAATGTGGAGATCAAGGTCTTTCGTTGTTTTTAAGTATCTTATTACCCTCTTAACAGCATTCCAGTCCTTTTGTCTTGGATTATTGCATCTTCGACTTAGTATGTGTGTAGGAGCAGTAATATCAGGTCTTGTGCATGAGGAAATATGTAAAAGACTTCCTATAGCTTGTCTATAATTATCATTTGATGATAAAAGATTTTCTTCTTTATCTAAACTATAATAGTTAGTTTCCATTGGGGTATAAGTTGGTTTGGCTTCTGAAAATCCTTAACTAATTGATTTATTTTACTTCTTTGTGAAAGTAAGTAACTTCCATCTTCTTTTCTGTAAATTTCTATACCTAAGAAGTATTTTGCTTCTCCTAGTGATGTTATGGGATAAGATTTCTTTAAATAATTTATTACTTCATTAACTTCATTTTCATCTTCTGAGCTTATCAGCATATCATCTACATACAGTATGAGATGAATAGTCTTCTTTGATTTTTCTTTTATGAACAAACATGGATCAGCTTCACTTTGTTTAAATCCATATGCCTTTAGAGTATTCTCTATTTCTTCATTCCAGCACTTGGCGGCTTGTTTAAGACCATATATAGCCTTTTTTAATTTATAGACTTTGTCTTTATTTTCTTCATCATGAAAGCCTTCTGGTTGATGCATGTATAATTCTTCATTATCTAGTTTACCATGTAGAAAGGCTGTTTTAACATCTATTTGAAATACTCTGGCTTTATGATAAGCTGCCCAGGTCAGAAAAGCTCTAATAGTTGTATGTTTGACGACAGGAGAGAAGGTTTCATCATAATCAGTGCCTAATTTTTGAGTGAAACCTTTGGCAACTAATCGTGCTTTGCATTTTATTTCTTCTCCATTTTCATCACGTTTTGTTTTGTAAACCCATTTACAGCCAATGGCGTGCTTGCCTTTGGGTAAAGTAACAAGCTCAAATACTTCATTTTCCTTTAAAGAGTTAAATTCTTCCTTCACAGCTTGAAACTATTTCTGTTGATCTTTTACTGGCAATTGTAAAACATCTTTAAAAGTTTCATGATCTTGATTTTTGGAACAACTGTCTTCAGTTTTGTAAGAATATTTTTCTGGTGGAATTCCTTTAGTCTCTCTGTTAGATATTCTTCTCTGGAAATTATCTTCACTTTCTTCAGTTGTTGGGCTTTCATCCATTTTTATTTCTTCTGCAGTATTTTCTATTCGGATAGCTTCACTATCATTTTCAAGATTTTCTTCTGAAAAATTGAAATACATTAAATCTGAAATTCTCTCTTCAGGATTTTCTTTAAAGACATTTTCACAGTTCATATTTTCAAAAAACTTCACTGTTCTGCTTATCACTATTTTTCTACCGCCTATATAAATTCGGTATCCTTTGCTTCTTAAATCGTAACCAATAAAGACTCCTTCAGTGGCTTTTTCGTCAAATTTTTGTCTCTTCTGTTTATGAACATACACATATGCTTTGCATCCAAATACTTTAAGGTGATTCAAATTTGGCTTATGCCCATTCCACAGTTCATATGGTGTCTTTTCAGTTGATTTTGTAGGTAATCTATTTTGTAAGTAGGCTGCTGTAACTATGGCTTCTGCCCAGAATGTATTTGGCAATTTAGCATTTATAAGCATGGCTTTACTCATTTCAATAAGCGAGCGATTCTTTCTTTCTGCGACTCCATTTTGGGACGGTGAATATGGCGTCATTGTTTCATGATTTATTCCTAAGTTTTTAAGGTAGTCCTTGGCAGATTCGTTGCAATATTCTGTTCCATTGTCACTACGCAAAGATTTAATCTTCAATCTAAATTTATTTGTTGTTGATGCAACATACTCTTTTAATTTATCAAATACTTCATCTTTAGAAGAAATAAAATATACTTGTGTATAACGAGAGTAATCATCAATAAATGTAACGAAATATCTTTTTGATCCCATACTTTTTGTTTCTGCAGGACCGCATACGTTGCTGTATATCAAATCAAGTGGTTTTTTACTTCTGTGTTGTGTTTCTTTTGGAAACGATTTTTCTGTTAGCTTAGCTTTTATGCAACTTGAACATTCAGTATTATGAGAACAATTATTCACAGTAATACCTAAAGCTAAATCATCCTTTTGAATTTTCTTGATGGATTCCAAATTTCTATGGCCCAGCCTTTGGTGCCATTTTAGAATGCAGTTAACATTAGAACAAACGGGTAATATTTCTGAAGCACTATATACTTTTTCATTTGTAGGTATTATTTTTAATCTGTATAACCCCTCATCAGCTTTTGCATCTGCAACTAAGATGTTGCCCTTTTTAATTAAACATATATCATCTTTAAATGTTACAACAAAACCTTTCTCAGTACAAGACTGGACAGATAATAAATTACTATCCAACTCGGGAACATAAAGCACATGATCTAATGTAACTCCATTTGTTTGACCATTAAGTGTTTCAATATTAAAACTACATTTACCCTTTCCCTTTGCAGTTAATTTAGTTCCATTAGCAATTGTAATTGTATCTTTATTCGAACTTTTTAATTCTGAAAACAGTTCCAAAGAATTAGCTAAATGAACAGATGCACCTGAATCAATAACAAAAGACAATTTTTTTTTAATTTCCATTTTGTTGAGATTTCATAACAAAACTCGAAGAATTTGATTTTTCCATTAATTCACAATAGTTTTGAGAATCTGATAGATTTTCTTTTTGACTAGCAGTTGAAGCAGAGAAATTGTTTGGTTTTTTAAACTGTTGACGTGATCTATCTTGGGTAAAATTTGGTTTTGTTTTGTTAGTATTATTAGCCTTTAAGTGAAAACAATCTTCACGGTTGTGATTATTCTTTTTTGCAATGAGAACAAAATTTTGGTTTATTCAAATGCTTTGGTTTATCCCTATTACCCTTCAAAGCAATAGATTCAAATTTTGTTGAAATTTGTTTAGTTTCAACTCTTCTAAGATACTCATCAATTAATTTGTTTTGAACATATTTTAATGATAAATCTGTTTCATATTTACTTTCAATAGTAGTTATAAAGGTACTATAAGAATTTGGTAAGGAACAGAGCAAAATAGCTATTAAATTATCATCTTATATTACTTAACCTATACTTCTTAGTTTTTCTACTAATTCTAAGACAGAATTAATATGTTCCTGCATTTTTACACTTTCATTATATTTAATGGAATACAGTTTCCTAAGAAGATAAAGTTTATTTGTTAAATTTACTCTGACATGAACAATTTGTGAATCTGAGATATTTAAACAAATTAATGCCTTAGCATTTCTATCATTTTTTACCCAATTATCATCATTTTCCTTTTTAGGTTCAAATACAACATCATACAGACCTTCTTTGATTAACAATTGTTCTATTTTGAACTTCCAAACTGAATAGTTGTCATCAGTTAATTTATCAACATAATGAGATTCTTTATTACTAGACATTATGATATAATAATATTTGCTTATTTCACAAAAAATAAAACTTTTTATCTTATTAATACATCAAAACAACAATTATAAACTCAAATATAATGCTAATGATGGAATAAGAACAAAATAAAATTCTTGAGAACAATTTTTGAAGTTACTTTTGATTTCAGAAAAACTGTTCTTAAATGTTCAATTCTTTGTTTAAAACATAAATTTACATTTGCAACTTGTATAATAAAATTTCAATAAGAAATTGGCAAAATAAAATTCAAAATAATTTCTTTTCTTATCAATACACAATACTTTTGATTTCAAAATAAGAACAATTCTTTGAATTTTCTTTTATATCATTCACTTGTGAAAAATACCAACATTCAGAAAATAATTATTTTTTTTTAATTTAATTATATTATATTTTCTTCTTTCATATTATTATATTTAAAATTGAGATAACTTCAGTCTCATAATCGACTGTTGGAATGTTATTCCATATGGAAGGCATGAATACGAAATTCCTCAATAGGTAAACAATAAGAAGTTAAAAGTTTTACCTTTATGTTCTGATGTATTTCAATAGAAATATATACTGCTTAGGATGAACAAAAAACATTTATTTGAAGATTAAATACACTGGAATAATATATATGCTGGACACAATACTGATCACACTTCACAATAAAACAAAACAGGTGAATAAGACTATTTACAAAACACAAAGAAATACTTTGAACTATGGTTTGTTGCAGTTTTTTTTTTTTTTTTTTTTAACATATTATCATTCCTTTGGAATATTATTGGATTTTTAATCCACCAGCATTTTGCTGCCAACTGCTATAAGGGAAGGAAAAAAAACTAACTGTTCTGAGTGTCTGTCACAGTAGATCAAATAAAAAGGATTGTCTGATGCTGCCATCTGGTGGAATGTTCTTGAAACGAAAGAGCATTTTCTAACAGTACTCCATCTTTGTGGAGAGTGACTTCTTTTAAAAAGAGTAAAAATAATTGAAATTTTTGCACTGCATCACCCCATGGAGTCCTAGAATCTTTTTTGCGTCATTTTTTTTCATTCTTCTCGCATGTAGATTTTGTAGCACTCAACTATCCACACATTTTGAAGCATTTGGCAATCAGCATCTCCCAGTTAATTCAGCATTTACAATAATTCTTTTTTTTTTTTTTTTTTTCAGAAATATATATAATTTTGTTAAATTTCATTTGAAAACTTAGTTTATATTACCTTTCTAAATTATGTACTATTCTAAACTATATATATACAGGCTGGCTACAGATTTCAGAAATCGGAGAAAAACCAGGAAGGTTTATCAATTTTAAAAAATCAGGGAATTTCATAAAAATACTTAAAAATCAGGGAAATTTGTGTAAGTACAAAAATATTTTTGTTTTTGCCTTGTCAATGAGACTGATTCATCACCAAACAGGCCAATGATGCATTTGTGCAATTTTTATGTTTTTCCCCAAATGAGATATTTGCAAGCTGGATAAGTCTGTTGTACAAGGAAGCAGCATACATTAAAAAATACCTTATGTGTATCGTTAATGAAGGAATTCAGGGAAATCTGATAAAAATAGTCAGGGAAATCAAACATTTTTTCACAATTTCTGTAGCCATCCTGTAATACAGTAAACTCCCGACTATCCGGCCTAATATGGCAGAAGGGCACGCCAGATAACAAAAAAGCCGGATAGACCAGAGTTCTACAAATATTTACTTCATGCCCCCCCTCTCCCCGCCATGATATTAAAAACACATGTTATACACTTAAAGATAAATTTTATATATACAGTACATACAGTTTCAAAATAAGCAAAACATTAACATAAAACGCAATCCTAATTCATAAAAAAAAATGAGTAAATCTTATTTTACTGTTTATTAATAAATGATTGCACAAATATGAAAAGTTATGCATAAGATAAGAGTCAAAACTTACTGTTTTTAGTTTAAGTCCTTAATAAAGGACTCCTTCTCGCCTTCTTCCGCGACGCAATGTACCTCCATTTAGGCAAGTAGATGATATCAGTTGGCCTCGATTCCTGCTGACTAATGTACTACAGTGCTGTCCCAGTCGTCTTAAACCCTTACGAATGTGCGAGGAGATTTTTCCTACAATCTTTTTAATATTTTTCTTCTGATATTTATCCCTCTGTCAACACTTCTACAATATCATTTTCAATTAATTCATTGACTTTGTTGTTTGCCATCCATTTTGTATGTCTTCTGCATTGACATCGTCAGAGCCCGATATCTTTCTCATCTCCCATTGCAGTTTCCCACATGGTTTTATGTCTACATTTTTAGTGCAAAAGAATGTTCCAAGACCTTGCAGTTACTATGTTTGGAATTTTTTCCCATGCCTTTGACACCCAACTGGACGGGTACTTTCCTGCCTTGGTCGCTCGCAACATTCTTCCATTTTTTAATAGGCCGGATAGTCGGGAGTTTACTGTAATTCTAAATTCTGCTTGTTATTCTATTTTTTTTTTTTTTTTTTTAATTCAATCAATTCATAAAAGACTTTTATCCTTTTTGAAAATCAATGACGGGGAGGGCAGGTAAATATATATAACATATTTTTAATTATTAATCTATTTTTCTTTTCATAAAATCCAAATAATTTTCTATATGCCATTCATTTATTTTTATTTTGGCATTGCACTATTAATAGTTCTCTTTCAAGTTATTTTGAATTCAGGACATTTTATTATGATTCAGATTTTTTTTAGAAACTTTGTATTGTGCGATTTTAGAAACATTATTGCACCAAAGTTGATTCCTTTGTGGAATCTTTGTTGAGGCATTTGATTGGATAAATTCTGTATGCAGTGCATAATTTTGTGGTTGTCCGCTAGAGCTTAAAACCAGCTGTACAAGATTGGAAAGAAAAATTGTGTGAAGGAGAAAAGCATCTGAATTCTACACTGGATTTTAAATTTTGCATGCAGGTGGAGCAAAGAATGGAGAAGTAGAAATTTCAGCAGGATGGTAAATTTAAATGAAATCTTCAGAAAAAGTCGTTTATCTGCTGATATGCAAAGAATTATCACACTGTAAAACTTGAAAAAAAAAATTCTGTATTTCTTACTTTGCTTTAATACAATAACAAATAAATAAATAATCATCTAAATTTCATCTGAAATTTTAATTTATCCTTCCCACCTCACACACACAAAGTTTTGTAATCCTGAAAACTGTTTTTTTTTTTTTTTTTTTTTTTTTTTTTCTAAAATTCGGCAATGTTTTTGTTGTATTAGTAATCAATTATCTAATTTCCCTGGGAAATTCCATTTCCAAATTTTGCTTTCCCTCTCCCTGCATGCAAACAGCAAAGTTGAATTTGTAAATAGTACCATTCTAATGTTCTTTTTTTATATGCATATATCTCCATACATAACTTTTGCATGGCTACTCTGAATATGTTATGAAATTGAATATGTTCATTTTTGAAATTGATCAAAATATCAATTATTTGAATTCTATGATTCTGCCTATGGGATTATTTCTATGATTTAAAGAAACATAACCCAATGCTTACAATATTTTAATAGTACAATATTTTAATAGCAGACTTCGCCCGCTGTGCATGTCAATTTCTCCAAACAAACCTTGAATCTAAAGAAATATATTGCTGAATTTAACCTTATGTTTTGCAGCAATATGAAGCCTTTACCCAAAATGTCCTTCTGCATTGCAGAAAACGATACGAAGAATTCTGAATGAGGGGGAAGAAAGGTTCATAATAGGAAAGAGTGGTCCGAGGTTTTTCCGATTATATATCACATGAGGGTTTAGCAGGCGTGCCATGCACGCACTGCAAAATCTTGCAAAAAAAAAAAATAAAAAATCTCGAATCTTTTAGTTCCACATTCTGCCATCAGGGAAAGAACTCTATTCGTAACAAAACTGTTTCTGAACGAAACTCCGTTAAACAACCAATGACGGATTTAGGGGGTGGCGTTTCCCCCACCCCCACCCTTGGGCTAATAAAGGGTCTGCAAAACGACATTATGCGTCCTCACGGGAATTGACTTGAGCCGAAGCTCAAGCCCAGCGCGACCCATTCCAGGTCTCATCAGTTTAAATCCATCTGGTGAGTCAGGTCTTCTCTCTTTTAGAGACGGGCCGTGCCCTGATCTTACATTTTCTGCAGATTTGGGTTGGGCCAGACTTCTTTATCTTGCAGGTCGAGCCTGGCCTGGATTTTATTCTTCCTAGCGGTCTGCACTGACCAAAATTTCCAGGCCCGGACCAAATAAAAGCTAAATGCTCAGTCCATGTCAGCCCGTATGATAAGCATTATTGATCCAATCGCGTCCCATGCACTCCTCTAAATTCTCCTCCCCCCCCCCCCCCTATTTGTTTTTTTATTGTTTTATTAAAGAAATGAATAAGCAATTTTCTACATTGCTCCCTCTGAAAATTCAACTGTCCAATCCTCCAGCAAATAATTATTAGAGCATAAAAAGTAAAATTATTTTTTAAGAGTCCAAGTTGGTCTGGCATTTGTTATTCATAAAAATTAAATTATATTTATGTTGTGCATTTGCTTAGTGAAATCTTCAGAAATTTAATTTGATTTACAAAGATGCATTTTTAAAAATCTTTTTTTTCTCTGTAGAGCTTTAAAATCATGATTTTCTTTTATATCCCGTTTCTTTCATTCTACTGATTTGGATTTTCATTTGAATGTAATTGTCTAAGTCATATTTTTACATAGTGCTTATGTTTATAATTTCCTAAATAGTCATTAATATTGTTTTTTTGTAGTAGTCATGAATTTCGGACATAAGTGAAAAATATTATACGAGCATAAGTAATACTCCAGGGGAAATGTACCAAAAAAGGGGGTAACTTGCAAAAGGTTGGGTAGAAGATTTTTTTTTTCTGACTTGTTTATAATGATGCCAACATGGAAAAACCAAGTTTTCTAAAAATTTCTTAAGGCTAAATTTTCTGTGGCCAAAAAACAATAAAATTTTCGGACTTTTTTTAAAATATCTCAAGACCCGTTGCCGTAGCATATTATTTGTCAGTTACAATATTAAAGAGGAAAAACTTCTCTACACCTTTCATATTTACAATTTTTTTATACACTCAATAGCAAGTGCAGTACGCCATTTGAAAAATAGGACAATTTTTTCAATTTTCTCAAAAACCGTGAAAAACGTAGTTCTGCCCCGAAAATTCAAATGTTTCTCACAGATTTAATCACATATGTCAACTTCTATAAATTGGTAGCAGTAAATTATGTGTTTCGGGATCAAAACTAGCCTATTTTGCACTTGTGGCAAACATGGATTTTGCCCCCCCCCCCCCCCCCCTCTCCCTTTTAAAAAGAAAATTTATCATGAGAATTTTAATAAATCTCTAATAGCTGGATTTTGGAAAATTTAAGTGTGCAATCATTAAATACATAATGCTGAACTATGTAATCAGCTTTGTCAAATATTGATTCATTAAAACCTTAAAAACCAAAATATATTCCGCTTTAAACAGGTTTCCATCTTAGCAGGTATAATTGTTCATATTCTTTCTCTTGAAAATATATAATAAAATATAAAAAAAAAGACCGGATTCCGTATATACAGATTTCATTTTCAAAGTTTTATGGTAGTTGTAGTATTGAGGCGTTTAAAGCCACAGTTATATGAAATATGTGACTAAATTAGTCACACGAAGACATTTGCAAGGTAATATTAAATGGGAGCGTTCTTGACAAATATATTTCGCTTACATTTTATTACTTTTAAATAATTTTTTTTTCGTGGGATACCTGAGATCACTATCTAATGTTATGCTTTTGTACTTTTTCGAGTTTGGTTAAATTTTTTTTTTTTTTTAAATATCCGGACACTTTTGATTCTACCACCAAATCCAAACCTGATTAGGAAACAAAAAACAGAGCAGTGGGGTTAGGTGATCATCAATCTTAGGTTTATACCCATTGAGACAATTAAAGATCCAGTGCCTCAATCGTTGCTACAAATAATTTTTTGCTCATGTGAAAAAGGTTATGGTAAAGTACGTACATGCCGAAAGACAGGAATAAAGTGCTCTTCGATTTGTAAAAATTCTTGCAGAATCAATTGCAGAAATGTTATTAAATTTTCTCCAGATGAAGATGACACTATGATAACTAGAGAAAGTGCAGGGAAATGCTGATGAATGGGAAGTATCAGGGTTTATACCTCTAGATGATACAGATATCTATTTTATTCAGCATAAGGATATTCCTTTGAAACGGGATGCTAATAATCCTTCAACAGTGCCATCAAAGAGAAAAAAAATATTGTCAAATAGCCTGTAGAAATTATTATTAAAATACATTTTTTCATTTAGCTTATGCAATCATATTGAATACCTTATTTTGTGTTGGGAAAGTGGAGTTGAATAAAACAGGTGATCAATGCGAAAACAAAAATGTTTATATGGTCTACAATCATAAATAAATTGGTATTTCATTTGATAAATGGTATCACTAAGATCATTAAACAGCTTCAAAACAGTACATATTACAGAAGATTAGAATATTCCACAAAGTATACTTTTCACAACCAAAGTAAGTTTTTCAGTTTGAGCTTTAAAGCAATTAATAGAATATCTTCAAGTTTTATTTATTTTTGTATGCTAAAATGATATAATTTCTTGTTATATTTATTGATATAAGTGGGTAAAAAATTGACAATATTTTTTAAAACTAACCTTTTAAATATTTTTATGAAACTAGTTATATCAAATATTTTATTGACAGAATATTTAAATTTTACAAGAAATAAATGCATAACATTAGTTAGTGAAGTAATCTGTTGTCCCTTTTTATTGTAGCTATTTTATAAGGCAAAAGTATTTCTTACATAAAATATAGTTATTTGTTGAGTCCCCCCTTTGTATAGAACTATAATCCAATGTTTTCTATCTTTAAAACAGTAAAACATTAAAACATATGTTATCAATAATTGGTAAATAAAATATAACATTGTAGAGTGGAATAAAATACGTTTTTCACAAATTTTTATACCTATCCCATTGATACCTGGAAAAATATGTAATGCATTATAAAAACTATTAAAATCATAAAATTATTAAAATTAAACAAGAATTCTTTCTTAATTGAAACTATCGTGACAATAAGTTATTAAATATTGAAGTATTCTTTTAAAGAATGCTTTGAAGCTAACATTGCATACACTTAAAGTTACTGTCTAATTATGAAAATTGTCTCATTCATCTACACTCTGCCCTACTTTTAAAAATATATAAATTTATTGAATATAAAATGTCTGTTGAGATGAAAATAAAGACGTGAGTGTGTAAATAATAGATAATTTACTGCTACCCAATTTTTAGAAGTCGACATACACGATTAAATCCGCGAGGAACATTTGAATAATCGGGGCAAAACAACGTTTTTCATGGTTTTTAAGAAAATTGAAAAAATTGTCTTATTTTTGAAATGGCGTACTCCATTTGCTATTGAGTGTATAAAAAAGTTCTAAATATGAAAGTTGTAGTGAATTGTGTCCTCTTTAATTTTGTAATTCACAAATAATATGCTACGGCAACGGGTCTCGATATATTTAAAAAATAATAAAAAAGGTCCCAAAATTTTGGTGTTTTTTGGCCACAGAAAATTTAGCCTTAAGAAATTTCGCTAGAAAACTTGTTTTTTCCATGTTGGCATCATTATAAACAAGTCAGGAAAAAAAATCTTCTACCCGACCTTTTGCAAGGTAAAATGTACATTTCCCCCGGACTATGTGTACTTTATGAATAATTTTAATTGCAAAATGCAGGCTGGGCTGGTGTCGATTTTTTAGCTTTTATACCTGACCGGAACAATATTTTTTTTTGTGTGTCTGTGTGAGTTGGACCTGGGCTTGTGGCAGGAAATTTCAGCGTAAACCTCTAACTGACAGGGGTGTAGTGGAGGGTATACGGAAGTATACGCCGTATACCTTCTGAATTTTTTAAAGGAACACCGTATACCCTCTGTTTCTCAAGATAGCTATAGTATATACACTCTAGGGTATACGCTCTACCTTGAGCGTATACCCTCTGCTTTGAGCGTATACCCTCTGTGTTTTTTACGACTACATCACTGCTAACTGACATGTCGAAGCTAGTTTTAATTTTTTTTTTAACGCTTTTTTCAGCTTACTGAATATACCGGGTGTCTTAAAATGGACTGACTGATTTTAAAACTCAATAACTTACAAATGGTGACAGCTATTTTAAAAAAAATGCAGGAAGTTCAAGAAAGATGCCAGGAGTAGGGGTGGTTCTGTTCCGAATTTTTCGAAAATTTAACCTTCTCGCAGCGCATCCCGCGATTTCCACGGCCAACGTAAAAGTAGCAAAATTTGCGCAACCTGCAATTTCCGCACCAAATCTTTTTTTATAATTCTATTTAAAAAAAAGAGCATTTTCACAAAGATTTTAGACATTTTAACTCTAAAATATACACAGATTTGAAATATGTAAATGCGCAATTTTTTTTAACCTATTTTGGTTTTAAAAAATATATATATACGTAGCGAGAGGGTTACTGCATTCGGTTCTGAAAATTTAAAACATCAATCAATCCGAAAATTCGGACATAAAAATAATCGCGAACTTTGGCAAATGGTCGCCATAAAAAATCTATTTCGTCAATCGTTCACAGAAAATTACTTCAATTTCGCCAAAGGATCGAAGAAAAAACACGCATTTGGTCAAAAAACGCGTAATTCTTCAAATGGTCGCGGAAAACGGGAATGCCGTCAAAAGGCGGTGGAAAAAACTCAAATTTCGTCAAAGGATCGCCAAAAAATGCGAATTTTATCAAAGAAGCGCGAATTTCGTCAAAGGATCGTGAAAGAAATGCGAATTTCGTCAAAGGGTCGCGAAAGAAACCCAAATTTTGTCAAAGGGTCGCGAAAAAACGCAAATTTCGCGAAAGGGTCGCGAAAAAACGCAAATTTCGTCAAAATAACGCGGAGAAAACGCCCATTTCTTCAAAGAATCGTGGAAAAAGGCTAATTTCGTCAAAGAATCGCTTAAAAAACGCAAATTTTGTCAAAAGATCGCTGAAAAAACGCGAATTTTCTCAAAGCATTGCGGAAAAAAAGCGCGAATTTTATCAAAGGGATGCAAAATTGCACTAATTTCGCCAAAGGGATGCGGCAGAAATGCAAATTTCGTCAAAGGGTGGTGGAAGAAATGCGAATTTCATCAAACGGGTGCGGACAAACGCGATATTTCATCAGAGTCGTGGAAGAAATGCGTATTTGATCAAAGAGTCGTGCAAAAAATATAGTGGTCTCTTTAAAAAACAGCATGCATACATACGTCTATGTTTATTATTATATGTATAGTTTTTAATCTGAAATAATATACTGAGCTAACTTTTGAAGAAAACTGTTTAACCCAAACCCAGCTTGCAGGGAATCTACACTCAGCTTGAAATCGACCCGAATCGAAAACAGCTAACCCGGCTTGCAAGAAAAATAATTTGTGTCAGGAGGGAATCACCCCCTCTGCTGTAACCTTTCAGAAAATTTTATTTGAATTTCAGAATTTTTTTTTTTTTTAATTTAGAATCGCCCTTGAACGGGAATTTTTTCGTACTGCGATTCTTGATTTTAGTTTAAAATAGCAACGATAGATGACGCTGCAAGCAATAGGCGCTAAATCGGTACCCGGTAAACATTGGGGCCCGATTTAACGCCTATTGTTTTCGGCGCCATCTATCACTGCTATTGTAAAGTAAAATCAAGAGTCGCTGTAAAAAATCTCCTGACCTCTTACATAACCCTCCTGCAAGATAAGTTTCAAAGCATTCTTTACTGAATTACAACTGATCTTAGATATAACGAGACAAGCAGTCTTATACCAAATTAGTATTCTTTACATAATCCTGAAGATTAAACAATATTCCTAAGTAATTATTTGGGCGTGTTCGTTATGTAGCTTTTACTGTATATAGTTTTTATCTTCAAGAATATTTAGGCTTTCTTTTCAAAAGTCGTGTCAAGCCGAAACCTTCTCGCAAGCAGGCCATCGCTAAGACTTTTTATTGGTGGGGGGAGGACCTTAAATTGCCAAGTCAAATTTCAGTATTTGCTAAGCTATTTATTTATATTTTGAGAAGAAAAAATAAATAGTTCTTAAAGTTTGCCAACTAGTTTTATAATTTTACAAAGTTACCACAATTAGAAAATATAATATGATTCTTATTTGTAAAATTGGTTCTTATTTGGCTCCCCCATTAGCGAGGGCCCTGCTCGCAAGAGTGAAAAACCCAATCCGAAACTGACCCAAACCCGAAATAAAGTGTGTCAATCTGCCTCAAACCCAACGCGCTAGGCGCAGCTAAAAAGTAGAAATCAACTGGACCCAAACCCGACCCGCAGAAAAAAGGACAAGTTAATCGGACCCAAACGCGATCCACAGCAAAAAATATAAGTTAAGCCGACCAGCAGCAAAAAATAGAAGTCAAACGGACCCAAATCGGACCGCAGTGAAAAATATTAGCTTTGACGCGCGCATCAGATTGGAGTCTCCAAATTTTTTAAAATCCCCCCCCCCCCCTTTGAGGACCCTCCAGATTCGCCCTTGTAAACAACCTACCCATAGATATGGTGCCATTCTCACAATCTTTTGACTTTCGGAAATAAAAATCTGGTGAAATTAAACTTGCTAAAAAAAACATTTTAATCTGATAGACGTATGTCTTAATGATTTAAAATAAAGAAAAAATGGTCAGCAGCGAAATTTTTTTTATTTAACTGAGGTTTAAGTTAAACTTGCGAGTTTAATTTTCCTTACCATTTTATCACTGTAACTTTCTATTTTCTTCTAAATTTTTACTTATAATGAATTTGCATAGTATCCACAGGACATTCAAATAAGAAATAATAACAATGTAGTATTTTTAGTACAAAATTTTGGTATAACATTAACATTGTCTTAAAAGGTGTTACGGAAGGGAAAAAAAGGGGGATGGTGTAGGAAAAAAGGGACGATAATGAAAGAAAAAGGGGATGGTTGGTAAGAATGGGACGGTAAGGAAAATTACCACTATTTTTAGGCAAATCATATTAAGACTAAGTATGCTCATTGATTTTTAGAAACAGTTATTTATACTGAATTAAATTAAAAAAAAAAATTAATTTACTTCGAAAAGTGCAGGAATAAACCTTGGGGACGGCAAGACTACCAATAAAGCCACGATGCTTGAAATTGATATTTAAATGCTGATTTAAATTCTGCAGTAAATTTCCTGTCAAAGAATTTCAGACATTCTTTCTCTAGCATACTTCTGCATGAGAAAAAACTTGAAAAAAATTCTGTGGCTGCATGTATAAGTTTAGCAAGAGGGATGATAAAGAATCTAAAACCCAGGGACAGAGACAGAGTTCAAAAAATAATATCAACCGTAAAAATGTGTGCAGATTAATTTTTTGCTACATATTTATATAAAACAATTCTCCCAGTTTCGAAAAAAAAACTACATTGAATTACTTTTATTGAAACAATTTTATACAGTCAGCTCCAAACTTAAAAATCAGCATCAGGGATATGGGACGTATAGTTTTCCTGGCATTTGGACCCCTAACATCATCCAAAACTTATTTATCTCATTAATATTGTTATGCAATCATGCAATGGGATGTTCCCTATTATATGAAACAACAAAAAAAAAAAACACCCACAAGAATATGTACTAAAATAAAAATTATTACTCAGGGACATAAAAGTCAAAAGTGAGAATACTCCATATATTAGTCAAGAGGGTGGCGGATGTAAACAAGAATTTAAGATATTTGCTGAAATTACTATTCGAAAATAGTGGTAAGTACACTTTTGAAATTTTTGTATTAAATAAGTAATATTTATCCCAGGGATCCGTCAAAAAAACGCATCTAAAGCGGTAGAAAACGGTACGGTTTTAAATATTTGATCGCCCCCCCCCCGAAATTTGATGCCCCCTACTTTTAAAAATCTTTATTATGTGTTATAAACTATCTGAAAGTTCTAAATCGATCGGTTTGTCAGTTTTCTTATTTTAACAAATTCGCGTTTCAACAAAAGCATTTCTTTTCCTTTTTAAAAATCGAATTTTTTATAAAAAAAAACTTGCTGATCGATTTTTATAAAATTTAGTTATTATTAAACAGCGTTTAAAGATAGGGCTAGATGCATAACTTTAAAATCTTTAAATGGTATATTTAAAAAAAATGACGGCGTTCCAAAGAATCCTAGTATAAAAATCATTTGTGGTTTTGAAAAACTAGCTTTTAAATGGAGAGTTTGAAAGGAATGATCCAAAATTAATATCTAAGGTTGTAATTGAGCGACCGTAAAGAAATTTACATATCTGAAATCAGCGAAAAATTGTACATCTGGATGAATAAAAATTAAATATATAAATTTAATATTTTAAAATTTTTATATTAGTTCGAAAATCCACATATTTTTCCTCAAGGTGCCATAGTCAACGTCGTTGTTTATACCGAGATGTTAAAGCATTAAATTACTTCTGTAACACGTGTTCTTTAATAAGACTTTGCACTATACCATAAGGCCGATACAAACCAAAAATGGATGGCAAAATTGCATTCATGACGATGTCGTCATCCTCAACTTGTTGGCCACCAGCCTACCCAAGCGTTGAGAGGGACTCCAATAGTCATCCACACGGCCCTCAACACAGCTGTTGTGTATGAAGTGGCAAATGCTCTCAACACTCACCTGATCATTACCTGCAGTCAGTTTTGACAGCCTGTACAGGCGGTTATTGCAGTTGGCAGTGGTTTCAATGAATGATGTTGATGTCATCCAGTGTATATGTGGTCACTTGTACAGAACGTTAAAAAAAAGGCTCTATCTCTAGTATATATTCCTGTTTGAAAGCCAGCGTTGATTTGTTCTCAAATATCTGATGCACCCTGTATTTCTATTAAGTTTTATGATACTGTAGTTTTTTCTCTTGGTAAGCAACTGGCAAAAGCATATTAATCACTTTTGCCATCGAAACACTTGCACCGGGAGCCGGCAGCACAGACAATCACCTCATCAAGTTCATGGATGAAAATTCTAGAATTAGTTAAATCTTGAGTCGCATATTAAAACGCAATCGGTCTGCTAAGTCGTATCTTCGTGGAAAACACCTGAAAACGCGATTTTAGCGGCTAACTCGTATGTTTACTATTGTGTTTTCCTGCACCAAAGAGTATATGAAAACATAGAAGACTAGGAGTAGGAAAACACAATGGTAAACCTACGAGTCAGTCGCTAAAATCGGGTTTTCAACCGAGATATTTCTTGGCAGACCGATTGCGTTTTAATATGCGAATTAAAATTTAACTAATTCTGGAATTTCATCCGTGAACTCGATGAGGTGATTGTCTGTGTTGCCGACTCCCGGCCTAACTCGCCTCTGATAGTTTTCACCAAGCACGATTCCCGTCAAGAAATGCCGAAACTTCTGGCCAATCAGATTACTAGATGGCTAAACTCGGTTGGGTAAAGAATGTGTGCTAGGATGGTGAATGGGCAATATTGATGTGACGTCGCAGATGGAATCACATGGTGTCAAAAGTAGCTGCTAGCGCGCTTGTTAACATATTTCATCACTTGATCAACACAAATACAGGTAAAAAGAAGCATAAAATACTTTAGAGTTATTTTTTGCGATTCACTATTCGATAAATAAATTTTTATTTTAATAAAACTAAAAATATACGCGAAGTTGGATTAAAATAGCTAAAGGAGTCATGTAAAGTAAAGAGTCTATTCCTGAAAAGCTCTAAAACTTGATGAAACACAATGCTTTGAATGGCTCGGTTCCTCGCTCGGTTCTGAATGTTATTCCCAAGCAGACGAATTTTCGGAGCCTAGAACCCAAAAATAGAAATGGAGGATATTCCATCTACGTTATTATCACGTGGTCAAGGTAAAAACTTCTAGCATAAAGAAGGTAAAGGCTCCGTAAACGTAATGAAAATCCCTCGCCAGCCAGTGAAATAGTTCATGCAGAAAGCAGTAGTAGCCTCCTTTCTTATCAATTAGAAGTTCTTTGGGTTTCAGCCTCGAACCCAGAAATGCTTTGCACAAAGCGAATACGAGCAATATTCAGTTTGCGAAAGTTTAACATAAATTTTAATAAACAACTCAACTTCTCTCTTGAAAACGTGCTCTAAAAACATCCGTTCCCTGTAAACGTAAACAAAGTAATTTTCTTTCCACTAGTTTAACTAAAGTTAAATATTTGTAAGTATATACGTATTTTTCATTTTTGATGTCGATAAATATTTCGTTAATTATTAAAATAAACGTGTTTTTTTTAAGTTGTTGCTTTGCTGTTTGTAGTTATAGGTATATCTCTTGTCTAAACATTTCATCGTGTAGCTGTAAGTTTACATACCCAATGAATGAGTAGTAAGAATAGATAGCATTGATGTTGCAAGGCTGTTAAAATCGTGGGGCCCATCCTAATTTATAAAAAGTGGTTTCTCGTTTTTTAAATAAGATAGATTATTTAATACAAAGACTTTTTGCCATTGAGTCATTCCATGTCAAATCAACACACTTTTTGAAAAAATTTTACCTCACCATCTCAGATTTTAACGAACTGTGGCACATAGTTAATACTTATATAGACTAAGAAAAATACCGAATTTTTTCAAAATATATCTATCCGTTTTGAAAATATGGCTATGTAAACTTTTCGAAAATTGTCAAAAAATGGCAGTTTGACAAATTTTCAAATCATCACAGGATCCCTCCTAATTAAGATAGAAAGGTGAAAGAAGTGTCATATTGCAGCATTTTTTATGGACTTTAATATGATATGCAACATGATACAGGTTTAAAAAAAAAAAAAATTCAAAATTTAAATTGTGAAAAAAACGTTCTTTAAAAAAATTTCAAAAAATTAGAGAAAGTAAGTTATATTATTGTAAAACATTACAGAAAGTTTCAAAATGGGCCAACAATGGGTTCATAGGAAAAATAATTTTTTTTAAAAGTAATTTTTCATCAATTTCAAGTATGAAGCAAAAAATCCATGAAAATTTTACTTTCTATATATGTCACAGGATAGAATTTGAAAAAAAAAAAGAATGTAAATTTAAAATTTTGATTTTAATTTTAAAATTTCAATTGTGAAAAAAAGTTTTGATTTTAGTTTTTTTCAAAAAAATATAGAAAATAAGTTGTAAAATGGGACAGCAATGAATTCATAGGGAGAATATTTTTTTAAGAAACACATTTTTCTCTTGATTTCAAGTATGATACAAAAATCCATAAAAACTGACTTTAATATGATATGCAATTGAATAAAATTTGTTAAGGAAAAAAAAAATATTTTAAGTGTTTTTTTTTTTTTTTTTTTTTTTTTTTTTTTAATACAAACAATCATAGAAAATATGTTATATTATTGTAAATTAGTATGCAATGTTTGAAAATGGAAGAACAAATCCATATTAAAAAAAAATCCCTGCTGGCCCGGCCTACAGGCAGAGGTAGATTTCGAAGTCAAATATACTAATTTCACAAACAAAAACTAAATCATGATTATAGATAAATCCACTTTAACAATTTTATCTGGCCGCTCTTGACGAGAGTTTTTATTTCATTTTCATATAATAGCTGGTTTTATCAGAATCATGTTAGGGCGGTATTCAAAAAAATACTTTTCCATGCTCAACAACTCGAAATTTTCTGGCATAATTCCAGATTCATTTTTAATTAAAAAAAAATATGAAACTTGCTGACGTGATTTTTGAAGAGATTTATAAGCGACCTGTGTTTTATATGTTTTGTTCAATTAATTAAAACTTGATATATAAACAATTATTTTCTCAGAAGGACAATATTTTTCGTTTCTAACACAATCGCTTCGGGAAATTCCGTTCAAAATGCCCACTTTGACATCATTTTTTGAAATATATTCTGCCTCTATCTAAAAATCGATTATTACGGTACATTATATAGTTTCTGAATAAGCGAATCTACCAATTAAATGCGTTTGAGAGCAAAAATGAATTTAAAAACCAGTCAGAAAATAAGCAGTTTGGATTTAAGCGCATCCTTAATACAATGATTTTTCCAACACAATCCGCTTCGGTAAATTCGATTCAAAATGCCCTTTTTAACAGCATTTAAAAAAATATATTCTGCCCCTATCAGAAAATCGACCATTACGGTACATTATATAGTTTCTGAGTAAGAAAACGTACCAATTGGAAGCCTTTGAGAGCAAAAATGAATTGTAAAATGAGTCAGAAAATAAGCAGTTTGGATTTGAATACACCCTTATTAAGATCATTTTTTACTTCAACCGGTGTGTATTTTTAATTTGTTTTTGCTCTAAGAATTGGTCCTATCCAAAACTTGTCTATATAGATGTTGTAGACAGTATTAAGAAGATATATGATAAATTCATGGGGATTTTTTAGCTTTTGAATTGACGGAGTTAAGGATTTTTTTCTTCTTCAAACCCCTTTTTTGTTTTCGTTTTTAATTTTTTTTGTGGTACGAATTGGTCCTATCAAAAACTTGTGAATATAAAAGTTGTAGATAATGTTAAGGAGATTCAGATAAAATTAATTGGATTTGATATCTTGAGAATTGACGAAGTTATGGATTTTTTTCTTCTTCAAATGCCCTTTTTGTTTTCGTTTTTAATTTTTTTTTGCGGTACGAATTGGTCCTATCAAAAACTTGTGAATATAAAAGTTTTAGATAATGTTAACGAGATTTATAATAAAATTAATTGAATTTGATATCTTGAGAATTGACGAAGTTATGAATTTTTTTCTCCCAAAAACCCTATTTTTTGCGCCCCTTGAGCCCATTTTTAACTTTATCAAAAATCTGTGATACATAAATTTTTGGCCCTATTTTTAGAAGTAATAAAAACTTTAAACTGATTTGATATGTACAAAAATTAAGACGTTATGGAGTTTTTTCTGTTTTCACAAAACCCCTCCCTATTTCCCTCCCCTTGGTTCGATTTTGCCCATTAACGAACTTGACCGAGATTTTATGCCCATTGATTTTATGTATCAGTTTGGAAGAGATTGGTGCAGAATTGTGGAAGTTATTGTGTCCAGAAGAAAGTGATATACCTACATAGATAGATAGATAAAGTTTTTTACTGAGGGTGGTTTTGGGCTCTAGGGGTTATGATCGGTGTAGATCTGCAAAAATTTTTCAGAAATTCCAACATAGGAATGATCCCAATAGGTAGTATTTCATACGAAATCTACCTAATAACTTTAAATGAGTAAATTTTACTAAATTGGGGTTGCATAGATTAAAAGAAAAAAAAATCATAAAGCAATAAAAAACTCAAAATTAATATTTAATCGACTATAAATCAAGATTATAGGAAAGCAGAAAACAATGTTTTTATCAAATAAAATTGTTCAGTTGTTAGGTAATCCTAATGTATAATTAATATATTTACATACAAAATTCTACAATTTTACAAACCCTTGACAGTTTGAGACAGGCCAGACCTACAGACAGAGAGTGGTTACCAAAAAATTCCCTTCTAATTAAGATAGGAAGGTGTAAAAGTATTGCTTTGTAGAGTTTTATATGAAAACATATTAATTATACATTAGGATTACCTAACAACTGAACAATTTTATTTAATAAAAACATTGTTTTCTGCTTTCCTATAATCTTGATTTATAGCAGATTAAATATTAATTTCGAGTTTTTTATTGTTTTATGATTTTTTTCTATATAACCCCAATTCAGTAAAATATACTCATTTAAAGTTATTTTTAATATGGATTTGTTCTCCCATTTTCAAACATTGTATACTATTTTACAATAATACAACATATTTTCTATGATTGTATTTAAAAAAGAAAAAAAAAATATCACACTTAAAATATTACTTTTTTTCCTTAACAAATTTTATTCAATTGCATATCATATTAAAGTCAGTTTTTATGGATTTTTGTATAATACTCGAAATTAAGAGAAAAATGTGTTTCTTAAAAAAATATTTTCCCCATGAATACATTGTTGTCCTATTTTACAACTTATTTTCTATATTTTTTGAAAAAAAATTAAAATCAAAACTTTTTTCACAATTGAAATTTTAAAATTAAAATCAAAATTTGAATTTAGATTCTTATTATTATTTTTTTTTTTTCAAATTCTATCCTGTGACATACATTAAAAGTAAAATTTTCATGGATTTTTTGCATCATACTTGAAATTGGTGAAAAATTACTTAAAAAAAAATTATTTTTCTTATGAACCCATTGTTGTCCCATTCTGAAACTTTCTGTAATGTTTTACAATAATATAACTTACTTTCTCTAATTTTTTTAAATAAAAAAAAAAACGTTTTTTTCACAATTTAAATTTTAAAATTAAAATTAAAATTTTGAATTTATTTTTTTTAAAAACCTGTATCATGTTGCATATCATATTAAAGTCCATACAAAATGCTGCAATATGACACTTCTTTCACCTTCCTATCTTAATTAGGAGGGACCCTATGATGATTTGAAAAATTGTCAAACTGCCATTTTTGACAATTTTCGAGAAGTTTACATAGCCATATTTTCAAAACGGATAGATATATTTTGAAAAAAATTGGTATTTTTCTTAGTCTATATAAGTACTAACTATGTGCATCAGTTCATTAAAATCTGAGATGGTGAGGTAAAATAGGTGTGTTGATTTGACATGGAATGACCCCATTTGGAAGATTATGCATCCTGAAGGAACCATTTAAATGTTTTTTTAATGCGTCTCTACCCCAAATTTATGCGTAAATGATGCTCTATAACCCATCGCTGGATGGTATGTAAGGAATACACTTTCTAATGATATATCTGTACTATAAATTTGTAAAATAGTTTTTTAGAAATACATAGTATTTAAATTATAATAAAAATAAAATTTCTGAGATTTGTTTTCTATATAAAAAAAAGCTTAAGTACGTTTAAATAAAAAAATATCCTATTTTAAATGCGTCTGAAAGTGTCAAAGCGAAAATGAAGAAACAAAAGCATAACAAATCAAAGTCATAGTCAAAAATCTTCCTTTCAAGTCTTCGCAAGCCTTCAATGTAAAGGGCAAAACTGGGAAATTTCATTAGTGGCCAGTTTATAAGCGGTCACTTTCTAAAACTTAGTGGGCCCCACCAGTGGCTGAGAGGTTCTGCTCTTGAAGCTGGTAGACGGGAAGTGCTGGGTTCGAACCCAATCGCGCCCGTCGGTCTAATCGTTCGGAGTTTTCGTGGTTTTCTTCGAACCTTGGATTTCCAAGCGTTAATACGGGTTAGGTTCCCTTAGAAAGACCCCCACGAAGGGCACTTCCCCCCCCCCCCAGGGCCCATATCCCTCGTGCAGATAATTGGCCGTCATAAATACAACCAACCAACCTAAAACTTAGTGGCTACTTTTTTATTTAAAATTGTTTAACAGTAAATGTGTGTTAAAATTTCTGTTATTATTAATCTAAAATTAAATAGTCCAAATAAATGTGTTAATATAAACATATTGCAACCAGCCCAGTAGCAGAAAGTTCAAGACGTGAGACGAGTGTTGCAGATTTTCTTTTCTCTTTTGCAGATTCTTTTTCCATCAAACCTTTTTTTTTCATTTTATATCATATTTAGCGCTTTATTACTTAATACAAAAACATAAGATTTCTTAATAATAAAAATGAATAAAATGCATAAAGACGTTACAGGTAAGAGATTGTTTGATTAATTAACGCTTCACCTGTAAGATGTTTTACCTGCAGATTATTTTCTGCCCCTGAAGTATCTGTCGCAGACTCTTGGAGAATTTTCTGCTGCTGAGGCAACCAGTAAAAATGGAATCCTTGGTGGAATGCAAAAAAATTTACTATCTCCTTGTAGGAAAGTGGCCGCTGATAGACAATTTTTTAAGAGTCACTTTTTTCATTTAGTGGCTAGTGCTAATTTTGCCCTTTACTTCAATGGCTAGCTAGTATTATCGGCTGTAGGGAAAATCAGTAGACCTTAGTGGCTATCTCGCGAGCAACCAGTCATAGTCTGCTTTACCTTTTGCTTGAAAACATCTGGATTACTTCTCTGCAACTGTTATAGTTCCTGACAGTTATTTTATTGCAAATAATCATTATTGTTGTTTTTAATAATGTAACTGCCTTTGTTTAAAGAAGAAAATAAGTACTTGCCAGTCGCCAATTAAACTTGAAAAACTGGTGATTAAAAATATAGAAAGAACTGGCCAAATGCAGGACTTACTGATTTTATCGTTCCCCATTTCTTTTTTCCCTACACCTTGGATATTTCGGATTTCACATTGTACCAGCAATTTGACAATCTTTTCATTCTCATACCTGCTAGTCAGGGGGCACATGTGAACAGTACGTATTTCACTCAGTTAATTTGAAATAAAAAAATTCAAAAAATTACCAATGGATGGCAGCAATGGTACCATCTTTTGTCTGAATTTTCAGAACAATGACCCATTTTGATTTCTGGTAGTTGCAATTAGTTTGTTTTAGAAGGTGTCCTTCTATATATAAAAAAAAGTTTTGATTTGGAAATGGACCAATAAAAATCTGTGTGGATATTCCGGGTAGATCGGCATCCAATTTGAATGCTTAAGCATGGCCTTTCATTGTTAATATTAAAAAAACTGTTGCATACAAAAATATGAAAATTAGTGGTATTATAGAGAAATGTTTGATAAACACGCTGATGCAGACAGTTTTCAAATCGAAGAATTATTTTAAGAGATATTTAATGCTAAAGCTGGACAAAATTGTTCCATTAAAAAAGTTTTATTGGAGCAAAAACTATACATGAGAATTTAATCATTTTTAGATCATTTTATACGTTATAAGTTCCCAGTATGCAGATTGCATTTATTTTTCTTATTTGACTCATGTTTTGAGGTTTTATTTCCATTTTAAATTCAAATTTTCAGCATTTCGAGAGATATTTTTTACAAATTTTAGAAAATGTTATTAATTTAAACTGTTGCCAATGGTATAAACAGAGCAAACAATAATGTTTACTTCAAATTAAAAATTTATTTACACGTGAATATTACAAACAGAAAAAAACCCTTTAAAATTAGAATTAAATGATTACATGTTAAAAGCAGGAAAATTACGTCATAAGAACCATATTTACACTTGAACTTTAAAGAAAAACAAAATCTTAAGATAAAAAAATCATTATTATGCGTTAAAACTTGTAATTGGAGGAAATTACGTCATATTTAAAATGGCAAAACAATTTAAATTGAAAAATATATTTGCGCGAGATATTTTGAGATAATCTTTTCAACTATTATCGTGAATTCGAAGACAGCGCAAATAATATTTCCTTCTAACAACAAAAGTATTTTCACGTGAATATTAATAAGAGAAATAAAACTTTGGTGTAAATTACGCCAGATTTGAAACGATACATTTAAAATGAATTATTTAAAAGAACTATCTTACGGCGCTGTTAAAAAATACCGGGAGACAATGACACTGCTTACTTAATTCATTTTACATTAGCTTATTTTCAAATGTTTAACTAATTTTTTTAATTAAATACGAAAACAGCCATTGTATCGCTTAACAGCAGCAGATTTGGTCTTTAAAAATCCCCAATCCAAGGAAAATGAATGGAAACCCGTTTACAGAGAAATCGCTACTGTTTTTTTTTAATTATTATTTTAATTCAATATTTTTCAAGACAATCAAATTAGCGTGGTTTTTGGATTTTGATGTGGCTGAACGGGGGTTGGCGAGCGTAGCTCGTAGGGGGCAGAGCCCCCTAGTGCCCTAGTTAAGTAAAAAAATCTTTCTAATGTTATTGAAGTAAAAATTCATTCAAGACATTTTTAAAGTAGAATATCAACATTGCATTCTATAGTGGCATTAATAATTAGTTAAGTCTACAAAAAGTTTTGTTTCTTCATTTCAATTAAAAATATCTTTTTTTTTTTTTTTATAAGTTAGGCTCAAGTTGGTAGATGGGACACTTGTGAACTGAACATATGGGGGCAGATGTGAACACTGAACAGTTCACAAGTGTATTTTTTAAGTCTGTGAATGCATGTTTTTTTTCTTTTAGTTTAAAATTTTATTACCCTTGTCGAACTTTGAGCTATAAATTCAATGTTTTTAGGATTGCTTCACAGTTTTAATTTATTGGTAGTTGGATAACAATTAAAAGTGGTGGCTTTCTGTAAAAACCAATATGTTTATTTGTAATTCTTTAATGATTTCTAGTTTTAAACATATATGTAAATATATATATTTAAAGCCCATATTAAAATATTTGTAAGATATTTTATTTTATGAAAGTAAAATTGGTTGGACAAAAACAGTGATAAGTATACTCCTGTGATAATCACCGATGTTTTATATCGCAATTTTACCAATTTTTAAAACCATGATGCACAATTTTGTTATATACATTGCATAACATTTAGAAAAAAATGAAAACACAATAACATAATAACACAGTTTTGCTATGCTTGACTCAAAGGAGTAAGTATATTAGTGTATAATTTTACAAATAATTTCTTGTTGAAACATTTATTGATTTATTCACACAACTACAAAGAGGGTATCTAATTAGTTTTTATGGCAGTTTTTATTCAGAACAAAATTATTTTTGTCTTATTTATGCATATGTTTACATGTGCCCCAGGTAGTATATGTTCAAACTACCCCTCCAACCGGCACACATGTGAACAAAATTTTTAGAATGATGATAGAAGTTAGAAATTCTTGATAAATGCATCAAACAGTGTCACTAAAAGAAAAAAAAAAAGTGTAAATATTTATATAAATCAGTTTTTATTTCAATAGCTCATAACAATTTTGAGAAATAGTCAAAAATGAAAAATTGTTTACATATCACCCCCCTTAGGGTTGCCAGATTTATCTCAGAAAAAAAGGAAGATTTTGATTGACACTAATTTGTTTTAGTTTTATTGCGCTATCGTCCTTTTTCATACCATATTAAACTATGTTGAATGTGCCAGTAATGTTTTTGGTAACAAATTTGTTTAACCATTTTTGACGCAGTGGTCCCACGTTGGGACCACCTAATATTAATTCCAAATTTACAAATGGCACCAAGAATATTTTAATAAAATTTTACTTTTACAATGAAAGTTTAATGTAACAGGTTTTTATTTGCTAAAAAAGTCGCTTTTAAATTCCGGTGTCAGTCAAGCATTTTATCATTTTACGAACAGAATATTTGTGCTGGAAAGGGTTAAAAAGATATTATTAATTAATCGATTTAATCATTATTCTCCAACTGTATTTGTATTACATTGTTCTATTAATATTATTTAACTAATTTTGCAGTCACATATCCTATTATGAATGAAAAATTAATTGAATTGTAAGAACATAAATAAATCTAAACAACGTACAATTCAATGATGATCATGAAAATTTTAGCAATAGGCACCCTACAAAATAAATGTTTGTATAATTATGTATGACCCATTAATCGTTGCACCTGATACATTCACATGGGCAATTTGCCCATGAATATATCGGGCGTGACGATTAAGGGGTTAGGCATAAAGGGAGATAATAAATCAAAGAAAATATTAAAATTTAAGATACAGATATACTAAATTTAAAGTTTTACTTAAAATCTAACAAGATTTTTGTATTTCTGATCAAAAAGAAGCAGTTTTTACATTTAATGCGCATGTGTATAAGTTATGTATTTTCGAAAAAAAGGTAAAATTTTGAAGCAAACTGATAAAGAAAAATTTTTTAACTATCAAAAGTAAGATGTGGTAGAAAAACGGAAGAAATCGTTGTACGGGACACATTTAAACGTACACCCAGACCTGCCAACCTTTGAAAATGAGAAATCGTAGCACACAAAGTTTAAATTAATCTGGAGGTTGGTTGGTTGGTTTTTTGTGTTTCACAGCCATCTTTTGACATTCGTAAAACGAATAAGGTTTCCGTCTTTCAACTCAATACAGTAAATTTTTTCCTCTGAAAATTTTTATATGATTTTTTTTTTTTTTTTTTTTTTTTTTTTTAACATTTGTAAAAGGAGCCTGGTTCCAATTTTTTAGCCCAGTGCAGTAAATTTTGACGGGATTTGCGATTTTTTTCCCCGCCATCATTTCAGGATATTCACAATTTTTTTCCCACAATCGTAATTCACATTTTCCTATCACGATTCTTTGCTGAAACCCGCACTTTTTACAATGAACTTTTGACGAAATTCGCATTTTTTACGCGATCCTTTGACGGATTTTGCGTTTTTTTACCACGATCCTTTGACTAAATTAGTGTTTTCTTTCTGCGATCTTTCGGTGAAATTTGCGTTTTCTTACTAATCTTTCAATGAAATTTGCATTATCTTACTGATCTTTAGACAAAATTCGCGTTTCCTTTCTGCGATATTTTGACAAAATTCACGTTTTTACCACGATCCTTTAACGAAATTGATTTTCTTCTGCGACCAATTGACGAAACTGTTTTTTTTACATGGTCATTTGTCGAAATTCGCGATAGTTTATCGCAAATCGTGCGATTTTGCATACTTTTTCAGACCTTGCCCCTCAAGGAACACCCTCCAGAAATTCTTAAAATGGCACCCTTGTTTCTAAGGAAGGGAATTCCTGTATAAATATTTACAAAAACACGATTAGAGTGTTTTATGTTACGAAGTTTTTTTTTTTGTTTTTTTTCCTCATGAGCATTATGTCCGAATTTTCGGACTAATGGCCAATTTTTTAAAACCTTTGGAAATGAATACTTGGAAATTTCGGAACAGAATCACTCCTGAAAAATATGGTGCACGGGACAAAAATCGCAACTAGAAACAAAAAATGCTTTTGTGTTTTTTGCAAAAAATCGTAGTTTAAGACCGATTTTCGTAGAATCGTAGGTCATAGGTCCAAATCGTAGCAACTACGATTTTTTCGTAGCAGTTGGCAGGTCTGCGTACACCGTATGATAGGTCTAAAAAGCACTATAAAAACGTACAACCTGGCAACCCTAGCCCCCCCCTCCCTTACCTATTTTATTATTGTCAGATTTTAATTCTAGACAAATAATTCAAAAAAGAAAAAGGTACTTATATAGTTAGCTACACATGTACCTAAGCTTATTCTTTAATTAGCTACATAAGGGTCATTCTTCCAAAAGTATACAATTCCAGTCAGTCACAAAGCCTTTTTTAGCATTTGACATGAATATTTTAAAATTAATTTGTTTTCTTTTGAAAGTGAAAGAAGACTAAATGTGTTGTGTGCATGTATTTTTGATAGTTACTTTATACTTTTTATATCTCAGTTCACAGTTGACTTTGAGTCGATTACGAAGGACTGTAATCGATTACGATTACGACTAATTTCAATTTCTAAAACCCGATTACGATTATGTCTCTATTTATACGAATTAGATTCCGATTATACTTTTGATTATCTATTTTTTTAAATTCTAGATTACGTTTAGATTACGATTAATATTTTTTTATTGGATTACGATTACCGAACTAGTTAATTACGATTACAGTTCGATTACACTGAAATCTTAATCTGCGTGCTATAAACTAGAGTCCTGCATTGTATCGGTTAACCTGATTTTACCCAAACAGGACCCGACACTAAGTTCGGGTAGGGTTGGAGGTTGGAGCTAATTTCCTTCACTGCAGTTTGGGTTGGGTTGACTTTTTTGTGTCTGCAGGTCATGTTAACATTAAATGTTTCGAATTGTGTCTTCGCATTTGCGAGTCGAGTTCGGATTTACCCAAACTTTTATAAAAAAAATCCCAAAATATTTTGTCAGGCGAAAAAATGGCATACTTGAATATTAATGGGCATTATATATATGTGTGTGTATGCATGTGTTTATTTTTTACAAAAAATAACAATTATGTATTAGAGATATAATTATAGGCCAATATTCCATAATTGCATTATATTAATTAAGGATTAATTTTAATACATTTCTGTTTTGGGGTGAAGTATGTTGGTTTTGGGTTGACTTAAAATAAAATTTTCAGTTTCGGATTAGGTATAACCCGAGTTAGGCAAGATTCTATTACGAACTCCTCTTGCTTCAAATTCATTGCTTTACTATCAATATGTAATATTCACATTTTATATTTTTTTAAGAATGAAGAACTGCATTAGTATTTATATGTAAGTATGCTCACAGTTTTAAAGCAATTAAGCTTTTTTGAAAAAATCTCCCCTTGTTTTATTGAGTTTTGATCATTTACCTGTATAAATTCTTATGAACCATGGAAAAGTCAATAAAAAACACATTTTTTCATATAAATGTTAATACAGTCAAACCTCGTTAACGCGAATATGCTTAACATGAATTACTTTTAATATGAACAGTTCCTACTGTCCCCGTCAAAATGAATACGGATTCTAGTGTTTTTTTTTTTTTCCTTTTAAGATGAACACGTTCTATGTGAAATTTCGTTTAATATGAACAATTCTCGATGTCCCCATGAGAGATTTTGACGCTTAACGTGAACAAAAATTCCTAGAAAAGTGTGAAGGCTTCCTTTTTTCTAGCGAGTAGGACTTTTTTTTTACACAATTACCTCTAAAAGTTTTTTATTAATGGATAAAAAAATATATAACTAATAGTTTAATTATTAAAATAGAAATATGTCTGAAACAAAGTTTTCTCCCAATTAGACCCTATATGAAATGCACATTTGTCTCTGAATCCTTTACCATTGCATTTAAGCTTATTGTAAATTAACTGTTTATCTCTGGTACGAAATAATGATTAAAAATAAATGATTAAAATTAAAACATTGTATAAAAGCTTCATAATAAAAGTTATTATTATTAAAAACTGATTTAATAGTTGACCAAAACAAATATTTATTAAATATAAAAAAAACTCATCTTGATGCTTAAATATATCTCGCTTCTTGCTTTGTAAATAGCTAATGAAAAAAAAGTGGTTCAATGCATGTTCTTGAGCAACACTGGAAATGACATTTACTGATAAATTTTGACTGTTATATTTTACAAGAAAACCCTATTGTTCTGTTAGCTCCTATGTCCCGTTAGACCCTAGTCTCCCCTATATGTATTTTTCTAAATATTTTTTATCTGGATTTTTTGTTATACTGATAACATGAACAAAAATTTAATTCCCCTTGAGGTTCATGTTAGCGAGGTTTGACTGTATTCGATATTGAGAAAATGACTCGGTAAAGAGTTCTGAATCTTTATTTTTACCTTCTCATTCACGATTATGAAAGATTAAATTTTCTTCTATTTGTCAATTATCATAGAAAAACATAATTCCCTGTCTCATCTGTGTGTGTCTATAAATATGCAGTACATAACATTAATGATTTTATTGTTTTCGGACAAAAAAGGGAGAAATACAAGCTAAAAAATTATGCTGATTTTCTGAATCTTAAATGTAATAAATTTTAAAATAAATTTGATACACATGAACATTAAAAGGAAAATAAAAACTGTCTTCTGGTAGGAGGGAATTTATCGGATATATAAGTGCTTTCCCATAATAAGATAATAAATACAGTATTTTTCTTTCTTTCCTTTTTTTTTTAATCCATTATCACTGTCACTCAATGACACATGACCCCTGGGTTGACCACAAGCCGAGTTTGTTTTCCCAATTCTCATATCTTTAACAAAGTCAAATCAAATAATACTATTTCTATGTCCATACTCGTATATATTGTGCATGGCATACATTCTGTTCTTAGAGTAAAGATACAATATATGCTGTATAAGATTATGTTTCACTTTTACCCCATTAAAGGTTATCTACTGTCCCTCTTGATCTCTGACCTTTCACACTCCAACTTTAGGGGCAATTTAATAAGTTGAAAACAGGACAACAGGCCTCTTTCTTTCCTGCTACAATTTTTAGCAAACTGACCAAGTATATTTTGGTTTGGAAGCAAAAGGAAGAGGAAAAAATGATGTAATCAGGAACGTAATCATATATTTATGCGGGATTACAATTACAGGGCTTTTTGATACAGATTACATTGCGATTACGATTAGATTATGACTATAATCGGAGTAAAATCTTTTGATTATGATTATTTTGCTATTATTTCGAAAATGAAATTAATGATTACGATTACAGTGCAATTACACAGTTTTTGTAATCGATTATAATCGACTATGATTACACGATTACGATTACTCGAAGTCTGGTTCACAGTATGCAAGATCTCATCTCCGTGTCATGTCATGCACTCAATGTTACTAAGGAAAATGTTTGATTACTTATTTAATTGAAAAAAAAAAGTAAAATAATTATTATTCTAACTACTACTATCTCAAGAGCAAAGTAACTTAGCATAGTTAATTACTTTTTGTTTGTTTTCTGAATACGTGAAGGAGTGTAACACACAAAATTCTCATCTCCATGAATTAAACATAAAGTCGCATTTTCATGTTAACACTTGGCAAAATTATCATCAGATTTTGTTTCCCATGATGCTAAAGTTAGCCAGTGTGTTTTCTGTTGTTAAAGGGGTTGGTCACTCAGCTTCGGAATTCTCCTCCGTAATGTTAAGTCTATGGACTTATGATGCATTCAATATATTTAAAATATCTTCTCGGGAAATTCATATTTTTAACATTTTTTTTTCTGTGTACTCTTTGTAAAGGATGTCTCTTTTTTTCTTAGTTTTCAAAATATTTCTAAAATCTAGGCAGAATTTAATATTTTATGTGTTAAAAGCGGGAAAACTGAGTAAGATTTTAACACTTCCTATAAAATTAAGTCTACTTTAGAAATATTTTGAGAACTAAGAAAAAAAGAGACATCTTTTCTGAAGTGTACACAAAAAATAGGAGTTAAAAATATTAATTTCCCAAGGAGATATTTTAAATATACGAATGCATCAAATGCCCGTAGACTTTACATTAGTGAGAGGAAATCGGAAGCTGAGTGACCAGCCCCCTTAAATTATAAGCCAGAAATTTGTTTTTATAATCAGGTATTAGATTTTGTAATAAAAAAGCAACCATGGTTATTGGAGATTCTCACATCCGGTGAACTGTAATTCAAGGTAAAGGGTACTTTTTTTTTTAAAGTCACTTTTAATATTTAAAACTTAGATATCTCTTTCAAAACAACATAGAGTAAGATTTTACTATGTAAGCAAATTTTTTAATACTAAAAAGAAAAAAGGCACTTTTTTTCATTGAGAGAAGAAGGGTGCTAATTCTTTGGATGAGGGGCAAGAGGGGTGCTACCAAAGGGCAGGTGGGGGCAGGGCGGCCCTCCTGAAAGTGCCTGGGGGAAACTCTGATATTGCTTTTATAATTATATCAGCAGATGTTATGTTGATTTAAAGAACAAAAATACACTGCTGGCCATTAAAATTGCAACACCATGAAAGATTGAAAATACAAAAAAGATATTTATTGCACGTAAGCAGTATGGCATGAAAACAAAATGATTAAATTTGTAAACAGTTTTGGGGTTTACAAGGATGCGAAATTGGTAGAAACAGCTGCTCCCCCTGGTAGCTAAAACGGCCCTTATCTGGTTAGGCATGGAGCCGAACTGGGCTTGGAGCACAGAAATGGGCTACTCATTCCATGCTGCTTAAAGTCTATGCCACACTTCATCAACTGTCTTAGCTGGAGATGGGTGGCGGGCTAGTCTCTAAGCATTTCCTGACCAGAAATTTTCAATGGGTGACAGATCTGAAGACCGTGCAGGTCAGGGCAACAATCGAATACTCTGTGTATCAGGGTTGGCATGATTTAAATCAGCTGATTTTTTAAAAAAATCATTTGATTTAAATCATTTTTTTTTTTTTTTTTTTTTTACATTAGTCAGCAGAGAAATAAGAAGTGAGTGTAAATAAGTAGCAGGTGTTTTTCTGGTATTTCCAGGATTGCTATCAGAAAGAATGTGGCAGGTGCAGATTAAGTCCAGGTGTCCCCCTCCTAATCCTTCTTTTGTAATAAACTTGTTTCAAAGTGGTAGAAAGCAAAGAGTGAAATATTGTTTGCAGCAATTCCCAACAGTGTTGCCAGATCGGGCTACAAGCTACTATTTTTTTAAATTGGGCTACTTGCTACTTTTGGGGTAACTAAAGTAAAAAATTGGGCTACCATTACATGGTCAAACATATGAAATGAACCAATTGTATGTGCATGTGTGGTAAATAGAGGTAAAGTCTACTTAGTTGACACAATCGATATATCAGGATTTTCACACACAGATGAATATTTGACTGAACTTGTGACTAAAATGATTCTTTTAACAGAAAATAAATTTAAATGCAAAGTTCGTAGTTTCATCACTGATAATGCTGCCAACATGGCTAAAATGCGAAATGAATTAGAAGAGAAAGGTTTTAATAATGTAATTACGTATGGGTGTTCTGCTCATGTTCTAAACTTGTTGGCAAAAGATCTACTAAGTAAACGATCAGAGATCATATCATAAAAATAGTGAAATATTTCCAAAACACTCATCTCCCTAAAGCTTGGTACAGTAGTGAAGGCGACACTGCATTACTTATGTAAGGTGGAATGCTTATGTTGACTGCTTTCAATCATACATAAAAAATTGGTCAAAAATAGTAAAAGTATGTGAAGAGCACCGAGAAAATATAAGTTCTGATATCAAGAAAACAGTAATGGACTTAAATATTAAAAGAAATGCAGAGTATATGATTGAAGTTTTGAAACCCATTGCTTGTGCCCTAGATACAATCCAAAAAAAGGATTGTTCCCTTGCCGAATGCACATATCAATGGAAAATTTGGGGTAAAAAGTTAGAAAATGTATTAGATAAAGATAGAATTACAAAATTTAAAGCAAGATATGAACAAGCTATTAATGGCTGTCATTTGGCTGGAGTTTTATTAAGTCCCTCTGCTTTAAATCGAAATGAAATTTCACTTAGTGTAGAGGAAAATAATGAACGTTTGGCATTCATTAAAGACAATTGTTCAAATCTTCTCACCACAGTAGCACATTTACAAGCAAAAAATGGCCCATTCCAAAAATTACCATTGCTTGAGAAAAAAGTTTAAGATATTATGACAGATTATGATTGGTGGAAGTCCTTTTATGTAATGGGAGGTAAAGAGAGAATCAGCAAAATTGAAATTGAATTTATTTACCAAATAACAACAGCCGTGGCTTCATCTGTAGGAGTAGAAAGACAATTTTCTTCTTATGGACTAGTTCATTCAAGCCTTCGTAATAAATTAAGAGTGGACAAAGCTTCTAAATTAGTGTTTTTGTTCGAACAATTAAATCCCTGATTTATTTCTATTTGCTTAAAAAATATTGAATAAATTGTGATTTTTATTCCTTAATAAATAGCTTGCATTAAATGAATATTTGTTTTAAAATTTTTACCATTTTCTATTCATTTACAACATATTTAAGTTTATTTCTTATTTAGTGTGCACAATTCAATTACAAAATAATAGAATGGCTTTAGATTAAAGCCTAGTTGTTTAATTTTTAGTACAAATCAGTAACTAGAATATAGTATTTTCTTAACTATATAATTATTTCTTATGTTATTTTTATAAATTATAAATATTATTTATTCTTTTTTAGTTATTTATTATAAAAACACAATAATTAAAAATAGAATTCTAAAAAAATCAAATAAATCCGATTTAAATCAAAAACATCTGATTTAAATAAAAAAAATCCGATTCTTTTGATTTTTTAAAAAAAATCATGATTTTTTTCCAACCCTGCTGTGTATTGAGGAAGGTCAGAACACTGTGCAACATGTGGTCTTGAGTTATCTTGCTGGAAGATGGCGTTTGGCAGGCCTCGAAGACAGGGCACAACCACTGGACGTATGATGTCAAAAATGTACCGATCTGCGTTCAAATTACCATCGATCCGAACTAGAGATGTGCATGTCATGTACTCAATGGCTACCCAAACCACCACACCAGGTGCAGGGCCCCTGTGCCGATATCGAATGCAATCAGGTGACAGGTGTTTTCCTCGGAGCCTCCAGACAAGTATATGGCCGTCAGAATACAGCATGTACAACTGGGACTCGTCTGAAAAGACGACATTGTGCCAGTCATGCATCCAGCTTTGTCACTCGGTGCACCAGAGTCGCCAACTCTCTCTATGCTGCAGTGTCAAGGGAAGCCACAGTACTGGTTGCCGTTCTGACAGTCCACACTGCTGGAAACGTCGTCAAACCATACGAGAGGCTACTGGGTGCCCTTCAAACATGCCCTTTTCCTCACTAATGGTTCGAGATATGGTTCTACGGTTTTGCAGGGCCGACCTCACAATATGTCTCTCCTCTCCGCCATTAGTCATGGGAGGGCGTCGAGATCCTGCATGCCGTTGAGTATGACACTCAGCAATCCATTGATTCCATATTTGCATGACAATGGTTGGATATGCAATAGGCGATATCACGGAAAGATAATCCACACTCTCGATAGGCAACGATACTGCCTCTATCTATAGCACAAAATTAGCACTCGCCACGCGTCGAGTAACTTAAAACGTGGCGATTAACTTTATTGTCCTCACTCGCCAAACTCAATGGGCACCACTTGCCAAACGCGATGGTTGAAAGATCGATGCCAGGGATGAATGGGTGAAATTCGTTCGGAATTTATGGCGTCCAAATCGGCGATTCTCCCTAACGTAAAAAAAGAAAGCAGGGGTGATTCTGTCTCGAATTTTTCAAAAAATTTAAGGCATTCGGTTCCGAAAAAAAAAAAAACGGTCATCAGTCCGAAAATTCGGACATAAAAGTATCGCTAATTTCGATGTGGTCGCCGAAAAAAATCAATTTTGTCAATCGTTCGTAGAAAAAAATCACCAATTCCGTCAAAGAATCGCGAAAAAACGTGAATTTCGCCCAAGGACTACGTAAAAAACGCGAATTACGCCAAAACATCGCAGAAAAAACGCAAATTTCGTGAAAAGATCGCGGAAAAACCGCAAATTTCGACAAAGAATCGCGAAAAAGAATCACAAAATTCTTCAAAGTGTCGCGGAAAAACCGCACATTTCGACAAAGAATCGCAAAATTCTTCAAAGTGTTGCGGAAAAACGCAAATTTCCTGAAAAGATCGCCAAAAACGCAAATTTCGTGAAAAGATCGCTGAAAAACGCAAATTTCGTGAAAAGATCGCAGATAAAACGCAAAATTTGTGAAAAGATCGCGGAAAAACACAAATTTCGTGAAAAGATCGCAGATAAAACGCAAAATTTGTGAAAAGATCGCGGAAAAACGCAAATTTCGTGAAAAGATCGCAGATAAAACGCAAAATTTGTGAAAAGATCGCGGAAAAATGCAAATTTCGTGAAAAAATCGCGGAAAAAACGCAAAATTCGTGAAACGATCGTGCAAAAATGCAAATTTCGCAAAAAGATCGCGCAAAATACATGAAAAGATCGCGGAGAAAACGCAAATTTCGATAATTCTTCAAAGTATCGCGGAAAAACGCAAATTTCGTAAAAAAATCGCAGAGAAAACACAAATTTTGTGAAAAGATCGCAGATGAAACGCAAAATTCGTGAAAAGATCGCGGATAAAATGCAAATTTCGACAAAGAATCGCGAAAAAGAGTCACAAAATTCTTCAAAGTATCGCGGAAAAACGCAAATTTCGTGAAAACATCGCAGAAAAACGCAAATTTCGTGAAAAGATCGCGGAGAAAACGCAAGTTTCATGACAAAATCGCGGAAAAAAAAGCAAATTTCGTCAAAAGATCGCGGAAAAACGCAAATTTCGTGAAAAGATCGTGGAAAAAATGTAAATTTCGTGAAAAAATCACAGAAAAAACGCAACTTTTGTCAAAAGATCGTGAAAAAAAATTGCAAATTTCGTCAAAAGATCACCTAAAAACGCAAATTTCGTCAAAAAATCTTGAAAAAAAAAAAATGCAAATATTTTTGAAAGAATGGCGAAAAAACCCCACAAATTTCATTAAAAGATTACAAAAAATCTTAAATTTTTTGAAAAGATCGCTGAAAAAACGCAGATTTTGTCAAAAGATCGCAAAAAAAAAATGCGAAATTCGTTAAATGGTCGCAGAAAAATGCATATTAGTTAGTGCCTAGGGGTGGAGGGTCCCCCTCTGGTGTAACCTTTCTGAAAATTTCCTGTGAATTTATTTCATTGCAATTAATAGTAAAAATAAAAATTTTCAGTTGAGTGTAATCATATCGAATGGTACGTAATATATATTAGTAAATTATAATGTTGATAGTTAGAAAAAACACAATTTTGTATGGAGCGTACATAACTTTGCTACTGGCCAGTGCTTAAAAAAAACTGGCCAGTGGCCAGTGCAGATCTGCCCACTGCTACGAAAAAATCGTAGTTTCTACGATTTGGAGTTAAAAACTACGATGCTACGAAAATCGGTCTAAAACTAAGATTTTTTTGCTAAAAACACACACACCGAAAAAAATTAATTTCGTCAATCACTCGCAGAAAAAAAACGTCAATTTCATCGTCAAAGGATCGTGAAAAAGCACGAATTTCGTGAAAGGATCGCGGAAAAAAGTGCAAATTTGTTCAAGAGATCGCGAAAATCTGCAAATCTCGTCAAAGGATCACGAAAATCCGCAAATTTTGTCAAAGAAGCGCGAAAAAATGCAAATTTCGTCAAAAGATCGTGGAAAAGACGCAAATTTCATCAAGGGATCGCGAACAAAATGCGAATTTCGTCAAAGGATCGTAAAAAAAACGCGAATTTCGTAAAGAATCGAGGGGGAAAAAATCCGAATTTTGTCAAAGGATTGCCAAAAAAAAAACGGGAATTTGTCAAAGGATCGTAGAAAAAAAACCATGTTTCTCCAAAGGATCGTGAAAAAACGCAAATTTGGTCAAAGAATTGCAGATTTGGTCAAAGGATCGCTGAAAAACATAAATTTCATCAACCAACCAATCTGTAGATTAATTTGAATCTTGGGTGCCACGATTTCTCATTTTCAAAGGTTGGCAGGTCTGCCAGCGGATAAAAATGTTAATTTTGACCTATTCCTCTATCGAATACCGACACTTGGTGGTAAGCGTTTCTTATTATTTGAGGCATAAAATGATATTCTGAGTAAAGACCGACCTTACAAAGCGCGTTCCGAATGAGAAATCCACTACGCAACTTTTCTTTTATGCAGTGCTTCAGATGTCGTTTCTCCTGCCTGCCTCATCTAACTGCGCTGAAATACTAATCATTTGCATATTCCAACCTCTTCTTCCTTTCATGTGAGTTTGGCGTTCGTCAGATCATTCCTTCCTGGTGGTGCAATTTTAATGGCCTGCAGTATAAGTTTTCTCAAAAATCTAAATATGTAGGTTAATATTTTGAGCATGTTCCTCACCTCTGTGAATCTTTCAATTTTGAAAATGTATATTTCAGAGAAAAATGCTTAACAAGAATTTACAATAACTGTAAATAAAAAAAGATTGTTTCAAAACTTTAAGAAGAATTGAATAACAGATATAAGATGGGTGATGAAAAGAAGTTCCAGATGAGAGATGAATTTTTATGTAGTCATTCCGAATAAATTCATTATGCATTTTTATATAGAATTGTCCTTAGTTATATATCTAATAGAATAAATAGTTTTTTAAGCTTTGTCTCGCTACACAAACATAACTGTAGCATAAAGTTCATATCCGTGTATGACGTCAATAAAAAAAACTGTGTTTCTGAAAAAAAATAAATATAATGTAGCTGGGCCATTGCTGATTTTTACTTGCAGTAAGTGGTAAGTTTCTAAAAATGATAACATTTGCCTTGAAAAACAAAATTTTTCTACAGCAAAAATTTGTATTGAAAATGTACACTTTTGGGAGAATGACCCATAAACATGCTTTGTATTGTAACTTCGCTATTAACTTATTTTAAAATAGATTAGAAATTAGTACCTCAAGTTTATTTAAAACAATATAATTAAAATATTTTTACTTAGTTCGTAAATTACTTGTTTACTGTAAACTCATTAAATATATTTTTTAAATTAAATATTCAGTAACATAAGTTAAAGTGCCCTAAAGCTGACACCCAAAAAACAGTTCCTAAAGCTGACATCTTTAAATAAAACAAATATTTAAAGCATAACCAATTTTCTAAACTTTGAATCGCAGCACTTCTTGAATCCAAGATATCTTGGATTTGGAAAATTAGTAATTGCTTTAAAAATTTGTTTTATTTAAAGATGTCAGCTTTAGGAAACTGTTTTTTGGGTGTCAGCTTTAGGATACTTTGCCTTAAATGTACTTACTGGCGAGTTGTATAATATAGAGTATAGATGCACGCGCGAATGCCGTGCGCAGAAAATTTTCCGAAAAATTCGGGACTTTGCGGAAAAAGTCACGAAAAGAAAAACATATGTTTTGTTTTTGTAACTTTTTTTAATACCAAAAATTTAAAATATTCCCCTATTTTATATACGATTTATACAGTGTGTATATGTTTGTCCACAATTCAAAGTTTAAAGACTCAAAACATTGTTGTGAGATCACAGACCTTTTTATTTCTATTTTCCGCAGACTAAAACTTGTTGCCGATCGGTTTTCTGTCGGCGGCTGCAGTGACAATTTAGCCTGGCAACGGCTGTTAAATTGAATAATTTCGTAGTGTTATAAGAGTGACTGGCAGTTTGTGCAAAGAGATCACAATCTTAAGGATTGGGTTGTTTCTAAATACATTGACAAAATAATTGAAAAGAATTCACCTTCCTATCGTCAATTTTTGCTTTGTTATTTTTAAATTAAAATAATTATTCTTTAATTAATATTAATTATTTTTTAATTTAAATAACAATTATTTTAAACTATGATTTTTAGTTTATATCGTCAAAATAATATAACACGTAATTTTATTAAACATTAATTTGCGGAAAATTTTGACCTAATATTTAGGTACGCGGAAAGTTTTTGTTTTTATACAAGTCTGCTTACTGGCTACTAAAGAAGTTTTATACCTATAAGTTTTATTTAGAAAAAGTTTCTCCATGTTCTAACAAGTAAAACAGTAAAAATTAATTTTTCTATGATCAAAATTTACAGAGTTATGATACTTTAAATTTCATGCATTTTCAGCAGTTTCTGACACTAAAAACATGTTTTGATGATTAAAACGCTGAAAATTCATTAAATTTTAAGTATTAAAACTAAGTACGTTTCTTTCGCGCAAAAATAAAGTTTTACAGTATGGAACCATTTACCTGGAAACCAGTTATCCGGAATGATATTTCTGATAGGCTGATTTCAGAATCTTTGCAGAAAAAGGTATCACACACTGCCAGTTTGACATAGGCTCTGCTTAAACAATTGTATAATTTGATGACAACATCTAGTATTTGAAATAAAAACATATTTATTGTATTTTAAATGTTTCAATTTTCATGCAGAGGAAACAGAAGAATTTTTGTTCCTAAGGGATTCCCATAATTTTCCTTTTTAAAACTCTGGTTAACTTTTGATCTTTCTTGCATTGATATCCAAGTAATCTAATAATTTAATATCAGAAATAATGCCACAATCACATATATTCCACAAGACTTATCAAATGGATGCTGCTTTCATACACAACCAGTTAACCGGAAAAAACCAGTTATCCAGAATACATCTGACCCCAAGCATTCCGGATAAATGGTTCCGTACTGTATTCATAAACTGATTTTAATGGTGTGGATTCATCTCAACAGAAAAGAATGTCTCTATACTTACTTTTCAACATTATTTCAAACATTTTGTTTAAAAGCCTTTTAAATTAAAATGCCCATTGGCAGCATACACAGCATCACTTACGTTATAAAAATAGCCTATGCAACTGCGGAACAATGTAGCCTGTTAACCAAAACTAACTCTATTTCGCACCTCTACAAATTTCATTTTGCATTCCAGTTGCTACAGCTACACTTAATAGGTATAAAATCTATTTTACTATTGTAAAAACAGACATTACAAGTAAAGATGTAGACTAAATCTACTTTTTTAATATGAAATCTCTGTGTTTATTTATATATTTATCTTATTGAAGTATTTTTCATTTTTAGATTACTAAAAAATGCCACAAAACGAACACATTGAACTTCATCGCAAACGGTATGGATATCGATTTGATTATCATGAAAAGAAAAGAAAGAAAGAAGGCAGACTGCCTCATGAACTGGCACAGAAAGCAAAGAAACTACGAGGCTTGAAAGCTAAGATGTACAATAAGCAGAGATTTGCAGAAAAGATACAGATGAAGAAAACTTTGCGCATGCATGAAGAAAAGCGAACAAAGAAAAGAGATCCAGATAAAGTGCCAGAAGGTGCAGTACCAGCTTATTTGCTTGATCGTGAAGGGCAGTTAAGGGCGAAGATTCTTTCTAATACAATAAAGCAGAAGCGGAAAGAAAAAGCAGGGAAATGGGCTGTACCTTTGCCCAAGGTTCGAGGAGTAAGTGAAGCGGAAACTTTCAAAGTTATCAAAACTGGAAAACGGAAGAAGAAAGCTTGGAAAAGAATGGTGACCAAAGTATGTTATGTTGGCGAAGGATTTACACGAAAGCCTCCAAAGTATGAAAGGTTTATTAGGCCAATGGGTTTAAGGTTTAACAAAGCTCATGTTACCCATCCCGAATTAAAAGCTACATTTTACTTGCCTATAATTGGGGTTAAGAAGAATCCCAATTCAGCTTTATTTACTAATTTGGGTGTAATAACTAAAGGTACAGTTATAGAAGTCAATATCAGTGAACTTGGTCTTGTTACCCAAGGTGGCAAAGTAATATGGGGAAAATATGCCCAAGTAACTAATAACCCAGAAAATGATGGGTGTATAAATGCTGTTTTGTTGGTATAATATCAAGGATTAAATAAAGTTTATTATGCTGAATGTTTAGTTTATTTTAAAAATGGAAAACAAAATAATACATGAAGATTTTCACTGCTGTGTAGTTCCTTGTTTCTTTGCTTTCTTAATATGGTTTGCAGGAGCTGCATCTAAGGGTAAGAAAAAGACACATAATAAGAATGAGAAAAAGGTTAGAGTTATTAGTTTTTATAAAATAGACTATCCTTACTTAAGTATAATTTGAAAAAAAAAAAAAAAGTATTCTATTGGAATTTGTGGCATTTTATAATTCATAAAATCTGTTATTAAAAAATTGTAAATCTAAGTCAAATTCCTTGCATTTCCCCCAATTCTACTCGCTAATGTTAAACTTAAGGGCATGGAATGCATTCATATGTTTAAAATGTAATGTTTTGCTTCTTTCTTCTGTGTACTCTTTCTAAAGGATGTCTGTTTAAAAAAGAAGTTAAAAATATTAATTTCCTGGGGACATATTTTAAATATAAGAATACATTGCATGCCCATAGGTTTAACATTAGTAAGGGAGAATTGGGAAGTGGACTGACCAACAGCTTTAAGAGGCTACTTCAGTTTCGCAAAGACATTCACAAGCTAATGTTAAAAATATGGGAGCAGTTTTTTAAAATATCTTGTTTGCATTTCGATATTTTTATAGATTTTTTTTTTTTTTTTTTTTTTTTTTGAATTAGATAGCTGAGGTTCATTTCAGCCATCCACTGAAAAAAAAAAAAAAAAATGTTGAAATACGAACAAGATACTTTAAAGAACGATGCCATATGTTTAACATTAGCTTGTGAATGTCTTTGCATGACAGAAGTAGTCTCCTAATGGATCTAACTTCTTCCTAATAAGTCTTCGGATATGGTTTCTTCTGTTTCAAACATTAGTCTTTTAAAATAAGCATTGCAATATGCATGCCAGTATAAATAATTACAAATTTTTTAAATTTAATGTATTGCCAAGTCCAGACTTTAAAATATTGCATTTTTATATGAAAAATAAAGAATTGATAATTTTTTTTTTACAGAAATGGCACAGACAATGAATAAAACATTTCCCTACCCCTAAAATTGTAAAAACCATCACCTGTAATACCTGCTGAACCTGAAATTTAAATTTAAAATTTGTTACTTAAAATATAACTTATTTTTCCAAAAATAATAGTTTTAAGGTTTTTTTTTGTTTTTTTTTTTTTCTGTTGGTTTCTTCTACTGTCCTGGAAGAAACACAACTCTGTTCAGAATATTTGGTTTCGTAGTAAATATTTTATTTTTAAATACATAAATTGTAATTTCTTTTTTAACTGGCCTAAATACATAAGTAGAAATTGAAACAGGCAGATAACAGAACAGGTAATACTCTAAATAAGAAATTAAGTACCTTGTTAAAGAATTAGGAAAGTGTTTTTTGTTTCATTTCATTGCTTAATTGGTGAAAAAAAAATCTGTAAGAAACAAACTTAATGGAATAAGACATTGTCTGGTGCTACTGAAAACTGAAATGAACAATTCGGCTTTCAATTTGTATTTTGAGAATTTGTTGAAACCAATATTTTATACGAATCATATTTGAAATGTTTTAATTTAATAATGGTTATGTAAAATTTTGATGACAGATTAAATGTATTGACTAAGCAAGTCTTATATACCGGGTGTCCTAAAATTAACTGTTTTTAAAATTCAATAACTTGCAAATGGTGACAGCTATTAAAAAATTTCTTGCAGAAGGGTTATGCAAGATGTCAGTTTTTTTTACAGAGATCCCCAGTTTTAGTACCAAATAGCAGCGAAAGATGGTGCTGCAAGAAATAGGTGTTCATTTGAGGCCGAAACCCAAATCACTCAGCATTGATGCAAAGGAAGGAGTTATATATATGGAATGGGTCTCATTTGTCTATACAATCTTGTTCTTAGGACCCGATTCTAAACTGTTGGTTCCACTCCATATATTTAACCTTCTTTCACATCATTGATGGGTGATTTCAGTTTTGGTCTCGATTGACGGATTTTACTATTTCACAACCAATCTGAAAAAAATTTACTATTTCGGAATTACTGCAGATCACACAGACCTGACAAATGCAATGAAAAGAATGAATGAAAAAAAAAAATTGGAAATTTTACTATTTCTGCATTATTTCAGATCCCCAAAACTGAAAAATGTTACCAATTCAAGCCCATCAGCTATGAAAAAAAAAAAAAAGGGTTAAAATTTTACAGTTTCGGCATTCATAGGCTGCACAGACCCGAAAAATTCAATGTAAAGAAAGAAAAACTATTTTCGTGTTATTTCAGGTCTTGAGGGGAGGAGGAAATTTTACAAGTAATTTTTGTGTTACTTTAGGCCTTGCACACTCATAGTAAGTGCAAAATTTTATGATTGCTGCTGGTACCACAGATCAAAAAATCCAAAACAAGGAAAAAAAAAAAAGTTAAAATTTATGATTTCTGGATTACTTTAGGTCCCACAGAACAAGAAATCTGAAGGAAAAAGAAGCATTAAATTTACAATTTCAGTGCTACTTTGGACACGTAAATACGAACAAAAAGAAAGAGAGAAAAGGGAAATAAGTGAAAATCTTACTACAGTGAACTCCCGACTATCCGGCCTAATGTGGCGGAAGGGTAGGCCGGATAACAAAAAAGCCGGATAGGCCGGAGTTCTATAAATATTTGCTCACTTCCAGCACCCCTATTATATTAAAAACGCATGTTACACATTTTAAGATAATTTTTTTATCTGCAATACATACAGTTTCGAAATAAGCAAAGCATTAATGCAAAACGTAAGCCTAATTCGTAAAAAAATGAGAAAATCTTATTTTACTGTTTATTAATAAATGATTGCACAAATATTAAAAGTTATTAAATGTACAAAAATTATGCATAAGATAAAAGAGTTAAAACTTAATTTTTAGTTTTTGAAAAAGCCCTTCATAGATGACTGTTCCTCCCTGTCTCTTCCGCGAGGCGATATCCCTCTGTTTACGCAAGCAGATATTATGAGCTGGCATCACTTCCTCCTGCTAACTCGTAGTTTCTCCTCCATAGTCACTACAACCTTTTTTCTTAATCTGCAATAAATAAACACGAAGCACACCAAAAGAATGTACGAAAGTAAACAGGATAAACGAAAAATAACGTCCGCACTTGTTAACATCTGTTGCACAACTAACGAAACAGGTTATCAAGCCTTAACCTCCCCTCCCTTCCCATCTGTCCCTGCTATTGCATTCTGCAATTCCTTCTTGCTATTTCCTGTCGGGAATTAGCACTTTCCTACGGACGGGAACCTGCCTGTCTCTCAGCCGCGTGCAATATTTCTCATTTTTTTACCAGGCCGGATAGTCGGGAGTTTACTGTATATGCAGACCTGCCAACTGCTCTGAAAAAATCGTAGTTTCTACGATTTGGACCTATTAACTACGATGTTACGAAAATCGGTCTTAAACTACGATTTTTTTGCAAAAAACACAAACGCACTTTTTGTTTCTAGTTGTGATTTTTATCCCGCGCAAATATTTTTCAAGAGTAATTCTGTTCTGAAATTTTAAAGTATTCACTTCCGAAAGTTTAAAAAAATTGGTCATTAGTCCAAAAATTTTGACATTAAAAAATGCTCATGGGGAGGGGGGGGGGGGGGGGGGGAATCTGTGGTGCAAAACAAACTTTTTTAACACTAAACCCTCTTTATGAGTGTATTAACCACGAGTGAATCGTGTTTCTGTAAATATTTATACAAGAATTCCCTTCCTTAGAAACGGGGTGCCATGTTAAGAATTTCTGGAGGTATGTAGGTGGTTCTTTGAGGGGCAAGGTTTGAAATGGTGAGCAAAATCGCACGATTTGCACACGGAAAGAAAAGACCTGCATGATGAAAAATGCTGTGCAGTATTTCCCCTCAAATTCTTCCACAGACTTATGATTCTTTTGCGAGTATATTTTGAAATTTCTTGGAAGTCCGTGAATTTTTTTTCTTTTATGGAATTTCCCTAAATTCATGATTCGATCGTGGAAAAAGCTGAGAATTTCTTTAAATGACCGTGTAAAAATATCGGGTATTTCTTCAAAGATCTCAAACAAATAGTAATTATCTTCAATTGGTCGCCGAATAAAATCTCTAATTTAGTTCAGAAAGAAATTGCGAATTTCGTCTAAAGATTGTGCAAAAAATCACGAATTTCGGTAAACTATCGAGGGAAAAATATTGCAAATTTCGTCAAAAGGTCACGAAAGGATATCGAAAATGTTGCCGATCGGTTGCGATAAACTATCGCGAATTTCGACAAATGACAGTGTAAAAAAAATAGATTTCATTAATTGGTTGCAGAAGAAAATAAATTTTGCCAAAGGATCGTGGTAAAAATGCGAATTCTGTTAAAATACCGCAGAAAGAAAATGCTAATTTCGCCAAAAGATCAGTAAGAAAATGCAAATTTCATCGAAAGATCAGTAAGAAAACAAAAATTTCACCGAAAGATCGCGGAAAGAAAACGCAAAATTCGTCACAGGATCGTGGTAAAAATTGCGAATTTCCTCAAAAGTTCGTGGTAAAAAGTGCGGGTTTCAACAAAAAATTGTGATAGAAAAATGTGAATTACGATTGTGGGAAAACAAATGTATATATCCTGAAATGATCGCGGGATAAAAAATCGCGAATTTCGTCAAAATTTACTGCACTGGGCTAAAAAATTGGAACCAAACTCCTTTTATAAATGTCAAAAGAACGCTTTGAAACGAGAAGAAACTCTAAAAATCGTGTGTAAAAATTTTCAGAGGAAAAAAATTTACTATATTGAGTTGAAAGACTGAAACCTTATTCCTTTTACGAATGTCAAAAGATAGCTGCGAAACACGAAAAACCAACCAACCAACCTCCAGAATAATTTTAATTTTGTGTGCTACGATTTCTCATTTTCAAAGGTTGGCAGGTCTGGTATATGATCAAAAAGTTTTTAAACAAAGTTATTCCAGATGTGCAGCATACATGCAAAAAAAAAAAAATCTTTCTGATAATTATTAATAAATTTATTTACTCTTAATCCTACCATAAGAGTAATTTCAAAGAAAGTTATATTTGAATTAGAATCAAGAAAATATCAGACCGAATTTCTTTGAAAATTCAAATCTAATAGAGTTCTGGACAAAAATTATAGAACTTGGAGAACGAAATACTGAGCAATATCCTCTCTTTTCAAAAAATTTCAAAGCAATTTTGACTTGCTTTCACAAACAGTCAGTAGAGAGTACATTTAATTTGATGTATAATACGTGTGACAACAAACATTTTTGAAGATTAAAACAGTAGACCCAATCCAAATTGTAAAATATTATCGGAGTTCTCTTAACAGCTCTGCTCAACAAGCGCAAAATGTTTTGACACATTTACAAATTCATTTTTGAAGGGGAAGATATAACAGGGTGTCTACAGAATCTGGAAGTCAGGGAATCATGGAAAAATCAGGGAGGTTTGTCACTCTGGAAAAATCAGGGAAATGTCAGGGAACTTTGTAAAAATACTGGAAAATCAGGGAAATTTGTCTGTATTGCGAAAATATTTGCATTTTCACTGCCAATGAGACTGATTCGTCTATTTTATGTACCATATTTTTTCACATGCTGATTAATCTTTCCCAATATTTAAAAAAAAAATGTGCATGGCATGAATTTTTGATATTTAACCTAAATTAAGGTGATCAGATGTCCTGATTTTCTGTACGCAGCACTTATATTGAAGGCAATTTACACATTAAAAAAAAAAAAATTTAAATGATACATTAGCATAACCTGACCAGGTGGCCAGCTTAATCGGCCAGTTGTCCCGTCAGATTTTAGATAAGTCTTAGAATTGAATATTTTTATGAAAATGAGGAAACTTTCTGGTCACCCTATATCCATTGGCTTCTATATGATGTTGGACTAATGAAGTTGGACACTATGAAGTTAGTTGAGTTCGGATTTATAAAACTGTCAGCCAATACTTATGAATATTAGGCAATTTTTATGTTTTTCTCTTGTTTTTTCTCCAAAATGAGATAATAGCAAGCTGGATAAGTGTGTTATACGAGGAATCGGCATACATGAAAAAAAATACCGTATTACACATACGGTATTTTTTTTTTGTTGTTTTTATTGTTAATAATGAAAATCAGGGAAGTCTGATAAAAATAGTCAGGGAAATCATGGAAAAATCGGGGAACTTTTTTTTAGAATTTCTGTAGACACCCTGTATAAAATTGGAAAGCCTGGCCATGGAAGCGATTTGAAATGGAACTGTTTTTTCCATTTTTTGATCCATCCATTACCTATTGAGTTAAAAGCGTTTTGGATCTCGTGGCAAACACGTTTTTTGCCCACTCTTGAGAGCTTATTCTCCATTCGTGCTGAAACTTGGTTCAAAATGTCCACTTTGACACTCTTTTCTGAAAGATCTATTGAGTTTGTAAAAAAAATGAAAAAAAAACAGCTCGATGACCTAGTTTCTGAACATCACCAGTAGTCCAGGGGAAATGTACATTTTACCTTGCAAAAGGTCGGGTAGAAGATTTTATTTTTCTAAATTGTTTATAATGATGCCAACATGGAAAAACCAAGTTTTCTAACAATTTCTTACGGCTAAATTTTCTGTGGCCGAAAAACAACAAAATTTTGGGACATTTTTTGATTTTTTAGAAATATCTCGAGACTCGTTGCCGTAGCATATTATTTGTCAATTACAATATGAAAGAAGATAAAATTCTCTATAACTTTCATATTTACAACTTTTTTATACACTCAATAGCAAGCGCAGTATGCTGTTTCAAAAATGGGACAATCTTTTCAATTTTCTTAAAAACCATGAAAAACGTAGTTTTGCCTCGATTATTCAAATGTTCCCCGCGGATTTAATTGTGTATGTCGACTTCTAAAAATTGGTAGCAGTAAATTATCTATTATTTCCGTACTCAAGTCTTTATTTTCATCTAAACAGACGTTTTATATTCAATAAATTTATATAATTTTAAAAGTAGGGTAGAGTGTAGATGAATGAGAATTTTCATATTTAGACAGTAACTTTAAGTGTATGCAATGTTAACTTCAAAGCATTGTTTAATAGAATTTTACAATATATAGTAACTTATTGGCATGATAGTTTCAATTAAAAAAGATTTCTTGCTTAATTTTAATAAATTTTGTAATTTTTATGAAGCATACATATTTTTCTAGGTATCAATGGAATAGGTGGGTCATTTTCAAAATCTGTCCTTATTTTGGAATAACAAAATCAAATTTTTAGAAATAATCAGAAAGTTTTAATTGTTTGTAAATAATTACCTTGCCTCATAAACATTAAAATACAAGCATCACCAGAGACCAAATTACTATTTTAACATCTTAAAATTAATTTTTAAATTTTAATGCACTTGGTATAATAACATAAGTGAGCACGGTAATGACAAATTAAGCAAAATATTTTTATTTTTCCCCAGGCATAAATGGCAGCCATTATATCTTCTGGCCCATACAATGATTTTCTATTTCTCATATAATAAAAGCAGATTAAGAAATAAAAGTTCATTTAATTATCAATTAGAATTGGGTACGGTAATGACTTACAAAAGAATACTCACAAAACATTCAAAGTCTTTCCTTGTTTATTGAAACTATTTACTCTATTCACATAAACCTGATAACAAGTTGACTTTTAAGGAGTATTTTTTCCTTGATAAAAAGGCATGTGCTGTCCTCTAAAAAAATCCAGAGGAACTTTTTGTCAGAAGCATGGCAATGACACTTTTTCTTGGGATACGGTTTAAAAAAATTATTAAGAATTATAGATAAGTTCAATTAATGAAAATAAATATTTTTTAATTAGTATCATCTTAATAAATAAAAATGTATAAAAAAATGATAACCATTTGTTTTAAATAGAACTTTGTGAAATCTTTACCTAATAAATTGCTTGTTGGGACAACCTACGTTAATGACATTTTGACTACAAAAGAATATATTTCTTACTTTTAATTTTTTTATAAATAATAATATGTCTGTAAATTATCATTAAAAAACATGATAGTTAAAATGGAATAATTAAAATTATGATATTTAACTATTTTTCTATGCAAATGTGAAAGGACAGTAAAACATGACACTTTTTTTGAAAGTCACCCAGGTATGAAAATTTGCGAAAAACACATTTTATTCCCCACTACAATGGTATATTTTTTTTACCAATTATTGATAACATATGTTTTACTGTTTTAAAGATAGCAAACATTGAATTGTAGTTGCATATAAAAGGGGGGGGGGGGCTCAAAAGATAAATATTTAAACCATATTGTCAATTTTTTTCCACCTATATCAATAAATATAACAAGAGATTATATCATTTTAGCATGCAAAAATATATAAAACTTTAAGATTATCTATTAATTGCTTTAAAGCTCAAACAGGATACTTTAAATTTCAGAATGGGTTCCAAACAGTTTTCTAAAAATGAAAGTGTCTGTATATATATATATAAAAAAAGCAACAAAACCTGAAAAAGTATAAAAACACAACAATAGAGGTATCTATCAACATTATCTCAGGTATCCCATGAAAAAAATATTATTTAAAAGTAACAAAATGCGAACAAGATATTTGTCAAGAACGCCCCCATAGGTTTAATATTACATTGCAAATGTCTTCATGTGACTAGTAGTACTTTTAAGCCTTCCAAGCTCATCATCAGAGAATATCTTAATAACTAAATGTTGTTTATTTATATAAATACATCACTTTGTTTTGAAAATGAGAGAGCAGATAATTACTAGAGTTGAAAGTAGAAGTGGCAGTAGCAGTTTCTTGGGTTCAATTTAATTAGAGGGAATATATATTATTATTATTAATTACAGTTCCATTTATTTTATGATATCACTATGTTTCTCATACGTCACTTTCCATGGGTAGAAGAAAATATTTAACTTCCGTACTTTAAATTTTAATACGTCACTTTGCTCAGGTTTTCAGGATTTATTTTCAGGATATTGTACAATAGAGCGTCGTTACATACTTGATTGTTTTTACATAGGATTTCTATGGATTCTCTTATAGTGGATGCGTAATAATTGGATGTTGGGAATATGATTTTTGCAGGATCAAAATCTATTGCGATATTCTGATTGAAACTTAAATGAGAGAGACCTGTGGATGGAACAACAAAATTTTATAACAGCTTTATATTCTTTTATTCTTTCTTTCAGTTTTCTTTTGGTCATTCTGATGTACTCCATTACTCTATTGCTGTCAGTTCTAAAAGGAATGGTATATACACCAGCTAATTCATCTTTCGGTGTTGGATCTATTTTCGTACAAATTAACTCTTTTAATTTTCTTGGTGGACAGGCTATTAAATTTATATTGTGTTTCAGTAGAGCATATCTTAATTTTTCGTACAGACCAGGGAAATAGTTAAACATTTTGTATATCATTTCTTTTTTGATATTGTCATGAAAACTGGATTCATAGATAAGTTTGTTGATTAGGATTGTTGAAAAGCCGTTTTCCTCAGCGATATCTCTAATGGTATTAAGCTCTTTTTCTAAATATTTTTCTGAACATACTTTAAAAGATCATCTAATATAAAATTTGTAAGCTGCAATTTTATATAAAAATGATGATGAAGTATTATATGGGATCGTATTATTTGATCTGATCGGTTTTCTAACATTTTTGTCAATATTGAGGTTTTCGTTGTTTTTAAATTAACGTCGAGAAAATGTAAACTTCCATCTTTCTCAATTTCAAGAGTGAATTGTATATTATCATCAAACTCTTTTATTTTATCTAGAAAAAGGTGTAATTCATTCAAACTATGCTCCCAAATAATAAAAATATCGTGTATGAACCTGTACCATACTCTTGGCTTTAAATCAAGGTCAGCTAAAATCCTCATTTCTAAAGGTCGTAATTTAATTTCGGCAAAAAGCCCAGAAATAGGAGAACCCATTGGAGCTCCTTCTAATTGTTTATAATATCTTCCGTTAAAAATGAAAACATTATTATTTGTAATGAGGTTTAAACAGATTTTATTGTGTTTTTTATATGTACATCTGATACTGGACCTTTATCAAGAGAATTTTCTATGAATGATTCGATTTCTTGCACATTAATCGAGGGATACAATGATACTATATCTAAACTTGCAAGAATGCTTTTCCCGGTAATTGTTATATCTTTTATTTTATCAATAAAGTTGTTAGTTGAGTTTAACATATATTCAGAATGTGGTAAAATTGTTTTTAAAAAACTTACATAAGCTTTTTCAAGAAAGTATGTAGGGCTAAGCTTTTTCAAGAAAGTATGTAGGGCTGTTGCATTTGGTTACAATAGGTCGTAGGGATAAGTTATCTTTATGATCTTTCAGTCTACCGATTAGTCTTGGTGTTATTGCAGTATAATTAATTTTAATAAGGTATTTCATATATGGTGGCCACGTTCCATTCTTTATCAGATTTTGAGTTTTTGTATGAAATTGAATTGTTTGGATCTTTATTGAGCTCTTTACATTTCATACCATTTATACACTCTTCCATTTTCCTTATATATACATCTTTATTCAAAACAGCTATCTTATTTGTTTTATCTGTCTACGTAATAACTATATTAGGATCTATTTTCAAATTTTTAATTATTGCGTAATCTTTTTTCTTCTGTTTTTTATTTATTTATTTATAAACGCTTTGTCAGTTCCTTTTAGAACTGACAGCAACACAGTAATGGAGTACATCAGAATGACCAAAAGAAAACTCAAAGAAAGAATAAAAGAACATAAAGCAGATATAAAATTTTGTTGCCAATCCACAGTTCTCTCTTGTTTAAGTTTCAATCAGAATATCGCAATAGATTTTGATCATGCAAAAATCATATTCCCAACATCCAATTATTACGCATCCACTATAAGAGAATCCATAGAAATCCTATCTAAAAACACTCCTGTATGTAACGACGCCCTATCGTACAATATCCCCAGTTTATGGTTCAATATCCTGAAAACCTGAGCAAAGTGACGTATTAAAATTTAAAGTACAGAAGTTAAATATTTTCTTCTACCCATGGAAAGTGACGTATGAGAAACAGAGTGATATCATAAAATAAATGGAACTGCAATTAATAATAATAATATATATTACCTCTAATTAAATTCAATCCAAGAAACTGCTACTGCCACTTCTACTTTCAACTCTAGTAATCATTGGCTCTCTCATTTTCAAAACAAAGTGACGTATTTGTATAAATAAACAACATTTAGTTATTAAGATATTCTCTGATGATGAGCTTGGACGGCTTGAAAGTACTAAGAAATTTTAAATAAAATGTATATTTTAGACTTGTAACATCTTTTTCATTACTTTAGTCGCCTTTTAAGTAAGATTGTGGACCTTTTTAATGTTCACATTATATATTTTATGTTGAATCAAGGTGGAAAAAAAAAAAAAATTGCTTTTCGTCTTATGATTTTATTAGTTAAATTTTTATTTTAAATAACAAAAGAACAAATAAATTAGTATCCCAACAAAAAGTTTTCTGTAAAAAAAGAAGCGCCAAGTTCTCCTTAATGTTTCGGCCAGAAAAAGTAGTGATATCTGAAATTCGCAGAAGTTAAAAGCCAAACATCCCAAATCTTTCATTGAAAATGGCTTCCTGCGACTTGGCCGTTAATGCCTTCTACAGTATTTGAAAATTAATGATTAGAAATTACGCATTTATGAATCATTTAAATATTAAAAGTAATATTAAAATGCAAATAGGCAAATTCACATAAAGACATTATAAGTAAAAGATTTCTGATAAATACCATTCAGTTACAACAAACATTATTTTTAATTACTGATCATTTAGCCCACTTGTGGTTTAATTGCCATTTTGTACGATCTAAAGCTAAACTCATTAACGTAAAACCCAAGAAAACAAATAAAATTTACTTACTTCAAATCTCACAATATGTTATATTATATTTTATTGTATAATATTGAAATCTTGTGCATTGACAAGAGATTTTATTCGTTTGAACATTTATTATAGTTTGTTTGCAGACATTAAGAGGTATTCGATTTATAAACTGTTAAAAGCTGATACTAATTATGTTTTAGCAATTAGGGATATTATCTTCTGAATACAAGTGTTTTGTTATTTTTAACTTCTAAGCATTTAAATAGACTGAAGTGGTTTAAATGCATTTTTTAAATGTGTATTTTATTTCTGTACTTTGTGACACAAAATGCCTAAAATAATCAAAAAATGTTGTTGGCATGTAGCTCATTTGTACATAACTTTAAAATTTGAAAAAACCCTCTCGAAGGCATTAACGGCCAAGTCGCAGGAAGCCATTTTCAATGAAAGATTTGGGATGTTTGCCTTTTAACTTCTGCGAACTTCAGATATCACTACTTTTTCTGGCCGAAACATTAAGGAGAACTTGGCGCTTCTTTTTTTTACCGAAAACTTTTTGTTGGGATATCACTACTTTTTGTATGTTTTTCAAGTTTGTTTTTCTAAACTATATTAATATATAAAAAAAACTTAAATTTCGGTACTTTTATGTTAGCCCGGAGCAAATCTCCTCATTAGCATTTTGTTTTTTCGGCAATAGCAGTTTTCATTTTTCACATGTGAAAAGTTAGAAATAATGCTTTGATTTTCCAATAAAATATTTTGGTTTATGTTATTATGTCTCATTTATTCATTTATTTATTTCTATGTTAAATATGCTATTAAATAAAATGAGGGAAATGCATCTATTTTGAATGAGATGACTGAAAAGTTTATATTTTTAAATGAAATGAATGCAATATGAACAATGGAGTTGGGAGCAGTATTTGGCGATTTGCCACTTGCGCCCGGCTAACGTAAAAATACCTCAATTTATTTTATTGAGCTTTACAAATTTATACTTTATTTATTTTTAAATTAAAGTACTAGCCGCCTCTAGCAAGCAGTATTTACTCTATTAATTGCATGTTAAATGTTGCATCATGTTACTGTTATTCATAATTTAATTGCCCATTCTTTCGCCAAGTCAGAAGCTTTTGATAGAGAAATCAAGAACTCTTTACGATCATGGAAGCACATAATATATTTTGTGCTGTTATGTATTTCACCTTTCGTGACAAATATCTCTTAACTCACTTATGCGTGTTTCCTTATCAGTTACAATTCGTTCTCTAATGCGGAAATTTTTAGTCCTATTAAGAAATCTTTTTTTTTTTGGGATCACTGCCAATAGTTGTATTTTAACTGATACGATTGGGTACAAGGGAAATGGTTCTTATGAAATCCTTTGACAATATCTGCATTTACATTAAACCATATCGATGCTAATATCTTTTTGTTTCACGTTAACCTTTTCAATAGACTTGATTAAGGAAGAATAGAAGGTCTACGGGCTCACTGCCATGATCCATTTGAAAATCTATCATTCTTCTCATCTGATCGTGTTGAAGAATTAGCCAATAATGTGCCATGGTTTTAAGATTTTAGCTAATTTTATTCGAAACCTGAAAACTAAAATGTGAGGAACCGGATTATGGAAGATTCATACTAACGTACATATCGATTAACAGGTTACATATTTTAGAATTATAATAATCATAAGGAGAACTGGCAGTTTCGGTGCTTTAATAGTTGCCGTAAATTTTTTTTATATAATACAGAAGTTTTAGAAGAGTAAAGATTAACAACATAGTCACAGTAAGTGTAATAACAGAACAATATAATAACAATAGCAGAGGTTTTGTGCAGTGACGAAACTATTGGCACTTTGGAAATATTCGTTCGTTATACAATGTAACTATTCAGATGATATGCGGAAAAATATAAAGAGATAGCTCACATTAATAATTAACTCATTGAAAAATAGCCACTAGCGTCAAATACTCGCAAAGATTGGCGACATTTAGCGAAGTGTCGCCAAACTTGGTAATATATCATGTCAATTCTCAAATTTGGCGACAAAAATGTTTTCTTTATTCTGACATCATAATGATGCATATGTATTATGTATTATACACATACCAATAATATGTATGATGCAAATGTATTACGTATTATATGCATATGTATAATATGTATGATGCATATCCATAAAGTTCATAACATCACTAAAGCACTCTTAACGGAATAGTGTTCCATAAATAGTAAGGATAATTGCCAGATTGACCAGAGTGCTATTGAGATTAGAATTCCGACATTTATAATAGACCGGGAGGCGTCTGCACACACCATCACCTCATCGAGTTTACACGTGAAATTTTAGGATTAGTTAAAACTAGATTAGCATATTAAAATGCAACTGGCCTGTTAAGTCATATCTTGGTAGAAACCACCTGAAGACCTAATTTTAGTGGTTGACTGATAGGTTTACTATTGTATTTTCCTGCATCCAAAAGTATGGAAACATGGAGGAATGGGTGCAGGAAAACACAATGGAAAATCCACCAATTAACTGGTAAAATCGGGTCTGTAGATGGTTTCCACAAAGATATGGCTTGGCAGGGGAGTTACATTTTAATACGCTAATTGATTTTTAACTAATCCTAAAATTTCAGCCGTCAACTCGATGGGGTGATGATCTGTGCAGACGCCTCCCGGTCTTTAATAAAATTTGTTTTAAGGATGTAAAAGATAGTAAGATGGACAGATAAACTGAAAGATTTGCCTTATTAAGATTTTTGTAAAAGCATATAAAAATTAATTCAGCTTGAAATCATGTAACACCTTTATGACTCAGGCTAATTTTCTGTAATCGGGTTTTGGCAACCAACATATCTTATCTATAACTATAATCTTTCTTTTACAGGTTTAAAATTAACAATAAATTAACAGTAAGTAGGCTAATAATACAATATAGTAACATTAGCAGCAGACTTCGGACGCCACATCTGTCGCACATCGTTAAAGACAGTTTATTAGTTACACATTTCATTTAATTAAAGGGAGATTTTTAAACTTTCATATAGAATTAGGATATTTTTCCACTATAGGGAACTTGGCATTTTTTAAAAAAATCTTTGTGCAATTTGGACTTCAGAAACTGAGATATGTTGCCAAATGATATAAACAACTACGAAAACAAACCTGATGAACTTTTATGCTATTTATATATGTATTTATATACATGTAAACATTTTATTTATACATGTATAAAATATTGTTTTTTATATACAAATTATTTATGTTGGTATATAAAAATAAATAAACGGGTTCCTTAGATTAAATAAATTGTATACATATGGAAAAAATTGCTTGTGTATATGACACAATAAATAGGTTGCCAGAAAATACGTTATTATCAAATTTATTTTCTCGTCAAGGCTATTTTCTCTATTTCGCCAAGGTACCAAATTGCGGTTATATTCTGTTAAATGTTTTATTGTTTTAACCCATTTATGCCTAGCGTCCCATTTTTGGGACGTTTCAAATTTTAATGCATTTCTATAATTTTCTTCTTCTTTATAACATGAAAACTTCTTTATAACATGGCATGAAATCATTATTTATAAATGTCTTTACCTATAACCGAGAGATGACAGCACAAGGTGGATATTTATTTGCTTAAATGAAGGCTTTTTTCACCGTTTATAGATTTTTAATTTTTCAAGAGGGCGAAATGTAAAAAGTAAGTTTATTTGTATTTTTTCTATCATGGACCCAAAATCGCAAGTTATAATCTTAGCTTGTGGACTTTTTTGAAATATGTATTTTTTTAAATTGCGAAATTAAATGTTCAAGCCTATTTTTTATGCATTTTTGTAATGTACAAAATATAGGGTTTTAGGCACAAATGAGCACATATTTTTGTTAGAAATTTAGGAGACAGTTATTTATGCAATCTCCTTTTGAAGATATTTATGAAATAAATTGTTATTAAGTCTGCAATACGATTATTCTTATTTTATTATTAATAATAGTTATAACGTTATTAGTCTCTGCAAAGAAATAAATATATTTTTTTTTGTAGTTCATTAAAATACTAATTATAGTACATAATATACAATTTAAAAACATTTTAAATATAAATATAGGCAAAATATATAAATATGCATATTATTCTACTACTAGAAATACTCAAGTTCTTTTACATTTTATCAAATAAATACAAAAAAAATTAAGCTTAATTTTTTTTAGTATTTTTTCAGTTCATTTTGCAACATTTTAAAGTGATTTTACCAAAAAATTTGAAAAAACAAAAATTCAGGCACAAATGGGTTAATATCGTAAATATATCATAACCTATACTGATTAAAATTTTTAGGTATTAAGAAGTTTTAGATAAAATGTATATTTTAAACTTGTAACATCTTTTTCATTACTTTAGTCACCTTTTAAGTAAGATTGTGGACCTTTTTAATGTTCACATTACATATTTTAAAATTTTAACTTTTAACTTTCGAAATCTACCTGCACCTGCAGGCCGAGCCGTCAGGGATTTTTTTTTTTTTTTTTTTTTTTTTTCAAGAAGTAAAAACACGTTAAATTTGGATATTTTTCTTTTTCTTATAAGGAAAGCGAAAGGGCATGTTTGCAAACAAACACTTCTGTCAACCAATCTACCGCCACATTTTTGTCGTAGCGATCATTGCAGGAATCATCTTGCAACATAGGCCAATCATATCATAGACCTGTTAAACATAACGTAGACCAATCAAATTATTCAAACTCATCTGTACAGTAGTCGAGTCATAAAGAATGGACAGGTGTTTCTTGCTGATCCACAGTAATTTGACCAACAGTGACGTCAGCTGCCCTTTCCTTATATATAATTTGCATTTAGTCTAGTAAGAGCCCTTATCACCTGATTTGTGTTTGTTGTATGAATAATTGGAATAAATTTCTTTACTTCTTATAGTACAGTAGACTTCTTCAAATCGGCACAGCCTGAAATCATGGTTGCATGGATTTTAGAATTTTGCGGATTCTTGGTCACTATTTTGTTTATATTTTTTAAACAGTAATTTCAATGTAGTAAAACATTGAAAATTATAATGATAATGAATCCTTACAATAAGAAAAAAAAAAAAAATCAAAATATTAAAATTAAAGATCAAGTAAATAATAATTAAAGGCACAGTACGAAATATGTTTAATAATAATAAACTATGAATTTTTCTTCTTTCATTCAGCCATATTAGCCAGAATTAAGTACAAAATCACAAAGAAATAAAAATCCTTACAGATTAAAATAGAAATTAAATACCGACACAAAAGAAGTAAATGTAAACAATATGGCTGCAACAGTTACAGTTATTTGGAAAAAGCTACTGTTGTGCCGTAGTTGTTACCTTAAATACAAAAACACTTTGCATCAGAATCATAAAATAACAAATTTTATTTCATGTTTACACATATTTATAAACAAAAAAGCTTGATTAATTGAAAATTCTCTTGGAAAAAAGATTGCAACTGCCACTGATATTAGTGCCACCTTGAATTTTTTCGGAAAAAAAGTAATACATTTTAATGATTAAAAACACTTAACGATACTCATCAGCGTACAAGATATATTAAAACTATATTAAATACACCCAACGTTTCAGATTCTTTCAAATAAGCCATCATCAGGGGAAGGGGGGGGGGTTGAACTCTATGGAATTAAGCTACGTACAACACAGTCACTGTGATTTGCGACAGTGACTGCGTTGTGTGTAACTTTCATGCATAATTAAAAAAAAAAATCATTATTTAAAAAATGGATGCAATGTGCCTGGACAGGCCATTTTTTAACCTTTGAATAAAAAATTGAGCTGCCAAAAAAAAAAAAAAAAAAATCTTGATCCAGAATATTAAACTGTCTTTTTTTTGGCCCTTTGAAAAGTAAAAGTCTTACATCTTTAAAGTAAAAGGAAAAATTAGCTTTTCTCATTAAAGAATTTTGAAATTAAAAGTAATGCAGTCTAATAAAATGTAATTATTACTAGATTTAATATAAATGAAATTATTATAAAAATTAAATTTGTTACTGCAATTTTATCATTTGATTGGATGCAAGTTTGACACAAATAGAATCGTAGAGTAGTTGAAATAAAATGTTAAAACAGTTTATTACTTATCAGCATGACAGCTTTTCTACACTTAGTTTCACATCTATATTTACATCTCTTTTATTGCCAGAATGAAAAAAGAAAATTGCCAAAAAAAAAAAAAAGGGATCTTTCATCTTTCGCAGAATAATATTGGATTCACTCTCTCCCCTTTGAAATGACGTAATTCCTTTTCTACTACCATTCCTCCTCTAAGAAAAGCTTTTTAATAAATAAGGTTATGATAAGAAAGAAAAACGGCTATCTTGAAATTTATAAAGATAACCCAGAAATGCTCTTTGTACATCAGTATCTTGTACAAAGTTTGTGTCATATTCTAGAAGAAATTTTATGATTCAAAAATAGTCCACTTTTTTTAAATTAGGTAATAAAACCAGTTACGAATTTTACAATGCAATCAGAGATAAAGCCTAATGTGATAGTCTCCTCAAAAAATTCTGTGAAAATATAGCATATAAAAATTTCATTTCAGGCTGAGGTAAATTGGGCAAGGAACAACTAACCTCTTCTTGATGTAAAGTCAAAGATACATGATTTTGCTGCGTTTATAGAGTTATGTCAAAAACATATTTTGTGATAAAAACTTTACCTGCTTCCTAGGTTAAAACAATGTGAAGTGACTGATGCTGCTATATTTGTCACTGATTGTTAATACTCTTTTAGGCTTTTTTCATGAGAGTAAAATTTCATTTTTTTAAATAATAACTATAAATTATGAGGGTGGGGGAGGGGTACACGATTTTAGTGATGTTTAGGTGGGACATGACCAAAAAAAAGGTTGGGAATCACTATCTACATTCATTTTACAGCACACTGTTGCTGCACCCTTCTTAGAGGGGGGCTGGGGGGGGACAATAGCCCCCCTCCAAGGAATTTGATTTTCCAGAAAATTTATCAACCATCAATAGTCAGACTAAAAAAAAAATTTCAAAATTGCTCAAACGCTAAAATAATTTATCAGATTTGATTGTAATAAAAACATATGCATAGAAATTAATAATTAAAAAAAAAAAAAATTCCTATTCGAACTTTCTTAAGGTGAGACATATATCGATCGTACTTTGGCTAATTTTAAAAATACATGAGAGATATTTTCCTTTATCAATTGCTTCTCAGTTGTGTACAACTGGATCCTAGGAAAACTAGTCCCTCACGGCTAGAAATTCAGGGGTAGAGTTTTTTCAGATAGTTTTTTTGCGGTGGGGGGATATAGCACAAAATTAGCACTTGCCAGGCGTTGAGTAACACTTAAAACGTGGCGATTAACTTTATTGTCCTCACTCGCCAAACTCAATGGGCACCACTCGTAAAACGCGATGGTTGAAAGATCGATGCCAGGGAGGAAAGGGGTGAAATTCGTTCGGAATTTACAGCGTCCAAATCAGCGATTCTCCCGAACGTAAGAAAAGAAAGTAGCAGGGGTGAATCTGTCTCGAATTTTCCGAAAATTTAAAGTATTAGGTTCCGAAAAGAAAAAAACCGGTCATCAGTTCGAACATAAAAATATCGCTAATTTCAATATGGTCGCCGAAAAAAATCAATTTCGTCAATCGTTCATAGAAAAAAATTACCACTTCCATCAAAGAATTGCGAAAAAAACGTGAATTTCGCCCAAAGATCACGTAAAAAACGCGAATTACGTCAAAACATCGCTGAAAAACCGCAAATTTCGTGAAAAGATCGCGGAGAAAACGCAACTTTCGTGACAAGATCGCGGAAAAACGTAAATTTCGTCAAAAAATCGCGGAAAAAAACACAAATTTCGTGAAAATATCTCGGAAAAAACTCAAATTTCGAAAAAGAATCAGAAAATTCTTCAATGTATCGCGGAAAAACACAAATTTCGTGAAAAGATCGCAGAAAAAACGCAAAATTCGTGATAAGATCGCGGAAAAACGCAAATTTCGACAAAGAATCACAAAATTCTTCAAAGTATCGCGGATAAAACGAAAAATTCGTGAAATGATCTCGAATAAAACGCTAAATTCGTGAAAAGATAGCGGAAAAAACGCAAAATTCGTGGAAAGATCGCGGAAAAAAAGGCAAAATTCATGAAAAGATTGCAGAGAAAACGCAACTTTCGTGACAAAATCGCGGAAGAAAATGCAAATTTCGTCAAAAGATCGCGGAAAAACACAAATTTCGAGAAAAGATCGCGGAAAAAACGCAAATTTCGACGAATTGCGAAAAAGAATCACAAAATTCTTCAAAGTATCGCAGAAAAACGCAAAATTCGTGAAAAGATCGCGGAAAACGCAAATTTCGTGAAAAGATCGCGGAAGAACACAAATTTCGAGAAAGATCGCGGATAAAAACGCAAATTTCGTGAGAAGATCGCGGAAAAAACGCAAATTTCGTGAAAAAATCGCAGAAAAAACCCAAAATTCGTGATAAGATCGCGGAAAAACGCAAATTTCGACAAAGAATCGAGAAAAAGAATCACAAAATTTTTCAAAGTATCGCGGATAAAACGTAAGATTAGTGAAAAGATCGCGGATAAAACGCTAAATTCGTGAAAAGATAGCGGAAAAACCGCAAATTTCGTGAAAAGATCGCGGAGAAAACGCAACTTTCGTGACAAGATCGCGGAAAAACGTAAATTTCGTCAAAAAATCGCGGAAAAAAACACAAATTTCGTGAAAAGATCGCGGAAAAACACAAATTTCGAGAAAAGATCGCGGAAAAAACGCAAATTTCGACAAAGAATTGCGAAAAAGAATCACAAAATTCTGCAAAGTATAGCGGAAAAACGTAAAATTCTTGAAAAGATCGCGGAAAAAAACGCAAATTTCGTCAAAAGATCGCGGAAGAACACAAATTTCGAGAAAAGATCGCGGAAAAAACGCAAATTTCGTGAAAAAATCCCGGGAAAAACGCAAATTTCGTGAAAAAATCTCGGAAAAAACGCAAATTTCGTGAAAAGATCGCAGAAAAACGCAAATTTCGCGGAGAAAACGCAACTTTCGTGAAAAGATCGTGGAAAAAACGCAAATTTCTTGAAAAGATTGCGGAAAAAACACAATTTCATCAAAGATCGCGGAAAAAACGCAAATATTTTCAAAGAATGGCGAAAAAACCCACAAATTTCATTAAAAGATTACAAAAAAAAAAAGAAAACCGCAATTTTGTGAAAAGATCGCGGAAAAAACGCAGATTTCGTCAAAAGATCGCGAAAAAACGCAGATTTTGCAAAAGGTCACGAAAAAACGTGAATTTCGTCAAAAGATCGTGAAAAAAATGCGAAATTCATTAAATTGTCGCAGAAAAATGCATATTAGTTAGTGCCGAGGGGGGGGTTCCCCCTCTGCTGTAACCTTTCTGAAAATTTTCTGTGAATTTATTTCATTGCAATTAATAGTGAAAATAAAAATTTTCAGTTGAGTCATCGAATGGTAAGTAATATATATTTGTAAATTACAATGTTGATAGTTAGAAAAAACACAATTTTGTATGGAGCGTACATAATTTTGTTACTGGCCAGTGGTTAAAAAAAACTGGCCAGTGAAAAAAATCAGTGTACTGGCCAGTGGCCGGTGGGTAAAAATGTTAATTTTGACCTATATGGGGGTAGAGGATGAAGGGGCGAGTATAATTCAAGTTCTTATTTATCTGACTTTTTAAATTTTTTGAATTATTAGTGTCACGTTATATTTATTGCAATCATTGCAACGTTATCAAATTATTTGCTTTATTAAATCATTATATATGGTACACTTTCAAAATTCTTCAATGTCTAGGAATGGAGTCTGTGCGTACCCGACAAAACAATTTCTTCAAAACCAAATCCCAAAATAAAAAAAAATTGCTCCATATTTTAATGCATTTATAATAAAGTAGTCTATAATTTTATCGCTTATGTAGAGAAATGAACATATGGGTTATTATTATGGGCCACGATTACTGGTCAAATCTATAGTTTTTCATTTGAAAAATATTCAGGGCTTCCTTGTTAAAAGCCAGGTCATCCCGACTCCAAATGAAAGAGATAAAGCACAATCCAAGAAACTTAAAGTGCACCTCACTCGCAACGAAGAAAACGCGTCAACCTATCTTGTCAGGACTGTAATTTCAAGTAAATACATAATCCGCTAAGAAGATTTGTACATTGAAAGGCAACCCGACCCAAAATGAAAGAAAATGAATCCATATTTTAATACAATTATTGTAAAAGAAGTCTACAATATTATATCTTTAATATAAACTTTACCTTTTATGTAGAAAAATAAAGATATATATATATAGTATTCATTAGTGTTCAAATCTGTAGCTTTTTCATCTAAAAAATATTCAGGATTTCTTTGAAATTAAATGGTATTAACACGAACCTACCTCATAATAGTGAAAGCGCAATATGAAACAATTAACTTTACCTTACCTTTACTTGCAGAAAATCACTAATGAAAATTTTCTTATTGCTATAGATCAAAAAAGTTGCAAATTTCGTGATCTATTCATGACGTTTGAGGGCTGATTATCTCATGACTGATTGAATTTTATGATTCTTTTTTCGTGATCATCTGACATAATTTGCGATTTTTTCCACGACCATTTGTCAAATTTTCCGCAACCAACTGACGAAATTCCATGTTTGCTTCTGCGATCTTTTGACAAAATTGGCAATTCTTTTTCACGATCATTTGTTGAAATTCATGATTATTTTTTTCTACCACCAACTAATATTACTTTTAATTTTTTGCATGATAACTACACAAAATTTCGTATCTTATTTCACGATCGTTTGACGAAACTCACCTCGATTGATTGACTAAATTTTCATGATTTTTTGTGCAATATTTTGACAAAATTCATGATTTTTTTCGCAATCCTTTTACAAAATTCGAGATTTTAGTTTGTACAACCATTTGAATAAATCTGCATTTCTTTTTGCAATCTCTGATGAAAGTAGCAATATTTTCCACAGTTGTTTGGAGAAATTAGTGATTTTTTCTGTGACGGTTTGGGTTTTTTTTTTTTTTTCAAAATTCGTGATTTTTTTCTGTGACCCATTGATTTTGCGGAATTCAAAAGAAAAAAAATCGTGGACTTTCACGAAAATAAAAAAAATTCACAGAATAATCACAGGTCCATGAACGAATTTAAGGAGACAAAATCACACAGTGCTTTTTTATTGTGCAGGATTTTCCCATTTTCTGATACATTTGTGCAGTTTTGCCCGTTGTGCAATGCTGAACGTTCCCTGTTCCACAAAGAAAATTTTTTCTTGTCTTTCACGAGGAAACTCTTGAAATGGCGTCCCTGTAGTAAAACCTGAAAAAAAGAAGTCAAAAAGGAGTAGAAAAAAATTCCATTTTAGGTAGGTCTCTGTCTAGCAAGCATAATTGTATGAGGTTCTTTCATCAAAATTTGATTTTTTTCTCCTTTGAGAAAGAATTTTGTTATAGACAGGCTTCGTTTTCACAAGTTTTACTGTAATACATCTCTTTTCAGCAGGGTTGCAAAAAGACCGGCTAAAATAAAAAAAAAGACAGGCCGGTGGCTTTTATTGGTTTTAACCGGCTTTTTTGGGCCAAAATTGGCCATAATTGGTTTTTATACAATGAAACATTGTAATTATAAACTACACATTTTAAAGTGTTTTTAATTAGTTTTAATGACATTTAATTGATTTAGACTTTAATAAGTAACCCAATTTCTCAATAATGAGGACATTAATACTGGAATAAAACTTAGATGGTTTTGCTAGTTATTTGTAGTCAGAATTGCAAATATGTCAGCAAAATTTTAAAAGGGCCATACCTACTGCTTTATAAAATTGAAGAGGACAATGGTTACTTAGTTACATGTTTTATTACTTAATTAATTTTAAGAGCTATTAATATACAAGTCTTATTTTATTTCTAGTACACATTTAAAATTATACATAGTCACAGAGTTTCCCCCAGGTTTAAAAAAGAGCAGGGTGCTGCTTGTGGGAAAAGGGCATGTTTTGGATTCTTAAGGGCATTTCTTGAAATTTTTAAAGGCATTCTTTTGATTTTTAAAACTGTACTTTTTAATTTTTAATAGACATAACACTATTTTAAAGACAGCAATGAGTCAATTTTACTATGCAAGTAAATTTTTTAATAAACAAAGGAGTAAAGGCACTTTTTTCAGGTGGGGGCAACAAGGGAGCTAATTTTTTAAATGGGGGGGGGGGGGGCAAGAGGGGTGCTATTTTGTAAACCTAAGGGCAGGCAGGGTGCAGCACGCTCCTGAAACTGTCTGGGGGAAACTCTGTAGTCAGTCATATTAACAAAAACACCATTTCTCACTATTAAAAACATTATTTGAATAGCATATGCATGAACATGCTTAGCAACAAGCTTTTCAAAATTTTATTTAGAGAATTTTTATGTTTTTTTTTCTTGTTTAAATGCTGTATTTTTTATACACTTATGTATCACTCTCCTCAAATATTATATCCTTTCTAATTTCTCTTTTAACATTTATAAATTAATCTCTTCATAATGACACATAAGAATGTTTCCATTTTGATGTTACATTTTGTCATTAATTAAATATAATCTTTAAAATGTGTAGTATATACGTGGAGCTACGTAATATAGAATTTCAAAACACCAGTTTGGAGCCTAACTTATATTCTTTTCAATGTTTATAATTTTTTTTTCAGACATAATGCTTTCACAGTTGCCTTCTAGAAGTTATAAAGACTTATTTATTTGACAAAATTTAATAGAAATCTATAATTTTTTTTAGTAGAAAATATTTATAAATGTATTAAACATTAATTGATCCAAATTTAAAACAAATTAACTGTAAACCAACTTAAAAAAGTAAAAACTGGCTTTTTTAAAGTGGTTAAAACCAAAAAAAGCCGGCTGGCTTTTTTTGGCCTGGCTAAAAGTCGGCAACCCTGCTTTTCAGACCTATACTATAGAGTGGATGGTTTAACAGTCTTTGAGGATACCTGTAAAAATGGAACATATAATAGAATCCTGTCTAAAAAGAAAAATTTTCATATTCAATACATTAAAATTTTACCTGCTAAGATGGAAACCCGTTTAAAACGATATATTTCATTGATTCTAGACAGAGGCGTCATGATGGGGCGTTATGGGGGGGGGGGGGGAGCCTCCTCCTCCAATATATGTGAACTTGGGAAATTTGAGCTTAGAGTTGGAAAATTATTGATTTTTGAAAGACTTTTTCTTTTTTTAAAAAATAATATTAAAAAAATATGAAAATGTTATTGTTTTTCTAACTGCCTTTCTGAGTTCTGTAATAGTAAACAAGTTGAATTATCAAAAGAAGTACAAAAAGCAGCCAGATTCAGTTTGTCATTGTGTTTTTCTGTGCTATGAAAATATCAATCCACACCTGAATTTTCCTACTGTTGTCCATCAACATTGTCTCTAATCCATTCTTTTTATTTCTACCAAATCTTTGTTCCTTTTTCAAAATAACATAACGGTATTTTCATATGAAGTGCGATTATGACCCGTACGTAATAGGAAACAAAAAATTTGCTAACCTTAAACAAACTAATGCTGGTTTTCTCTAAATACATGCACTTTTTCTAGGTTCTAATCTTACATTTACTGCATTGTTTGAAATTGCTTACTTAACTATTCATTTAGCAATTGGGTATCTTATTATTTTCATGCTCAATGATTCCAAGATAGGAAAATAGAAATTAATCTAGTTTTGATTTTAATTATTTAAATGAAAGCGGTGTACTTTCATTAAACAAACCAATAATTAGAATTTTTATGTTTTTAGTTTCAGTATTTTTCTTTGGAAAGGATTTTTTATGTATAAGAATCATTATCATAAACACACATTGACCATATCATTTCAGTTGGAAAATAAAGCAATTTGTTTCAAGTTGGGAAATTTTTTAATTCTCCCCCCACCCTGAAAAAATATTTTTAGCTATGCCCCTGATTCTACAGTTTCCGTATTCAAAGTTTTTACTGTTTTTGTAAGCATGATTCAGTTTACGTTTCCCATTTGGTCGGGGGGGGGGGGGGGGGGGGGGGCTTAAACGCTTGAACCTTACCCTTAGCTATATAACTTTCCATGAAAAATCTTTGCCCCCCCACCCCCCCTAAGAAAGTTCTGAAACGGCACCACTGCATTGTTCGTTTCCAATGTAATGTGGTACTACAGATGTCATATACGCCCCATATTCGCGCAATTTTTTTCTGACGCCGATATCATATACGCACCGGGTACTTAACTGGTGCCAAAGTGGGAACAGATGTATTATAATTCCGCATCAGCCATCTTGGATTTTTTTCTTGGTGTGAATTAAAAATTGTTTTTTAATTAATAGTTTTAATTATTATATTCCAGTTTTTTCAATGTTATATTAATCTATCAACAATATTAACCACTGGCGACATTTACTACTTGGCGAAAAAGGAGTTATCATGCAAGAAAAAAATCCGAGATGGCAGATCTGGGATTATAATACATCTAAGCCCCAAAGTGTCGTTATTTTACTTGATATGGTAACCTGAATACAGATGATATGGGGAACAAATGTTATATATTCCTGTGGCTGCCATCTTGGATTTTTTCTTGGTGTGAAACCCTTTTTCCACAAAGTAAATGTCGCCAAGCAGATTTATGCGCATGTTAGACTTAACGGGGTTACCAGAACACGTCAGTCATCAGGGTTGCCTTATCGATAAACGCCAACAAAACATTGCCGAAAAATCCAAGATGGCGGCCACAGGAATATATAACATTTAAGCCTGACAGGGTAACGAGGTTTTCGCCAAATTGGCGTTGGAAAAAACTCGCATCAAGATAGTCGCCATACATGACATCTGTGCCAAAACAATACATTATTAAACAAATACGAAATTACTCACACGGAAGCTAATTTCAAAAGATATAATGGGAGTAGTCCCATAACCTGTACTGGAGGATTTGGTGATTTTTTGGCGATAAATTTTTCGATATGGTTGCCGTTTGTTCGTCGACTTTGAAAGATTTTGAACGGCTTTAGGGTTGCTTTTTTTTGGGAAAGTCCGTTTGATGACGTTAAAGTTTGAAGAGTGCTGATCTTGAAGCTTATTGGTTCACTAATATCACGGGAACTGTTAGTCAGCAAATTTTGAATTCGGTTAGATAAGAATTTGTTCTCGCGGCCACGCCACACTCACATTCAGAATACCTTATGCGCCGGTCAATGTAAGTAAAGTCTCGTTAATTTTTCCTAGATTGCGGAAAAACATCATTTTTAAATGTTTATATTATTTATAAATCAATGATTTTACACCATTTTTAAAAAGAGGAAATGATGTAAAAACATGGATTTATAAATTACATAAAGATTTAAAAACGAAGTTTTTGCGTCACTTCGAAAATTTCTTCCGATACAATTGCACAAATTTTAGCAGCATTCTAAATAAATCTAAACATGTGTTTTTTCATATGAATAGTTGGTACCCTGTTTCAGACCCTAACTGGGATCCTTTTTATAAACATTAAATTCTTGCTGTTTTTTTTTATTTTATTTTTTTTTTGTGTAAACGTTTTTCCTATGATTTAATACTTTTTTTCTTTTTGGCAGTTGTGAGCGGGATTTTACCTGCATTAAAAATAATAGTTTTTGAAATAGTGTTGAAATTTATTAAAAGTTTCAAGTCAGTTTTTTTTCTCTTTTTTATTATCGAAAATGTTTTAACAACGAGGGGTTCAGGGGGGCAGAGCCCCTCTGACAATAACAAGTATTCATCTCAAAAAGGACATTTATTTAGAATGCTGCTACAATTTGTGTATTGTATCGGAAGAAAATTTCCAAGATGGCGCAAAAGCTTCATTTTTAAATCTTTGTGTAATTTATAAATCCATGTTTTTATATCATTTTCTATTTTTTAAAATGGTGCAAAATCATTGATTTATAAATAATATAAAGATTTAAAGATGATGTTTTTCTGCAATCTTGGAAAAATTTTCATGTGCGAGATTTTTTTTCGCCAAAAATCTTCCGGCACAGGATATGGAACTCTTCCCGATATAATTTTAATAAAAGAAAAGTTACCACACTTCGCTTGAATTACCTCCCGATCTTTTTTTATTTCTGTCCACAATTCCTGTCAAAAGAGAATTGAAGCCATCTTGAGCTTTCTTAAGAGATCTACTTAAAGATAAATAATAATTTTCACCCTCTAAGACTTCCACATCTTTAGTTATTTCAATTTGAGTCTTATTTGATTTAATAAGCTGAAGTGTTATTTTCTCCATTTTAATGATAATAAAGAGAAACTCAAACAGCAAGAATAATGAAAAAATAAAGTATACAAGAAACTGTAAGTTCTTTTAAATTTACAGAAACAATAAAAATAGCTAAAATTTCCAAAATATTTAAATTTGTTTTGTTTTCACATTTCGAATGGTTGGCTGGTTGTCAGAGAAGAGATGGAGATATTTGAAATAACATTGAAATACCCATAGAATTACAAACAAAATTATTGGTACTTCTATGGAAATACCTTATCTATTGCATAAATCGTTTATAAAATAAATTCTACAAACTATTTTTTTCTGTTTAAGGCGTGGATATAGGTGAAACATTTCCCATCACAACTTGGATCGCATTCGCAAATTTTGCTGAAAGTGGTTACGCCATAGATATAACCATGAACACACTAGCGTCTCTTTCGTGCGCTATTCCCTACGACAGCTATGGATAGCGGTTAAGTCCATTCTAAATGCAGGTGGGAAGGGTAGACAGAATTCTGCGGTCAACGCTAAATCGCACAACGCTTAGGTATAAACAAACTGAAGGCTCCCCCCACTCTAGAAACGAGCGCCATCTACTGACTAATCTTCAAAATATAACATGTAGAAAGGTTTTTAATTAATTTTGTATTTCTTTTTTCTTCTTAACAACGAATAAAAAATATTCTTCATTGTATTCTTAAAATAATAATAACAATAAAAATTATAATATGTTCTTTCTGTGACAAAAAAAATAATAATAATAAATAAATAAATAAAAAGAGAGTTTTTTTTTTTTTTTTTTTTTGGGGGGGGGGGGGGTATATTTTAATACCAAATATTTAATTTAAATGCTTTAACATTGAAGTTATATTAAAATATATGTATGTATCTTGACTTAGGACTAGCATCTGTTAATAATAGCATGTTTTATTTATTTGTTATTTATTTCTTTTATTTTTTTACTTAATTTTTTTTTTTTTTATTTTTTTTCAGATTTACTAGTTTATGATGTCATGCAGTAAATGGACAAAATTTATGGCTAATCATAGAAAAATCTTATTTAATTATTATTATTATTTAAGAATTTAAAGAAGAACTTTTTTAAATTCATAATTTTTGCATCTTGTTAAGAAACAAGATAAATTTAATTTGAAGAACCCCCTGGGATCTTATGTTTCATAATAATATTTTGAATTTATACTAAATAAAAGAGAAAGGGAGACAAAAAAAAAAGATAACAATTACTTTTTATTAATTTTAACTATCAATTGCTTTCCAATACCTTTAGCTAAATCATACTTAAATAAATAATAAATTTTTATAAATAAAAAAGACAAATTTATACAAAAGAATTCTCATAGCCATTCATAAGTTTTTAATAATTTAGTGCCGAAAAATTGTTTCTAATGTAAAAACAACAACAACAACAGAAAAAGGCACAATTAAATTTAAGTTATTTTTGATAAATAGCTATTTAAGAGTTCCTTACATGGAAAAAAAAAAAAATTATACTCTTACACTTGGACTTAAAAAAAATAGCAATAATTTTTTAAAAGTATATTTAAAAATTTAAATCCAAATTTTGCAACATTTAAAGAATCCTATAAATTAATTCATTAATTTAATTCAATAAGTATAATACAAGTTTTAAGTAAGATTTAGATGAAGATATTGGAAAATAATTAATTATTAGAAAGTATTAGAAATTATTAGAAAGTAATTCTTAATATTATTTTTTTCTCTCTCCCTTTCTCTTTTATTATGTATAAATTCAAAATATTATTATGAAAAATAAGATTCTAAGGGGTTCTTCAAATTAAACCTTTCTTGTTTCTTAACAAGATGCAAAAATAATGAATTAAAAAAATTTTCTTTGAATTCTTAAATAATAATAATAATTAATTATGATTTTTCTATGAATAGCCGTAATTTTTTCAATTTATTGTATGATATCATAAACTAGTAAATCTAAAATAAATTTTTTAAAGTAAAAACAATAAAAGAAATAAATATCAAATAAATAAAACTTGCTAATATGTACTAACAGATGCTTGACCTAAAACAAGATAAAAAAGAAGGTTTTTTTTTTTTTTTTTTTTTTTTAGGTTTTTAGGATAGAAAAGTATTTATGCATATAAATTGCAGTACATATACTTAAATATAACTTCAATGTTAAAGCATATAAATTTAATATTTGGCATATACCCTCCGCCTCCCCCCGATCTCCCTCTCTCTTTTTTAAACTTTACTTTTCAATTTTATTTTAAATTTTCTATTTTATTTTTAAAATCTTTTATTAATCTGAACTTAAGATACTGAAAATAATAAATTCGTGAATTAAGAACTGAATTTTTAATTTTAATTCTTGATCCTTCGGACATTAAAGTCTATTCTGCCATATAGTAGTGCTCAAATGATGAAAACATTTAGAAAAAGAGTGCAAATTTTCAGCTAAGACCTGGTTTAAATCAAGATAAAGACGGATTTCTAATTCTGCCTTGTATCGACATGAAATCAAAAACATGGCAGTGTGGAACCATATTTTGTTGGAGAATTAAATTTCTTATACTATACTAATTGAATTAAGTTAATGATTCAATTTATAAGGTATGAAAGATAGAGGTGTGTGTGTGTATGTGTGTGTGTGTGTGTGTGTGTGGGGGGGGTGATAATATGTTTGAATACCGAATAAATGTTGAATTATATTTAAATACATGTGTGTGTGTGTATACTGAAAATTTTAAGGCTAGTCATTGAAAAATGGTATTTAGTTATTGTTTAAGAATTCAGGGAAGTTTTTTTTTATGCATTTTTCTTGCATCTTGTTAAAAAATGAGAAAAGTTTAAAGATTTTCTAGAATCTTATTTTTCATAATAAGATTTTAAATTTATGCTTAATAAAGGAGAAAAAATAAAACAATAATATTGACAGTTACATTCTAATAATTTGAGCTAGCAATTACTTTCCAATACCTTTAGGTAAATCTTACTTAAATATGTAAATGATTTTTTTTTAATATAAAAATAGTACAATTCATACACAAAACATTTCTCATAACCATTCACAAGTTTTTAATAATTTGCAAAAATAAATATTTTTAATGAAAAAAACCTATCAGTTATTTAAGTTAATTTTGATAACTATTTAAGAGTGTGTTAAAAATAAAAAAACAACTATAATATGCTCTTAAATATGGACTTTAAAAAAACCTTTTGTTTTTTAAAATATATTTAAAAATTTTATCCAAATTTCGCATTTACAACTTTTTTCAAACCCTATAAATTAATTTATTAATTTAATTCAATAATTTTATTAACATTAGTTTTAAAATCATCACCTTAACAGAGAAATAAAATAGCTATTTGTATCATTCACAAAAAACCACGTTATACTCTATAAATTGAAATAAATATTATTGGAATATTATAATCACAAATAACTAATATTTATTTGATTTTTTCTTTAAAAGCACTTTTTAAAAACAACAGCCTTTATCACTTTAAGAAATGCTTATTATTAAGCATATATTTATATAATTAGGATTTTAATGAAATTAATTAGATCGGCAAAGAAATTAACCGTAATATTTTACCAATCATACCTTTTTATCATCATCTAAATATAATTATATCTTTATGATCAGAAAAATTGCAAAAATAAAATACTAGAGCATATAAATTTAAAAAGATGGAAAACTGATTTTATTTGATGAGGATGAATATTTAAATGTGCATTTTCTAAACTCTTATAAATTATGTTTTTCTTGGAATAAGGAATACACCTTCCTATACCTATGATGTTTTTAATAATAAAATAGTCGTCAATGACGATATACAAGATTTTAAGAAGCTGCATATCTTAACGCCGAAATCAGAGTAGTAAATATGAACATAAACAATGATGACGCAAACATCACGTGGTTTACGGAGCAAATTTCTGAGCTCTCCCAACCTTCCCACCTGCATTTAGAATGGACTTAACCGCTATCCATCGCTCAGGTAGGGAATAGCGCACGAAAGAGACGCTAGTCCATGAACACGGCCAAACTGCTGCTCTGCTCCATTTACAAAAA